>OZ007587.1:211894502-214294502 GCA_963931845.1 Maratus michaelseni | reverse complement strand
ATAAGGAAGTACACAAAACTCTTATTTGAAACTCGAAGCAAATTAAACCACATTAACCAGCGGTCAAAATTAATGTCAAGGATTAACAGGAGAAAAAATTCTTAGCTTAATCCTCATACTAGTGTTTCAACTAAAATAAAGTACGATTCCATTATCATTAGGAAATCCGAAAAACCCACACAAAAATCTTAAAAAACACGAAATATTTTTGTTAACCTTCAAAAGAAATAAATGCACAGGCCCGGTCTTGGAGATTAAAGGAAGTCTTATCTTCTGATATTTGTTTTATTCAGAAAAGGAAAATTTTCTAGCTTCTTTTCTTTTTTCTGTTTCGAATTCAATTTTAACCGAAAAAGTATTTGTAAGATGTTAGCTGATGCAGTTTATTTACTCTTACGTGAAACTTTTTTTAATAAAATGTTTGGAACAATTCCAGAAACAGTTACTTTATCTATAAGAAATATTTTCCATTTCTTAAAAATCACTGTTAAAATAACAAACAAAAAATATTTCGCTGCAGTTTTAGGTTCTGGTTTACTATAGCGAAAAATTAACAACATAAGAAGACTGACTTAAAAAAGAAAAAAAACTTTAGTTTATTATTTAATTGAATTTTCCACCGTGATAAGCATAATTTTAAGGATTACCACGAATGTCAATAATCGATGGAATGTGAAGAACCGATTTTTTTTCCGTTGACTCAAATATTTTCCAGAATATATGATTTAAGGCAATCAAGTGTATTATAAAAAAGAATTTATAACATAGAATGAAGCATTCTATATAAGTTAGATAAAATTCTTGGAATTTTCAGTAATATTTTAGGTTGTTATTTCAATTTTTTGACACTTTCCAACATAGTTAAAAAATGTTTGTGAATTCGGTTTGTCTCTATGTGCTCTAACTCACGTAAATATACACGGATTATCATGTAATTGATATGCGTTATTGAATTTTACCATGGTATATTCGGTATTTAAAAGGAAGTGTGTTGAATTTATAATTAATTTACAGGGGCACTAAAAAATATTCCGTTACATTATGGGCTATGGGGAAAAACCTCTTGAGATGGATTTTAATGGTGTTACACTATTTCAAAAATAATGAAATTTATATACAATGAGGTGCACTACAAGGGGGTTATTATATAATACACTCATGTCCAAAATTAAGGTCACAAACATAAAATCTGTGAAAACTGATGGACTATTCACTGTGTTGCCACGAAATTTGGCACAGAGGTATATTAGAATGGGAGAAAGAATATAGCAACATAACAATATGGAAAAGATTTTAATTGTGAATTAAAATACAGGGTATATTAAAAAGTGTTAAATCAGTAATCAGAGTTAAAGCATTCATCTCAGGAAAAGTATGTCTGATATGGAGAGTGACCACTGTGCTCTGTTATACAAGCTTCACAACGAGCTCTCATACTGTTTATGAGGGTGTCAATAAATGTTTGTGGCAACAAAGCCATTTCTCCCAAAATCACGGCTTTTAACTCCTGGTGGGTCATGGTAGGGGTTTACGCTGAGCAATGGTTCTTCCTAGACCATCCCAATGTCACCAGGAAGGCCAGACAAGACCGAAACGGAGCAAAGACACCTGCACTGAATAGCTATTTGGCGTTAAGCGCACGACGACATAGGCTGGCAACGACTCCTCAGCTTGCTGGTGACCTTACTGCCGCGTCTGAAATAGGAATTTCCAGTCAAACAGTATATAGACGACTAGCAGAGAGGGCACTTTACGTCCGGCATCCAGACGTGTGTGTCCTTTTCACTGCATCGAACAGGAGAGCCCAGTTGTTATGAAGCCAAAGACATCAGTCTTGGACACAACAAGCGTAGGAGCGTGTTCTTTTCAGTGATGAGTCCGGATTCACCACGGAAAGTGATTCTAGTCGAATCTTCATCTGGAGACAACGTAGAGCTCGCTATCATCTCACCTACGTAAAATAAATCGACAGATTTTGTGGCAAAGGAATCCTTGTCTGAGACGGCTTAATGTTGGGCAGCCATACCCCGCTGCACGTCTTCACTGTCAACGCACATCGCTATAAGGATGAGGTCCTTGAAGCCTATGTGAGGTTGTTCCAAGGTGCTGTAGGCCCAGACTTCATTTTATGGACGATAATGTGAGGTCACACAGTGCTCACATTGTTGATGATTTTCCTGAAGAGGAGGATATTCGCCGTATGAATTGGCCCTTGAGGTCTCTGGACTTCAATGCTATTGAACATGTTTGGGATGATCTAGGAAGAGCCATTGCACAGCGTAACCCCACTCCTAGGACCCTCCAGGAGTTAAAAGCCGCGCTTTTGGAAGAATGGGCTTTGTTGCCACAAACATTTATTAACACCCTCATAAACAGTATGAGAGCTCGTTGTGAGGCTTGTATAGCATTGCACAGTGGTCACACTCCATATCAGACATACTTTTCCCGAGATAATTGCTTTATCTCCGATTCATGATTTAACACTTTTTAATATACTCTGTATCTTAATTCATAATTAAAAGTCTTTCCATATTGTAATGTTGCTATATTCTTTCTCAAATTGTAATATACCTCTGTGCCAAATTTCGTGGCCACACGGTGAATAGTTCATCAGTTTTCACAGATTTTATGTTTGTGACCTTAATTTTGGACATGAGTGTATGTTATGTGTAGTACTTATAGTTCCACTCAAAAGAATTCGGTTATATAATGGTCTACGGAGAAAAACTGTTTGCAGCGTTTGTTAAATTATGTTGCACTATTTCAAACAAGGTGAAATTGATATACATTACTTAGGTTTGCTATAAGATGCTTGCTCTAGAATATGATGTGCATAGCATTCATCATTCATTTACACTTTCAGAAAAAACTGTAAATTTATGAGCGTTTGCCCTTCAATTTTCACGGGCAACAGCCTTATTTGATGAAAAACGGTCTGATCCACTAAATAAGCGGCCTTATCCCTTAGATACTTAGAAAATTAAGAGCAATCCACATATTCTTACAGTTCTAGCCCATATGTTAGAAAAAATACGGTAAGACCCCATACATTGTCCTCTGCTAGGGTGTAACCCTTCATTTTACTCGTGTTTCGAAAATTTTAACCCGTCAAAACAGCGATTCTGTGATGATTACCTGTGCTACATGCTACGGAACAGTAAGCAAAGTGTTATTGTGTTTTAAAGTGCATTATATCCTGTGCATTATAATGCTATATTACTTTGCCCCGTAAAATTACGGGCTGTACAAAATGATGGGCATGGATTTTTTTTTTTTTTTTTTTTTTTTTACGGGTTATGACTGGAATTTCTGCTGTCGGCCTCTGCCCGTAATTTTACTGCAATTTTTTTTACAGTGTACAGGGACGCATAAAATATCCAAAAGTATCCAAAGTATTGTCTATTAGTTATAATTACTGAAAGTATATTTACAGTTATGGTATGCGTTTCTAAGTTTAACAAATTTTTGCATACTACGTGGTGTGTATAAATTCTATGGATCATATACAGGGCTAAGTAAAATAATTCGTAAGCATTACTGAGAATGCGTGTGAATTCCTTAAAGGTGTTTTTCTATTTGAATTATACACTTTCAAGCTCAACTATATTTAGTATACTAAGACATGTTTGTAAACTAAAATAAAATCATATATAGGCGTATACAAAAACTGGATTCATGGCCGCCTATGAATATTAATTCCTGCAAGTGTTATTTCAGTAGTTTTAAAAGTATTCTTGCCTGAATTAAATTTTAGCTTAATATGTTGTGTGTATAAAAATCTGTAGGTAATATTCAGGGCTGTACAAAAGAATTCAAGTACGTTTCCGTCAATTGAGGTGAATTTTGAACTATGTTATGCATTTTTTACTAAATTAAATTTTAACATACTATGTAGAATATGTACAAAACTATAGATCATATGCAGGAATACACAAAAGAACTGGAGTACGTTTCAGACTATGGGTGGTAATTGCTGAATTATGGGTGGTAATTGCTAGTATTATTCCTTCTCTTATTTCCACTTCTCATTTGGACTTCAACAAGGCCTTTTACATCTTTAAAAACTCCAAAAATCTCATTAATTACCTTTATTCAACACCTTCATTATCTGACGCCTGGACGTTAAACAAAGGTCATTAACGAGATTTTTGGAGTTTTTAAAAATGTAAAAAGCTTTGTGGAAGTCGAAATGAGAAGTGGAAATAAAAGAAGGAATAATACTAGTTTTAGGAAAGTCAAAACAATGATTGGGGCACAATGGAAGGTTGGGTACACACTGCGCCCTCTACATACGCATGCGTACATTTGCGGACAAACTTTCCCATGTGAAATGGGTTTCCTGAGGTATTCCCTACTTCCCCACGAAATTTGAACGATAAGTTTTTTGAATCACCCTGTATATATGTTTATGTAAGTGTAGTAGTTAGTAGTACTATTCTTTTTATTTCCCTAGTATAAATCTCGAAGTAAATCGAACCATATTAACTTGTAATCAAGTTTAATAGTAGAATTCCATTTTTTCAATAAATAAAAAAAAGCTTATACAAAAATTATTAAATAGCGTGCGAAAAAAAAAAGAGAACTTTTTTCTTACTATTCAAGACATATAAAAGCACAAAACTCACTTTTTAGAATTAACTAATGTTAATTCTAAAATTTTATCTTCTGGTTAAAAAAAAAAAAATCTTTTAAAAGCTTATTTTACTGTTTCGAATTAATTTTTAACTGAGAAAGGATTAGTAAAAATATTAGCTAATGCAGTTTATTTAGTCATACGAAAAAAACCTTTGATAATAAAATGTTAAAAATATTTCCCGATCCAAGTATTTTATATAAAGAGATATTTTTTCATTTAAAAAAAATAGTATTAAGGTTAAAAAAATATGTATTTCATACCATTATTTTAATCTTTTGCTTTTAAGCATCGAAAATTTACCGATATAAAAAGAGTGTGATTTTTTTAAAAACTCTAGTATACTCACAGTTGAGTTTTCCAGCGTGTTGAACATCATTTTAACAACTCCCACGAATGTCAATAATCGATGGAATAAGCAAGATTTGATTTTTCTCCCATTTTATTCAAATATTTTCTAGAATATATGATGAAACGCTCTCAAGTGTATTATTTAAATAATGTCATAGGTAGAGTTAAGCGTTCAATATATATATATATATATATATATATATATATATATATATATATATATATATATATATATATATCATATAACATTCCGTGAATTTTTAGTCGTATTTCTTAGTTGTTATCGGTTTTATTGTCGCTTATCTGAGACTTTTAAATTACGTTTTCTTGGAAGATACTACTGTGGGCAAAAAATAGTAAGACTTTGTTCATAATTTTAAAATTCTTAATTTATTCTTCCAAATCTATTTCGTCCCCCTCAAAGTAATCCCCCCTGGCCCCAATACACTTGTGCCAACGTTTTTTCCAATCCTCCAAACAGTTGTTAAAGTCAATTTCCGGAATAGCCTTAAATGCGCGTAGCGATTCACGTTTAATGTCTTCAATTGACTCAAAACGGTTTCCCCGGAGTGGCCGTTTGAGTTTGCTGAATAGCCAGAAGTCACACGGAGCTAAATCAGGCGAATACGGTGGTTGCGGCACGATATTGGTTGAAAATTTGGCGAAAGACGCACGAAGAATTAATGCAGTATGCGACGGACATCTTTCAACATGGTTTTCACTGATCCTTCCGATATTCCAAAGATGCCAGTAAGGTCTCTGACTGTTAATCGTCGATTCTCACGCACCAATTCCTTGATTTTATTGACGTGTTGATCATCAGTTGATATTGATGGCCGTCCTGGACGTGGTTCGACGTCAACGCGTTCTACAAGGGGGTTATTATATAATACACTCATGTCCAAAATTAAGGTCACAAACATAAAATCTGTGAAAACTGATGGACTATTCACTGTGTTGCCACGAAATTTGGCACAGAGGTATATTACAATGGGAGAAAAAATACAGAAACATAATATGGAAAAGATTTAATTGTGAATTAAGAAACAGGGTATATCAAAAATATGTTAAATCATGAATCAGAGATAAAACATTTATCTCGGGAAAAGTCTGTCTAATATGGAATGCGATCACCGTGAACTACTATACAAGCTTTTTAACGAGCTGTCATACTGTTTATGATGGTGTCAATAAATGTTTGTGGCAACAAAGCCCATTCTTCCATAAGCACGGCTTTTGACTCCTGGCGGGTCCTGGGAGGGAGGTTACGCTGTGAAATGGCTCTTCCTAGACCATACCAAACATGTTCAACAGGATTGAGGTCCGGAGACCTCGAGGGCCAATTCATACGGCGAATATCCTCTTCAAGAAAAATCATCAGCAATGTGAGCTCTGTGTGTCTTTGCATTATCGTCCATAAATATGAAGTCCGGGCCTACAGCACCCCGTAACAACCTCACATAGGCTTCAAGGACCTCATCCCTATAGCGATGTTCGTTGACAGTACCCGCATCGAAGACGTTTACGACTGTCCAACATTATGCCGCCCCAGACAAGGATTCCTTTGCCACCAAATCTGTCGATTTCTTTTACGTAGGAGGGATGATAGTGAGCTCCACGTTCTCTCCAGATGAATATTGGACGAGAATCGCTCTTCGTAGTGAATTGCGACTCATCACTGAAAAGAACACGCCCCCATTCTTGTTGTGTTAAAGACTGATGTCTTCGGCTCCACAACAACTGGGCTCTCCTGTTGAATGCAGTAAAAGGAACACACATGACTGGACGCCGGGCGCAAAGGGCCCTTTCTGCTAGATGTCTATTTACTGTTTGCCTGGAAATTCTTATTCCAGACGCAGCAGTAAGGTCACGAACAAGCTGAGGAGCCGTTGCCAGCCCATGTTGTCGTGCGCTTAATGCCAAATAGCGATCATGTGTAGGTGTCGTTTCTCTGTGGTGGCCTTGGTCAGCCTTCCTGGTGACATTGGGATGGTCTAGGAAGAGGTATTGCATAGCGTTACCCCCCTTCCAGGACCCGCGAAGAGTTAAAACCCCAGCTTTTGCAAGAATAGGCTTTGTTGCCACAAACATTTATTGACACCCTCATAAACAGTATGAGTGTTCGTTGTGAGGGTTGTATAGCAGAGCGCGGTGCTACACTCCATATTAGATATCATATATGGTGTACAACTCCATTTTAGACAAACTTTTCCCGAGATAAATGTTTTATCTCTGATTCATGATTTAACACTTTTTGATATACCCTGTTTCTTACTTCACAATTAAAATCTTTTCCATATTGTTGTGTTGCTATATTCTATCTCCCATTGTAATATACCTCTGTGCCAAATTTCGTGGCAACACAGTGAATAGTTCATAAGTTTTCACAGATTTTATGTTTATGACCTTAATTTTGGACATGAGTGTAAATCAAGCACGAGGAAACGATCTATAGCTAGGTCGTTTTGACACGTTAAATTCTGTACTAAAAATCCTGTTTGCTATCAATCGAAAAATGCTTAAAATATTTTCACAAACATGTGTCTCATATATCAATTCGAGCACGAAAAAACGATCTAGCTATGTCCCAAATTCATGAAAGTTTCTTTTGACAGGTTAAAACAAACTCAGCACTGAAAATGCTGTTTTATATAGAAAATGCTCTAAATTTTTTTACAAAACATGGCTCTTATACTAATGTGAACACTAGGAAACTATCTAGCTAAGTCCTTAATTCGGGAAAATTTGTTTTGACAGAGTAAAACCAACTCTATACGGAAGATGATACTATAAATCGAAAACAGTTTTTCATGAAATAAGCCTTATTTCAATACGAGAAAATCATCCAACTGTATCTTGACTTCGGAAAAATTCGTTTTGATAGGTTTAAACATTTTTTGTAAGTCAAAATTCTCATTATTACTATTGGTCATTGATAAGCAACAGATGACAACGATGACGATTTTCAGAAAATTTGCCTTCTGCACTAAATCGAGTACGAGGAAATGGTATAGCAGGATTTCAAACTTGAGAAAATTTGTTGTGACAGGTTTAAACAATCTCAGCAAAAAAAAATGCTAATGTAAAATTTTTAAATCGGAAACGGTTGGGACGATTTTTATGATACAAGCTGTATTACTACTTCGAGCACGGGAAAATGATTTAACTAGGACTCGACTTCGAAAGAATGCGCTTTGATAGTTTTGATCAATCTTTTATGCCGCTAATCTTCCGTAATCGGAGTTCTTGCTAATAATGTTTCTCATTGATCAGCACAACGATTGCGGAATATTTCTACTTTATGGCCGAAGTAGTAATGTAAGTGAAATTTCGGGTCGGTCTGTCGTAGTCTCCGGACAAATTACGATCAGTCAAACGGCCTGTTTAGTGTTTCCCTAGACAGCATTGTGTTTCAAATGATGTATGAAATTTGATGACGTTCGAAGGCATTTTTATTTTCTTCGGTTTCTTTCAGTCAAATAAAAATGACATAAAACAAGATTTATGCACTGATTTGAACACGAGAAAATAATTAGATAAGTATTGATTTTAACAAAGTTTATTTTGCTTGATTAAATCAAACTTAACACTAATATATACGGTGCTGACGAACTGTCGAGTTAAAATGCACAATCGAGTTAAAAGTTATTGAGCTTAAATTTTGTAAATAAAGAGTTTGTAGATGACAAAGAAGTGTCATGGAATAACGTTATTGTAGTGTTTTTGTTTAGTTTAAAAAATATCTAGATGGTAGCACCAAAATTTGCAGATAAGTATGTTTTCCTACGCCATTACTTGAACTATTTTTATTACAGATGTAAAAAGTTCTGAGAATGTTTTGATTGTATGTTTACATCTCGTGTTACTGTCTGTAAATAAACCTCTATATTAGATTTCCTTACCGTTGCCCATTCAGAAAATCAACGTTTTCATTTATTAAATTGAAACATGTTATTACTATTGCGTCAATATGACATCATTCTGAATGACTTCACTTCCGACTGTGCTTGTCTGTGAGACCTTGATATAAATATTTTCTACAGAATTTATTGATGTTCTGGAGATCTTAACTTTCACTTTTCTACGTGTATTGGGGAAAAACAAATATTTAAAATACTTTGTAAGTAACATGTGAAGTTGAAGTATATCTAATGAAAATTAGCACTCACAACAGCTGCTTCCGGAAAAAGGTAGTTAGTGAGTTCAAGCCGATAAGCAATTTGATATTCTGCTAATTGAAATCGACAACTAATTGACAACTGCTAATTGACAACTTGCTGATGACTGATATAAGGTACTTGCAATTGTAGATACATAGAATAGCCAAATGTTTTTTGGAGGGATAAAATTGTGGGTACGCAGTTCTACATTTTTATCAGTATCACATAAAAAGACGATTTATTTTGCCACGCTGATGCAGCACCATTCATTATCTAGGAAGCTTTGATTAGCGTGTAATGTAAGGACAGAGCATATTTCATTGCTCATAGGGACAATGCGTTTTCTATAATCAGCTTTTTCTTGCATTGCAAAGAACAGTTTAACAAGGTTTTATTCCTTCGTCATTTGTATGCCGTTTCACTTCTCGCATCATCATAAGTGATTGTGCGGATAATTTTCCGATTCTATCGTATGCTCTAGCAATTCCACTAAATTTCGACTAATACCATGGCTAAGAGGATGTTCCAGGCTTTCGGTAATAGCATCTTCATAATTTAAAAAATACATCTGACCATAGCACGGCCATTCGAATTAATCTTCTTTGTTTTCTATAAACTGACATAACTCTTTTTACTTACCCATCATACGTAGTATAGGGTAAGTCTTGTAATCGTTTTGAAAATCGAAAATTTTTTTTGACGGATTTACACGTTTCAGACACTGGAGTATCCGAAAAACATATTTTTAGAAAAAAATATCTTGCCGTCCGTCTGTGTGTCTGTGTGTCCGTGTGTCTGTGTGTCTGTGTGTCTGTGTGTCTGTAAACGCTCTATCTCCCGAAAAAATTGAGATAGAGACTTGCAATTTCGTATGTACTTAGTATGTAATAATGGGAAGAAGTCTATTTAATTTCAATAACCTCGATTAACCGGAACTATTTTTTTTCGGACTCTCGAAATATTCGTTCTGATGAAAGGTATATAAAAATTTTCGAAATTGTTTATTTCAAGAAATGAATATAAAAGACAATAAAAAAAATAAATTTTGCATAAAGCATGAAGTCGATCGGATAATGAGTTGCCGAGATATTTGGAATCCTATTGTCCACACTCTTCGATTTTTCATGACCCTGTATTTCATCCAAATTTCACTTCAAAGATATATTTTAATTGGAAATTTGATGCTTAATCAGATGCAATAAACCGCTAGTTAATATGATTATTATTTTTGGAGTTATAAGGATGTTTCTTTCAAGAAATTCAGTAATCGAGCCTTTAAAGTTCATGACGTCATCAAGCCACGATTTTATTTGAATTGCAATGCATTTTATAAGTAGCTTACACATTTTTATTTTAATATTTTACATTATGCATATCCATGATGGGTAAGTATTACGGTGGCCCCCAACGACTAGTTATATATGAAATGTTCTACGTTACTTTTTCCAGCGTTAAGAGGCGAAACAGTAAATACTTTTACCTACAGAAAATGCTCGTCACTCCCATAATGTTGTATGGAAAGATGTGTTGCATACCTCGACAATAAACCAACTCGGTATTTTACGACTGAGTAAATATAAATATTATAACTGTTATCTTGATAACATAGAGAAATTGGATTGAGTATAATATAAATAGAAAAAAATCTCAAAAAATAAATTGTCAGCGTTTACTTTTATAACTTTTAGAAACTAGAAATGATATTTTTAAGTAGAAATAATTATTTTTATGTCTTTACTCAAATACAGTATGGATGCTGAAAATGATACCTAGCAAAGCTCGGTCTCTCCGGCACTTTATATTATATACACATACAAGTATGGAATGTAACTATTCATGTATTTTATGTTAGGAATGTGGTTTCACGTGGAAGTTAAGTAGCATTCATAACGAAGTCTAGTGTAAATCTGGAAGCAAATTAAATCATATTAAACAAGGTCGAGTAAACCCTAGCATAAAACTCCCTCTAGTGTTGCAATAAAAAAAAATAAGATTCCATTTTGATAATAAAATCAAGAAAGCCCTCCCCTCTCCTCGTCCACACACATATAAGAAAGGAAAGAGAGAAAAAAAAAAACATTGAAATTTTTTCTTACCATACAAAAGAAATAAAAGCCCATACCCCGGACTTAGAGATTAACTGAAGTCTTATTTGCTTCTGTTGGTTTATTTCAGAAAAAATATTTTCTTTTAAAAACTATTTTTCCGTTACGAATTCATTTTTTACCAAAAAAGGATTCGTAAGATGTTAGCTGATGCAGTTTATTCAGTCATAGGTGAAGTGATTTTTCAATGAAATTTATATGTAGTAAATCCGCAGATAAGGAACCTTAACGTCAGCTCTGCAAGTCATTCTTTTTAATACACTTTGATAATATTCTACATTTTATAAACCGCAATTTAAAGCTTCTAAATTACATAAATATTTATAAGCATATATAATACTTCGAGGGATTCCGAAATTAAAAGCGTTAAATTAAACACGGTGTTATGCAATGCCATTCTGAAATTCTGATGAACTGCTTATTTTTGTAATATTTTAGATAAAAAATTGCATTTCTTCAGAAGGGCTCTGCTTCCTTCAACCCCCGTAGTCTCATTAAATTTATATTCGTAATTTCTTATTGATTGTTCGAATGATTATAGTATATCTGGGATTTCGTTTTACACTGGGATTTTATTAGGATAAGCAACGGTTTGGACAAGCATTTTATGTTATCCTAACATCCAAATATCAATATTTACTTATCTGTCAATCACTAAACACCTGCATCTGATGGATAATTTGAATAAAATATCATGTACGAAAGGAACTTATGAAAATGTAAACTGAATCTATTATATCAAACTTACACTTAATTTAGAAATATAATGTTTTTACAATTTTTGTTTCGGAAAAACAGTTTTGATGGCCACTCTATATTATTGTATGTATTGTATATGTAAGATCTTATCTAAATACATACTAATCTACTTGATAGTAATAGCATACTAAAATCACCCAAAAATAGGCATATTTGGAGACTTTTAAAACTACTGGGGTAATCATTCACCATCGTGTCTATTGCCAATTGACTAAATAGCAAACGTAATTTGGCGCTATAATATGGCTTTTGTGATAGCATTTTAATAGTATCCAAATTCAATGTAAATCGTAATGATACTAACATCATTCATATTTGTCGCAAACCTATGTTGCAGACCAGATTAAGAAAGATTAACTGACCTTTATTTCTGTCGTAGCCAGAATTTTTGCTTAATCTTTCGTAATCGGGATTATTTGAATGATTTTTTTATAAGCTATGAAATACAGGTGCTAGGGAACTGATAAAACAAGAAAAAAATAAAATATGTACCATGTCAAATAAAGTGATAAAACAAAGAGTTTTATATTATTCGAACAGATGTCTAAAATTCCACCAAAAGTTGTACACCTTTAAAAAATCTGTCAAATGAATTGACAAAATTTCGAACTAATAGGAAGAATTTAAGACCCATATTGGGAAATTTTAGCATCCATAATTTGCCATTTATATCTATTACTAATCAAATTCGTCATTTTCTTTCAACGAATGGAAATTTGAAAATAGTCTGAATTGCCATAGAAAAGCATTATGGCGCAAAAGAAAATGTTCTGCATTTTCCGAATAAATCAACCAAATTTAATCAAAATCTATACTGCTGAATCCGGGTACCTCACCAACATACCTACCAAATATCAACCTCATCGGACAATTTCTGCGGCAGTTATAGCAGAACAGACATACAGGCGAACAGACAGACAGGCTAACAGACAGAAAGAAACCAAACACTTTTCGGGTCTCAACATAAAGCCTCATTGACGTTTCAGCAATTATTTCTTGAATCAATTTTTGTATATGTAAGAAATATTTCATAGCATTATTTTAGTCTCCAGTTTTTCTATAGCAAAAAACTATTGATAAAAAATTAGTGTACTTTTTATTTTATTATTTTATTTTATTTTTACTCTAGTTTACTCACAGTTGAGTTTTTACTGTGTGATAATCATCATTTTAAAAACTTCCGCGAATGTTAATAATCGATGTAATGCCAAGAATTGGTTTTCCTTTTTGACTAAATTTTTACGAGAATATACGATGTTACTCATTCACGTGTTATATTAAAAGTAATTTCTTACATAGAATTAAGCATTCTATACATGTCGGATAGCATTCTTCAAATTTTCACTCTCATTAGGTGCGTTCGTAATTATATAAATACGTAGCACCTATAGTCGTCGTTTGGTCCGTCCGTCTGTCCGTCCGTCTGTCTGTCTGTCTGTCTGTCCGTCTGTCTGTCTGTCCGCATATAACAATGCAAAAACTACCCAACCAAATGGTTTTCAATTTAAAATATATTATCTTTGCAGAATTTTGTCGAGACATTTCAAATTTTATTAAAATCGAATCAAAACTTTAGGAGATATTAATAAAAATATTTATTAAGAAATTTGAATTTTTTTTTTTAAAATCGGTGCTTTTTTGTTATAGGAGCTTCCTAAGTTTAATCGTCAAGCGACCGAGATACTTATTTTATGACAGAAATTAATCTGCAGACGATATAATTCATTTCACAGAATTAAAAATCATCAAGATCTGAATATTTATATAACTAGCTGATACATATATATCTGAATATTTATATAACTAGTTAAGATATTTGTATGAACAGTGTCATAAAATATATACTTAACTAGCTGTTTAACCCGTTCTACGCACGGGATATCATGAATTTAATTCTAAAACTTGCGTACGAATAACGTTTGACGTACAATTTCCAACTTGCTTTTAAGTTGTTATCGTGTTTATTGTCGTTTTTCATAAGTTTTTAAAGTAGTTTTATTTGGAAGGTATGTTTTAAATATATGCAAGTATGTATTAACACACATATCCATGTTTATGTTAGCATTCATACCAAGGTCTTGTGTAAATCAGGAAGCAAATTAAATAATATTAAACAGTAATCAAGTTAATGTCAAAGATTAACAGTGGAAAAAACCCCTAGCCTAAAACTTCCCCACTGCAATAAAAACAAGAACGAAAAATCATGCGTCAAGCATAGATTATGTAACACTTTCCAACGCTTCCAAAATAATTTTACGAGTCATACTCTTTAATAAGCTAAAAGATAACATCTAAGTAATCCGAATACTTTTATTCAGCCCTGTATAGGATCTATAGATTTGTATATATACTACATAGGATGCTAAATTTTAGTTCAGTTAGGAAACACGTAGCACAGTTTAAAATTCTCCGTCTGGAGTTAAATAATACGGAAATGTGTTCCCGAACTTTTGTGCTTCCCTGTATAGGATCTACAGAATTTATACACACCACGTAATAGACAAAAAGCGATTTAAAATTAAAATAGCGTTCAGTAACTTAAAACGCACTTCCAGGAATTATTGTTAACATACAGTAGAGAATTCTTTTGTGTGTCCCTGTAAATGAACGATGACTGCTATACACACAATATTCTGTAGTAAGTCTCTTGTAATGAACCTTATATAAATTTCATTGCGTTTAAAATAGGGAAACATTATTTAAATAAACCGCAGACGATTTTTCTCCATAGACGTAATGTAACGGAATTCTTTTGACTGTCCCTGTAAAGTAAGTATAAGTGCTATGCACACCCTATTCCATATTAAGCTTCTTCTAATGCACCTAGAGTGATATATATAAATTTCAGTGCGTTTAAAATAGTGAAACATTATTTAAATAAACCGCAAATGATTTTTCCCCATAGACCGCAATGTAACGGAATTCTTTTGAGTGTCCCTGTAAAAAAACTATAAGTGCTACACACTTCCATTGAAATAGGGAACATGCTATAGATAACGATTATAACATATAAAAATTGCAGGGCAATCCGAGCATATTTACGGGAGTTAGAGCACGGACAGACGGCAGACGGCAGACGGCAGACGGCAGACGGCAGACGGCCAGACGGCCAGACGGCCAGACGGCAGACGGCCAGACGGCCAGACAAACCGAAGTCATAAACACTTTTCAACTAGGTTGGAAAGTGTTAAAAAAAATACGATTTCATTTTGATTAGAAAATCAAGAGAGTTTCCCCGCTCACACACACGTAAAAAAAAGAGAGAAAAAACATGGAAAACTCTTTCTTACCATACAAAAAAAAAAAAAAAAGTAATAAGCACAGGTCTTAGAGATTAACTGAAGTATTATTTGCTGCTGTTGGTTTATTTCAGAAAAAAAAAAAATATTTTCTTTTAAAAACTATTTTTCCGTTTTGAATTATTTTTTAACGGAAAAGGATTTGTAAGATGTTAGCTAATGCAGTTTATTCAGTCATGCGTGAAGTGTTTTTTCAATTTATTTCTTGAACCAATTTCTATATATGCAAGAAATATTTCATAGCATTATTTTAGTCTTCCGTTTTTATGTAGCGAAAAACTAATGACATAAGAAGAGTGTAATTTTAGGTAGCTTCCAATACAAAAAGTACAAAGCTGCCTATTGCAGCCGCCCGGAGGAAAGCAATTGCGGAAAATTTTGGTATATTTTCACCGATCATGATCACAAACCCCCCCCCGACCCCAAAAGCACCTACCGTTCAAATGTTGATTTATATATATACCGGGTTATTATAATTGAAGTTACGATTTCAAAAATCGATAATTTAAAAACTACTGGTCAGAATGATTTGATATTTTAGCAAAACAATCGTGAGGCAATGAAATTTTGTTTGGCGAAGGAAAAAAAAGTTCCAAAATGTGCCAATAGATGGCGCTGTCAGAGTTCAGATTGTCTGGAGATATGCAAATTACTAATACGTGGCAACTATGGGTACTAGAATAATGTTGTTTACAGCGGGCGAATAGAGAATCTAGACGACTTGAAGGCAAGAACCACACACCACACCCATTGCATCAGTACAGATACCCTCCGATCTGTTGTGGAGAATGCCGTTTTGCGCTTCCAATTAGTAGCGGAACAAGGCGGAGGGCATTTCGAAAACCTTTAATCATCAGAACTGTGTTTGTTCCATAAAGCTTTTTTTTTTTTTTTTTTTCATTTTTTGTCATTATCTGTTGTCGCTGTAAACACGTATTCTTGTCTTTTCGCTAATACATTTTTAGTAAATCCCTGAACTCTTTTTTTTCTTTTGACTAACAACATTCCTGTGTTTAAAGAATAAAATTTTGGTCTTTCCCCTGACATTACCCTGATAGCGCGATCTATCGGCACATTTTAGAACTATTTTTTTCCTTCGCCAAATAAAATTTCATTGCCTCACGATTGTTCTGCTAAAATATCAAGTCATTCTGACCAGTAGTTTTAAAATTATCGATTTTTGAAATCGTAACTTTAATTATAATCACCCGGTATATATATATATATATATATATATACTGGTGTCCAGAAATTAAGGGGCAGTGACCAATTTCAGACGTTTCGTTGAATATCTTACTGAAACTCGTGAGGAAATGCCCTGACTGCCCTTGAACTTTGAGGATGTAAAGACATGTTTGACTTATTGTTTTTCAGTGAAGATTTTGTCGCGAGGACAGTTAGGGGGGATAATAATTTTAATAATAAAATAATATTTTCGATCACCCAAGTAACAGAAAATGGTAAAAATGGTCTGTCACTGTAGCAAATGACTATGTAAGACTTTTGATTCAAAATGGCAGCCACTAAAAAATTTTAAAATTTAAAAAGATGTAAAAAAAAAAAAAAAAAAAAAAACAGAAATTAAATAAAGTCCTTTAAGTGTTTGACTTAGGTACAAAGATTCCGGAGCAGTTTTTGTTTCGCCTTTATCTTAAAAATTGTCTGAGATATAGCAGTTTGAAATTCTAGGGTAGCTGATATTTTGAAACAATCTGAATTTTTTCATGCGATTGCAATCGTATTTATTAATCAATTTGTAAACATTTTTGTTATTCTCATGCGTTTAAAGTTACATAGTCATATCCGTCAGTATGCACTTCTCGCTAAGCTTGACCATACCTGACGAAATATCGTCACATTTGTCGACAAAAAATAATTCGCCATAAATATATCAACTTGGATATAGCTGACTTATTTCGCAAAATTCTTATTCAAATTCAGTATTAACGAAAACTGAGATTGAATCTTCTATAAACGTGTTCCACGCATTTTACAGTCGTGTGTTTGAGTAAATTGAGCTGAAATTTAAAAAAACAAGGGATATGGAAGCTACTTTTTCCTATCGGTACAGGCTTTCTAGCGGGCTTTTTGTTTTACTCTAGATTACTCACAATTGAGTTTTTAGTGTGTTAAGCATAATTAAAAAAAAAATTCCACAAATGTCAATAATCGATGTAATGGTAAGAATTAGTTTTCCTTTTTGATTCAAATATTTACAAGAATGTATGATGCTACTCATTCATGTGTATTATTAAAAAGAATTTCTTACATAGATTTAAGAATTCTATACGTGTTGAATAACATTTTAGGAATTTTCACTCTCCTTTTCAAGTTGTTATAGCGTTTATTGTCGCTTTTCATAGGTTTTTAAAGCAGTTTTGCTTTTGGAAGTTATGTTGTATACACATTAGGGTGGGCCAAAAAAATTCAAAAATTGTTTTTTAAGTTGTAAAACCGCGGAAAAGTTGCGAATTGGGGAGACTAAAAATGGGTAAAAAAAGAAATAAAATTGGTTTATATCTTCCGATCGCGCATGTGCTATAAAGTTTGCTAAAATGTGGAAAATTTGACATTTTTACAAAAAAATTTAAAATTTTTAAATTAGCCTCTTTACGAATGTATAAGCTGAAATTCTTATCTATTACACTAAAAAAACATAATATTTAAATATTATTTAATTCCATCAACATCTTCCGATCGCGCATGTGCTATAAAGTTCGCCAAAATTTGGCAAAAATCACATTTTTACGATAATCTTTTATCTTACTTAGCTTATCAATATTTAAATGTAATAGCTCTTAACGACTCTTTTCGAAACAATAACACTTTAGAGAATTAAAAATTTAGTAATAAAAATCGTTCAATTCTGTTAAGGTAATCCGATAGCGCAATAGTATTTAAATGTAAGAAATTCCCGCACGTGTTGTAATTGGCTCGGTTCAAGGATTAACTACCGATTCTGACGTCTCCCATGTTATAGACAAAAACAAAATGAGAAGACAGAAACAAAATATTAGAGCTTAATTGTGTAATAAATCTGACGATTTTACACTACAAGTTTTCTATTTGGATGGGAGGACAGACAACACGTTAGTGGTGGATGTAGCTCATTCAAAAAGGTTCCGTAGAGTAAAAAAGGAAGAGCATTATTCGCTAATTCAAGAACCTGGCTCAGTCTACATCGGCCATGAAACTACAACTTCTGGAAATTCTGAACATATTGTGAATTCTGTTATTTCTGATCTGTCTGGTCGTGGCATTTCTCTTGAAAAATTAGTTGTCATAGGATATGATGGTACTAATGTTAACTCAAGTTGGAAAAAAGGTCTGATTTGCCGAATTGAAATACATTTGGGGAAACTGTTACTATGAGCAGTTTGCCTTATTCATTTTAATGAACTGCCATTCAGGCATCTGTTTCAATACGTTGACGGTAAATCAACAGGTTCAAAATCTTTGAGAGGTCCAATCAGTGAAAAGCTAAGTGGCTGCGAAAAACGTCCAGTGATTAGCTTCAAGAGTATTGACTGTCAGATCCCCATAATAGACAGAAGTATATTAAGTAAAGATCAGCAATATCTACTAGATATTTCCATGGCAATAAAGTTGGGAAACTGTAAAGAGGATTCGGCTGTACGAAATCCTGGTTCCACTCGAGGTGGTTGACAACAGCTAATCGAACTCTCAGATTGTACCTAAATGAAGAAAGCCCGACATCTGAACTTCAAGAAATAGTTGTATTTATTCTAAAGTCATACATGCCAACGTGGTTTAGTATTAAAATAAGTAAATACTTTGCAGACGGACCAAAACTTGTGTACCAAGCAATACAATCCTCAAAGTACCTGCCTAAAGATTTACGTAATATTGTCTACACTGTGATCGAACGAAATGGATTTTTCGCTCATCCAGAACATTTAATGTTAGCCATCACACAAAATACTTAAAAAAACATAAAAAAGCTCAGACTTCGATGAATTCTAAAGGTGAGATAGTTAGATCAAAAGAGAACAACTATCAGAACATTCATGCCTCCAAAACTCAATTTCAAGGTTCAAGACTACTCATATATAATTAACTGGATGGACTCTGATTTATCTTCTCCCCCATTATTAAAGGATATCAGTGACGACGAGATTAACTCACATATTCAAAGTGGCTCAGTTCCTAATTGGGATATAACATTCCAGAATTTTCCAGTCCATACTCAAGCAGTTGAACGATGTGTCAAACTCATAACAGAAGCCTCAGTAAGAGTTTGTAGAGCTGAGTCTAGGAATGGTTTTATCTGAACAACTCTGCTGTCAAGGTCAATCATGTCTAACTTCGCCCATAAATCTGATTTCAAAGTACCTTTATCTAAGAATGGGTGAAAACGGTGATGTTCAATTGTTCAACATACGTTTCGTAGACTCTCTTCACATAAAACATAGTTTTTCCAATAAGAAAATGTGTTTATAAATAATACTAATGGTCTAACATAATTTGTTTTAAACATTTAAACTTGTATTCAATAAAAGAAACCAACAAAGAAAGGTAAGTTTTGAATTTTTTTCCCCTTGAACTGTGATTTACCTTTATTTGTATTTTTTTTTTCAAAATTTCATTAATGCAGTTCGCTACCAGAATCTGTTGATGAATTTAAGGATTTAAGAAACATTTATACATTATGTTTTGTTATTCTAATGCATAATAATTTCAGCTATTACATTCAGGAAGAGGCTAATTTAAAAATTTTAAATGTTTTTGCAAAAATGTGAATTTTTGACAAATTTCGACAAATTTTAAAACACATGCGCGATCGGTAGATGTTGATGGATTTAAATAATATTTTAATATTATGTTTTGTTAGTGTAATATATAAGAATTTCAGCTATTACATTCATGAAGAGGCTAATTTAAAAATTTTAAATTTTTTTGTAAAAATGTCAATTTTTCCCTATATTAGCAAATTTACAGCACATGCGAGATCGGAAGATATAAACCAATTTTATTTATTTTTTTACTCATTTTTAGTCTCCCCAATTCGCAACTTTTCCGAGGTATTACGAATTGAAAAACAATTTTTGAATTTTTTCGGCCCACCCTAATACACATACAAGTATGTTAGCATGCATGTATTCAAGCATATATCCATGTTTATGTTAGCATTCATACCGAGGTCTTGTGTAAATCTGGAAGCACATTAAGTCACATTAAACAGTAGTCAAGTTTAACATAAAATATTTGAAGGAGTAAAAAATCGTAACTTAATACTCCTACTAGTGTTGGAATTATAAAAAATATAGGATTACATTTTGATTAGAAAATCAAGAACAACCCAGCCCCCCTCCCCACTTACACACACAAAGAAAAAAAAAGAGAGAGAGAGAAACCACGGAAGACTTTTTCTTCCCATGCAAAATAAATAAAAGCACAGAACCCGGACTTACTGATTAACTGAAGTCTTATTTGCTGCTCTTGGTTTATTTGAGAAAATATATTTTCTTTTAAAAACTATTTTTCCTTTTCGAATTAATTTTTAACCGAAAAGGGTTTGTAAGATATTAGCTCATGTAGTTTATTCAATCATACGTGAAGCGTTTTCACAATAAAATGTTGAATTATTATTTCTTGAATAAATATTTTTATATATAAGAAATATTTCATGTCATTATTTTAGTCTCCCGTTTTTATGTTGTGACAAACTAATGATATAAGAAGAGTGTGGTTTTTTGAAAACTCTAATTTACTCACAGTTAAGTTTTCCAGAATGAGATTTTAAAAACTTTCACGAATATCAATAATCGATGTATTAGCAAGAATTGTTTTGTTCTCTTTGACTCAAAATTTTACGAGAATGTATGATGTTACTCATTGACGTGTATTATTTAAAGGATTTTCAGATAACATTCATGTCAAATAATGTGATTAATTCATTTTAAGATTTTACATGTCAGATAGCATTCTATGAATTTTCACACGCATTTTTAAGTTGTTATCGCTTTTATTGTCGCTTTTCTAAAGTTCCTGAATTAGTTTTACTAGCAGATATTTTGTGTTGCAAATCTTTAAATTCGTGTCTTTTTTGAATAAAAGGAAATAAAATTGATTTTATTGAAAGAAATGACTTGTGGGAAGTATTGTTACAAGTCATTGTTAAAATGTTATTTGAAAAATTCGTAAATAAACTAAACGTTATCTCAAAATGAATGTGAAAAATATTTGATTGTTATTCGAACGCATGTGTTAAGATTCAAAAGTTTCCATCCTAAAAAATAACAAGAACAAAAAATCAAGCATTGATTACGAACAATTTTCCAACACATCTAGAAAACTGCAATGAAACTTAACATTTTAAATAAGGTTAAAGAAGATATGTAAGTCAACACATTAGAGAACATATGACACATTTAAAAATCCAGTTTTAGCAATTACCTTCCATAGTCAAAAATGTAGTCGAATTATTTTGAGGAGCCCTGTATATGATCTGTCGATTTGCATGTATACTATATAGCATTCTAAAATTTAGTTCAGTTAGAAAATTCATTTTTAGCAATTTTTGACTGTTGGAAATGCACTCGAACTCTTTTGTACAGCCGCACATTATCTAAAGAATTTTATACACACCACATATTAAGCTAAAATTTAATTCATGTAAAAAGGCATAATACAAATTAAAATGCATTTCGAGCAATTACCAACCATACATGGCAATGTATCTTGTCCTTTGAATAGCCCTGTATATGAATTTATTTATATTTCGCAACTTCTATTAGTACACTAATTATAGTTCAGAAGGAAAATGCATAACACAATTAAAAATACCCTTAAGCAATTCTCTCCCATAGTCAGTAATACTTACGAATTCCTTTGTGTATACGTATATTATCCATATACACAATATGTACTGTGCAAAAATTTAGTTAAACTTAAAAACGTAAACATAAGCTGTAAACGCACGTCCAGCATTTATCGCTTATAACAGTACCCTAATTCTTTTGTGTGTTCCTATAAATGAACGAGCAACGTAATACACACAATACTTTTAAGTAAGAAAATTATAATGCATCTCAGTAATGTATATAAATTTCATTATGTTTGAAATAGTCGGACAAAATTAAAATATAATGCAAACGCTTTTTCACCATAGACCATTATATAACAACATTCTTTTTGTGACCCTGTAAACGAATTAATAAAAGCTCTGCATCCCATATTCTACAGAAAGCATGTTTTAGTGCACTTCATAAATGCATATAAATTTCATTATGTGTGTAATAGTGTAACATTATTAAAATGTGCTTAAACCGATTTTTTCCCATTGATCGTAATGTAACGTTCATTTTCAATAACGATCATGCTATAGTAAAAGTCACTAATACATAAAAGTTTCCGGGTATTCCGAATATATTTAAGAGAGTTAAAGTACGACAACACAGACAGACGACGAACAGGATACGGACAGGTGGGCAGAGAAACCGAATCCATAAACACTTTTTAATATAGTTGAAAAGAGTTAAAAGTCGTTTGGCAATAAATGCCTCTCGCAGACATGTAGTGATAAAATTAAGGGAATAAATGTGAAAGTTTACTAAAATCATTTGCATTTTTTTTTGACTATTTACGGAATAAATTGATGTGTAGAAGTTTGTTATAATATGCTTGTTATAAAACATTTTATGATTACATTTTTTTGCTAAAGAATGTCCTAATTTCAAATTTGCCCCTTAGATCTTTTAGTAATAAACGGCTTTTATTATTATTTTTCCTTATATAAGTCATAGTCATTTTTTAATGTAGTTGGAAAACATGACTGATAAGACCAATGATCTAAGAGCGATAATGGCAGGCCTCTTTTTATTGACAAGTCTCGGTTTGCTCAAAATCCTGTCGACCATTCAAATGGTTTCAATACGCGTCTTTTCCCTGTTACACCTGATAGCTGATGTTTTACCCAAGAACCAGGCTCACGTGTTCTAAACACACAGTAGTTCTAAATAGTCTATATTTTGCTCATTCTAAATGAACTCCTTCACACAAACAAAGTCTGTGAAAAATGGACCCCCTAAATTATAAAATTGCAGCTGTTGTTGCCAAATACAATAGCACAGAAATACAATAGTACAGAAATTTAGATTTTAACACCTTTAACATCCACTTTTTAGTCCAGATTTAGTTTCAGTTGAGTATGATCAAATCCTGAAATTCAAATATATTTATCGTAAAACGGTGCTTTATGATGATGAAGAAATAAGTGTATATTGAGTACATTTTACTATATAAGCAGGAGTGAAATATTAAGTTATTTGTAGCTAGTAAACATGACATATAAGACCACTAGTTTATGGGGGCGATAATGACAGATCTCATATTGTATTGCCAAATCTGGTTTTCTCTAAAATCCTCTTGACCTATCAAATAGTTTCAGGAGTTTTTTCCCATTTACAGTATGTTGTTTCCTCTGATTGCTGATGTTTTGCCCAATAACTATGTCCATATGTTTTAAACAAGCACTAGTTCTAAATAGTGTAAGTTTTTCCAATTCTAAATGAACACATGCAGGAAATCCCTACAATATACCCCGTAATAAAAAAAATTACAGCTTGTGTTGCCAAAAAGTTAATACAGAAATTTGAGTTTTAAGAACTCGACCATCTCTTTATAGTCCGGATTTAGCTTCAACTGACTATTACGTGTTTCCGAAAATCTGAGAATCATAGAACAACATTTTATGATGATGAATATAATATCAACTGGTCTATAATATTATCAACTTGCGCGCACTGCTATGCAAGAAAGGATTTTCTTGTGTGACTGTTCATTCTACTGATGTTTAGTTACATCTGAAGAAGAATTAGTGGAGTTTTCGAACTGAAACAAGTGCTGTACGTTATTTACTTTTTATCGGCCTCATTATTATCATCTTTGATCTATGTTGTTTATTTGTTTCAGAAAGAAAAGAAATAAATAGGGCCAATCTGCTGTATTTCACTTGTTTGTACAATTTATTATGAAGGAAGATTCAAACCTAAAGTTTAAAAAACAAAACTAGTATACCTCTTCATTTTGAATCCGAAACTCTTGTTTAGCTGCATAATACCAGAGGCAAAATTCAGAGTTAATAATACTATGGTTTTATTTTTAATCTTTCAGATTCTTAATATTTTTAATAATAAATAAGAAAATACAACTCTTTACGCAAATGCTTTAAATATGCTTAAGTAGATTTTCATTAAAAATTTACACTTTTCTTAATGGATTTTTCAATATTTTAAATTTAATTTTCTAACAGAGCGAGTTTCAATTAAATCATTATTTTTAAAGTTCTAAATTTTAATGAAAACTAAATAGCAGAAGAGATCCAGCTAAAAGTTCCATTTATTTTTGCTGCAGGTAATTAGATTATAGATTTTAAGAGCTACTTTAAAGATAAAAATTTTTGACAGCTTTAAAATGGTTTTTAGTAGTATTATGCATGTATGCATTTTTTTGTTGTTACATTATTACAGAACGCTATGTCTTATTATATGTGAATAGGGTATTACAAAAGCTGAGTTTGCTCATAGGTTAGCGTTACGGAAATAACGTTATTATGATGACAGAAGTTTGCTTACAATGATTGATATAACGATTTTTTTTTATTCTGGCAAAAGTTCGCTATTGCTATAATATATTTAAGTAATGCCTATTTAAGCCAATATACACCAAAATTTAAACCAAACTCGATTTAAACGATTAAACCAAATACCCAATCGAAAAAAGATTTAAACCAAATACCCAATTAAATAATAAAAAAATTAAACTAATTAGTTTTATAGCATTACCCCTAAAACAATATGTATTCATTTCTTTTTTTCCAAAGTAAATTTTAATTTTCATTATTTCCATTTATTTATACTTTAAGAGTTTATTATCTAAATCAACATTTAATAATTTTAATTTGCTGCAATACATTTTTAAAATTAAGAATAAATATATTAATTGAATAAAACATTGAAAATTTTCAGATTTTTCGAACTTACTTCTTTCTATAACCTTTTACGTTTTCAAAACTTTCTAACATAGTGGAAAAGAGTTTGACTTCGGTTTTTCTGTCCGTCTGTCCATACTCTAACTCTCGTAAATATACTCGGATTACCCTATAATTTTAGTATGTTAATGAAATTTATTACAACACGATCGTTATTGAATATGAAGTGCATAGCATTTATAGTTCGTTTACAAAAACAATCAAACTACACCAAGAAAAAGGAATTGATTAAAACAATAAAACATGTTTTGTTGAGTAAATTTTGTTGTTTAAGCAAAATGTTTAGTTGAAGTTAAAAGTTGGTTTTGTTGCATTGACAAAAAAATATTGTTGACACTCTTACAAAATTTTAACAAAATTTCACCAATTTTACTTGAATTAACAAAATCTGTTTTTTTATTTTACCATAATTTTGTAATTTATAATTCCAGCAAAATTTTGTTGCTTTTACAAAATTTAAATTGTTGTGTAGTAGCCATAACTCTCACACGTAACTTGGTTTATTTGACTTATATAGCTGTATAATTAAAGGATTAACATAATTTTTGGATAATTAAAACTTTTTTAATTGGGACGGACCAAGGTAGTTTTAAAAATCCCCCTATCCCATTTATTACTTTCTTCTATCTTTACAAGAATAAAGTATTGGAATCATGAAAATTTTCAACTTCTGGTTTTCGATGGATTTTAGAAGGTCCTGAACACGATTTGACTGTCTACGACTCTGTCTGTCTGTATGTGACAAAAATTTTGAGGGCGCTCTATTTCAAGAACTAATGCACGGAATTAAAAAAAAAACTTTATATTCAGTTACTTCCTGATATAATTTGGTGCTGATTAGTTTTTGACGTAAATCGCGCAACAGGTGGCGCTGCTATGTTGCAATTTTCGTGATTTCTGCCATAGATTCGCGATTTCCCGAGAACTAATGCACTGATTTACATCAAACTACAGACTGAGTTAGACCTTGACATAAATAGAAGCTGATTACGTTTTGGTGTCAATAGCCCAACAGGTGGCACTGCCTGTTATTTTTTTAATGATTTTTACTGTAACTAAATCTCAAGAACTAATGCACGGATTAATTTTTAAATCATTTTCAGCAGTGATTTACGCTTGTAATTCTTAAATAATAATAAGTGAATTTTTATCCTACTCTTTTTCAAGCGTAAACCGACAGAGTGGAAAATGTCCCAAACCGAGAATCTTACCCGGGTCCTCAGAATAGCGCTCTGAGGCCCCAGCATACGGCAACACAGTTAATTTTTAATTAATTTTCTGCAGTGAATTATGCCTGTAATCGTTGAATAATAACCAGTGAATTTTTATCCTGCTTTTTACAGACGTAATTCACTGCTGAAAAGGAATTAAAAATTAACTATATGTTGCCATATGCTGGGCTTTGTATTTTCATCTCATGTTTGCCGCAAAAATTTGCATGCTCATGCACGGCCTGTTTACCGAATAGTCCCGGGAAGCCCGTGCTTACCCAAAGAAATACAAAGGTGCCCCTAAATTTACTTTTCAGAATAACTTTTCACAAAAAAAAAACAAAAAAAACCCAATCAGGGTAAGAAATGCATTTACGATATTTTTATCTAAGAAGCTCGCTCTTTGTAAATTATTGTTTACTCGAAATTTTGATGGTAAAATTTCAAATTGTTGCAGCATACCAAAAATGGACTTAGTAAATAACAAAGCAATTGGTAGAAGGGGCCCCAGAGTAACGTCGGGCTTCCCCTATTTTCATGTCTTAAGCGGGCGCTGTGCTCATGATGACATTTCCATTTTGTGCTGCGTTTGCAGCCGGCCCGACACATATAAGAGGGAGAAATTTCGAATTTGGATATCGTTCATTCTGGCTTAGTGGTTAGAGTCTCAGGTCGTTATTCTGAGGACACGGTTTCGATTCCCAGCTGGGGACATTGTTCAAACTGTAGATTTACGCTTGAAAAAAAGCTGGATGAAAATTCGCTTGTTATTATTCAAGCATTACAGGCGTAATTCACTGCTGAAAATGAATTAAAAAATCGTTAAGTTTAGATTGGTTCTAATACAAAAGCTAATTTTAAAGTAAATATTATAATTGTTTATGTAACAAAAACCTTTTGTTGTTAAAACAAAAAAAAAATTCTTAAAATTACACAAAAGAATTGTTCTTTAAACAAAAGTTTTTGTTGCCAAAACTGAAAAGAACTCTTAAAGTAACAGATAATTATATTTATTTTGAGAAAACTTTCAACAAAATAATTTTGTTAATTCAAGTAAAATTTAAACATTTTTACCTAAATTAACAGAACATTTTTTTCTGACGATACAATATTTTTTTTGGAATTGCAAAAAAAATCAACAATATTTTTCTTGTTGATTCAAACAAATTTTCCATTGACCCATATTTAAACGGAAAGTTTTGTTGGGCCAACCAAATTTTTGTTGATTCAACAAAACTTTTGTCTGAGTGTATCCTGTCACATTACGGTCAATGTGAAAAAATCGTTTCAAGTGTATTTTAATGATGTTACACCATTCAAACATGATGAAATTCATATGCATTTACGAAGTGCATTTAAACATGAATTCTGTAGAATATGGTATGCAGTGCCTTTAATATTCATTTACAGGCCCACAAGAGAATTCCGTTACATAAAAACTGCGAACAAAAACTGTTTGCAGCGTGTTTTAATTATGTTACTCAATTTCAAATATAATGAAATTGATATACAATAATGAGGTTTACTACAAGATACTTGCTGTAGAATATGATGTGTATAGTATTTATCGTTCATTTACAGGGACACAAAATATTTCGGATACAGTATTGTATCCGAAGTACTGTTTGTTATCGATAATTGCTGGAAGTACACTTTCAGTTATGGTATCCGATTTTTAAGTTTAACTAAATTTTTGCATACTACGTGGTGTATATAAATGCTTTAGATCATATACAGGGATGCACAAAAGAATACACGTAAGCATTACTGAGTATGAGTGCGAATTGCTTAAAAGTGGTTTTTAATTAAATTATACATTTTCAAGATGAACTAGGAATAATACTTAGAGATGCCTTTAGAATATAAATGAAATCATATACAGATACACGCAATAAAGTACATACATGGTCGCCTGGATTTCTGGAAATATAATTTGAATAGTTTTAAGCGTGTTTTAGCCGGAATAAAATTTTAGCTTAATATGTCGAGCGCATAAATATCTGTATGTAATATACTGGGCTGTACAAAAAAATCCAAGTATGTTTCCGTCTATTGGTAGAATACCTGAAGGGGAATTTTTAACCTATTATGTGTTTTCTTACTAAACTGAATTTTAGCATACTACACTCTATATGTGTAAATCAAATACAAGGCTTCACAAGGGACTTGGAGTCTTTTTTCAGTTATGGGCGATAAACTCTGAAATCTGGTTTTCTAAAATGTTTATTGAGGTATCTTATTTTCTTATTAAACATCGATGTTTTGTTAAAATATTATCGAAGTAATGAAAAGTGTTTCATAATCTATACTTGACGCATGATTTTTCTTTTTTGTTTAAATTTCTAATACGTTTAGGGTAGACCGGGGCACATTTACGCGGATTTTTTTCATTGAATTTTCTAATTTTTATGTTTTAACTTAGGAAATTTTAGACATTGTGGTTTTATAAAGCAGTTAATAAAGCCAAAATTTGTGTATTCAGTTGATGCCCTATTTGTGTTTTTAACCGTAAAAAAAAATTCTTTTAGGTCCAAGTCATTTGCGTAAACTTGCCCTGGGAACGGGGCACGGTTACGCATATTCTAAGTGATACCAATGAAATAAATATTTAATCAAATTGTTATGTTTTATTTACAACTTAAAACACTGTTCAGAAACAAAAAAAAATTAAAGAGAATTAATTAAAGAACATTTTATAGGCTAAACTGAAAACATAAGGCTTATTGCTAGTTAAAAACAGAAACTATTTAGTCATCTTCATCATCACTGCTACAGTTTTTACAAACAAAAAATAAAGTATTTCCTTTTACACACTTGTCATGGGACCACCTTTTGCCACCTTTTTTGGATTGGTAATCACAGTAAAAACGTGCGTAAAGGTGCCCCGATGTCAATGCTTAAACGTGCCCCGTCGCCATGTTTGGATTTATTTTTAACGTGCAACTAAAATGAATAACATTTCTGTTCATACAAATACAGTTCTCAAAAAAGGATAAAATTCTGCTAATGTTTATATATTTGTTTATCCTTAACTAAATATTTTTAGTTCACAATAAGTTTCAATAAGTTCAACACCAAATTTACTCACCTTGAAAGAAAACAGGTTATCCTTTCCGCATGCTAGACCGAAGCTCGACTGACGGTCAAAAACTTGTGAGAATACACGCTAGGGAGCAGCATCAATCTGTTATGACTGGTGGAGAGCCAGTTATAACTCGTTTCGGAAAAAGTGCACTGCGTAAACGTGCCCCATGCGTAAACGTGCCCCATGCGTAAACGTGCCCCATGCGTAAACGTGCCCCGGTCTACACTACTACAAATTTTTAAATTTTAATTTTAGTGCTTTAAAACATATTTTGATTTAAGAGCTAGTATAAAACGTACGTCGCATGATGTTCTCATAACTGATATATCACTTTGAATAAGCTTTAATCTTTAAATCAGTAGCTTTGTAGAATGCATGAGAGCAACTGTATCCACTATAATATATATTATATAAATATTTGAGAAGAAAAGCAATTTTTTCTTTTACTTTTTATTGTCATTTTAAAGGGACGAGAAATGTCTAAAATGACGAACGTTGGCTGTAGTTTGATTGTGGATTAGGAAGCCTCTAATTAATTTAGGATATTACTTTTTGCATTTATTTATTTATGTTTTATAGAAAAAAATATATTTTTGTTAAATTGTAAAACACAATAGCAGAAGTTTTAATACAGACCGGGAGGCGGCAGCACAGACAATCACCTCATCGAGTTCACGGCCGAAATTCCAGAATTAGTTAAAACTAGATTCGCATATTAAAACGCAATCGGTCTGCCAAGTCATATCTTGGTGGAAAACATCTCAAAACCCGATTTTAGCGGTTGACTGACTCGTAGGTTTACCATTGTGTTTTTTGCACCCAAAGGTATGAAAACATGGAGGACTGGGAACAGGAACACACAATGGTAAACCTACGAGCCAACCACTAAAATCGGGTGTTTTCCATCAAGATATGACTTGGCAGACCGACTGCGTTTTAATATGCGAATCAAGTTTTAACTAATTCTGGAATTTCAGCCGTGAACTCGATGAGGTGTTTACCTGTGCTGCCACCTCCCGGTCTAATACTGTACGAAAACATTATTCTTGTGAAACTAGTTTTGTACAATTTTGAAGCCCAGGTTCCATATTTTGGAATCACAATTTTATTTTCACTGCTCATTAAGTTATCTCTCGATTATACCTTAAAAACAAGCAAAAAAATTGTAAAAAAATAAAAATATATATTTTAAAAAGCTTAAAATGCACAAAAACTTATAATTTTTTTGTTATAACATTTTATTTTGTATTTCAGGTATAATCGAGAAACAACATAATAATTAGAGGTGGGACGAAAATTCGGCCACTATTCGCTATTAATCCTACTCGGCCCTTTTCCGGACTATTCAGTTAGCCAAATACTGAAGCCTGTTTGGCCGAATGCTTCTGCCGAATACTGAGAGATGTCTTACCGAATATTGTTGATATCTGACCGAATACTGCTGATATCTCACCGAATATTGCTATTTCTGGGAAAACTGCCGATATCTCGCCGAATATTGGTAGATATCTCGCTAAATAAATTCAGGATAACAATGTTTTTCCGTTTTTTCATTTTCTTCTGTATTCCAAAATGTTTATTTTCTGACACATTCATGAAGTTGTCTTCATTCTTAATTGCACAAAATGTACAGTAATTCGGATACTACCATTATTTTATTAATATGTTTTAATTTCTATTTTCCTTCATTCATAGTGTTGTTATCCGTTTCTGAGCATGCTTTTAATGCCTGTTGAGTAAGTTGTAGAACTTTGTGTTGTTATACATTCTATATGCTGGTTTAATTGTCAAAGATTTTGTTAAACAAATATATATATTACTATTTTGACCATACCTCTTGCTTTAATTTAATTTGTAATTTAAGACTGGAGACTGGTTTCAGAACATACACTCATTCTTAAAATTTGTTGATCACTAGAAAACGAAAACTCCTCACAAACAAAATTTACAAGACTAAAGGTTATTTCAGAAAATATCTCACTATCAATTATGATAGAGAGTAAATATTATCATTGATTTTGAATGTAAGAAAGGATAAAAGTATCATTGGGAGGTAAAAGTGAAGTACATTTACTAAATTAAAATGTACATTAACAGTGGTAATGACTAATGAGTTCTTTATTTTAGATAAATGTTTAGGCATTTCATTCCTATACACTGCAAAAAACGCGTTGATTTTACAGTATAATACTGGCATCCCAGCTGCTAGTATTATATCGTAAAATTAACAGTAAAAACAGTAATATAAGCAGTAATAAACTACCACGTATGCGCGGCAGCGTATTACTACTTAATTTACGGTTTATTACTGTTAATTTTACGCTATAATACTGGCAGCTGGGGTGCCAGTATTATACTCTAAAATCAACACTTTTTTTTTTTTTTGCAGTGTAGATAAAATTGCACTATTATAATTTAGATGTCCTAAAAGTTATTTTATTATTACCATTAAGCTGTTTGAAATATAACCGACATACATCAAACTATTAAAAATTTTAATCTCATAAATACTAAAGGGTCAATTTCTGTTTAGTTCTCTTTCCATTTAAAAATTTTGAAACTGTTTAGATAATCAAATTTTCTTTTCTGGAAATAAAAAAATGGTATTCGGTCTAAAATTTGACTTAATATTCGGTATTCGGCTATTTGGCCAAATCATTATTCGTCACATTCCTAATAATAATCTGTATAAAGAAAAAAACGACTTAAGCAAAAAACAAATTTGAATTTAGAATTTTTTTGTATATTATTTTTAATTTTAAGTCTTTTAATACTTGCCATTTTGAAACAGGATGGCGGACCAAGCTGGCTAACGAACTCGGTCGAGATATTGGTGAGCCTAATACACATGCTTAGTTTTATAAATACGAGTGCTATATGAGAACGGAGGGTGGTTTTGGGATGTGGGGATTTTGATACAGAAATGTTCCGGTATTGCTTTCTTCTGAACGGCTGCAATAAGTAGCTTTTTACTTTTTGTAATGAAAAAAAAATACAGTGATAGGAAGCAATAACATCACACGTGCTTACTTCAGTGTCCAAAGTGATTATATGTTCTTTAAAACCCTTCTTTTAAACCTTCTCCGTTTCATCAAAAAGAGATATCCTATATCTCAATTTCTAATGTCTGTATTTCAGTACTTTATTCTTCCTATTACCAATTTTACAATCAGATATTCAGATTATATCAGAAAAAAAAGAGGGAAAGGAATGAGATTAGAGTGAATTCCTGAATCTCGAATCAAATAAATAGAGAAAGGATGGATGCCTGAAATTACAAATGATGATGCTCCGGCTGGTGCGAAAACGTTTTTGTAATGGCGAAAACTTTTTAGAAACTTTTAAGCATTTTTAATGAGACTTTTACCATGTTGTGAGTGATTATGTCTGATTGGAAAAATTTGTAATGTGAAGAATAAAGTACTTCTCTCTTTCTTTTTTGTACAATATTTCTTTAGTGCACGGTCAAAATCTTTCGAATTTCCATCTCTTTTTCTTTTGTCATAAAGTTGTACTTCGATTACTCAGATAAATGAGATTTAGAAGGTTGTTAAGAAAGTAGTTAGGTGTTGCTGTCACACTTGAAATCGTCACGCTCAGAATCAATCCACTGTAAACAAGTGGGTAAGTGTGATTCAAGTTCGCACAAAGTGTTTCGTTTAATATTCCTTTCAAAACACTTTATCCTTTCTTTAAAAAATCCAAATAAATTTCATTTTCTAAAAAAAAAAATATGTCTATTTTTTTCGGTTTTTCGAATATCTGAACCGGCCCGATAGCGGGTGAAGCCCACTATTATATTCTGTCATAATAATATCTGTCATGTGGACTAAATGCGATATTAAAAAAAAAAAATTAATTTCAAAATTAAACATGTTGTACACCTTCAAAATGTTAAAATATGCGAATATTTCCATAATCGGGTTTTTATCATGATTCAATACATTCCTCAAACTCATATGTTTACTATTCTCTATTACTCATATTCATACTCGCTTTGTATTATACTGAAACATTTGAAAAATTCGTTAAACTTGCGATATGACGTCAGATTTTCTTTTTAATTCTCTAATGACGTGTAATTAATCTGCTTTGTGTACATGCACACATACTCATACTCCTTGCATTATTAAGAAATCTTTCTGTTTTATTACCACTATGACGTCAATCTTTTTTATTTCATATTAATCTTTTTTTTTCAATTAGTGAAACTTTTTATTTCATTTTTATTTTTCACGTGGAAATTGTCTGATAGAAAATTAATTATTGTAGATAGAATTTCATCATGAATTTTTGATTTTTGGCATCTGCTGTAAGGGAAAATGTTCAAATTTAATAGGAAAAGGCTGTTAGAATTTTGGTTTTTTATCTCTATTTATTAAAATAACACGAATTTTTCAAATTTTAATATTTTCAGCTCTTCGCAGCTGATATTCTGATTTATACACAAAGTTTCAACTCTGTAAGTTACGCAGTTTTCGAGAATGGCTCTGTGACAGACAGACAACGGAGCGGGAGCAATAGGGTTTCGTGAGATGAACGAAACCCTAAAAAAAACGAATGTATTTTAATCTGAGAAAATATAATGTAACCACGCAAGAATATATGAAATAACCTTTTCAGAATTACCCACGATTCAGAAAAGGATTCTTTATCTTTAGAAACTTCAGAAACTAATATTTTAGAGATTTAAAGAAGAATTTATAGAAAAAACAAAGAGTTTTTTTGCTACCACTGATTTTCGGAAACATTTCCGAGTAGTTTTTATAGTGTATTAATCAGTTTTCTTCAGCCGAAATATCGGCTTTTGGATGATATTTATTCTCAATTAATTATTTGCAGCAGCGTAATTAAGTGTATACATGGAAGAGCAACAAAATAACATTAATTTTAATTTTAATGTTAATGCTGTTAATTTATCGTGTTCATCTGTAAAACATGTTTACTTGAGAATTGATGGCATCCAAATAAACCTATATTCCAGATTGAGAAAACTGATTAATGCACAATAAAAACTTTTCGGAAACGTTTGCGAAAATCAATGCCTGCAAAAGAAGCTTTGTTTTTAAAAATTCGAAAATATATCAGTGTCTGAATTTTCTAAGGATAAAGAACGGTTTTGGGAATCGTGGGTAACTCGAAAGAGATCATTGTATGTTTTCGTTTTTGGTTATATAATACGTATTTTCCTAGATTAAGCAACATTTACTCTTTTTTTACAACATGCCAGACAATGCCGATCTTATTAATTCGCTCTACACCCGAAAAATAACAATATGAAAACTACTTTATATTAAAAAGTATATTTTATTTTATTCAGAATAAAAGATTTCCTCCCAAATACATAATTACCAGCAATACAATATAGTAAATCATAGTTTTAAAAATGTCATATAAGACAATGTTGATCCTATTATTTCGTTCTATACCACAAAAATAACAATACGGAAACCAATTTATATTATTGTATTATGTTCAGAAGAAAAGTTTTCCTCTCAGATCAATATTTCCAGTAAATAATAGCGAAGTAAAGTATATTTTAAAATAAGGATACTTCATGTCGATTACTTATTTTTCAAAGTAATTACTTTCACAGTCGATAGTTTTCTTACATAACTTAAAATATACCCAAAACAAGGCAATCTTAGTTTGAAATATGATTGAGTTAAAATTTCTTTAATGATTAAACCTTAATCAATCTTATTTATAAAAAATGAGTGGAATGTTTGATAAGCACCTCTGTGTACATAGATAAAATCTGTTATATAAGCTTATACCCTACTGATTCATTTTTATGAAAAATCGAAACAAATATTTTGGATGAACCATCCTCAAAACTGAAATTTGACCCATTAAATATAATGGGCGAAAAAACTAAACTATAAGAAACAACAACAACAAAAACATGTAAAATGATTCAAGAATTCATATTGAAAATTAAGTTTTAAGATGATTGATACAGAACAAGAATAAAAGTTGTAGAATTTTCAATCAAGTTTAAAGAAGTTTAAAACACAACGTTAAAAAAAACTTGTTCAAACACGTTTAATTCTTTTTCAAGGAATACAAAAAATTAAATTGTATTTACTTGTAAAGAACATACATTATTTTATTTATTTTTATTTTATTCAATCTATACTAATATTATAAAGGAGTTAAGATTGTTTTGTTTGTTTGTATGTTTGTAGGGGGTAATCTCTGGAACTACCGAACCGATTTCAAAAGTGATGGTGGCAAATTGATGGTGACAACCCCTGCTCCAACATAGGCTATATTTTATGTCGGTGCCATTAACCCCAGGGGGTGCAGGAGCGAAAGACGTCCTAAAATTGCGATTTTTTGTATACTGAAGGAGCTAGAAATTTGAAATTTGGCATTGTAGTTACTTATAAGATGTAAATGCTCTCTAAGAACAAAAATAAATAAATAAATAAATAATTAAATTAAAAGGGTGAAATGAGCAAAAAGCGTTGTAAAAACATTCTAAATTACAATTTCTGTGGAATCTCTCGAACTATACAACCGATTTCAAAAGTGATGATGGCAAATTGATGGTGACAATCCCTGCTCCAACATAGGCTATATTTTATGTCGATGCCACTAACCCCAAGGGGGTGCAGGAGCGAAAAATGTTCTAAAATTGCAATTTTTTTATACTGAAGGAGCTAGAAATTTGAAATTTGGCATTGTAGTTACTTATAAGATGTAAATGCTCTCTAAGAACAAAATAAAAAAAAATTATATTTAAAAGGGTGAAATAAGCGAAAAGCGTTCTAAAAGCATTCTAAATTACAATTTCTATGGTATCTCTGGAACTACAGAACCGATTTTAAAAGTGATGGAGGCAAATTGATGGTGACAATCCCTGCTCCAACATAGGATATATTTTATGTCGGTGCCACTAATCCCAAGGGGGTGCAAAAGCGAAAAACGTTCTAAAATTGCAATTTTTTTATACTGAAGGAGCTAGAAATTTGGCATTGTAGTTACTTATAAGATGTAAATGCTCTCTAAGAACAAATTAAAAAAAATTCTAAACTTAAAAGGGTGAAATGAGTGAAAAGCGTTCTAAAAACATTCTAAATTACAATTTCTATGGAATTTTTGGAACTACAGAACCGATTTCAAACGTGATGGAGGCAAATTGATGGTAACAATCCCTGCTGCAACATAGGCTATATTTTATGTTGGTGCCGCTAATCCCAGGGGGCACAAGAGCGAAAAACGTTCTAAAATTGCAATATTTTTTATACTGAATGAGGTAGAAATTTGAAATATGGCATTGTAGTTACTTATAAGATGTAAATGCTCTTTAAGGACAAATTAAAAAAAAAAATCGAAATTTAAAAGGGTGACATAATCTACATTTTATGTCGGTGCCACTAACCCCAATGGGGTGCAAGAGCGAAAAAATTTCTAAAATTGCAATATTTTTTATACTGAAGGAGCTAGAAATTTGAAAATGGGCATTGTAGTTACTTATAAGATGTAAATGCTCTCTAAGAATAATTTAAAAAAAAGATCGAAATTTAAAATTGTGAAATGGGCAAAAAGCGTTCTATAATCATTCTAAATTACAATTTATATGGAATCTCTGGAACCTCAGAACCGATTTCAAAAGTGATGGTGGCAAATTGATGGTGACAATCCCTGCTCCAACAGCCTCTTTAATAAAAAGCTATGCGTTGCTGACGACTGGGGTTTTCGCTAATTGTAGCCACAGATTAGTCTCGGAAAATGAAACATTTGAAGTTACTGAAAAAAATAATAGCTCGAAAAGTATTTGTCAGAAAATTGTTAGACAAAACTGCGTTTGAATGGTAAAAAATTGAATTTTTCTTGATATAAATTTCAAATCTAATGATTATGCCGTTTTTTAAATATTGAATTTCAAAAATTACCAAATTTCACAATGGAGTACCATAGCGAAACCTTCATGCGTAAAAAGATAATGATAAGCGCGACGTGTCCTGACGTGTATATTGGCACGACTCACAAATAATAATAGCCTTATTATTCTGTTAAAATGTAAGAGTGAATTATAAAATGTCAATATTTTGTTTGATTAAAAGTTCGTTAAGAGAAATTGACCAGCGTAGCGGGCGTAGCTTGCTAGTTAACAATATTCCATCATATTGAGACGCGGACTCAATATAAGTAGTGTATTTCAGCTAATTAAATTATGAGATTTTTTAAAAACTGATTTCAATTTTATGAACAGAATTTTTTCATCTAAGTGAAAAAATGTCCATTTTATGATATATTCACCAATCAGTATGCTATTGCCAATAAAAGTATCTTAGTAAAAAATGTCCGTCGGTTGTCAGCCCAGGTAGCTGAATAGTTAGAGCATTGGAAATTTAAGTCAAAGGTCTTGAGTTTGACTCCCGTGCATTTTCCCCCTCAGTTAGAAAAAATCAGGTTGTCTGATATATATACCAATCAGTATGACTAAGTTAAAAAATAATAAAGTGATTTTAATTTGTTACAAAATTTTAAAACATTTAAGAAAAAAAGTAATCGCAATGTTTCTTTATTTAAACTTAGCTCTAAATTAACAGTTGCAAAATATGCGACATCACAGCAGCGGAATTTGTATCACTCGTGACAACCTGTGATATAGAGGGGTGGAAAAGAGATAAAAAGGCAAAGAAAATGGTGTGATGTAATTAACGGATAACTTCTTGTCGGTTCATGAAAACCGAAATAAATATTTCATGGACCACTCTTGAGATAGAAGTCTAGTATATCAGATTCCTGTTGTGATTCTGTAAAATGATTTAAGAAATCATACGGGTTGTTAAATAGTCTATATTTTAAAATCTATATTATAAAGCAAAAACATGTCCATGAGTAACACTGACGTCATATTCAGGATGTCAACAACCGGAATAATAAATCTAGCTTTTTTTCAAATTTATTAACTTCTAATCATCGCAAAATTTCAAGTGCTACACAGTCGAATAGGAAAAACATGTAATTTCAAATGCGAGCTGTTTCAAAGCGGAATCTCAATTTATTGATATTTTAAGGTTTTTAAAATAAGCTTCAAGCATGAATTTTTTTTTCTAGATCTATCGCTATAACACACATTCCGCTTACGCGGAAGATTGACACATGTTTGCACTTAAAACAATATACATAGTTCAGTATTTCTTTCCGTCAAATATATCAGGACGAAATTACAGGGTGCGGAAAAAGTTTTGGATGGGCATAAAATCCATTATTTTCGAAAAAAAAGCTGTAAATGTCAACAATTTAGTAACAAATGTATTAAGTTTAACATCATATAAATAATGGAAAAGCAGATTTAATCCCAAAATGTCCGAATTTTCCCTTGATGCCCTTAGCCGATTTGGGACATCATTGACTGCGACATGAAGTATCTCATCGAGAAGTTTGGTTAGGACCTATGCCCTTAAAATTCCCCCAAATAAAAAAAATACATTGGATTCATGTCCGGCGAGTTAGCAGGCCATTCATCGGGAGAAATGAAGTCAATGTTATCCGCCCTAAGCCAGTCACGAGTCTTTCGCACGCGATGGAGTGGTGCAGAGTCTTGCTGAAACACTCAATTTCTTCCAGAAAAGGGTTTTTGAGCAAAAGGTTTGAGCACTTTCTGAAAATTCTCGTTCTGATATCAAAGTCATCCAAAACTTTTTCCGCACCCTGTAAAACTTTTTCCATAAATATATAAAATAATATAAATAAAACACAAATTTAACAGACATGTAATCGAACTACGCGTTTAAACACTGAAATAATCCGCATAGAAGAGATTTCTTTAAATAGTAAAACTTTTGGAGATTTCATTGGCTATTAACCGCTGGCATGCGGCTAATACATAAGTGCCGTTTGTAGTAAATTTCAAAACTTTATTTGAATGCATAATTTATATTTTTCATATAAAATGAATTTTGGCATTGTTAGTGAGCAATCTAAAAATATATAATGAATGTAAAAAAATCTATCTGAGTTAAATAAATAAAAAATTAACTATGTTGCGTACAACGAACAGTATATTCTGTAACACTGGAAGCCCAGGTTAAATCCCCTGCTGTTTACGAATCAAGAATAAAAGTTTGAGAATGGTCAAATAATCGTAAAAAATTATATAAGAAAAAATACAAAATTAATGAAAAAAAAACGCATCTTAAAACTAGAGAAAAATGTTTACTTAAAAAGTCTTTGTTAGGCTATAGAGAAAAATGTTAACCAGGGAAAAATGTTTACTTATAAAGTCTTACTTATAAAGTTTAAACGTATATTTAGGTTGAATAAATAGTGCTTGTTTATATTCAATCACAGAACAAGGTCTGAAATCTGTCAGACAAGTGAATAGCTTGTCTATTTTAAGATTAGAATATGTTACCATGTTTTAGTGTTTACCGAAAGAATGTTTAAACTAAAGAAGAGTTTTTTATTTGTATTATATGTATGTTAAAAGAAATTTCATTGATTTTGTAATAAATTTGTGTTAAAAAGCAAAAGATGTCTTTATTTTTTGTTTTCGAAAGTAAATATAGTAAATGCAGCTTCTTTTTTTATTACATTACGTTGAGTTTACGTTTGGATTTACATGTTTACTTACTTTTTCCAAGATTTTATTATTTACTAGATATTTTTATGTAGTTGTTTATTTTATAATATTTGTTTTTTATATATATAAAAAAGAAAACAAAAACGCGTAAAATTTCTAAATACTCACTAGCAAAATAAAACCTTACCGTCCGATTTTATATTTATATGTAGCTTGCACCTTCTGAGTTTTATTTAGACGTACACTTGTAAACATAAAGGTATTTGTATAAAAGTTATTTAAAAAAATATTGCTTAGATAATTATGGCTTTTCTTGTAAATACAATATGATTCTCTTTGGGTTTTGTTTGTGAAATCCAGGCTAGTAAAACACCACCAATCTTACCAAAAAACTATTACATTAAATACATAAAAATCCCGTCTAACAAAACATTCTCCATTTTCAATCAAGATGAGAAGAATAAGAAACGGGTTAGAAGACTTATTTCAATCCCATTTGAAAGTTTGTTTTTTAAAAGATGGATATCTTTTTCTCCTTATCTCGTTTAAAGTAATTTACTTTTTTTCTTCAAATTATTTTCAAAGGATATAAAAGATTTTCTCTGTACAAAATTAGCAGAAATGTTTTAGAAATTCTTAAGAAACGACGTTGTTGAAGAATATATTTTTTAGCGGATTTTTGAGATTTCTGTTTAGTATTTTTTTATTGAAAGTTTGAGAAAGTTTTTTGTGATTAACCAAAATCAGAAAGCATCATGATTCATTACAATTAACTACAGTCATTAAAACCTTAATCTATTTTGAGGATTCTGCAAAAACACATTTTTCTCGTTTTAAAATTTTTCCTTTTGGATTTTTTTGTTTTGGGTTTTTAAACTAGAAATTTTCGGCTAATCATAGAAATTTATTATGTTTTATTACGTTAAATAATCATTTCATATAAAGAATTATTTATTTTACAAACACTTATATACGTAACTAACAGCATATTAATTTTTCATGTGTATTATTGACATTTTTGCTTGTTTCTATGTTATGTACTATTAATTATTAGCACTGCGTTTATTTATTTATTGCAGAAAAATTTTACAATACTTCTTTTGAGTATTTTATATTGAAAATCTTTGGAAAACTAATTGAATTGTTAAAATGCAGTTGAGCTTATTTATTCAAACTTAACCATGGCGAAACAATAGCTTAAATGCTTAACCTTTCTTTAAAACTATGTTTAGAAGTTTCACTCTAGTAGCACTTATGGAATCAAAGCCTCAATTTCGGAACATTTTTTTAATTTAAATTACAAGCGGAAATAATACTTTTCTGTCAATGTCTAGTAATACAAACAACATATTTTTAGTTACAGAATTCTAGTAATGCTGCATCATTGATACATTTGTGTGTTTTAAATGGTCGTATTTAATACTTAAATACAGTGGTACCTAAGTTCTGAAACACAAATTCGTTTCAAAGAAATGTTCAAGAACCGAATTTTTGAAAACCACAAGAAACGAATTTTATTATAAGAAATAATGAAAATACTTTCAATTGGTTCTCACCTACAAGTTACCCCTGTATTTATCTGTTTCAAACAATATACAGTAGAGTACGATACTGTACAATGTAATAACACATTACAGTACTTTTACATTACATGAGACAATGATATTTTTATAATATTTTAATAAATGTGTAACAAAAACCGTACCTTTACTGCTGAAAGTTTAGATGATTTGAGATTGAATAGAAAGATGGGGGAGGGTCTCTATTTTTTTATCATTAGAACCATTAATTAACTCGCTTTTATTTAATTTTAAAATTTATGAAATTCATTAACACGATAGGAAGGGAGATGGTCACTATATCCAAGTATATGCTTCAAACAAATCATCCCCACCTCTAAAAAAAGGATTTATCAGCATCGCTAATCAGGAATCTCAAATTGCATGAATTTATTTACACTGTACGCCGTGCACTTTCAGCTTAAAAAATAAAATCAATTCGGTTCTTCTTGCAACGTTTGTTCATTTAGTCTACTACACTTTCCTATTTAGAGAACCAAATTTCTTGTTCGAATTTCTTTCTAATTTCTTATTCGAATGCAGAATTCTTCGATAACTGGGTTCAACAATCGCAGTTCTACTGTACTTGGAAGTCACTTTTAATATCGTATGGTGAACACTTTTAATATCTAAATGCATTAAAACTTTCAATAAACTTATACAAAAGACATTTTTGTACTGATACGTAACAATGAAGTAGGACATTTCTCGGAACATAAATCTAGTAATGTAAAAATCCGTTTAATCAGAGGATTTAGACTAAAGCATCCCCCTAAACAAAACTTTCTTCGTTTTCAATCACAACGAGAATAAGACACGGGTTAAAATATTTACTTCAATCTCGTTTCGGATGTTTGGTTTTAACAGGTGGGTATCTATTTTCCCTATCGCCGTTTAGAGTTATTTATTTTTCTACTCTTCAAATTTTTTTCAAAGAAAATGAAAGACTTTTCGTTGACGATAAACAAAAGTAAGACATTTTTGAAAGTCCTCGAAATATTTCTTTTTTGAAGAATATTTTATTTAGTGTTATTTTTAATATTTCCTTTTGCATTTTTATTCATTAAATGTTGGGAAATCCCTCTTATAAAGTAATTTTTCGTACAAAAAATCCTTATTTCTTTTTTCCCAAATGTCCCCAATTATTTTAAGTCACTTAATAATAATATATTTTTTTCAAAATAATCCGAAAAAAAAGAAAATTTAGCTAAATAAATTTTAAAACCCATAAAGGGACAACGGCCTTTCACTGCCCCTCCCCCCCCCCAAAAAAAAAGAATTGTGTTTATCATGAATAGAACAGGTAGTTCATAACAGTTATAAGTAATTGCGTCATAATAATCTATATGGGTCATTCTTCCCCAAAAGACATTTTTACTGTACTGAATTTTCTGAAAAGAAAAGAGGGAGTATAATAAGGGGAGGGGGGGGGTATTTTTGTACTGCTTTGGGCTTATCTAACATCCTTCCCCAGATCTTGAAAAACCGAAATTGCATTTTTACGTTACGTTTATGATATGTTATTTTTACGTTACGTTCATAATGATGATGTCCATGGAAATGATGTCCGCTGACTTGACCTTATTTTTTTCGTAAAATTTTTCTAATACACTAAATATTAGACTGTATTGAGTGATGCTGCTGAATTAAGGTTTCTATAGTTAATATTAAACGTTGTTTTTAACACTTTCCAACCTAGTTGAAAACTGCTTATGACTTCGGTTTGTCTGTCCGTCCGTGCTCTAATTCCCGTAAATATACTCCGATTGCCCTGTATTTTTGTATGTTATTGAAGTTTACTATAGCATGTTCCCTATTGAAAATGAAGTATATAGCATTTACAGTTTACTTACAGGGACAGTCAAAAATATTCGTTACATGGCAGACAATAGGAAAAAATCGTTTAAATTGCATTTTGATGATGTTACGCCATTTGAAACATGATGAAATTGATACACAATTATGAAAAGTGTACTAAAACATACTTTTTGTAAAATATGGGTAGCATACCATTTATTATTTATTATTCATTTACAGGGTCACACACAAAATTGTGTTACGCACTGTTTTACGGGGAAAAATCGTTTGCAGTGTAACTTATTTAAACGCATTGCTAAGGTGCACTATAAATTGATCACTGAAAAGCATGATGTACATTTCTTTTACCGTTCATTTACAGGGACACACAAAAGAGTTCGTTTACAGTCGTAGTGCGAAATAGTGACGTTTCATTACAGTTTTCTGGATGTGTTGGAAAGTGTTTCATAATCTATTCTTGACGCACGATTTTTCGTTATTGTTTTCTTTTTAATTTTACTATTTCATTACCGTTATCTTTTTTTACCTTGTCGATGGAACTAATGGTGCTATTTTTATGTATAAGGTTGTGTCACAGTTTAAAACAAAATACACAATTTACACAGATAGCACCAGCAACACATTTCTACTTTAAAAAAGCGTAACAAGCTGATATTTCACAATTTATATCTTTAAATAGATTTTATTTATATCTTTTATTTATATTGAGCTAGTTAGACGCTGTTAATTTTCTTTCCACGAACCTGACTCAATTTCTTGCAACTGTAGTTATTTATCAAATAAATTTTTTAATAAACAAGATTTCCTTCTGAAATTGACCCTTTTAGTTTCACAAAGCAGTGGACTAAAAATAAATAATGTATTATGAAAAAAAAAGTGTTTTAAATCAACTTTAAAGACCCAATAAATGGTACATACTAGGGCTGTGACAAGCCAAGGACATGGTTTGTTGCCACTTGTTGTTTGGTCCAATTTTTCAAAAAACTGGATAGAAAAACTACCAAAAAAAAATAGCGGAACAGTGGCTTCTAAATCGGCACACAAAGTTATAGTAAACCCTATGAAAACGTAATCTGTTTATAACCGAACCGTTTCTTATACGTAAGAATTCCATTGTCCCTATGGTAAGAATACCATGCAATTATACTTTTCTCCTGTCCCTTGAGATTCCGTCTTAACAGATTTTGTTATACTAAATAAACACAAAAATCGTATACATTAAAACTTGTAAAAGCCGAATGTTTAGGGACTGAAAATGAAATTCCAATTTAGCAGGCATAATTGTTTAGCATTCCTATCGTAGGAAGAATATTTTTTTTTATTTTTAAAACAAAATTCCATTATAAACAGGGTTAATTTACAAAGAGTTTACTGATCAAACTACAGTAAAGGAATAGCATATTACGAAAAGAAGTTTAAAAGAATTTGTGCATCATGAAAAATCGAGACTTTTGACGTCCCGCGGAGTAGTTACACGAGTAGTCTTGGAGCCCCTGAAAAATCTGGACAACCCGCATAAATCGAGACACATGGCAATACTACACTGCAAAACAAAACAAAACAAAAAAAATGGTGATTTTACGATATAATACTGGCACCCCAGCTCTGCCAGTATTATACCGTAAAATTAACAGTAATAAATATTAAAACTAGTCGTTGGGAGCCACCGTAATACTTACCCATCATGGAGATGCATAATATAAAATATGAAAATAAAACATGTGTAAACTATTAATAAAATGCATTGCAATTCGAATAAAATCCTGAATGATGACGTCATAAACTTTAAATCGAGTCTAACGAAAAAGAAAGGCTACCGCGGTTCTTTACCCGTATCTTTTTTTACAGACCGCCGGAGTCACGTGATGCTCGAATGCACCAATGCAGGTGTACGAAAAGAGCATCACGTCACTCTAGCGGTCTGTAAAAAAAGATAAGTTTAATGCACCGCGGTAGCCTGTCTTTTTCGTTAGCCTCTCTTTAAATGCTCTATTACTGAATTGCGTAAAAGAAACATCCTTATAACTCCAAAATTGATAATCATATTAACTAATGATTTACTGCGTTGGATTAAGCGTCTCATTTCCAATTAAAATATATCTTTGAATTGAAATTTGAATGAAATACAGGGTCATGAAAAATCGAAGAGTGTGGTAAATATAATTGCAAATATCTCGGCAACTAATTATCCGATCGAATTAATTCTTCTTGCAAAAATTTTTTTTTTTTTTTTTTTTAATTCTCTTTTATATTCATTCCTTAAAATAAACAATTTCGAAAATTTTTATTTACCTTTTATCAGAACGAATATTTCGAGAGTCCGAAAAAAATAGTTCCGGATAATCGAGGTTACTGAAATTCAATAAACTTCTTCCCAGTATTACATACTAAGTACATACCAAATTTCAAGTCTCTATCTCAATTTGTTCGGGAGATAGAGCGTTTACAGACACACACCCACAGACACACAATGAGACAGACGGCAATTTTTTTTTCTAAAAATATGTTTTTCGGAATCTCCAGTGTCTGAAACGTGTAAATCCGTCAAAAATTTTCTTTTCGATTTTCAAAACGATTACAAGGCCCTATACTACGTATGATGGGTAAGTAATAAGCAGTAATACGCTGCCGCATATGCCGGGCAATGTATTACTGCTTATTTTACGGTTTATTACTGTTAATTTTACGGTATAATACTGGCAGATGGGATCCCAATATTATACCGTAATATCAACAATTTTTTTGCAGTGTATTTTTGGAAACGGCATCATTTATATGAAAAAGTAATATTTTGTATGTATTTATATGTATTGCTCCTTTATACCACACTATATTTCTATTATAAATTTTTTTCCATTGCAATTGCTTTTTAATAAATATTATGTGACATCGTTTTGTAAGTTTGTAGGAGAATAATAATATCCAATAAGCAGAGCTCCCAGTGGTCAATTTTTTGAATACCAGTATTTCCGAAGAAAACTTTTGTTGGTAGGTTTTAACAATATTTGCAATGGAAATAACTTCCAGGGTAGGTCTCTGCAAATTATGGAACAGAAATCTAAAAAGAAAATTACTTTTTGGAAAAAACGGTATTCAAAAAATGGACCGAGTGGGACCTCTGCATATACCCCGTTTTTCTATTGATATTTGATTTATTTATCCGTGAATGTTTTGAAATTTTCAATTTTAATACTTTCTGCCAAGATTTTTAAAAATATTAATTAAGCCGCTGGAGCTTTTTTATTCATAATTATCATTTCAATATTGTAAAACGATATTTTAAAAATTATCGTGCGCTTTTAATTACCATGTGCAAAAGTAGAAGATTTGGTGAACAGTTTTAAAAATGTTGGATAAATTTATGGATATGTTTGAAGTTTTAGTTTGCCGGGTTAGATAATATTTTCAGTAACACCTAGTAATATGAATAATCCATTATCAGCAATATAATTCAAGTGATATGCAGTTTAATGTATTATATTAATTATCCTACTGAAACATTGAAAATTATCTATAATATCAGATTTTTAAAATAAAATATACAGTACATTTTAAAACCTGTTGAAAATTTTCACTTATATTCACACAAAAAATATTTTACTAGCAATATTTCGTAATACGAAACAAAATTGTCTTGCAACACAAATCTAATAATGTATAAATCAGATATGCTTGTCTCTGATAACTGAGTTTTGTCATAATAATCAATTATAGCAGAAGTCTTGGATAAACACATGAAAAAAAAAACCTGTCTTAAATAAAACTATTTCCGTTTTCAATCAAGACGGGAAAAATAAGAGACAGGTTAGAAGATTAACTGGAATCTCGTTTCTTTTTCTATTTTTATTATTCGTTTGTTTCTTTTAAGTGGACATTCTTTCCTCATCTTGTTTAAAGTCTGTCTGTTTGTCTTTGTCTTTTTGCTATACAGGCTTATTTTAAATCAAAAAATACATTGAAAGAAAAAGGCTACTTGTAAGCAAAGGTTTTTCAAATCTCCTAAGGAATTGTACAGTTGAAGAACATTCTATCTAGCTCAATTAAAAAAAAAAGAAAGAAAGAAAAGAAAAGCATGTTTTTATTCACCTAATATTTCAAAAAGTTTCAGCTGCTATACAAAAATACCATCCTATAAAATTATTAGCATCCGAATATATGTTTTAGTACCTTGAAAAAGTCAGTGATTACTTTAGATTTTTTTAAAAAATAATTTACAGCAATAATGAGATTTATAAACAAATAGATCATAAGAGCTATATGTTTATTTTACTGTTAAAAAGAAGAGTGCAAGTCATATTTCTTTTTCTAAAACACAAAGGATAAAACTTTTTCTTCCAAAGGCCATTGGTTATGATTTTCTAAACAACTATTGAAGTTCAATTTTCTTAAGGGGAAGTAGGGGAAAGTCGGGTAGTATCGGACGCTTAAGCTATTTCGAATTTTCAAAAGAAATTATGGTTAAATTTTAATATTTTCTACTTTAATGAAAACTTTAACATGTTATTTCAATACTTTAAAAAGATCATTTCCCTTAGAATCATCTTTATTGAGTTTTCTTTGACTTTTATAAACTTACATTTTGACCTTTCTGATCTTTGGAGAGTGGTATAGGACATGGTGTTGTTCTTTAAAAATCGTCATTTTTGGATTTAGAGACAACTACATGCATAAATTCTTATACAAAAATAAAAGAAAATATTTAGACGTTGCTTGTAAGATGTAGAAATAAGAAAAGGCATTTTAATATTTGAATTATGACACTTACGTTTCTATTTTTTAAAATTATTATTATTTTTTTATAAAAACAAGTACCACATTCGTAAAAAAACCTGTTAAGCTCAAGATCCGAACATAGACCCAACCTTTGCAAATGTTACACTGGATGCAGTCTTCTTGAAAAGATTATTTGTCAATAATACAAGGAGTCAATTCATCCCCTTCCCACAATTCGTCGTAAAAGTTCAGACTTTCTATCTTTTGTTTCGAGAAGGTTTGCCTCGGTTCGGTTTTATAATTAAGCCTAACACTCTTCTTCTGTTGTTTATTTGCTGCGGACATTAGTTTATCCTTTTCACTTTAACTTCTTTAAATCTATGATCTAAGGTGCTTTTGGTACACGATATTTTTCACTATCTTCCCTGATTGTCATTTTATGTATTCGTACTTTTCTATAGCTCCCTTCATGTGATTTTCCCCAAACCTATGATGAAATTTCGCCATTCTAGTATAAAACAGAGAAAACCGTAAGAATTTAACTCTTTAAACTTGTAAACTTTTGTACGGTACAACACTCTAACCATTTGTCCGATACAATCCGAAAGCTGCACTCCGACACTTTGACTACCTATCATGTGTATTGCCAAGTCTAGATATATTTACAGCCTACAATATAAATCATAGTAACCCATACATCTAACAAAACGCTAAAACCATTGTTTTATTTACTTTCACACAAGCTACATAGCTCCAAAGTTATCTTCGTGCACTAGAAAACTCGCAAAAAACTAATAACTTACTACACTTACAAACGCACAGACCACTTGGTCCGAAATGGCGAGTGTGTTTTATTTCTGACTTAATAAATACACCAACACGACAGTAGCGTGACAGGTGCTGCTACCATCGGCCAAAGCTTGAAATACTACTTGTTTGATACAACTCGCTGTCCGATACTACCCGACCTTCCCCTATACACTTTTTTATACGAACTTTGGAGATCTCAATACAAACCAGTATATTTTTTATCTCGATTTTTCATGCTGAATTTACTCTAAACATTAATTCTCATTGCTCTGTCTTGGAAAACGCGCTAAATATGAGATGAAATGAACGTATAAATATTTAGGAATAAATTTTGAACTAAGCAACTAAAATTAATAAAACAATGATATGAAAATTATTTGTTAGCTAGAGTAATGATGCTCATCTGTAAATCCATAAATATATTCCTGACTTGCTAATATTTAGCATACAAGAAATAAGTTCTCGATGAATGTCTGTAAAAACAAATTCGTCTAAAGCTGCATTTGCATCTATGTATAATCAGAAGATTGTTACTGAACACAAAATAATAACAAAAATACGAGGGAAAGGCATTAAGTAAGTCACAAAAGATAATTAAATAATAACTTACCATGATATTCACTTCAAAACTATTTTTATTTCTCAACATATTCTCCACCAATATTTATGCACTTATATCACCGTTTTATCAGTGCCCCAACATCAGCTGCATACAGTTTTTTTGTTGCTGTTTCAGCCACATTAGAACTTCAAGTTGAACCTTTTCATCATCTATGAACATCCTCTTGCTTCCAAGATGGTTTTTTAGTGGACTAAACAGATGAAAATCGCTTGGGGATAAGTCGAAGCTCTTTGGTGGATGTTGAAGAAATTGCAAGATGGTGTTCACAGATGATGAAAAAGTTCAACTTGAAGTCCTAATGTGGCTGAAACAGCAACAAAAAAAAATGTATGCAGCTGATATTGGGGCACTGATAAAACAGTGATATAAGTGCATAAATATTGGTGGTGAATATGTTGAGAAATAAAAATAGTTTTGAAGTGAATATCATTGTAAGTTATTATTTAACTATCTTTTGTGACTTACTTAATGACTTTCCCTCGTAATAAATAAATCTTAAGAATTTTTTTATTATGTACAGTATGTGAAGAAAAAAGATACACTTGCCATTATTTGCATCTCTTTTACAATAAAATCACGACAAAAATGTCATTAGAATAGGAATAGTCTATTATTTCAGAATCTGAATGCAATTTTGAAACAGACACCGATTACACATTAAAAATTGCCCCAACTTCATTTTTTAAACGGTAATTCCCTATTTTGACACCATTTGGATTCCTTGGATTTAGAACGGAAAACAGTACAGTTTATATACTTTTTCATAATTTTTTCTACATAACAGAGATCAAAGTGTGAGAATAATGCTAATGTTTAATTCACGTGACAAATTTAAATTTATAACTTCCCAAAAATCATTCGATTGAAAGATTTCTTTTATAATAAGATCAAGCAGGGCGGTCGCTCTGCCAAGCCAAGCTTAAAAAAAAAAAAACGCCACACAAACAACGCCAAGAACTGAAATAGACCGCTACTGCTTATTTACAGGAATCAACTTCGCAATGTTAAATCGACAAAACATGCCAGATTAAAATATCAGATATCAAATAAACCAAGCGTCGCAGAAAAAAAAAAACGAAAACTAGAAGAATCTAATGAAGAATTTCTTCAATTTAAGACCAAACTCATCTTCATAAGTGATTTATAAACAGAGATATAGATTTTTTTTAAAAACGTCGAGATACTTAAAATGATCACTTTTTTCTTCGTCAAACTTTTTTTTTCAAACAACCTACAGACCTTAATATTCGGCAGAATTAAAAAAGGATTGCATTTTTGGACAAGTAATTACGTAATCTATGTGCTTTTATAAAATTCAGTGTAAAAAAATATTATTTTCTATCCTTAATTAGCAAAAAACTGTTAATTAACTTGGCGATTAAAAAATTATGCCAAAACAGAGATAAAACATGCCAACGACCATGTACCATCTCTATAATAAAACCGTAAGTCATGTGACTGTCATCAACAGTTCCGGGATGCCCGTATCGCTTTTTCATATGCCAGGCGGCCATTTTTATTAAAAATTATTTTTTCGAATAAAACTTCATAAATGTGACATTTTTAGAAAGATCGTTCAAAATAAATTAATATTTGAGAGATGACTTACGTTCAATTAGGTATATATTCTGCAATAACTTCAGTTCAAATTAGCTTCGCAGTTCAAATTCTCTATCCATGAAAGTAAACAAAAAAAAAAGATTCATTCGTCGTGAAGTTTTAAAATATTAAACCATTAAACCATGGAGATAATCGTTCGTAAAATAAGTTTTCCAAGAATGATTTTTTGGAGCGCTGCCTGGTGTCAAAAAAGTAATTTGCACCAGGACCTGTAAGACCATCAAAGTTTACCATAATTCTGCTTGATGAAGTGCTTTACAACTCAACTTCCTTCGGAATCTTTTCTTGACAAAGTTGAATGTAAACAAATACAAGTCATGTAATAATATTTAATGAATCAAATTTCGAAACGAATTGTCAGTTAATTTGATATTTATGTATTATATGTGGCAGGAAGAGAGATCACCTAAAATGATTGTTAATTGCGAATCATATTTACCATTGTTAATGACCAATCGCGTTCCAAATAGTAATTTAATATACATTTATAAAATACATAACATCATTAAGTACTTTTATGTTATTTGGGTGCAAATCTCGCCAATATCATTTTTAAAATCGCCAATACCAGCTTTTATTCTTCACGTGTTCAAATTAGAAACGATACTTTGATTCTGAAATCAAATGTTTTGATTTATGATATTATTTTTTGGTACTTTTCCTTTATAGGGACACCATTGTCGCCAAGCATACATTTACATACATTTACATACATTATGCATTAGCATACATTTTGGCATGGTGTCCGTATAACGGAAAAGTACCTATTTTTTATTTATCTATTTTCTATTTTGAATGAAAAATGTGAACGGCATGCATTTTAAATTGGAAAAGCTGTCACAGACGCTCCGGTGTTGGCGCGATTTTTGTTTTGCGCCATCTTGGCGAGAAAATCACATTTTCAGACACCTGTTAGAGATTGCTAAAACAGCATGTTACTTTTATTTTATTATGAAATAAGTCATTTTATATTTAAAAAAAAACATACAATTTTATTTAAAAACACACACAATCATTAATTTGTTATAAAACACACAATATTCAATTTATTATAAAGCATGCGGAATCTGCTCTACCAGGTTGCCATACGAAGCAAAATCTAGCCTAAAACGCCAGGTTGGCCAGGCATAAAATCGCCATTTTGGCACCAAAATGATACCCCGATGCGTCTGCGACAACTGTACCCAAAAGGACCCATCATTAAAAATGGTTAATAATATAGAATTAAAGTAAAATAATGCAGAAAATTATTTTTGTATACACTTACTAAACACATAAAATCATATTGATGGTTTTTAGATTAGACATTTACGATGGAAATTTTATTTGGGGTATGTTATATCCAACGGAATGAATATGAGATATATATATTCTAATCACATATTATATACCCATGAATATACTATACATATCTATATCTACTATATCAATAGAACCGTCTTCAATAGTCTTTTATATTTCTACTAAGTAATATTAACTATAGAGTTACAATATAGAGAGAAAAAACGGGTTGCTGTAATTAGAATTATAGGTGCCAATGTTGGCGCGGCGTATTTTACCTGTTACGAATCTTAATAGTCAGTAGACATTAAGCAGACATGCCGAAATAAGAGAATTACGCTATTATAAAAACTCTCGAACTATATCAAGAAAGGGGAGCAGAGAAAAACAAAGTCGTACTAGGCATCTAAAAGGAAGTTCGCGAATTTTAATCAGATTGTACGTCATGGGAAAAAAGTCCTGACAGAAAATATGGTTTAAAGGGAATGCGATTATCAAAACTGGCCTTCAAAAGTTCAATTTTCCACCAAACTATACTCGAAAATTACGTGTAATAATATGTAGCCCGATTATGGCACATTACTCAAGACGTTTTAGATGAGAATAATGATAGATTTTATAATCTTTCGCAATCGAGTCTACAGCCAAAGTTAACGAAAAACAAAAACAAATATTAGCAACAATATGGTTCAGTGTAAATGTGGATATCATTAAAGACTTTCACAAAATAGACTTCATTGCATCAAATCGTATTAACTAAAATACGCCAATTGGCAATGGACCAAATTACGAAAAATTACTTAATATGTTTAAGAATCTCCGCCTTAGCGAACATATTGCAACTGATAAGCAAACGGACATGAAGGACAAATGCTTAATTGGGTTAAGCGGTTTTTATCATGGAAGATGAAATACATAACAACAAAAAATATGCAAAATGCTACCATGATCACAAAAGTTCTTGATTTGTCTATTAGAATCATCCGGTTTGGCGAAGGATTAAGGAAAAAAATTAAATTATGAATAAAAGTAACGTGTTACAATGCTTAACATACATTTAAGGGAGACCAAACTGGTCGCCAGTGGCGGATAGTCTGTATTATAATAGCACAAATCAGTTACAAGTTATAACAACATCAAATTTCATCTGCAAGTCAGCCATTTTCTTCTGAAGATATTTTAAAAAAAAATAAAACTTCATAATTATAAGAACACACATTTTATCAAACAATTAAATATGACTGCAAACTGTGGCAGATGACTGTTTCCAACATGAATAAGTATGAGAAATTCCCGTCAAGCGTATCGATCTGGGTGGCTCAGTCGCAGAGCGGCGGCACGGTATGCGTAAGGTCCGAGGTTCGAGTCCTGGCCCAGGTCAATTTTTCACTCGTGTTTGTTTAGTGCATTTAATTGTCTGATAAAATGCGTGTTCTTAAAATATTGTAAAATAAAGTAATCAGACGTAGTGTTTATGCTTTAAAAAATATTTTAAATATATAATATACGTTTTTGAAAGATCTTTAAAAATAAATTAGTTTTCGAGGGAAGATGTACCTTCTAAAATGTATACATTAAGAGTTATCGGCATTTAAAATTTCTTTCCAAACGTAAACAAAACTTTTGAAATGAATTAAAGGTGATTCATTTATTTCTAAAAAAAAAAAAAAAAAAAAAAAAAAAAAACGGTAAAGGACAGGCATTTTGTTCGCAGGAATACCTTTCACGTCATTTTTCTATAAATTAATGAAATCCAGTTGTTAAATTATTTTTGTTTTAGAAGTGAAGTTTCCATTTAAATTTATTGTAACACTACAATGTTTAATTGAATAAAATAATGTAAATCTAAGAAATTGCTAAGAAATTCCAAACATGCACAGGGCAATGCAAAAAAATAAATAAATAAACAAAAAATAAATAGATAGATAAATAAATAAATAAATAAAAATCAGCTTTCATAAATTCTAAAAATTGTTCATATATCTCAATTACAATCTAAAGGAGGGTTTATTTCTATATTATTCTACATATAACTAGCCGCCACTGGCGACCAGTTTGGTCTCCCTTAAATGTATGTTAAGCACTGTAACACGTTACTTTTATTCATAATTTATTTTTTTTCCGTAATCCTTCGCAAAACCGGAAGATTCTAATAGACAAATCAGAAACTTTTGTGATCATGGTAGCATTTCGCATATTTTTTGTTGTTATGTATTTCGTCTTTCTTGACAAAAACCGCTTAACCAACTTAAGCGTTTATGCTTCATATCCGTTTGCTTATCAGTCGCAATATGTTTGCTAATGAGGAGATTCTTAAACATATTAAGTAGTTTTCCGTAATTGGATCCATTGCCAAATTGCGTATTTTAGTTAATACGATTTGGTGCATTGAAGTCTATTTTGTGAAAGTCTTTATTGATATCCACATTTACACTGAACCATATTGTTGCCAATATTCTTTTGTTTGTTTGTTTGTTTCTCGCTAACTTTGGCTGTAGACTTGATTACGGAAGATTAGAAAATCTATCATTATTCTCATTTAAAACGTCTTGAATAATGTGACATAATCGGGGTGCATATTATAACACGTAATTTTCGAGTATGGTTTGGTGAAACATTGAACTTTTGGAAGCCAGTTTTGGTAATCACATTCCTTTTAAACCATATTTGCTATCAGCACTTTTGACCCGTGGCGTACAATCTGATTAAAATTCACGAACTTCCTTCTAGATGCCGGTCTCTGTTCGACTCTGTTTTTCTCTGCTCTCCTATTTTGATATAGTTCAGGAGATTTGATAACTGCATAATTCCCTTACTTTGGCATTTCTGCTTAATGTCTACTGACTATTAAGATCCGTAACTTGTAAATACGCCACGCCAACATTACCGCCTATAATTCTAATTACAGCAACCCGTTTTTTCTCTCTATATTGCAACTCTATAATTAATATAGTGCCTCGGTGCGTCTACGACAGCTGTTCCATCAGAACATTTGATTTCAAAATCAAAATATCGTTTCTAATTTGCACACGCGAAAAATAACAGCTGGTATTGACGATTTTAAATATGCTATTGGCGAGATTTGCGCCCAAATAACACAAAAGTACTTAATGATGTTATGTATTTTGTAAATGTATATTAAATTACTGTTTTGAAAGCGATTGGTCATTAATAATGGTAAATATGATTGTTGATTAACAATCATTTTCAGTGGTCTATCTTTCTTGCACGTATAATACATAAATACCAAATTAACTGACAATTTGTTTCGAAATTTGATTCATTAAATATCATTACAGGAGTTGTATTTGTTTACATTCAGCTTACATCAAGAAAAGATAAAGAATGAAGTTGAGTTGTATAGCACATAATTATGGTAAACTTTGATTGTGTCACTGGTACGAATTATTTTTTTGAAACCAGGCAGCGCTCCAAAAAATTTTTCACGGAAAACTTACTTTACGAACGATTATCTCCATGGTTTAATGGTTTAATGTTTTAAACCTTCACGACGAATGAATTTTTTTTTTCTTGTTTACTTTCATGGATAGAGAATTTGAACTGCGAGGCTAATTTCAACTGAAGTTATTGAAGAATATATACATAATTGAACGTAAGTCATCTCTCAAATATTAATTTATTTTGAACGATCTTTCTAAAAATGTAACATTTATTAAGTTTTATTCGAAAAAATAATTTTGAATAAAAATGGCCGCCTGGCATATGAAAAAGTGAAGCGGGCATTCCGGAATTGTTGATGACAGTCACATGACTTACGGTTTTATTATAGAGACTAGCCGCCACTGGCGACCAGTTTGGTCGCCCTTAAATGTATGTTAAGCATTGTAACTAATTATTTTTATTCATAATTTATTTTTTTCCTTAATCCCTCGCATAACTGGAAAAATCTAATTGACAAATCAAGAACTTTTGCGATCGCGGTAGCATTTCGCATATTTTTTGTTGTTATGTATTTCATCTTTCTTGACAAAAACCGCTTAACCCACTTAAGAATTTATGCTTCATGTCCGTTTGCTTATCACTTGTAATATGTTCGCTAATGCGGAGATTCTTAAACATATTTGGCGCAAAACAAAAATCGCGCCAACCCCGGTGCGTTTGTGACAGCTGTTTCAATTTAAAATACATGACGTTCACATTTTTCATTTAAAATAGAAAAATAATAATTATCATAAATCAAAACATTTGATTTCAAATTAAAGTATCGTTTCTAATTTGCACTCGCAAAAAATAAAAGCTGACAATTCTTTTCGAAATTTGATCCATTAAATATTATTACATGAGTTCAACTTACGTCAAAAAAAGATCCGGAAGTTGAGTTGTATGGAACAGAATTAAGGTAAACTTTGACTGTCTCACTGGTGCGGATTATTTTTTTTACGCCAGGCAGCTATCCAAAAATTCATGGTTTAATATTTTAAACATTCACAACGAATGAATCTTTTTTCTTTGTTTACTTTCATAGATAGAGAATTTTAACTGCGAACCTAATTTAAACTGAAGTTATTGCAGAATGTATACATAATTGAACGTAAGTCATCTCTCAAATATTAATTTATTTTGAACGAACTTTCTAAAAATGTAACTTTTATGCAGTTTTATTTGCAAAAATAATTTTGAATAAAAATGGCCGCCTGGCATATGAAAAAGTGAAACGGACATCCCGGAACTGTTGATGACAGTCACATGACTTACGGTTTTATTATATAGATAGTAATTTCAGCAAATATATTAAATTCCAATGCGATCTGTTTTAAACTTTAAGATGGTTTATAACACATGATAAAAAAATTATAAAAAAGAATGGCGCGTCACAGTTCGGGGAGAGGATGGAGAGGAGCGTGAACAAAATTAGGAAGTATAATAAGGCTATCTGTTTGAAACTTTACGATATTTTATAACACATAACATAAATTTTAAAAATAAAGCTGCGTCAAAAATTATAGGGAGGGGCGGAGCGCGTTTTGCCAACACAAGGGGGGGGACACTTTTCTAAATTTTAACGATATCCGTCATGTCACATATCGTTACAAAGGGCTGTGACCACTTATTCATGTTATGTACCACAGGTGAAACCCCCACATTTTGCGCCCCCCCCGACTCATGTGATATATTGTTCGAAAGGCCTGTGGCCGCTTATTCATATTATGTATCTTCGGGGTCCATCCTCCCGCTTTCACCACCCCCCCAAAGGACACACTTTTCTAAATTTTGCCGACACCTCTCATGTGATATATCGTTGGAAAGGTCTGTGAACGCTTAATCAAATTATGCAGGTGTGGGGGGGGGGGGTATTTTCTGAATTTTGCACATATCCCTCATGTGATACATCGTTGGAAAAGTCTGTGACCGCCTAATCTGATTATGCATCTCCGGTGTTCATCCCCCACTTTGCCCCCCAAACGCGATTAGCTTTCACCACCAGTAGGCGCTTTCCTATCTCTGTTTCTATGGGTCGGATCACGACGGGGTATGGCTCATTCGACTCGACATCTATAGAGCTTTCCGATTTTAGTACGTTTTTTCACCACCAGGGGGCACTTTCTTATCTCTGGTTCTATGGGCTAGATCACGACGGGGTATAGCTCATTCGACTCGACATCTATAGCCTTAACGATTTCAGTGCCCGAGGTTCGTATAGAAGAGATTGCGCTACCTGGTGGTGGAAGATAGAACTTGAGCGTGCGCAGAACGACTGCTGTCCGTATCGGAAGTGTCGGACCCGTGTCGGAAGTTCGTTTGTTTACAGGTTTATACAATTCGATGTGCAAATTAAGGGATTATCCGGTGCCGAAGGCAGCGTGGAACCAGGTCGGAGGTTCGTGGTTTATCTTATTCAAGGTTTTAAAAGGATTGAGGCCGCGGTGTAAATTAGGGGCCTGCTAGCGGGCGAAGCCAGCTAGTGCTAATAATAAAAGAGCGTGATATCACGTTTGATTTCAAATGCAGCGCTGACACGCTATGTACATATTCCATTTTTATTCATTTAATGGATTAGTCAGTGATATTTTTTAACGGAGGATAACAAGTATTATAACAAGCCACATTTAGTATGTTGTTTTTAAGAGTGTAATTAATTTAATTGAAAAATCTACTGGTATTTCTAGTTAACCCTTTAAACAATGACTGAAAGTAAAATGTATTTTTAAATTATTTCTCATGTTTAGATTATTTAAATTATGTTCAATATATTTAAAAAAAAAGAAATGATATCTACAAAAACAACTTTTCAAAAGTAAAAAAAGGCCAAGCATAAAAAAAAAAAAAAAAAAAAAAAGTTGTGGCTAAAAAATGGTGTGATATCAAATTTCCAAGCTATTATATTGCTTATTTAACTTTTTTCTATTAAATAAGTTATCATATATATAAGTCGAGTGCCTACGTATATGTTAATAGAAATCGTTTTCTCCTGTACTAAATACATCCTAATGAGTTTCTGAAAATTCAATTTTTTTCAAATTATGCATGATGGGCCATCTTTCCATATTTCTAAGCACCCGAATTTCTAAAGTAAAAGCGTAATATGTTTGCAATGTAATATGTTTATAAAAATTTCGAACTTCAGATTCTAACTACGGACAGATAAATTAGATAAGACTGATATTTTGATAAATTGATTTTTACTAGTTTGAAATTAATAATTACTCTAAAAAATAAATCATAAGATGAATCTTTAAGATAAGTCATCATTATCTTAAGACACAATTTTCAGAGCATACAAGTCTATAAATGAAACTCTTAAATATTTGCTTAAATAACAATTTTGAACTTCGGATTTTAACTACGGATTTGGGTGGTTAGAATTTTGTGAATAATATGCAAAGATGGCCGCCAAGCCCATCATGCATAATTTGAAAAAAATTGAATTTTCAGAAACTCATTAGGATGTATTTAGTACAGGAGAAAACGATTTCTATTAACAGGCACTCGACTTATATATATGATAACTTATTTAATAGAAAAAAGTTAAATAAGCAATATAATAGCTTGGAAATTTGATATCACACCATTTTTTAGCCACAACTTTTTTTTTTTTTTTTTTTTTTTTTTTTTTTTTTTTTTTTTTACGCTTGGCCTTTTTTTACTTTTGAAAAGTTGTTTTTGTAGATATAATAATACTTGGAATAGACCTAAAATATTCTAAGCATTTTTTCGATACAAAAACACATTTTTTAATAGTGAAAACTATTAATAAATTCATATTAAAACATAATGAATTATGACCTACATTAAATTTTGAATAAAAAATATGAATATCTTCGAAAATATGGGTTTGTGCCCTTAGAGATCATTCGTATCATTAGTTTTCGAGATATTGGGAAGTTTAACTTTTTGGCTGTCTAAGGGGATCGTCTCCTGTTACCGTTGGAATCCACAGAAAAAAATCTTAAAAAGTAACCTGATTTTTTTTTTATATAAAGTAAGTTTATTTTATAGTTAGAATTTCTATAAACTTTTTCTGAATACTAATTGAAGGTTTCCGATACGTTTCCTTGTAATATCTTAATTTTATTTTTCGAAACTTATCGATAGACCTCTATCACAGTTTTCTTTTACAACTCTAGAGATATGTAAGAAAATGTACATATATACATTTTCCATGAATATATTTGGAGACCATTTCAACATAAATAAGAAGGGACTGTCTTAAAACTATACACTGAAGTTTCAAACTCACAGAACAGTTTTTATGCGATAATAGTTTTAAATATTCAGGATTTTAATAATCAATAACTGTTGTAAAGATTTTTTAAGTGGTTTAGATGAGGTCATCAATGATTAACAAACATTATTTAAATATTGACTCAACTACTTTTGAATTATTTTTCAATATGTATTATAAAGAATTCCTACTTGGTGTTATAAAATTTCTAATGGTAGCAAAACACGCAAGTGGAATATTTAATCCAGAGAAATATATTTATTTCTTTTGATTATTATACTGAAATCATTTTTGTTTTACAGAAAATATATAGTTGATTCGTCGTCTATTTCATTAACTAATTGCCAAATACCGCTACAGGAATGCAAGTCCCAGTTCCGAAGAAAAGTTCGATAATTTAGTGGTGACAGGGTGTCCCACCAGTTGCAAACACGCTGACGGTGAACTACAACTATTTCAGAAACGAGACGTGATGTCTCGGGTCTCTTCTTCCTTTTTGCTGGTGTTCAGCAATGTTCAAATCTCCGGACGAGGTGTCCGGCCGATAAAATCCTATCTCTTTTCCGGGAGATGATTCTCCACCTTTGGCAGGTCTGATAATCTCCGACCTCCTCAGTTGATCTCCAACATCCAACTCCCGCTCCCAACTCTTCTTCTTCGGAGCTCCCCGAAGGGAAAGGGGGAGGGGGGTTTGGGCGTTTACCGGTTTCTCAAAGCCCAATACAGTCCGTTCACCCTCTCTGATTGGGAAATCACAGTTCTTACCTGGCGCCTTGTTGCCAATTTCTGTCTTCTCATAAAATCAGGGAAATACCCTCGTACTTTGTCTCTGCAGAAATATCATATCCATCAACTTCCCGCCGTCCGAATTCTGCACGTCAATTTTCCTTTAAGCCCCCAGACACCGCGGCGTTGACTTGGCCGTGGGAAAATCCCTTTCCCAGGCGTGAGAAAATAGTCTAGGATGGAATGCTTCATTCAATATTCCCACATAATTTAATGAAGTCATTACAGTATATTATAATAATTGTAATAAATTTAAATTGTATATTACTTTTATTTTTAAATTAATTATAATTTATTTTGAATTTTTACTTCTTTTCTTGACATCCCACTTGTCTTGCTATTTTCTTGTGAAAATTGGATATTCATATCAAAATTTCAAAAAACAAAAAACAAGAGAACTTTTTTTTTCTTTTGAGGGAGCGAACTGAAGAATTTCTTTGCCTATAATTCCCACATAAATAAATATTTTGCGAAAAATACCCAACAGGTTACAATATGAGTATAGGATAAGATACATTTAATGAAACTTATGTTAAGTGAATAAATAATTTGAGTAATTAATGATTTTATTATTTTTATAATATTTATTCCATTAAAAATGTACATGGACATATAATTCGGAAATTTCAAGATAAACAAATATGATATGTTGCAGAATTTTTAATTAAATCAAGGTGTCTCACCAGCCCAAAACAATTGAGAAACATTTATGAAGATGATTGCAACATTATAATTTATTATTTTTAAGAATTGATTGCCTTATACATTGGAGAATTGAATGAATCTCTGATGCGATATTACGGATGTAAAAAAGAGTTTAAAATTTTTTTCAATTAAAACTTTTTTTAATTGTCCCCAAAAATGCGTACATTTAACAATACTATAAATAATTACAAATTCTGAAACTACATTATAGTTTGATAAATAATTCATACTTTCTGAAGAGTTCACTAAATAAAAAATGCAGAAAAAATCTTTAAATATAGATATAAATATAAAGCGAGGTAAAATATTCTACAGCAATAACATCTCCTGAGGAATTTCAAAAAACATTACCTTAAATTTGTTCCTCCCTAACTGAAGATTATTTTTACTTTCTTAAAAATAAATTTGAAGAAGATAAATAAATAATTCTGATCAAGATGGGGAAAATATATCCGCTTTTTAAAAATCAAACATGAAATAAAGGCATGGCATTTAACTTTCTAACCCGTGTTTTTATTCTTCGTGTTTCTATTGAAATTGGATAAAGTAATATTTAAATAAGGACGAAAAATTATGCATCACTGCATAGATAAGGAAACACTTTCCAACACCATCGGAATATTGTTAAAAAAATTCTGTTTTGTTCATACAATGAAATAATATATCTAAATAAACATAAAAAAACAACAGCGCAATAAAACTTTAAACTACAGCAGTGGCTGTCCATAGCCGGTAATGCATGCAATTCTTTCGTGCAGTATATAAATAATCTACACGCTTTATAATACACTACAAATTAGTTAACTTTTAAAATGCATATCTATCACGGATTAAAACCCACATTCAGAAGCTATGGCTCATAGCCACTGCTATAACTTAATTATTTTGAGTATCTCTGTAAGTAAACGAAAGAAATTTACGCACCCAACAATCTATAGAAAACATGTTATAATGCACCTCAATAATGTATATCAGTTTCATTATGTTCGAAATAGTTTAACATCATTAAAACACATTGCAAACGACTTTTCCACAAGATCATGTAATGGATTTCTTTTGTGCATCCCTGTAAACGAACTATAATTGCTACTAACTCGATACTTTAATGAAAATGTATTGTCATCCACCCCAATGAGGCATATAAATTTCATTATGTTTTCAGCAGTGTATTATCATTAAAATTCACTAAAAACGATTTTCACCCATTGACTGTAATGTAACGGAATAGTTTTGAGTGTAACTGTAAACGAACTATAATTGCTACTTATTCCATACTGTATAGATGGCACATTGTAGTCCATTTCAATGGAGCATATCAATTTTATTATATTTGAAATAGTGTAAAAACATTAAAATGCTCCGAAAAAAACTTCCTACTTGACCGAAATGTAATGGAATACTTTTGAGTGTCGCCGTAAACTTACCATAAATGATACACACTTCATTTTCAATACCGAATATGCCATGATGAACATAAATTGTATCAATTACATGGTAATCCAAATATAATTACGCAAGTTACAGTACGGACAGACGGACAGATAGAAAGACAAACCGAATTTTTAAACACTTTTCAACTATGCTGGAAAGTGTTAAAAGGGACTTTTCTACATTTTTGTATATTTTCAGATGCATGTTATTTCTTTCTTACTATTATTAGATACTTAAAACAAGTATATTAAATTTAAACACTGCTAAATTTACCTTAATAGAAATAAGTTATATTACTAGATACAATATTAAAAAAGTATATATACAAGGGGAATTTTTATTTATTTATCTAATTCCCTTTATGAAATTAATAATGATTCACAAATTTGCATCTTGAGATAACAAAGCCAAGCATTTTAAAATTATGCATTGATACAATTATGCAGCTATTGAAATAAATTGCACTTATTACTAACTATTACAAAAATGTTGTTATGGAAGACTTCACTGAAATTTTAAGTACTTTTAAAATGTATCCCAGTTTCAAAAATATTCTATAATTATTCAAATTTTACACTTATATAAAGCACAGCATACTATCAGAAAATTTGTTTTATGACTGCTGAAACTAAATTTGTAGGTTCAATTTTATTAAATTGTCGCAATTTGTTCGTAACAGAAAGTAACCAAAAGTATTGTGGAGGCGATGCGGGTAAGCATACCTGTAAAATGAACTTAGCCCTAACAATGTAGCCGACAGCTTAATGTAGTTGCGTGTGAAAGCTATGTTGACGAATATCTAGACAAATGGTGGTTAATCAATTCTTTATTAATCTAACAAACATAAGTTTAATAAATTTATAAAATAAAATTAACGTGCTTTTTGCACTGCTAAATACACACATGAGACTATAATGTCCAGCTTACATAGAAAGATCTGTCATGCTCTCCTGACCTCCTTCTTGTCGTTGTTGTTATTAACCCTTCGGGCCGGTGAGCAGCTTTCTATTTCTGTATAGCTGTCCTAATCCACTTATAATACAAACTACAGAGACGACATACTACAAAAAACCTGCTAAGCCGGTACTACGCCGATATAACGACTTCTGACAAGAAAAACATATTTATACGGTAACATCAAAACCAACTACTAATATGACTATAAATCTTATTCAAGAGCTGAAAAACCAGAGCCAGGTCTACACCTCCCTATCTCCCCGTCGCCGAAAAAATATACTCGTACGTCATACTCTTCGACACCCGTAATTTTCTAAACACCTTATCTCGAATCCCCGAAAACTTCCTGCACCTCAAATCCAAGTGTTCTTCAGTTTTCTCCTCACTTCCGCATAAGTCACACTTCGCATCACCTCTACCCAGAAACTTCTTCCGACGAACCAGAGTCAGGACTGTCTTAGTAAGGAACCGAGACAAAATAACCCCACTCTTCCTCCGTAGGTTGTAATGCGGATGTCCGATATCCGCGTAATCCCAGCCACGACCTGAGTGATCTTTCCAGTATTGCATCCATTCCCATTCAGACTCTTTCTGTTTTTTCTTTTTCACGTCCACCATCCAATCCTCTGGAGAAAACCACGGTATACAAATATTGCTATATGGGCCCTTCCTGGCCAGCTCATCCGCACACTCATTGATCCCAATACCTTTATGTCCAGGAACCCAAATAAAATCCATCTGATACTTGTCAGTCCTTTTACTGTTTATGTCCTCTCTAAGCATAGTGATAACAGCCACAGATTTACGATTGATCTTATCTAAAGCCATAAGGACACTTCTAGCATCAGTGAAGAACATATACCTCCCACTCTCCACCGTATAAAACTTAATAGCTACCAATAAAGCAATTAATCGCTTCCGCAGTGAAGATCGAGTTAATATTTGGTATTTTAAACGCCATCCGACTACCCGTATTCTGGTTGACCATCCCGATCGCCGTATTATTCTCCTCTTTGGACGCATCCGTTGCAATGAAAAAAGTCCTTCCGGCCTGTACCGGGAGGAAAAGGTAGCTTTCCTATATCTTCGTTTTAAAATTTTAGCTAATGTTACACGAAAACTGCAAGTTAAAATCCAAAGAAACGTTTACAAAACATTCGTTAATACTGAATTTGAATAAGAAATTCGCCAAATTATTGAGCAATAGCCAAATGGGCTTCATTTATGAAGACTTATTTTGGTCGCCAAATTTGGCGATATTTCGCCAAATGTCGCCAATTTTGGCGAGAATTTGGCGCTAACGGATATGAATATATAGTTTTATGCGTATGATTGGGAAAATTATTACAACAATGAAAGTAAATAATTTGCGAGTAATCGCGTTAATGTGCTATTTTGTTTCAAAATGTCAGCCACCCTAGAATTTCAAACTGCTCTATCTCAGTCATTTTTTAAGATAGTGGTAAACCAAAAAATGCTCTGGAATCCTTGTATCAAGGCCTAACACGTAATTAAAAAATAAATTTGAATTTTTAACTTTTTTGTGTATTTATTTTAGTTTTAAATTTTGAAATGGCCGCCATGTTGAAACAAAATGGCGGACCAAGCTGGACAACGAACTCGGTCGAGACATTAGTGACCTTAATACACACAATTAGTTTCATCAAAATCGATTTATAAATACGGGCGTTATCGTATGACATAGGTCAGATATATATATATATATATATGGAGATATATATATATATATATATAAATCAACATTTGAACGGAGGGTGGTTTTGGGGTCTGGGGGTCATGATCGGTGAAAATATATCAAAATTTTCCGGAATTGCTTTCCTCCGAACGGCTGCAATAGGTAGCTTTGAACTTTTTTGTATTGAAAGCTACCTAATAGCCTTGTCAATATGCCTCTGATAAAAACTGTTGAACGAGTTCCTGATTACAGCTTCTGGAAAATCTTTGTTTTGGAACGGCCATGTGTTCACATAAATTCGAATATTCTCATTTACCTTTGTACCCCACTTGTAAGTAATCATTTCCTTGACATCCGTGCTATACCCACTAAGACTATTCAGCTCTCTGTGTATTAAATCCTTTGAAAGAATATCCGTGTAGTCCTTATGCTTGATGTCCAAAATCGACCTTTTAATCGCAAGATATTCTCTTCTTAAGTTGTTCCTCCAGACCCCACTTTCCTGCAACAATACCGGGATCGGGCATCACTTTGGCATACCACTAGCCCATCTAAGCTCCATATTGTGAAGCACTTGAAGTTGGTGACCTTCAGTTTTAGTTGAATGCATGAGAATTCGCGGATTCCCATCCAGAAGAGATCCCATCATACTATTTGTAATTTTTAAAAGGTACTTTGTTTCAGTACCCCAACTCATACCTGCAATAGCTTTGAGCATGTTTAGTCTTTTGCTAGTTTTTGCTTTCAGCATAATTATGTGATTTTTAAGGTTACCTTGACAATTTAGAAAAACCCCTAATACTCTTAACTCCCCTGAAAATTCCACCTCTTATACTTTGATCTTAAATTTCTTCTCCTCGCGCTCCTTCCACCGTCCGATCTTCATGATTTGACATTTATTTGGGTTCACCTCAAGATTCCATGCACTCAACCACTGCATTATCCTGATGATATTCTCCTGTAGGATGTCCCTTATCCATTCCAGATTATCATGAAAAACATATAGAAAAATATCATTCGCATACACCACACAATGAATACATGAATCAAAAATCTCAAAGATGTCCGCTAGGTATATGGCAAAGAAAAATGGAGAAATAGGACTACCCTGTAAGAGGCCCCGCTGGTACAAAAATGGATCCGACAGTGACCCTCTCCATTTAACCCGAATCCTAAGCTCCTGCATCAGTTTCTGGATCATAATACTCAGGTCAGCACCTAGTCCCAATTTTTTAAGCTTCATAAGTAACCCGTCCCACCAGACATTGTCATAAGCACCTTTGATGTCTAAAGCCACTAAATATCCCTTTCGTTTGGATTGTCTTCCTCTTCTCATGTCTCTATAAATTTTGTAGGCAGCCGCTTCACAGTCTCTAAACGGAATAAACCCATAGTGATTTCTATGAAAAATCTTGTTTTTCATGCTCCAGTTAAGCAGGATATCGAGTATCATCTTTTCAATAATCTTTTTGCTGGTGACCGTCAGAGCAATTGGTCTATACCCTCTAATGTCATTCCTATTTTTTCCTGGCTTTTTGATGGATAACATAATAACCTCTTTCCAAATCTCAGGTATTTTTTTTTGTCTCCAGAATCTTATTATACATACCCAGAATCTGATTCACCCTAGTTTTTTGATTTTTGAAAAAACTCATTTTAATTCCCTTCTATTCCGGGAGCTGTTGACTTGCTTTTCTTGATGATTCTCTGCAACTGGTCCATCGTAAGCTTTGTGTCTATCTCATCATCACCCGATGAATCTATGGGGATGCCTTGTCTGACCAGAGAGTTTTGGAATATAATAGATAAGTAATTAGCTTGGGATACCGCATCTGGTGGACAATTTGGAAAATTAAATTCCGTGTTCATCTCACCATTCTTCAATGTATTTATCCCACGGATGATCTTGTAAATATGTGACCCTCTCCCTCCCTGGCCACCGAATCCCAAAACTTCTGATTATCTTTTTTAATCTCCTTCTTGAGCTTTGCATTGTATAATTTATATTTGCACCATAAGTCCAACTGACCCAACCGAATCGCCTTCCTATGATACAATCTCTTGAGCGCCAAAAGCCGACGGGTAACAGCCCCCCATCCGGGCGGAAGCTTACTACCACTCACCGGAATCTTATCAGTATACTGACCCATAAACTTGGAGATTTCCTTGGACCACCTGTCCATCCCCTCTGCATAGACCTCATCCCCCATCCTCTCAACCGCTGAACCTACTCGCTGCCAATTAACCTGAGCTCGAAATAATTTCCCTTCACTGCTGCCACTAGCAATTTCCTGGATCCCGATAGGATAGTGATCCGACCCCATCGGATCCGAACAAACATCCACTTGGAGTCCCCTTGCTAAACTACTCGAAACGATTGTCAGATCCAGTAATGACCCTGAACCCCTACCCCTTAATCTCGTAACATGATCCAAATTCATTAAGATTGCATCCGTACGATTAATCCAGTTAACCAAGTTTATCATTTTCTGAGCCTTGGGATTATTATTCCAATTTAGAAAATTAATATTGAAGTCACCGACAATGATATAATTTTGCCCAATCATTTATTTAATCCTATCCAACCACCTAATATCAGCAAAACCTTTCGGTGCATAAATATTGATGATCGCAATCCATCGTTTTTTATACCATATTTTAATTCTTTGCGTCTCATGATCCCGTCTAATATTAGGAAGATTAAGGATTTTAACTGGAATCCTACTCGACACCGCTAATAGTAAACCTCCTCCCCCCCGCGTTAAATTGCCAGGCCTGTCAGCTCGAAATATATTTCTGTTCCTAAAAAAAACAGCTTATGGTTATTGTTCAAAAGCGTTTCCTGAAACGCCCAAACTATGCAATACCGAAACATCCTAGTGCGCAGCCAGGGCAAGTTTGACCGAATGCCTCTTATATTCTATTGATATAACAATATATCCATAAAACAATAAACAATAAAATCCACTTTAAAATACACAAAACAACAAGAAAACAAGAAAACTTCCGACACTTACCCCAAAAGACAGTTTTCATAGACGTCCAAAAAAACTACACCAAGAAAAACAAACCATTAAAACAGAGTAAATATCCAACACAAACTACAGACCTTATACGTCTTCCGAATCCGTTAACATGCTTTCATGTTCTGGTGTTAAAAATGACTGTTGTAACTGTCCTTCTTTCTGCTCGACTTCATTCATCAACTTCATTTTCTTGTCTCTTAGGTGGTTGTATAATTCTGATATCACATCTCTTTTCGCTATTTTACTTTTTGTCATCGTTTCTCTTTCTTTTACTTCCGAATCCTTTTCTACCACAGTTTCCGACTTTTACTGCGACATAACCGTCACTTCACATATATTTATCACTATGTCCATTATTTTATTAAATTTTTCTTCCACTAGCATAGCTAATTTGTGATAATTACTCTCTTCACGTTCTTGTTTGTTTGTTTATTGAGAACATACATCTGACTTGTGTGCTTGACATCAAGTGCCCGCTTATAAGTCATCGTCAATATACAGGGACGAGATAGCCACAAGGAAATTTACAACACCAGAGAGTTACATCCCGGAGCTCCCCAAAGTGTGTACAATGGAGCTGGCGGGAGTCGAACCCGACGACCTGACTCCTACGCTCTCAAGCGATTAGCGGAATGGTGTCTTAACCACTCGGCCACGGAGGCCCCTTCACGTTCTTTTTCGACATTTGTTTTGATTTTTGCCGCGTAGTTGTTTGTTACTTTGAAGTTGAATTGTCGTCTTGCTTCCGCAAGTGTGATATGATTTTCACTTTTATATTTTTGAATTTCCGTCTCTTTTTTTTAATCTCGCATTCGTTATCATCAGCCTCGTGATCTTTCCCACAGTTTACACATCTTACTTCCGTTTCCTTGCATATTAATTCTGGATGATTTTTTCCGCATCGTTTGCATTTCTTCTCATTTTGACATTTATTCGTCCCGTGATTGAAACTTTGACAGATATTACATCTTCTAGGTCTGTCAACAAATAGTCGGATTTTTTGTCTCATGTAGAACATCTTTACGTGTTCCGGTAGCTCATGTCCATATATTGTTATTAGTACAGTTCCCGTAGGAATTACACGTCCCTCTTGTCTGGTTGTGAATCTTCTAACATCCTGAACTATCATTGGATTTTCTTCTTCAATCTCCTCCTGAATTTCTTTTAAAGTTATGTCCGTATCTATTCTGAATATTAAGAATCTTGTTGTGACGTTCTCATTCATTAGGTTATGTTTTACGTTCGTATCAAATATTTTTTCCTTATTGACCACCTCGCTTGGGCATTCGTAGTTTTTCGTAGTTATCAACATTTTATTGTTTCTGATGTATCTGACGGTGTCAATTTCCTTATAACTCTCCAAGTTCTTTTTTATTTCCCGTTTCAGCTGAATAGGGTTAAGCTTGTGAATACCACCCTCTTGACTCTCAGTAATTATTACATACTCTTTTAAGTTTGGTATTATCTTGATTTGTTCTTTTGCTGTGCGTCCATCATTCCAGTTGAATTTCTTGAATTCTTCACTGTCGAAGCCTATACTGTCTTTAATTTTTACTTTCGATCCCGCCATATTGCGAAACGTACCTGGAAACCAGTCCAAATTACACAAACTTTATCCACACCCTTTCCGCTACTACTTCCAACGACACTAAAATCTAATTACACTGAAATTGAAGTATTTCGATACCCGAAAGCTTTTTCTCACCCGCACTGGAAAATTACCCGCAACGCGCACGTGAAACTCACAGCTTACGCCAGAAACCCACACACGCTCACCGGGCGACCCTCCTACTCGAAGTACCCTCCTTCTTGTCAATAAATCCCAGTTTAAATACAAGAGCATTCGACTGTTGCCATTGTGAAAAGAACTAATGAGTCCAGTCCTGTTTGAGAGATCTTGCATCTTATCAACCTGTCCGATTCTGTCATCAGAAAATTCGTATCAGAAAGCAAAACCATCGAAGTGGGTGTCGAGAAGTAGAGTACTTCCATATCTCAGTTCCAGTAGGTCTCGCTGGTGAAAATTGTCCACTGCCGAAACAGCTAGAGTGACTGCATGAATGGGTTTCTCGAATCTAGGGTAGTTAGACTCATGAGTTTGTCCATAGCAGCAACAGCTAAAAAACTCTGCACGGATGAGTCGCCACAGTATAATTTTCTAGCGATATTTCTAGAATGTTTCGCGATAAAAAAATAAAAGTCGAAGTAGGAAAACCAATTCAAGATGATAAAAAATATATGAACACTTTACTTATCTGTATTCAGTCGTACGTGTCATTATGACATTAGGATATTAGTTGTATGATATTGTGTTTTATAAGAGCATTAAAATAATAAATCTAAGGCTTTTTATTTGGTAAAAATAAAAAGAAAACTTATAAAATTGAAATTTGAAAGAATGAAAACTAAGTCTTTTTCAGAACATTAAAAAATATATAAATTCAGTTACTAATCATTTTAAGTAATCTCAATATTTCAAATGTATAATATAGTTATAATTATATATTATATCAAGAAAAAACCATTCAAATAACTTTCAATGAAAGTAAAATAATTTTTCCCTCCAGTTTATACTATCCATCCATAATAAGAGAAACCATAGAGAGAGTAACACGCCAAAATACAATGTGTAACGATGTCTGATGTGATCTTTGAACTTACCGAAATTGTGGCTCGAGTTATTTCCTGGTTACAAATATGGAAATAAACAGTCAAGTAAAAATAAATAATAAAGTGCGTAATTTTAAAAAGTACATAAAAATTAAATAATAGCATTTCAAATGATAACTTCAAAGACCATGCAATTATAGAATATTCTCATTTGTTTTCGATAATGGCTCGGAGTGAGTCGAAACATGTCAACAATCTAATAAAAGTTATTTGACTGCATATTATGTTTTTAGTTTACATCTTTTAGTACTTAAAAGAAATATATTTACTGTTGACACATCATCTAAAACCTTTTATCGAAAGTATCCCAAAAAGTTTGCAAATTTTTGTCAATTTTCCGCAAATTTGTGGAACCAGAACTTTCCCATATTTTTGTCCTTCTTTCTTATATTTATTGAATTGTAAGAGCCGTCATCCAAAGAGGCAAAATCTGCATCTCCTAATCTAAACTCTCTGGTTCTCTCCAGCTTTCGACCTTTGAGAGTAATGGTAACGGGAGAGTGTGTTAGTACAGCTTTGAAACTCTACATAGAGGAGAAATACTTATGAGAAGTATTAGTATACTATATAGCTAGTCAATTTCTCTTAACAAACTTTTAATCAAACAAAATATTGACATTTCGTAATTCACTTTTATATTTTAACAGAATAATAAGGCTACTATAATTTGTGTCTCGTACTACTGCCAATATACACGTCAGGACACGTCGCCCTTATCATTATCTTTTTACGCATGAAGGTTTCGCTATGGTACTCCATTGTGAAATTTGGTAATTTTTGAAATTCAATATTTAAAAACGGCATAATCATTAGATTTGAAATTTATATCAAGAAAAATTCAATTTTTTTTTACCTTTCAAACGCAATTTGTCTAACAATTTTCTGACAAATACTTATCGAGGTATTATTTTGTTCAGTAACTTCAAATGTTTCATTTTCCGAGATTAATCAGTGGCAACAATTAGCGAAAAATCCAATCGTCAGCAACGCATAGCTTTTTATTAAACAGGCTGTTGGAGCAGGGATTGTCACCATCAATTTGCCACCATCGCCTTTGAAATCGGTTCTGTAGTTCCAGAGATTCCATAGAAATTGTAATTTAGAATGATTTTAGAACGCTTTTCGCTCATTTCACCATTTCAAATTTCGATTTTTTTTATTATTCTTAGAGAGCATTTACATCTTATAAGTAACTACAATGCCAAATTTCAAATTTCTAGCTCCTTCAATATAAAAAAAATTGCAATTTTAGAATTTTTTTCGCTCCTGCACCCCCCTGGGGTTAGTGGCACCGACATAAAATATAGCCTATGTTGGAGCAGGGGTTGTCACCATCAATTTGCTACCATCACTTTTGAAATCGGTTCGGTAGTTTCAGAGATTACCCCCTACAAACAAACAGACAAACAATCTTTACTCCTTTATAATATTAGTATAGATGAGATATCTATGGAACGGACAGAGTAGTATGCGGAAAAGGAATGCCGAAGTTTTTAACTTTTTAATTTTGTGAAATATTTTAAATGTTCGTGTTGCTTAACTATGTTGAGTTTGTGCCGTCATGAATAAACGTATTCGTGGATATGATTGGCTAATTACTGAAAGATTTACACACAGTTTAAATTTTGGAATATGAGCAGAAACCTTAGTGGAATTCCAAATGAATAAAAACTTTAAAATAATGCAAGATAACGTATTTTTTAACAACAAAATTTGGTATAAGTATTCCAAAAATTTCTCATATTTTTCTCCATCTCCATCTGAAGGTGTGTGTCCTAAAGCTTTAACAAAATTTTTATCGCTTTTCGTATATTTCTGGAATTTTCAGTTGATAAAAATATAAAAAAATTAAAATAACTGTAGAAAACTTATTTTTCAACAACAAAATTTATTGAAGGCATCGTTCACATATTTTTGTTCATCTTCATCCAGAACGTTCGCATATTTTTTATCACTTTTCATTTATTTGTGGAATGTTCACTCAATAAAATAAAAACAAATTAAAAATAATTCTAGATAACATATTTTCAACAACAAAATTTAATAAAGGTATCTTCAAAACTTTCACATATTTTTGTCCATATTCCTCCAGAACTTTCGTACATTTTTTTATCATCTTTCATATATTTATGGAATGTTCAATCAATACAACAGAAAAAAATCTAAAAAATAACTCTAGATAGCATATTCTTCAGCAACGAAATTTATTGAAGTTATCTTAATACTTTCGCATATTTTTTTTTGTTCATTTTCTTTTGAAGATATCCAAAAATTTTCTGGTATTTTTTTATCGCCTTTTTTTTAATTTATGGAATGTTCGGTTAATAACAACACAAAAGATCTAAAAAATCACTCAATACCACATTCTTCAACAGCGAAATTTATTGAAGGTATCCCAAAACTTTCGTATATTTTTGTTTAACTTCACATAAAAAACATAAATGAAATAGAAAAAAATATCCATTTATTAAAAAACAAGCACCAGAAATATCAGTCACCTTCTAATTCATTTCTTCTCGAATTGCTTGAAAATAGTTTGAAGTTTTAATTAAGAGTTGTTTTTATGCGTTTATGTACTTTAGGTATAACAAAGGGTTCTCTGTTAGAGATGAACAAAAGTAAGCATTTTTTAAAATGTTTAATGATTTATGACTTTTAAATGATTATGATTTTTAGATTAACCATAACTGAATACTTTCTGTTAATTTCAGATTATAACGTGGTTGTATTATTTAATTTCCTAATAAAGTCCAAGCTTTAGATAATTTCACTTTAAAAGTATTCTTTATATCAGTAAAACTGATAATGAAAATGATTATTTTAGTTCATGCATTAAAAAGCATTCCATTAAACATAATTATAACCGTCTATTTGACTGGCATAACAAAATATTTTAATTGTGTTTTACATTTAGTCCTTCCATTTGTAATGTGTGATCTTTATTACAAAATCCTATTTTCTAAAACAAATATAAGATTTTTAAAAAAGATTCGAGTTACTAATTATTCTGTTTTATTTTCTATCATTACCGAAATAAAATCGAAATCGCTAATGAAATAAATAAAATATTATGACTAAGAAAAAGTCATTTTCCAATATTGCGCAAGAAAATCTTTAAGCTACTTTATCTATTTTAAATTACATATTTAAATTAAATAATTCAAATTTTACGATGTAATTAATAGTAGAAAAAATGTAACGTTAGTTTTATTGATGTTTTAGCTTATGAAAGCCAAACGTTTATGTTGTTTTATTCATCATCTTTTTTAGAAAGTAAAAGAAAATGCTAGTATTCTTTTAGGTAGCTTTCAATACAAAAAGCTACCTATTGCAGCCGTTTGGAGGAAAGAAATTCCAAAAAAATATTTATATTTTCACCGATCATGACCCCCAGACCCCCAAACCACCCTCCGTTCAAATGTTGATTCAAATTATAAATTATTCAAATTATAAATTGAAAAAATTGTTTTTCGTTAAGTTTTAGAATTTGATACAGGGATTCTGGAACATTTTTTTTTCTATATCTTAAAAAATGGCTAAGATATGGCAATTTGAAATTCTAGTGTGGCTGAGATTTTGAAACAATCTGATATTTGCTATGCTGTAACTCTCGTATTTATGAACCGATATGAATGTGACTGATCATGTGTACAGAAAATACCAAGGTCTCGACCAATTTCGTTGGCCAGCTTCATGCGCCATATTGTTTCAAAATTGTGGCAAGTTACACTTTTTCAATTTTTTTAAAAATTCAAACAAAATTATAAAAAATTATAAATTGAAAAAGTTGTTTCCATTAAGTATTGTATTGTGATACAAGGATTTCGGGACATTTTTTGTTTTGGCTTTATTTTAAAAAATGTCAGAGATATGGCAGTTTGAAATTCTAGGTTGGCTGACATTTTGAAACAATCTGATTTTTGTTATGCTGTAACTGTCATGCTGAAATTCGCATTCCAATTCAGTATTAACGTAAACTGGCATTAAGTCTCCTATAATCGTGTTCCAAGCAATTTAGCTTCAGGTGTTTGAGTAAAATAAGTACAATTTTTAAAAACATGGACTTTGAAAGCTATCTTTTCCTCCCGGTACAGGCCGGAAGGACTTTTTTTAATTACTTTGTGCCATAGAATAATTTAACTTTGACTTAAATTTTTTAACTGTGTGTGTTTTAACAGTGCATTACAGTTATTTTAAAATTTATAATTGGCATTCATAAAATAAAACACCCATCTGCAATATGCGTTCTTTACTTCAAAATCAACTTTTCTAAAACGAATATATAATAAAAATGATTTCAATTAATATTACACCATTTTCCTTCCATTCATTATACAGTAAAAGTCATAAATGCTATGCTAAAACAAAGCGGAAGACTGTCGAATTTTTCAGTTCATTACGCAACAGATGATTATATTTTACAATGTAATGACACGGAAGAAATCCGAAAATGCAGAAAGCTCATTAATTTGAAATTCAGCGACCTCCTTTTTCACGTGGCATCAGTTTCACGAAAAAGCTATTTTTAGTAAGGCATACAGAAGAGCATAAAAAATGTATTCATCATTAAAGTTCCAACGAACCATCAAGAAATTCTCAATTTTGAATATGAATCAATCAATGGAAGTAACTTCAAAAAATATATCATAATATTTCGATAGACCAAATATAGATTTCAATTAAGAAAATTTAGAATAGGGGCGTATGAAACATGGAAGTCGTAAATTGACAATAAATAGGTATTCTATATATAATTCTGAAGATGAATGAGAATGAATGCTTCTTCCTCATTTCCGAAGTTGTAGTATTATAAAGCATTTATTTGAAAATAGATGTAGGCTTTTTAAATATTGTGTTTAGCCATTTTCAAAGTCAACGATTCTGTTTAAAATAAGAGCTAACTCAGCCAAACTTCGCGGATTCGATTTTGCGGAATTGGAGTGATATAGCCATCTGAGGTTTTTAGGGAGTTTTTCTTGTAAAATAACGGATAATTTGATCACATTTGCTTCCAAACTTCTCCTTGAAGAAGCTTTACTAAAAAAAGGATCAATGGTTAAATTTTGTCGATATTCGATGGGATCCTTTCCCACTCGCCCCTTTGAAGACAAATTTAAAACATTCTTGTTACTTCTTATTATCTTTACATCGTTATCCTTTTAGTTTCTACTTTTTTCAATAACTTTTTCCAACATAGTTGAAAATTGTTTAAAACTTCGGTTTGTCTGTCTGCCGCCCGTCTCTAAATCTCGCAAATATACTCAGATTGCCATGTAATAGATATACGTTGGCATCTTGGGTATTGAAAATAGAGTGTGTAGCATTTATAGTTCGTTTACACGGACACGCAGAAGAATCCCGCTGCATTATGGTCTATGGTGAATAATCATTTGATCTGTATTTGACTGATGTTTTACTATCTCAAGCATAATAAAATTGATATGCATTTTTGAGTAGAATCAAAACATGCTTTCTGTAGAATATGAAGTATAAAGCATTTACCTATCATTTACAGGGTCACACTAAAGAATTCAGTTATAGTACTGTCTATGCTCGATAAATGCTGGAAGTGCGTTTTCGGTTTTAATATGGGTTTTTAAGTTTAATTAAATTTTTGCATACTATGGGGCGTATATAAATTCTATATATTATATATACAGGGCTGCACAAAATAAATCGAAAGCATTATTGTGTTTTGGCGCGAATTGTTTAAATGTGTCTTTTAATAGAGTTATGCATTTTTCAGCTGAATTATATTTAGTATACTAAGAGATGTTTTTAGAATGTAAATAAATTCATATACAGGGCTACTCAAAGATCTGGATAAATTGCCGTCTGTGGATGGATTTTTCTGAATTTTTTTTTTCAAATGTGTTATGCGTTTTCTAAATGTTTACTTAAGATATCTTCATCTTATTAAACGATTGAGTTCCGTTACAGTATTCTAGAAGTGTTGGAAAATGTTTCATAATCTATGTTTTACGTATGATTTTTTTTTTTTTTTGTTTGTTTTAGAAAAGGTCTCATCATTTAAAAAAATAATAGAAATATATTTAAAAATAATGGATATTTCGATAGCATATTTCTTAGAATAAATAACCCCTTAAAATGAGTCATTTATTAAACGCAGAAAATCAAATTTCTAAAATGAATAAATGATAAAAAAGATTCTAATTAAAATTACATCTATTTCCTTTCATTCATTACTGAATAAAATAAAAGTCGCAAATGCTATTCTAAAACAAAGCAGAGCATTTTTCAGTTCATTACTCAACAAATAATCATATGTTACAATGTAATGACACAGAAGAAATCCGAAAATTCAGAAAGCTCATTAATTTGCAATTTAGAGATCTCATTTTTCACGTGGTATCAACATTAAGAAAGAGCTCAAAAATGCTCTCTTCATTAAAATTCCAACAAACTATTAGGAAACTTTTGAATATGAATCAATCATTGGGAGTAACTTTAAGAAAAATATCAATATTTCAAGGAACTAATATAAAATATTTTCAAGAACAAATACAGGTTTCAATTAGGGAAGTTAAGAATAGAGAAAGATATCTTGAAAACAGGAGAAGTAAATGAATATTGCATAGATATTCTATATATAAATGTAAAGAACGTTTTTACTTTATTTTCCAATTTAAGAAATGATACATAAAATTGATCTTTTAATATTTCAATCAAACTGCAAATGGAAAAAAAAATTCCAGCGAGGAATATTGTAACGATTTTCATAATTATATGATGATGCACTGGTTTTGCGTTAGAATATTCGTTCGAATATTCGTATGCGTACGACGACTTATTAAATTGGAACATCTGCATTGTGTTGGTCCTTGAGGGGGAAAAAATCAAGCTTTCGCTTAGACACTAATTTGTACTTTTGTTAATTACTTATTATACCAATTCTACTAATTTTTTTCGTCATATTTAAATAGTAAAAACATAGTATGTGCAATTTTGCCATACTTTGCAACCAGAATTGTCATAAATATTTTAAATTTCACATGCATGAGATTCAATCTATATAAAAAAAAAAGTAACCACCTCCGCAGCAGCCGCTGCCGATGAAGATTTTGTGCCTTGAGGTCTTTCTGGGCTAATATCCAGAAAACTATTGTCTAGAAAGTCTATTTATTCCACAAAGAGCGAGTGAAAGTACCATTTTAATTTTTATTTATGTTAATGTTAAGGTTATAAGAATCTAAAAAACATGAAAAACAAACTAGTACCTCAATTTGGCCGTACTTGAAACAAGTCTTATCTACAAGATAAATAAAATTTATTATATCGTATATTTATATATTTTTATAAAGTTTATATTGTTCTAATATCAATTAAAAAATTATATTTCTGTAGTGTCTATAAATAATTTTACAATAGTACCAATTAATAGTACGTTATTTTTTCATACCCATTATACAAGGTGTTCTTTTTTATCACGTTGACCAATAACTAATTTCTAAACCGTTAGTTTTAGAGGTATAGTTCTAAATAAAAATAAAAATAAATGTTTCAAATGTTATTCTTCATCCTATGGAAAACATATTAAAAAAGGAAAAGACGGCTTTTTAATTACCGGAAGACGCTGAAAATTCCTAAAATCCAAACTATCATAACTCGATAAGTCTTGGTGATAGAAAAATAAACTCTTTACTGTTTTGCTCGATAGATCACGGAGAAAGATTTTCCTAAATATAACTTATAGGAGCCAACGGGGTAGGGACCATATAAAAAATTTAACTTTGTAGCTTTTTTTTTATAACTATTGTGAAATAAATCGCTTTTCATGTGATGAAGAACATTATTTGAAACATTTTTGCATATGAAACTATACCTCTAAACCTAACAGTTTAGGAATTAGCTATTGGCCAATGGTAAGAAGCCAGATCCTGTGTATTGTTAAATTAGCGTTTTTTATGTAATTTCAAATACGCATTGTGAGTTAATAATTGTTCTATGATAGACTTTAAAATGTACATAAATGATACAGGGGCCGCTTTTTATAATCGTATGACGGACTATAGTTCTTAGACCACAGCCCCTTCAAAAGTTCTCTTTGAAGGACCTCTTTATAAAGACAAAATCAATGGCTAAAATTTGCCAATTCTTAATAGAAACATACCATTTCTCTATTTTCAGAGCAAATTTTAAAATAATTTATATTTAGAGCAAATTTAAATATAAAAAGTAATTCTTTTACTTTCCCCCGTTTTCCAAGAGAACAAGCTTTTAAGTGAAATGTGAGAAGTGCATACAAAAGTAACACGTCTGTTTTAATAACCTATTTCTTAGAACAAATAACCATTGAAAATAAGACGCTTAATTAATGAGTGCAAAATATTTCAGAATAAAAGAAAATAATTTCTTATTCATTACGTAAAAGGTAGTTATATCTTACAATGTAATGATAAAGAAATTTGAAAATGCAGAAAGTGTTCTAATTTATAATTTAGCTACTTCATTTTTCACAGGACATCAATTTAATAAAAATAGCTATTTTTAGTAAGACATTCAAAAGAGCGTCAAAAATATGCTCTTCATTAAAATTTTATCGTATCCGAAAATTATGAATGTGAATCGATGAATGGGAGCGATTTTAGGAAATATATAAGAATGTTTCGAAAGACAATTATAGACGTCAATTAGGAACCTTAAGAGTTGAGGAAGCTCGCTTGAAAACAGGAGGAGAAAATGAACACTGTGTGGGTGTTTTATATATAAATTTAAAGAATTTCTTTTTATTTTCGTTTATCAATGTAAGGAATTTTATGTCAAATTAGCCTTTTCGATACTTTCAGCCAAATTGCAAGTGAATTAATGTACTGTCTTCATTAAAAATGTTGTACAGTTATAGTTTTTTTTTTTTTTTTTTTTTTTTTTTTAACACTGCAGTATGCAAGATATGTTTTGACTGTGATTTAGTTTGTTTTTTTTAATTCAATTTTTGTACGTTTAAAGTGCAATGTTAGAGCAACTTTAATCCACAACATTTTTTTTATCTTCTATTTTTCAGAGGGTGACCGTTTAGCCCAGTGGTTAGCATGCTGGCCACAAAATCAGACGTTTGGGCGGATGTTCACGTGTTCATAACCAGCACGGTCTGGGCAGAATGACTGTACTAGGTTTTCTTTCTTTTTTCTGTCTCTCATTTCTTTTTCTTCTTTCTCTTTTTTCTTTTTCTTTTTTCTCTCTTTTCTGTTTTTCATTTTCTTTTCTTTCTCTCTTTTTCTTTTTCTCTTTTTTTTTTTCGTATGAGAAACATAATTTGGGTCACATTCTCTTCAAAAGTCTTCTCTGAAGACAACCCTTCCATAGCAATATGACCGGGACTGGCCGTTGCTTAACAAATCCATTAATCCTTTTTCTTCAGAAAGGCCATTATTGAAATGGAAACTGTGCGTCCATTTAATGTAATTGTATCCTACTTAATTATCCAAAAATTATGAATGTGAATCAATCAATGGGAACGATTTTAGGAAATATATAAGAATGCTTTAAAAGACAATTACAAACTTCAATTAGGAAACTTAAGAGTTGGGGATGTTTGCTTGAAAACGGGAGAAGAAAATGAACACTGAGTGGGTGTTCTATATATAAATTTAAAGAGAATTTTATTTTCGTTTATGAATGTAAGAAATTTTCTGTCAAATTAGTCTTTTTGTTACTTTTAACCAAGTAGTAAATTAAATAATATACTGTCTTAATTAAAAGCATACTTTTAGATAAAAGCATACTTTTTGCTATGATGCAATTCACATGTTTACTACAGAAACATTCCGTATTAAGATGCTTTTCTAGAAAATTTAGACAAAAGCAACTGCCATGATCGCAAATAAATTAAAAAAATTGAAGTTCTTTTCAATAATAAAGTAGTAGTCTACGTTGTAAATAATTTAAAAAGTGATAAAATGTAGTGTTAACTTATTAAATCTCAAATGGATTTTCTAGATAAAAATGTTTTAGCCATATTATTATTAATTATACCTGATATCCGAAAATTATACTTTATTTAGCTATGTCAGTTTTTCATAAATATAGCGTATTTTCCTCATTTCTAAAATTTGTTAAATAAAAAAAAATAATAAAATAAAAAAAAACATAAAACAATTTTTATATGTTCAGCAACGTTTAAGGGGGTAAATTATTTTAAGAAAAAAAATCGTACAACTAATTCTATTTGCAGCAGTTTTTAATCGATATCATTAATCTGCTTCTATCCCTTGTTTTTCGCTTTTTAAGAAAAGCACACATATTAATTAAATCATGAAAACTTATGTAAGTTTATTATATCTATTCAAGAACCTCACATTTAGAATGCATGACCGTAGAATATAGGTCGCTTGATTTTCACGAATTCTCTTCAAGACAGACAACTTCTATCTAATTGTTTTCTTTTCTTTAAGAGCACGATTATTTAAACCGGTAATTTTCTTCGCATTCATAATATTATCAGAATTGCAATGTACTTATATTTTTGAACAAAGAAACAAACAAAAAAGTATTTGACAAAATAATAGAGGTTTGAAGTAACCTTATTCTAGAGTATTTAAAATGTGTTATATTTGATTTTTAATACTTTTATTTTTCGCCTACACGATTTTAGGATAATAGGATTTCATATTTCAAATTTCAAATAGAGTTATTTTAGTTTGGCAGCCTGTCCATCAGGATACTTCATTTTTTTTTTAAACAAATCATCTTAAATTATTTCGAATAGCTCTGAAAATTATATTTCTTTTTAAGGTATCTTAATAAGGTATTTTTAGAGGTATTCAAGGTTGTGTGTGCAGTATTTGTAATTCATGTAAAGGACTGCCGAAAATAAATCAAACGCATACATATGATGTGAAATTTAAATTATATTCTTCAAATATCTGGAAGCGTTTGAAAATCTATGTATGAAATTTTATTTTCGATCTGGTTAAAGAATTTTTCTTTTTAATCAAAATGCGTACATTTTTATTATAAGTATATGTGTGGGGTAGTCCATAAAGGTTTACCTAACTTTTAAATTCTATAATTAACTATAATCTATATATTTAAAACAAAAAGCGCATTCTGTCCAACTTTCACGCAAATATCCTCTCTTTGCGCATGCGTCAAAGTTTTTTTTAAGGCTTCTCCCCTCAGAAACGGAAAACCTGATTGATTAGCCTGTTTAGCCATGGGGGATTGAAAAGAGTTTTTTGAAAATGGTTGGAGGAGTACTATTGCATTGAAAGCATACATTTTCTAACATGTTTTTGCTCTGAGGTTGAAAGCTAAAGGTTTTTTTTAAAGAATTCATGTTTTCACTACTAAATATGCATATTTTTCCGCAAAATTTTAAAGAGAACTTGCATACAGTTATATTTATAACCGATTGAAATGTCAAAGGGTTCGGAAGATGAGAACTATTTTTTTATTGCTATTTTAACATAGCCCGCGAAAACAAACAAACAAAAAAGAGAGAAGAAAACATTCCTTTTACAATTGGATAACAATATTTTTTCACGAAATTTTTACACGGGCTGTAAAACCGTTTTATTTATGACCAATAAAGATTTTAAAGAGTTTGGACAAAAATAACTTTTTATTTTAAAACTATGAGCGCATCCAGTGATATAACCGGTACGTAACTGGTAAGGTCGGTTAGTTACCAAGGCGTTCAGTGCTGCTAACCGATACTCAACCAACGTCGTTCAGCGGAAGTAACCAAAGTGACCGGTAAGGGGCGAACTAACCTAAGAAAAATCTTGGTTAGGTGGGTCACATGATCGGTTACATGAAAATTTACGATGATGTAATACAGATGTAATTACGATGATGTAATACAGATGTAATTACGATGATGTAATACAGATGGCGCTGCAAGTAAATAATACCATTTTCGTAAGTAACCGGTCACATTGGTCAATTTGGTTAGGTCTGCTGAACGCGCTCTATGAAACGACTCTACGTAAAAAAAAAAAAGTGGGTAAGTGTGGTCGAAGATCGCACAAAGGGTTTCGTTTAATATTCCTTTCAAAACACTTTATCCTTTCTTTAATAAATTCAAATAAATATAATTTAGCAACAACAACAAAAAAAAGTCATGTTTTTTATAAAGTAAAAATTTACCGGTCTATTTTTCCGTTTTTTCGAAAATCTAAACCAGCCGGATAGCGGGCGAAACCCGCTATTATATTCTGTCATAATAATATCTGCCATACGGACTAAATGCGATATTTTAAAAATATATAATTTCAAAATTAAACATGTTGGACGTCTTCAAAATGTTAAAATATGCGAATATTTCCATAATCGGGTTTTTACCATGATTCAATACATTCCTCAAACTCATATATTTACTATTCTCTATTATTCATATTGATACTAGCTTTGTATTATTCTCAAACATCTGAAAAATTCGTTAAACTTCCAATACGACGTCAGATTTTCTTTTTAATTCTCTAATGACGTGATATTAATCTGCTTTGTGCACATCCACATACTCATACTCCTTGTATTATTGAGAAATCTTAGATATTTTCCGTTTTATTTACCACTATGACGTCAATCAATTTTATTTCATATTTATCTTTTTTTTCAACTGGTGAAACTTTTTATTTCATTTTCACTTTTCACATGAAAATCGTCTGATAGAAAATTAATTTTTGTAGAAAGAATTTCATTGTGGATTTTAAATTTTTGGCATCTGCTATATCGAAAAATGTTTAAATTTAATAGAAAAAGGCTATTAGAATTTTGGTTTTTTATCTCTATTTATTAAAATAATACGAATTTTTCAAATTTTAATATTTTCAGCTCTTCACAGCTGATATTCTGATTTATACACGAAGTTTCAACTCTGTAAGTTACATAGTTTTCGAGAATGGCTCTGTGAGAGACAGACAACGGAGCGGGAGCAATAGGGTTTCGTTCATCTCACGAAACCCTAAAAACAAGAAAATTGGTATTTTTATCCCTAAATATCAATATTTTTCCGCGAATTTTTCATCTTAAAATATAATTTCATACAAAATCAGGTTAAAGATATAAAATAATAAAAACTTGATTTTTTTTTCACGGACCTGGGTAACGCCAGGCGGGGGTCAGGTAGTAGATATAAAGAAGATCTAATTTATCAGATAGCTGATACATTGAATGAGGGTGGAGACGGTCCTTGCGAAAGTTTCATTTCAAGATGGTGGACTCTAATTTAAATTAACATCATATTCCTGAAAATGGTCGTAGATGTCGACCGAAACGTCGATTTTAAGTTCTTAATGTTTGTATAAGTTTTACTTATACATAAATATTTATGCACCACACAGTAAAAGTGAGTTTAATTTTTCACAAAAAAATTTTTGTGAGCTGATACATTTTACTTACAGTAATTTAAAAAATAATTTAAATATCCGCCAGTAGATGGTGCTCCGCTGCCTCAAACTGTAAATATCAAAATATATTGAATTTTTCAAAAAAAACAAACCTTTTTATTTTTGCATTTTAATAGTTAAATATAATAAAAAGTGAAAATTAAGAGATCCTACATGGAGTTTTACATGTTTTAATTTAAACATTCTTACAGTTTGAGACAGCGCAGAGCCATCTATTGGTGGAAACTGGACTATTTTAAAAGTTACACTATGAGTTACCTGATAAGCATGTCACTTATTTATCTTTCGAGGCTAACGAAAAAGAAAGGCTACCACGGTGTTTTACGCGTATCTTTTTTTATAGACCGCGTGAGTCACGTGATGCTCGAATCCACCAATGCAGGTGTACGAAAAGAGCATCACGTCACTCTAGCGGTCTGTAAAAAAAGATAAGTGGAATGCACCGCGGTAGCCTGTCTTTTTCGTTAGCTTCGTTTATCTTTATATTTACTATAGCTAGTTATTTATTGAATTTTAACGGTAGGAAGTTTTTTACGAAACACCCTGTATGATTGCAGATATTTAATCGCTGTATATATTTCGGCAGCATTTCCCAAAATAAACTTTGCTGAAACAGTTTAACGGGTGAGTGGAAAAATGATAATATTCCAAAAAAAAAAAAAATCCCTGACGGCTCAACCTAGAGGCATAGATAGATTTCGAAGGCGCAGACCGTGGGGCTCCTGTTTATTGGGAATTACAGAAGAAATTACCTTTTTGCCATGATGCAGCAGTTGGGACCACCCACTTCGAAATCTACCTGTGTCTGTAGGCGGAACTGGCAGGGAATTTTTTGTTTTTAATTTGTTTTTGCTGTAAGGGTTGGTCCTATAAAAAACTTGTCACCATAAAAGTTGTAGATAATATTAAGAGGATTTATAATAAATTTAAGCGGATTTGATGTGAATTGACAAAGTTATGAATTTTTTTCTTCTTAAACCCCTATTTTTCCTCCCTTGAAGCCATTTTTAATGACATTAAAAAATGTCATACATAAATTTTTGGCCCTTTTCCTAGAAATAATAATAATTTTAAACGGATTCGATACGTATCATAATTAAGAAGTTATGTTTTTTTTCTTGTTTTCACAAAAAAGCTCCCCATTTACCCCCCTCCTCTTGGTTCGCATTAACGAACTTCACTGAGATTTTATGCCCTTTGATTTTATGTATCAGTTTGGAAGAGATTTGTGCACAATTGTTGAAGTTATCGTGTCCATAAAAAAGTGATAAAGATAGATAGATAAAGTTTTGAACTGGGGGGGGGGGGGGTTGGGTTCAGGGAGTCATGATCGGCGTAAATCTACAATATTTTAATAATATTTTTGCAATATTTTAATAATAGAAAATTTTCCAGAAATTCCAACACAGGGGAGAATGTAATAGGTAGAATTTCTTACGAAATCTACCTAGAAAAAGAAACTGAGATAGTTTAATTGATAATAGCTAATAAATTAATCAATATATATATTTTTAACTTATATGTTGAACCCTCATCGACTATACCTACAATACAATAATGGTGAACATTTCTCTAAAACTGGTAGTCTTTTTTTTTTTTTTTACATAACTAGTTTTCTAATGTTACCTCAACTGTTGCATCAGCTGAAATGTTATCATTTTCCCACTCCGCCGTTCAGGTGTTTTATTCAAAGTTATTTCGCATTAAACTCGTCTGAAATAAAGTTAGCCTACATAATTTCTTAAAAGGATTTTGGAAATTCATTTTCTATCACAGGAATAATATGAACCCGAGTGATCAATTTCTTAACCGGCGGTTTTGCGGAGACTATCTTGTCGGGAGAAATGTAAATGGCAAATGATGGATGATATTATCCGCTAAAATATCAGAGTACATCTTGGGTGGAGATTGTTTAACGAGATTGAAGACTACAACTACAGATGACAGAAATATTTTTCCACGATGACGATAAATTTTTCTTTAACTTTCAAATAAAGCAAATTTCTCAGATTTTGAGTGCGAACAATTCTGAGTGTCAACAATATTGAGTGCGAATTCTTCAAAAACTAATTAAAAAGATATTCAAAATTTTGCTCTCTCTCTCTTCTCTTGCTCACTGAATGCTAATATTCACATATCTATTTGCTTTACATGTATATAAATTCACAAATCATAAACACGCAGCGATTTTTGTAGTCCTCTTTATAACATGCTTAAGTCAAGTATTGAAGATCAAGAAAAAGTGCATTTTAATAAACATAATAAACGGATCGCATTAATCCCTTCGCGACGAGCGTCCTTTACGGAATTTTTAATCTTTTACCACCAGTTTTTTAAAACAGAAATTTTTGCCTAATCGAATCGCAGAAATGCTACCATTAAATAAGGCAAAGCTTGCACTAAAAAATAACTGGTGGGAATAATCGAGGATTCTGAGCATCTTATGCGTCACGTATACGTGTCATAAACATAATAAACGGATTGAATTAAAATCCAATAGCAACATAAATTTTCTTTTGTCAAAAGTTAAACTAATTATTGACTTAAACTAAATATGTGTATATGGTTAAAATGATAAAACAGAACACATAGAGGATTATAAAAAATTTTAATGGAAAGACTGACATGTTTCGAACTCACAAACGGCGACATTTTCAATATCAATATGATGAATAAACTATTCTCGCAAACTTTAAAAAAATAAACTTAACTATGTTATATTATATAATTACCTAAAATTTGGCACGAGAAACTTTACAAATTAAAAAAGCAATAAGAGAATATTATTTTTCACGTTTACAGTTCACCATTATTAAGCACTTGCTTTTATTACACATATGATCTCGTGGTTTATGTTTATCAAGTTTATTTTCAGCAAAATTGTAATAATAGTTTATCATATTGATCTTGAAAATGTTGCCGTTTGTGCGTTCGAAACGTGTCGGTTTTTATATTAAAATGTTTTTATAACCTTTTATATGGTCTGTTTTATCACTGTTAGTATATACATCTTTAGTATAATATTAAGAAGTGATTTTCTTGTATAATTAGATAATTATTGACTGATGATTGATTTAATTATTCAATTAACAATCTAATGGTTTCCTTTACTGACATTGGTATTTTTGATCGAAATTACTAAATTAACTTTTCTTATATACCAACGATAGTTACAAAATTTACGCTAAATGAAAGATATAGTTCATAGCTGAGATAATGTAATAATATTTACTGTAGTATTATGTTTAAAAATACGAAAAATTCAAACATTCTCTGTAACAATTCAAACGTTACTTACCTAATAATATCTCTGAAAATGACTATAACTTTATGCTAAATTTCAATAACATATTCATAACAATATACATAATACAAACGATGAAAAATTTTAGATAATACTTATTTATGTCTCTCCAACACAGACAAATTTTGCTAAAAGCTGTGGTGAAATCAATGAAAGATAACGAATATTTATGTTCCATTTTCTCGGCAAGCATTAAAGGTATTTCAATAATATTATTAAATACTTTTGCTATTAAAATTAGCTACATTTTGCTGGGTTTCTAGAAAATCAGTTGCTGATTATTAACGTTAATTAAAAAAAAATACTGGTCGTTGGGGGCCACCGTAATACTTACCCATTATGGATATGCATAATATAAAATATGCAAATAACACATGTGTAAACTATTTATAAAATGCATTGCAATTCGAATAAAATCGTGGCTTGATGACGTCATAAACTTTAAATGCTCTATAACTCCAAAATTGGTAATCATATTAACTAACGGTTTACTGCATCGGATTAAGCGTCTCATTTCCAATTAAAATCTATCTTTGAATTGAAATTTGAATGAAATACAGGGTCATAAAAAATCGAAGAGTGTGGAAAATGTGATTACAAACATCTCGGCAACTAATTATCCGATCGACTTCATGCTTTATACAAAATTTATGTTTTTTACTGTCTTTTATATTCAATATTTTAAAAAAAAATCAAAAAATTTTATATACTTTTATCAGAACGAATATTTCAAGAGTCCGAAAAAAATAGTTCCGGATAATCAAGGTTACTGAAATTAAGTAAGCTTCTTCCCATAAGTTCATACCAAATTTCAAATCTTTATCTCAATTTGATCGAGAGATAGAGCGTTTACAGACACACAGACAGATGGAGGGCAAATTTTGTTTTTCTAAAAATATGTTTTTCGGAATCTCCAGTGTCTGAAACGTGTAAATCCGTCAATTTTTTTTTTTCGATTTTCAAAACGATTACAAGACTTACCCTATACTACGTATGATGGGTAAGTAATAAATACCTGTGCAGCACAGAACATATACACTACATAGGTTGGCAGCGCTACTCGGCATGACTCTGTACAGAACATGGATGAAATCGGTTTTAATTGAAAACTCAATACTTTTTTTTAAAATTAATATACTTTTTTCAGATTTTCTATACCAAAAATAATTTTATATGAAAGAATCAATTAAGTATTCAAATAATAAAGTTTTGAAATTTATTAAAATGTAAATCTTTAAATGAAATAAGCAGCTTGTGTCCTAATCTCGTTTGTACTCTGTATGATTTAAATAAATTAGCTCAGGCATTTTCCCATTTTACTGAAGAAAACACAGTTTGTTTTAGGTTAGGTGAGAAAGGTGAAGAAGAAGTTCTCGCCAAGCTTGGCAAATAACTGCTAGTTGTGATAAAGCTTCCATTTACTCATTAGTTTTGCACAAATATTTATATTACTGCAAATTCTACTTAAATTATTGTAGGAAAGGAATGTTTATTGTTTAGCCACGTACTAATATATATAAAATTACCCATGCTCTAAAATTATTTAAAAAATAATAATAAACTAGTTTTCAAATAATATTTATTAAATAGTGCATTTTTGTTCTATTCGATGAAATATTGTAAAAATTCAAATTAAGCTATGTTTAGAAGTGAATACATCTGCAGCATAATCAACTCCATTGTTGTAACTCTCATACAGTTGTGCCAGATTATTACCACTATCTTTATCACGTAAGTGTTACTGGTGTACATATTTTTGTATTATACTGTAAAGTGAATATCTTAAAAAATATATATTACACTTTTATTTTCTTTCGTTCATATAATCAATTTTTTCTAGCCAGCATTTCTTAGGACCAGAAAAATGTAAAGGAGAAGTGTGTAGAATTAATTGCCTTTTTCCGAGCTGTTGGCAATACCATATTACATTATTTTTCTCAAGTAGTATGCATCCTTAGACGCAAAACAAAATATTTAAAAAATATATATTATTTATAAAAAAAATTAAATACTTTGAAATTATATTTCTATTAATAGAAATTAACTTTTTTCGGTTGATGCTATGGATTTACATCAATTTCATCGAAAGCTATGCACTGCAAAAAAAAAGTGTTGATTTTAGAGTATAATACTAGCATCCCAGCTGCCAGTATTATACCGTAAAATTAACAGTAACAATTATCGCAAAATTAACAGAAAAATTAGCAGTAATACGCTGCCGCGCATGCGCGGTAGCGTATTACTGTTAATTTTACTGTTTATTACTGTTAATTTTACGATATAATACTGGCAGCTGGGTGTTAGTATTATACTCTAAAATCGACACTTTTTTTTTTTTTTTTTTTTTTTTTTTTTTTTTTTTTTTTTGCAGAGTGCATTTGACATTTACATCACTTTCATTTAATGAATCGTCCCTATACCACTATGTTGCAGCGTTAAGAAGTGCTTGAGCATATTTTATACTTAGCAGTTTTTACTTCTAGTGGAACCATGTCATCAATAGACCAGATACGGCAACATGTGCGCGACATCCCACAAAACTTGCACTGACTTTGCACTGGCAATCTTTGAATTATATTATCATAGACATTTGATTATTAAAATTTTGAAACTAATCAAAAACTAATTCACAACACACACAGCAATACATAGTTTTTAGCAGCGACACATCTGAATTCACTTGTTATGTGCACACCGTTGGATTTCCCCCCATAAAGATTCCGTTTTATTATATGTTGATGGACTCAATGAACCATTATAAATACCCTACCTAAACCACTAACAGTGGACTATGCCATTAACCATTATAAGCGTTAAAAACTTAAAGAATGATTTATGAAACAAGATATACATTGTTTTAATTCACGGAGTCCTTTTAACTGAAATATCTAATAAAAGTGTGGAAAAGTGGTTAAAAAGTTCAGAAAATAGACAAACTCACTCGCTTTCAAAAGTTATTAATATGACATACTTTTGTGTTTAAGACATAAAACTTATGGAAACGAAAGGATAATATATTAAATTATAAAAAAAAATGGCATTTAAATAAGTTAAGGAAAACTTTACTTTATGAAATCAATGGTTAAAAATGCAAGGCTTATAATACACCCTTGTCCTTCCTCCGAAAATCTGTGAAGTTGTAAAACTCTATTTTTCTTTTCTCAATAAACTTATAAGGAAGGAAAACAAAGAGCGACAAATATTTTTTTTTTTTTTTTTTTGTCTCTTAACATTTTCTTAGAGGTCATTTTATCGTTACTTTATCTCCAAATTGACCTCTTTGTCTGCGATAAAGACATGTCGTCGCCTTCAGTAAATGACACTTTGACAATTTACAAAGATTTGCCACAGAAAACATTTTTAAATCTAATAAAAATACAAAAACGCTTCAAATATACGCTTGAATAAACTTTGTATTTTTTAAAATAAATTACATATTTATTTATCACAGGAAAATGAATTGTTATCAGTTTTTTACATTACTTTTTCAAAGCTAGTGAAGCGTGTTTTTACCAGTCATACACTTGTTCTGATCGTTTTATATTAGGAAATGAAAAGGTGGTTTTTATTTCGTGATTATAGACAATCCTTAATCGATTGCCTAAATGATTGCCCGATTAGTAATCTTTTATTATTAGAGTCTGTAGGGGGAGTGGGCCATTTTGCTACACTTTTTGATTAATGATTGTTGTACAATTTTTTTAATCTATTTTTACACAGGGAATAATATAGAACGATTGATCGATTGACTTGGTAAAAAAAAATATATATACTAAAACATGTGTCTTAATAAAAATTTAATTAAAATAAATATACACACCTGCAACTGTACCTGTTTATGACGTCTGAACATTTCATGGCATTTCATAAAATGGTTGTAAAGTAATCCTGTGCGTAATATCAAAATTAGCATCTTGAGTAGAAAAATTGATTTAAAACATTTAAATTAAAGAAAACGTATATAAGTTCATTCATTTTGTGATAATTTTGAAAAAAAAATCTTTGAAACATTAATCAAAATGTTCAGAACTAATGGTTTTTGTTTTTTAAAATAATGGAAAATTCGACTGTTTAACTCTTTAAAGGTGTAGGAAAAGATGGAGCAAAGTCGTCATAGGGGAGGGGGGGGGGAGTAAACCATCCCATCAAATTATGTTTATTTTACATTGTTTTAACTTCATATTAGTACTCATAAATGGCAGTACGATAATGAATATTTTTAGCGTTAAATCACATAGTTAATGCAGAATTTGTTCATTATAGCGAAAGTTTGTTGTGTTTAGCAACAGAAGTAAACTTCTGCTTCTTTAGAAATTTTTTTCTTTATTTTTTGGCTTATAAAGAATACTAAACGGGAAGTCATTCGTTTAAGCAGTTTAGTAATTGTGAACGTTTAAAGTTTGGAACACCTAATGTTAAATTTATTCGTAATCATTACAAAAACAGATTGCAATGCGGGTAGTTTTTTAAGCATAACTCAAGAACTACTTGCCAGAATGATCTGTAGTTTTGGATTCACATATTTGAAGATTCTACAAGAAAATGTTTTTTTTAAAAAGGTTATAAATAATAAGGGTTTCGAGAATTTATGTCGTAACAAGTTACAACTCATTCCGCCAAGTAGTGTTTGAGTTATGCTTAAAACACTGTACGCGATGCCATCTTATTTCGCAACGGAAAGAAAAAACTTTTTCATTCCAAACTTTAAATCTGCATAATTCCTAAACTACTTGACCGAATGACTTCCCGTTTGGTATCCCGAAATAAATTTAAGAAGAAATCTAAATACTATGTCAACATTAAGTGTTCTTATTGGAAATTTCAGTTTAGAACAATTTCAGCATAAAAACGACCCCTAAGCTTATTTTTTGTTCTATATATTTTTTAAAAAGACAATTTGCATTCAAATGGTTATTTCCATTTTTTTCTGAGGCAATTTGGCGATTAAAATATATGACGTGTTCTTTCTTCTTCTTTTTTTTTCATTCCATTGTACATTTATCATCTTTTATATTTTTCATTATAATTTAAGTATGGCGAGGAAATTTAATGAAAAATTTGTAAAAACGGTAGTCTTTAGCAAATTGTAACATTCATGACTTCTGAAAATTTCATGGCATTTCATAAAGTGGTTGTAAAGTAATCCTACGCGCAATATAAAAATTGGCATCTCGCATAGAAGCATTTAAAACATATGAATTAAAGTAAAACGTATATAAATTCATTCTTGTTGTGATAATTATGAAAAAAAAATTAAACAATAATTTAATGTCAAAATGTTCAGAACCATAATGGTTTTTATTTAAAATAAAAATTAAACTCGATTTGTTAATGCTTTAAAGAAGTAGGGTAATAAAGGTAAAAGTGAACATAGGTACACAGCGGACCATCCCTTCAAATGTATTTATTTTACATTGTTTTAACTTCATATTAGTACACATAAATGGCAGTATATTAATGAATATTTTCAGCATTAAATCATGTGGTTAAAGCAGAATTTGTTTATTATAGAGGACGTTTGTTGTTTTTAGCTACAAAAGTAAAATTTTGCTTCTTTAGATTTTTTTTTTTTTTTTTTTTTTATAATAAAGATTAGAAGTATAAAAGAAAAAACAATTTAAGTTTAAAGAAAGGGCACTCATTTATTTATAAATCTATGCACAATTTTTGGTTTTATATGAAAAAAAAACCAATTGAAACGTTTTATTATTCCATGTCTACATGAGCTACACTGAACCACAAAGGACCACACTTTTATACAGATTTAGTCGAGAAAATGTCAATAGAAAAATGTAATTTAAACTTCAGTCGAGAAAATAATTCTAATATATTTTGTTGTAAAATATTTAAATAAAAATTACTTTTGTGTTTTGCGTAATTTTAATATTTTGAAGAATAGGTGAAAACTGGGAAATTTAGTTAGTAGCCAGTCGTTGTAGACTCCATTTCGTTAGTGGCCACTTTTTAAAGTTAGTGGCCACTATTATGTTTCAAACTTTCTTGACATCTAGATAAATTATAATCGTTGTATTTGTATATAAACATATTTTTCTATAAGAGTTTTATATCTATTGTATGAGTATGAGTGTATTTCGCATGATTAAACAGTATCTCTTGAAGAAAAATAATCCAACGGGTGAGCATGTGGCAAAAGTCGAAATATTGAAGATACTGAAATGTCCTTAAAATCCGCTTGTATCTGGTTCGAAAAAAGGAATAAATTACTTGAAATGCATGTGGAATCAAAGCTGATGAATATATTTTGCAGAATAAAACTGTATTTCTTGAAAAAATAATCCAACTAAAGAGTAAGCACACGAGAAAAAGCCGAAATATTCAAAATACAGCTAAGTCGTTGAAATATGTTTGCATCTGGTAGGAAAAGAATTAACCAGTTCTCTAATTAGATGTAATCAATCTAGAGATTCATATTTCCATGAAAAATGGTGTATTTAACTTGGCGATCGATAACAGAATTTTTAATCGCCACTTGGTGAATGGCGATCGATGTCTGATTTTTTAATCGGCACTTTTTAAGCTTTAATTGCCACGTGGCGAGTGGCGACTGCTAATTTTCCCCTTGAAGACTATGGCTACTATTCCTGAATAAACTGAGAATAATGTATTTAGAAAGTTAATTGTTTACTTTTCTTTTTTCTTTTTCATTTTTTTAAGAACATAAATTGTACCATTTAAATCCTAAATAGTTAAGTCTAACTATGTACTTTTTAAATTTGCATAACTAAAGTGATCAGGACGTTGCAAAGAAAAAAATTCTTATAATTATCTTATTTACATATTGTTTAAAACGTACTATATATTTTTCCTTTAAAATTAAATGTCTAAGTACATAGATATAGTAATGCATATAACATTCTGAACAAAAATTGTTTTGGATGTTTTTATGCATGTAAAGTGAAGCAATTGTTGTTGTATTTTTCTGTGCATTGAAAAATATGGCTAAAAACTTCTAATAAAATGCTTTCCTCTTAAAATACGTATTAATAATGTAATTTACCTTTCACTATGAATGTTTCGCTACTCCCCAGGTTATATCCCATTATACCCCAAACCTGGGGTACAGCGAGAAAATGTTTTAAGCATTAAAAGGTACTTTTTGCATTACAAAATTTATTAAGACATATGCTTTCATAAAATTGATAAATGAAGACTAAGAACTAAGGTATATTTAGTGATTTTTTTACGTAGATTGATCTATCAATTTCAGAAGAAAAAAAATTAAAACTTCAAAAGTGGGTCAGTGTTCCCCATCTTCCCCTACTGTTCCCTTAAGCAGGGCTGTCACTAACGACTATTTTTATATTCTGTTCGCACCACTATTTTAAAAATAAATAAATTTTGTAGTATATTTATTTCTCTTGCACATGTTGCAAAACATCTTTGTTTTGAGAAAGCGCTGCGAGATAGAATTAAAAAGTAGTTCTTCAAAGGCAGCCCTGCTTTAGGTATCTCATTAACTATCGTTTAAATATCTTAGAATTTCCTGAAACTCTTCAGCTATTATTATAAATTAACATACAGAAAATACATGGAAAATCATCAAAATAATAATTTGAATTGGTATACCTGTGGAAGTTTTCGTTTTATGTTTTTGATTGAAGGTCATTACATTTTCAGTGACTCAAATTGTATATTTAAGCGAAAAAATAGTATACTATCATTATTTTTGTCCTGGGAACATTTTTGGGTATCAAATAATTATTTTTCCTATAAAATTCTAAAAATTGAAAAGAAATTGCATCAAAAGAATTCATTTAACAAATAAAAATTTCTTTTTTTAAACTAATTTATTTGAAACTATCAATACTATACTTATTTTTGCAATTTTTATTTTTTATTTTTAAAAGATGTCTAACGTATTAGAAGTTTTTCTTATTACTTAAGGTCCTTAAACCGTTATTTAAATACACATTTCCAGTTTGAGAGCTGAAAAAAACTGTTTTGGATAGCTAAGTGTACAGTCTTTTGAATAAAACAATAAAAAAAGTTGCTATTCATAGGTAGTGGGACAGTTTAAAAATAAATATTGGCAAAATGTAAATGCGTACTTTTACCTTTTCAGTATCGCCAAACAGAGATTATACTGTAAATTAGATTTTTTTTTTCATTAACGCTGACAAGATCTGAAACATATATATATATCTGATGTAAAAATTAGTGTTTCTATATTTCCTTTTTAGACACTACCATTTGTAATTAAGTATCTTTCAAAAAATGGAAGACATACAAGTCAAATCCCTTTATTGGCTTGGAGATTATTTTTCTCCTTCTCTAATTTTGTTTCTTCCTCTAGTAGATGTAGAAATACTCTTTTCTGAAGGCGAAAGAATGTGATAAAGAAATCCTTGTTTAACGATACATTTTATCCTCATAAATCCCTCTAGAACAATATAGTTTTGATGTAACAAATCGCTGAAGAAAATAAAGAATAGTAAATTACTTTATTCTTTATTTAACCATTGGCAATGCAATTAAAAAAATTATGGAAACGCTGAAGTACAAATTTTCATATATATATATATATATATATCAGTCATATATATATATATATATATATATATAGTCAGTACTATATATATATCAAATATATCAGTAATTAATAAAATATTTATGAGAAAAATATTTATAAATGAAATGAAATGATATGAAATAAAATATTTATGAGAAATTCATTTGTTGAAACTAATTAGCGATGTCATTATCATAATAAATATATTTCAAATATTTTAGATGGAAGATTCAAGATACTGAATTCTATAAAGTCATGAGTTAAGTTAATGAGACAGCTATTCACACTGCCACGAAGTGGCTTTTTCTTTTTCAGACATTGACCACATATGATGTGAAAGTCCAAACTTATGTTTTAATATGCCTTTTTACGTATTTTATCACGTAAAATCGATTGGTGCCATCGAAAATATAAAAAAATGTAACAATAATACATTTTTAAGTTTTATTCAAAAGTTATTTTATTTATTTATTTATTTATTTTTTAATAAAAATGATGAAAAGCATTTTTTTTACGTGCATTTTCATTCAATCAAACACCGGTAACTGCCAATGTCGCACCTATGCGCAGTTAATTTCAACGTTTCTCACTCCTCAAATGCCTACAAAACAGGAATGTACCAATGATTTTGCGGTGATATTGCGGGATCTTGACTTTCCAAGACAAAAATGTTGAAAATTAGAAACATTTTAAAAAACAATGAAACCCATTTAATAATAATAATAAAAATTTCCTCAAAATATTGCTCACAAGGCGAATATATATATATCAGTTTCTCATTTTTGGTTCTCACTGTTTTCCTTCTTTTCCAATACATTTCTTTTTAAACGAGTCTAGACGGTATGTAAGGGAAAAAACATATATGGTTTCCCATGCTGTGGGACATATACACAACAAACGAAGAAAAAATTATTGATTTTACGGTATAATACTAGCACCTCAGCTGCCAGTATTATACCATAAAATTAACAGTAATAAAGAGTAAAATAATCTACCGTGCTACTAAACCAAGCTATCACGCTGCCGCGTATGCGCAGCAGCGTATTACTGCTTATTTTACTGTTTATTACAGTTAATTTTACGGTACGATAAAGGCAACTGGAATACCAGTATTATACTGTAAAATCAACATTTTTTTTGCAGTGTAGAACGACTCTAGATAGTTGGCAAACCTTGGGAAAATAACATACAACTCTCATCTATGTCATGGAAATTCGCCGATAAGGCACACTGTGATATGGATTGGTTGGGTGACAGCACCTGTTACAATAAATAAGTTCTCATAGCAAATAAACAGTCCTGGAGCATCAGTGCATAATAATCCTATTTTACGTTACAATTTGCAAGAATTAATCTTTTGAAACTGCTAAGTAATTAAATTATGAAAAAAAAATGAAATCATGTAATAAAAGTTTACATAATTCCTTTTTTTTCATAAAATAGGTTCAGAAAAAAAAAACCAAGAAAAAAAATCATGCATCAAATATAGATTATGAAACACTTTCCAACACTGACAAACTACTTTAACAAACTTCCGCTGTTTAATAAGGTAAATAAAATACCTAAGTAAACATTTTTGAAAACACAAAACTCATTTCAAAATCAGATTTTAGCAATTACAGGCCATAGCTAGAAATGTACAAACATTCTTTTGTATATACATAGATTTGTATTTACTCTATATAATATGCTGCAATTTAATTTAGTATAAGAAAACACAGTTGAAAATTCACCTTCAGCAGTTTCTACCAATAGACGGAAAAATATTTTAATTCGTTTGTACAGCGCTGTATACTACCGTAAGATTTTTATACACACCACATATTAAGCTAAAGTTTAATTCAGTCAAAAACACGCTGATAACTATTAGAATCACACTTACCAGAAATTATCATGCAGGGGCGACCATGTATCCAGTTCTTTGCGTGGCCCTGTATATGATTTTATTTATATTCAACAAACATCTCTTAGTAAACTAAATATATTTCACGTTCAACATGTATAGCTCGATTAAAACAAAACACTGTTAGTAATTTACTCTGATACACAGTAATGCTTACGAATTTTTTTCTATAGCCCTGTATATGATGTATAGAATTTATACATGCCACATAGTATACAAAAATTTTATTAAAAACATACCTAACTGAAACAGCACTTCCAGCAGTTATGGCTTATACATAAAATACTTCGGATACAGTAATCTATCCGAAATATTCTGTGTATCCCTGTAAATGAACGATAAATGCTATGCACATCATATTATACAACAAGTATCTTGTAGTAAACCTCAGTAATGCATATCAATTTCATTATATTTCAAATAGTGTAACATAATTAAAATACGCTGATAAAGAGCTTTCTCCGTAAACCATTATGTAACCGAATACTTTTGTATGGCTCTGTAAATGGATGATAAATGCTTTATATTCCATATTCTGCAGAAAACATGTTTTAGTGCACTTTAGAAAATTATATCAATTTCAATACGTTTGTAATAGTGTAACATGATTAAAATGCATCGCAGACAATTTTTCCCCATAGACCATAATATAACGAAAATCTTTTGAGCTATCCTGTAAACTAATTATAAGTGCTACACGTGCTATATTCGATAGTGAACATCTTGTAGTGCACTTCAGCAATGTATATCAATTTCAATGTATTTGAAATAGTGTTACATCATTAAAATATACTGCAAAGGATTTTTCCTCATAGGCCATAATGTAACGGCATTCTTTTGAGTTCCCCTGTACACGAAGAATAAGTGATACATACTTTATTTTTATATATCGAAATACCACAGTAAACCTCAATAACATATATCAATTGCATGACAATCGGAGTATGATTACGCGAGTTAGAGCACAGACAGGCGTCAGACAGACAGCCAGACAGACGGACAGACAGAGAGACAAACCGAATTCATAAACACTTTTCAACTACGTTGGGAAGTGTTAAAAAGTCACTTGCAGAGCTAACGTTAGGGCCATTGATTTTCAGATTTATTAGTTAGAAATATAATCAATAATTATATTAATCCTTTATGTACAGAATCTATTTTTTAAGAGCTGAATTGCCAAAAATTGATTACAGAAGCTAATATAGTCTTTGGATGAACTTATGTGACTTAAAATAAATAATCTTTAGCTGAATGAAGAGTAGAGATAAGTCGGGCTGAACCCGAACCCGTAAGCTCGGTCTTCGAGCTCGGGCTCAAAGTGAAAATTTTATTTATTCACCAATTGCAAAAACAAAAACAAAACTTGTTATTTGAGAAACAAAAGTGCAGTCTAAGTTTCTGAAAGTGTTTGACAATCCTTTAAAAATCAGTTTGAAAGGAAATTGAATTGTTATTGATGGGATATAAGGATAAATATTCTATATGATTTCGAAGCCTTGGAGCAGTCAGTGTTAGTAACATAAAGAAGCCGTGGGATATCCCTTGTTTTTACGTCTATCTTCACATTCTGTTTGAAGTCCTTTTCCTGAATTACTGGGAAACAGGACTCATGTCTTTCTGACATATTTGTACACTTATAATGTAAAAGAATAAGAATTGTGGCTTTAGTCGTTTTTCACCAGTGGTTCGGCATAAATAACAAACTTACTATTTTAGAAAGATTTACAAGGAAATGAAAATTAGAAAAGTTGTCATGGGTGGGGGGGGGGGCGTATTTAGGAATTATACTCACTTCTATGCAAGATGACATTTTTAAATAAGAACATTTGTCTTCAAAAAATTTCGCACTGTTATTAAAAATTTTCTACGACGTACTCCTGTTATCGGGCTCTAGAGCTGTGATAACACAAAATTTTTCGGATTTCAGGTCGTCGTGCTATATGGCTCCGAAGAACGAGCCCGAACTCATCTCCAATGAAGAGGCCTTGTTCCCCCCCTCCCCCCCTCCAAGCCTCTCTTATACTTACACGCCTATATTTAACCGTTTCAGATAAAATAATATCGTATGCAAATGTATAAAGTATAAGTATAAAAGTATAAAATATAAAGTATACTGTAATAAAGTAAAGTATAACAGTATAAGGATTGTCTAAAACATCTTAAGTTAAATTTAAAGAACGAATATAGTTGTACCACTCTATAACGACCTTTTAACGGATTCAAGTTTTGACTTGTTACATCGGGTGTTTGTTGAATCCAATGTCCAGAATATTTATATCTCGGGAAATAAAAGAGACAAAATCATTGTTAATCTTTATCGTTATTCGGTAATATCTGGATTTGACTATAAGTGAAAATTTAAGTTTACGCCTCCTTCAAGACTTGATTAGCTCTTATGTTATGCAAAAAAAAAAAAAAAATGGCTAGTAGGGATAAGAACAATAGAAAACGTTTCTGCCGTTATTCCTGTAAATTCATCTTGAAAATCTTTACTCGTTTTGAAGAAGTATGTAAAGAAAAAAATAATAACAAATTCATTTATTCTTTAAGAATTAAACCATTTCATATGTATATATATATAGTGAATATATATAACGTATAAAAATAAGAGCAAAGGTTGCATATGTGTGCTGTTATGTGCTACTGCTATTTCTGACATTTAAAAAAAAGTCTTACACCGAATAAAGGAGCTAATGAAATCTTAATACAACTGTATGCTTTAAAATTTACTTGTACTTGTACTTGTTTTTAAATTATTTGTTTTACTCTACGTTGTTTTTCTCCACAACAGAAAATCAATTCAAATTGTATATTTATGGGCAAAAAAAATCAGTAAACTATCATTATTTTTCCCGTGAAGACACTATTTGTTCGTATCAAATATTGCATTATTTTCTCCTAAAACTGTAAAAATCTAACAGAAATTACATCAAAGTAATTTTTTTAATAAATGAAATTGTCTTTTTATGTATACTAATCTATTTGAAACATTTACTATTATACTCATACTTGCTTTATTAAAAAAAATGTGTGTGAAACGTAGTGGAATACATTAAACAATAAAAGTCCTTCCGGCCTGTACCGGGAAGAAAAGGTAGCTTTCCTTTATCTTCGTTTTAAAATTTTAGCTAATGTTACTCGAAAACAGCAAGCTAAAATGCAAAGAACCCGATTACAGAACATTTGTTAATACTGAATTTGAATGAGAAATTCGCCAAATTAGTCAGTTATAGCCAAGTTGGCTTCATTTATGACAATTTATTTTTTATTGCCAAATTTGGCGATATTTCTCCAAGTATCGCCAAGCTTAGTGAGAATTTGGATGAAAGTAACGGAGCTTGGTGAGAATAACGGATACAAGTATATAGTTTTATGCATATGATTGGAAAAATGATTACAACAATGAAAGATAATTTGCGAGAAATCACATTCACTAAAACTCATAAATTAATACCAGATTTGTTTTAATCTGATGTCCTGTTTCAAAATGTCAGCCACCCTAGGAATTTCAAACTGCTATATTTCAGCCATTTTTTAAGATAGAGGTAAAATTAAAAAATGCTAAGGAATCCTTGTATCAAGGCCTAACGCTTAAGTAAAAAATAAATTTGAATTTCAAATTTATATATATATATATATATATATATATATATATGTTTTGCAAATCTTTTTGTCTCGGTCGAGATAAGGGTGAACTTAATGCACATTCTTAGTTACATCCAAATCGGTTTATAAATACGAGTGCTATCGTATGACAAAGATCATATATATATATATATATATATATATATATATATATATATATATATATATATAATCAACATTTAAACTGAGAGTGATTTTTGGGATCTGGGGCTCATGATGGGTGAAAATATACCGAAATTTTCCGGAATTGTTTTCCCCCGAACGGCTGCAACAGGTAGATTTTTACTTTTTGTAATGAAAACTACCTAAAAAGAAAGAAGGAAAAAATTGAAAATTCAGTTAACATTTTCTCTCAAACAATCATATGTGACAGACAAAATTTGTAGTTTTGCATAATTAGTTAAACATTTCAACATTCTCATAGAATAAACATCTGTGAAACTATTATATTTTTATTGTATTATTGTAAATAAGCATTTAATGATCGCACAAAATCGTTACACGTCTTTCAATTTATAAAATCACCTGCTAGTTTTTCAATTATCTTCTATCTCTGCAGAATATTATTTTGTACAATTTTCTCATCTTTTCAATATTTAACTAAAAAGCAGCATACTTTTCTTTTCTAGAACAAGTTAAAAAAATATCTTCATTAAAAATATTATTTCAGAAAGATACCTTTTGAATCATTCTCATTATGAAGTCACTGTAAGCTAATGACTGGTAGGATAGAAAAAAAAAGAGAAAAAAAAATCTCCATTTAAAAATCACGCGGTGGTATTAATTTATAACTCAACAAGTCTTCCCTCTGGAATTCCTGAGCATCTTGTCCCAGAAGTTTTGAAAGAATGGATTCGGTTGCCATGGTAACATCTGAAGAGAATGAAGAAAAGGAGAGTTAAGACGACACTCTGTAGAAAACCGAAAATAAAGATCCGTTTGTAGATCTAATCACATGTGTTCCCAATAGGTAACTGCATTTCGCAGATAGACTGCATCAATTTTGCTGCCGATACAGCTAAAAAGTACTCGAAGAGATTGTTCTGTGAGATATCTTTGACAGGTGTTTAATTTTCGTTAACGGTTTCGGTAGGATGATATATTATCCTAATAATTTCATCCCATTTTAAAATAAATAAATTAACAAATAAAGTACCCTATTCCGGCTTACAGCAAACACTTTATAGATACAAAAAAAATATATATCACAATTTAGTGATGCGGTTTATACGCCTGGTATAAGAAAATGAAATATTCAGAAAAGATGAGCATAAGAATTGTGATGAAATACTTTGTAAGATTAATAATGTTCGATATTTGATAACATGAAAAATTTATTGCATTCGTCCTTTTTTATTTTCAGAAACATTATCGATTTGTATTTCATTCATTCATAAGTAGTCATCTTCAGTCACATCTGGATTTTTGGCTATACCACATTTTTTAATGAATTTTGAATTGTTCTTGAATTTATTTCATTCCATAGATGCTTATGACACAATTGTCCTCCCTTAGTTACAAAATATGACATACCTTATGCGATTAATAACGTTCGATATCGGGTAATATGAAAAATTCATTGTATCTGTTTTCATTTATATTTTCAGAAATATTATCGATTTGTATTTCATCCATTCATAAAGAGTCATGTTCAGTTCCATCCAGATTTTTGGCTACGCTATATTTTTAAAGACTTTTGATTTGTTCCGGAATTTGTTTCGTTCCATGTCTTTATTATTCATTCACACATTATAGCTAGAAAACCATGAAACATTTGTCCTGGAATAGTTTCAGAGTATGACATACTTTATGAGATTAACAATGTTCGATATCGGATAACATGAAAAATTCCTTGTATTCGGCCTTATTTATGTTTTCAGAAACATTATCGATTTGTATTTCATCCATTAATAAGTAGTTATCTTCAGTTCCATCTAGACTTTTGGCTATACTACATTTTTTTTAACTTTTGAATTGCTTCGGAATCTATTTCATTACACGTCTTTATTATCCACTTATCCACTTATACATTATTTCAAGATGCTCATGACATATTTGTCCTCCCTTAGTAAACGTTTCATGTATAAACAGATGCGCTTGGTAATATCGTATTTCGCATTTCGCATTTGGTATTTTTCTTTTTCTTTATGTTAACACTAGTTATTAGGTTTTCAATTTTCTTTATTGTATTTTCACGCTCCACATTTCATGGAAGTTTCTTTACGAAGAGGGGAGTGTGCGTAATACGGCGAATATAATTAAAAGTAGAAAAATATAATTTCAAATATTAGATTCGCATTACATTACTGAAGTGCCTTTTAGGTCTCAATATACAGTGAATAAGAATAAAAAATAAACGAGGAAAACAAACATGCGTTATGCGAGTACAGTCGAACCTCGTTAAGACAAAAACGCTTAAGTTTTGCTAAAGGCGATGGAAATAGTTTCCCCATCACGTTATCTTGGAAAACAATAGCATAGTTTAATACGAACATGAAGATAAACTTCTGCCGTTCAAGACTAAGTAAATATTGCACCTAATAAAAAAATTTCCTCGTTGCGACCTATGAGGCGACATTCCACCTTGAAGCAAGTTTATCGCTTTTCATAAACTGGACGAGGGAGGATATGCGTTTGGTTCTCGGAACTTAGGTAAGTGAAGATAGGTGACAATGGGGGAAGAGAAAAGAATTGCATTCTTTGTCTGCTTGATGTTGAAATTATTTTGTGAGAGATTCATTTCGTTGCTAGCACGTGGTTGATCACTTGATGTGAATAAAGTTCTTTGTTAGAAATTATTGATTGAATTCTAGTTGTATTGGAGCTCTAGTTGTGAAAATGAGTGGGGGAAAAAAAAGGCTCTTGGTTTAGAAACTAAGCAGAAGATTTTATGTGATGATAGTGATGGGATTTTTTTTAAAAAATCAGAGATTGCAGCAAAATACGAAATACCTGCTAGTACTTTTTCGACAGTTATTAAGAATCGAGACCAAATTGAAACGACTTGTGTTATCAATTAGTTCGAGTCTTCAAGAAAACGAATGAGAAATGCTAAGAATGAAGAAATTTAAGTTGCTTTATTAAGACGGATAAGAGAAGCTAGGAACCAGAATATCTTTTTAACTGGTACTGTTTTGCAAGAAAAAGCAAAGTATTTTACAGAAACTCTTGGTGTCGATGATTTTACATGCTCAAATGGATGGCTGCCAAGGTTTCAAGAATGCCATGGTATTGTCTCTAAAAGGATATGTGGTGAAGAGTTTGCAGTTAATCAGGGTAGTGTAGATTTGTTTTTCTCTAATGAATAGGCGGCTATTAAAAGGGATTATGCACTCCACTTAATGCTGATGACACTGAGTTTTTTTATAAAGTGCAACCTTCATCAACATTAACTTTTAAAGATAGTGTTCCGATAGAATATGTAATACAGAAAGAGCCACAGTACTGGTAGCCTGTAATATGGATGGTAGTGAAAAATTACCTATCTATGTTATCGGAAAATTCGCAAAACCACGTTTCTTTATGCGTGTAAAGACACAACCTGTTCAGTAGACATTCACTAAAAATGCCTGGAAAAATTAGGAAATTTTTGCAAAATGGTTATTAGAATTAGACTCAAGACTTACCAATCAAAGAGAAAGATATGCATTTTCTTGGACAATTGTACAGCCCACAAACATGTAAAAGGACTAAAATCAATAAAATGCGTTTCCTTCCCTCCTAACACTACCACAAAGCTTCAGCCATGTGACCACGGTATTATTCAGTGTTTAAAAACTCACGACAGGGAAGAAGTAATCAAAAAACTTATCGAGTGCTTTGACAAAAAGACACCATTTTCTATCGATGTCTTAGAAGCTATGTGTTTCCTAAGAGGTGCATGGAACTCTGTAACTCCCACTGTTAAAAAAAAAAAAAAAAAAAAAAAAAAAAACAGTTTCAGGCATGGTGGTTTTTCAGAGGAAGGTGCTGCACAAACAGATGAAACTGAAATGGACGATGTGATAGAAGAAGCTGAAAAAAGAGGAATAATTTCTCCCCTGTAGTTTGAGGTTTACATTTGAATTTATGAAAATGTTATGACTTCATAACCCATGACAGATGAAGCTATTCTAGCCGATTTAACTGAAAAGGGGGATGGAGTGGAAGAGCTGAATAAAATGGAGGCTGATGCAGAGGTCGAAATCCCTTCCGTGTCCTTCAATGATCGACAGAGGCTTTAAAAACTGTTCAGTGGTTTCTTTTTCAACAAGAAAATGCCGATTGTGCTTTGGGCAATTTGGAAAAAGTGGATGTCTTTTATAAACAAATGTTGAATGCAAAAATTGAAACTAAAGTCAATAAAATATTTTTTACAGTCTAACTTAAACAGGTAAACACATTTGTAAAATTTATTTCTCCTTACTCATTCTTTTTTTATAAGAATATTACAGTATATATAGTACTACTATCGCCATGTGTGTATCTGTTTAAGTATGGGTTTTGTGTTTGTATGGTGATGTTATAAATGTACCTTTTTGCACAAAAGAACTGATTAATAAAAGTCTCAGTGACTAAAGATGCCTGAGAGCGACAGGTGAAAATATTTTTACTGTTTTACAATTTTTAACAGATTGACTAGTTTTGTGCAGTTTTAAAAGTATTTTTTAAGACTTTTAGACATGTATACTGCTTGTTTATGAGTTTGAAAATAAAATAATGTCTGTGAAAATGGGTAGTGCAAAGAATTATTATATTAAAAATGACATTATGAACGATCATAGATAAATAAAAAACATTCCTATACTTTCAGCTGAAATTTTTTTGCGATACATTCTGCAGATACATTCTGCAGGAATAATGTTCCAAAAATTAGGAGTATTTTCAGAGGATCCTCTTATGTTGATATTCTAGAGACCTCTTTGTGTTCTTTCAAGCATTGCTGTGCTAATCTACGATTACTAGAAAAATTTCTTATGCTTCAATTAGAAATTTTCAGTGATAAATCTTGATAGAATAATTTTCCAAAAACTATGAGTATTTTTTAAGGTTCTTCTTGTGAGAACTTACCAGGCTTTGAACCCTCTTTGTTTTATTTCAAGCTATTATTCTTCTATCTCTCGTCTCTACTATTTGACGATTTTTTTGAAAAAAAATCTTAAATTTACACTTAAAAATTTTCTGTGACAAATTATCAGAGGTCCGACTTTCGACTCCTGTCCTGGAAATTTTCTCTACTGACTTGGAATTTAGCAAATTACCGTATGGAAACATTTACATAATGCTTATAGTTAAAATTTTTAAGTGATAAATTCTGCAGATTAAAACTTAGCTCTAGGCTTCCTGATATAAAATATAGTCTATGTTATTCTGCTCTTTTCAGAATAATTACTCACGTCACACCCCGACAAACTGCATCGCTTTAAAATTCTTAAGATGAAATTAATTTAGATAGCTAATTCTAGATGCTCTTATTTTCAAAGCAATCTTTCCCCACATGAAATCGTAACCTGGAAGTTTAGAGGAATGAATCCCGTTGCTAAGGTAACTTTCTAAATACTGCAGAGGGGCGAAACGTTTAGGGGGGAGAAGCAGGATTTCCCAAAGCAGAAGGTAAAGATTTATTTGTGGAACATACACGGGCACATGGTAACCCATTCTTGTGATCGATTGGTAAAATAATAAGGTAAATTTGAAAATATGAATATAAATTTTTTGTAACCCATTTGTTCCCTGAATTATTTTTTTTACTATTCTTGGCATTTTAAACATACAATTATTTCCTTTGTTAACTATTATTAAAGGGTTAGGGCACATTTGGAATTTATTGTTGAATTATTGGCATTTTCTAGCCTGGCAAAAAAAAAAAAAAAAAACCTTCCCATTGGGAAACAGCCCAGCCAAATTAAGTGAAATTCCGTGGGATAAACACCAAATCTAATACATTAGACAGAATATGCTCGTAATTGCATTATTTTTTTTATTTTACCCCTGCCTGTATAATGCTTTAATTTATATGTATTTATGATGCAACATTTATGATACTAAGTGTAAATAGTAAACAGCAGAAAACACACCGGTCAATTTTCTTCGCTTTTACTAATTTTATACAATAATCTTGGTAATACATTTCTACAATATTTGCAATATAAATCTACCACGAAAATTGTTATTGTGAAATAATGGTACTCAAAAATGTGACCGATGGTCTTTCTGATATAGTTAGTTACAAATAACTGGCAAAATGAATTAGTGTTGCTTTTACATTCTATATATCTAATATAGAGGAAAAACAAAATAAGTAGAAAAGAAATCCTTCCACGAGAAGATTAAACAGTTTAAGGGGTTACATACGTTGTCAACTTTAAAAAAAATCATTTTTTTTTCTAACGGAAATTAATTTCTTATAGTGTGTAGAGTTATGGGAAAAAAGATTTAAAGTGATATCTCAATTATTAAGAAAGATATGAGCAAAAATGTGATTGCGCGCACGATCGATAAAACTGACTTCGCCGAAAACATTCTACTAGATTCTACTTCCTTATCGAAGCTGCAGATGGCACAAGAGGGTCCACAGTATAGCGCAGAAATAGTGCAAGTTGAAAAAAAAATTATTAGTATATATATTTTTTTCTAAAACTTTAAACGCTATTTTCTGGATACTACATTTTTCAGCATGGGCGGCATGATAACTTGAACCTTTTTTAACATTTTTGGATACAATTTGTGCTCATCTACACATAATTAAATTGTCTGAGGACCATCGAGCCATTTTTTGAAAATTTTAATTTTTTATATTTTTCCAATCAGTTTTAAAGTCAAAATTTTAGACGAAAAATGAATTTTTTTTCAAAGTAGCACATTTTTTTTTTTTTTTTTTTTTTTTTTTTTTTTTTGAAAATACAAAAATTTGAGCCAATGTCTCTTAGCTACAACTTTATTTTACAAAAAGAAACTGAAATTTTTTGTTTATACAGAAAGTTAATATGCTGCCCATCGAGCCCGGATCAGATCAAGGCGGTTGCAGGTTTCTGACGTAATATGTGATCAAATTTAACAACCTAAAACTTTTTTTAAATACTTGAAGCAATAAAAAACAACGTGGAATTATTAGTTTTTCAATTAATTTTATTCCTTTACTTAAAAAAAAAAAAAAAAAAAAAAAAAAAAAAAAAAAAAAAAAAAAAATCCAAAATGTGTCAATTTTTTGTCGCCGAAAACGTATGTAACCCGAAACAGGACAATAATAATGAGTGAATACGAGATATTTTATTAGCGACAAAATCCTATTTCTTCCACTACGGACTTTTCTGTCTTTGTCAAAAAATCGTATTCCACTTTTAGATGTCTGTAAAAATCCAGTTGCTATTCTTAGAATTGTATAACGATGGCGGCAATGACGGGCGCTATCATTTTCGCTTTTATTACTTTTAAATGACTTCTAAATATCGCATAATTTCAATCTTTACATACTCGAATAGAGGGAAAAATGTATTTTTGAATGAAATTTGTTAGAAACTGTAGATCAATTTAGTGATTTTTTAAATAATTTTCAATAATATATATATTTTTTAAGTATCTGTTTCAGCATTAAGCATTTGTTTGTTACAATAATGTAAAATAACAACATACAAAGTTATCACAATTAAGCAATTGGTTGCCCAGGGCAAATTAAAAATAAAACAAAACAGATAAACTATAAAATCCCATTAACTACACTATATTGCCAAAGGTGATTGGTCAGTTGCGATTTTAGACGTTTTGTTAACTATCTAGAAAAATACATGAGGAATTAACCTGAAACTGCAAGTGTGTAAACAGTATAGTATAGTTTATATATTTCCGTGAATATTTTTTCCCGAAACCCTATAGAAGACTGTCAACAAATTGAAAAAGAACGAAAATCTTTTGGATTACCCTGTAAAAACTAATGTAGCAAAATTGTTCAAACTCAAGATTATTAATAAGTGGTTTATTGTAATATACTGTGTTAATTTTTATGAGGATAGCATGAATATTCGAAGAGAAATTAAGGTTTTTATAAAAACCGACTCAAATTTCGCCAAGTTTTTTGCTTATAATTTGCAGAGTTCTTAATATAAAAAAAAGTTATTTTGAGAAAATATGTCAAACAACATTGTACATAATACTCTGCAATCGGAATTAAAAAATAATAAAAATTGGATGAAAAATGAGCAGGTTTACTAAAAATGTTTCACTGCGCATGCGCGGGTGCAATCAAAATATAATATGCATAATTTATTAGCTAAGTATATAGAGCAACTTTTGTGGAAATCTCAAAATCATAGCTTGAAAATTCTGAAAATTATCGTCGATAGAAAAAGCTCGAAATCCGTTGTTCCCAAAAGGAAGCAAAAAAATGAGGGGTTGTATCCAAATATAGTAGTACGTGCAATATTGTGTACGCTATCTTGGCACTAATCAACAGATATTTGATACAACCCCTCATATTTTTGCTTCTTTTTCGGAACAACGGATTTCGAGCTTATTCTATCGACGATAATTTTCAGAATTTTCAAGCTATGATTTTGAGACTTTCACAAAAGTTGCTCTATATACTTAGCTAATACATTATGCATATTATATTTTGATTGCATTCGCGCATGCGCAGTGAAACATTTTTTAGTAAACCTTCTCATTTTTCATCCAATTTTTATTATTTTTTAATTCCTATTGTGAAATTTGGGTCGGTTTTTATAAAGCCCGTAATTTCTCTTCGAGTATACATGCTATCTTCATAAAAATTAAAATTTGTTGACAGTCCCCTATGTGGTTTCGGAAAAAAATATTCACGGAAATATATAAGCTATACTATACTGTTTACACATCTGCAGTTTCAGGTTAATTCCTCATGTATTTTTCTAGATAGTTAACAAAACGTGTAAAATCGCAAGTGTCCAATCACCTTTGGCAATATAGTGTATATGATGCCACATGCACTTTGCCGCTAAACTGAAATCTCTCAACGAAAACATGGATTTTTATTTTATGTTGAACATAAAATTAATATAAAGTTCAGTTGAATTTGTTTAAAGATATGTTGCATTAGAATATGCTCGGAATTGTATTATTATTACTATTATTATTTATGATTTGATCTCTTTACTTGACCTCTGCCTACTATTTAATTTAGATGCATTTCTGATGCAATTTTTTAATACCTGTTACTATATTATTTAGTTAAAGGAGGCAAGCATCAATTTATGAATAGTCCCTATTTTTACTGATAAAATAACTTTTTAAATGTACTAAAATGTGGTGGATTATAAAAATGGCTAAAATAAATAAGTCAGCCTTTTCCATTTAACACAACTAGGGGCTCTCTGCCTCCTACGAGCTAAGCTCATCAACTCCCGTTCAGACACCGCAGACTCTAAAAACATGCTAATTTGATTTGTTTTAGAAATATTACGGGAAGATTGACTTACAAATAAACAAACGGTGGCGATCTTCTTTAATCGGGTTGCCATTAATTTTCCTTTGACTGTGCGAGTTTTTGGTTCTTAACGGTCGAATCAATTGCTGTCGCGACAGATAACGGCTGTTTTTGTGATTGATTAAATAAAATCAATTAAACATTTGAAAATCAGCTTGTATTAAATTGCTAAGTAAACGATATCGCAGCCTCCTGAAATTTTATACCGACGTTATAAGAAAATTGTTTTAAATAAGACGTTTTAAATGCAATGTTTTAAATATGGCGTAATTTTACCAAAGTTTTTTTTCTATTTTTAATATTTATGTGTAAATGCATTTTTTAATTGAAATGAAATATTATTCTTTGCGTTGTTTTGAAATTTGGCAACAATAGGTAAAAAAATGACTTTTTCAAAATATGAAATAGATCTCTACTGAAATAAAAAAAAGTTGAATAAAAGTTGAAAAAACAAAAAAAGACCTCAAAAATTAGTCAAATTAAAAAAATGATTAGACGCTGCACATAGCAAGCTCGTCAAGTATGTGCCTGTTAAAAATTGTTAAATTGCTATGCATAGTTTTAGATCCCATAAAACTATTTTCACCGACTTCAACATTAATAATACCAAATAATTTTTCGATTAAAAAATTAACATTTCTCCATAAAACTATCAATTTTCATATATTTATATGCAACAGTTTTCTTAATATAAGCGGAGAAAGACCTCCGGTCAAAAAAAATCATTTACGGCAGTGACAGCGATGGTTATTTTTTTTTTTTTTAGAATAGAAAGATTCAGTTAATTTTAAAGAATAAGGTATGCAGTTTTTTTTGTAATGATTTTGTTAAGCAAAAATAAATAAATAAATAAATACATAAATAAAATAATAATAATCCTAATTGACCCATTTTTCCTATGAGGATCATATAATTTTAAAACGTGTAACTTTTCGAAAATTAATGGGAGGATTATTTCATTTACATAATCTTATTTTGAACAATTTTCCATTTAACATTATCTACTTATCTCCAATAGGTAAACAATTAAAGCTCTTTTGAACCTCTTTTGGAAACCCTAAGTAATTTATAATAAGTGAATAATTTTAAGTAAATATAAATTCCATATAGACATTGCACTTAAAATAATGAAGAGATTATATTTCATAGTAAAACACGAGTATTTAGCTTATGCATTTATAAATATTGAGATATATGGCATTACCAGTAAGTATAGATATAAAGTAGATGACTACATATAGAGAAAGATTTTAAGAAATTATACACAGGTGTGGAAGATTGATTTTGGATGCCAGCTTGAGTTAATAAACAAACATCTAACTCAAAAACAACTACAATATTTTTTTTCATGATGGTTTTCTTTCCAGATGCTAATTTCTAACTCAAAACTCAGTATAACTTATAGACCATGGTCCGTTTCTAGATTTTGTATCACATTCACATGTGTACTTTTGACTCATATGACATCTGAGATAATTTTTTACCACATTTAAAATGTTTTTGCTATGCAATATTTAGCGTGAAATTTAAAAATTTGCTTATTATTAATTATTTAGTTAATTTGTTTATTATTGAAAATGAAATTCAATACATATTTTTTCGACACAGTAGAGTATTCTTTATAAAATGACTAATTCATTTTGTCCCAAACTCTGCCATGTTTAACAAATTCCATTGGGAACTATATACCGGGCGTAGCAAAAGTGCATTGCAAATTAAAAAATAATAATAATAAAAGAACAAATGATAATGATGTTGATGAATTTGCTGTTTTAACCAATGGGATCAGGGAAATGTCATTTTTTTTTCAAATTACAAAAAAAATCTCAGATCCAAAAGTTGCCAATAGAGAGCGCTTAGCCGAAATAGGCGATAGATGTAAACAAATAAAGCTTGTAATAAAATGCATTGTGAAAAAAAAAATAAAACAATAGCAAGACAGATGGGAGTTTTGAGTCCTTTCTCCTCGAAACATTCTCAGTGCTTCGATTGCTGATTCACTGCTCATGTATAACAGCTTAATCAAATATGCTTGACTTGGTCCTAATAGCATTCTTGAAAAAGAATGAAGAATTCACGTTCATCCGGATATTTTATTAACGGCTTGATTTGCTTATCAGCTTCCTCTATCGGGGATCTTTGGAACTATAACGTTGTTTTAACATCCGATCTCTCCCTGAATTCCTTCGTGCAAACAGCAATTTTGTTTTACCACCATTTTTCCCTTTTTTAATTGATTTTTAAAGTTGCAATGAATTTTTGACACATCTTGAATTTTTAAGTTACGTTACATCTAAATAACTACGTATTTCATTTATAAATTTTAAAAAATCCAAATTTCTCTAGAATAAACAATTTTCTAAATACCTTGATTTGGTCTATTAATCGCTAAGAAAATAACCTTAATATTACCAAACTCAAGAACATAAATTAAGTTTTAAATGAATAATATAAGAAATTAGTGAGTCTTAGAAATACATAAATACGAAGAAATATCAGAAAAATTAATCACTTTTAGTGATCTTATTTAGTTACATATCGTAGATTTAATGTTGCATTTCTCACATTTGATTGAGTACGTATATCTTCTATTTCTTTTAGACAGGGAATTGTTCTGATCAATGCAATAAACAACTTTCAGATAGTTGATTTAGTGAATTAATTTGTCTAAAAAAAGTTTAGAAAAGACAAAAATGAAATGTCAAAAAAATTAATCTCTTAATATCTTCATTAACCTATTTATTCCCTGTCACAGTAATTTTTTATTTAAATTTTTGTTCTTACTAGCATTTTATGATAAATAGGTCATATCTTCTATATATAATAAAACGCTAAATTATGTGGCGGCGAAAAAGCGGTTATTTCTCCTCTGCCGATGCCAACGAGTGGTTTGTTTAGCAAATGAAACCCGCTAAATCGAACTTTAGCCGGCTTCGCGATTTGATGTTGTGTGAAGTATCTCGCAAAAAATGAGTTACTTATGACTACAATATTTTGATACAATAAACCAATAAGGTACGTGGCGGCGAAAAAGCGGTTATTTCTCTATTGCCGATTTCAACAAGCAGTTTGTTTAGAAAATCAAACCTGCTGAACCTAACTTTAGACGACTTTGTTATTTGTTGTAGTATTTCTCACAAAAAAAATGAGTTACTTATCATTACAATATTTTGATACGACGATTTTTTGAAGATGTTACAATGATTTTGTTGATGTAACAGCGTGTCGTGATGCGACATTTCATTCATTGATCGGAGGAAGGGACACGTTCAGGTGTAAAAATCTCTAACTTTTCGATAATCTTTTACTTTTTTTTTTCGTTGCAAAAATGAGTTTACAGCGTCAAATTTATAATTTACAGCGTGCCGCTGAAACTGTGGACAGAATGATTGAAAGAAAATCCTTTGAAATGAAGTTGACAGGCTTAGGCTAGCCACAGAACGTTCCGGTCAACGGCAAAATAGACTTAACCAGCGAAGGGGAAACTGTGTTAATTCACAATTTGAAATGAACATACTGGAGCATAGTTGTGGAAATGTGACTGAGGTGTGCGATTTTTCCCATGCACTTTACTGGAAAAGCGAATTTAATACTAAAAAATATATATTACACGATGCCTTGATGGCAAAGTTTCTCTTCAAAATATGACAGAAACTACAGATTTGTTAAAGGAATTGTTGTGCGACAGTTCACCAGAGGAAATTTAGGTCCGATATTGATTAGATCGTTATCCAGATGTACAAGTTCCAGTGCAGCAACTTTTCAGTAACATGGATTTTAAGATAGTGACACCTCAAAAGCTTAAAGGACGAGCTATACTAACAGCGACAAACAATTTGTCAATTCAAATTAATAATCGTGTTTTACAGTGTATGCCAGGAACTGAAAGGGTTTAAGAAAGCACTGACACCATCATAAATGATGATACACAAGATCAACTTGCATATACTGAGCATTTTTTAAACAGTTTAACAGCAACTGGAATGCCACTTCATAAACTAAAATTAAAGCCAGCAGCTATCATAATGTTAATGAGAAATTTAGTACTTTCTAAAGGGATGTGCAGTGGTACAAGACTTAGTTACTTGCAGAATAATGTTATTGAAGCATAAAAAAATTGGTTCCAATATTAATGAAACTTTTCTTATCCCTCGAATATCACTTATTCCATCAGACAATAATATGACTTATACATTTAAACGTATATAATTTCCTATCCGATTAGCTTTTTCAATGACTATAAATAAAGCCCAGAGTCAAACTTTAGAAAAAATTAGCTTATATATGTCAAAACCAGTTTTAGCCGTGGTCGGTTAGTTGTATGTGGGTCTTCAAGAGTTCAGTTACTGTAGTAGCTCCAAGAAGTTTACCATGCTTAAAAATAAAAGAAAGATAAAAATATTTTCATAATTGTAAATGGTGTAAATATTTTCAATATAATATGTATACACTTTTCTAATTTTAAAGAGTATCCAGTAACTATTGTGTGCATGCAAAGGTTTTTATATATGCATGATGCTGAAAAAAATACCCCTGTTTTCATATTTCCAAATGGTGTCAATATATATATACATATATTTATTTCAAAGTATCCAGTCCTAAGTGGAGAATTTTTTATGCATTATGCTTATACATATAATGCTGAAGTTTCTGCACTCTAAAGCGCAGATGCTCTGTGCGTGATCAGATAGTTTTTGATAAAACTGTAACTAAAAAAATAGCTTTATTAGTAAAAATATTATACTACCATCAGTAGGAATTATCAAAAAATTAGATGTAATCAGATATTGAACAGAAAACTAAATTACGACTTACATGAATTCTTTCTATAATGGAAAAAAAATCATGGAAATTCAAATTTTAATTAATTATAAAATATTTCAAAACAATTTAGCATGTGCATTTTCTAAAAAGAGTCAAAAGCTATAATTTCACTTTTATTTAGATACAAAAAATTGCAATTGGCAACCAAGAAATAATAATAATTAGTCAAAACAAACATTCTAGATTTTACGAAAAATATTGTTGATCCAAACATTTATTTTCTTAAGATAAAATATATACTTAAGAAAATCATGCGTTTTCGCACCATCAGCAGGGAATGAGTTAAATAAATATATTTTTTTTTAGATGGAAAATTATTTAGCTTCTTAGAATTTAAAAAAAAATTATTTTCATGATCGATAATGTAATTACATTTTCCATAAAAAATTATGATTTTGTTTTTCAATTTTCATTGGTTACGGGTAAATCTGTGAAAAGAAACATGTGAATAACTGAAACTTTCCTTAACCCTTTCGCGACGGGCAGAGCGTATACGTGCCATTGAGTTTGGTCACCAGTACTTTTCAATAAAAATGGTCAACTTATTTAATCGCAGAATTTCAGCTATTAGATAATATGAGAATTTCTATTTAGAAAAAGTAATACAGAAAATTTAAACGAAGTATACTTGACACTAGCCGTGAAGGGGTTAAACGGAAAATTTCATGGTCCATGCGAAACAAATACAATTATTACAGACGGTGTGGAAGGTAGTACAGAAACTTGTTTAGAGTGGTCTGAGACTCATTTTCTTCTTCTTCTTCTTTTTATACAAATATGCTTTGTTAATTTTTTTAGTGTACATTCATATATTTTTTTTTCAAATGTAAATTCCTTAAAAAAATTACATTTTTCAAATTTAAGTATATATTAAAACTTAAGAAATATATTCTGAAAGAATATTTATTTACTTATTTATTTATTTGCATATTTTTGTTTTTTCATTTTTGTGTACATAGAAAATAAAAATATATTAATTTGCCTACAGGATTTATACAGTTTTATTTAACAGAAAATAAATAATGTATGAAAAAAATCTTATTTGTGTGTTATACTTTTACTACAAGAATAATAATGCTTTCAAAATTTTCTCAGCAAGCTAAAAATCGCGAAAAAATTGAATTAATAATATATAACTGAAATATGTCAAATCTATCTATATTATAAAGCAAAACTGTCCATGAGTGACGCCATCAAAATTTAGAGTAGAAATTTCTTTAAGCCTTTTTTTAACGATATTTTTTATTGTTTATCATATATATTGAATATCGTATAATATTTAGGTTCACTTCAATTGTTAAACACATCAGTTTTTATGCCAAATCTAGCTATTTTTCCGTTTTTCGTATTTTTCTTGCACTTTTTATCTCCCGCATAGCATGCACAGTCACAATGACGTCATTGTGACGTCAACATCTGTGACCAAAATGCCACCACTTTGTAACGTCACACTGTGACCAAAATGTGAACGTCTTGGAGATCTAAAGAAAACTTAAAATAAACTTTAGAACATCTTATAACATAAAGAAAATTACTTTTTGACAGCTTTAGAAATTTTTGTGACGTTGCAATGACGTCACTGCAAGTCACATAAGTCACGTAAAACCTATGACCAAAATGCCAACACTCTGTGACTTCACGGTGTGATCGGAGAGTGAATTTGGAAAAAAAACTCATAAAATATAGATTTGAATTATGTCATGTACCTAAATCATTAATAAAAATATTGTCACACACTATTTAAATATATTGAGTATTTCCAAAATAAAATAATAAATAAATATCTGACTACATATATGAGGCAGATAATTTTTTACAATTTTCATTACCATTTTCATGAAATTTAACAAAATATACTATATAATACACAGGTAAAAATCCTTAAATAGAAATTTAGTTATTTATCGAGTTATAAGCAATTCGTGTCACGTGACAACCAGTTTTTCTCCTGTCTTTCACTGTCACGTCGGATATTCAAATCAAAACGCCGACTTTGACATTCTTTTCTGAAAGATCTTCTGCTTTTAACAAAAAATGGAAAAGGTTTTTCAATAACATAGTTTCTGAACAAAACACGAGCCAATTTCGTGTATTTCCGAGCAAAAATGAATTAAAAACATGTTATAAAGTATATGTCATTCCTATAGCAATTTATCCAAAACTGGCCAGTGCTTAGTAAGATGTCACCTCTATTAAAAATATTGCTCTTTTCGATAGAGTGTAAAAAATAAAAAATTTGTACTTAGGAAATTTGATTGCAATTTAAATTTATATCGAAATTACTTTATAAAGCCTATTAAATCAATTATTATTTAAAATTTATCTTTACTTTTGACGTCTAAAGCAAATGCAATGGAATAAAAAATATATAAAAATGTAAATTTTCACAGCTTATTTCTAAGAATACAAAACTCTCTCATATAAAAAAAAGAATATTATAGCATCATTAGAAGTTCATTTTTCAGCCATATAAATTATAAAGGTTTTGAAATGTCTTTATTTAAATTATTTTCTTCCTGTATCATTTGCGGTAAAGTTGGAAACATCTGCTAGCTGTTATTTTGTTGTGTTTAAACAATACTGCGCGCGCATATTGAAGGCAGACGATTTTTTCTCATTCGAAGTTAGGATAGGATTAGCGTGTGTTGCGTTCTTTTATGTTTGTAGATTTATACTGTGTAAGTAAATTAACGTTTTAAAGTGAACAATCTCCATTTTAAAGTAAACCATCCCTTTTAACATCTCCCTGTGTCTAGCCGGGTGCGTTCATAAGGCCTGGGTGATATTTGATTTCTCAGATCTATGAACACACCTCTCTGCTGGAATAATTTGAAAATTATTGTAGTGGATGTACAGTCTAATTTTTCAATGAAAGGGAAGCAGATAAGGAGCATTCAATAGTAACACCTTTACCTATAGATCAGCAGGTAACTTTTAATGTCTTCGCAGTTTTGTTAATAGTGCATGTTTAGTACTAGTACATTTAATATTGCATTATTGAAAAGTTAAGATGTTTAAATTTTCTTTTAAAAAATCACTTGCATTAAATTTTATCTTTATGTTTTAAATTTTTTTAAATAGACTATTTGGAAAAAAACTTAAAGTATTTACTAACAACATGTATTCTAAATGTAAAGTGTTATGTAAAAGGAGGAATTTATTTAATGTTTTGCGTTTCTTAGTTCAATTTTCATAGTTATTCATTATAATTAAAAACATTGCAATTTTTAAAACTATTAATATTTGATTTGCAATTTAATAATTTCGTTGCTAGTGTAGGTCTCCAGAAATAATTTTCCGGTATATTTGAAAAAAAAATGTGACATTTTAATGCATTGAATAATTTATTTGTCGAGATATGTCAATGTTAGATGCACAAAAATAATAAATATTGATGAAACAATAAAATAACTGTTTAGTTAAGGTAATTTTTCCAGCTGTGTTATCGAATGTTTTTACTGTAAAAATTGATATTTAAGTTCTGAATTTAGTATTCTATAAAAAACTATAATTAAAATAATTTGGAAAGAAAAAAAATATATAATATTTTTTTTGGCATTTATGATCTTAAGTTCTATATTTCATTTACAACGAAAACTGTTTTACTGCTTGATACAATGTTTATTATTTAATAATATCGCACAATAGGTATATCTATTATTTAAATTGATTCCTAATATAAATTTTTCAGAATGCTTATTTGAAAATGTATACTTATATTTTCTTTAAAGTTGTTCTCAAATCCAAAATAGCTAATTTCTGGCATATTTCTGAATTCATTTTTATTCGGAAATACATGAAATTGGCAGGTGTTCTTATTCAGAAAAGGGTAGATGTGCCAGTAATGGACCGCCTTCCAGTAATGGGACACCTTCAATGTTTTTGGTTTATAAAAAAATAACCAATAAAAATTCAGCTTTATTTATTTCATTAATATGCTATCTTTAAATTCTAGTTTTAAATGCAATCATAATATCAATTATCTATTACTTTTTGTGAGGTGTCCATTACTGGAGTTTAGGGTGTTTTGATTTATTTCTGTTATTTACAATTAAATTTAGATTCACATTGGGAAATGTGACTATGAGCATGGTTAAATATTATTGGTAGAGTAATATGATATTAAAAATGTTGAATATAACAATTATAACTATTAATTAAAAAATAATTGTTAAAGAAATTCCTTAAGGGTGTCCATTACTGGCACATCTACCCCATATATAATCGAATGGCGTTATCCATTTTTTGGTAACGGCAGATGATGTTTCAGAAAACACTATCAAAGTCGGTGTTTTGAACCAAATTTCCGACGCGCAGCGTCAAAAACGGGTAAAACGTGACCGACATTGATCTTAAGTATTACATTTATCTAAAAATGGAAAACGCTATTCATTCCAAATAGCTTTAATAATCAGGCATGCAAGTGCCATGCGTTTAAAAGTTTGTTCATAAATGTGTCAGAAAGTTTCGTGTTAACCGGTTTCTCAATCAGATGCAAAGTTTTAATTTGAATACGAGTTGCATCAATAAAAATGATTGCCGATCCAATCCTTATCGTCGATTTTATCCGTATTTGGTGAAATCTTGTTATCCGAATCTATGCGAAATCATTTATCAGGTTCGGTCGGGTTGTGGGCTTACAGATTTTTTTTTGTTGTTGTTGCTGGGTTAGGGTAAGAATACGGGTTGAATCAAAATATAGTTTCAGTCAACCATCATTCATGTTCAAGTTGACATTCAATCATGTTCAAGAAGTATATAACCGAATTCGTGTATGACTCTAGATCCGAGCCGACATCAAAAATTGTATCGTAACACAATTTCTGATAAAATCTGGTTACTCGGTCGTATGCAAGATTCTATTCCAAACAAGACTTATAGTAAAAACATTATACCCGACTCGGGTCAGATCGGGTTCACGAAAATCAGGTCACACGACAACTAATCGAAATCTATTCTGTAGCCAAACAAATCCAAAAAGATCGATCCGAAGTTTCTGGATTGGATTCGGGTAAAATCTGGTAACCCGACCCGGTGCAGTGTCGTCACAAACGTCACAAACTTGAACCATAAAAAAATTTTGATCCGAACAATCCGTATAGGATTCGGGTAAAATCTGGTCACCCTATCCGATGCAGATTCGTCACATTTTTCACATTTAAGTCGCACGGTGACTTCACAAAGTAGTCACATTGTGAGGTCACAGAAAGCCTTGAAAACGGCCATAACGACCTCGCATTTACGTCACAGTGACTTCACATCGACGTCACTTGACGTCACGACGACGGTCACAAAGTCACAGTGTGACTTCACAGTGACGTCGCCGTGACGTCACCATACCTTACGGGCTATTTTTTTCTAAGAAATTATTTCTTAATCTGGAAAAATATAATATAACCACGGACAAAAATATACAATAACCTCTTCTAAATTACCCATGATTCCAAAAAGAGTTGTTTATCTTTAGAAAAATCAGAAACCAATATATTTTTGTGATTTAAAGAAGCGTTTATAAAAACAAAATTTCTTTTGCTGCCACCGATTTTCGGAAACGCTTCCGAATAGTTATTTTAGTGTATTAATCAGTTTTCTCAACCCCGTATATAGATTTTTCGTATGCTATCAATTCTCAAGTAAACATTTTCATGTTCAACAAACATATTTTACAGACACACGTGATAAATAAACAGCATTAACATTAATATTAAAATTAATGTTATGTTTTTACTCTGGCCTGTATAAATTCAATAATGTAGCTGAAAATGTTTAATTGAGAATTGATACCATTTTAAAAACCGATGTTGGAGAAAACTGATTAATATACTATAAAACTACTCGGTAACGTTTCTAAAATAAACTTTTTTTTAACAAACTTTTTTTTTATAAATTCTTCTTTAAATCTCAAAAATATATTGGTTGCTGAGGTTTCTAATGATAAAGAACACTTTTCAGAATCGTGGGTAACTCAATAGTGATTATTTTATATTTTCGTTCGTGGTTGTATTATATTTTCGTGGATTAAAAAAAATCCTTTTTCACAGTGTATACTTTTATTCATGTATTTATTTATGCATAATTATATTTTTGTAATGTCATTAAATAAATTATATTTCTACAGAGTCAATACATTATTTTACAGTTGTAACAATTTATGTTAAATCATTTTTAACATCATTATATATTATTTATTTAGGAATATTTTCATTGCGTGCTGTTAGTTAATAATTGTTCTATGATATTACTTTGAAATTTACATGAATGTCGAATGTCACAAGGGCCACTTTTAAATCCCTATCCATCCTAATTATTTAATTTTTCGTTGATCTTTCAATTCGATATTCCCAATTGGGATCTTGCTCTATAAAAGTTTCACGAATTATTCATATTAAACGAATTAGACTTTGCGAGAAAAATTGCTAAACAACAAAATTTTTGGAAATTACCTGTGTTCTTTTACAAAATTCTATCTCTTTCACTAGAGAATTTTCTTTCGTCAGAAAAAAATGTAGTCTATTTTTGGACGTATCCCAAAAATCAGTTGCTATTTTTAGAAATTCATAACGATTGTGAGAACGACCTATGCTATGGCTTTCGTTTTTATCGCTCATACATCATTTTCGAATAATTTCAAATTTACATGATCAAATAGGGGGGAAAATGGTAGTTTCTAAGATTTGTTCGAAGACTGTAGTTCAGTATTGCGACTTTTTAAATATTTTTTGAGTATGATTTTTTAAGTCATGTATCTCAACGATGATCCCGTGTTTGCCACAATAATGTAAATTAAATTGTAGCTGGGTTGCCAAAATGGGCAATTGACTGCCCAGAGAGAAAAATAACCCCTAAGATTCAGATAAACCTGATATCCCATTTTGGCGCTAAACTAAAATCCGTCAAAGGAAAAAACAAATTTTCATTTTATATTGAACATAAAAGTAATATAAAGTTAAGTTAAATTAGTTAAAAGATCCACTGTAATTTTTTTTCTTACTGATAACTAACAATTTAAAATATCAAATCGATAAAATATATTACGCTTTCATAAATGCTTAATTTGATTATTAATATATATATATATATTTAACAAGTATTACTGGCTTGTAATTGAATGTCTTCAAATAACCGAGTTTTTTTATATCAACCTAATATGAAATATTTTTTATCAATGTATTTTAAGATGCGTTTTTGTCACGCGTGGCTAATCGAATGTATTTCTCTCTCTTTCAGACGGAATCTCTCACACAGTCGAAATCCTGGATACAGCCGGATCCCACCACTTTCCGGCCATGCGCGAGCTGAGCATCCGGTCCGGCCGGGGATTTTTGCTGGTGTATTCTATAGATAGCCTTCAATCCTTCAGGGAAGCGGTTCAGCTCTGGGAACTCATAATCGGCCTCAGAGGTGCGTGCATTATAATGATGGTTACGAAACGGGCCGAATTTCGATCTACAACACCCACGTCAATGCTCTTCCTTTGCTTGTTTTTCAGCACAGTTAAACTCTGTTGTAACCAGTGGCGTAGCGATTCAACTATTATGGGAGAGAGCTCAAGTAGTCATTATCAAATAAATTGCCCAATTACGATTATCAATAAATTAATAAATATTTATAAGGATAATTAATCATTTAAGCTAATTAGTCGAAATCCAGTAATTACATCACGCAAATTTCGTGTTTTATTTTTTTTACTTTTTATTTTTTTATTTTACTTTTTAGAGTTTCGTTCATCTCACGAAGCCCTATTACTTCCGCTTCGTTGTCTGTCCGTCACAGAGCCGGTTCTCAGAAACTATATAACTTACATACTTGAAATTTTGTGTACTTATAGATGAATGTCTACTATGAAGCTCAAAATCATAAAATTTGAAAAAATCATATTATTTTAATATAGAGAGATAAAAAACCAAAAATCTAACAGCCTTTTCCAATTAAATTTAAACATTTTTCGTTATAGCAGTTGCCAACAATTAAAAATCCACAATGAAATTCTTTCTACAATAATTAGTTTTCTATCGAAATATTTTCACGTGAAAAATGAAAATGAAATAAAAATTTTCACCAGTTGAAAAAAAGAGTAATATGACGCGATATTGGTAAGAAAACGGAAATTTTTAAACATTTCTTAATAATACAATGAGTATGAGTAAGTACAGAAAACAGCTTAATATGATGTCATTAGAGAATTAAAAAGAAAATTAATCTGACGTCTAACATTTTGAAGGTATAAAACATGTTTAATTTTGAAATTGATTTTTTATTTTAATATCGCATTTAGTCCACATGACAGAAATTATTATGACAGAGTATAATAGCGGGTTTCGCCCGCTATGGGACCGGTTCAGATTTTCAAAAATTGGCCGGTAAATTTTTACTTTATAAAAAACATGACTTTTTTTCTTTCTTTCTTTCTTTCTTTTTTTTTTTTTTTTTTGAAAATGAAATTTATTTGGATTTATTAAAGAAAAGATAAAGTGTTTTGAAAGGAATATTAAGCGAAACCCTTTGTGCAATCTTCGATCAAACTTACCCACTTATTATTTTTTTCGCTCCATCTTTCTTTTTTATCTCCTAGATTGTTTCTTTGCAACTGTTATTTTACAGTTAATTTTGGTTAAAACAACGATAAGATAATTATTCTTTATTCTTAAAGTACTTTACAGTAAATACAGTAAGTCTTTTTAAAATGTTATATATTATTTTTATATTATGATGATGCAACAAATTAAAATAAACATTGTAAAATTCTCACATTTTCATTAGCGTAATGCAGTAATTAGATTGGGTCGATGAGCTTTCATATTAGTCTTTGATTTTATTTATCACTGGTATGCCACACACACAGTCTTATTTTTAGGTACTGTTAGGAAGATGTTTTCATATTTTTAGATGTGATGTCACAATGAGTCACTACCCCACTAACCCATGTCACATACAATGTCACATTTTGTGAAGTCCTTCACCTCTTTTGAAGCGTGAAGTAATTAATTTTTGTCTCCTTATTATCATTATCACACTGTAAATATTTTAATTAATTTAGATAAAATATTAAGGATACTGAATTCTAGAGAGTTGTGAATATCAATAGGCAAGAGGAGAGAGAGGAGGTTCTGGAGACAGAGCATCCCCATGAAATACAACATTTTCACACGATATAATCTCTCCTGGAGTATCAATGCATATAATCGTATTTCACGTTACAATTCGCAATGAAAATTAGGTTTAAGAGTTTTAACTATTAAATAAAATCAGTTCAAAACAGAACTTACAGAGCTGACGTAGAGCCCCTTAATTTGCTGATTTCGAAGAAAGAAAGATAATCAGCATTTCTAGTGCTTCTTTCTGAACAGAGTTGTTTTACAGAGATGGATTATTTAGCGCTTTATTTCATGATTGCCTTCAATCCTTCAGGGAAACGTATCAGCTCTAAAAACTCATAAGCAGCTCCAGAGGTGCGTGATTTTATGACTATACGGTTACGAAGCGTGCATAATTTCACTCTTCAACTCTCAAGTCCGTGCCTCATCTTTGCGCGTTTATTATAAAATTATAGTCATGGGCACCCGAGGAGTAAAATACAGGAAAGAAGTTGCGAGGGGCAAGATTTTGTAACAGATGTGCCTGCAGTCTACTGTCAAGTTCGCGTTTTTCTCTCGTTTTAAATGGGGAATATAAACGTCAGAGCCCCACGTGCAAAATACATTGGCGGAAAAAAAAATCCCAACACCAAGAAAGACTTGTGTTAGATAAACGATATTTGGTAGGCGTGTTTATACATCTGAAAGATGACATCGATTGAAATTTCGCGACTCGCACATAAGTGTGGCACTAGTGGCGCCACTCAGAACTTGCAAATCAGGTTTGCTTTAAATGCGTGCTGTAAAGTTCGTGAGCGGTATTTATCTTCGAAATTTGACGTATTGAGTTGATGTTAGCCAAAAATGCCTTTAATAAGACGAAGAAGCCATTATCAACAACTCACCGAAGTTGAACAAGGTCGTATAATAGGGCTACGAGAAGCTGGATTTTCTTTCCGCGATATTGCAGAAAGACTTGGCCGGAATGTATCCACTGTGCATGATTGTTGGGAGTAGTGGTCAAGGGATGGTACAGGCTCAAAAAGACCGGGTTCCGGGCGGCCACGTGGCACTACTGAGAGGGAAGACTGCCGTATTCGGCGTACGGCTGTGGCGCATCTTACTGCGTCTGCGGAAGAAATTCGAGCTGCAGTTGGTACCACAGTGACACAACGAACTGTTAGAAACCGGTTACTTCAAGGGAAGCTCCGAGCCAGGCATTCTGTAGCGTGCATTCCACTAACGCCAAGTCATTGTCGTTTGCGTCGCCAGTGGTGTCAAGCCAGAGCTGATTGGAGGACGGAGTGGAAATCTGTTGCGTTTTCTGATGAAAGTAGGTTCTGCCTTGGTGCCATTGATGGCCGTGTGTTGGCCAGAAGGAAGTCAGGGCAACGCTTACAACCAAACTGTCTGTGGCCTAGACAAAATGGACCTACACCTGGAGTCATATTCTGGGGAGCAATTTCCTATGCCAGCAGGAGCACTCTATTGGTTATCCCAAACACACTGAATGCAAATTTGTACGTCAGTCTGGTAATTCAACCTGTAGTGCTGCCATTCATGAACAGCATTCAGGGGAGAGTTTTCTAACATGATAACGTTCGCCGTCATACTGCTGTTGTAACGCAACGTGCTCTACAGAGTGTCGACATGTTACCTTGGCCTGCGAGATCACCAGATCTCTCTCCAATTGAGCCCGTATGGGATATCATTAGACGACAATTCCAGCATCATCCACAGCCAGCACTGACCGTCCCAGTATTGACACAACAAGTACAACAAGCATGGAACTCTATACCACAAAGTGACATTCGGCACCTGTATGACACAATGCGTGCACGCTTGCAGGTTTGCATTCAACATTCTGGAGGTTACACCGGCTATTAATGTGACAGCATTTCACATTTGAAATGCATTTTCTTGAGCTTAAATTAACCTGTGATCTTGAAAATCTAATCAATTAAACATGTTAACTAGACAAATGCATTGTCCAAATTTCATTGCTCTACAATAATTTTTTCTTGGTGTTGGGATTTTTTTCCCGTCAGTGTAATTTTTAAACATATTGACAAAAGTGTAATACAAAAAATTAACAGACAATACATAAGATACACCGGGCAAGTATATACCAACTATATACCCTGCTTAGAGCACAGGCCTTTTAAAAAAAATATTTATACTCTAACTGGAATATAATTTGGTTATCAAGTACAACTTTCAAGCAGTATTAGTTTATTATTTTACCGTAAGGTGCGCTCGTGTGTACTTCTATGTGCGAACGGCCAGTGTTTACTCGATAATTGAGTTGGAGAAGTCAGTGTTAGGCAGACAGTTCCTTAAGAGAATTTTATTTAGGAATTTTTTTTATGTCGTAAGTAAACATATAAAGTTCAATGATTTAACCAACGGGTAGACAGAGATTAGACTATGTACAGTTTAGATTGAAGTTACTTGTGTACACTTGCCTCGGCTTTTAACAAGCCTGGACATGTACACACAAAATAAACTTAGTAAATATACTACACAGATAGAATAGCGCTAAATAAATTTCATAGAACTTTATCACGTCTTCTGTTTATGAATAATTATTGTATGAGTCTGGACGATTTTTAATAAATAATTGGCATGTCGAGCTATGTTTATATAAATAGTATGATACATGTGGATGTACTTATACGCGATTTCCTATAGAATTAACGTGTTTACATCAAAATAGCAAGGAACTGTAGAGAGTTGGAAGTAACATACCGTATATGTAACTAAATATACTGTAAGAAGTCCAAGAGAGCTTAAAAGGTTTCAACACTGACGACAGAATATTAAAAGTACATCTTCTTCTCTAAAGAAAAGGCCAACGCGAAGGCGAAGAAAATTTAAAACAACTGCAAGAAACAGCGACAACAATGTAAAAGAAGCTAGCAATTTTTCATTTTAAAACACTTTTAAAGAAATAACGCTCACCCATCTCATGTCTAATCCTTCGACAGAACCTACAAAATGCAAGAGAGCTTGCCCGAATGCTAAATTGATAACGTCGTCTCAAGTAGCCAAAACTTTGCGCAAGGATCAAAGTTTGGAAAAAACCTAAATCAGCAGCGAAACGTACAGAAAAGTTTGCCCCGAGTAAGGACCTGAAACACAAAGTGACCGGATAGGGAATAAATAAAAAATAAGATTCAATTTGTTTGTAAAATAATTTATCAGATTAAGCTTTTGTTCTCTAAAGGTGATTTAATTTACTGACCAAAGAAGTGTCTATTTCTTTTCCATGTGTATATAAGGCTGCAAACAATTCGAAATGTGTATTAAAGCGTAATACATTTAATTTATGATTGTTATCAATCTAGTCAATTACTACGCCAAAGAGCTGTGAAATCTTACAATTGATCCATTTTTATTTTGATATGACTCGGAGTATTTTCTTATTTTTGATGAATCTGATGAAAATGAAAAGTATGAATTAAATTTGAAAATACAGAAAAAGGCAATCGGGCACCTTACATTACCTTGCAAGTGAACATGAATTACGGTCAGGAAAAGGGTCGGATTTTGATCTACTTGCCTTTTCTTTTGCGCGTTTATCAATACAGTCGAATTTGATTATTACTAGAAGTGTAGCAATCGAAATATTAAAGGAGGAGCTCAAGAAGTCATAAATAAATTTTTATAAAAACGGTTATAAAAACTATTAAAAACGGTTATGTTACCGTTTTTTATTTGACCGGTTACTTTGCTGTAATTTTTTTACAGTGTAATTAATGAATGCCTGCTTTTGATGCATGCTTAATCATGTCATTATCACAAAATCAATATTTTAATTATTTTATATGTATAATGCTTTACCATACGTCTTTTTGATTGCATATTCTATATATATTTTTTTAGGGACACAAGTTCCCGTGGTGCTAGTCGGTAATAAGTGTGATTTAGAAGCTCATCGACAGGTGGCTCTGAAAACTGTAGAAGAGACTACCGCGCAGTCGATGGATGGGTGCAAATTTTTCGAAGCTTCTGCGAAGTATGATCTCAACGTAAAGGAGGTCTTTCTAGAACTGCTGCAGATCGCCAGAAATTTGGAGGAAGCCCAGGAAGCTCTTCTCGAAGAACAAGACCTCTTCAGAAGGAAAAGCCGTAGATTATCCAAAAGGCTCAGTCGGAAGTTAAGTGTCTTTAATAGCATGGCTTTCAATCTGAAGAAACCGGAAAATTCAGAAGAGCAGAAACAAAAGGAAGAACACAGCAGTCCGACGAAAGATATGAGAGACAATAACCAAAAATGCGTCATACTCTAAATCTCCGTTCATTTGAAAGATATCGTGATGTATATGATGTGCCCAGTGTTTTGATATGTACGTGTGCAAAATTGTGGTTATGTCCAAAACAAGTCGCATATCTTTCAAACATTTGAAAAGGTAAACATTGGTGAGAAAAAGTTGTTATTTAAATACTAAACGAATGGGTGTTACGTCAATTCACCGCGCACAATTCATCGCGGAATAATTCATTGTATCTGACACCTTTTTGTCCAGGCATTTTATCATGGTGTCAATTCATCGCACACAATTCATCGTGGCAATAATGCTCTTAAAGACTAGAATAATAAAAGAAATGATAATTTAGTAACCGTGATAATAACAATGAATTCATTTATCATTATTTGTGATGTTTAAATTTAAGTATAGTATTTATAATGCATTTTATCTTCTTTCATATCCGGGGCTTTGGATTAGTAGAGAAAAATTATTTTATTTTCTGTAACTACTTTTCAATGCATTATTTATTACTTAAACAATAAGGCATGCCACGTGACAAGAAGTATTTAACCAATGAAATTTTATATCACATGAATACAACAAACTCTTCGCAACAATGAAGTCAATTAGCTATTAAAAACAATTTTTAAGAAATCAACAGAATATATATTAAAAAGATTATCAGAGATTATCTGAAAGCTATAGCACACAATGTTTAGTTACAAGTGTAATGCAGCATGGAAAATAGTTTTTTATTTATCTATGTCGCAATGAATAATCGCCACTACAAATTATGTGCGATATATTGACATCACAACAAAATACTACAACAAATTGTGTGCGAAAAACTGTTAAGTAGTTGTCGCAGAATCAAATGAAAATAAAGTGATATGAAGTAAAAATTATAAAAAGAAAGGGAAAAAAAGAATTTTTCATTCTAAGTCATCAATATTTTGTTATTTGATTTATAATTTAAAATATATATATATCCTTTTCAATTTTATTTATTATCAAACCTTTTCCAATTTAATGTTATGCTCATTTCATTTGCATATGTATGTTTTAAGACTAATGTTTAAAATCAAAAGGTTTGCGTTAGTTGCTTTAGCAAATATTGCAATAGAAAGAATGTTAGATTGAAGATTAGATAATGTTTTAGATTTTCTGAATATCAAGAAGAAATAAACAGATATGAAATTTATAAAATAAATCACTTCAGAAAATCATATTTTGGATTACTCACTAAAAACTAAATAACACGTTCTTATTCGATTCACTCACTATCAAATCAGTTCTAAATTCCGTTCTTTAGCTTATTATTATAAATCGAAGTCACTTTGTGTGAGTTAAAATTACAAATCTAATGGAATACGTCAGCCGCTTTGTAAATAAAGTTTTTTATTATAAATGCTTCATTTTTTCTACTTTTCTGGTGTATTTCATTTGTGTTTGAAAGATATGCTTCTTTAAATCAACAGATCTAGAAATTTTAGCTCAAATACAAAATATAACAGATCCATCCAAAAAATATATATATGTACAAATTTTTTTCTCTATTTAAAAGACTTATTCGGTTTAGAAAAAAAGCAAAAATATGTATATTTTCAGCGTATTTGTTTGTGTATTTTTCTTAAATAAGATTAAATTTTATAAACAAGTTTTAATTTTTCTATTTCAGATTTTTATATTAAAGTTTGTTCGCTAGAAATTTTGATTAATACATAGGTTTTATACATTTTTTTTCAGAGAGAATGTAATAAAATTTAAATTTTTGTTTCATTATTGCTCACTAGAGTGAAACAAATCATGTGCCAATATTTAAAAAAAAACTTAAAGAGCTAAAACTTTTTTAATTCTGATTTTTTTTTTTTTTTTTTTTTTTTTTTTTTTTTTTTTTTTTTTTTACAATTTTGTTGTCGTGTAATTTGTCTAATGTTTTTAACCCCTCAATTAACCGTTCTGTATATTTGTAATAAAAAAGTTTTGCTTAAAATTTTATTGTACAAGTAAGTATATTATTGTTTGATGCTTTTTCTAGATTTTTCAACATTTTTAAATTATTTAGTTTCTGGAGATATTTTTAAAATTGTTGTAAAATTTTAACACGATAAATCAACCATATGATTTATATTACAAACATTTAATGAGTTAAACCCTTAAAATTTGTTTGTTTTATCGATGAATTAAGCGGTATACTTAATGGTTGAAATATTGTATTGATTGAAATATTGTAATGAACTTAATGTTTGAAATATTGTTAATACTGAACAAATACATAATAATAATGCTAGACAATATAACACATGTATATACTAATTCTTTAATATTATGTCAAGTTACTTATAAATTTATATGTCCTTTGTGTTAGATGTAAAATGTCTTAATTATTAAATTATTCATTTACTTATCTGGGCATTTTGCTTTAAAATGATGAAGTAAAAACAAAACTCCTGCAGAAATATGTGGTACAAGCGAGAATCAAAGTTATTTTCAAGAAACATAACTTTCTTCCTATAATATATCTTTTCATGCCTTTATGAGTTTTTTAATTTAAGAAAATTTTATTGGTATACACTACATAAAGAAATTCTGAAAGTTTCGTTAGGTTGGTGTATTGAAAATATGTCTTGAGAATTTTTCATTTTTTAAGCTATTGAACTAATGTAAAGCTTTGAAATTTTCTTTTCATGAAACACACTTCTAACAAATGTTCCAATTAAAAAAGATATTTTGAAAATTAAAATATTCATAAAATATATTATCATAAAATATATAAATCTATTTTATTGAGAAAAGTTTTTCTTATACTTCCTGTTTAAACAAGTTTTTTTTTTCTTTTTTGCTTGTAATTCAATTAGAATTACACATTTCATTTGTGGCAATATTTTCAAGTAACTTAGTAAAGTATGTTGTCTATTTCTTTTTTAGAAGAAACTAGATCCTTACAGCTCATATATTACTAAGATAATAATTCTGTTATTATTGATAAATAAGGTTTTATTTAAAGCATATTCATTAGGTTTTTTTATTGAGCGTAAGTTACAAGTTAAGAATTCTGTTTATTATTACTAAATTTCAATTCAATTATTTATAGTAATGTGCACTATCTGATCACCGATTTTAGATGTTTTGCCAAAACATATAAGATTCTACTTGACAGGTTGTTCTTGATTTTCGTGGATGTAAAGAACATGTTTGACCTTATACTTATCAGTGAATATTTTATCACGAGGGAAATTACAACAACAAATTGAATAAAAAAAATATCTGCGATTATCCTGTATCATAAAAAACTCGAAATGATTTGTAGCTTAAAAAAATGTTTTTATAGGTCTTGCGCAACGTACGTATATGTACATATTCTACAAATAGAACGTATTTTCATGAAGATGTAAACTTTCTTTTAAAAAAATTATCATTTTTTTTTGTTTGTTTGTTTAGTGGGAAGGAATCAACCAAATTTAACGCCGCTATCAGAAAACTTGACAATACGCGGGAAAATCATTATACTGCAAATAGAAAACACATAAATAGGAAATTCGGCTCATAAAAATCACGTTTGTTATTATAATTTTGATTCTTATTACCAAAATTTATAACCATTTTTATGCAAGTAGCTGTATTTTTATACACATGCTCATAACACGGTACCTAAATAAACTTCAGACTGGAAATTCTAATTAAGATTTTAATATTTGAATAAATATTTATAACGTAATATTAAAATGAGATTTTTTGTAGACAGTAATTAGAAGAATTAAAATAATTACACACTTTTTTATTTATTTTACATATTAAATAGACTGCAGGGAAAGGAAATTTTTTAAAGCTGCTGATGTAGTAAAGATTTTACAAAGTTATTTACACCTCTTTCTAAATAGCAAAAGACACCATGAAGTTGGATAAGGATGATAAAGAATCACATTTTATATTTATACTAGTATATAACCCCGTCAAAAATGACAGATTGTTGATCTGCGTTTCTTTTTCGTAAGACTTCACACAAACAAAACAGCATGAAGATTTTATTATTGAAAGGTTTGTACTGTAGAAAAGTACATTTTAAAAATGACAAATAATTTCTACAAATAAAATGATGAGGATATATATATATGATATATATATATATATATATATATATATATATATATTACTCAGTATTAAAAATCGGAAGTAGTTCACCGATTGGACAAAAATTCAAATTAAATATTAACAAATAATCCATGTGCGAAAGTTTTTGTAAAAAAGTGTTATCAATGAGTTTCTAAGCAGCTTGACCCACCACATAACTTATTGTTTGATTACATAAGCAAAATTAAATACAAATTACGCTGTACAATGTATTTTTTATATTTTAATTACGTTTGATAAGAAAGAATCATTTTACAGTATATGACCCCTTATCCGGAATTCCAAAATCCGGAAAAACCCGAAATCAGCAAAAAAATTTCGAAAATTTTCTAAATTTGTAAATTTTTACTAAAATTTTAGAATTTCTGAAAATTTTCGAAAATTTTACCGATTCCTAATTTTTTTTCAGTCTATTGTGTTTCAGTGTGTAATCACTAAAATATTGTTACTTCGGTGGCAGGTGAATACGCCCCCCTCCCCCTTCTTCCCGAAATTAGAAACAAATATTTTTTCTCTCAAATTTTAGTTTAAAATTAATTTATATTACGATTCGTTAGAAACAAAAAATAGTTATATATTTATTTTATCGAGGGTGATTCTGTTCCGAATTTTCCTAAAAATTTAAGGCATTCGGTTTTAAAAATCGGTTCCTATTAGTCTTCAGTCCAGAAATTCGAACATAAAAAATATCTCGAATTTTGAACGATCGTCGCCGAAAAAACACAATTATGTCTATCGTTCGAAGAAAAAGTAGACAATTTCTTCAAAGGATTGCGGAAATAACTTGAATTTCATCAAAGGATTGAAAAAAACGCAAATTTCGTCGCAGGATTGCGAAAAAACGCTAATTTTGCTAACAAATCGCAGAAAATACGCGATTTCCGTCAAAGGCTTGCGAAGAAAACGCAAATTTCTTCTAAGGATTACGAAAAAATGTAAAATTTCATCAAGGGATCACAAAAAAAACACAAATTTGGTTAAAGGATCGCGAAAAAAAAACGCAAATTTCTTCAAAGCACTGCAAAAAAATTTCTAATTTCGTTAAGGGATCGCGAAAAAAGTGGAATTTCGTCAAATGATAAAAGGAAAAGAAAAACACAAAGTTTGTCAAAAGATCACAGAAAAAATGCGAATTCCGTCAAAGGATCGCGAAAAAAACCCCGCTAATTTCGTCAAAGAATCTCAGAAAAAAAAAACTCGAATTTTGTCAAAAGATCGTGAATAAAAGGCAAATTTTGTCAAAGAATAGCAAAAAACGCAAATTTCCTCAAAGAATCGCAGAAAAATGCAAATTTCTTCAAAGGATCGCAAAAAGAAAACGCAAATTTCTTCAAAGGACCACGAAAAAAAATGATATTTCGTCAAAGGATCGTAGAAGAAAAACGCAAATTTTGTCAAAGAATAGCAGAAAAAAAAAAACATGAAATTTGTCAAATAATCGTGAACTTCGGGAGGACCCAAAATCCTGAAAATTCCAAAACTCGGAAAGCCTTTGGTCCCGAGGATTTCGCATAATAGGTCCTGTACTGTATTTATGATGGAAGCAAAATTTCAAAATCTAGCCAATAGATGGCGCCAATATACTGGATTGATCACTCAAATCCGTACGAAAGAATTCACCGCTATTTCTGAAAAGAAAAGTGCTTATTGAAAAAAAAAATGTGTACAGAAATGTTTATATACGTGTTTTATATGAAATAGTTGTTGAAGGTTTTAAACAAAATTTAAATATTTAATAGCTCTAATATGCTTTTACAAATATTTTAACAGCAGAATCGGATGTAGCATAGCTTTTTCATTAAGCCTAACATAGCGTTTAACTATGGTCGATTCGCAAATCAGAGTGGTCGAGCCCGGAGCCGTTACAGACACTTTCTTGCCTTCGGATTTTATTATAAGTAAGATATATATAAGTCTGTTTTTCAGCTAAACTAAAAGCTTTTCCAGTCTGTTGAATATCTTCAATATAAATATATATATTCTATGTTTTACGTCATTTATAGAGCGCATCTGGGTTTTTACAGTCTGTGGAGTAATTAGCGAATAAACCACAATGATTTAAAACATATTTGTATTTGTTTCAGGGATTTCGATTGTTATAAACGCTTGATTCTTATAACCAATTATTATTATTGTAAGTGGTGGTTACTGCATTGGATATTCAATAAAATTTGAGCATTTGTATGAAATAATGTTTAACTGCGCTTGTGCTAATAATAACACATTTTTTACTTTTATAACTTAGTAAGCAACTCTATTAGGGCAGCTTATATACTGGCCAGTTATATATAGTGAAAATTCGGGAAGCTGTCGGTGATGCAGTGACCTGCACTTCAGTTACTTTCTAAAATAAAGTTGATGATAAGGAAATATTCACAAACTGCAATTTATAAAATATAAAATATTATAATTTAAGAAATGCAAATTATTACAATATATGTGATGTTTATTCTTCATTTCTAAGTATGTAATATGTATTTAGAGACTTAATAAGTTTTATGTAATTCTATGTAATTATCCTGTGATTTTTGATGAAAATGGCAATTTTTGCAAAATTTCTTTTCGTCCAGTTATGTTTAGAAAATAAATTAAATACAGCTCACTTGATGGTCGATAAATTTTTGAATTTTCAGGATACTTGACTGGCCATTTTATATAAGTTTCCCTATTTAGTTGATAACCAAATAATGAAAGAAAAATTGTGCAATCTTTCGCGCATGCGCAGTTAAATTTTATTGAATATAAATGCTCATATTTTATGAAATATTAAATATGTTTATTTTCTAATTGCAATTTGATATTTCAACTGTACTTTGTCAAGTTTTCTGAAAAAAGTGTTAAATCTAGTTGAAAACCCTGCTTGTTTTAAGAAAAAAACGTGCAGATTTTTTTTCTTAACTGTAAATACGTCTATACCTTCATGAATATACGTGCTATTCTTAAAAAAATGGATATGCGTATTGTATTCAGTATATATAAACATTTGTCACAGCTACAAATCATTTCCAACTTTTTATGATACAGGGTGTACTTCGTAGATATTATAATTTTTATTCAATTTGTTGTTAGTCCCTTATTGCCCTTTTGATTAAAATTTCACTGAAACATATGAGCTGAAATATGTTTTTTAAATGCCTGAACATCACGAACAGTTCAGCAAGTATTTTTCTAAATTTTCGACAAACATCTAAAATCGAAAGCGCCCGAAGTTGAATTTTTTTTATTATCTAAAACATTGCTTAATAACTATCTCTAATAAAGTAGATTGTTTACGAAAGCAAATTGATCCAATTAAATTTTAAATTTGAAACTTATAGAAAGACTTGAAATAAAAAATGAAACTATACGAACCATGCACCAACCTGTCTTTAAATAACATGCCGTGATGCCGTAACTTAACGTTTTCGTACAACCTATTTATAAAATATCCTAAATATATTGGATTTACATAATGTAATAACGAAAAATACTTCATAAACTTCAAGGCTGAAGTATTTTTAATATTTCATGCTTCCACATATTTCACATTTTTTGTAAAACAACATTCATTTATTAAATTAATTTAATATTCGTCAACAATATTAATTGTAGTTTTTTTAAATAAAATATTCTATTTTATAATTGTTCATTTTTAAGATACGAAACTTTTTTAGAAAGTTTTTAATTTCCTTATTTTTTATTGCTCTTACCATTTCTCTGAAAATGATGTTTTTAACATAAAGTTTTTTATATTCTAAGGGATTAAAACTACACCAATAGTTTTCAAATAAATAAATATATATATATATATATGAAATGAAATGTTATTTACAGATAGCACAACGTTGTATATGATCTGATAAGCTCTTAAACAGTTAACTTCAGTCTAATTTATACAAATTGTATCACATCTCAAACTAAATTTTTAATGTCATTTAGTTTAAATTTTCAAAAAATTTTCCAAAATGTTAATCTGTAATTTTTTACTTTAAACATTACATTATAACTACTAAAAACTAACAAAATCAGGGTGTTGCGTTTGACAATTTATTTTCTGCACATGTTTCAAATAAAGATTAATATAGCGCTGAGTGTCAATAATAAGACTCATGAATGCAAAAATGGTAGATTTGTTATTGTAGAAATATATCTGCATTCAATACTGGATAATCTATGGTTAATATTGTGTGAAAATAATGTTGTAACAACAAATAATGATGTAGTTTCTTTCAGTTTGAATTGCATGAAATTTTGATTTAACAGTCAATGTAACTTTCATAATTTTATTCTTCATACGAAATCAAATTACATTTATTAAGTTATTCTTTAACTTTCTGTCAAGAATACAGGTAATTGTGATGTAATATTTAGTATTTAATGCTCAATGTAAACTCACTTAGTTAATTGAATGAATATATTTTTCTACTTAAAATTATTAGGTAGGTGTGATATCACAGCTGTATTTATTTTGATTCTGATGAAGAATCTGGAAAAAAAAAATATTTTGTAAAAAAAGAAAAAATCGAAAATATTAAAGTTATATGCTCTTGTAAAATATATATCAGTACTTTTAAGAAATTAGACAGTATTTATATTGCGATTTAAATGCCAAATAGAAATCCATCCAAAAAAACAATAAAAATACTTGAAGCGATTTAACATATTAATTCAGCATAATTTTGACCGTTGAGAGGAAAAAAGCCTCAGATTACGAACTTTTCAAACATACGATGTTTTAAAAAGACGTTATAAATGTTCCGAAATGTATGGATGTTTATCCTTAGAAAAATTGGATGTAAATAATAAACTCTACTCGAGTAAATTGTTCAGTACACTTTTTTCAGTGTTAGCTCGCACATCATGGATTAATATACAATGCATTACTAAATAAACAATCACCTAGTAGTGAATTACATATTAATCAATTACCTGTAAGGAAAGTACGATTTGATGGTAATCTGTAACTTTATTGTTTTGAAATTAATTACTGTCCAGCTGTGCTTCAGATGCATTTCCCCCTTTCATTATGCGAAGAATCCTAAAATTGTACTTCCTATCTGCAGGTTGCCAGATTGTAAATTTTTCAGCCATATTACACGTTTTAGGCTTAAACCTTTCCCGTACGACGAGTTCTTCCTTTTTTCTTTTCTTTAAATATGCGTGACTTTTATAATTTTAAGAATTTTTAGCAATTAACTTTTCAATTTGCTTAAAAAATGTTAAATTTGATGCACTTTTTGCCACAAAAATGTGAAGGCCAAATTAATTAATCAGTGCTGTCAGAATAATGGAATAATGGTTAGAACTGCAAACACAATTGGAAAATAATAATTATAACTATTAATTAATAATGTGCTTGGAAGAAAAATTGCTTAAAAGCGACGTTATTGGCCCATTCACCATAGTTCAGTACGATGCGAAAATGAGGTAGTTGGATAAATCCAAAACACAGTACTGTCAATATAAATTTCCCGTTCTCGAAATCGCGGGTAACTCGGAAGAGATTATTCAATATTTCCGTTCGTCGTTATATTATATTTTACTAGATTAAGAAGCATTTTTTTTTACAGCTCTCGTAATCAATTTCTACTGTATTTGTTTTTTAGGGTTTCGTTCATCTCACGAAACCCTATTGCTCCCGCACCTTTGTCTGTCTGTCACAGAGCCATTCTCAGAAATTATGTAACTTGCAGAGTTAAAACTTAGTGTATAAATCTGAATATCAGCTGTGAAGATCTGAAAATATTAAAATTTGAAAAATTCGTATTATTTTAATAAATATAGATAAAAAACCAACATTCTAACAGCCTTTTCTTATTAAATTTAAACATTTTTCATTATAGCCGATGCCAAAAATTAAAAATCCACGATCAAATTCTTTCTACAATAATTAATTTTCTATCAGACGATTTCCACGTGAAAAATGAAATAAAAACTTTCACCAAATGAAAAAAAAAAAGATTAATATGAAATAAAATTGATTGACGTCATAGTCGTAATAAAACGAAAAGATTTCTCAATAATACAAGGAGTATGAGTATGTGTAAGTACACAAAACAGATTAAAATCACGTCATTAGAGAATTAAAAAGAAAATTTGACGTCATATGGGAAGTTTAACTAATTTTTCAAATGTTTGAGAATAATACAAAGCGAGTATCAATATAAATAATAGAAAATAGTAAACATATGAGTTTGAGAAACATATTGAATCGTGACAAAAATCTGATTATGGAAATATTTGCATATTTTAGCACTTTGAAAGTGTACAATTCGTTTAATTTTGAAATTATTTTTTAAATATTGCATTTAGTCCGTATGACGGATATTAGTATGACAGAATATAATAGCGGGCTTGGCCCGCTATCCGGCTGGTTTAGATATTCGAAAAAACGAAAAAATAGACCGGTAAATTTTTACTTTATAAAAAACATGTTTTTTTTTTTTTTTTTTTTTTTTTTTTTTTTTTGTTAAATGAAATTTGTTTGAATTTATTAAAGAAAGGATAAAGTGTTTTGAAAGGAATATTAAACGAAACCCTTTGAGCGATCTTCGATCACACTTACCCACTTGTTTTTTAATCATCCCAAAATCAATTATCTTTTATACTTTCCAGAATGATTAAATTTCCAAATTGTTTTTCCATTATATTTAATAATTTCACTATCAAGGTTATTTTTCGTGATGATATAAGTCAATATTTGTCTCGCCTAGTTTGTTGATTTAAAAAAAAAATAAATACAATGGTTCTAATAGAAAACTTATCTCCAATGAAAACAAATAAACGTGTTTGAATTCTTTGATTGCTGCAATGTTTAAATCAATATTGTTTCCGAAATGTATAAATTATAATATACATGAATCGGGTCTTTTTTTTACAATTTGTAGTAAAAAAAATTATTGGGTTATTGGGGAGATGTCTTGTAAAGTATTAAAAATAATTGAATTTGTGAGGATTCAAACAATCAAATACAGTACAGATTGATTACGAATGTCTCAATCCCTTGAAGGATGGTCGGATATATTTTCTCAAACTTATTTTTAATCAAGATTTACACTAGAATTTTTTAATAAAATTTCACTTTTGTTTACATTGTGATAAAAAGCTCCAAAATTGCATTTCCAAATTTTCAAATACACTTTTTCGAAATTTCTGGTGTGATTTCAAGATTACAGAAACACAATTACTTCCCACTCAAAGGGTTAAAATATGTAAATGTATTTGTTTCGAAATTTCTTCAATAATATTGGTTTATATTGAAATTAAGTGTTGCTCCAATGTTTACATTTCGCCAAAGCTGCAACAAATTTGGCAAGAAATATTTCGCCCATTTCGTCAATATTTGCAATGTAAAGCCAATCTTTATACTACAACATTGGCGTTTCATTGCAATATATCTCAATTTTAAACCAATATTTTTTTAATGACACTTCATTGGAAATACTTACGATTTTAAGCCATTATTTAACCAATATTGATATTCGATCGGAAATCCTTCCGATGAATGCAGCACTTGTACAATATTAGACCCCCATTTAGCTAGTTTTTATTTCTTTTACTAAAAATTAGTTGTACTAAAATCTTACTAAAACTATTTTAGTGATGTCTATATATAACTCGTAAGTGAAGAATTCGCTAACACTGAAAAAAGGTGAAGATCAGTAACTGATCCGAAAAGAACCAATGATGACTAGAAACCCATGCTGTTAGATGACACTAAACAATATCGAATACCGTGAAGAGAAACGAAGATTGTGTCTTTTGTACGTTTAAAAAATATATTCGAGCTTCGAACATGTCAAGGAACAGGCAGTGGATGACAACGAATGCCAGTTCCGAAAATATTTGTTTCCAGTTCTAAGCGTTTCAAAATATACATGTTCATCTGACGTTGTTAAAAGTTGATGTTAAAAATTGTCGTTTCAATGTCTTTGCACTTGAAGTGTATTTACCCATTGGTGGAATATTTTATCTCGCTCAAACTGTGTACAGTAATGTCAAAAAGCTTGCAAATTTTCATGTGAAAAAGTATTTTGTAAAATAAAATATGTTAAATATGTAATAATATAATTCTATGTATGATTTCTTTGAAAAGAAAGTACTCTAGTTTGAAAGTGTATTTTTTTTTAACGTTTTTGGAAACTGCTTTTATTTATTTAGATTTTTTTTTGTCTGTTTGCGGAGGAATCTACACGCCATGAAAACTTTAGAAAGCAAGAATGAATTGCTTAAACTATTTTTTATGCTTTGGAAACATAGATTGTCGCACAAAATTAATTGTCATGTATATGCTCATAATGCAAATGCAAAATATTTATTTTTTTGTCATCGATTAGTTTTATTTTATTTATTAAAAATTATTGAGTCTACCCAGTTTTACTTTGTGAAATGTATCTTATAAATATTTAAATTATAAATGCTTTTAATATTATTTATGTTATTAAACACATATATTTCACATAATCATATTAAGAAAGTATTGAAAAAATAAGACAAAAGACGATATAGCAAATGTGAGAAAGAATGAAAATTGTTACTCCAGGATATATCTCGAGTGCTAAGTTTATGGATGAAGAAGCAAATAATTAAAATTAAGAATTAAATATGGTAAGGAATTGGGACTTAACAAGGAAATTCTTTTAGGTTTTTTTTTTTTAGTTCTATGTAAGATATTTAAGTTTTTAGACATTGCTTTTGCAGATAATACTGAAAAATGCTGCTTCAAAGAAGAAAAGGGAAATAATAGATGCTAGTTTAAAAGTGATTACAAATAAATAGTGTATAGCCACAGAAAAAATAAGAAAAAGCAAAAGCAAAACATTTCAAATCCTGTAACAGGTGTAGTAAAGGAGAAGATCAAACAGCGGTAATTAAAAAAAGAAAGAAAAACCTTCAGAAGAAAGATAAAATGTCTGTTTCCCTGAAAACCTCATTAAAAATCAAGAAAACTATTTGTAATTTTCCTGGCTGTATAAATTAAAAGGTTGTATAAATAAAAATCGTAAATTGATTTTTTTTTCAATAACGAATATTACACCATAGCAAATTTACTTCTAAAAACTCATAAATATATAGTTTAAGTGCTACAGATAATTTTCTTCATAGTTTTTTACTCTAAATTACCATTTGATAAATTTCGAGGGAGTTTATTGTAGCGAGTTTTCGTCAGTATTCTTGTGGGACGCATGAAAGATGTCTCAAAATTCAGACAAAATGAAAGATAAAAAAAAAATCAATAATACAGTTGAAATGTTATATCTGGGGAAATTTTTTTATAGTCCTCTCATTTCCTTAGTACTTACAGTCATTTAAAAATAATGGTGTCTCTCTTTATCTCCATACCCGTCTCATATTAGCATCTTTCCGTGGGTCTAATATGAGATAAAGTTTTAATTACTTTTAATAGTAATTTTTCTGGCAAACAATATTTTTATCCATAAAAAGATAAAAGAAAGAAATGATTGCAATATATATATTGAACTAGAGCCAACAGGTCAAAAGTGATTATGAAAAGCTTGCAATTTTGTCTCGTACTTTGAATGCTTTTTTTTTTTTCTCAGAACAGTATTTTCAAAATCGGTGGACATTCTATCGCCAGCAATGTGAAATCAATCAATGGGATTTTTTTTTAAATAAATCGCCACACATTTTTCTAGGTATGTGTACGTAGGATTTTCCAAAATATTGATATTTCGCTTTTCTGTATAACATTAAGTAACGAAGTTTTTGCTTGAAAATTTACATTTTACTTTGAATCGATGCCATTTCAGTAAATATGTATTTTTTTTAAAACAGATACCTAATTAATTAGATTTTGGACAAAAAAAATGTGTTTGTTTCATTATTCCAGGTAAAGTCTACCGATGAGTTATCGTACTCACTGCTCGACGTTGTTTTTTCGAAGAGTTCCGGACCATTAGTTCTAAAGCCTCCATTTGTTAATATATCAATAGAATAACACCAAATACAGTTTTCTAGTTTAACCTTTTGATTACGGGCAAGGACTGACGACTATGTTTATATTCCATAGCACAACATTTTACAAAAAAAAAATCCTTGTGGCAGATTTCTCTTTAAAATATCCTAGTATAAGTGTATGACAGAGAGTATTTTTCAAAAAGTGGTACGAATTGCATGAAAAATAGTCCACTGGGATATATATGTCCCAATCCGTATTCAAAGGATTAATATATGTATAATAAATTAGTGTAGATAAATTTTGATAAACACTTCGTATTAAAAAAAATCCCGAAAGAGCCTTAAATTTTAGGATGTCAAAGTAATGATACCCTTTGAGAAACGTATAAACTTTGTTCCGTTGTATGTATACATTATTATTATCCAGGATCAATTTCATGGGTTTCAAACTGAGTACTTTTTTTTCTGTGTAATCAAAAATAGTTTTAAAAATGCTACAAGTAAAAATTATGATGCTGAGAAAAATTTTCTTTCAAATCAGGTTATTTGATGTAAAATTGACAATCATCATAATGCTTCCTGAAACTCTCACCCATGTATGTGCCAAGTGTCATTATTTTTCTTTATGGAAAGTGACACTGTTTGTATATCTATATATAAGAGGAATTATATTCTTGTAACTAGGCATTAGGGTTTTATTCTTTCATATAAATCTAGAATAGTTATAGTTTTGGGGAAAATTTAGCATGAATGAAGATTAATTTTGCATATTTCTTTGAAAACAAGTAGTTTTAAAGTGCAATTTTAGCTTCTTTATGGTCATTGTAGAACAAGTATTGTCAAATTATAAGTAAATTTATCAAGTAAATTATTGATAACATTTAAACAATACATTATCCAAATATCAACCGAGATCGTCAAGTATCATTCTCAGCATTATCTACATATTACTTTATAAGATAAATCCATTTTTTAAGTAAATATATTTCGAAACTTTTATAATTCATAATATAGTTATAATTATAATCATTAAACATTTTCATAATCATTTTAGAGTACATTTCATATGATAAATCAATTTGTTACGAAAATCGTTTTGATAATTTTTGTAATGCATAATTTAAATTTTATTATAGTCATTAATGTCATTGTACATATTTTAGACGACTTATTTTGCTTGATTAGTCAAATTGTTTAACCAATCAATTGAATAAATTTAGTAATAATAATAGAAGTATCATTATCATCATCTTGTTTAATTTAAATTTGATAAATCAGTCTGTTAAAATATCATTTGAATCATTTTCGTAATGCTCAATCCAATCGTTATTAAAATAATCAAGTATTGTTAAGTTTGACAGATTTATTAATTTGAAAAATCAGTTTTTTCAATGAACTATTTGCATAATTTTAGAAATTAATTATCCAAGCATCATTATAATAAATAAATATCATTTTGGATCTTTATGTATAAATTTTTTCATGATAAATCAATGTATTGAAATAATAAAATTTAGTAATTTTTGCAATACAGTAACCAAATTTCCTTACTATCATTTGAGCATCAGCATTACAATCATTTCATTAATTTAGTTTCTTACTAAATAACCCATTTCATTGCATTAAAACGTTTTTGTTACTTTAAGAGAATATATAATTCGAAACATTAATATTTCATTCCACAAACTATGTGACAAAATTTTCTTTCGAAAAATGTGAAGGAACAATTCCTCCAAACTCCAATAAATAGTAAACTTGTCTCTCTAAAGCCTAGTTACAACGTAAAACTTGTTGTTATTTTTCATTGAGATGTATATGTTTGTGTACACGACCCCAAAAAGATAAAGATATAATGCACTATTGATATATTTTTCGTAAATGTATGTAAAAAAAAATAAAGTAAAGAAAGATTCTATTATATGGAAGATGTTTGATGTTGAATGTTTGTGTTTTGCTGTATGCTGGAATTAAAATGATCATTCAATAAAAAACGTTGTGTGCAAAATAGTATTGTATATTATTTAACAGTGTTGTGTGAGACATTATTCAAATGTCATTAAAATCATTAAACTAGTCTCTTTTAATGCTCCTCGGTATCCTGTGAATTGCTAGTTATTATTTAATTAACCATGTTGAACCATTAAGGAATCCATTTATATTAATAGTGTGCTTCAACTCAATTGATAAAGTAATTTTAATTCCTATTAGAAACATTTCATTAAGTTTATTACATAGTTAACTCAGCAACACAACGATCTAAGTTTTAATAGAATCCTTAATAGAATTAATCTTAATAGAATAGTTAATAGCTTCCGTAAACATAAGAGTTTAAGCTTCAAGAGCTTAAATGATTTCTGCAAGTTAGAGCTACAAAGTTAGAAGGAAAAAAACAGACAATTTAAACGAACAGCCGTATTTAAAAAAAAAAAAAAAACATTCAATCTAAGAGATTTTCAAAATGATTTTCGATCAAAGAAATTACATAACGAAGTCTGGATTCAAAGTTCTAAATTGCTTTTTCATAATATATATAGTCAAATTTCTATTACCCCACTTGCAATCGCTATTTTCAAGTCGCCAATTTAAAGGACTGTGTACGATATGTCTTATATTTGAAATATCCTCATAAAAAGAAGTCGCGCGGTTTCAAATACGGAGAGTAAGATGGCCAGCCTATTCCATTCCCTGTTTTATTTTTGACATCTAACCCAATTATTTTATTATCAAAATGATCTGCTAACAAATAGAAAATTACCTGCGTTCGGCGAGGTCTAGCACCATCTTGTAGAAACCAGTAATCTTTGATCTTATCTGTGCCATAAAATATGAGATAACTGCATGATTCAACATGTCCGTATTGACATGGAACTTTCTGCGGTATAAAAACTGTACCAATGATGACTTTAACGAATATTTAACACCAAACTGTAAATTTACATAAAGCCCGTCTCAAAAGTTTAAGCACAAGCGTAAAATGTCGAATTTTAAAGAATAATAAAAAGTTAGAGTAAATAGCATTTTTTAATTTGCGGATTTCGCAACTTCCTTTGAATAAATGATAGCAAAAGTAGATAAAAATAAATTACATAATTGTAAAAAATATAATTTAAAATATCTTCAAACGAAACTGTCTCAAACGTTTATGCACAATGGCAGAAACAACTACATTTATCATTTTTACAAAACTGTTACATACAAATTATTTTTCCTTGATTTCAGATTAGTTAAAATAAACGTGCGTCCATTGAAATTATTAGTTTTTGTAGGGCTTTTGATGGTAAAAAGTACCAGGCTTTCTCATTGGCCTGTTGGAGTTCTTCAAGGCAGTCATACCGCTTTCCATTTCTGAAAAAATGACATGATAAAATGCCCCGGATATTCCCAGATGGGTTTATGTCTGGGCTTAAAGCTGGCCACTCAAGACTTGTAACATTTCATAGAATATTATATGTAGATTGGGGCATTATGTTGTTGACAGATCCATTTTGACAACCTTTCTCCTCTCCCCCCCCCAAAAAAAAAAAAAAAGTTACCGATTGGAGGCAAATGTTGGTTCTGTGTCTCTTGATATTTTTGCAGATTTGGTCTGCCTTTTAAAAAAGCCAGAGAGGTCTGTATGTTGAAGCCGATCGCCCTCCAAACCATAACAGGGTTACCGCCTTTCTGCCTGCCGAAGAATGCCCTTGGTTCCTTTCGTAGATCGTGCCAATACGTGTTCCACCCATCAGGGTCATCTAAGCTCCATTTTTTCTTTATCACAGAATAAAACAGTAAGCAACTTGTCCCGTAGGACATGTGTTTTTTAGCCCAGTTCATTCTTGTCTGTTTGTGATGTAGTTTGAGACACAGTTTGTGAGTAATTTTATTTCGTATGATGTAATCACATTCTTTAATACTTCTATGTGCAGTTTTTTTGGACAGCTGTACACCGAGAATATTTTGATTAGACACCAATTTCCATATTCTCTGATCCACATCTTGTTTTCCGGTTGAAATTGTCATTTCTAGAAAGTACTTGATATATGTCTTGCTTTGATCGATTTAAAATTTTTAACAATTCCAGAAACAGTTTCATTTTGCAAATTTCAATTTAAAAACTTTTAAAATCTGCCTTTTTGTGAATTCTTTATCCTTCGGCATTTTTAAAATTACTGGAAATGAATTCTCCACTATTGTACTTTTATAAAACTGGAATGCGACGTCATACAACGTCATTAAACCCGTCCAATCCGTGTTTCTAAAAAAAATTGCATAAAATGCTTAAACTTTTGAGTCAGTCTTTCTTCAAGAAAAGAAGTAAATGAAATAAAAATTATTCTAATTTTTATTTCAACCAACAAATGTTGTTTATTTTGTTTGATTCTGATTAAATGTCGAGTATTTATTGTAAATTGGCTTCATATATTTTCTTCTTCAAATTTTTTAACTGGATTTGCAGAGTGCTTAAACTTTTGAGACGGACTATAGGTACAGTGGTTGAATAATTGCATGACGAGAGTTTTCACTTCCCCAGAATCTCCATTACTGTTTGTTAACATATATTTCTTGATGAAAGTGTGCCTCTTTACTAAATGAAATTCGATTAAAATCGATTTCAACTCTTTCAAACATACTAATCATTGTATTCGAAAATAAAAATCTTTTAGCACCATATTGTTCTGTTATTGGATAGTTGACGTAGATCTCCCAAGGAAAAAGAGCAATATCAACTTTTAAAACTCTCTAACGATGCTTTTACTCATGCTCAGTTTTGTCTTCGCGTATCTTACTGAAGTTGATGGAGTTAATTCGCACAGTTCTCTTGATTTTACAATATTTATCAGTTTTTTTTTTAAAATCTTTTTATTTGTTTTAATCATTTTCATGTTGTCTAACACACTTTCATTAAGCCTGGAATTTCTCGTGCGTTATTATAATTACCATTCCTTTGATTTTGTGGTGATTGCCGAATCTGTTCTTCAATGTCTTAACGATATTCGATCGTGATTGCAATTTCCTGATGCGGCAGCTCAAAAAAAAAAAAAAGTTATGATCAATTGTATATTAACTCAATTTTAACACCAAACTGACATTTTGCCCCATACGGGGAAATATGTATTTGGTATATCTAAAACTTTTATGAAAATTACGGTGCAACACTAATTTTACTATGTAATTACATTATTAGACTATGATGCTATGTTCAGATATCCCCTGTTGGATATCAAAATACTCGTCTCGCATCTTAATCTGCAGATATCTCACGCTACAAACTCTCTAAGACATTTTGTCTTTTTCTACTACTGATGCTGCTCTTGGCTTCCTGCCTTTTTTAGTTGACCGAAAATCCTCATTCATAAAATCTGAAAATATATATTTTTTTCTTTTTTACATATTAGTGCAGTTTGTATGTGAAACGTTTAAAAAGTATTACATCAACTTGCTATTGTTATTGTGAGGTATGGGGGAAACTCCCTAAGTTTAATAGGAGTGTTTTTGCGTTTAAGGTATTTCAACAAGCATTCAAATTGTTTTTTTTTTCTATGAGAATCGTAACTTTCGAATGGGAACGACCAATTAATGCAGATTAGTTTGTTTAATTGTAAATTTAAATGAAATGAAATATGCATATGTCTTGTGTATAAAATGTTTCGGAAATTGGCGAAGGAAAACTGTTTATTAGATATCGAATTTTCGAGATTTGGTAATAGTCACTCATATTTTTGTATATTATGACGACATAGAAGACAAAGCGGGTAAGATGTTTTTGCTAACATAGATATCGCATTCAGTTACAGTTAGAGATATGTAACGGATAAATTGAAGATTTATTTTAAATAATCTATAGTTATCAGTCACAATATAATAAATAAACAGATTCAAAAATTAGTGGGTAATGCAGATTTCATCCGAGGCTGCCTAAGCTTCCATTAGAGTCTGGACAATTTTAAATAGAGTTCGTGGAGTCAATATATGAGAAAGTTTCTATATAAAAGTCTGGCTAAGTGTTTCACTAGAACTTATCCAAACGCAAGGAGGTTTCTCACTAAAGTTCTCAGGATTTCTAAATATGGTTCACTTCCTGAGACCAATGACTGATATTTCACTACCAGATATCACGATTGGATTAACTCTAAGTATCGGATTTTAGACCCCGAGCTCAAGAGTCAAGAAATTGATCCGTCCACTCCTTCCTGAAAAATCACTGTTCTCAATTTCTCTGACACTTGCTCTTCGTCTTTCCTTAATTTTTATTTTCGTGCTCGAAGAGATAAGGGGGGTGATGGTGAATCCCGCGAGGTTTCTCTCTCGCTTCATTGTCTTGAAGCGGGTTCTCTCCGAGTCCTTAAGTTTTTCATTTCGGAAAGTCCTGTTGCCACCGCCAGACTGTAAACTCATGATGGCGCCTAGCTGGACTGCTCTCTGGGGGATAATTTAATAATTAATCAAGGCGTAGTATAACGAATTTTTAGTGTTAACTATTTCTCGCCCCACGTCCCAAACTTGCTTAAGCCGATGACTTATCGGTTTCTATGTTCTTGGCCGACCTTTCCTGGTTAGCCGTGGGAAATTATTAGCTCAGATGCTGGGCATATTTTTAAACCTTCGAAATGTTACAGCTACCCCTTTCCCCAGGAGTGTTTTCTGTGACTGAAAGGCATGGAACACACTAGAAACAGCTTGGCGAAACATTAATTATTTAAACAAAGGCTTACATATAAAACTTCGTTTAACTTTCGACCTAGTACATCTGCACATAATTTAATGGAATAAAAAAAATAATTACATAAAAAGAATAATTTCATAATTTCATTCATAATTTCCTTTTTTAATTTTAGAAATTTTATGTACGAGATTAGTTAATCACCTGATCACTCTATTCTAACCAGGCAGTTTACATGAGAGATTAGTTTTCCTGGTCTGTGCCGAATGGTGTAATAATAAGATAAATGACCGCCCCTGTAATTAAACTCGGGTTTTTAACAGCATTGTTTTTCAGCTAACACAATGGATCGTGATTTGTTTGTATAGAAAATTGCTGCCCATCTATATAGTGCTTTATTTTTCTAATTGCGAAAATTATTGCAGCACACTCCCGTTCAGTATCACCGAACTTCTGTTTGGAAGGAGTCAATTTCCTACTCATGTAAATTATGGGATGTTTTTCTCCCTCTATTTGTTGAGCCTTAACTACTCTTTTCCCTTTTCCTCTCGCATCTGTCTGAATTACAAATTCTTTCTCGTAATTTGGAACGAATAATACAGGCTTCTCCGTTAGTTTCTTTTTTAACTCGGTGAACGCTTTTTCCATTTCGGGGTTCCACAATATTTCCCTCTTCCGTTCTTTTCCTTTTAACTCGCTAGTTAGCGGTTCCACCAACGAAGCATAGTTTCGTATTTATTTTGAGCAATATCCGGCCATTCCTAACAGTCTTCTTATTTCTGTTTTATTTTTAGGAGGAGAAAATTCGGTAATAGCCTGAATTTTTTTCTCGGCAGGGGTGCGTTTCCCTTCTCCAATAACATGTCCCAGATATTTTACACTCCCTTGAGCGAATTTATTCTTAGACAATTTACTTTGGTTTTAGCATGTTTAATTTTTTTAAATACTACTTGATGTTCGCTCCACGTATGAAAAAAAAAATAGCCATATCGTCTAGATATGGTAGGTAGAATTGCTCCAATCTGCGTTGATATTTTGCTCATAAATTTGGAGAATCTATAAGTAGCACCTGCAAGCAAAAAAGCCATCCATACTTGCAAAAAACAGCTAAAGTTTCCAACAAATGCTGTTAAACGCTGTGCTCTCGGAGTCATGGAGATTTGTCAATATCCTTTAGTGAGATCGAGTACTGTTATAAACTGAGCTGCTACTACCTTCTCGACACGCTCTTCTGTATTTGATAAGGCAAAATTTTCCAGTCTCATAATCGCGTTTAATTTTCTATAATCCACGCTCTAAAAATCGCGTCAATTAAAGAATTCTTAAATTTTCTGAATCTTAAATAAAGTTTAGTTTTTTAGCATTTTAAATTTAATAAACTCTGCTAATATGAGCGATTATTTTAATAATACATCAAAAATTCTTATAAGCTAATTCTTTCAAAACAATTTACTAGAAAAATAATAGTCATACAGCCTCTATGAAAAACAAGAAATGTTAAACCTTGTGTTGCTGTATTTCTGGAATGGTGCACTCTGAGTAGCTGGTTTCGTTACTTCTACAGGCCTCTCTTGTACGGTGTTCTGGATTAGTCTGCTCGTCGAATTTCAGTTCGTCTGCGCTGGTGTTTGAGCAATTTTGGGACTGATGTCGCTGTCTCCGGTTTTGTGATATATCTGTTTGTAGTTCAGATGGGCCCACACACCTTACACGTCCAAAACTGGAAGGCTAAGGAAACTCCCAGGAAGAGCTCTTTAACTCAACGGTGCACCCTTTGTTCTCCATTGCTTCAATATGACATTGCTTCCAAGAGAAAATGTCTGTTCAAAATGTAACACCAAATGTTTATGTCGGTACTGTTTGTCTCACAAATATAATTCTTCCATAGAAATGAACGTAAGGCTGTTTTGGCTACTAAAACATGTCCGGGCCAAGCTTTCTTTTTCAGTTCGAAGCAATTTAACCGGAAGCCATTTCAAAAATCCTTTCATATAGTAAGAATGATGTACAAAGAGCTAATTATATAATACGTTAAAAATTCATATTATTAAAATGTAAGATAATGATTCATTGATTATTTGAAAAAAAAATAAGTTAACTAACACATTTTAAAAATTTAATTTCATAGTCAAAATCAGGAAACGTGCATTTTTTTATTCGCTTTACAGATAATATTTATGTATATATAATCGCTGATGTAGTATAATAGTTTCATTTATGGGATTTGTTTTCATTGAATTACGTAGAAATACATCGAGAAACAATCGATTTATCAGAAAAAGTCCAGCTTTCTCTTAATATACGTTTAAAAATTTAGCAGCCTGAATAACAAGTGAACATTTATTAAACAAATATTATTAAAGAGAATTTAAAATATTATCGTTACATTTTCATGAAATATATTATTCCTTAGGGAATACATTGAAAGGAGTATTATCTAAATTATGACCACTTATTTCGATGATAACACTGCAAATTTGGCGAAATTCTCATAATTAATCCTCCATTAAGTCATAAGCTTTTGCACATATGTAAAGCTTTAAAAATTTAGTACATTCTCTAGGTAAACACTTGTAGTTGATTTTAGTATTAATTAAAATATGTTTATTTATTTTTATGCAATTTTTTGAAGTTTTTTAGAAATTTATTTAAAATTTTATACATTTTCTAATTTTTAAAAACAATAGAAATATAGACCAAGTATTGGTAATTCATAATTAATGTTTCTCAAATTTAACTAAAATATAGTTATAACAATATCTATAATACGTAAGAGATCTAGATTCCAGATATATTTGGATGCTTTAAGGGGGTATGCGACTGTTAAATATTTAAAAAAAAAAACTGATAAATGTAATCATGATAAAACAACATTTTCAAAAAATTTTAAAACAAGCCACACAAAGAAATTTCTATTATTATGCTAGTTATGAAAAAAAGGTCGGTTTTCTCTGTGTCAGCAACGCTTAGAAAGATACTTTAAAGTGGTTTATCTCATAATGTTAAAAATGTGATTTTTTAAATTACGCGCAAGATTCCTCTGGAACTACTTCATATTTTGTGTGTCATTTTAACAGAATATCCCGTCCGCCCCTCCGGGTGACCCTGACTCTGCCCCTTCAGAGGAGAAGATGACCAGGAGCCCGGCACTGCGAGATGTTCTTCGACAGGACGGGGGCAGGAAAACGGACGAACAACAACCACCATGCGGTGGATGGGAGATAATGAGGTGGCTCAGTAGCCGGATGCGCCGGATGTGGTGAGAAATCGCCATGGAGGTTCGGGCCGTCCCTCCTCTAGGGCTCGTTCTCGTCCTCAGGAGGTTACTTGGCGTTAGGCTGGTCCAAGGGTTGAGCTCTGCTCCCCAAGGATAGGCTTGGTGGTTGACAGCACATCTTAGGTCTATACCTCGTGCCCGGATTTAATCCGGGGGTAACTCCAGGGCAACTACTAACTAATGTGGTAGAACCGTTTCCAAAATTATACGCGAGACGAAGACGAGGACGGACTCTGCAGGACAAAGCCCGCTCGTGGTTCCGTCTGGTCAGTGCGTGAGGCGGCGTGTTGCAACCCTCGGTATTGGCAGGCGGTGGAAACGTAGACAGTGAAGTAACGCTTCACAGGCCTGGTGAAAGCGAGGTCTTAAGGTCGTTCACTATCACCGGTCACCATCACTCATCTCCTGCGGCTCCCTCTGTAGCTGGAGTAGTTGTGCATCATTTTCGAAGTCCGGTCAAGAAGGCAAGGTCGTCTTGCTTGACCAGGAGCAGTTCGTGTCCATGAAGGGCCACCGTTGTGGCTCGATCCGTATGGCGCGTATTGCCCACCTGGGAGTGGTCCACCCTCCCGGACGGACTGGACAAGAGGAACCGGACCGCAGGTTCGTCAGTCAAGTGACAACGTCCAGACTTAAGACGAATCTTTGGTTGAAAACCAGTCCAGCGTATCTTTGCGCAGTTGGAGCGCCCAACGGTTGGATTAGCAGGAGTCTAAGACATAACTTTCACGCTACTAATACTCAATCGGGATTCTTTCGCGCTTTTGAAGGCATGTTCCACGACCTTCAGAGTCTTATAGTGGTGTCTAAACCTAACCTTCAATTTATTAACCCTTTTTTCTGTGTTTATATGTGTGTGTTTCTGTGTGGAGTCGAGCTCTGCCGGTGTTTCGTCATCGACGTAAGCTCGGAAGCGAAGCCGTAGGGGACTACACAAGAACAAACCCAAGCTAGGATGTGCCTTTGCGTTCAGGGATGCATTTCCTCGATCTAGTGAGACTTGCCTACTTCTTCGCCGCCGACGACGAACTAGTCGTAACCGTTGTAGGAGTTCGGTGCTCGGAAGCGGCGGTAAAGCAAGAGTTGTCGTGAAACCCAGTTTAAGTTCTAGGGCCCGGTTCCCTTTTGGGTTTCTTGCTCCGCAGTTGTCGGGGGACCCAGGTATACTTCCCAAGTGTGATGTGGTAGTGACCTTAGAGTTTGGTACCCAGCGCACATCTCAGCGACCTTTGTCGTCAAATTTTGGGTGCAGGGGAGTGATGTGCAGATGGCGCATGCTCCCCTTTGCCGAAGAGCCCACCTGTGGAGGTGTCTCGGGTCAACTGGGCCCTCCCTGGCAGATCACACGTTTGGGCTCACGAGTACCTGGAATCGGCGAAGAAGTACGTCTGCGCCTTCGGCAGCGTAGCTTTTTTTTATATCTAAATTTCATAAAAATCCTGTAAAACTCCACACTGTTACAATTGGGTATAATACTTATAACAATAAATCAAGCAATTTATTATTAACTAGGATTTGAGGATTTGCGAAATTCAATCAAAAGATACGAGTATGGAAAACAAACGCCATATACCTGATCAGAATTTATTATAGTTACCTCTTACCTTTTAAGGTAGCTGAAAACATATACAAATAATATAACAAAAAGTCCTTCTGGCCTGCACCGGGAGAAAAAGGTACCTTCCCTATTCCTTGTTTTTAAGGATTTTGCTAATTTTATTTATGCGTGAAACTAAATTGCGTGGAATCCGATTATAGACGATATGCCCAGTTTTCGTCAATATTGAATTTGAATGAGAGTTTGAAAAAATTAGGCAGCTATCGCCAAGTTGACTTCATTTCTGATGAACTATTTATGCCGATAAATTAGCTGATATTTCGCCAAGTATCGTTAAGCTTGGCGATAATTTGACTATGTAGTTTTAAGCGTATTAGAATTCGAACACACAGTGGTTACAACAATGAAAGAAAATTTGTGACAGACTACGTTCACTAAAACTCAGAAAACTCCATAAAATAATTCGTTTAAGGAGGAATCCCTTATTTTTTTATTTGTTGTTCCAAAATGTCAGCCACCGTAGAATTTCAAACTGCTATATCTCAGAAATTTTTAAGATAGAGAAGAAACAAAAGATGCTCCGCAATCCTTGTATCGAGGCCGAACACTTTAAGGGAATAAACGTTTAGGATTTTTATTCGTCTGTACATTTTTTGAAATTTTAAATCATTAAGTGACGTTTATTTAGAAACAAGATGGCAGATGAACCGGGTTAATGAACACGGTCTAGAACTTAGTATGTCCTGTATACGCATGCTCAGTCCATATCAGCTCATAAATACGAGTGCTACGGCATGCCAATCTGTCTTCTTTCAAAATGTCAACCATCCTAGAATTTTAAACTGCTATATCTTGGCCATTTTTAAAGATGGATGCGAAACAAAAAATACTTCGGAATCCTTGTATCAAGACCGAACACTTAAGGGGAAATTTTTTTAAGATTTTTATTCTTATGTACATCTTTTTTTAATTTAAAATCGGTAAGTGACCACCATTTTGAAACAAGATGGCAGATGAAGCTGACCAACGAACTTGGTCGAGACCATGGTAAGTCCTGTACACATGCTCAGTCACATCCGAAACGGTTCATATAAACATGTGCATATAAACATTATCCCATGACATAAATCATATCTATATAAATCATATCTATTTCTATATAAATATAAATATCAACATTTGAACGGAGGGTGGTTTGGGGATCTGCGAATCGTCATCGGTGAAAATATACCGAAATATTTCTTTCCCTTTTCCACTGAACGGCTGAAATCGGTAGCTTCTTACTTTTTGTAATGGAAGATACCTAAAAATATACAAAAATGTTGCATTGTCTTCAACTGAATAACTCTCTGCTAATTTAACAGCATTTATATTTTCATGACAGGCGCATTTCTTTTATATTGAGTGGTGAAATTGAAATGAAATGATTCAATGTGAATGTCTTGCTTTAAAAAAAAACTTTATTATAATCATTTATTTATTTTATCAAACCGGTATAAAACTGTTTTTTAATGTTCCATATTTTTTAAATCACAAAGTTATTTTTTTCAAAATAATTCATTATTAAGAAATCTATTTTAAAAATCATTTAACATTGCGCTGTTTTCTGTGAAATTTTGTGGGATCTTAACCAACTGCTTGCGTAGCAGAAAATCTAAAAATATTTAAAAAATAACTGTTTTTCAATTCATATAGGGGAAAGAGGGTAAAACCGGGCACATAACGGTTTTCCTTTGTTGATAAAAGTCTAGAAGGGCGGAAAAATCAGAACACCCCAAAAAAGGGTTTCGGGACATCTGGGCAATTGAAAAACCACACCTGTTGCCACAGAAAAATTCTTCTCTGCTTGGGAAAAGGTGTATTCTATGGTCCATCTGAAACAGCTCTGAATTTTGGTGGTAGGGTAAAAATAGGAACTAATCAGAAATTAAGTTTTTACACTCCCAGTAGCAAGTCTTTATTGTAATATATTTTGAATCAAACTTTAAAACATATATACATTTTTTTAAGGTCAGTAACTTATATTTTTTTCAGGCTTTCATGCAATTTTTAATGTTGTCATGAAATGGCTTTCTCAGCTTTTACTTCTCGTATCCACTGCACTCCTCATGTGCCCACTATTTACAGACTGAAAACTGTATCCATACTTCACCACCTGTTTAGCGAAGAATTAATTCATTGCAGAATTCAATACAAAACCATGGGTACTCGATTTTGCCCCAGCAGACAATCAAACATCAACATGGTCGTTCTCCTGAAAAGCTGGACGTACACGGTTCAACTTGGCATCAAAATATCGTGTGAAAGCTAAAGAAAACAGTGGTTTACTTGCCTAAATTTATCCGTCAATCTTGATTTATTTAAGGAGAAGAAATGACGGAGACAAATTAAAAGTTTGAGGGGAATTTCTTTTCAATAACTCTGCACGGACACAAACTCACTTCAAAAGCCCATGACACACTGCTACGGGACGCTAAGGGATGTAGTAAAGATGGGTGCTGTCTACAAGGCAGCACCCATCAGCGATAAAACAGGGTATCCACTCTGACCCGTCTACCCGGTTTTACCCTATTCTCCCCGTACAAAAAAAAAGATTTTGTGGTGTCTTTATATAAAAAAAGAACGAAAAATCATGTGTTAAGCATAGATTATGAAACACTTACCAACACATCCAGAGAACTGCTATGAAACTTTACCGGTAAATAAGGTGCAAGAAGATATGTAAGTATACAGTATAAGAAACATATAACGCATTTAAAAGTCCAGTTTTAGCAGTTACCTTCCATAGTCAAAAATGTAATAGTTATTTTGGGCAGCCTTGTATATGATCTATAGATTTGGATATATGCCACATAGCATGATAAAATTTAGTTCATTTAGAAAATTCACATTTAGCAATTTTCGCCAATTGATGGAAATGCACTCGAAATCTTTTGAACAATCCTAAAGACTTTTGTACACACGCCGTATTAAGCTAAAATTTAATTCAGGTAAAAATGCATAAGGTAACTTAAAACAAACTTCCAGCAATTACCAACCATAAACGACAATCTAACTTGTTCTTTGCGTAGCCCTGTATATGGATTTATTTATTTTTCTTTATTTCTATAAGTCTACTAACTATAGTTCAGCAGGAAAATTGCGTAACACAATTAAAAACTACACTAAGCAATTCACTCCCATTTTCTGTAATACTTAAGAATTTCCTTGTGTAGCCCTGTATATGATCAACATAATTTATACACACCACGTACAATGCAAAAATTTAGTTAAAGTTAAAAACGCAAACCAATGTTGAAAACGCACTTTAATTATTACACGTATACTGTAACCATATGTCTTTTGTGTGTCCTTGTAAAGGAACGATAAATTCAATACACACCATACTTTTCATTGAGCAATTTGTAGTGCTTCTTAGTAATACATATAACTTCCATTGTGTTTGAAATAGTGAAACATCATTAAATTCAACTGCAAATGATTTTTCCCCGTATGATAATGTGCAACATAATTTTTTTTGACCCTGTAAAGGAATAATAAATGCTTTGCACCCCATATTCTACAAAAAGCATGTTTTGGTGCACTTCATACTTGTATATCAATTTCACCATGTTTCAAATGACGTAGCCTCATCAAAATGCACTTGAAACGATTTTTTCCCATTGACTGTAACGTAACGGAATACTTTTGACTGTCCTTGTAAAAAAACTGTAAGTGCTATACACTGCATTTTCAATCATGCTATAGTAAACGATAATAACATACAAAAATGGCAGGGCAATCCGTGTATATTTACGCGAGTTAGAGCATGGAAGGATGGCAGACGGATCGACAAACCGAAGTCATAAACACTTTTCAACTATGTTGGAAAGTGTTAAAAAACATATATATATATTATGACTATTTCTAAAAGGAAACACTTTGTTGTGTACTGTAACATAATTCTAAATTTCGCGAGAGTTATTCATCTTCAAGATATTTCGAATATTTACTGCGTAGATATTTGACAAATAATGAAGTATCTTTCAACGTGTAACAGTGTTAAAATGTGTTAAGGGAAATATTTCATGAAAACTGATGAATTCTGAGTAAGAACAACTGTCAATTTCATGCATTTCCAATCAAAACTAATTTCAGAAATGTGTCAGAAAGCAGTTCCTTTGGATTTGAGAACAGCCTTAAGCGACATTTCATTCTACTTTGAAAGAGTTTTAAAATTTTAAGAATATCGAATTTATCAAAAAAGCCAAATTATTCATCTTTAAAATATTTCGATATTTACTGCGTAGATATTCTACAAATAATAAAGTATCTTTCAACGTGTAACAGTGTTAAAATTCGTAAAGTTAAATATTTGATGAAAACTGATGAATCTGTCCTTTTGGGAAAGAGATATTCATATTTTTAGATATCTAAAAGAAAAGATTCATCTGGGAGCAGAAGATTTATGAAACCCGCTGAAAAGGAACAAATATGTAAAATGACAGCATAGCACATAGAGCATCGGTGTTTCTAGTTTTCCTTTTCCTTTTCCTTTTCCTTTTTTCGCAGCTGAAAATATCTGCATATAAGGATTGCATTGTCTTCATCCGAATAAAACACTGTTATCGTAAAAACATATTACATTTTTTTGTGCCAATCACATTTCTATTGTATTGAGTGGTTTTAGATTTATAAGACGTATTTTATAAAGGACTTGTTGGATTCGGCTTAGCATTCTAAATTCGTAAACGTTTTAATAAGTTTATGTGCTCAACTTACTAATGTTTTTTTCCCTTCTTTTTGTAAATATATTTGGTTAATTTATGCAAAAAATTTCGGTATAACCAAGCAAGTTTACAAAAGTTACAATGTGACCAAAGATATGACTAAGCGGATAGACAGACAAAGAATATACATAAAAAAATCCATCCATGTTTAAAACTTTTAAAAATGACTGATACAATAACATTTTCCAATTTTATTCAAATGTTTTAATTTTTTACGATTTTTATGATTAAAATTATCCAATTTTAAAAAGAAATTTGAATTATTTATTTTTTAAAATGTCTAATACACTATCTACAGTCATTCTAAAAAATAAACATAAAATAAATAAATAAATAAATAAAACATAATATTTTATTTTATTTATAACATAATAATATTATTATACATAATATTTTATGTTCCTTTTTATCATTTTAACTTCCTCACTAACATAATTACCGCAAGAAGACGCGTGAGGTATCGTTCGACTGGAACATGAATGAAGTTTTAAAAATAGGTGTCGGCAACATGTTTAAAAGTGTATCTACTTTGATTTTTCAAATGACAACACCCACTTTTAATGCCATATTTATATTCTTCGGATCAAATCATTCTCAAAAAGATTTAGTTTATACATTCTTTCCTAAACCTTTAGAGAGTCATAGAAGAAAATGTATTAGTGGATATTTTCGGAAAATAAATTCAAGATCCTACAAAAAAAGGTACGGAAAAGACTCAATTTCTCTATTACCAGAAATAATATGCAAAAAATTTAAATATAGAAAAAAAACCCTCACTTTATATAACAGAGAGTACCACAAAATTTTTCTGTTAACTTCCTAAGCGAATCCTTTCCTAACAGATAACGGTACACTTAGAAGGTTGAAAAGTAAAATTTATCTATATCTCCAAAACTAAGGGATATACGAATGCTATACGACTGAGTTGTAAAAGCACATAGCCATGGATGACATTCATTCTTTTTATGTACAAAATTAATTGTAAGTCGCTATGAATTTATTAACTATGAATTAATAACTATGAATGTATTAATAACTTTCATATTTAAAAACATGCGTTAAGATCGAAAAAAATGACTGCTATACCTTTGAATCTATTAATTGTATCTCATTAAAATGAAACATTTCAACCGAATGATTTTCAAGAAATCCGGAAATAAAATATTCATCCCCGAATAAAGGATTTACGAAAATCTGAAAGATACATTTATTATTCGCATACTTTACTGATTCAAATGAAGGGAAGAAGTGAATAAAATATCATTATTAGACAGGAAATAGTTTTATATCAAATAATACCTAAAGAGATATTTACTATGAGAAAGTATTTAATAATAGCTTTTTATTACATAATGCATTCCACAGTAATTTTGTCTGCTCGCACTTGCTCCCTGCACGGAAAAAGGGGGAAAGCAGAACTTCTTATCAACAAAACAGGTGGACAACAATATTTCTCTTTTCTTTAATAGTATATATATGAAAAGAAGCGGGACTCCTTCGGTGGTTGGGGCCCTCGATCGCTGCATTGATGGGTGTCAGGCCGGTGGAGGCTACTGCGCGTACTGATGGCGGCTCCGTACTTACGTCAAAGCGCTCACTCGAAGTTACGAGCATATTCCTGTAGTCATGGGCCGTGAGTGTTTGTTATCCAGGATTCAATCAAAGTCCGAGAGAATGTATTTTTGTTTAAAGGAAGACATCGTCTATTACGGAACCTGGTTTATTTCTTTTTATTACATAAGTCCTTTTAAACCAGGCCCACACTGGCGTGAGAGCTGCTACGTTAAATCATTCTGGACATCGGGGTTCGTTAAATCGCGCGGCATGCATGGAGAGTGGAGAGTCGATTGTCGTGAACTTAATACAGGGTGGAGATCGTAAAAACTTCGCTCCTGATAGCCGTGCAATGGTATAAATATGAGGTTTTGCATTATTTCTGCTAGAGGTCGTCTAAGTCAAAAGAGGCGTATTTCTAATTTTAATTGGCCGCGAGCTGAGTGTGCAGAACAGAGGCGTTGGCTCCATCGGCTCACGGGATGCCGCTAGACTTTAAAGTTGCGCTACCGTCAGCAAAAATATTCTTATGAAGAGTCAGAAAACGATCTTTGAAAGTTATAAGATGCGATGCAGGGAAACTAATTTAACAGGGGCGACGGCAATTTCAATCCATTTAAACACAATTACTAAAGCATTTACAAAGTTTTAATTTAAATTTCTATTTTTAAAACAGTAATTTCAAATTTTAAAAGGGGAAAAAAGGGATTTTACATTTTAAAAAGGGGCTTAGCTTTTATCCTTTCATATATAAATACAAGTATCATTCCAAACATACTTCGCACATGGATTCTCCAACAGCGAATTATATGCGCATATATCAGAACAATAGGAATGCCGAACGTTTGTGTATTCCATATCTTAAAATGGAATGATTTTAATCATTTAATGGCTATAATAATAACTTTTTTTTCATAAAAACCGTAAACAGACTAATAAAAGATAAGACTATTTTAATGTAAAGAAAAAGTTATAAGAAAAGAGAAAATTTTGGTTCGATTAAAAATGACAACGATATAAAAGAAAAACCGCCCTCCTCCCCTTATAGAAATCATACGATATCAAGTGCCCGACGCACCCCTCTTTTTCCTTAAAGTGATAAAGTTATACATGCACCGCCCTCTTTGGAGAGATATAAATTAAAGTTTGTCACATGCATTTACATTAGCATCCTTAAACTTCTACATCTTGTATACTATGAAGATATAAAAAAAATGTCTATAAATCACACATTTTATCCAAGAAACTCAAAAAAGTATCAAAAGTGTGTGTTAAGATTTGAAAAATTATAATTGGCGCAATTTTAATATGTATAAGTATAATATGTATTTTAATATGTCGATTTGAAAAAATGCATTCCTATTTGGAAAGCAGATACAGTACCCTGTTCAAGAGTACCTCTCTCATCTCTCTGCGATAATTTGGTAATAAAATAGTATTGGATGTTCATGTTTTTATTTTATTCGACCAACTGTACAACACAAACAATTTATGTAGAATAATAAATTTTACTATATAAAAGTTTAAAAATGCGTAACGTTCAAACATTTTTTAGAAATAAGTAGTATTTTAGAAAGCTGAAAATAAAAGATTCATCAGCGAATAAAGGATTTATGAAACTCGTTGAAAATAAATTAGTGTGAAAAATGAAAGCATGTAAGACACACATGAGTATTTATTGTAGTTCCTTTTCGCTAAACTTTTCGTGTAGTTGAGAATGTTTTCAGAAAAAAATTGCATTGTCTTTGGCTGAATAAACCTGAGCTATTTTAAAAGAAATCTCTATTCATCATGTGAAGGCCATTTGTATTGTACTGAATGTTTTTAAATTTATGGTAAATTTATTATACATAATACAACATAAATATTGCATAACATGACATAAATATTATATAATATTGCGTAAATATTACATAACATCACATAAAATATGTATACAAAAATAGATTTCTCGGATTCGGTTTAGTAACATGAATTATTATTTTTTTATTACAAGCATATAACCTCAAACTTACTTTTGAAACTTTTTCGTAAACATATATAATAATTTATGCAACATATCTCGTTCTTTATTAAAATTTTAAGAACGGTTGGAGCGTTAAAAGACAAGATAAACAGTTAGATTGACGGATGCCAGCTCAGACAGAAAATTTAAAGGCATAAAAACTTTCGTTCAAAGTGTTAAACATGTGAAATTTAGTAATACTTCGTGACGTAGCCTCCTGGACAATCACCTCCTCCCTGAATACTAGGCCTGCACGCTGACACAAAATGGCGGCTGTCGTAGAAGGATTTTTTTAAGCATTTGCATAATCCTCTGAATTTAGACACCACTATTTTTCAAAAGTTTTCTTTGATTTGTTTAATCTCAGAAAAGGAAGGCTAAGAAACATTTTGAAATTATTGGTATTCATATTGAAGGGACCGTACAAACGTTGAAAAAAAATCGTCTACGACAGCCGCCATTTTTTGTCAGCACATAGGTCTAGAATTCAGGAGGCGGTGGGGCAGTGCACTTGAAAAGAGGTCATGCCAAAAAGTTTAACAACAAAAATTTGTTTGAAGTAATAGTAAAGACACTAGCAGTAGATGATCAAGATGTATAGATGATCAAGAAATAGCTCCAATATCTAAAAACTGAGAGGGAGAATGCATTCCCAAATTACTCAATAAATTCAAACACTTGACTTAAATCAAAATGATTTCTCTGATAGTTCTGCATAAACCGAAGAAAGTCACTTTGCCTCACTATAAAATATCGCTTGAAACAATTATCATATCTTTGCAAGAAATAACCGTGACAGTTATATCCTCAGAGATTCGGGCATACTTTGAGAAACTTAAAGAAATGACAGAATAGATAACTCCGTAGCATAGTGCCTAGCTATTGCTTTATGAAAATACTGTGTGGTCGAATGAGTTTTGAGATTTTGCGTGCGCTTGTGGTGTCTTGAATTCTAACATTTGAACGCAAATGAGGTACCTATTCTGTCATTTCTTTAAGTTTCACAAAGTATGTCTGAATCTACGGGACTCTGATTTTCATGGTTATTTCTTGCAATGATATGATAATTAGATACCTGTGGTTGTGTAATCGCTTTCTGCGGTAGGAGTTAAATTCGATGAATTTTAACGTATCTAACTTTTTGTGGTAAATTAATCTGTATTTGAACACCGTCGAGCTCTCTACGGGTCATCTGTAACCTGAGTTTGCCTATTATATATTTTGAACAAGAATCTACGGCTGAGATTTCCGCCAGTGTGGTAAGAAGAGTTTCGTGTTTACGAATAAAAGACAGTTGAAATCCACAGAGTTATCTTTTGAGTGAAATTAAAGTGTTTTAGTGACATCGCTATAGTCATATTACAGTGATTCAAGTGATATTTTATAGCGAGTTTAAGTGGCTTTTCTTCGGTTCTTGTAGAGCCATTTTTATTTGATCTGAGTATTTGAATTTAGTGAGTATTTTGGGAAGGCACTCCCTCTCTCAGTTTTAGTGATTTGTGATTATTTAATTCTGATCACTTTTAATAAGATCTGCCTGTTCCACTGCCAAATAACCCTTATTATAGTTGTAAATAAATTGTTGTTGTTTGTTAAATTTTGTGTTATGACTTCTTTCCAAGTGCACTGCCCGGAAAGGTACGTCATATCTAGGTTCAGAGTTACAAAAAGGGAGACAGAGAGACAAAAAAAAACGGTACAGTGGCTTCTAAATCGGAATATAAAAGTACACTAAGCCCTATGAAAACGAAAGCTGTCCATAACGGAATCCTGTTTTTAATGTGAAAACTTCATTGTCCCTGTAGTAAGAATACCATATACAAATTATACAGTTAAGACAAAAGCCTGTTTAAAACGGAATTTTTCTCCTGTTTCTTGTGATTTCGTCTTATCGCATTTTATTATACTAAATAAACGCAACAACCTTATACAGTAAAACCTGTGAAAGCGGGATCGCTAAAGTCTGAAACAAAATTCTAATTTAGCAGGTATAATTGTATAGTATTTAAATCGTAGGGACAATGGAATTTTTACATTTAAAACAGAATTATGTTCTAAAGAGATATACACAGGTTTTACTAATCGAAGTGCAATAAAACTTGTAAAAGATGAATCACTAAGAACCACAAAAAATTCCGTTTTTGACTGGTTTCCGTCTAGGCAGGGATATTTGTATTGCTTTCTTTGGAAGGGAAACTATAGAAATTCCGTTTTAGATATGTTCTGTCTTCACAGGTTTTACTGTATTAAATTCCACTCGATGCAGACTAACGAATAGCATGGTACAAAAATAAATTTTAAATGATTTGTACATCAAGAAAAATTGAGACTTTTAGCGGCCCGCGCAGTAGTTACGCGGACAGGTCTTGGAGACCCTGAAAATCGGGATATTTGGCAACCCTAGAAACAGCTCATTCGCGCCAAAATGTTTGAATTCAGATCGCACTCAAAATTTCAAAGCTCACTCGACAACGGACTACCTTTATAAAGCATTAGTTAGGCACTGTGATACACCTTTCAATTCAGATTTACCATTTTATTTTATAATGATTTTAACTAATTTTAAATTTTTATGATGATTTAATTAATTTATTATCTATGAAATTTCAATAAGGATTATCTAAAAGAAGTCTTTGTCTCATACAACACTCACTGCGCAAGTACAAAGCAATCAATAAATATTTTTCAACATGTAAGAGTTTAAAAATGCATAAATTTAAACTATTCATAAGAAATATGAATATTCTTAGAAATCTGAAAATAATAGATTCATTCAAGAGCAAAGGATTTATGAAACTCATGAAAAATAGCGAATGTCAGAAATGCAAATGTAGCACATATCATCAGAATTTATTTGAGTTTTCGCTTATCTTTTCAGGTAACCGAAAATATTTGTATAAACTAGATTGTCTCCAGCTGAACAAGTCAAGCGCTTTGCATTACTTGATAGTTCGTATTTATGGGACAAATAATTTTGTTAGTGGTAAGTGGAGTAATAAGAGACTATCTAAACAACCCAACATTAGTAATATAGTTAACTATAAGAAATATACCAAAGTATAGTTTTTACCTTTAACTTATCACTACTTATCCAATAGAAAATGTAGCATTTATTTTATACATATTTTTTTGTAATTTAAAAAATACTTCCACTTTAAACTTCTCATAATAAATCGAAGCTTTTTCACAATGAAATTTTTTAGCGTCAAATGATTAAAATTTTAAATGTAATTGGTATGTTAGTTTTTAACTTATGAACTGTTAATTTATATTCTAAATTCTAGAAAAAGTGTTTTAAGCACGTATTTTTAACAAATGTCTTTTATTACCCATGTATTTTATTTTGCCTAGGTAATAGAGACAAGAATCTCTTATTGTTTTTTTATATCACTCTGTCTAACATTTCATGTATAGTCGCGTATTTCAATCTATGCTTAATGTATGTACGTTTATATTTTGGATCAACAATATATCTAGATCTGATTGTGTAATTTTTAGAACCAATAAAGAAACTTCGTGTGTAACTCAAGGAATTTTTTTTAAGCTTCCGTAACTCAAAAATGAAATTATACTTTTTTATACCACAAGCTCTGTTCAAAGAGTCTCTTTTTGTTTTTTTCTATTGTTCAATCCAATTTAACGTAGTTTTTATATGTATGTTGAAAGACCACCAGCTCTAAATGCCTCAAAGATGGTAATAAAAGACACTCAATTTTGGTAAAATTGAAAAAAAAAACGAATACATAAATAAATAAGCATCAAAAGCTGACTTTAAAAAGAAAAGAAAACAGATATTCACAATTTTTATAATAAATATATATGTTTTCTTTATTACGTTATACTCGAGTATTTTTAGAAAACTGGACAAATAGATGTACATACAGATTGATTAGTAAAATGAACACAAAATGAAATATTATATGTTTTCTTTATTACGTTCTACTCGAGTATTTTTAGAAAACTGGACAAATAGATGTACATACAGATTGATTAGTAAAATGAACACAAAATGAAATATTATATGTTTTCTTTATTACGTTCTACTCGAGTATTTTTAGAAAACTGGACAAATAGATGTACATACAGATTGATTAGTAAAATGAACACAAAGTGAAATATTATATGTTTTCTTTATTACGTTCTACTCGAGTATTTTTAGAAAACTGGACAAATATATGTACATACAGATTGATTAGTAAAATGAACACAAAATGAAATATTATATGTTTTCTTTATTACGTTCTACTCGAGTATTTTTAGAAACTGGACAAATAGATGTACATACAGATTGATTAGTAAAATGAACATAAAATGAAATATTAAAAAGTGTTTAAAATGATAAATAATTTGAATAAACATTTTTATATCATTTTATGCAATCCAAGTAACTGAAATTTAAAAACTACGAATTCGAAAAAAATTCAAATTGTCTATCTTTAATACATCTCAAATATTTACAAACAAGTACAAGAGAAACAATAAATATATTTCACAATGTAAAAGCTTAAAAATCCGTAAAAACATTACGTATGAGATATACAAGTATTCAGAAATTTGGAAGAAAAGATTCACTTGAGAGTAAAGGATTTCGAAACTCTCTGAAAAGGAGCAAATATGAAAAATGAAAGGGTAGCAGACACATCATCAAAATTTATTGTGTTTCCCGCTTACGTTTTCGAGTAGCAGAAAGTATGTGCACAAAAGAGATGCATTGTCTTCCACTGAATAAAGTTCTGTTATTTTAAAAGAATTTCATATACTTGTGTAAAGCACATTTCTATTGTAAGGAGTGATTTTACATATATGGACAAAGTCTGACACCACTATGTCTATAAAAATATAAAAAAATTATAACACCTTGTAATAATATATTTCTTTTAAATGCAAAAAGGTATAAACTAAAAACTTAATATACAGTAAAATATATTTTATTAGATTGTGACATGTTTCGGCAAACTCCGAGCCATTATCAAAAACAAATGAGAATATTCTGTAATTGCACGGTCTTTGAAGTTATTATTTAAAATGCTATAACTTAATTTTCATGCAAATTTTTTTTTTAATTACGCACGTTATTTATTATGATTTATTTATTTATTTTATTTTATTTATTTATTTTAAATAAAAAGTAACGTGCGTAATTAAAAAAAAGTGCATGAAAATTAAATTATAGCATTTAAAATAATAACTTCAAAGACCGTGCAATTATAGAATATTCTCATTTGTTTTTGATAATGGCTCGGAGTTTGCCGAAACATGTCACAATCTAATAAAAGTTATTTTACTGTATATTATGTTTTTAGTTTACAACTTTTAGCTTACAACTTTTATATATTAGAATTATAGAAATTATGTACACACATGTGTTTTCGATGACAATACAACATTTTAATATTTCTAGAAAATAATTATAAATTAAGAAATTAATTTTAAGGCATTTTATGGTAGTCGGTCGCGGATGATAAATCGTAAAATATTCTTTATGGTTACATCTATATACATGTTACAAAAACAATGAAGTTACAAGTTACAAAAACAATGCAGTTCATTATGCGCCAAACCACGCTCACCAAACCATGAAACTGGCTGTGAAACTGCGACAAATGAAACATTTTAAGCACTCCAAAAAATTAATAGGGCAATAATTTCTTTTAATCAATTAATATTTTAACATTAAATTATGATTAAACGTTTAGAAAAGAATTTAGAAATCCTGAACATATAGTTTAAATAACGTTTTTTCCTTTCCTGTTGCCATACATTAAAAAAAAGCACTTTTTAAAAAATAAATACAGTAGTTCGCGTTTTATACGAAGCGTCAATCAAAGCTCATTTTCCATAATTGGAATATATGCCAAATTAAAGTATTGCAGCGACATTTTTTGGAACAACCTGATTTGCGATCATGAATTTAGGCGTGATTTTTAAGATAAACATTGAATGCTTTTAAAAGAGTGTTTTTAAAAAACTATTTTTACTTTTATACTTATTATAAAATCTGAATATAAAAGGTTCATCTGAGATTAAAGGATTTTCGAAATTCGCTGAAAAGGAACAAACATAAAATGTGAAAGCGTAGCACACGCATAATCAGTATTTATTGTAGTTTCTTCTTATTTTTTTGGATAGTCGAAAATATCGGCATAAAAGAATGGCATGTCTTCAGCTGAATAATACTTTGTTGTTTTAAAGGATTTTATATTTTCCGTTCCAAGCGCATTTGTAATATACTTGGTGGTTTTACATCTATGGTAGAGGTATTTTTCTTAATATTTATGCATGTGTTTATCATAAAAATAAATGGCCTTACTGTAACCTGTATCGTAAATCTTGAACGCTAGTAATAAATGTATGGTTTTAAGCTTTTGAAAGCTTATGGTAAAAATCTGTAATTTATATAACAAACTTTGGTCTTTTCAAACATTTTTATATATATTAAGTTCTCTTCAATTAGGCTATGAGTGGACTTACAGACAGACACTATAAAGTCATAAAAACTATTCAAGTATGTTGGAAAGTATAGAAAATGACTGCTATTTTTAAATAACCAATAAAATGGAATCTACGCTTTTCTTTATACCATTTAATGCGACATGTGTAATTCAACAGTACTTTCAAATCCTTTTACATCTATAAATTTCTAATGCTTTTAACAATTTTTAAAATATCGAATTTAAAAACATCGAATTAGTATCTTTAAGACGTTCCAAACGTTCATTAAGCATGTACGACGTAAGTAATAAACATCTTTCAACATGTAAAAGTTCTTTTTAAATATTTTATAACAGATAAGATAGTTTTAGAAATCTAAAAGAAAAGATTTATCTGCGGGAGTAGAGGATTTGTGAAAAGCACTGAAAAGGAATGAAGGCGTAAAATGAAAGCGTAGAACACAGAGCATAACATGTAAAATGAAAGCGTATGACATAGAGCATCGGGATTTATTATATTTTATGCTTACCTTTTCGGGTAGCCGAAAATATCTACATAAAATAATGGCATTATACTTATCTGAATACCACTCTGTTGTAAAAGCATTTTATATTCTTCGTAACAAACGCATATATTTTGTACACAGTTCTTTTCAATTTGTGGATAAAATGTTTCAGTCACTATTTATGGAACTATATTTCGGATATCTGTGTTATCATATGCGATAGCGATTTTCTCAACCATTTCTCGCTGGCAGATTTTTTTCAGTTATGCCAATTATTCAGCGATGTTTTTAAAAAAAAGTAAACGTCTGCTCAAATCTCGTTATACTTCAAAGAAAAACATAAAATATATTATATATATTTTTACATAGATCCCCAGATTTGTAAGTTATGTTTATTAAATACACACGCGAAATACAAATACATACATAGCTATATATATATAAATAGATATAAATAATTTGATAGATAAATAGATATTCTTTAACACTATCATCTAATATATAAAAATGAAAATTTGTCTGCTTGTCTGTCTGCATTTCTATACAAACCAACAGTTTGGAAGCCAGAATTATGAAATGTTACATAGAGGTGTATTAAAAGACGGCCAAGGCAACTAAAGTAATCCGGAATCGAAATAATATATAGTTAAATTTTAATTAATAAAAAACAAAAAGTCTAACAGCCTTTTCCTATCAAATTTAAACATTTTTCGTTATAGCAGTTGCAAACAATTAAAATTCACAGTAAAATTCTTTCTACAATAATTAATTTTCTATTGAAAGATTTCCACGTGAAAAATGAAAATGAAATAAATAGTCTCAACAATTGAAATAAAGATTAATAGGACGTCATATCGGTAATACAACGGAAACTTTCAAGCATTTCTCAATAATACAAAGAGTATGAGTATGTGTAAGTACAGAAAGCAGATTAATATGACGTCCTTAGAGAATTAAAAAGAAAATTAATATGACGTCATATTGAAAGTTTAACGGATTTTTCAAATGTTTGAGAATCATACAAAGAGAGTATCACTATGAGTAATAGAGAAAGCAAGTAGATATGACGTCAGCAGGTGAATATAACGTCATATGGGTTTGAGGAGCGTAGTGAATCATGATAAAATCACGATTATGGAAATATTGACATATTTTAATATTTTGAAGTTCTCTGTACAACATGTTTACTTTTTAAATTGATTTTCTGCACAAAGGTTCTTAAAATCCAGAACAACGCCGGGTACTTCAGCTAGTTCAAAATAAAAATCATATATCTACGGCCTAAATTAACAGAGTTGCGAATTTTCGATTCTTTACCCTAGGATTACTGGTATGCAATTTTATAACATCATCAATATTGCTCATAGCGCATGGAAAATTTGTTTTTTGGATTCGTTTTCCTGCATTACCGAACAAGAAAGCGATTTCGCACAAACATGAAGATAAACTGATTATACTGATTTGCAGATTGTAGAGTATAATTCTGTTATTCAATAATACTTCATTTTACAAATAAAATAGTCTGCTAATTATTTTATGAATTTATAAAAATAATTATCGTTTTTCTTATATTTCCAGCATAAAATATTTTTTAATTGCTATACAGTTTGTTGTTATGCCTTAGAATGACGAATATTGGCTTTTATACACAGGGTTTTATAAATTTGCTAATATCTGATAGCCAACAAAAAATTTTAGTCGCCCTTAAAAGATATCTCCCCCCACCCTCCCCGTCATTTATTTTTAAAAAGCACAAAAGTTTTGAATCGAGAAAACATAATAACTAGCATAATTTAGAATTATTAGTTACATAGTTTAGAATAGTACATAACTTAAGAAGACAATATAAAACTAAATTTTCTAGTGAAACTTATGAAAATTAAGTATCTCTGAAAAAAAAAATGCTGTAAAGGTTAACCGGCATGTTCAGAAAATGCTGATTTCTGAATGTTTCAAATGTTGGGATGCTACAAAATCTATATCTCAGGGGAGGGGGGGGGGGGGCATCGATGAAATAGTGAAGCAGGAAAATTAGTTTTTGTCGGTCAAATAATTGTGATTTTATTATTTTAAAATTTGCATTCGATAACTTATTTTTGTCAAAAAGTTAAAATAATTTTTTATTTGTATATAGTTTCTAAGTTTATTTCTTAATAATGGGGGGGGGGTGAGAAAAATTGCCGTTTGTGCTCATTTCTTAGATACATTTTTGTATTTAAAAAAGAAAAACCCGCCAGATTTAAAAACTCGGTCGCCATGTAAAATAACTTGGTCGCCAGTGGCGACCGGGCGACCACATTTTCAAGCCCTGTACATGACTATAATAACAATTTTTCTCAATCAATCTTCAACAATCAATTTATTGCAGACTAGCGGATCCGCCCGATTTTTACCGTGTTAACCGATATTTACCGTGTTAGCAAGATGACTTCATTAACGTTAAAACATCCTTTTAAAATGGAAACTTACATTTTTATTCATAAAAATTAAATCTAGAATGATCACATGAAAATGAAGTCATTTTCTTTGCTTTTTCTAGTTAGTGGGGATCATCATTTGAATATGAATTAAAGATTTTTTCTATTACTATTTTATTATTTTTTCCTGAATTTTTTTCCGGACTTTTTCCGTTATTTTTTTCTCTTGAAATTGAAATATCAAATACAGTAGAACCTCGATCGATCGTTTCTCAAGGGACCATTTGTTTCAAACGATAGTTACGGGAAAACGATTAATACGGGTCAACATAAAATATTTTCGTGTGAAAAGTATATGGCATAAATAAATTTATTACATTGAAATATAGAAAATTTGAAGGAGAAAAATACGTACTTACTACAAAATATTTACGAAGCAGAATAAAGAGGAATAGATCTATTTATTTACTGGAAATATTGGGAAATTTTAGCTTGTACCACTGTTTTCTTCTTAACCCAAACAATAAATTTTCGACATTAGTGACATTTTTCTGCTCTCTTTCGCTTAATGCATGTGTATAAAGAAAATTTCTGATTGTTTCAAATCCTTTAAGTGCTTCAACAAACGTTGGAACTGGTTCTGTATTGACATTTTCGTCTTCATCGGTATCATCATCCATTTTTTCATTCTCTGCGATCATTTCTTGAGCAGAAATCAAGCCACATGTCACAACCTCTTCATCAATTGATGCATAATCGTCAAAGGTGATGTTTGAGACATTTGCCCCAAACTGTATTAAACCATTTTCCTCTTCATCGTTAACATCAGCAGTTACATTTTCGAGCTCTGGACAGCCCACTTAGCCTTATTAAAAGAGTTAATTATAGTTTCTCGGGTTACTCTCTCCCAGGCAGAGACAACGAACTAATTGGCTTGTAAAACATCAATTTTGATGCTATTGCATTTTCCTTCATCCGTCATAGTTAGAGCTTTTCTAACTAAATTCTTTCTGTAATGACGCTTGAAACTGTGAATAATAACCACATCCAGGGGTTGAACCCTACATGTGCAATTAGGGGGATAAAAATGAACTGTCACATTTTTTAATGAAGATATATCCGGAGGGTGCGCTGAACAGTTGCCAATGAATAAAACTACTTTTCTTTTTTTCTTTTCCAACTGACTTGTCAAAATCATTCAGAAATTCAGAGAAAATTTCATTTGTCACCCATGCTCTTGAATTAGCACGGTATTTCACAGGTACATTTTTGATGTTTTTGAAACACCTTGGCTTTTCTGACTTTCAGATTACAATCGGCATTCTTTTATCGCGTCCATCACTATTTGTGCACAATAAAACAGTCAGTCTTTCTTTAGAACTTTTGCCTCCATGACAAGCCTCTCATTTTAGTGCCAGAGTACGGTCCGGCAAACATCTAAAAAAAGCCCCGTTTCATCCGCATTGTAAATGTCACGAGAGTCATATTCGTCAATTAATGCCGGTAATTTGGAAAACCTATCTTGAACCTCTCTGCCATCAACAGCTGCGTTTTGACCACACAATTTTTTAAATTTTAATCCATGTCACTCTTTAAAGCGTGAAATCCATACATTTGAGGCAGTGAAATTTTCAATACCTTTTAAAGCAGCGATTTCTAGGGCTTTTTCCCTCAGAATTGTTCCGTCTATTGGAATTTGTGATCCTCGAGCTTGACGGTACCAGTCGTACAAAACAGTTTCTAAATCTTTATATATTGATTCTCGACCAGTTTTTCGGGTTTTCGCCGAAATAGCGTACTTATCAAACTGCTTTCTAATTTCGGCTTTTTTTTTAAATATAGAATTCAATGTTGAAGGTGGTAAATTTAAACGTTTAGCAATTTGAACTCTTTTTTTCAAACGGATGTTTTTCTACTTCTGCAATGATACGAATTCTTTCCTCTAAAGTAGGAATTTGCTTAACCATGTTAGTCATAAACAAGTGAAAAATAATGAAAACAATAGACACACAACAATATCCTATCACAGCCAAAACTGAAATGAGAGCCTAACGTAAAGTGACAATGTCTTAACTTCTAGAAGCTATGACGTTTGCAGCTAATCCCCGCCCATTTCTGTCAATCATTCACTCTTTCAACATTTTTCAAAAAACACACGAAGTATCTACTGCCCTCCTTAATTTCATTGGTTGAAAGACCTTCATCCCCCCTCCCTCCCTCTCGCGCTCTTAAGGTGATTACTTTAATAAATACAGATATCCGACGCCACGTCGTTAACTAAAACTAAATTCTTATTCTACTTTTTATAAAAACTGCTCATCATTTTACATTTTTTTTCTATTGCAAACTGTTTTTTATTCCACCTGTACACTGGAGGGTTGTCACTTACAGAATGGCACGTTTATCGTCCGTTTGGGGATTGAATTTAAAGATTACCACACTCTCATGGAATCGCCCTCGGTTTATCAATACGCACGTGCATCGAAGGTCACAATTAGAACAACTTATTTTTCTTAAACATGAATACAATGGGATAAATTCAACATTTTTCGAAGGTCGATAAAATTTTTGAACAATAGATGCGGGAATCTGAATGTTTCAAAATCGACCTAAGCGGGTATAATTAACATTATTTAAATAGTATTCCTGACGGGATCTTTAAAACTAGACGATACATACGGGATAACGAAAGATGCGGGAACGATGGATCGAGGTTCTACTGTACTATAATAGATGTTTTAATTCAAAATATACGTTTAAATGAAGGTACTAGGTTATTTTAAAGAAATTAGTAATTTTCTTTTTAATTTTACGTGGGGAAAACATGCTCAGTATGACGTCAGTTTCAGATGCGAAAATGGTGAAGTTTCTTTTTAAGGGTATGTAGCAACAGCAAGTAAAAAAAAAAAAATAACGCATTTGAAAAATTTTTAAATACATTTGTATAAAGATAAATTATGACAGGTGGTTAAATAAAATAGGTAAATAGTGGTTAAAGAAATTTCTAAAGTAGCCGCTAATTTTCACCGGGTACGTTTTAACGTATGTATATCAAGCTTCACGCAAGTCAGTCATAAATTGCAAAATTTGTATTAGGACGTAATACAGACATTATTTATAATACAGACATTGTTATAAAACAGACATTATTATAATACAGACATTATTTATCTATCGCACAAACTTTCACTTTTATATATAGAGATTTTTTTTTTTTTTTTACACGAACGGACGCGTAACCCATTTCTTGCCGAAAGCAGTTATGCTATTAAAAATGCAATAATTTTTATAATAATAATAATAAATAATTATAATAATTATACATATTAGTTATAAAAATTGAATTTTAAGTTCGGTGCAATTTTTTAGAACAAATTTCTGGAAATATCAAGTTTGTCTTAAAATTTGCGACAGCGTGCTGACTGGAAAATTAAAATATGCCTTTGTATATGAGAGTGCAACTTTTAAAACTGGAGAATCCTATAAAATTATTATTTTTCTTTTCTTATATGCATTTCTGAACATTAATGTCTTCTATGGCAAAATTTTATTTCTTTTAAAACTTTTCATATTCTATTTTTTCTTATCTACCTGTCTTTGCTTTTATCCGTCACGCTAATTCTTTTGAGGTTTTGTCAAGACTAAAAGAGCTGACTGAAGCATTTTTTACAGACGGATAAATGAAAGAATTCGTAGAACTATGCATGTAATTTCCATCAGACAACAGATGAAGAATTAAATGCAAAGTTTCTTTCATTGTTAAAGGGTTTCAGATAAATGTTTTTTGCATATAGTGCGGTTTTCTTTTTTTTTTCAATCATGCTCCTAAAGTTTTATTTTTATTTTTTTCATTTAAATGATCTCACAACCTCATGTTGATGAAGATATAAATTAAAAGCATATAAAAGCATATGAATCTTGAGTAGGTATACGATTAATACCTCATAGCGAAGTTAAATAACTGTTGTGAAGTTTTGCGCATTAATAAAATAAAAAGAAAACTGCCTAGTTAAACTGAGGGCATTGAGATCACAGGCTATTCACACTAATTGTATATTATACTCTTATTTCAAATAATTTGAAATAAGCCTTTCAAAAAATAAACAAATCGACAGTATATTAAGGGGTGCTCATTCCCCCGTTCCCCCCTTATAATTAACCAATGAACTCCCATAATCAGAGAAGCGCTTTATTACAATGAACATATATACAAAATTTGAAGAAAATCGGATAATTCTGCATGAAAAACCCATTTATATAAATCAGTGGGGATTAGACCCCAGTATCCTCATTTATACTTAACCAATGAACCCCCAAAACTAATCAGGGAAGCGCCTTATCACAATGAACTTATTAACAAAATTTGAAACAAAACGGTTATTTCTGTCAAGAGTTATCGCGTTACGTACATACATACATCGTACCTACAGAACCGGCGAGCACATTAGCTCTCAGGCTTTGGTAGCCTGTGAGCTAAAAATAGATTAATTAATAAAAATATTATTGTAAAATGCAACAATATACAGGGTGCCTTAAAATGGATCGACAGTTTTTAAAATTCAATGACAAATAATAAGCGGTTATAGCTATTGAAGTAATTCTTGCATTTGGGTAAAATGGGAAGAGATTTTTCCGTATATTTGTTCAAATTATTGCTGATAGATGGCGCTGCACAGTCTCAAATTGTTGCAACGTTCAAAATAACCCAGCAGTTTGAAGCCACACAATTTTCTTTTCGTTTTTTTTCTTTGGGGGGGGGGGGGAGGAGGAGGAGGCATTTCAACAGCTAAACAGAACGAAGGGTAAAAACTGGGGGAATTTTGATCCTGCTTTACATATTAATTTGAGCGTTCTAACAGTTTGGGACAATGCATCTCCATCTATCGGTGATATTTGAAACTAAAACAAGTAAACACAGTAATGAAATGAAAAAATCTTGTGTGGATAAATATACTAAAAATATCAACGTTTGACACACAATAACATCGTGTAATAAACAGACGCACGTTTCATGAGTATCCTGGACTCATTTCCTCAGTGTAAATAAACTAAACCCTATTGTATCCCCCCAAAGACATGAAAATGAATCTAAAAACCCAAAAAAATTTTTTTTGGGTTTTTAGATTCATTTTCATGTCTTTGGGGGGATACAATAGGGTTTAGTTTATTTACACTGAGGAAATGAGTCCAGGATACTCATGAAACGTGCGTCTGTTTATTACACGATGTTATTGTGTGTCAAACGTTGATATTTTTAGTACAGTAATGAAATTCCTGATTTCACACACTAATATTCTGCAAGATGACTTAAATTAGTTGGAGTGTATGTTGTATTGTATTAACTTACGCCGTTTGATTGTTAATGAACCGCCAGTTTTAGGACACAGTGTAGATGATAGAATGGATGTTAATGTAATCAGTGTATAGTTAGTTATATGGTGCACATTAAAAAATAATTCTGTTATTTTTTCGTACAATTTTCATATTTTTACTGAAACGTTTTTTCAGATGAAAATTATTCCTTGAATAATATCAGAAAGTACAAATATGGATTTGAGAATATCCTTGACAGATAACAATGCTAATTGTCTAGTTAAATTGTCATTTACACTAAGATTATAAAATTGATTTTTATTTTACATTTTAAAAAAAACTGTAAAATTGCGAAATTATCTGAAAAATTGTTTTTTTTTTTTTTCCAGTGTAAAAATAAAAATAAATCCGTCAACCTCCGTCCAACCAATTTCCATTGTAACTGTACTTTTAGCATTTCCATCTATCAAGGATATTCTCAAATTTATATTAACTAATTTATGTTTATTTTTATTGATAATTTGTTGAATTATCAAATGAATTGTCTTTTTATTAATTTAATATTTATGTTTATTTTTCTGTGTTCTTGCAGAATAATTTCGCTTTTCATTCAAAGATATATGCACATGCAGTGAATGAGGTCATGAAACTCAAAGGATTACCAAATAATTTCATTTTAAGATGCTAATAAAATGCAGGATGATGTGAAGTAATGAGTTGTTTTGTTTAGAGGCTTCGTTTGTTCACCCCAGTTATTTTAATGAACATCCTTAATCTGGATTTTCACCATGTTAGTTTTTTTTTGAGTCGTTCCTATACGTAAAATGATAAGGCTCTTTTCATAAACAAATAACAGAGTGGTTTTATGTGTATAAAATATTTTATGATAACTTAATATAGCTCAATTAGGAAATAGGATAGATTTAAAACCGTGTATCTAATTTTTAATTGTTTTCATAATTAAATATGCCTCAACAACTGACACAAAAAATCCCAATATATTTTCAATACTGCAGTTATGGTATCAGAACTTCAGAAGCATTTTTAAAGAAATCTGTTTCAAGCGAAAGTGAATTATTACTTTCAATCTGCATTTTTTAATACAATTTTAAAAATGTACATATTATTATGCTATATCAAAAGAATATACAGGGTGCCCACTAAAGCACTCCCCCCCCCCCTACTCTGAGATTGATACAGATTACAGTGCCACTAGCCGCAAACTACCTCTTATACGAAAATTAAAATGTCAATTAAAAAGTTGTATGGCGCCCTCGATCTAATAAGAATGTGTCGTTGATTTAGTGTGGTATCTGCTTTATGATGTCACACTTCTGCATGCAATTAGTGGCGTATTTAAGCTGGTATTGAATATATTTATATTTCAGGACTTCTAATAAAGGTATTTTTGCATGCAATATATCACTTCATACTAAATAGTGCTACAACTTTGCAACTGTATCGCGTGCCGTTTTTGAGATAGTAATGCTAACTTCACAGTTTGCCATTATATATTATACAAACTAATAACACAAAAATATAGTTACATTTTTTTATAAATATTAATCTGTTTCTGCTTTCCGTATATTTTACATTTCTAATAGCTTAAAGTAAGCATTTAAAATATTCAGTTTTACACTATTCTTTAGAGTGAGATTATTGTTGTCCTTTGTCCCTTTAAAAGAACTCTATTTCTATTATGAGAGCAGGTTTTTAGCATTCATGGGGGAAATAACATTCCCTTGCCGGATTTCAAACCTGGGAGGACTATCAACTTCATTGCATACAAGTTATTGTATATCTGTTGTATTCAGTTGTCCGTCCATCAATTGTGTTCCGTCTTTGACGGGATGCATGTACGAGTCGTGTTTTTTAACTAAGGGGCGGCGTTTTGTTGTATACACTAATAAGTGACGCGCGCGCCGCAACGAGTGCTTGCGTCGTGTCCGGCATTCCTTGGGAACATCTGTGCTCAGTTGCAACTGTGTAGATAACCTGTATGGTCTGTTCTGTATCTTTAAAATGTTCAAGATTATCGAATCGCCCGTCCCGTGCGAGAGCTACGCAGAGCGATTCAAAACAACAGACGCGGCATGCTGAAAGAGGGAATTTTGCTACTCCATTACAATGCAAGGCCTCACACCGCAGCTCAGACACGAGCTTTATTGGACTCTTGTGGCTGTGAAGTTTTGGACCACCCCCCCATACAGCTCCAACCTTGCGCCGAGTGATTTCCATCTTTTCCGCTATTTCAAACATCATCTCGGCAGCAACCACTACAACGATGACGAAGACGTGAAAACGGCCGTGACCTCTTGGTTATTGGAGCAGGCGGCAAGTTTCTATGAAGAGGGTATTCAAGTTCTAGTTGTAAGGTATGATAAGAGTTTAAACAAACTTAGCAGCTATGTTGAATAATAGAGAAATGTATGTAGAACCTGAAAGTAAATTTGGTTTTTGAAAATTTTCTTTCGTTTGGTTTTTATTTTCAAACAGCCCTTACTTAAAAAACACCCCTCGTATTTACACTAGTATTTCACATATTTGCTGTAATATAGTACAATTCTAGAAAAAAAAAGGAGGAAATGAAACTAACGCTGCCACAAATTATCGTATAAGAATCATTGCTCATGTCAATGAATAGGGAATAATGTCCACTATTAAATGGTATGAATAAATTATATTTGGAGACCCTCTCCACATTAAAAACTATTTCAAACACTAACTGAACTATTTTATAGCAACCTCCCAATATAACGGTTTTTGTCCATGAATTTCTTGCCCCCACGTACGTCAATTCGTGAAAGGCACAAAAAAATTTTCCGTTGACAATACCATAAGAGCCAACCTTTCCGGTTTTTCCCACGTCAGATAAATATATTTCAACCAGAAATTGTATCTAATTAATGACAAGATATAACTGTTACATAGAAGGAAGGTAACATTTTATTTAAAAAAATTTCCAGATCAAAGTATTTCTGTGCTTAAAAAACCAGAAGGCAGGCAGGACAATATTTTCATATTTTCTGAACTTAATTATCAATTAATATCTTAATAACATTTTGATTATATGTTCAGTAAAACAATTTTGAAAATCCTAGCGAGTTTAACTAATTTTCAAGCATCAAGTTAAAAAAAAAAAATCCACAATAAATATTTTTTTGTTACAATGATGTAAAGTAACACTTGCAATAATATGAAAATGCTTTTTTCTTTCCTGTTGCCATTCATATCTTAAAATTGAGTAAAAAATAACATTTCTTGATAATAATCCATTAATTTTTACCTTTATTATACCGCTTTTTACATGAAAATGCGATATTATATAAAGAAGGAGAATTTTCATTTATAAAACATGAATTTTAATTTGACCTTAGAGTTAATTTTAATAATTATATATAACAATTTCTTAAAAGCGTGTTTTTTTTTTTTTTTTTTTTTTTTTTTTTAAACTGTTGAGATTATTAATAGATGCAAAAAACACTGCAATGCAGGTAATGTTTTAAGCATAACTTAAAAACTACTTGACAGAATGCGCTAAAATTTTGGTTTTGCATGTTATTTACGAGCGCTGAGATTTTAGCTAAGATTAAATAACAATGGCCAATACATGTATGCTCAAATACTTTAACTTTAAAAACAATCCAATGATTCAGAATATCGGTAGATGTGTTTAACATAATTCCCATAATTAGACGAACATAAAAAATAAAATTATAAAAAGACAGAAAAAATTATAAGAAAATTACCTTATTGGCAAAAATGTTTACGCGTTAGAGGAGCTAAGATTTAGAAGTACTTTTAATTGTTAATTTTAAAAATATGTTTACCAGTTGGTGGGCTTTTTGAATCTGTACTTATGATTAATTTTTAAGAGTTCCCTTTACGTGAATGCATGCAGGATTTTCGTTAGGGAGGAGGGGGAGGTAGTATGAAAAGTACCTACTTTCATTCACGAAAATAATTCAGTAATATTGTCAAAAGTATCACCTAATTTTATCAAATCCATATCACAACGAGGCTGAAGAGGGTGAAATGGAACGTTCATACAAAAAGGTAGGGACATATATACTAACACTGTTCTCAAAACCAAACTGGCTACTTTTTAACACATTTTTTTAAATTCCTACTATTAGCTCACACTCTATCTCTATATATCTTGTTGGAATTTTCAATCGTTAATAAAATATTTTCTATTGATCCATTCAAGTTCAAATAAATTTTTTTAAACTTGTACTGGATGACAAATGATGTTAATACAGTTTTTTCAAATATTAATTCATTAATTAAATTTAATTAATTAATTTTAATGTTTATATGGATGACAAAAATTTCTCCCATTGTTTTCATAAATGAAATGAAAGATTTATCTCAAATTAGTGATGCCAACAAAAAATAAAATACCGCAACGATGATTATAAAATAATGTTCAATAAAGATGACGTGGGACATTAATGCTGCACGGGTTTATTTTATATATTTATGATTAAAAAGTAGGAATTGACTTTTAAAAAAAATTATATTACTTGTTTAATTCAACACATGAAATTGGAAGATGTGTTTATTCAGAAACTATGTAATATTGAATTACGTTCTAACTTTTTAGGTGCGATCGTAATCATATAAATCCGTAGCACTTCCAGTCATCGTATAATCTGTTCGACTGTAATATCCGCACATAACAGCGAAAAAACTGCCCAATCGAATGGTTTGAAATTTAATACATATAATCCCTGCAGAATTTTGTCGAGTCATTTCAAATTTTATGAAAATTGAATCAAAACATAAAAAGATATTAATAAAAGTTTTCTTCATTCTATTAAATCCTATCATACGTAATTAATTCAATGATATCCCATGATAGGTAATGATTCTAGGTTGCCATGGTGATTACGTCCTATTTAAGATGGGGTCATATTAATTTCTTATAACTGAATTTATATAACGAATTTTTATACTAAAATTGTTTAATTATAGAAATCTTATAATCTGCCGACAGTTTTTTGGACAGATGTTTCCGGAGAAATATATATTAAATGAAAAAAAGAGTCTAAATATGGATTTCAAGTTCTGAAATTTTCAAATGGATTTTTCAGTAAATGTCAACAAAAGGTAAAATGTTGCCAACTTAAAATGTACTTATTTTATTACGGAAATTATTCATATCATAATAACGAAGGATATAATTCATTTCACTGAAGTAACAACGGGGATTTTTTTACATATAGTCTTGTATTGGATATTTGGGCCTAGTGTAATTTTAATGTAACAGAATTGTAATTAATTGTTTGTTAAAGTGTATTGAAACTTAATTTCATCAAATGGAATTAAAATCTATAATATGAAAATCTAAAATATGAAAATCTGCACATAAAATAAATTTTGTATTCATGCACTTTTGCATAGGAGTGCGACAGCTATTGCACCAAAATATGAATATTTATAAAATTAGTTATAGTACGAACGTACCTAATTTGTCACGTCTGACGTACAATTTTAAACTTGTTTGGTAAAGGCAGCAGATCTTTCAGAAAACTCTATCAAAGTCGGCGTTTTGAATCAAATTCCTGACTCCCCGCAGCTCAAGAACCTAGAAAAACGCGTCGTCACGAGACTAGAATCGGTTATAACTCGATAAGTAATGTGTTTATCAAAAATGGAAAACTCATCTCGATTCTAAATCGCTTCAATTGTCAGGGCTGCCAATTTTATGCCTTTGCATTTAAAAATGAGCCAGGAAATATATCAGAAAGTCGCGTCGTTGAGCAGGTCATTTGAGAATCACCTTCATTTAATATAAAAATTAATTTAAAAGAAATGCAATGTAGTTCAAAAGTGTAACGTCACCCCCCCCCCCCCCACTTCCACCCAGTGAAAAAATCCTCGCTACAAAATTGAATTTTTTTATTGTTTATGCCATTAGCTTAGAAAACTGAAAACAAATTTCCCTCTTTTCAGTCTTGGTTTTCTCTACCATTTCTCATTTCACTTTCGTCTAGTTGTAAGCAGCACCAGTTTTGTCTTTTGATCTATAATTTTTTTCCGAAACTGTTGGAAAAATATGACTGTTAGCAAAGTTTAAATATTTCCATCTTACACTGCTTTTAGCAAAGTGCAAGTACAATTATGTACCGTTTATATTTTTTATTTGTATATTAATCAACGATGTAAGCATCCATCTCTAATTCTTTTTTTGTGAACTTATCGATCCTAAAATAAGTACATTTATAAAGATTTATTAAATGGCGCTAAACGTGATTTCATCCTGAAATTAAATATTGTTCTACACTGAGAAAAAAAAAATGTTGATTTTACTGTATAATACTGGCATTCTAGCTGCCAGTATTATACTGTAAAATCAGCAATTTTTTTTACATTTTTGCAGTGTACAAATGGACCGGATACCTATTGCTAACTAACTTGTTTCACCTTAAAAACGGAGCACGTTTGATCGACATGAAAAAAAAACTTATCTCGAAAACTGTTATAAAGTGTTTTGCATCTACCTGAAGTTAAAAGAATTTTTATTAATATATTTAGCAATTCTTTGTATAAAGATGATTTTAGCAGTGTATATCATTTTTATGTCTAGTCATACTATGTCAAGTTTCATTACCAAAGATATTCCAGTAGTTTTTTCCCCATTTTATAAATTAAAAAAAAAAAGAAAGAAAGAAAATTATGATAAAAGTCATCTAATGCGGTATTTTAGACGTACCACATGTGATCTTTCTCCTGTTGTTGGAATTGTCTCCGTCGTTCGGACTCCTGGAGAAAGAAAGTCTCCATATTCTTGGTCGAAGAGTAACAATCTATTAACAAATCTCAATAAATATATTTTTGATCGCAGTACACATTGTAGCTTTACATCTTCGAGATTCTATTCTGGCAAGCACTGCGGCAACTCTATTTGGCGCCTGGTGCGAATTTTTTTTCTACGGATTATCCGTGCATAAGTAGTGATAACTGAAAGCGCCTATGATGCACCCATCTGGCATGGAGCCTGGTGCCAGCGCACCACCTTCATAATGTCGTGAGCAGTCTATTTTTCAAACTTTACATTTTCCTTTATCTATTACAGGTTCTATAATTTCTGTGACTATATTTTATTGACACACTACTTTTGACATTTTTATTTCAAGAATAGGCTAAACGATTTTTAAAAAATCGATAGCGTGCGTTACATCAGACAAACTAAGAGTTTTTATACGTATTTGTTAAACAAATCCTGATAATTTCTAATAACAGACATTACAGTGCATAATAACATATTTACACTCAAGCAATATATGCAAACGTTTCCTCCCTCAGTTTTATTGAGAAGAATGCATTTTAATATCACTGTTAGAGCAGACTTTACTGGTAATGAGATTTTAACAAGTATAACGTATTTAGCGCCAACTGACACATTTTCCCTTTAACAGAGTCAATTAAACCAGTCTAAGTTCTAGTTACTGTTGTCGCTAACGGAATGTTAGAATCCATGCGCCACTAATTTCACTTAAATTATTTTACGACTACGAGATTTTAAGGGATAAATATGTCATTTATAGAATTTAATGATAACTGTGCATCTGATTAAACTCTCTTGTTTATCCATTATTTTTATTGTTTTCGGTTGAAATATGGATCAATATATATATATATATATATATATATATATATATATATATATATTTAATAAAAGGAGTATATAGATATTTACATATAAACACAGGGTGTCTCTTCTTATCGTTGAGCAACAGCTAATTTCTAAATCATTATTATTTTTTTAATATAGTTCCAATTGCAAAAACATCTCATAAATTCTTCTTTATTATATAAAAATCCATTTACGTCAAAAAATTAGTTTTTTAACGTTAGAAAAATTAAAATTTTATACACTGCAACAAAAGTTTTTGATTTTACGGTATAATACTGGCACCCCAGCTGCCAGTATTATACCATGAAATTAACTGTAATAAACAGTAGGTTGCGTATTACTGCTTATTTTCCTGTTCATTACTGTTAATTTTACGCTATAATACTGGCAAGCTGGAAAGCTAGTATTATACCGTAAAATCTATTTTTTTTTCATTTTTCCAGTGTACGTTCTCTGGATTCTATGAGTTATATTTGGTACAATCAAAACTTATCGAATGATGATCCTTGAATTTCAAAAATTTTCTGCGTTTTCTGGCATTAAAAATGTGTTTTTGCATCTTTGTACTCTTTGTGGTTTGAAAATACTGAAAAATATCAGAATCCAGCACTTCTGTTACAGAAATATACCAAAACTCGCCGATTTCTAATTACACACTTTTCTTTATTTATCAGCATATTCGGTAATTAGTATCAAATAAAGCTTAAGCTCAATTTTCCTGTTCCTTTTTTATTTAACATCCATATTAGCGTTTTCATGGCAAAAATTATTATGTAAGAAAGTAAAATAAGGCATCATCTGCAGCAATTGTAAGCATATCTTCTTTTGGAATCGGAAATTCCCCACTTAGGCTTTAATATTTCAATTCCTACAAAGTTAAAATATCCTTTACAAACACAAAAAGAGAAACGGATATGCTTTGTAAATTTACACTAGTTCTGTTTTTGGTTAAAAACATTCGATCAAGATTCTCGACCATTAGTTCAGACGATTTTTATAGAACAGTAAAAGAAATCTGTGCTTTCAGTGGAAATTTTGTTCTGAGACAGACAGGAAGTGTAAACTAATTTATTCCAACTTACAGTTATAGGATCTAGCCGTTCGTGAGTTATTGTGATTTTTTGTAACAGTACATTTATTTCTTATATACATATATATATATAATTATCTCTTTGGAGATTTAAGTAGAATGATACAAGAAATTGATATGTTTTTTGAAATTCATAGATATTATAATTATATATATATATATATATATATATATATATATATTAAACATGAATCACCTGCATAAAATATGTTATAATTTAAGGTTATTCATTACCTGTAGTTTTTCACAGAAAAAGTTTTTAAAAGTGTATTACATATTCTTTTGAAAAGTAACGCTTATTTCATTCGATTCTACCATCCACCAAAGCTTTCTAGATGAGTTTTGAAACATTATGCATATAACACACACTCTGAAAATATTCTACTTTTGAATTTGATTAAAAACAATTCATACCGAATAATTGCAAGTTTTGTAGAACACTATTTGCAATTTTAAAACAATTTTAAAACAATCTCTAGATTAGCTCCGCCTACACTAAACTGAAAACTATGATTAAATCATCTATAAAATGATGTTAATTCAGTCATTCAATTTTAGCCATTGCTATAATAGATTAAGGAAGATGTTGTATATACAGTATAGTCGATTTCGACTTATCTTAAGTAATTTGCATTTAAATGCTAAGTATTCAAATCCACTGAGAAATGTGACAGTTGCAAGCATATGAACAATGATAAATATAATGAATATTAAACATTATAAAATATATAAAGTTGTTTTGTTATTCGTTCAAATTTTAAATCAAATGAATTCTTTTATACACTGCACAAACAAAATGTTGAATTTACGGTATAATACTGGCAGCTGGGATGCCAGTATTATACCGTAAAATTAACAGTAATAAACAGTAAAATAAGCAGTAATACGCTACAGTGCATGTGCGGCAGTTTTTTTCCCTTTATTATAATTCAGTTAGTTTTAAAGATATAGATAAGAAGTTTTTTGTAAGGATTTTGTTAGAGCAAAAAATAAAACTTTCTAATTGACCAATTTTGTCTAGGGGTCTTCTAAAAATTTATAAAGAGTTAATTAACAGGAACTTTTTTCCTACCTTATCTTGGACAATTTTGAATTTATACTGCCTATTTATCTCCAAAAGGTAAAAAATTCAAGTGCATTTCAAACTTTTTGCGGCACCCTTTATGTACTATCGCATAGAACCAGAATGTATCCCAAATGGAACATATTTCCGCGATATTTTACAACTTCATATAAGACCCAATTTAAAACAACTTCGGCTGGCTAAATGTTAATTGCCCAATGGTTCACTTCCATGAAGAATAACCACCATCTTTTCCAGGTCTAATTTCCTTAGACTGTTGCATCTAAGGTATGATTGTTATTGCTGGAGTACTAAAGTGGGGAATAAAAAATATTGGGATTCTATCAAATTTTCCATGCTGAATAGTAGGGAAAAACTATGTTTTACCGCGAACCTTGCTGTCATAAGAGAATAAAGTAAAAGGCTGTAAATAAAAATGGTGATCATTTCGACTAAAATTGTATGTATGTAAATTGATATTTCCAATGTATAGATATATTTGTAAAAAAAAACTGAATATTTTTAAAATGAAATAAAAAATGACTTAAAAAATAACTTAAAGAAATGATTTAAAAAATTATTTGTTGCATGAATATTTCAAATGTATGTGTCCAAATTGAGACTCAAGATATTTTTTAAAAGTTGTTATCAAAGCTGGAAACAAGCTATTTTTTCTTCGCAGAAGAATACTTTACCAGGAATACTATTGCCAATAATAGAACTTTTTTTTTTTTTTGTGTGTGTGTGTGGTTCGATAAAAATTTTGTTTTTAATTTTTTATATATTTTTTTTATTTGCAGATTAAGCGTCAATATTCCTCCAGATTTCCAAAAACATGTATCACTAGGTAAATAAGAAACTGGCAACATATTCTATATGCTTTGTTCGACAAATCTCTGAATTCATGTAATATTCAATGCCGACGAATGCATTGATTTCCTGCATTCTGCGCAAAATAATATATGGTGCCTTTTGAAACAGAAAATAAAATTTTAAAATATCACTTTACGCATGGATTATTAGACATTTTCCTATCTTATTTGTATGTGTTACATAAGATTTGTTTTAACTAACTATGTTAATTTTTGATTTTTCACAAAAGTACACCAAAAACTCACTAAAACTGCATCATATTTACATCATCAAAATTTTGCTGAAGAAATGATTGCTCATGATCTATAATGAATTTCAAACGTTTAAAGAAACAATTGTCAACTAACTGAGCCAATTTTATGAAGTTTTCGTCTGTAAATGAAACCGCTTGTTTCGAGTTTGAAAAAAACTTCTCTAAGATGCCAACTAATATAATTTAAACTAAAACTATTCCGAATTAAACTTTTCTAATATTTTAAATTTTAGAGCATTCTCAAATAACAGATACGATTGTTACACTATTTGTTTTTAGAATAAGCTATTTAGAATCTTAATAATAGTGTTTTGAAAATTATAAATCATAGAATAACTGAAAGGTTTTTAGAAATCCAGAAAGATAATTCACATTATAATCATTCTCAGATGATAAGGTTTAATTACTTAATGCTATTCAAAAGGAAATATCTTCTATTATTCTAGAGACATTTATAAATAATAAATGCAGTGAAATTAGTAAAGTCTGTTTTATTAATATTTTCAAATTAATATTATTTATTTATATTATCATAAACTTATTGTTATAGTTTATTAAATTAACAAATAGAGTTTAAGACATTATAATCTAAACTAAGTAGATTAGATTTAATGCGACGGAGAAATATGCATGAAGGAAATTATGACTATTTTTCAATAAGAGTAATATGATCGGACCGTTGGATCAATTAAATAAAAGAAAGATAGAGAATTCCTCTACTTATTGCATATGAACGTTTCATTTATAATTGTCTTTTACAAAAATAATTAATTATTTTAATCATCGAAACCCTCGTAGCAACATTTAATTTCTGAGAAGCAGTTGAATGGATTTTTATTTTTTGGTGAATCCTTCATGTAATTCCCTACGTAATTTCTTTAAATATAAATTACATTAATTATATCAGTACTTCTCAAGAGATGGCCAAGGGTAAACACTTGGTTATAATTGGCCGATCATATTCAATGCTTTCTGGGCAAATTGTACCGTTAGAAATTCAATTCAAAAGAGAAATGTCACATTAAGGATTAAAATTATCAATTTTTTTAAACTTTGTGATATTTTTTCTGAGATTATCCAAGTGAGTTCCTCTTTACAAAAAAAAAAAAAAAAAAAAAAAAAAAAAAAAAAAAAAGAGAGAGAGAGAGAGAGATGTGCCTAAATTTCTTGTATGCATTGCACACTTCGACGATCACGCTACGCACAGGACCTGTTTGTATTTATCGTATAAAATTCTAGTGGAAATGTTCCCTTTAACCCAGGGCCAAGGAGAATAACCTCAGACTCTGGGGAAGTACGGCAGTTAAAGGCCCACAATTGTTCTATTAAAACCCAGTCAAGAAAATTTTAATATTTTTTACTGTCCCCTTTTTTAAGAGCGGGTGATGAAAATCTCCACTTCCAATTATCGAATTACCACTTATCGAAACTGCATACACCGCAGAAAGATTGTTCTCTACTAACAATACAATGCTTTCTATCACTTAAATGACACATTTATTGTAAAATAACCAGATGTTCTCTTTTTTTATAGGATAGGGCTCATTATTTTCAAAGCATTTTACTCAGTTTTGAAATTTTGATATTACGTTAAATTTATTAAAATTAAAACAAGCTGACCATTTGGTCAGTTTATCCAAATCAACTATCCCGTTAGATATATATGAATTAAAAAAGAGCACAACACTCAAACAAAGAGGACACGTTTTGATTGCCTAATTTACAAACACAGATTTAAACAAGTTAGAAAATGTACGTCAAACATGACAAATGAGGTGTGTTCGTATTGTAACTAGTTTTATAAATATTCCTATCTTGGTGCAATAGCTGTCGCACTCTTATGCAAAATTGCAAATATACAAAATTTATTTTATGTGCCGATTTTCATATTATATATATTAATTTTTATTTATGAAATTAAGTTTCAATACACTTTTGCAAACAATTAATTACAATTCTGTTACATTAAAATTATACATTGCGCAAATATCCAATGCAAGACAATGTAAAAACAATCATCGTTATTATTTCAGTGACGTGAATTATATCGTCTTTTATTATGATATCATTAATTACCGTAATAAAATAAGTACATTTTAAGTTGGCAACATTTTATCTTTTGTTGACATTTACTGAAAATTCCAATGGGAAGCTTAAGTCTAGCTTTGAAAATTTCGGAACTTGAAATCCATATTTAGACTCTTTTTCCATTTAATATCTATATCTCCGGAAACATCTATCCAAGAAAACTATTGGTAGATTATATGATTGCATACAAGTATACAATATTTAGTATACAAATTCGTTTTTTAAATCATGGGGTTACCTATCATGGGATATCATTGAATGAATTACGTATGATAGGATTTAATTGAATCAAAAAAACTTTTATTAATATATTTTTAAGTTTTGATCCGAGTTTCAAAAATCTTGAATTGACAAAGTTCTTCAACGATTATATATATTAAATTTCAAACCATTTAGTTGGATAATTTTGCACAGTTGTATGTGGATAGACAGACAGACGGACGGAACAGACGATGACTATATGTGCTACGTATTTATATAATTACGAACGCACCTGTAAAACAACAAAAAAAAATCTAAATTCGTAAGTTTCTGCAAATTGTTAAATATTCGAGACAGGAATTCTCAATCACACCACAAAAACTATGTTATTGATTATTTCACAGAGGTATCTAAATATCTTACTTCTAAACATTCATGATTTTCCAAAGTTCGAAAATTTGCAATTTTTTTAATATTGTCCAAATTTTTAGGGAGAAATTTTGTCTTTAGGAACTATATTATTCACTAACTAACACAATTGGGACCTGAACGTTTAATTTATGAAAACGCATTCTTTGGTAAAATATAGTCTATTTTCGGTCATAACGTTGGTCTATAAAATTTGTCTAGTAATATTTTCGACAAACATTTTTGATTTTCCAAATATGTTTGATTTTTGAATGAACTTTGAATTCTGATTAAAGTATATTTTAAAAACAAAACAAATTCTAACGAAAATGCATAATTGTTTGAAAACCCATTAACACTCAAATAGTATCAATTTAAACAATAGATTACAAATACTGCTTCGGCTAAGTAAGCCACTACTTTATTTAGAACTACATTTCAGTAAATACTTAAGAGCGGCTTTGCAAATTTACATTTCAATGGGAATCTTTTCGAAAATATTAACAAATGTATTCAAGATAAACATAAGAATTTGAAGTCATATTTGAACAGAAAATGCAAATGACAATAATTCTAAGAATTTAATATTTTGTATATCAAATAAAATTTTTATAATTTGATTAACGGAGCATTTACGTAATGTATTCAACTTAATGTGTTCTCACCCAAGGAATCTCTCCCAGTATCAAATCAGTATTTACCAAATATTAATGCAATATTTAGCAAATATTAAAGCAATATTATAAGCATTTTTAATACAAGAATATTAATTTTATTTTTATAATACTGGGAAATTTAATGAAAATTTTTTGCAATATAATATATATGCATTTTATTGCACTATTAAAAGTGTTTTATCGAAAATACTTTGAGTAATATACTTTCCACTAAGCAATATTAAGAAAGTGTAGGTATACAATATTAATTGTGTTTTTCTAAAATATAAATTCTTTATAGTGGTAAAATATTGAACCAAAGTTATGCAATACTGTATAGAGATTTATTCAGTGCTGCGCGTTTACTGATTTGTTGTTGGACTAAGATGATGTTGTGAAAGTATTTGGTAATAAAAGTAGTTTTATACTGTATATTATCATATAAAAGCAAAACATACTGTGTATTGTTAAACAATATTTGACGTATCGTTGCTTAAAATATTAACATTCAAAAATGTTCTTACTTAAAAATAATATATTTGACGTCATTTTAACCAGCCTGCTTGATTTCAGAACCTTGATCAGAAAATGAAATTGCTATTTAAATCGACAATACACTATGTGATCGGTTAACGAACACAATTCGTTTCAAGATAATGGTCGGATGTTTTCGGAAATTTGAATAATTCGTTCTAAAAGCCCCCAAAAGAGGAATAAAGAGTATGTAATTTCGTATTGTACTATTTACATGTAATAGCAGTAATACATGCATGGACAGTCACGCATTTTCATTCTTTACTTTTTTCACCATTTGTGGAATGTGGATAACATACAATATCTGTTCAGTGTGGATTAATTTTTTCGCTTTTTCAAGATTTTTTGAAAATGATTATAACAATGTCATAGTTGCCTTGAAATCTCCAAGCATATTGTTCATCACCTGGTTTGTATGCAATTTCAAAACCATTATTCTGATATCTCCTCACTTCTTCAGAATATCTTTTATAGCAAATGTCAGCATTGGTCTTCTTCCATCTTCCCAGTTTTCCAAAGAAACGATATTACGCAGATTTTTTTTTTCTTTGTATTCATCTTCAGTAGTGTTTCTGCCGTCATCTGATAATCAAATTCCTTTACGATCTCTTCAGTGTTACCTTCATTCACCCCGTCCCGAGCTTCCTCTCGGTGATTCTGACCCGACCTTTTCAGTAAGGGAGGTGACCGGAAGCCGAGCATTGCGCGGAAGCTTCGTCGGGTTTCTCCGAATCGGCCCGTTCATTCGGGAAGAAGACCGGGTGCCCGACGCATGAAGCTGAAGTCGACACGAGGGAAGCAGTAGCCGACGAATCCGATTCCTTGCCGTGGTGGGACGGCTTAAAGGCGGTGTCTGTCTAGCCGGAGTGCGACTCCCTCCTCCATATTGGTGCGGTCTTCGTGTTCCAGGAGGAAGGCCGATGCCGACCCTGGAGAGTCCTATGTGTAGAACAAACCCGTGTCGCAGTTGCCGAGAGGCTTCAGGTTCACGGGAGGCCCAGGAGGCCCGTTCCGCGGGACACTCGGGACGACAGAGGTGGCGAAAGGACATCGCGTAGACCAATCCCTCGTGCCCGGAGCATAGAGCTGCCGGGGGGTGACGCGAGGGCAAAGGTTGACTAAATCGGATCGGGCGGTTGCAAACTTTGTCTATGAAGAGACGAGAGCGCAGGCAGGATCTGTTGAGCACGACACGCATGGTTCCTAGTGAAGAACTTCGCGACCGAAACAGGTGTGGTGCCCTGTAGGTCGCCTTGCGAGTCCTCTGCGGCAGGATCAGTTGGGAGTCGCCTTCGAAGCCTGGTTCGAGATTGCCCGGCCAGAACGAGCAACGACACGGGAGCACGGCCTCAGCCTGCGATAAGTGTCTTGCAAGGTTTCTGGGCGGGAGGGGACCTTCTCGAGATAGGGCCACGGAGTGCGGACCGGAGGCTCGTCGGTAAAACGGCGATGTCTGGGCTCGAAATCAAATCATGGGCCGAAACCTAGTCCAGCACGTCTTCTGTGCAGTCAGGAACTTCCACGTCTGGCAGGTGGACGAGTGGCTCGTCTCCTAAGCTTCAACCAATACTAACCTCGATCGGGCCCGCCTCTTTGGCGCGTTTGGGGGAGCTTTCCGCGACCTCCAGAGTCCGATAGCGGCCTCTTGTTTCCTTCTTGTTGTGTTTTTAGATTTTTAATTTGTTTGTGCATGTTTTTGTGATATGTGTTACTGTGATATATGCTTGTCGCCATACTTGGTGTGGCGGGAATCCCATGATAGGGATTCAGTCGCTGGTTTACTGGCTAGTTCTGCCTAGTCGGGTTCAAACTCGCGCCGTCCACCGAGGGCAACCGAGCCGAGTCTCGTCTATGAGACAGAGACCGATTTTCCCCGTGGTCTCGGGTCGGCCAGGGGCACCTTCCGACACACGTAGTGTCGCCCGCGGAAGATGAGACAAGTGGCTTGTTCTTCCATACATTTCATGATCGGACTCCGCGGGAAAGCAAGGGCCGTAGGGATGCCGAACAACAGGTGGATGACCCGACTCCCTTATGGGTGTTCGGCGATGAAGCCGTTCGACAGTCTCTACGGCTCATCAGGTGTCACGTGGGGAAGTATCCTTTGATGGTGGGAACTTCCGCCGAATCGTAACGACCTCTGTCGTCGACTCTGGGGCAAAAAGATGAGGAGGCGTCGCTGGAACGCGAACCCTCTGAATCGATCGTAGCGACCTGGCGAGACAAAGTCATGGTCTGCGTTATAAATCCTTCAGGATTTGGGCACGATGAGGAGTGGGCTCGCTCGGTGCCGTGAGGGCGCCGACGGCGCCTATTAGTTTTACCTTCATTCACCCCAGATTTCAAACAGCTGTCTCAATTTTATTCCTAATTTCAAAAATTCATATCCATCTTCCTAAATGCAGGAAGAATTCATCTTTCATCTAGCAAAATTCAACTGTCGTAATATAGGGATATTTAAATAAACGCAGTCCAAAATTTAAATTTCAAAATTCTATCTGACCTTAAATTAAATCGTCTTACTGTTTAGTTCAATAGACCGGACATAAAGTGTGGTCATCCCTTTTAAATCATTTCAGCTTAGAAGGCATCGTAGTGATAATTATCTAATCGTTGTGGGCAATGAAGGTCTTTCTTCTCGACGCTTTTTAAAGAAAGACAGTTTGTGATTCAATTTTAAGAGCTTTGAGTAGCGTGTAGTGGAGTTATTTACAATGTAATTCAACGATTAGGGTATATGCTGCATTTTAAAATCAGAATAATGTATTTTTTGTTAATATTTATACAGCATTTTCCATTAAATTAAAGATCTCTAAAAATACATTTTTTTAAAACAGATATTTGCATATAATAGTGTTTTGCACAGTGTGCCAGTTTATGTCAAAAGATAATTTGTTTCAAAGTACAATACAGACCTTAAGCAAAGTATTGGAGAAGAAATATTTTCTGTAGCCATCGTTTCGATTTTAGTAATAGATATTCTTTATTCACACGGCTTTATTGGTTAGATATAGGAATAATAAGAGACTTATTTTCTTTACAGAAACCAAAAAGGGCGTTAAACAAATCAGTACAAGGAAACTATGTAAGGTAAAGCTGGGAGAGTCAGCGCACAATTCAAAAGAATAACAATAAACAATCTAAATATTAATTTTTTGCTAAACTATCCATGAATAATAATAGAACAGTTGTAATAAAACCAAGAAAGTTATTTTGTGCAATCTGTCCTTACGGGGTTGGTGTGATTTCGCACATGGGTAGGAGAGATTGTTACTATTAATAACTACAATTAAATTGTTAACAATAATAATTACACTTAAATGACATTGTTGTAAAGTTTTTGTGAACAAATATTACTGTACTAGGAGTGAATATTTCAACATAATGATTAAAAAATCAGAAAAAAGAAATAATTTTAAAAACGATTAAAAAATTTTAATTAACGAGAAAAAAATAAAGAATCAGAAAAAGCAAATCCAGATAAGATTACAAATTAACTTTAAGTTACTTGAAAACACGTTTAATTTAAAATTAGTCCATTTTGATTTTTCATTTTTTTATGAAAATTTACCAATAAGCTGCGTAATCGCTCCTAGCACGGAAACTAATGGGAACAATTCGCCATCTCTCCTAAGTAGCAGATGCGCAAACTCTCCAATTTTGGTAGGAGAGATTCCGTGGTCTTTTATTTAAACATGGCCGCAACTAAAACGAACCGTTGATGTTCACATTGTTAGTCTATATTAGTAGCTTATGAGAAATCGTTTAAGTTAAAAATATTTTGTACAACTGACATTGTATAGATATTCTAATGAATAGCTATGAAAATTCATGCACTTACTTTTGGAAAACAAAACAATATAGCAATGATTTATCTTAGACTCTCAAAACAATCAACGGGCACTTTCAAGTAGACTCTACACTACCGCTGTTGTACAACTACCTGAAGTCGCTGCGCGCTCACTCTACTCCAGCCCCCCCGAACCTCTATGTGCGCAATCTCTCCGACCGCGCCATCTCTCCTGGCTTTACCTTATATTTTAAGGAGTGTCCTGGACGTCCTATAACGTTCTTCGTAAAATATGGGGAAAATTGTCTTCAGAAAATCACGCACTGTGCAATGGGTTTGTATCATGCAAAATATTTGTATCATATTTTGAAGCAATAACATCTTTTTTTTTACATACTGAAACAATGTTGTTCGAAAAATGTTTGTATTGTATTTTTTAGACATGTTTAATTTAATTGAAAATATTGTATAATTTAAACAGCAAATACATTATTCTAATTTTAAAATGTAATACAGACTCTTTCCTTTTAATTCCATTGTAAATAGTTCCACTCCACAACACACAAAGCACTTAAAATATAATCACAAATTGTCATTGTTCGACAAGCGCCAAGAAGAAAGACGTTCAGTGGACAGAGTGACTGAGTAATCATTACTAAGATAGCTTCTTTGCTGATAAAACATTATTAATGTCATCGTTGTAGAGAACTAGCATACTTCAAAACACGAACGAAAGACAAAGCGAATACACAATTTTTTGCAATAACCTTTTGATCCACTGGCTGAACCAACGAAGTGATTTTGATATTCCAGTCTGTTTAGGTTACATTACGGTGGTTTCGTTTCCTGATTTGTTTGCTATGCGAACTGTTCGATAATCGATCACCCACTGTATTAAAATCAGGACCTATCCTGCAATTAATAGTACTATTCTTCAAGACTCTTCGCTATTCATGCTACAGATACAGTATTATAATAGACATAGACCCAAACATTAAAATTTACTTCTTCTTCTTCTTCGTCTTTTATTTATTTATTTATTGCACGTTGTGTACTGCACTGCCATCTTTTAAAATTTCTTTTGAAAATATTTAAACAGCCCGTATTTCGTAATTGCCATTGAATCACTATTAAAATCAATTTTATTGAAACGAAATTTTAGAGAGAATTTATAGCTATTTGCAAACACATTAGCAACGAAACAGCATCAATTTAAATATATTTCAAATACTTCATCAATAAATTAAATTTAGACTTTGTCTAGTACTTTATCCTCCTAATACTTTGGCGAGACTTTCAAAATTTACATTTGAATTGAATTCCTTTCGGTAATATTAACAAATGTATTTAAGATGAACATAAGAATTTGAAATCATATTTGAACAGAAAATGCAAATGATGTGATAATACTAAGTACTTAATATTTTGTATATTATTTAAAGTGCTTTACAATTTGATTAACATAGCACTTACATAATGTGCTTAATTTAATGTTTTCTCATCGAAGGAATCTAGGAATCTATCTCAGGGGCAAATCAGTATTTACCAAATAATAATGCAATATTTGAAAATATTGAAGCAATATTAAAAGCATTTTCAATGTAAGGATATTGTAAATTTTGAAAATATTGGAACGTTTAATTGAAATTTCTACAGGGTGGGCCAAAAGTCCCGCATCATAGGAGTTTTTTAATTTGTAGGTGAAAATGCTGAGTACTGAATAGCGTGTAGCGTATTTTCTGTATGGGGTTACCTTAAATCGAAAGTTTACAGCGAGAAGATCAGGGATAAAAACCATTTGAGTGAGCGAATTGCTACTGAGTGCCATGCCATGACGCCTATCTTAGTGTCCAACATTCTGAGGAACATGAACGATCGCCTGCAGTTATGTTTTGACAACGGAGGCAATCATATTGAGAACATATTGTGACAATACATGTGTTTCCTATGATGCGGGACTTTTGGCCCACCCTGTATATCTTATAATTTATTATCTTATAACTGCACCATTATAATGGTTTTAACAGAAATATTTCAAGTAATATACTTTCAACTTACCAATATTAAGAAAGTGTTTGTTGGTAAACAACATTAATTGTAATCTTCCAAAATATAAACTCTTTATAGTGGTGAAATATTGAACGAAAATTGCTCCAATAGAGCATCAAAATTTGGTTTTTACTGAGCGCTCACTGATTTGTTGTAGGACTACGACGTGTTTTTGAAAGTATTTGCTAATAAAAAAATTTATACCGTACATTATCATTTAAAGGCAAAACCTACAGTATTGGACTAAACAATATTTGACGTATCGTTACTTAAAAATTTGCCATTACAAAATGTTCATATTATAAAAATAACATTTTGTACGCCCTCTTAAGCGGCCTGCTCTATATCAGAACCTTTATGAAAAAACGAAATAGCTTATTTAAACTTACAATACAGTACGTTATCGGTTAACGTATATATAATTCGTGTTACAACGTTCAGAATTTATCGGGAATTTGATTAATTCGTTCTAGAGACCCCAAACAAGTGAATGAAAGGACTGTAACTTCTTATTATACATATTTTTGGTAATAACAATAATATATACATGGACAATCATGCATTTTCATTGATTACCTTTCCCCTATTTGTAGGATGTTACAAAATCAGTTCAGTGTCGATTGAGTTTCTCTTCTTCATGTATTTTGGAAATGATTACAACATTGTCATAATTGTCTTGAGATCCCCAAGAATATTGTTCTCAACTTGATTTGTATGCCATTTTAAAACCATTATTCTAACATATCCTCACTTCTTCACAATAGCTTTAATTGCAAGTGTCAGCATCGGTCTTTTTTTACTCTTCCTCGTTTTCCGAAGAAATAACATTTCGCTGATTTTTTCTTACTGTTCTTCTTTAGTATTTTTTTAGAGTTCTTATAACGTCATCTCATTTTCATATTCCATTATGACTTCTTCAATGCTATCTTCATTCACTTCCAATTCTAGATTTAAATTGTTTGAATTTTATTCATAATTTCAGAAATTTTATATTCGTCTTCTTGAATCTAGGATGCATTTCGCTTTCATGAAGCAGAACTCAAATGTCACACATACTGCAAAAAAAAGTGTTGATTTTACAGTATATAATCAACACTTTTTTTTGCAGTGTACAGGGGCATTTATATCAAACGGAGGCCAAAATTCAAATTGAAAAATCTTAACTGACCATAAATTAAATCTTTTTACTCTTTAGTCTAATAGACCTGCAATCAAGTGAGGGTCATCCATTTAACTGATTTCAGCAATGAAGTTACCTTAGTAATTATTTAGTTGTTGTGAACAATGTAAATTCTTCTTCTTGAAGCAAAAGATTGTGATTCTATTTTAAGCGCTTTGTGTACTGTGTAGTGGCGTTTTTTGCATTGTAATTAAAATACCAGCGTAAGTACTACATTTAAAAAATAGAATAAAATATTTTAATTTAATATGTATATAGTATGTCCAATTAAATTAAATATGTCTAAAGACACAATTTCATACAGATATTTTCAAATAATAGTGTTTAGATAACTGTACCAGTCTATTATGTGAGAAGGTAATTTGTTTCAAAACATTATATAGATCTTAAGCAAAGTATTGGAGAAGAAATATTTTCTGTATCCAGCTTCCCCATTTTATAAATAGGTGTTCACACTATACAAGGCGTTATGGGGTAAATATACAAATATTACTAAGAGACTTATTTTCTTTACAGAAACCGAAGAAAGGTAAGGGGTAATTGTGACTAATTCAGAGTGTTCTGAATGTTCTTCAACGGTCTTAAAATATATGGAAAATTGTCTTCAGAAATGAATTTCTCCGATGAAATGAATTTCTGAATATGCTAGAAATTAGCTAACATGGATATAAGAATATCTTTGACAGATAGTAGTGTTAAAAGTTTAGTTAATTTGTCGTTTTCTCTAAGGCTTTGGCATATTTTCATATTTTTATACTTAAAAAGAGTATCTGTATATTGCCGGTACAATGTCCGGATTTTTAAATTTTTTTCCTTGTCAGTGTAGTAATAAAAACAAATCCCACAGCTTTAGTGAAAAGGAAAATTTAGGATTATCTTTCAAAGATATTCTTTAATCCTAATATACATATATAAATGACCGTTAAAAACAACACAGAAACATCATACAACAATTGGGGGGGGGGAGGGGGGAAATACACTATATTTCCAATGATGATCGGTCACTTGCGATTTTAGACGTTTTGTTGAATATCTGGAAAGATACATGAGGAATTATCCTGAAACTTCAGAAGTGTAAAGAACATGATAAACGTAATATATTTCCGCGAAGATTTTTTCCCGAAACCCATAAGGGGACGTCAACAAATTAAAGAAAAACGAATATATTTTGGATAACCCTGTAGAAACTAATATTGCAAAAGCATTCAAACTCTATATTATGATTAAGTGGCTTATTGTAATAATTTGGGTTCATTTTTATGAAGATAGCATGTATACTCGAAGATAAATTCAGGTTTTAATAAAACAGTCCCAAATTTTACCAAGTTTTTTGCTTATAATTTGCAGAGTTTTTAATATAAAAACAAGTTATTTTCAGAAAATATGACAAACAAAATTGCACACAATACCCTGCAATCAGAATTAAAAAATAATAAAAATTGTATGAAAAATGAGCAGGTTTACTAAATATTGTTTCACTTGCGCATGCGCGAATTCAATCAAAATATACTGTACATAATATATAAGCTAAATGTATAGACCAACTTTTATGAAAGTCTCAAAAACATAGCTTGAAAATTCTGATAGTAATCGTCGATAGAATGAGCTCGAATTTCGCTGTTCCCAAAAGGAAGCAAAAAGATGAGGGGTTGTATCCAAATATACTAGCTTATGAAAGTTGGCATAATAAGAATGAAGTGTCTCTCATTCTATATTTGATACAACCCCTCATCTTTTTGTTTCCTTTTGGGGACAGCGAATTTCGAGCTTATTCTATCGACGATTACTATCAGAATTTTCAAGCTATGTTTTTGAGACTTTCATAAAAGTTGGTTTATACATTTAGCTAAATATATTATGCACAGTATATTTTGATTGAATTCGCGCATGCGCAGTGAAACAATATTTAGTAAACCTGCTCATTTTTCATACAATTTTTATTATTTTTTAATTCTGATTGCAAGGTATTGTGTACAATTTTGTTTGTCATATTTTCTGAAAATAACTTGTTTTTATATTAAAAACTCTACAAATTATAAGCAAAAAACTTGATAAAATTTGGGACTGCTTTTATAAAAACCTGAATATCTCTTCGAGTATACATGCTATCTTCATAAAAATGAGCCCAAATTATTACAATAATCTACTTAATCATAATCTACAGTTTTAATGCTTTTGCAATATTAGTTTTTACAGGGTTATTCAAAATATATTCGTTTTTCTTCAATTTGTTGACGGCCCCTTATGGGGTTTCGGGAAAAAATATACTCGCGGAAATATATGACGTCCATCATGTTGTTTACACTCCTGAAGTTTCAGGATAATTCCTCATGTAGCTTTTCATATACTTAACAAAACGTCTAAAATCGCAAGTGACCAGTCATCATTGGAAATATAGTGTATAAATAAAGGAACACAAACTTGTTTGAATAATATACAGAAAAATGTAGAAAAAAACTATAAATAAAAATAAAAATAGAATATAAAACAAAGGTAATATAAAACAGATTGAGGGGGAAAAAGGAAAATAAAATAAAAACATGAAAGATGAAACTCAAATCTGTTATGAAAAGTATCTTTAAAATATCAAAAATAGAAAAAAGTGAAATATTGAACTAATTTGAAATAATTGAATAGATGAAATGCATTGAAATAATTGTGGAACCATGGCAGAATTTTCAAGCGCAAATTACCATAGATTTCACAAAATATGTACGATTTCATTCTTGCACAAACTAATAAGCTAGAAATGTACAGGATTTCGGCAATCGTACATTAATAAACCAGAATGTGAAAGAAATTACAAAATGGAAAATATATAAGTTAGGACGATTTCTTCGGAAAAAACATGCTAACATACATGAATGCCATGAATCGACAAATCTTCACCTACACGAACTAATAAGCTAAAAATCTACAAATTTTCGGCAGTCATACATTAATAAACCAGAATTAGAAAGAAATTACAAAATGAAAAAGATATAAGTTAGGAAAATTACTTCGGAAAAAACATGCTAACATGCATGAATGCCATCAATCGACAAATCTTCACCTGTTGCCAAAAAACATTTACTAATTCAGTAGACGGATTACAAGAGAAGTGAACGACTCATAAATATTCAAGTTCAATGATTCATACCATGACAAAATTAAGCTATATACACATTCACACACACAAGCACACACACACACACACACACACACACACACACACATATATATATATATATATATATATATATATATATAATTAAAAATTGCTCGACCAGAACCAGCAGAACTCCGTTGCAGCTGTAAAAGAATTCCGCCGTGTGTAGCAGATACGAAGATGTCGATCGACTCCACGTGCCCGACGCAAGATGATAAAGAAATATGAAACAACTGGACAACTTGGCATTCTTCCCGGTACATAGAATAGCATACAAGATAACACAGTTACAGCAAAATCTATAATGGCAGCAATGCTAGCGCCACTAGTGACAAGCTAACTAGTGACAAGACACTAGTGACAGATAAACTAACAAGCTTCCGAAATTTATCTATGTATATTAAATCTGTTTATGCTCTATGTTTTTAATATCTATTCTTTTTTCTTCGATGAAGACGATTCTCTTCCAAATTGACCATTAGTGCGTTGTTTACGTTTTTTTTTACACGACTGCATTTTTATTCTTTCTATTATTATTCTTGAAACAACTGTTCTTTACAAAACTCTATAGTTTGTCTAAACATATCAAAGTATGCCAAGCAGATTCTTGTGTGCATACAAATCGGAGTTCAAAGTTTTCGTTTTTCACTTTTTCTACTAAGTTGAAAACGTAAACATATGACATTTAAAAAAAGAAAGATCATAGCAAGATAGACCTTCAAAAGCAGAAACATTCCGTGTTTGAGAAGTTGCCTCCCCATTGTCACTACAGACGCTGCGATCGTCATCAAGTTACCAATATGTTCTATGATAGTGTCCTATCTTGTATGTTAATCTATGTCCACGTAGAGGACGAAAGCAAATCTAGTCTTCTAGAGTCGAAAATGATGCTACCGCGGTCGTTGAAGCCAGCAGTCAGTCGCTGCATGGTAGTGCAAGTGTGCCAGTTGTTTCCCGATGTTGGATATGCCGTATTCCACTGTACGAAAAATCTTACGGCGGATTTTGCATTTTTATCCCTACAAAATCAAGCCTGTACACCTATTGCAGGACGGGGACTCAGAGGTTCCTAAAACTTTTGCACTTGAATTCCTTGCTCGAATAGTGGTTGACGTCACTTGGCCATGGAACATTCTGTGAACTTCCACTTTTGCTTCAATTGGTAAGTTAACATGCAAAATTGTCGAATTTGGGCAGCGAAAAACCCTCACGCTATCCAGGAACAACCATTGAATCCTGAAAAAGGGACAGATGGTGTAGATTTACGGCAACTTTCATCATTGGACCGGGTTTTTTAAGAGATAACTGTAAATGGAATCCGAACCTGTTCCATCACAGGACAACGATACCGTGATATGCTGAGGGATTTTGTAATCTCACAACTTCAACAGCGTGGATACCTTCAGGACATTATTTATGTAGGATGGTGCAACTCCTCCTCACATTGTTCGTCGTGCAAAGCAATTGCTAAGACAGCATTTCACAGATGTACGGGTGATCTGATCAGCCGCCATTTCCAAACAAAATGGCCTCCTCGTTTGCCAGATATCAGCCCTGTGACTTTTGGTTGTGAGTTTTTTTGAAGGACGATAACTACCATAAAAAGCCAGCATCTGTGCCAGAATTGAAGGACAGTATTCGCCGCCATGTTCTGGAAATTCCGGCAAACTCACTCCGGCCAGCTGTGGAAAATATGGTTCTGTGATTAGAGCACATTGTTGAAAATGAAGGGGACATAGTGAGCAGTTTTAATGCTACTTTTTTATATATTATTTAACATTTATAAAGTGTATTAAATGTTTTATGTGTATTACAGCCCCACCTATCGGTGGATTTTTTTTACTATTTTTAAATTTAATAAATGTCAAACGCATCATTTGAATTATTTGTAATTAAAATTTTATCTCATTCGGACCAATAAATGACATTCTAGAGTCCTTTGAAGTGGGAAACTTATTTCTTGCTAACCCTGTATATATATACATTTATACTAAAATTGTGACTAAACTAATATTGTTCGAAAGACGACTGTATTGTATTTTTTAGACATGTTTAATTTAACTAAAGATATTGTATAATTTCTAATTCCAAATATTTTTTTCTGATTTGAAAATGTAGAACATAGTTTTTTTTATTTCATTGTAAATAGCTCCACTCCACAAAACACAAAGTACTTAAATTAGAATCACAAGCTGTCGTTGTTCGGCAAGCGCCGAGAAGAAAGATGTTCAGTGTATATAAAACGTCTGAGTATTCATTATTAAGTTAGTTTCCCTGCTGATATAAGAGTTATTAGAAATGGCTCTCACGTTTCTAACGAAAAAGACAGGCTACCTCGGTGCATTGCGCTTATCTTTTTTTACAGACCGCTAGAGTGACGTGATGCTCTTTTCGTACGCCTGCATTGGTGGATTCGAGCATCACGTGACTCTCCCGGTCTGTAAAAAAAGATACGCGTAAAGCACCGCGGTAGCCTTTCTTTTTCGTTAGCCTCGTGGCCCTCACTGGTGACGTCAAGGCTAAATTAAGAAACAAAGTTAAATTTCTGCTGAGTTAGAATTTTCCAATTTGATTTTCGGCAAAATTTTATAACTAAATACTTCTACGTATGCCGTTAAATGACGTTTAACCACGTCTTTTGAATGAAATGGTTAGCTTCAAAAATATTAAACTTTCTTTGATAAAACATTCTTAATGTCATCATTGTGGAAAATTAGTACAGTTGAAAACACCGCCGAAAGAACGAAAAAGTATACAATTTCTTACAATAACCGATCCATTGGCAAAGTCCAGATTCACCGAAGTGGTTTTTGACTAACATTATAGTTTTAGGCTACATTACAGTATGTTCGTTGTTGTTACACGTGTTTGTTGCCCGATTGGTTCGCTATATAATCTGTTCGTTAATCGATCACACACTGTATTAAAATGAGTATCTATTCTGCAATAATAGTACTATTCTTAAGACTTTCCACCATTCACACGATTGTTACGATATTATTACTAGACATAGACCCAAGTTTCAACATCTTCACATTTTTTTTTAATTGCACGCTGTGTCTTTACAATCTTTTAAAATTTGATCTGATAATTTTCAAACAGCCCGTATTTTGCATTAGTTGTTAATCAGTATTGAAATAAATTTTATTTAAATGAAGTTTCTGAGAAAATATATACCCATTTAAAAACACATTAGCATCGAAATAGCATTAATTTAAATATATTTCAAATACTCCACCGATAAATTAAATGAAGACTTTGTCTAGTACTGTATCTTGCTAACACTTCGATGAGACTTTGAAATTTTGCATTTGAATGGATTTATTTTGGATAATGTTAACAAATGTATTCAAGCTGAACATAAGATCTTGAAGTCATATTTGAGCAGAAAATGTAATTGAGGCGATAATTCTAAGAGTTTAATGTTTCGTGTTTCAAATAAAATCCTTTAAAATTTGATTAACACTTCATTTATGTAATGCATTTAAGTTTACGCAAGGGAATTATGCTTAATTAATTATGCTTAATTATGCTTAATTATGCTGATTGCAAACTAAAAATTGCCAAATATTGTGCCAAAAGAGATTTATTGTCTTTATGTAAAAAGCATTTTCAATAAAACTGCATTATTGGAAAAAAATTTCTCATCAAAAATTTAGAAAATTTGGCATTTTATTAATATAAAAATCAAATTCAAAGATCTTATTGCACCTATATTCCCGTTTTGTGGGAATTGTTTGAAGAAATCTATTAACATTCTGTTCATATGTTTAAATATTTATTGAGAATGTTTGTTACATATTTCAAAAATATAATCACGCTATTACCATGCATTATTTTCTTTATTATCAAAATTATTATATTTATTGTTTAGAAATATAATTACCTTATTAGCGGAATAAACATAGTATAACTTTACCGAAATTTAGCCTATATTTAAGCAATAGTCATTTGATATTCGGTTAAGTATATCAATTCCAAAAAGACATTTTTGTCTGATATCTTCTAATTTTCATTTCATTTTTATAATTGAAAGAATGAGCCAACTGCACTTAAAAAAAGTTTATAACCAGAAGAAGAGGAAAAAAATGGAAAACAAGAAAAAGTTAAAAAAAATGAAAGGATTATTCAAAAATGAAGAGCTTTGTATGATTTATTCTAAATTTTACATGTGTTTTTCTTGTTTTTATTATCACTTATACTGCTACTCCTTACCACAATAAGAAGCTTTTGTTGATTGATGAGATGTCAAATAGAAGATTCTCAATTCATAATAGAGATTCGTGATTTCTAGAATATTTATGTTAATGTCAATCATCGATAATCGTAATTAATTGAATCTTGTCTGTTCAATATCCCAAAGAAGGAGAGTTGGAATTAAATGGATTATCACAACTAACAGATACAGAATGGAATACGGACATTTTCAGTTTATTCTTGACAAATCTTTAGAAATTAGAAAATTACATTAAAAAAAAAAAAAGAGGAAGAAAAAGTAACTAACAGAACGGAACATTAGATTATGGATTGATGAGATTGTGGATTGATGGGATTGTGGATCGATGGGTTTGGATTGTGGGATTGGATTGTGGATTGATGGGATGTCAAATAACAGATCTTCAATTCATATAGTAATTCCAGATTTCTTCTACCTTTATGGTAATTTCAAACATCGATATCGTAGCTAATTGAATCTCGCCTATTCAATATCCCTAGAAATGATACTAACTAAATTCATATGGATTATTACGAATAACAGATACGAAATCGGAAACGGAGCTTTTCAGTTCGTTTTTGACAAATCCTTAGAAATGAGAAAGTTATATTTATAATCAGGGGAAGAAAAAGTAAATATCAGAACAGAACAAATCCGTCAAAGCTAAGAAGGTATATTTAATGTGTTTTTATTTTTTATTTTCTTGAACTTCTTACCATTTCTGTTCATACTCCATAATCACAAAATTGAAAACTGGTTCGCATCAAACTATCCCACACGCGGTTCACTTTGAGTATTTTGATTCACAATCTTAAATACGCAATCCTTGATTACTTAGTTATCTTAATTTTTGTTCATTAGTAAAAATTGACAGTTATTTCCTTAGGTCGAGAAGTAGATCTCTTTGTAGTTCAGTTTTTAATGAAAGCCGACCCCTGTCTGGCACTTTCTTGGATTTTATCTGGTACTTTTTGGGTGTTGTTTTATTAATTAAAAATGAACTGTACTTTATTTCGATTCTGGATTACTTTAGTTGCCTCGGCAATGTTTTAATACACCTATACATAAAATTTCACAACTCTTGCTTCTAAATTGTGGATTTGTATAGAATTACAGACAGACAAATTTTCATTTTTATATATTAGATAATGTGCTGAATAAGATAGAGAAGTTGTTAGACAAATTGTTGAAATAATTTATTTAAACCTGCTGAACGTAACTTCTTCTAAGTACAGGTAAATCATTTACTCTATAAATGAATAATATAGATATAGGATTTTATGATTTTATTTTAATTTTTTAATTAAGATGGATTTTGAAACTAAACTTAGGAAGTTTTTTGTACTGTGGAAGATATGTTGTAATTGAAATGATTAAGGTCATAATAATGCTGATACAACAAGATACTCTACGGAAAGCACGTTATTTAAAACTAAAAGAAAATACTTATAAAAAATTTCTTTTTTATGTCTAAATTAGGCACGGGCTAACTCATATGAACAAATATAAAATAAAATTAATGTACATAATGGATGAAGAAAAAAGTATCTTCCAGTTTTTGAAAATGTGTTGAAAACCTCATTAATATGATTATTGTATCGTAATTTTATATGTTTACAGAAAACATAATATAATAATTTAACCATGATTATCTTTATTTATGAAACAAAACTAAAGTTGAATATTTTTCCTATTGAAAACTGTGGTTGAAGTATTATTATATATGTAATAGCGCTAAGTGTATAACACTACCGGAGTGAACTCAGACGGATTCCGATAATCTTTCGTTAATATTAGCCAGTTTGTTTTAATTTTAAGAGATTTAAATTTTTCAATAAAGCTGCATAAGATTAACCTTTTTAGAAAGATTGTAAAAAACAATAACAACTTCAGTGATCACCTACATCGAAATATGCAGTTTTTTTTTTATACATCTTGCGTTGAAAATCATATTACCCAGCAATCTGCAGCAATCAGCGATGGTAAACAATATGTGATTCATTCCTTTGAGATTCATTAAAATATAGACTATGGATGCAATAATTTTGCTCAATGGCAATATAAAACATCCTATGTAATAAAAACAAGGAGGTTCTTCCTCCATGATTAAAACGAAAAGGTAATTTTTAAGATAATTTTTTTATTGCAAAAAAGACATAAATGCAAATGCGTGTCATACATCTAAAATATATCCAATTTTAGAGAAAACTAATGAGAGGTCAGGATGGTTGAGCGGTCTAAAGCACCGGTTTTAAGCTGTAGTTCTCTATTGACAGCAGGGGTTCGATACTCGCTCGGAGCAAACTGATTTTTGTTACTTTATTGTCGATATGATAATTCATTTCGATAATGTCTTATTTTACTTCAAGAGAAGTTATATAATTTATAATTTTTTTTATTCGAATACTTTATACCCAGCCACCACTGGTACGCGAGCAAAGAGCCGGGCTCTTCGTTCGCTATCAACTGTGACAGAGCCTCTCGAATGGCGATTTCAAGATTGGCAAGTGGACACACGAAAAGTCTGTCGTTCTTTGAGGGCAGAAAGATCTTCAAAATCTGCACTAAATGTCAAGCTCAACAGGCCTCTGCTGAACACATCCTGGACTGCTTAGGTCTTTCCAGAGAAAACTTATATGCTTCCCCCCTTCTGGTTCTGGACTTTCTTAGGAATAACGGAATATTGGATCTTGTCTGACTTCGTCAGACAGTTGGGGGATAAGCCACAACAACAACAACAACATAATTAAGTAAATTTTAACTCCCAACAATATACTTTTAAAATTATCAATTTATATTTAATTAAAAAAATTTTCATGTAATTATCGATTAAATTCTAAATTGAACTGATCTACATTTTGTGATATATTTGGTATGACCATTATCAAGATCTCATATGTGTACTAAGATATATACTAAGAAAAGTATGTTATTTTTTTTATAAAAAAAATGAGAAAAATATATTTATACAGGAAATCTAAAGGATCTTGACATCCATAATTTAATACTTTAATAATGTATGAAAATGTAAAATAAAATGAAGTAATTAAAAAATATGTATTATAAATCATTAGCTGCAAACGACAAATTTTAAGTTCGTGGTTTTAGAGTGAAACTTATAAAAAAGAATAAATAAATAAATAAATAATAGTAAAAAATAAATAAAAGTCGCGTAATTTAAAAATATTCAGAAAATACTCAGTTTTTTTAGTTATTTTTTTTTAAATATTGCGACTCTTGTAAGTAAAATTTAACACCCGACAATATATTTTTAATTACTAATTTTATATTAAAATATTTAAATTAAAATATTTTGCATGTGTTATCGATTAAAGAAAACTTTTATCTATATTTTGTCTGACCATTATCAAGAAGATATGTTTATATACTAAGAAAAGTATGTGATTATTTTCCGTAAAAAAGAAAAGAAGAGAAAAAAGAAAGAAGAAAAAAATATTCATATAAGAACTATAAAATAAATCACCGTGATATATACATGGTTTAAACATATAAATAGAGAATAATGTTTTAGAGTCTGGCTGGTAAAAATAAAAGTAATGAACAATTTTAAAGGTCGCATAATTAAAAAAATTAGAAAATACTAAATATTGATATTTAAAAAAAATAAATAAACATTGACATATTAATGTCTAAATTTCAGTATATATTTTTTTGTTTACGGGAACTTAATATGATATTTTAATCACAACTCTTGTTTGTTTATGAAACTAGAGCTAAAATTAAAAATATATTTACAATTATAAAACTGTGGTTAAACTTCAAGGATAAATCTGCAGTGTGACGTATTCTTCTGTGCCTCCTATATGCATTTTTTATTTCTAAATTTAAAGAAAAATAATTAAAAACTAAAAATATGACTGAAAGTTTTAATCCAAAAATTAATAATTTCTGAATTTTTCTTTTCTTAATTCCGTAAATATATTTTTTATATATTTACAGAAAGCTAAAAATTTGATCATAATTCTTTTTTTATTTATGAAACACAACTGCAATTTAAAATTCATCTATTATTAAATAATTAATAATTGTGGTAGGCCTTCAGGATAAAAAAGCTGCAGTATGACGCATTCTTCTGTAAAGTAGCTCTATATATGCATTTTTATTTTTTTAGGGTTTCGTTCATCTTATGAAACTTTATTTGTCCCGCTACGTTGTCTGTCCGTCACGGAGCCGGTTCTCAGAAACTATATAACTAACAGACCTGAAATTTTGTATACTTATAGCTGAATACCTACTATGAAGCTGAAAATCATAAAATTTAAAAAAATCGTATTATTTTAATATAGAGAGATAAAAAAATAAAAATCTAACAGCCTTTTCCTATTAAATTTAAACATTTTTCGTTATAGCTGTTGCCAACAACTAAAAATCCACAATAAAATTCTTTCTACAATAATTAATTTTCTATTGAAAGATTTCCACATGAAAAATGAAAATGAAATAAAAAGTTTCACCAATTGAAAAAAAGATTAATATGACGTCGTATTGGTAATAAAACGGAAATTTTCAAAGCTTTCTCGATAATACAAGGAGTATGAGTATGTGTAAGTACAGGAAGCAGGTTAATATGATGTCATTAGAAAATTAAAAAGAAAATTAATCTGACGTCTTATTGGAAGTTTGACGGACTTTTACAAATGTTTCAGAATAATACAAAGAGAAAATCGATATGAGTAATAGAGAAAGCAAGTAGATATGACGTCAGCAAGTGATTATAACGTCATATGAGTATGAGGAACGTATTGAATCATGATAAAAACCCGATTATGGATATATTGGCATATTTTAACATTTTGAAAGTCTCTATACAACATGTTTAATTTTGAAATTGATTTTTTTTTTAATATCGCATTTAGTCCATATGACAGATATTATTATGTCAAAGTATAATAGTGGGCTTCGACCGCTATCGGACCGGTTCAGATTTTCAAAAAAAACGAGAAAAATAGACTGGGAAATTTTTAAACGATACAAAACATGACTTTTTTTTTTTTTTTTTTTTTGTAGTCCTTTGGAAAGTGAAATTTATTTGAATTTATTAAAGAAAGGATAAAGTGTTTTGAAAGGAATATTAAACGAAACCCTTTGTGTGATCTTTGATCACACTTACCCACTTGTTTTCTTTTGCTGATGGAGAGGTGCCAGGAAGTAAGTTTTTCTTTCTGCTGTAAGTTCCGGTGCTTCTTACACCTGATCTTGAACTTGTGCCTTCATCTGATTGTTGCGCTTTTGTCTCGTTTTATGTCTGGCTTCTCACATCTCTTTTGAGGAATACATAATCAAACAACAAAACAAATGAAGTCGGTCAAGGCTTTTACATCAGCAATGACCGTAGATCGATAGAAAAAAGCATATTTCACCTGTTCATCTAACTGGAGAATTCTTGGAATGATACAGTTGCTCAATACATAAACATGAATACATTATTAAAATTAAGTTATTGATAGCATTATTTTTACTTTTTAGTCTATGTTTGTTTACAGATTTGAACAAAAATATTTTTAATATTTTAAAAATGCACGTGGCCACGCGGGCAATTGTAATCACATGCGCGCGTATCAGAATGTGTACATGCATGATTCATTATTAAAATTAAGTTATTGATAGCATTATTTTTACTTTTTAGTCTATGTTTGTTTACAGATTTGAACAAAATTATTTTTAATATTTTAAGCATGCACGTGGCCACGTGGGTAATTGTAATCACATGTGCGCGTCTCAGAATGTGGGTATGCATATGAGTGCAGGGTGCGTGCACTGCAAAAAATAAAAAGTGTTGATTTTACAGTTCAATACTGGCATCCCAGCTGTCAGTATTATACCATAAAATAATCTGCCGCGCATGCGCGGTTGCGTATTACTGCTTAATTTACTGTTTATTACTGTTAATTTTACGGTATAATACTGGCAGCTGGGTGCCAGTATTATACTGTAAAATCAACACTTTTTGTTTTGCAGTGTGCGCCCCAGCCGGTGTGTATTTCTATACAGTGCACAAAATAAGGAGGAGGGGGTATAACTCCAATTACCTTAGAATAAAGATATTTGGATCGAAATCACTCTTTTATGACTTTATGTTTCTTATAGGCAATTTTTTCCTTGAAAGACTGTATATACATTTAATTTTCTTCGAATTTTGAAACTTTCAATAACACTCTCCAATCTAGTCGACAATTATTTATAACTTCGTATCGTCTAACTTTCGAAAATATTCTTCAATTTCCGCGAAATTGGTATATTTTATTATTTTTTTCCCCAACTGAAAATGAGGTGTTTACAATTAGTCTACATGGACGTTTACAGGGACACAAATATTTCGGATACATTTTGGCCTATAGACGATAATTGTTTGGAGTACATTTTCAAGCAATTGTAAAGTGATGTAATGACGCTACAACGTATTTTCTATAGAAAATGACGTGCGTAGCATTTATTGTTCATTTACAAGGATTTATTAGTACAAGTTGACGATTAGTACTTGTTTGAAGTGTTTTTTATGAAATATTCAATGTTTTTTTACAGGGCATCGTCAAAGAATTCAGATACATTATTACATATGTGTAATAATTGCAAAAGTATGCGTTTTAAGTTGTGTTATATATTTTCAAGCTTAACTAATTTTTAGCACATTATGTGGAGTGTATGAATTCTGTAGATCAGGGCAAAAGAATTATAAAAGAATACACAAAATAATTATAATTAATTTTCTGTTGGAGGGGATTTACTGAAAGTGTGTTTTCAAATGCGTTACGTGTTTTTCAGCTAAATTAAATTTTACTATGCTATGTGATGTGAGTTTAATATACATAAATTCATTCTGCAAAAATAAATGTGATACGTTGCCGTAATTGCCAGAAGACCATTTTAAGTTGTTTTATGCGTTTGTCAGTTGAACTACATTTTAGTTTCATTATGTGGTATATATTAAACTCAATAGATCATATATACAGAGCTTCACAAAATAATTCTCATACATTACAGTCTATGAAAAGTTATTGTTAAAAATAGGATTTTTATCATTTGGGTGTTTTCTAAATTGTTTATTTAGATGTCTCCTTTCATTATATAAGGGGAAAAAGGTTTCGTAACACTATTCTGATATTTTTGGAAAATATTTCATGATCTAGACGGGATGCGTGATTCTTCGTTCTTGTTATTCTTTCACATACACTGCCAAGTTTTATTAACCCTTAATATAAATTAGTTCTGATCTATCTTGAAAATTCTGTTAAATACGAAAGACAATGTTTTTTGAGACTGCACCACGATTGAAATATGTATTTTGCAAGTTGAACTATCGCAACTCTTAGAATAAGGATATAATAATTTTTTTATTGAGAGGTAAGACGCTTACTTGGAAATCCATGAATGTTTGTTATTACTTAACAGAAATGAAATGACATGAAAAATATTTTTTAATTCAATATAATTTAAAGATTTTTAAAGTTATCGATTTTATGTACATTTTCTGATATACGTCAATATTGAAAAATGTATTTTGCATGTTGAACCGTTTCAACTCTTAGAATAAGGATATAATTTTTTTTTTTTTTTTACTTAGACTTATGTCGCTTACTTGAAAATGCATCACTATACTGTTGTTCGTTAATACATACCAGAAATGAAATGGCATGAAAAGGATTTTCAAATTCATTATAACTTTCGGATTTTTAAAGTTGTCGCTTTTATACCAATATATTTTCAAATTATACTTGTAAGAATGGAATTAAATTTTGGTTGGAAAGAGTTTTCAAGCACTGATTCTAATGATGACCAAAAAGTTTATGTATCCATTTGTCATATTTTAATAATTGCATTACTATTTAATAACAATTCTTTCAAAAACATTTTAACCAAAATATACATAAGTGTAACAAAATATCGTTTTAGCAAAATATCATTCAAAACAATTACTAAAGAAATGTATAAATAATTTTATCCTCTATGTCTAAATAACTGAAGTTTCTCTTAACAAAAATTTGTTAAATTTAAATAATTTTGTTTCACTGATTCAGAATGAATGAAAATGTGTGTTTCCTTTATTTTTCTTTTAACATGCTGCGCTTGAATATAAAATAAATTATGGTGGCTGCTCTTCAACTTTTAAAAGTTAAGTACAATGTTTAGATGATATCTCTTGGTTTAGATGACAAATATAAACGTACGTTATCATCACAAATTTTTCACGAATCAATTCGCTGCGTTTTCGACGCATCAATTTTTTTTTTTGTTCTTTTTAGTCAAAAGTGTAAATTAAATTATTCTATTCTGCATTTCTTCTTTGATTTCGATATCTACTTGAAAGAGACTATAAAAAATCTTACATAAACCCAAGAAAATATTATTTAGGATAAAGAGTAATTTTTGTCAAATTTCCCGGAAAAAATCCAATTATATGCGCCATAAAGCAGGAATCTTTTAATATGCTTTCTTTTGCGGTTGACAGTTTCCATGGAAACCAGATCCATTTTTTCTGTCACATCCCGGGACTTCCTTTTTCCTTTATTTCAAGGAACCTTAAAGACTAAGTTTCCTTCCAGCTGTTTATTTATGGTGGTCTTGGTTATTGACAGTTTTCTGATAAAATCTCAAATCCTGTTTTATATGGAAGGTAAAGAATTTTGTCTAGTTAAAGAAAGATATTATGTTATACTTCCAGAATTTGAGAGATTACAGTTCAATGTTAGGGGGAAAAATCTAAATAAATAAGAGGTATAAAAATAAACATAAAATATTCAAACATATTTAATAGCGTGTCCCTTATTCCTGAAAATGTCAGCGAATAAAATCTATTTTTAGCTAGTCATAATTAGATTAATTTAATGAATGTTTTTAATTATAAAAAATGAAGCATACGTTTTTAAAAATAAACTTAAACATCATTTTAGTTTTAATGAAGCATAATTTTAAATAAGTTCTCTTTGTTATATTTTAATATACTTAACATAAGTGAAAATTTTGCAATTTGAATTTTATTACACTGTAAATTTATTGCGTTGAATTATTTTTCTATGTTATTTAAGAATTAAAAAAATATTTCTTTCTTTCAATGCTAGAAAAAAAAATCTAAATAAGTAAGTGGTATAAAAATAAAAGTAAAATATTCAAACTTGTTTAATAGCGTATTCCTTGTTCCTGAAAATGTCGGCGAATAAAAACTATGTTTAGCTAGTCATAATTAGATTAATTTAATGAATTCTTTTTAATTATAAAAAATGAAGTACGTGTTTTTAAATATAAACTTAATCATCATTTTAGTTTTAATAAAGCATAATTTTAACTAAGTTCTCTTTATTATATTTTAATACCTAACGTAGGTGAAAATTTTGCAATTTGAATTTTATTATACTCTAAATTTATTGCGTCGAATGACTTTTTTATGACATTTAAGAATTTAAAAAATAGTCGTCCGTTCCTATATTTCAAAGAACCTTAAAGACCAGGTTTCTTTCCAGCTAGTTAATTTCTATATCCTAATGAAGAGTTTTGCATTTTCATTCATTTAAATATTACAGTGCTATATTGCTCTATTAGTGCTATATACGCAGTGTTAAAAATCGGCAGCAAACTGTCCAGTCATTCAACCGTTATCTTACCATATTATAAAACATTATAGTTGGTCAAAATAGAGATAAATTACGGTTATGTGACCGTTATAAAAACGGTTAAATGACTGGACAGTTTTCTGCAGATTTTTAACAGTGCAGCTTAATTTTACAATTTATTTTGACATAAGGGCTTTTCATATAATTGAACTTAACCATTTATTTTTTTAATTCCATTTACATTAATCATGCATTAATCATTTTACGTATCCATTTACGTACAATTTATTTTGACATAAGGGCTTTTCATATAATTGAACTTAACAATTTATTTATTTAATTCCATTTACATTAATCATTTTACGTATTCATTTATTTTATGTGTTATTTCCAAAATTGTTTCAATAATATCTCTAACATCAGGTAATCCAAAGTAATGGTAAAAACTATAAATTATATGATTCGAAAATGATAGATACTAGTACGATTTCAAAGAGATTAGCAAAAAAATTATGGTAGAGGTCTGTACGGGCCGATTTTCACTGACCTGGATGAAAACTATCTTGGCTCGGTGTAAAAGATATAAATTTGACTCGGGTCCGGCAAGTTTTTGAAGTGAAAACTTCTTTAGGCGCGTTGGGCATTTTTTGAGATGGGAAAAAAACCATTGAACTCGCGACACTGTTACTGTAACCGACACTGTTACCGACACCTCTGTATATTTGAAGGTAAAATTTCTTTAGGCGCGTTGGACATTTTTTGTGATGGGAAAAAACCATTGAACTTCCGACACTGTTACTGTAACCAACACCTCTGTATACAAGTATGTACTTGTATTGTGTATAGTTCGGTATGAGGTAGGGCGGGGCGGGCGCGTCACGCGCCGCATGCTTGCCCGTGGGCTATTGTTTTTTATGAAAATTATTTATATATTATATTTAATATATATTTATATATTATTTTTATGTAAATTAAACAGTGGTATTTTATTATATATATATATATATATTATATATATATAATATATATATACATTATATATTATTTATATATTATATATATATATATATATATATAATATATTGAAATTCATGTTTTTACTTCTGTCGGCACTCCCGGAGTGCTTGTGTTTTTTTTTCCTCACAGTTCATGGTTCGTTACCGGACAAAATTAGTTCGTCCCAACCCGACCCGACCCGATACAATTTCTACAAAAAAATGACGATTTTTCTTAAGCAAAATTATTCCACCATTAAAATGTTTTAAAAAAAATACGGCATTCATATTTACGCAAAATTAATAATGTACAATCTTTTCAAACATTAATGAATTGCGAACATTATATGTTCGCAAGGTATGAAATACGGAATAACAAAATTAATGATCACTGCGACAATTCCGTTCATACGAATACCCAGTGAATAAAGATAACATCGTTTAGAAGAAAATAAAATAGTTATTTGAAAAAAATCATAATTTAAAAACTCTATAAAAAAAGAAAAGAAGATATTTTCAAATATATTTCTTGAAATTATTAAATCAAAATAAATTTATAAAGATTCCATCAACAAATGTACAGTCACCTGTTATTTTTACAAAAACTAATTACCGACCCGACACGGCCCGGAAAGAATGAACTCGGGGCTCAGCCCTGCTAAACTCGCCAGAATTAACATAACCCGAAACCGGCCCAGCTCGAGTCTAACAAATTAACATTGGCTCGAGTCCGTGCAGACATGTAAGGTATGGGATTTTTTATTGACAAGAAAGCTTATCGTAAAATAAATACATTTGTGACCGAAAGTTAGCGCTACCGCATGTCCCTATTTAAACCATTATACGAGAGGAATTGAAGTAACAATACTCTTACATGTTGCGCAGAGTGTCATGCCTAGCCTGACGGTTTTGCGTCGTAGGAAAAGTCGCACATTGAACAATTGTTATCCCAGCTGCGTTACGAGCTGAGCTGCACTGTTCTATAAACTACCCAAATAAATGAAACACCACTTGTCGGTGGTAACTAGTCTAGCAGTAATGCTTTCGTCATTTAAAAACATCACGTGCTTTATTGTGCATTTCTGTGAAAACAGTAATGTGCTATTGTATTTAGATTTCGATTGATTGATTTTTTTTCTTTTTATGTAACTTTTGGATCTCCTGATATAATTGTTCATTTTCACTGTCAAAAGGATTTTTATTGGAAACCATAAATTGCATTAGTGTACAGCATTTCTGCTTTTATTTAGATCAATTTTCAAATAGTCATCAAAACCCTTATAAAAATTTCAAAAAAAAATTACAAAGAAGCAGAGTAATTTTTGTCAAATTTCTCAGAAGAACTCTGATTAAATACGCCATAAAGCAAGAATCTTTTAGCATGCTTTCTTTTTTTGTTTGACAGTTTCCACGGAAATCAGATCCATTTTTCTGCCACATCCAAGGACTTATTTTTCCCTCAAGGTACCTTAAAGACCAAGTTTCCTTCCAGCTGTTTATGTATGACGGTCTTGGTTATTAACAGCTTTCTAATACGTTCTAAAGTCTTTGTTTTTTATAGATAGTAAAGAATGTTATTTTACAAAAAAGATATCATGTGATGCTTTTATAATCCAACAATGGTATAATGCCATGAAAAACAACAAAATATGTAGGAAGTATAAATATGAATGCAAATTGAAATTTATTGAACAGCCTGTTCCTTGTTCCTGAAAATGTTGGCAAATAAAATCAGTTTTAGCTAGTCATAATTATGTTAAATTAATGATTATTTTAATTAAAGAATATATAAACTAAATCTTTATTTAAATTTTAATGAGTCATGATTTAAATAAATTCTGATATTTGTTATGTGTAAATAGTTGAAATAATTGAAAATATTGCAGTTTAAATTTTTTTTTCCATTATGTAACAGTTTATTTTTTTTAATATTCCTGAATTGGACATTTGAAGTGTTTGTACTTCAGTTTCTATATATAAAAAACATGATATTATGATAAAGGGAAAACTATCTCAAACAATTTTATAGCTGAAGAAGTCAGAAACCTAAATTGCGCTTATAATATATTTTTAAATGCAAATATTATGGACTTTAAAGAAAGTATTCTTTAAAATGGATGTTTATTTATTTTTTTAATACAGCAACAGGAAACATTCGAAAGGGCACCGAGGCGTTCACAGAACAGCCAAGTGTTACTCTCTTTACTTTTCTGTCTGCTAGTGTCTTCATTTTTCTGTCTGCTACTTTCTTTACTTACACTGTCTTTACTTTATTGATTTGTTTTTATGTTTACGCAATTTTCATATCTTTCTGCACAATAGTTCCTTCTTGCTGTTAAAATACGAGGGTGAATCAGACGTAAACGATACTTTTAAAAAATTATTTTTTAAATATTTTTGCCAAAATTACATCATTGTCATTTTTTAACATAACTTATTGTAACAGCTAAACACTGAGAGTTTTTTAAATTCTTGTATAACTCTTGTATCACGAATTAGGACGTGTTTGAAGCCAATTGCACGAAAAATCTTTGATTTCTTCATCTGATGAAAATATTTCTTCTCCTGACGCTTTCTTTACGGGAATACTAACAAATGCTAGTCCGAAGATGATAAGTATTAACTATAAGGAGCATGTTCCAGTGTTGTTTTCTCTGAAGTTCCCGACATTTTGTTTTGTTAAACTAACTGTGTGATGTGTTGAATTGCCCTGTAAAAGAAGAACATTGGAACGTTTTTTTTTTGGACAGATATGCCCCTTTAATATTCTCAAAAAATTCACAGTTCTGTACTGCGTTAATTGCATGAAATTCATGAAAAATGTCGCTGTACACAATACCTCGTAAACCTCTAACACTATTAGGGAGAACTTCAGTGGAGCAGTTTTACGTTTTATGCAAAATTCCGTACTGGATCGCCTAGTTTTATCTCCTCCCTGGCATTTTTAAACAACTTGTGGCATTTGCATAATTAAAACTTTGATAGGGTGTAATTTCCGTGTTGTACATTCAATCTGTGCTAAATTTCAATAGGTTGGACATTTTCATTTGTTAAATTAGAATAATTGTACTTTTTTGTATGTAGCAACGCTAAGTACTTTATGAAATCGCATTAAGTAGGCCACCAGTTATTGACACCTAACCATGACACTTGAGCGAAAATCTAACTCAGATAAGCACTTTGTTGTAAAATTCTACAAAGTAATGTCATCTAGCGGTAAATGAGACACTTATTTTTATTTTGGAGTGAATTTATTCACCACTAGAGGGCCAAGAATATATTAAATGAGAAATAAACTTTTGAGAATACAAAAAGTGCCATTTTAAAGCAACAATCTTATTTCTAAAATTAAGGAAGTGTTTTTATAATCTATTTGTAAAGCAACCATCCTAAACTTTTTCCTTAAAGTTATACTTGTAGAAATTAGTTTAAAGATGCATATGATATATTAAGGCCATGATTTAAGGTTTATGGTTATTTAATTTGGCTTAATAGGAGGGTGACACTTATTGGTTCCTAGAATTTCATTTCACCAGTCTCTGATAGAGGTGTTAGTTAGTGGTTATATTAAAGAAAGTTGAAATCTATTATTTGAACTGTTTAAAAATGCATAATAATAAATTAAATTTATTTTGTAGTAAACACCATTAAAATTTAAGTTGTTTTATCAGTGTCTGACACCAGATGTCAGTTACTGGAGCATAAATGTCAGTTATTGGATATCTGTATTACTAATAATGCAGTACTAAATATTACTGCTATATAACTCTACATTACTATTAATGCAGTACAGCTTACTAAATCCCACTTTTTATAATAAATATTAATCTATTTTGTTTTTATAACACAGAATAAAATTTTTTTAAAGCATTTTAATCTTTCAAAATAAAGTATCAGCCACTAGTTCACTTTGTGTGAGTTATTGGTGTTTCAAAATAGGGATGGTGTCAGTTATTGCAGCTTTTGACCATATTTATGAATAAAATTAATTTTTAATAATAAAATGTATAATTTTTCAAAGTTTTGCCAACAATATTTTTTTAATATATCTGTACTATCCTTTCAAAAACAAAGGTAAGCATAAAATAGGCTTAATTTTTTGTAATAGTGATTTGAACAAGAAAAAATCCTTAAAGTGGCAGTTACTGGGGGTTTCACCCTACTTTGTGTTTAATATTAGCAAATAAATAAATGAACATAAATGAAGAATATTAAATGAAGAATAAAACCATGTGAAATGAATTTTTAATTCGTAAACAACTTATCATAGCTGTCATGACAACAAGTATAAAAATTGTCTATTGATATAGAAAGAAAAGCTCGCTTTTATTTCGATTCACGCTTACATTTTTTACTCAAAACCATACATTAAATTGTTGTATTGCACAAAAATCTCACATAAACTTTTAAGAAATATTACAAAGGCGCAAAGTAATTTCTGCCAAATTTCTCGGAAGTAATTTCATTACATGCCCCATAACGCAGGAATACTTACTCATGTTTTCTTTTTCGTTTGACAGTTTCTATGAAAACTAGATCCATTTTTTTTAACACCACGGGACTTCCGTTTCCCTTTATTTCAAGACATCTTAAATACCAAGTTTCCTTCTATTTATTTATGGTGGTCTTGGTTATTGAAGTTTTCTGATAAGATCTCACGTCTTTGTTTTTATAGAAGGTCAAGAATATTTTGCGGCAAAACACGATATATGATACTTCCATAATCCGAGAGATTATAGTAAAATGTCAGGAAAAATAACAGATTAAGTTAAATATATATATATATATATATATATATGTGTGTGTGTGTGTGTGTGTGTGTGTTTATCATCTACTTTTAAATTCATTTAATAGATTTTTAATTAAATTCTATACCCTTATTACATGCCATCTTTAAGTAATAGATTCTGTCATCTGTCATGCGAACTTGTAAGTTATTTTTTTTGCTTTGAAAGATGTATATATTACATATATATACTTTATATTCCGGCGTATAACGCGCATGTATATTCGACTATTACACGCACCGTATTCTTTGCAAAGTAACCCTTATGAGGTATGTATCATGGAAATATTATAAAGAACATTAAAAACTTTAATCCTCTTTAATAAAAAGCTACGTGATGCTGACGACTGGCTTTTTCGCTAATCATTGCGACAGATTAATCTCGGAAAATGAAACATTTGAAGTTACTGAAAAAATTAATAGCTCGAAAAGTATTTGTCAGAAAATTATTAGACAAACTGCGTTAGAAAGGTAAAAAATGTATTTTTCTATAAATTATATAAATTATATATATTATAATTATTATATAAATTTCAAATCTAATGATTATGCCGTTTTTTAAATATTGAATTTCAAATATTACCAAATTTCACAATAGAGTACCATAGCGAAACCTTCACGCATAAAAAGATAATGATAACGGCAATATTTCCTGACGTGTATACTGGCTATAGCACGAGTCACAAATTATAGTAGTCTTATTATTCTGCTAAAATATAAAAGTGAATTATGATGTCACGAGTGCATGATTTTTATTTAATTCTTGTCAAATACTAGATGCGCCATTTCTTTTTAGTTCTTTTAATGTTAAGTGAACGAAGTCACGGATAACAGCTAGTACAAACATAAAAGATACGAGCAAATTTAAATCGAGGACATAAAATACATCTACAACTATATCTTTACTGAATCCCCACAAAGCGTTTGTAATCTTAATCTGTTTCATTAAACTTACCGCGTCTTTTTTTCTTGTTCATTTATTTGGAGATCTCAACACCTTCACTCATCTTTACTTAATTTTTAATCTTTCATTTTTATATCCGATGTGTAACGCGCACCTACAAATTTTCTTGTTTCAAAATTACGCGTTAAAAGCCGGAATATACGGTACATACAGGGTGTTCCAAAATTCGACCGACAAATAAAGAGGGATGATGGAAGGCTTCAAGAGGATGGAAACTTACTGTAGGACATGGGGTCTCAAACCAGAAATGTGCAAAAATAGTTATGAAAAGTGTGACGTTATTTGTATCATAATCATTCATTTTTTGATTTATTTTATGCGTCATTTTCAAAATTGTTTCAATAATATCTGTGAGACATTTTTCAGCAATAGTTTGATAAAAGAATATTTTAATTATAAAACAATTGTTCTCTTTCTCCAAAAATATTTTTATTAAAACCACGAATTCAATCATTGTACTGCATTTCCACTTTTATCAAAACCACAGATTGAATTATTGTGCAGCATTTCTATTTTTATTTAGATCTGTTACAAAGTAGCCATAAAAAATCTTACATAAACCTTAAAAAAAAAATCTGCAAAGAAGCAGAGTAATTTTTGTGAAATTTCTCGGAAGAAATCTCATTATATTCGCCATAAACGAGGATTCTTTTAACATGCTTTCTTTTTCTTTTAACAGTTACCATAGAAACCCTTCTCCCCCCCCCCCCTGTTATATCCCGGGACTTCCGTTTTCTTTGATTTCAAGGAACCTAGGCCAAGTTTCCTCCCAGCTATTTATTTATTGTGGTCTTGGTTATTGACAGTTTTCTGATAAGATCTCAGGTCTTTATGGGAGGTAAATAGTGTTACGTACCAAAAATATATGTAATATTACTTCTATAATCCGAGAGTTTACAGTAAAATTCTCGAAAAAATAACAAAATAAATTATTTGTGTTCTAATTTTTGTCAAAATAGAAAGAGAAAATCGAAGAAACATTTGGTAAAATGTTTCCAAAACTGTAACATTATTTTAAAATTCATTAGAAAAATTATTATATCTTAACTTTCAAATACAAGAGTCTGCAATTTTCTTATTTTATCCATCAAAAGTCGTTGTCAAAAATTAAAGACATTTTGTTTACGAAATACATAAACACTTCCCATGAATGTTTACCTCTTTAAAAATAGTTCTGCAGTTGCAAATATATGTGTACTTGAAAATATAGGCATGGTATAGAATTTTATAGGCACGCTGTATGTTTTTAAAAACAGTATTTTTGTTTTCGGTTAAATTCATAGAATTGTGTTATAATTAATGAAAAAAACACTTTAAAATTTAGAAGCATTTCCTCATTAGATATATATATACTTCTTTTGGCTATCTTGCTGCATGTGTATTTGAATATCGTCTATAATATTATTTTAAAAATAACACTCATTTAAGATTATTTAGCTATACTTTTAACATTTAGAAAGAGAAACACTCTAAAAGTACAAGGTGAAAACTTTATTCAATTCATACTTGTTGCAACCGTCGAAATTCGACGCAAGAGAATATATTAAATAAATATGTTACAATTTAAGATTATGAATAAAAGAATAATATAATTAAAAGAAAACTGACACTGCAAATCCAACGCATGATATTCGCACAAACATACTCTCAAAGCTTTCCACATGAACATCATAATCATTCCTGATCTCAGTAAAAATCTAGACAATAACGTCATTTAGGTTTGTAAAAATTGAAATTTTGTGTTTGAAAATTCACGATTTAAAAATGATACAATTTTCTTAAACAGACGATTTAGTTTTTAATTTCAGAGTTGGTAGAATAAAAAAAAAAACTTGGAAAATAAAACCTTTTTGTGCATACTAAGATTCTTTAGATAAATAGCAGAAGTTCTGTCTATTAAGATGCAATTATAAGGGTCAGTGAATATGACGTCATACTGACACAGGGCGAGGCTAACGAAAAAGACAGGCTACCGCGGTGTATTCCACTTATCGTTTTTTACAGACCGCTAGAGTGACGCAATGCTCTTTTCGTACACCTTCATTGGTGCATTCGAGCATCACGTGACTCCGGCGGTCTGTAAAAAAAGATAAGTGGAATGCACCGTGGTAGCCTGTATTTTTCGTTAGCCTCGGACACAGGGTTAGTAAAATACTTTATATTGGAGGAGAAATTCATCTTTTGTTTTCCGAATGACGTCATTTTCCTCATAGGAAACATTTCGTTTTGCATATTACTTCTTATGATAGATTATTCACTGTTATTTTATTTACAAAGATTACTTAATATTATTTCTCAATAAATAATCCGTATTCTGCTCTTCCGTGATTACTGCATAATTAAACGCAATCATTTTAATACGTTTAATTTTTATGAAAACCATTGAGATTTTTCTTTTAAATATGACGACATTTACGCTGATGGAATCTCCTTCTAATTGGTGGAATGTGATAAGGCAAATTAATTTTATGTTATACAGAGAAAATCTTAACCCAATTGCCACGAAGTTGAAGACATTTCATAAAAAAAAAACTTTTAAAATTAAAATTAAAATATAAAAATGGAAATATTTAAAAAAAATAGCTAGTGTGGGCACATCTACAAATGAACACTTTCATTTAAAAAAAAATAATTATCGAAATTTGTTCAGTAGAAAGCTCAGGACAGATGACTCAAAAAACAGCCTTCTGTTTTAAATATTTAGATATTTTAAAAAAGTCTCATATATGTATGTGTTAGTGTGCAACATTATAATTAATTATTTACAAAATTATTTCCAATAATAATTAGGAGAGAAACAATTGGAGGATGTTGAGTTAATTTAATTTTTAATATACGTTGTTATGTATTTTTAATCATTCGCATTCTGGCTATTAATTAAATCTATCATACTCATACGACATGTAATTTGCTTACATCAATTATTATCTTATGTTCTGATATTTCACTTAAGTATTATTTATTAAAGGGCTATAGTTAAAATAAAAGAAAAATGACTACCTTTCTGATTATATAACAAATACTCACTACATTCTCTCTTTATTAAACTGCCTATAATGAATTTTCTACAAATTAATTTTTCCTATTTCTCTTTAATCTTCTCTAATTACTGCTACTATTCTAATTAAGGATACTATTATCAAAATCCTGAAAAACAAATAAGTGTTATTTTATTTATTAAAAATCCGAAGCATGTGGTCAATTAGAAAAAATATAACCAACCATACATAAGCAGATTAATTCTAAATAATCAATTAAAAAAAAATATCTCTTTCAATTCAGTTATTAAAAGAAATCCCATATTTCAACGTTGTGTTATTTATGGCTTTCTGCAAATTAAAACAGAAAACAGTTAGACTTATTTCAAAAAATATATTTATTTAAATTCTAGGAAATCGATACATAAATGTGCAAACAATCTGAATATATTACACAAAATAGTTTGCGTATGTGTATAAACCCAGACCTCAAAATATAAAAATATATTTGTTTTGTAAGAGTTAATACACATTTATTGCAAAATTATTGTAATTGTTTTTTATTCTAAATTTACAAAAAAGTTCTAAATTTACAAAAGAGGGATTAATTAATATACACTTTAATTTTAATTTATGTTATGTATTTTATTTTGATAAAAAGAAAATATATTTGAGAATTTCTACATTTTTAATTGTAAAACACAATAATTCAGAGAAGCAAATAGATCACACTAAAATTGAAAAACAAATAGAAAAAAAATACTTTTAATCTTTTTTATCATAAAAATATAAATTGCTGAAAATTCAATAGTTATTTTTTTTTCTCGGACACAATAACTTATTTTTGTTTGTGAATACATTTTAATTTAATTAAAAAAATGTAGAGATATATAGTTTCAGTCAAAGTAAGATCTCTTAAAGAAATTAAATCTCCATTACAAAATAGTTTTTCAATTGCATTTTCATTATTCAATTCAAAAATTCATTTTTAGTTAAAAAATAAAGGAAACTGAATGAACCCTTTCCTAAAGGCACTTCGAAAGTTTAAACACTTGAAGATTTTTTTTTAAACCTCGAATGTAGTTTTTATTGTTAGTATCTTATTTTTTGATAAACTACTTCAATTTTGAAGTAGTTGACACTTCAGTTTGAAGAAGACACTCATTTGAAAGTGCTACATCGAAAATTAAATCATTTTAGATAGATTTATTAACCTATAAAGCTGGTGTTATTTTATTGGTTTCGTTACTAAAGCGTTTCAGTTTTGAGAAAAGTTCAACGCTAAATGTTTTTGAAAGATAAACAATTTGATAAGCTTTAAAAGTTTTAAATAGACTTTTCCAGTTTATAATTTGTGTGCTATTTGTCTCTTTTTGTATTTTGATAAAATATTTCAATTTGAAAAAGGTACTTCAGATTGAAGAAGACATTCAAATTGAAGAAGACATTCAAATTGTTGAAGAAGACATTCAGATTGTTGAAGAAAACATTCAGATTGTTGAAGAAGACAGTTCGAAGATTATTAGAAAAATGGTGGCTCCTTTGCACTCGGATTACTCCTTGTCCATATTTTCAAATGTAATGGTCATTTCTTTTATTATCATATTCAGTTTCTTGTATAAAATTGCTGTATGAAGCTCGAAAGACAAATGGAAGGTTGCGGTAGTCATGCTGATTCATTTACAAGGTCTTCTTAACATGTTTATCATTTTGTAAGTGAATACAATTATGAAGCATGAAGACCGTAAGAAATTGGTAAGCACACATTTGCATTCATTTCTTTCCAGTCACATTTATTCGCACATAATGTTCGTTTCTTTCTTTAACACATTTAGCATCTTTTTAGAAAATCCTACACTAAGACCGGAAGACTGGCAGAAGAGCTGGATAAGCAGGCAGCCGCGTTCTTCTTTTCAATGTCCCATCTTTGTTCCGGGCTGGATATGTAGCAATCATGATTGGCAGCTGCAGTTTGATAGGACGGTCGAGTCCTTTAGGTTCTATTACAAACTGCAAAAAAATAAAAATAAAAAGTTTACTAAGATCAAATAAATTTTAGAAATATAAAAAAATATATATATTTGTAAGCTGAACGGAATTTGAGGAAGATTTAAAATCTTGCAGTCGACAAAACATAATAAAATGTATATTGGTAATGCGAATGTGAGCCAAGCACTTAAAGACTGATATAGAACATTTTTAATATAGATTCATTGTTGGAAAAACCCGTCGGTATAGTAAAAGTCAAAAAGAAAAATTTGTTCATGCATCACAAATATAGGGCATTTATTTTTTGGTGATGCTAGTTGGACCGTAGAGGAATGATAGAATGCTGCATGGGTGTGATTGTGCCTAAACCGAACCAAAAAATTCCGTTTAAAGATGACGCAAAAATAGAGACAAATGACTACAAAATCATTTTCATCGAAAACCGACTTGAACTTGCCAAAATCATTTTAATTGAACCGTAATGTGAGCCAAATCCAACACATTTGAAACCTGAAATTAAATTAATGGCATTATGAAAATTCTTTGACGTAATTCTGTAAAAAATGTCAACTATCATATCTCCAACGAGCAGGGAAGACCGAGCTAAGCTCGGTCAAAATTAGCTTTGAGTTCAAATATCATGACGCATGACCAAAATGATGTACTAATAACATTTTTTCGAACATGTGACCTTGCCCAACAGTCTTCTCGTGCCCAAAAACTATAGGAGGCAAAATTTAGTTTAAATAGTCTGAGCCGTTTTTAAGATAAAATAGCTTGACCCATAATGACCCATGACCAAAATGTCCCATTAATTGAATTTTCTCGAACATGTGACCTAGCCCAACAGTCTTCTTGTGCCCAAAAGCCATAGGAGGCAAAATTTAGTCTAAATAGTCTGAGCCGTTTTTAAGATAAAATAGCTTGACCCATAATAACCCATGACCAAAATGACCCACTAATCGAAATTTCTCAAACATGTGACCTAGCCCAATAGTCTTCTCCTTCCCTTAAACTTTAGAACACTAAATTTAGTTCAAATCCTCTGAGCCGTTTTCAAGATAAAATAGCTTGACCCATAATGACCCATGACCAAAATGACCCACTAATTGAATTTTCTCAAAAATGAGACCTAGCCCAACAGTCTTCTCGTGCCCAAAAACCATAGGAGGCAAAATTTAGTCTAAATAGTCCGAGTCGTTTTTAAGATAAAATAGCTTGAGTCATAATTACCCATGACCAAAATGACCCACTAATTGCATTTTCTCGAACATGTGACCTAGCCCAACAGTCTTTTCGTGCCCAAAAACCATAGAAGGCAAAATTTAGTCTAAATAGTCTGAGCCTATTTTAAGATAAAATAGCTTGACCCATAATGACCCATGACCAAAATGACCCACTAATCGAATTTTCTCGAACAAGTGACCTAGCCCAACAGTCTTCCCGTGCCGGAAAACCATACAATGCAAAATTTAGTGCAAATAGTCTGAGCCATTTTTCAGATAAAATTACCTTGACCCACAATGACCCCAAAATGACCCACTAATTGAATTTTCTCGGACAAATGACCTAGCCCAATGATTTTGTCGTGCCCGAAACTCGTAGGATATAAAATTTAATCAAAATCGTTAGAGCCGTTTTTAGATAAAATTAACTTGACCCGGGTTGACCCAAAAATGACCCTCTAATCGAAAGTTCTCGAACATGTTACCCAGCCCAATAGTCTTCTCGGGCCCGAAAATGGTAAAATACAAAATTTAGTCAAAATCGTTTGAACCGTTTTTTTAGATAGAATTAGCTTGACCCAGACTATTGATGACCCAAAATGACCCACTAATCAAATTTTCTCGAACACGGGACCTAGCCCAATGATTTTCTGGTGCCCCAAAACGGTAGGATACAAAATTTCGTCAAAATCGTTAGAGCCGTTTTTAAGATAAAATTTTCATATACAGGGTGTTTCAGTTAAACGTTTCAAAACTTCTAAGAGGGGTAGGGTACATCCTGACAACTCGAAATCATATAGCAATGTGGGGTCGGAAATGCTTTCCTGTAGCGGTGTTGTACACAGAAGCACCATAAAGAAAAGAGACCGTAAGTGAGAAATCGCTTTAATAATACATGAAAAGAAGCAAAAAGTACATGGATTAAAGTAAGTGTTCGAAGTTGCTTCCACGGGCTACAATGCACGCGTCACATCTCCGACGCATGGACATCCGAACATTCTGGAATACTCCAGGCGAATTTCGAATTTCTCCGGCAGCTACTGCTTCTTGCAACCAGCTCCTCAGCATTGTCAACAGGGGTGTCATAAACTAGCGATTTCATATGACCCCAGAAATAAAAATCAAGACATGATAGGTCGGGTGACCGAGCAGGCCAATCCACGGGACCACCACGTCCGATCCACTGTTGACCAAATGTGACATCCAGGTAGTTACGAACAGCTCCGCTATAATGGGCAGGGGCTCCATCGTGTTGGAACCACATTGTCTGTTGCGTCGATGCAGAAATCTGTTCATCTCTCAAAAGTTGTGGCAATACTTGCTGCAGAAAGAGCAAGTAGTTATCTCCGGTTAGACAACACGGTAACAGGTAAGGTCCGATGAGGTGATCTCCCATAAAACTGGCCCATACATTGACCGAAAATCAAATCTGTGCTGCACGACGTCGTATTGCATGCGGGTTCTCGACCGCCCAGATATGGTCGTTATGCGAGTTGAAAATTCCTTCCCTTGTGAAGGATGCCTCATCGGAAAACACTTCAGCAGGAAAAGTGGGATTTGTAGCACATTTTCCAAGGTACCACTGTGCGAAAGCAATACGAGGTGCATAATCCTCCGGTTTCTGTGCCTGGACACGCTGCACGTGAAACGGATGCATGTCTTGTTCTCGGAGAATCCTCCAGACGCTGTAAGGGGAACCCTGATTACGTTTGCTAGACTTCGTGTGCTCGTTCTTGGATTCCTCTGTACATGCTGCAGCACATTCTGTTCGACGGCTGTAGTCCGTGCTGTTCTTACCCTGACCCTGTCAGCTCTTTCAAATGAACCTGTCTCAGCTAACCTCTGGTGCAGTCTTGCAAATAAATTATGACTGGGAATACGCCTCGTCGGATATCGTTCCGCGTACAAACGCTGTGCGGCTCGCCCACTACAATTTGCAGCGCCCAGTTCACCAAATGCATATCGGCTAATTCTGCGTTCGTGTAATCATCCATCCTATTAACTTGGCGTTCTTGTGCGAAATGAAGATTCCCTGCACGAAAGCTCGGAACTTTCGCACAACGCCATCTACCGCGTCAGAAAAGCATTTCTGACTGCCCATTGGTATACGATTTTGGTTCATCAGGATGTAAACTACCCTTCTTAGAAGTTCTGAAACGTTTAACTGAAACACCCTGTATATATATATATATATACATATATATATAGATATGTGTATATATAACCACACACAAGATTTGCTCGTATTAGAATATATGATATACGTTTTATCGTATATGAAAAACAAAAGGAGCATATTTTTTTATATTTTAATGGATAGTTTTCCCATCTGAAAGAAAATTATGGTCTTTCTTTGAAAAATTGGGTAAACCGAAACTTGAGACGTAAGAACTAGAACCAAACTCGAAACAAAAAAAATAGAGTCAACCGAACCCATAGCAAAAGAATTTGAACCATCTTGACCCGTTGCAGACTCTACAGACTGCAAGGACAAAGGTGAAACAAATTCAAAGTTGTGAAAAGTACACTGCTGCCCATCCAATATGCAACACCAAGAAGGACAAGAAGTCCAAATTTATTTCAGAGATTACAGATATTATCAATGTTAATTTATTTGAAATGCAGCCTTCTTGAGGAAGATGAGAAAATCAGAAAGAAGTGTTGCCTCCACTTCTGTCAATAACCACTCCTATACGCCGCGGCATTGAGCGAAAGAGATTTTGAATATGTTGGTGGGGAATGACAGCCCATGCTGTCTCCACAAGTAGCCACAGTTCATCTGGTGTACCCATGGGTGCGACATGCCGGGCTAGGCGTTCTCCAATCATTTACCAGATATGCCCGATGGGCGATAGATCTGGAGAACGAGCAAGCCAGGGTAACAATGCAACATGGGAGGGGAGGCTAAAAAGAAAGCTTGAACATTGTGTGCAACATGTGGTCGCGCATTGTCCTGTTAAAACGTGGCCGCAGGAAAGCCATAAGGAAGGAGAACAGGCTGCAAAACCTCAGAGATGTAGCGCTGGCTGGTAAGTGTACCGTTAATGCATACTAGGGGGTGCGGGAGTGGAATCCAATACCACCTCCTCCATTCAGTGCACCATTGCAAACGCAAACGCCTGTGGTTTAAAGTCAAAGGTAAGAGACAGGTGGACACCTAGCGAACATTCCACTATACTGCAAACGGCATCGAACTGTTCATGTGTTTCACCGATTGTTGTGTTATAGACTGTATTCATTGTCATATAGTTGCGGATGAGACAGTGCGCTCTATGAGTGTCATGCGCACAATATGGTTGTCTTCCCGTGGAGTGGTGTGACGAGGCGGTTGCAATCACTCCTGTCGGTCAGTCGTTCCCTCCTGCATCCACAGATTCCATAGTCGCATGACTGTTGCTCCGCTACTTACGACACGATGACCGATTTTTCGGAAGGATAATCCTCAATCTCTGTATGCAACGATTCTACCACGTCGTTCTCAGAAACGTGCTCGAATGGTGCTCGTGTTTTTCTACGAGGCATGCTGAAGCTGTACGTACAAAAAATCGCACGAGAGAACAATTCACGTTCATAAAACGGCAATGTTTCTTCCCTTTATTACAGTTTGTTAAGTGACGCTACAGTCGCCCATGATGTGTGCGTGCGCTGAAATCGTAATTATTTGCATATCCTATCGAGATGTACGCATAGTGCAAAATTCACACTGTTTGGATGTTTCTTTCATGGTGTTGCACGTTGGATGGCCAGTAGTGTATTTTGGACAAACAAATATTTGGGGTTTATGGGACTCCCCAGAATCCCTGAATCCCTGTAAGTCAGCCTATGTTGCTATGTAACAACTGATCACCTTCGGTATAAAAAGTATTCACAAAATTTAGAATCTAATTTTAACTATAGCTATTTCAGATTTTTTTTTCTCTTCTTTAGAGATATTTTTTGCTATATTACTTTTTTCTGATATTTTGTAAGTTTCAAGTTTCTTTTTTATATTTCTATTATTAATTAAAGTCCATTTAATGTTTAATAAAAATGAAGTGTCATAATTCGGTAACTTTTGGTCCAAGCAGATTCAATTTTTGCTGTTTTAATTATTAGAATATGGAGAAAACTTTTCTAAATATAACTTATAATGTCCAAGGACCATCTCAAGATTTAAACTTCGAAAGTGTCTGAAAATTAAATATTTGAATAGATTTTCATATAATAAAGAACGACGTTTGAAGAACATTTTTGCAAATAAAACTATACATTTACAACTAACGGTTTAAGAATCAGCTAAAAAGGAATACGCTTTGTGTAGGAAGGAACGCGCTTTGAGCGAGAGAGAGACAGAGAAAGAATAAGAAACAATACATGGATTAACTGCTGAATACAGAATAGCATTTTGGCTTTAGTTTACTTCTGAGATCAGAGAGAAAAAATATTTTAGTTCTTTAATTGTTACCGCAAAACAGTTTAAAATTAATATTTTATTTTGAAAGCATTTAATTTTATGTAAAGTTAAAATATTGTTTGCTTTAACTTTGGCAGACAGAATTAATTACACAATAATTCAGTAAAATCCTAGTTCGCTGTTTTCGTCAATTTTCATTGAGGTTTCGAACAACATTATGAAACGATTTATGCATAAAAAATTTTAATGTATTTTCGGCGATATTATAATCTTATTATTTTCAGGTAAATACCATCTGCTGTACTGCATTTAATTATTTACAAATCGAAATTTCTAATCTTATTAGATTTTGGGTTTTGAATGATATGGGGCTAAACAGGGATTTAAGCGTAATCTGATTAAAACATCATGTTTATCATCCTTTTTGAAGTGAAGTGCTTGAAAAATAATAAATTTAATTTTGAAAATTACTTTTTAATGGAGGAATAGCGAAAGAATTTTCGAAAACAAAATTTAATACATTAGCAGGAATTAATTAGAATCAGTGCAACGATTCTTATTGCCTTTGTATATTTACTTAGCTAAAACTTTAAGAAATTGAAATATTAAATTCGAAATCCATAGATATAACTATAATAACTATTTTGTAAATATATATATCTATCTATATATATATTTCTTTGTCATAGTTGTAAATTTTAATTTTTTAATTTATCTCTTTATTGTATTATTTAAAATATGACTGGAATAAAAGCTATATTTCAGTTCATTTATTTTTTACATAGTATTGGTGTAAATAATGAACATTTATATGTAATGATTTTCAATGTATGTAATTAAATATTTTTTTCGATATTTAATTCTAAAAGGTAATTCGATAAGGACATTATTTAGTCGGTAAAATATCAGTTTTTTAAGTAATAAACTAGTAACTCATTAAATAACAGACTTAATAACTGAGGTCACACTCTAAAAAGGATCCAGGAACGTCCATGGGAAATAATAATCAGCTGGTTGCCCCAAAACAAATTCTTGGAAAATTTTGCTTTTCTATACTGAAGCATTCCAGACAAAAATTTAGCAACAAGATGCTACCAGTCACTGTAAAAAAATGACCAATGTTTCTTATTTTATGAAAATATACTACAACCACGAACGAAAATATAATATAATCTTCTGAGTTATCCGAAATTCCGAATAGCGTGTTCCATTGTCTTTTGAATCCCCAGAAACCAATACATTTCCAAAATTTAAATAATTATTTATAAAAACAAAGTATTTTTCGCTGCCCGTATTTTTCAGAAACGTTTCCGAAGGGTATTTATAGTGTATTAATAAGTGTCCTCAACCTGGAATACTTATTTCTCGAATGCTATCAATTCTCAAGTAAACATTTTCATGCTCAAAAAATATGTTGAACAGACAAACATGCAAAATTAACAGCGTTAACAATAACATTAAAATTAAGATTATTTCTTTACTCTTTCATGTATAAATTAACTTATGCGGCTGAAAACGTTTACTTGAGAATCAATAGCATTTGAAAAACAGGTATTCCAGGCAGAGGAAACAAATTAATACACTATAAAAACGATTCGGAAACGTTTCTGAAAAATACGGACAGCGAAAAATACTTTATTTTTATAAATAATTCTTTAAATTTTGGAAATGTGTTGGTTTCTGGGGATTCAAAAGACAATGGAATACGATATTCGGAATTTCGGATAACTCAGAAGATTATATTATATTTTCGTTCGTGGTTGTAGTATATTTTCATAAAATAAGAAACAGTGGTCATTTTTTACAGTGTAAAATTTCTTATAACGTTCTTTAAAACACTTCGGACAAACTGTGCTTATTATTTCCAAAGAACTCTTTTTCTTTTAACAGTGCATTGCACTTTTGGATTCCAATAGCATTCATAATGGTATCCAAAGTTACATAAACCTCTAAAACAAAACAGAACAAAAAAAATACAATTATAAAGTAAGAAAATTTTAAACATAAAAACTGCTAAATGTGAACTAAAGCACTTTGGTTGAAGAATGTCGCATGTTACCAATTCTGAAAGATATATTGTTGGACTGAAAAGAAACACAGTTTGACTTTTTCTTTATTCTTATTACTTTAAGAATAAAATATTTTCCAAAATAGTACATGAATTATAACATATCCAACAAATATAAATAGTGACTAGACTAATAAATGAGTTAGTTTAAATGAATCAGTGTCTTCAAAAACTACAAAAGTCACAGATTCAAAAATGTTCAGTAATCAATAAAACCGTGCTATACACGAATGCTACATTTTTAAATAACTTTTCTGTGCTCCCTATATTTCTTAGATACTTTATAGTTGGAAGTCGGTTATCAGGATTTAAAAAAAAAAACTTTAAAAAAAATTAGGCAAGTTGTTTTGACTAGAACTGGGATTTAGTGCACTACAAATGATTAAAAAAAAAGTATTAAAAATATTTTTAATATATATTTGTCAAAAACAGAGGCCCCACCAGTGGCTGAGAGGTTGTGCTCTCGAAGCTGGTAGACGGGAGGTGCTGGGTTCGATCCCAATCGCGCCCGTCTGCCTAATCGTTCGGAGTTTTCGTGGTTTTCTTCGAGCCGTGGATTTATCCATGCGTAAATACGGGTTAGGTTCCCTTAGAAAGACCCCCACGAAGGGCACTCCCCCGGGTCTATATCCCTAGTGTAGATAATTGGCCGTCAATAATCAACCCAACTCAACTCAACTCAAAAACAGACATAAATCATTAACGTCTGCATCTTAAGGGTTCATATTATGGCATGTGGCATAATATGACATAGACACGTGGCATATTCATGAGTTATTTGACATCCCGAACTACCATCTATAAGTGACCACAAAAACTACGTAACCTATTGACTAACGTCATTTTTACAATGAACTGCAATTTTACTGTGCTTTTTGAGTAGCAACGGATAAATAAATCTGTGTAATGTTTGCCCACATGTAAGTGAATTACCTTCAAGAGCATAAACGTGCATTTTGAAAAAACTGAACTTAGTGCAGTTTTTAAAGTGACAGATTTAAATATTTCTTTTGGACTGCACAGTCGCTATTACGTTCTCAATATGAAAACTTTTAAATATTTTTTAAAATGAGGAAAAAGATAGTATTACCAGAAGTAAAACAAAACTCAATTAAATAAAATGTATATTGATGAAGAAGTGCAAGTGTATATGAGACATAAATTTATTAGGATGCATTATGTATGTTACGTGTCATTCGAAAGATCGTATTTTAAAAACCTTCACAGAAATTCATTTAGTCAAATTATTATCCTGAATGACTCAATTTTTCTAAGAACTACTGTTAATAATCCGGAAAATGACAATATAATTGTATGTTATTTTTGAAAATATGTTATGAAAATCACTTACAACTTCATGATAAAAATTAATGCATGAACAAGAAATTGAAACTTTATAGCTGATATATATATTTTATCCAGTGCAACTATTACAGAACTAACCAATAGAGTGTGAATTCTGCAGATTGCAAAATTTACAAAAGTTTATAATCTTGAAATAAGCGAGGTCTATTTCAAATGAACGTAATCTTTCTTTTCAAGTTAACTTTAACCACATTACACTTTTAAAAGCTAACAGAGTTTTTACTTATAATTAATTATATACCTTTACAAGTAATGAGTTCACTTTGAAAATTATACTAATTAAGGAAAACTGAGAAATTTCTTGGGATGAAAAGAAAAATTATTTAGTTGGAATTCATTCTAATGTATTTCTTGAATAAAATTTAAAGGGTGAGATCTGAAAGAAATTGCAAAGAAGTTGACTTTAAATTAGTTCAATGACTTATAGTTCGATTTTAATTAATCATCCCTAAAGATTAAGTAGGAAATAAATGCAGTGCATTTACAATTTTCATATTTCCAAGAAAAGCTGTGGTTAATCAAGCATCGATTCATTTAAGCTATTACGATTTATTGCTGCAAATTTACGATAAAAATAGTCTCATTTTGAAAGAGGTATTACATATTTGTATAGCTATAAAACACTTATTATGCACATAATATACTCACATAAACATCATATTGAATCCGTATAAGGTGACAACCTCTTAAATTAGTGGGTGGCAGGGGTGGTATATGTAGAAGTGCATTTTGCCATTGGTCTCCAGATCCACTAGCAATACGCCCTTTTTGCAGAGAAGCCAGCTCTCTACTTTCTGTATGGACGAGTTTGTTTTTGGCAGTATACTGTATTGTCTGAAAAAAAAAAAACTTCTGTAAGAGGTCTGCATGCGATAGAGATAGATTTAAAAAAAAATCATGCTTTAAAAAATTACTTTATAAACCATAAAAACTCCTTAAATTGAGATACAGATTTCAAACAATGTGCATTTGCAAGGACATTTTTTTCCCTATTAGACTGAAATTGTGCGATAGTTAAAAGTTAATAAATTTGCGAAAAATGCAAAATAGTTTGGTCAGGTCGTTACCACCGTCGAAATGACGCCAGGGTGGTAACTCCCGGACATGCTTTTCTTTATAATATAGATTTTAAAATGTTCTTGTCATCATGGCCATAAAAAAACTTGTTCAAAATGATTTCTCTTTCAACTTTGACTTTTTTGTATATTCATTATGAGCAAATAAGCAAAAAGACAACGCTAAGTAACAAATATTTGTTTAAAATTGCAAATCAATTTCATGCAATTTGCTTGTATGCTACGTTTGAGAAAAGAGTAATATATTTCTGAAGTTCTAGATAAATTACATAAAAGAATTCAATCGTTGAATCTTCAGATCAGGAACCTGAACGTCAATTTTGCAACATATTTTCATTTTCATCTAACTTCACAGCTTGAAATCAGTAAATTAATAATGTTAGATTATTTGTATACTTTCTGACCCGTCTGACGTTGCCCAGAAATCAGTAACTTTCTTTTACGGTTTCGATAAAAAGAGTCATTTCTGTTGTAAATAAAAATAGTCATTTCTGTTCACAACTTCACCGCATATTGTTCTAAATAAACCGCTTTCCGAACGAAACACCGCCACTCGTACCCTCTGCCTACGGCATTGTATAACAGGTGGGCTACACACGCACTACAATATCGTTTTGTTTCAATTTCCACCGCTAGGGGTCGTGAAATCATCTTACTTAGTTACCTATATTTTATTTAGTTCATGTTAAGTTGAATGAACCAATTCCCGTTGAAGAAGATTCCAAACATTTTGTAGAACACTTTGGTCGAAATGTGAAAATGGCGTAGGTCGACCACTTTCAACCGCCTTATCTCCCACACCCACCGGCATGCAACCACCATAGTGCACAATGGGAGACTCGAGGCTACTACCTCACACAAACACCAAAGGTATGCACTGGATAGTTGTGATGGTTGCAAAGTGAAATATACAGACACACACGTCTCTCTATCTTTCTCTCTCTCTCTCTCTCTCTCTCTCTATATATATATATATATATATATTTCAAAGAATATAAGATTTCTTAACGATTCAGAAAATATAATTTTTAAGAGCTATTACATTAAATCGATCCCTTGAAATGAAGCACTTTAATTCCTTATTGTTAGAATTCTTTACAATAGAAATGTACATCACTGTACATCTTTTCAAACATGCTTGTTACCATTTAAAGGAAAAGAATTGGTACAATGTTATGTCACGCTGCATGCCCTTATTCAGAAAATGCGTTTATATTCCGAAAGAATGTATTAGATTCTAAATCTAATAACAGTTCCGTTTTTATTGTATTTTAAACGATTTGCGAATACGACTGTAATTATTTTTTTATGAACAAAACTGTATACTGCATAACCAACATGCTTCGCAGAATGTGATAGTATAAGTATGCGGTTACTATTGCTTGCACGCGCATGATTACATCATAATAAATAAAAATAATAAAAAGTTATATATAAGTGTATTAAAAGATTTTCAAAATACTTGTGATTGATAGTTTCGAAAACATTTTTATGTAAAGCACTCTCCCAAGTAGCAAAAATCTAAAAACAAAAACTAGATTTATTTTAATTACATGCTTTATTTCATTCTTTACAGTTGTACATCTCACTGACGTGGTTAAAAGGAGAAGTTAAAATTATCTTTTCTTTTATTAAAACGCGCTTTTTTTTTAATAAACAGTTCTATTGGTTTTAAAAAAGGAGTCAGATAAAAGAAAAAAAAATATGTCAATAACAAAACACTACAAATTTTAATGAAATCTCTTTCACTTTAAATAATAAACTATTGAATTTTTCATAATTAGAAGGGAAAAGTTTGCTGTAATAAAAAAGGAAATCATTCAAGTTTAAAAGCCAATAGTTAAGAGAAAAAAAATAATTAAAATTCTTGACATGTAGTCGTTAGAACAAATCATACTATTTATAATACCTACTTTTAATTCACTTTGAAAATTAAACTATTTGATTAAAGTTTTGTTCAAAAGCGTAAAAGCTTTTAGCATTTGTTTTCACTTTCTGCGTCGCGTAATGAATGCTTTTTAAGAAAAAGTATATTTTAATAGGTATAAAAAATTAATGAATATTTATGTTGATAGAGAAAGTATATTTTCATATTTCGCATAAAAATACCCTTTAAATAAAGAATTTGAAAATGATGGCGTATAAGATGTGCTATAGAACAGAACTAAGCCTACGGCTATGAATTTTTGGAAATAGGTATATTGAAATTACTGGATTTTTTTTAATTTGCTTGTTTTAAATTAAATTAATTTCTTCTGATTGAATATTTATTTGCCCAACATGATATACTTTAATAAGGTAAATACGGTAAACCTCGGCTAACGAATGTTTCGAATAATGAAGTTTTCAATCGATGTTTTCTGGCACGGTTTATGAATATAGGCTAACGGATGTTTTACTGGATGCTAGTACTAACATAACGCAATCACGTTGTATTTTAATTGGACAAGAAATCACGTTTGGGTTAACGAAGATTTCGACTAACAAATGTAATTTTTGAACGAATTATATTCGTTGCCAAGGTAAAGTCTCTGTGATACAATGAAAATATGAAGTACAAAATAAACATGAAAAAGTGGAAATAAACTTAACATTAAAAATACAGATATAAAACATCTGACATAAATGAATCCGTTCTTTGCTCAAAATGGGAAAAAAGAGTGAAAAATAGCAGAAACATCAACACATGTATTTTGTGTAAGTGCGCATGTGTTTACTGCTACATAAGTTACACTAGTATCATCAGCTCATCGGAATGCACTTGGCCTGTCGTTGCAGTCATCAAATAAACGTTCTCATTTGTCCTTTATGTATTTTCCAGGGAAGTCTTCCTGATGAACTCAATTCGATGAAAATTCTACAGCTTTCGTAAACTTGATCCGTTGGAAACTATCTCCTTTCCAACATTTATATGGAAATGGGCATATGTTTTACTGCTGGATTAGTTACTCTGTTAGCATCAGCTCACCGTAATGCACTTCCCCTGTCGTCACAGCCATGAAAACCCACCGAGTAAGCATTCTTTTATTTTTTGTGTCTGTCCTGGAGAAACATTCCAGATGAACTGAAGTCCATAAAACCCTTCATCCCTCGTAGCACTTGATCCAATGGCAAATACCATGTATTCAACATTTAGCCAAAAATATGAGCATTTGTTTACTACTGCAGCCATCCCTAGTAGCATCATCAGAACGTACTTGGACTGTCATTGTAGACCTCAAAATTCATTGAGTAAACGTTCTCCGTTATCTTTTGTGTCTGTTCGGAAGGAAATTTCCTGAAGAACTCAATACCATCAAAATTCTTTATCTTTCGCAGCATTTGATCCGTTGACAATTACCTCCTTCTCAACACTTGGCTGGATTGTCATGAATCACTCTCATAATGAGGCTAGAAGCATTTACCAAAACTACTATGAAGAAGTCATACAGTTCATGATGAAAATAATGGAAATAAAAATCATTATGAGTGGTGTTAATGAATGGGTTTCGTATTCAAGAAAGCAAATCTGACTGCTAGATTTTTTCTTATTGCAAATAACGGATATGTCATTTTACTCATTGAAAAGTGCTTATTTTATAAAATCTCCTTCACTGAAAATGTTTTAGACATACATAGGAACATTTTAACTCACATGTTTGTATATCATTATTATTAATTACTTTTATAAATAATTGTAACTTTCTGAGCTTAACTATATTTCCCTTTTTTTTAATTCTATTCCTAAATGCTTTCTCGTTTTTAATTTTATGTTTTTACTCTTAGTAGTTTTGAATTGCAAATAGACTTTTTCTCTTATGCCTGCCTGAGTTCTAGAAGTACAGTTACGCCTTCACAAGGCGTAAAGTTTGCGTCTGCTAGTCCATGAAATACCCAAAACTGTCAAAACTGTTCAAAGTCTATATGGAGGCGTGGGAGTTTTTTTTAGTGTGTATGTAGAAAGATATGAGATTGACAATGAAATATCAGTCTTTCAGCGAGACCCAAACATTGACACGTCGTAAATTTATCTTTATGTACAAATTCCCTTGATAACCACTGGATATTGATATGAAAAAAATCAATTTCCAAATCAACACGTTGCATTTTAATCATAAATTCAATGGCACCCGATATTAATATCTGTCCTCTTCTGGATGAAAAACGTTTGAGGAATTTCCGATGATAGTTTACCCTTTTATGATGAGTATCCGATTATTGCTCAGTTATCATGACCGATCTACAGTCTACCAAAGTCTGATTAAATTTGACTATTAGGATACATACTTCAGAATACTTACTACATGTACTTACTGCAGAGACTAGCAGTAAGCACGTTTTGTTGCTGATACTGTAACTGATTCTTATTTTTCAGTTTGTAGGAGGGCAATTCTATATGCCGCAGAATGACATTTTGAGTTATAGAATTAAGTTAAAGGAATTACTCTGAAGCTATTTTCAAATGAAAATTGATTTTTCAGATTGCACATGACTGTTATTGTTAAAAGATTAAAAAATATATATGAAACAATTTTTTTAGCTATTTTATTCTTTCATTTTTTAGCAATTTCTTATAATGTGACGGAATGACATTTTTGCTACCATGACTCTAACCTGGTATTTAAAACTGGAAACTTTTGTGAATTAAGAAGCCATTCAGTTTTTAAACTAATACATATCTTAAATATGATGTATAAGCAATATAAAATTAAAATTTAGAGCAACTTACCTGTCCTAGGGTTGTAATTATTAACTATCATTTGACGTGAAGGAATAACAGAAAGTTTCTTAAACATTTATTAAAAGAAAATTGACTAAACTAATAAATTTTATATATTTTTTATTATCCAGAATGATCATGAGAAATTACATTATATAACTATTCACATGCGACAGCTTTTTCAAAAGCATATGGAGCACGATTACGTAGTTTATTTTGCATGCATTATTATCAAGTATATGGCTTTAAGACTATTGTAAACAATTAAATATTTTACTACATGCATTTATTTATTAAGAAAATACAAAATAAACAACAATTACATTCTTTTTCACAGTTTTTTCAAAGATACTATTTGTACAAAACTGCAAATATTTTATTTTTCTTCTATAACCTAAACGTTTTGAATATAAAACATTAATTTGAAAACTTGGAATATATTTCAATATATTTTTTAACTTAATTTACAAAAAATAGTTAAAAAATCTTTTTGATAAAAGTTGACACTTTCATGGAATTGCACAGGAATGAAATATATCATTTATGCAATGCAAAAACAGTTCCTAATTTTCTGAATATTTCTATGTTCCTTTATATTGTTTTTACATGTTACATCTTTATTATCTTTTCTTTTTTTTTTTACTTTACATATCAAGATTCATAGGATTGCTTATAACGATTTATTATAAAGAATTTTAAGCACTTCTAAAGGAATTAATTTCAATGCAATTTGCAAATCTATCTTTCTTCACTTTTGTGAAACAAAATTATAAAATTTAAAACGCAGTTTTTTCCTTGATTTACTATAAAAATGATTACATCTATTTCATTTTGAGAAACACAATCCCACGAATCTGATTAGAATTTCATTTGAAGTACTTTGTTTTTTCATCACGAACAATTCTCTCTGAATTTAATCTCGTCTTTAAAATTTTTAGGATTCCATATTTCAAAAGTCTTGTAAAGAATTTAAATTGAAATAAAAAGAGACGCAGGTTAAATAGACTGCTATGATATTTTTGATAAATTAAAAATACAGAACGATAAACTGATATGAAGGAAATATTTAACTAAGCTTCTAACGTTTCAGTTCCATATACTATCAGCAAGTGGTGGAACACTATCTCAAGCAGTAATAATGCTCAAAATAATACTACAGTTTCAAAACACAAGTTTTTGGTGTTTCGATAGATAAATAGAATGAAGTAAAAAAAATGAGCAAATTTGGTCTAATTTATAAGTTAGTTTTAGTGTTTCAACAGTTTGAAATAGCGCAGTGCCATCTATCGGCGATATTGGTAACTGAAATCAAGAAGTGTGGTTAAGAAATTCCCGATTTCACATATTAATCTCCTGCGAGAATAATTGCTTCCGCCATTTAATTGTTGAATTTTAAAAACTGTCTGTCCATTTTCAGACACCCTGTATTTCGTGTTTTCAGAAGAAGCTTTGTTAGGATGAAAATGAAAATGTGCACAGAAAAGGAGAACAATAGAAAAGTATTTGCACATCGTCATTTGCAATGTGTGGGTGGATAATCACCATCCAGCGTTATTTACTTTGAATCGTTTCAGAAAACTGTAGACAGCGAAAAAGCGCATTTATTTCAGAAAAGTTTTTCTAAATCTGATGTTTTCTGATGTGTTTCTGTCAGATTTTTCATTTATAGTTTTTGAAGGTAAGAACACGGGTAACCCTCAAGTTTTATAAGTTTACGTTAAATTTTCAAAACCGCTTCCTCCATATCAGAAAATGTTTTTGGAATATTTTACAGCGCTGGTTATTCGTATTTGATAAAAAATGTAGGGAAACGGGATGTCTTGATAAAATTTGGTGGAAATATAATTGTATGAGCGTCGACTAATGTTTGTTGTATGAATATATTACAAATCTTTTTTTTCTTTTCTTCTTAGATGAAAATTGGTTTGGTCATAGATTAACTTGGTGGCAGGAGGGCACCTTTTACATTTCAGGCAGTGATGAATTCAGGGAAGCTCAAGGACGCAGATTCCCCTTGAAGAAAAATCCTTTGCTCTTCTTTTCTTTTAGGATTTAACTAGTTTAAATCATTTCAGAAGAAAAAATTTTTTTCACAATAAACGAATAAAATAATATTTAATGAAATATGAAAATTGAGATAGGGTTAATGGCTCTAAGGTTAATCGTTTTGCATAACAAAAAATATAATTGTGAACAAAAAGGAAAAAAGTGTAAATTTTTATATACAAAAGTTGCTTTACAAAAACTAATGAATAGCTTTTAATACTGAAATACTTAGGTGAATATCTTACCTCAGTAAGGATAGCTCTTGTTCGCTTTATGGTGACTTTGCTACTGTTATCAATAGTTGCAAATATGCAAATATTTTCTCCTGGCACATATCCTCCTCTGTCTAACCGTATCCGACACAAAATAGTTCCAGCTGTTAAACAAGGTATGCCAACTTTTTCTTCAATCTCGCAGTGGAATGGTTGCTACAAATAAATTGCAATAAAAGCAAAACATTATAATCATAATTATTATCCAATTATACTAACAAATCAACAATTATTTAAAAAATATATATCTAACTGATTTTAATGCTTTGTTAATTTTTTTTTTCATGCTTTATCCATTATTTAAACTCGGATATAGCATCGTAATTGATCACTCTTTGCCATTATGGGACAAAGATCGTTTGGTTCTGATATAATTGTATCAAGAAGCAATCAATTATTTAGTCGATTTCAAATGCTTTTCGTAAACCATTAATTATTTGCCAAGCATAAAGGTATATGGATCGCAAAACGGTTGCAGAGTTATGTTTGACCGCTGTCAAGTTCAAGCACAGTGACTTCTCAGTTATAAGACTTATAAGTCATGCTACACAACTTAGCCACAACTCAGACTGATCCCTTCTTATATCAACTTAACTTCAGATGAGCATTACTATTTAGTATATTTACCAAAAATAATTTTTCTTGATAAGATAACAAAGAGAAGAAACCATACCAGGAACGAGATATCCCTAACTGGAGGTTATACCTGGATGAAGCCCATCCGAAGTGACAGCAAGCCTCACCAGACAGACGAAATCGCCACGAGACGGACGGCGCAATATCCCGGGAGCAGCTCAGGAACCAGCCACCACCCGCCAACCACTAGGGATGGTCTACTACAAGAATAGTCCGCGTGCACAGGCCACAGTGGTAGAACCATGACAGCAGCAACCATACTGAAAAGCAGAGACCGCCTTCAAGGAGGATTATGAGAAGGTGATCCGAATTATCGTTACACATAATGAAAAGCCCTGAAAAACCCTGTGTGGTCACCGGATCTGAAGCACATCGAAACAATGATCTCAGACTACTCGTGTATCAACCAACGAGATGCACAGCGCACCATTTCTTGGTGGACTCTGTTCCTGGTCATCTTCCACACTCAAATGGACGAGTCAAGATCGCAGAGCAGGATGGGCACTCCTCTCGCTGAATGCATAGTGAGTGGTTGCGTTTAAATTTGACCACACAAAAAAGCCTGTGTGATTCCCACGTCCGATACACGTCGAAGTGACGGAATCGGACTACTTACATAGTAGTCAGCAAAACACAGCAGTGCCCCATCGCTAATAGACTTGTGCTTCTGGTCGCCTTCCACACTGAAATGGCCGGACTGGAAAGCCAGAGGAGGACGGGCACTCCTCTCACTGTCCACATAAAGTGTGACTGCGTTCGAGTTTTGGCACTGTCCTAATCCGTTTGTCCAGAATCCTTGCCCCTTTCACCCAGATATCTTCCCCAAGAGAAGTGTCGGAGGAATGGCCACCCAAAGAGAAACCGATATCGCTCTCCTTCCACCTAGCAGCCGGCACGAGAAGGCAGTGTCCCGGCCAGGCTCCTCGTCATCTTCTCCCCACTGAAGGGGATGAGTTCGGACTACTTGGTATGACGCCCAGCCTCAAGCACCTACCACCGGTAGTCGGTTCGAGAACACAACATTTCCTGAGCAAGCCCACAACCCGAAGGCCGTTTTGAGACCACCAAGACACAGGGAGGTGGAACTGGGGAAATCTCACCAATGGGTTACTGAGACCGACCTGCGGAGCCCACTATAAACTCCATTAATCAGGGAGACCTCGCGGAGGACAGGATTCGTCAAAGTCCATCTCCGTCGGGGAGTCTGCTACAGATCACCTTCCACACTAAAGCGGCCAGCTCGGGATCACACACTCAGAAAAAGAAACTGATTAAAACTACAAAACATATTTTTGAGTACATTTTGTTGTTTTAGCAAAATTGGAGTAAATTGGAGTAAAATTGAACCATTTTACTTCAATTAACAAAACATTTTTGCTAACGATACAAATTTTTTTTTTTTGGAATTGCAAAAAAAAAATTTTTTTGTTGATTCAAACAAAATTTTTATTGACCCATATTTAAACAAAAATTTTGTTTAAATATAGGTCAATGGAAATTTTGTTTGAATCAACAAAAAAATTTTATTTGTTGAAAACCACTTTTTTTTGCAATTCCAAAAAAAAAATTTGTATCGTCAGCAAAAATGTTTTGTTAATTGAAGTAAAATGGTTCAATTTTACTCCAATTTTGCTAAAACAACCAAAATGTACTCAACAAAAATGTTTTGTAGTTTTAATCAATTCCTTTTTCTGAGTGCAGCGTCCATTTCTTGACTCCTCGTCGTCTTTTCCACTTAAGGGACAAATTGACGACCACCAGCAGGGGTTCCCCTTCTTGATAAGGTACATTAAATGTAAAAAATAATATAAAAAAGTGTAATAAGTACATTTTTTAAATGCTAAGAAATAACGACTTAGCGTACAAATACTTTATTTTGAAAAGTTACGTTCATTTTATTTTATTTTTTCACAAAATGTGATATTGATTTTTTGTTTTTGTCTGGGAATGGTGTAAATAAATGTATCTTTCTGTGTCTGACAAAGAACAATAAATTTAAACTCTTTCAGAAAAAATATTTTGTTCACCATTTATTTTATAATTATCTAAAGCTTTACTTTCACAATACAGAGGAATGTTCTCAAAATTTTTTCGAAATATTGATACTCCAAGTTTTAAATGTTTAAACACGGAGCTTTCATCTAGTTCTAAAAACATAATGTCGAGCAATTGTAAGAAAGCGTCGCGTACCCGAGACAGATTTTACAGTATTTTATAAGACGTTACCGGCACCTCATGAAATGGACGTATAACCAAAAGAATCGTGTAAGTCAGAGGTACATATGTGAGAAGTTACTTTACTATAATTTGAACAATAATTGACTACAGAAAACACTATCCGAATTTCCGATATGACACTGTCAAAAATAGATAAATAATAAACTATGCATTCCATTATTACCGTCTTGAAAAAGTAGATAGTTGTATTTCGTCTTGAGCAGCATATTCTTTTTTTTTTTTTTTTTTTTTTTTTCATATTCTTTTTTTTTTTTTTTTTTTTTTTTTTTTTAGAAAATTTGAGCATTTTTATTATTATGATAAATTGTAATATGCAAACTTTTAATATGACTCTTTTTCAAACATTTGAGCACTATTTCATATTTTTATATATCACTATCTAACAAATGTTTCTAGATAGTAAGTGTGCGCTTCAACGAAAAGATTATCTTTTCGTCGATTGCGAAATCCCATATTAACCTACGGGAAATTTAAATTAGGTGATTATTTAATACTTATAATAATTATCAAAATACAGTTTTAACCATGAGAAAGTAGACATCCGATTCCGATGTATTGCATTTTTAAAAATCTCGTTTTTTTTTCTCTTTAAATTTTAAGTATTTTAAAAATCCCTGTAAACTTTAAAATTTCTACTTGTGGAATTTTTCAAATTTTATCATCATTTAAAAAATACACGCTACATCGGCATCGGATGCTTTCTTTTTTATGGTAATTCCTTATTTTGATAATTATATTATTTAATGACTTATCATTAATTAAATTTTCTCCCAGATTAACATGGGATTTCACGATCGAGGAGGAATGGTGAAGTAGCGCCTTAATTAAAAAATATATCCTACAGTATAAACAATTGAGTGCATTCGTTACAAAGTTAATATATGTAAAAATAAACATTATCTAACATAAACAAATAAAATATTACAGTTAATACACGTATAAAAATAAACATACAGAAGAGCAATTTGCAATTTTCGGTAAAAGAGGTTCTTAATTTGATCTCTTATTTCCACGTTGACCGCCATATGATAAATACACACCATACATTTATTCAGTGTGTTGCGTGAATCCTATTTGCTTCGCATTAAAATTTTAGGGCTTTCAGGTTTCATAGTCACCGTCGTCTAAATGAAATGTTTATGGGAATAGAAATATGGATTCGATTAAATAGGTTTATAGAGTTAGACACCCTTAACTGCTGTTATCGGTCTCACAGACCACTGCATTTTTTTACTTTTCAGAGTTTAACTTGTAACTTTCAGTTTAACTACATATACTAGTAAAATTTTGCTTCTTTTGGATCCATAGTACTATCGCTAGAAATTTCTGAAGGGGTGAATTTTGATTAGAAACAGCTTAAAGTTTACACATAAAGTTTAGTACAGAAACAATATCTAACGCATTAATCGAGCCTTTTATTCATGTTTCGATCTATCGGTCTCAGAGACCGATTCACAGTAGTTATGCAAAGATTTTTCACAGTATTTAAGGGTTAACTATATAAACACATCGCTCCTAAATTATAAACACTCTACTAATTATAAACTAACTTATCCCGAGATACTTGGTTTGTAATAACATTACATAAAGACAAAACATTGATACAATATATTACACATTGAGTGTTCACAATTTTATAGCTGTGGCTTATTATAGGGGTTTTATTTTTACTCAATTTAGACCAATTTACAGTATAACGGTAAACGCATGTAACTAGGTAAATATAAATAAACTCATATAACCATTCATATATACGAGTCATGGATATACAAGTTTGAACTTGTGTAAAGCGTGAATCCCGTGTGCACCGCGCGGCCTATCAGATAAAAATTCTTCTCAGGCCGCTCGGTGCACACGGTATTTGAAATTAATAAATTTATTTAGCTGCATAAATTAGATAAAAAATTATGAAACATAATTATTTGATGTCACTTTCAGCTAATTTCAAAAGAAAAAGAAGTTGGCTAGAGTAGCACATTTTTTTTCTTAATATTAGGGCGGTCAGTGTGTTATTTTCAAAGATCTTGTTTGCAGCATTAAATGCGTTTTATCTTACATAAAATGTTTAACATATAATGTAATATGCAAAATTTTGCGTGGAATATACTTTTAATTTAAGCCTTTAAAGCGTACTTTAAAAAACTTTTTATTACAGCCATAGGTTATTGGGGATGCAGCATATTTAGTTGATAACCGCTATAAGCTGTACAAGAAAAAGAAACAAAATAGAGGAAGATTTGAAAGAAGTTTGAGAACAAACAGGTTTTGCTTATAAAGAAACGACAAAATTTGCTTTAAAATTACTTATTAATCAGAAATTTAAAGAAAAAGAATTACTGTAACTTTTTTTACAGGAAAAACGCTGAGAAAATAGTGTCTGTATTTTTTCCTTCTTTCTTTGCAATTTATCAACACAATATCAAATGATTTTTTGGCAAAAGTACATTAATATAATTGAGTTTGATGGTTTGTAAGTCAAATGACAAACGTTTTTGAAATAGTCTAAAAAAATTATTATTTATTGTTACAATTGGATGAATTAAGATCTTACAAGCATAAATAATGCACAAGATAATTTAAATCAAGTGGAAATACCAAGTACGGCTAAGAAACACCATAAATAGAGTGTAAATGAGAATTATCTTTAGAACTTTGACACTCGATAAAATCTGAGCAAAATAAGATAACCAAATTATACAGCTTGTACGTGTAACAGCAATGCATAAAGTTTTATTTTTATAAATAATGATTTTTTACTTTCTTCTTTCTATAATAGAAGGAAGTATTCTAATCGAAATTTTTTTCTATTTCCGGTTTTTGTTGGATTTATATGTTATAAGTATCAGAGATCCCGAAAAACACGTTTTTACAAAATGTCTATCTGTGTGTCCTCCTTGTATTATCAAAAAGAATATTAAGTTATGCATAGAATTAAACCAAACTTCATATATAGTATATGTTTTTGGCTATGGCCTGTGGTCAGCAGGTCCCAGTTGAAATTGGGGATATTCCGCCGGAAGGGAGCACTTTGATAGCGATTTTTGTGCCATTTTCTATATTGTGTCATTGGAAAGTGTACATTATTCATAGAATTGAACCAAACTTCATCTATATGTTTTCGACTATCGCCGTCAGGTTCCAGTTGAAATAATAGATATTCCCCAGGAAGTGGACACTATGATAGCGATTTTTCTTTTGTATCATCGGAAAGTGTATGAAGTTGTGAATAGAATTGAACCAAACTTCATATATACGTTTTTGACAATAGACGTCAGATCCCAGTTGAAAATGAGGATATTCCCCCGGAATCAGGCGCTGTCATAGTGATTTTAGTGGGATTTTCTTGATTTTTTGTAGTTTAAATGAAGAATTTATGGATAATTTTATATTTAGATGTAATGTAATAGGCTGAGGTTTGTATAAAAGTTTTGAGAAAATCGGTCTGAAGGTGGCACTGTGATAGCGTATTTTGTTCAATTTTCGGGGCGGGCGCAGTAGCTGTTGAAAAGAATCGTACTGAATCACCCAATTGTCCAATCTAGGTTTAATTTGCATACTTGTAAAAAAATTTCACGTTTTGTTTTATGTATTACCCATTGAATAGACTTCATTACGAAATTTTTCTCCCCCCCCCCTCCGCATGGTTTTGAAACATTTATTGACAAAAAACTTGGAGTGCAGTTAAAAAATAAATAACAGATCTGTTAACTACTCATTTTTTGTTTCTAAAATACATAAGTAGAAAAATTACAGTTTTTGACATATTAACATGTATGAGATAGAAGAAAGTTTTGGGATTGACATATCTGACCAGTTATTTTATACATAGACCAAATCTTTCTAAGCACTCTTCAACATATTTACGTCAATATTTGCAATTTCAACTTAAGTTTTGTTTTTAAATCTTTGACATTAGCCATCGAAGTACGGTGCATGCTGTCTTCAATGTATCTCAACAGAAAATAAATCACACAGCATATTTGGAATTCTAACTGGTCAATGTATAGGACCACCATAGCCATTCTATCTATCAATGAATTATTTTTTAGCTTACAAATTTACTAATACTTGTTTCTTTAAAAGCACTTTGCTTATAAATAAAACTAAGTGTCGCTGTTGAATGTACAGTCGTTAAAAAGAAAAAAGAGAGAGAGGGAGAAGACACCATTTAACATTGTCGAAAATCACCACATAAAAATGTGACTGCTGCCAAACGATTAGTAATAACATCTACGAATTAATACTATTCTTAAATTTTGCACAGGGGGTCGTATATATATAGAAATTGTGCAAAATAAGAAACATTTTCAACACTAATAACTAATTTTGACATCATATTTGGATTCCCTGATTCATTTTACTGTAGGTTACCAAATGGAAAGTCATTATATCAAGTAGTGTAGGAATTAAGAAGGTTTAAAGTTCTAATCTTAAATTAATTTTAATTCGTTTCAAAACAGATTTCAATTCGGGTAGTTTATAAGCAAAACTCCAAAACTACTTGCAGGACAGAGCTGCAATTTTGCGTACAAAAATCGCTATCACAGCGCCTCTTTCCGGGGAATAGTCTTAAATTCAACTGGGACCTGTTGGCAATTGCCAAAATCATATATACAAAATTTCGTTCAAGTCCATGCATAACTTCATGCACTTTTCGATGATACAATTATGAAAATGGAACAAAAATTGCTATCACAGTGCCCTCTTCCGGGGGAATAGTCCCAAATTCAACTGGGACGTGCTGGCCATAGCCAAGAACATATAAATGAAATTTTGTTCAATTATATGCATAACTTCATACATTTTTCGATGATAGAAAGGGAACATACACACAGAGGCAGGCATCTTGTAAAAACATGTTTTCGGAATCTCGGATTCCTAAAACGTGTAATTCCGTCGAAAATAATTTCGATTACAATACTTCTTCTTTTAGAAGAAAGTAATAATCGATAAAATCTATAGAAAATTGCAGTTCTATCTGAAAATTTTATCCTCGTTGCATAACAATTATATAAACTTAATAAAATAAAAATAGCATTCTAAATAAATTTTATGAAAAAAAATCTAATTAATTTGAGTGGAAACAGGCCTCACAAATTTAACGAAATATTTTCTAAGTCGACTGAAAATGATTATCTAAGAACTCTAATTAGTATTTTCAACTCAGAATTCCTTTCTTGGCAACAATAGTAACAAAATTAAGCTCACGCATATAATTAATATTTCCTTAGAATTTTTTAACCTTACTGTGAAATTTCATTACAAATAGAAAAATATGAACCTCTTTACAGCTAAAGTATGTACTAAGATTAATCAAAAAGAATATATTTCGGGATATGAAATTAATGTTATTAAATGAAACAATAAGATGCAAACTATGTTAATTTTCATACAAATATTCCAACAGGAATTATGAGTAAATTAAATTCAGAAAAGACATTTTAGAGGAATTAATTTATTTGTAGTATAAATGTTTTATCTCGTTTAAAGAGAGAAAAAAAAGAGACCTTACAGAAATACAAATTCATTCAAAACCAGAAGTAAGAAAATTATATCTTGTAATTATATCTTTATATTTAACATTTTTCATCTTTTAATATATTTTATTTATTTACGTACTTCTAAAGCGAAACTTTTTATACCACGGTAACGAGTCATAAAAATTTCAACACAAAGATTAAAAAAGTCCTTCCGGCCTGTACCGGGAGGAAAAGGTAGCTTTCATAGTCCGTGTTTTTAAAAATTCAGCTCATTTTACTCAAACAGCTAAAGTGCTTGGAACCCGATTATGGAAGATTCAATCCCGGTTTTCGTTAATACTGAATTTGAATGCGAATTTCAGCATGAGAGTTACAGCATATCAAATATCAGATTGTTTCGAAATGTCAACTACCCTAGAACAAGGTGTCGCGTCAATTCATCTCGCATAATTCATCGCGCACAATTCGTCGCAGGGTCAATTCATCGCGGCGACAATTCGTCGCGAGCTCAATTCGTCGCGACGTCAATCCGTCGCGGCTAAATTCGTCGCAGCGAAAACGCACTATTCATCGCGGAACAATTCATCGCGCACAATTCGTCGCAGCGTCAATGCGTCGCGAGCTCAATTCGTCGCGACGTCAATTCGTCGCGGCTCAATTCGTCGCAGCAAAAACGCACTATTCATTGCGGAACAATTCATCGCGCACAATTCGTTGCAGCGTCAATTTGTCGCAGCGTCAATTCATCGCAACGTCAATTCGTCGCGACGTCAATTCGTCGTGGTATCAATTCGTCGCGACGTCAATTCTTCGCAGCTAAAATGTCTTTGAAGGCTATTATGATAAAAATAAGGATAATTTAGTAAAATTATTTAATGATAATTTGTTTTTTAGATATACAGAATTATAACTAACATTTTAAAGGCGATTTCGGAGGAATTTTTTTTATAAGTGATTTTTTTGGGAATTTCCTTATTGTGAACATTACAGTTTAATGAATAAGAGCAAGTCATTTCTTATTTAAATTAGAGATAGAATAAATATTGCTTTAGATAACCGAAAAAAATGGCGGAAGATTTAGGATAAAATCACCAGATCATGAAAAAATGACGAATACAACGGCTAGAAATTTTTTTTAATTATTAGTTGACATATGTGTACACAGGGTACAACCGGGGCCTCCGAGATGTCGCTGTGTGTCCTACACCGGGCCTGCTACAAGTATTAGTGACGTCACAGTAGTGATCCACTTTGGTCAAAGTATCGCAGCAGAAAGATGTAATAAAAAGAGCATTTTCGCTCTTATAATTTGTGATTACATAAATAATATTAAATTTCATAATCGTGAAATAAAAGGGAATTAATATACTTGTTTTATGAAAGGAAATTAAAAGTTTTAAATTAAAAAAATGCTAAGATTAATAAATCAGATTGAACCCATTGACTTATCTTTTCCTAAACACATTATTTTACAATAAATATACGTAGAAAAAATATAATAAATCTACCAAAAACTTTACAAAATCAATCCCATTCCTCCCTTTTACTCCCTTTTATGACATACCATAATTTAACCATCAAAACACAATAAATGTCAATTTAAATACAGAAATCTACATTTTTTAACTATAGAGACCTTGGCACTTTTTTTTAACGCTTTGGCGTAATCCGGGCTTCAGAAAGTTAGATATGTTTTAAAATTATATACACAATTATGAAAACAAACCTAATGTACTTTTATGTTTATTTATATATGTATAAAATTATTTATATATACAATTCTGGGTACTTTTCGGTTAGCCGGGCGCCAGTGATATATATACATGTATATATATATACACACACATATATACACATATCTACATATACATATATATACATACACATTTATATACATATATGTATGTATATATATGCAAATATATGTATATACATATGTATTTATATATGCACATATATCACTGGCGCCCGGCTAACCGAAAAGTACCGGAAGTTTTTATAAATCAAATATTGGAATATTACCAGCCGAGAAGTAACAATCTATAAAAATCCTCCAATAATTTTAAATGTCAAGTAATAAGTTTTACTTTTGTGGCCTCAGCAACTGCAAAATTTGATTCCGAAAACTTTGGATTCAAGATTCGTAGAGTTAACCATGAAATCACTATCTAAATTTTCCCTTTTTTTTCCCTTTGTCGTTTTTAACACTTTCCAACCTAGTTGAAAAGTGTTTATGACTTCGGTTTGTCTGGCCATAAGGCCGTCTGCCGTCTGTCCGTGCTCTAACTCCCGTAAATATGCTCGGATTGCCTTGCAATTTTTATATGTTATTGTCGTTATCTATAGCATGTTCCCTATTTCTACTGAAGTGTGTAGCATTTATAGTTTTTTTACAGGGACACTCAAAAGAATTCCGTTACATTGCGGTCTATGGGGAAAAATCATTTGCGGTTTATTTAAATAATGTTTCACTATTTTAAACGCATTGAAATTTATATATATCACGAAGGTGCATTAGAAGAAGCTTAATATGGAATAGCGTGTGCATAGCACTTATAGTTACTTTACAGGGACAGTCAAAAGAATTCCGTTACATTATGTCTATGGAGAAAAATCGTCTGCGGTTTATTTAAATAATGTTTCACTATTTTAAACGCATTGAAATTTATATATATAACTAAGGTGCATGACAAGAGGCTTACTACAGAATGTTGTGTGTATAGCAGTCATCGTTCATTTACAGGGACACACAAAAGAATTCTCTACTGTCTGTTAACAATAATTCCTGGAAACGCGTTTTAAGTTACTGGACGCGATTTTAATTTTAACTCTCTTTTTGTCTATCACGTGTTGTGTATAAATTCTGTAGATCCTATACAGGGAAGCACAAAAGTTCGCGAACACATTTCCGCTTTTTGACAGAAACTCTAGACGGAGAATTTTAAACTGTGCTACGAGTTTCCTAACTGAACTAAAATTTAGCATCCTATGTAGTATATATACAAATCTATAGATCCTATACAGGGCTGAATAAAAGTATTCGGATATTTTTTCGAATATTGTATATGTTGGAAATTCCTTGAAATTATGTTTTTAAATATGTTATGCGTTTTCCAAATTGTTTACTTAGATGTTATCTTTTAGCTTATTAAACCGTATGATTTGTAAAATTATTTTGGAAGCGTTGAAAAGTGTTACATAATCTATGCTTGACGCATGATTTTTCGTTCTTGTTTTAATTTCTGTGTCGGTTTTTTCATTTCGTGATGAAACTTTTTCCAAGTCTATATATATCTTTGATTAAAAAAATTTGCTTCAAAATGAAACATATAGTTATAAATAAATAAATAGGCAAAATACGCACATACACACACACACAAAAAAAAAAAAAAAAAAAAAAAAAAAAAAAAGATGAAATATCAAATGTAAATCCTTTACCTTAGATATATTTTGTTATTCCTCTGGTGTTCTATGAATTCACAGTTTTTAAAGAAATATTTATTTTTCCGTGAAAAGATATAAAACATTATAAACCATATATAAATTAATTTCTCTAAAACGTCTTTTATGAACTTCATTTACTCAGAAAACTTCTTGAAACATTTGTTTGAAAATGAACATGTTTTAGATCTTATTACTTCATTTAATATTACTAGTTTCACTTCTCAAAAGAAAATTTTTGTGTCTAATTTTAGCATACACTTAAGCTCAAAGAAATTAAATTGTTTCCATTTATAATGAAACTTCACAATAAAGAGGAAAAAAATTATAAAGGGCATATTAATTAAGTGTGCATGCTTAATTTTGTCAATGTTGTTGCCAACAAAGGAATGTAATTAACGTTCTTAAATAATCATTGCCGAAAATATTTTATTCAACATCTGCAGCTGTTTCCACTTGAATGAATTTCTTGATTTTTTTTTATAATAATTATTTGGAATGGTACATTGAAGAGAACATTTTTTATTCCTTATTTTTGTCGATGTATTTTTGATGCAATAGTGTATAAAAATTTAATCAAAACCAGAAGTTTAATAGATGATTCCATCTCTTATTATTATTTTTTAGACATAACATAAACGCATGTTTGGTTGTGATAAAATACAATAAAAATATTAATATGACTCTCTTACATAAGTACACAGTTGCAGTAAAAATTATATGACGGACGACGTGAACTAGCATTAGTACTGTGTTAAACTTGTCAATACTCAAAAATTCATTAAAAAAAATAACAAACCGTCTTATCAGAGGTCCATTTACACAATATGACTTATTCAAAGATTAAGTTTTTTTGTGGCAAAAGAAAATATAGTTTAGATTTTCACCGATAGGTGGCGCTATTAACACCTCTTTTTAAAGTACCGAGATTGCACAGTAGGTATTTATTTGCAAAAATCGAAATCGAAAATCAAAAGAAGTTGCGAAATTTGTTTACGAAAACTCTGGATTGAAAATCCATAAATTGCATTATGCACCATAGAATCCCGATCTGTCTTGCACTTTCTTTTTTACTGTGTTGTTTTTTATTTACTAATTTTCATGTCGTTTTAGGTAGCTTTCATTACAAAAAGCTATTTATTGCAGCCGTTCGGATGAAAGCAATTACAAAAAATTTTGGTATATTTTCACCGATCATAACCCCCAGACCCCAAAACCACCCTCCGTTTAAATTCCAAACCACCCTCCGTTTTAAAAATTCCAAAAGATATTTGAAAAATTATAAATTGAAAAAGTTGTTTCCGTTAAATGTTAGATCGTGATACAAGGATTCCTTAACATTTTTTGTTTTTGCTTTATCTTAAAAAATGGCTGATATATGACAGTTGTTCTAGGGTTCTGCGTCAATTCGTCGCGCACAATTCATCGCGGAACAATTCATCGCGCACAATTCGTCGCAGCGTCAATTCATCGCGGCGACAGTTCGTCGCAGCGTCAATTCGTCGCGGCGACAATTCGTCGCGACATCAATTCGTCGCAGCGAAAACGCACAATTCATCGCGGAACAATTCATCACGCACAGTTCGTCGCAGCGTCAATTCTTCGCAGCGTCAATTCATCGCGGCGACAATTCGTCGCAGCGTCAATTCGTCGCGAGCTCAATTCGACGCGGCGTCAATTCATCGCGGGCTCAATTCGTCGCGACGTCAATTCGTCGCAGTGAAAACGTCTTTGAAGGCTATTATGATAAAAATAAAGATAATTCAGTAAAATTACTTAATGATAATTTGTTTTTTAGATTTAGAGAATTGTAACTAACATTTTACAGGCAATTTTGGAGGAATCTTTTTTCATATGTGATTTTTGTGAATTTCCCTGATGAGAACATGAAGGTTCAATGAATTAGAACAACTCATTTCTTATTTAAATTAGAGATCGAATAAATATTGCTTTAGATTACCGAAAAAAATGGCGGACGATTTAGGATAAAATCACCCAGAGCATGAAAAAAAGACGAATACAAATACTAGAAAAAAAGTTACATATGCGTACACAGGGTACAAAAGAGGACACCCCCCCCCCTCCTTATATTTGAAAGAATTGGGAAGTAAAAAAAGTATTTAGAGATGTAAACATAAAAACTTTTTGTGATTGTGATTGAACTGATCGCTTCATGAATGCAATTTCTTTATATGATATTTTGGCTTTAAAAGTTTTTTCATTCATTTCATCTATACTAATAAAAGAAAGTTGTTTGTTTTCTGAGTTCTGTGTGTGTATGCGAAATCACAAGCGAAATCTACCGCACGTAGAAGTCTGAAAATTTGGGTGCGGATAGTTCAAGGCAGTCCCTGAAGACCTAGGCTCATATTTTTCATATTTAAAACCCGGGGCCCCTGGGGCCCTTTTAAGGTTTTTGCATCTGAATTGTAAATAATTTGCCCCTGTTTTATCCAATCTCCCTTATTTTCGTGGCCATTTTTCTATTAAGCTTTCCCCCCATTTCCACATTGCAGTTAGGGCCCTGGCCCCCTGTGACCAGATGCGTTGGTCACTTGAACCTTTTGTGTGCCATGCATTTTTCACCCTCTCTAATGCGTGACTTTTAAGTTGAGTCTTGGACTCTTCTCAACGCGCCACCACCCTCATATTTCGATTGAAGACCTAGGGCCTTTTTTTAGCATTTCTTTCAAATTTTATTCTAACGATTAATTTATAACCTATGCTTAATTTCGTCTAATTGAAGATGTAAAGCGCTACGTACTAGGATCTTTTAAGATGTTTTCCTCTTAAGGTCTTAATCAAAACTATCAGTTGGCCCCTTTTGGGACCTCTCCCTTAAAAATCGACCGATCCACTAAGCTTTTGTTTACTGATAACTTTTTAGGACTTCCAGCTACAAAAGAACGACAAAATTTTCTCGGTCAAGTCCCGACTCTCCTGGGCACTTTAAATTTTTTGTGCCCTAAATTTTTAATAATAAGCCCCATTTTTACCCGATAATCTTCGCTTTTGGGGCTTTATCTCCATTAAGCTTTTCATCATTTCTACGTTCCAGTTAAGACCCTGGCACCCTGGGACTCAGTATAAGGGAGAAAAAGAGGGGGGAGAAGAAAGAAAATTTGCCGAAATCATGTTAACTAAAACTCATAAATTAAACCCGTTGATGGTTGAATTCTGCTGTCTTGTTTGAAAATGTCAGCCAACCGTAAAATTTCAAACCGCTATACCTCAGCCATTTTTTAAGATAGAGGCAAATTAAAAAAATGCTCTAGAATCCTTGGTTCAAGACATATTATTTAACGGAAAAAGTTTTTAGGTTTTCTAATTTTATTTTTACAACTTTTTGAAATTGTAATCTTTAAATGGCTATACAATGAGGACAGACAGACGGGCGGACGGACGGATAGACAGACAATTTGTAATTTTTTTTTTCGGAATCTCTAACCCCTGAAACGTGTAAATCCGTCGAAAACCGGAAGTAGAAAAAAAGTTCGATTACAATACTTTCTTCTATAGAAGAAAGTAAACAATCATTAATTGGAAACATTTACAGAATACAACAAGCAGCATTAGTGGATGAAAGTAATTAAAATATAATAAAATTATGGTTTACTTTCTAACTAGGTGAACCACCCTGTGTTTTCCGTGCCCGTGATAATAACCATAAACAGAACTCAAGCTTCTATGACCCTTTTAAAAGAAGCTGCATAGAAGGGCCAAAGAAGGGGATTAATATTCAAAATTGGTGGTTGCTGAGGTCCGAGATATTTTTTTGTCGTTCGAAGTCCTAAGTAGTTGTCAGACAAAGAAAAGCTAGTGAATCGGCCGATTTTTACGGGAAGCTAACAAAGGGGGCTAACTGACAGTTTTGAGTAAGGCCCTAAGAGGAAAACATCTTAAAAGATCCTGGTACTTAGCGCTTTAGAACTTCAATTAATCGGAATTAAACATAAGGTATAAATTAATCATTAGAACAAAATTTAAAGAAATGCTTAAAAAAGGGCCTTAAAGGCCCAATAAAAATATAAGCGTGGTGACCCGGGGAGAGTAATCCAAGGCTAAACTTTAAAGACGCTTAGTAAGAGGGTGACAGAATTATGGGGGTGAAAAATGTATAGCACAAAAAAAGTTCAAGGGGCCTCAAGTCGGGCCCCAGGGTCCTAACTGGAATGTAGAAATGTAGGAATAACTAAATGGAGAAAAGGCACCAAAAACGAAAAAAAATCGGATTTAAAGGAGCAAGTTATTAAAAATTTAGGGAACAAAAACTTCAACGGTGCCCCTATACCGAGTCCCACGGGGCCCCGGGTCTTAACTGTAATATAGAAATGGGAGAAAAGCCTAATGGAGAGAAGGCACAAAAGCGAAGGAGATCTGTGAAAAATGGGGCAAATTATTAATAACTTAGGGCACAAACATTTTAAGGTGCCCAGGGGGCCCGGGACTTGTCAGAGAAATTTTTTTGTCGTTTATATAGCAGCTGGAAGTCCAAAAAAGTTATTATTAAAAAAAAAAAAAAAACTAGTGGATCGGTCGATTTTTAAGGGAGCTATATTAGAGGTCCCAAAAATGGCCAAATAATAGTTTTGAGTAAGGCCTTAAGAGGAAAACATCTTAAAAGATCCTAGTACGTAGCGCTTTATATCTTCAATTAGTCGAAATTAAGCATAGGGTATAAATTAATCATTAGAATAAAATTTGAAAGAAATGCTAAAAAAGGGCTCTAGTGCCACAGTAAAAATATGAAGGAGTTGGCCCGGGGAAAGGAGTCGAAGACTCAACTTAAAAGTTACGCATTGAGAAGGTGAAACATGCATGGCTCACAAAAGGTTCAAGTCAACACCGCATCGGGCCCCAGGGGGCGGGTCCTAACTGAAATGTAGAAATGGGCGGCCAATTTAATGAAGAAAGGCCCACAAAAAGAAGGGAGATCAGATGAAAATGGGGCAAGTTATTAACAATTTAGACGCAAAAACCTTAAAAGGGCCCTAGGGGCCCCGGTCTTAAAATATTAAAAACCTGAGCGTCAGGTCTGTAGGATCTGCCTTGGACTATCCACACCCAAATTTTCAGACTTCTACGTGCGGTAGATTTCGCTTGTCATCGCGCACACGTACACAGAACTCAAACAGACAAACACTTTCCTTTTATTAGTATAGATGAAATAAATGAAAAAACTTATAAAACCAAAATACTACATAATGAAATTGCATTCATGCAGCAATCAGTTCAATCGCAATCACAAAAAGTATTTTATGTTTACATCTCTCAATACTTTTTTTACTTCCTAATTCTTTCAAATATAAGGGAGGGGGGGGGGGGTTGTACCGGGGCCTCCGAGATGTCGCTGTGTGTCCTACACCGGGCCTGCTACAGGTGACGTCACAACCTGCTGACGTCAAAACAGTGATCCATAATAACTTAAAAATTTTCATGTACTTTGTTCGTTTGTACGGATTGTTTACGACAGTATTTTGATTTTATTTATTGTTTTATATAGTAATTAATAATATTTTTCAGTGTATTTAGATTATAATGCTATCAATAATTATTGATTATAATTATTAAAGAAAGTGTAGATTATATCTATAAAATAAAGAGAAGAAAATGCTGTGCTCCTAGTTTCTAATCTATGTAAGTCTTCAAATTCGCTACTGATAATGAAAAGAAGAAATTTTAGCTACGAAAATTACCTTGTGATAATTATTTTTACAATTCAACAGAAGTGGTTTGCATTAAATGTTTCGATATACTTTTCATAATTCGTGAAGCTAGAATTAATATGATGGTATTGAACTTGTGCAGAGAAAAAAAACCTAACAACAAATGTCTAGCCTACTGTAATGGAAATAATCTGGCATATTTGATTGAATTTGTACTTCCAAATCGAAAAGAGCCAAATGATCTTTAGAAAAAAAAATAAATAAAAGAAGCAGACGATAAACAGTTTAAAAAATGATTTTGAAAGAAATACTGTAATAAATTGACTAATATCTGGATACATTTAGTTAGAAGTGAGTGATGTGCTTTGTTTATAAAATTAAAAGTAACTGATTTACACAACTTAGTAATTCTACGTAGTTCAATTTAACATTTTAGCTAACTTAAGTGTACAAATATATGAAAATAAATCTTTTGATAAGTTATTTTGAGTGGTTATTATGTCCTAGACCCAAGTACAATAAATAGACAATTTTTAAAATATTACAAATCAGTTACAAAGTCAAGATAGAAAATTGGGTACTTTTCGGTTAGCCGGGCGCCAGTGATATATATACATATATACACACATATATATATACACATATCTACACACACATATATATATATATATATACCGGGTGTCCCACAAATGACTGATGGATTTTAAAATTCAATAACTAGCAAACGGTGACAGATATTTAAAAAATTCTTGCAGGAGGGTTATGTATGATGTCGGGAGTTTTTTTACTGTGATTCTTGATTTTAGTTCGAATTTCAAACAATAGATGGCGCTGACAGCGGTTGGCGCTCATTAGAGGCCGAAACTGACGTCACTCAGCATTGATGCGAAGAAAGGAGATTAAGGCTATGGAGTGGATCTCATTCGCCAGTACAATCTTGCTCTTAGGCCCCGATTCTGAACTCATTTAATATGATTTCAATGGAATGAAATGTTGCCATGGAAACAACAAATTCTTTGATAGTGGAATACAGCGTTCAGATCAGGGCATGAATTTAACAAGCAGTATTCGAGTTGCAGGCGATTTTACATTTATGAAGTTTTATTTTCCCGGATTAAATTACTTTTTACGGCCTGATTTAAAGAATATTTTGTTCATCGTATTTTAAAACTACTAGGTGAAATAAACCATTTTCAATAAATAGTGTACACGCTTTTAAAAGTACTCACTAGCAGATATTGTAGCAAGATCTCTTCACCTAGTTTTAAAATATGATGCATAAAATATTCTTTAAATCAGGCCATAAAAAGTAATTTAATCCCGGAAAATAAAACTTCATAAATGTAAAATCGCCTGCAACTCGAATACTGCTTGTTAAATTCATGCCCTGATCTGAACGCTGTATTCCACTATCAAAGAATTTGTTGTTTCCATGGCAACATTTCATTCCATTGAAATCATATTAAATGAGTTCAGAATCGGGGCCTTAGAGCAAGATTGTACTGGCGAATGAGATCCACTCCATAGCCTTAATCTCCTTTCTTCGCATCAATGCTGAGTGACGTCAGTTTCGGCCTCTAATGAGCGCCAACCGCTGTCAGCGCCATCTATTGTTTGAAATTCGAACTAAAATCAAGAATCAGAGTAAAAAAACTCCCGACATCATACATAACCCTCCTGCAAGAATTTTTTTAATATCTGTCACCGTTTGCTAGTTATTGAATTTTAAAATCCATCAGTCATTTGTGGGACACCCGGTATATATATACACATATCTACACACACATATATGTATTAATTAATATATATATTTATATATGTGCATGTATCACTGGCGCCCGGCTAACCGAAAAGTACCAAACTTCCATTGACACAAAGTTCAGTTGCAGATTGACACATGCTCACAAATTTAACATATCGTCAGCTATTGCCAATTAATGTCATTTATTATAGAAGCATTTACCGTAACTTTCCGCTTATATAGGTAAGGCTGAGGCATATTCATTTTTTATTGTATTTCACCGCATCCAATAAAATATGCTTACTTTATCCCCATAGAAAAGATTATTAATGAAATCATTTATAGTTTTAATTAAAATTTTCATTCAGTGTTGCATCATTTTTTTTCTTCAAAAAATGAATAAATAATATTTACTCGAATATAACATTCCAAATAAATATTACCAGAAAAGAGACAAATATGATTTGAGTGGCAACGGACACAAATGGTGGATGAAATATTTTCTAAGCCAAATAGAAATGATTATCTAAGAGTTTTAATTAGTATTTTTTATTCTACATTTCTTTATTTGTAACAATAACGACAAAATAAACATGCACACATAATTAATACGCTGTTAGATTTTTTTTCTCTTATTGTGAACTTTCTTTACAAATAGAAACAATTTTATCTGTTTGAAACTTAAATATAAGCTAAAATTAGACAATAATTCATCTTTCGAGAAGTGAAATTAATGCGATTAAAAGAAGCTATAACATGTAAAACATGTTCATTTAAAACAAACGTTTCAAGAAGAATTATCAGAAAATACATTTTAATGGAACTAATTCCTATGTGGTTTAATTGTTTTTAAATTTCTTCTTAAGAAAAAAAGCGCGGGGGGGGGCGGACTTTTAAGAAATATAAATTCATTCGAAACCAGCTAAAAACAAAATATATCGAAGGTAAAATATTTACTTTCGATATTTCATTTTAATCTTCTCTAATCTTTTTATAATAGTTTGCTTATTTATTTATCTATATACTCTATGTTGAAGAAGAATATCTTATACGACAACAGAAAAAAAAATGGCAGTTTGTAAAATGTTGAGAATTGGCGTTTAAAACAAAAGGCAAATTGAGATTTTGATTTCATATGATTAATGCCACGGAATTCGAAACGAAGAGTTTCCGAAATCGTATTTTTCAGTCGCTGAGGATACTTTTGAATGTGCACTTGTATACTTAAAGTTTAAATTTATTGCGGTTTTGGACTTTACCCATGTCACGTCAGTTGCGGATACACAGAAATAAAAACCAATGGGAGTGGAGGGTATTTCAAACCTGCCTCCCTGATGTCCAATAAACAGTCTTTTTCTGAGGGTATATACCCGCAGAGGCGTGGCTATTGCTATTCGTGGGTAATGTCCATCTACAAAATTCAAACATTTGCTTTACCGAGAATTACACTGGCATAGAAGTCAGTTCGAATTCAACCACAAGTAACACAAATTTAAATTTAACTTAGTGTCAACTATATTGCCAATCTACATTGTCCGTTATAGAAACTTTCATTTTAACTGAATTTTTTTATGTGTGAGACATGCTGATTTTTTTTCCGCATCCAGATCCATGTCTCATAAAATATTCTTACTTTAAGTCCAAAAAAAAAACTCATCTAATCATTTGCTAAACATTATAGTTTTAATTGAAATTTCCATTCAATATTGTTTCAAAATTACTTCAACAAAAAAACTAAATAATGTTAACTTGAATATAGCATTGTAAATTAATATTATCAAAACAGAAACAAATTCATTTGAGTGGAAACGCCCACACATATTCAATGAAGTATTTACTAAGTCGACTGAAAATCATTATCTAAGAACTTTAATTAGTGCTTCCAACTTTACATTCCTTTGTTGATAACAACAGTGAAATAATTAAGTATGTACAAACAAATAATACAGCCATTATAATTTTTTTCTCCTTATTGTAAAATTCCATTATTTAAAAAAAAAAAAGAAAAAAAAAAGAACAAAAAAAGAAAGAAAGAGATTTAAGCTTTTTGAGCTTAAGAATGCGCTAAAATTAGACATACAAATTATCTCTCGGGAGGTGAAATTAATGTCATTGAAGAAAGCAATTATATGTAACAAGTTCATTTAAAAGAGAAATTTCAACAAGACAAGAATTATAAAGAAATGAAGTTCAGGAAAGACATTTTAGAAGACTTAGTTTATGTGATACATTTCTTTTTTCGATTTCCTTTAAACTGAAAAAAAAAAAGAGTTTTCCAATAAGTATAAATTCAATCGAAACTAGTTGAAAAGCCAAATGGGCCGAAATCTTGTGTCATAAATGTGATTTCTCAATTTCCAGTATATATTTCGGCATTTCTTTGCCGAATGTTTCTTATTTAATGTTAAAAGTTTTCAATGTGATTTTCCTAAAATATTATGTTCCTTCTTACCGTGAAGTCTGTTTCTTTAATTGTTAAAATGTAATTTAAATATCTAAAAAGACACTACTCTGTCCCCTGTCCTCAACCCATAACTTGATCATTAAAATAATTAACAGATAAAAAAATTAAAAACCAATTCATTTATTATAAATATGAATCTCATGGAGCATAATAATATATTTTTTATATGAGTGAAATGTGTTAATATTTGTTTTTGTTGGGTTTAAAATTGTGTACCTCACTTTTTTGGTCACTAACGTCCCGGTGTATACATATCCTCATATTTCCACCAGATGGCTGTATTCAGTCATTTTTAACACTTTCCAACCTAGTTGAAAAGTGTTTATGACTTCGGTTTGTCTGGCCGTCTGCCGTCTGGCCGTCTGGCCGTCTGCCGTCTGGCCGTCTGGCCGTCTGCCGTCTGGCCGTCTGGCCGTCTGCCGTCTGCCGTCTGTCCGTGCTCTAACTCCCGTAAATATGCTCGGATTGCCCTGCAAATTTTATATGTTATAATCGTTATCTATAGCGTGTTCCCTATTTCAACGGAAGTGTGTAGCACTTATAGTTTTTTTACAGGGACACTCAAAAGAATTCCGTTACATTGCGGTCTATGGGGAAAAATCATTTGCGGTTTATTTAAATAATGTTTCAATACTTTAAACGCATTGAAATTTATATATATCACTAAGGTGCATTAGAAGAAGCTTAATATGGAATAGGGTGTGCATAGCACTTATACTTACTTTACAGGGACAGTCAAAAGAATTCCGTTACATTACGTCTATGGAGAAAAATCGTCTGCGGTTTATTTAAATAATGTTTCACTATTTTAAACGCATTGAAATTTATATAAGGTTCATTACAAGAGACTTACTACAGAATATTGTGTGTATAGCAGTCATCGTTCATTTACAGGGACACACAAAAGAATTCTCTACTGTATGTTAACAATAATTCCTGGAAGTGCGTTTTAAGTTACTGAATGCGATTTTAATTTTAAATCGCTTTTTGTATATTACGTGGTGTGTATAAATTCTGTAGATCCTATACAGGGAAGTACAAAAGTTCGGGAACACATTTCCGTATTATTTAACTCCAGACGGAGAATTTTAAACTGTGCTACGTGTTTCCTAACTGAACTAAAATTTAGCATCCTATGTAGTATATATACAAATCTATAGATCCTATACAGGGCTGAATAAAGTATTCGGATTACTTAGATGTTATCTTTTAGCTTATAAAAGAGTATGATTCGTAAAATTATTTTGGAAGCGTTGGAAAGTGTTACATAATCTATGCTTGACGCATGATTTTTCGTTCTTGTTAGTATTGTTGCAAGTAGTGGAGCACATCTTGTTCTTAAAATCGCCGCCATTGCTTGCTGTTTGTTCATGAAGACGATTATCTGGATTGAAAAGGATGGGGAAAAGGTAAGCGTACCTTTATTAAAAGTCATTAATTAATTAACCGTTATTAATTTGAATATTGATATTTATAGACTAACCAATATCTAGTCATTTAATCGTAGGTTTGATATGTCTTTGAAAATAGTGCACACAACATTTTGAAAATGTTCTTTTTAAAGTGAAGTGGCAAAATTGGCCGTCACTTCTGTCCCTTAAAATTTGTGTTTTGTCTGATAAAAACTGACACGTTAATGAGAGCAGGTGCACGTTAAATCTGTTCGTGGCTCCAAAGTCCTCCAAGTTCTATATAGGCGTTACCTCTGGGGGTGCCAAACCAGATGCAGGTCTCTCATCTGGAATTGGTTCAAAATTAGGAGACCTGTTTCCATGTCAGCTATATACGAGCCAAACGGCTAAGTAGAAAGCTGCAAAAACAAACAAACAAATAAACAATAAAAACTGACAAATCATATTTATTTTCGATAAAGTTTGTGCCCATCTACTAATTCTTATTCCGCTATATATCAGTGGTTATTAAAAATTCAAATTGAACATAATATGAGACATTCAAAAATCAGATAGCAGCAGAAAATCATCAGCCAAAAATCACACTTATGACATTTTGGTCCATATGGGTTTTAAATAGAAAATTCACCTATTTTTACATAGATTAATTAGACAATGTGTGATCAATATTCAGAAAAAATTAAAGACCTACATTTTAGTAAAATATTTACATTCTATATTTTATCTTCATCTTTTCGATTTTTTTATAGTATTATTTATTTACTTATTTATTTATTTACATTGATCTATTAGGTTTTGAACCAAAACTTCTTGGACGATATTAGAAAGGAAAAAAAATCATCATCATCATGAATATGGAAAAAAAACGGGCATGGAAATTAGAAAGCAACTAAGAAACAGAATAAAAAAAATAAAAGAGAAGTTAAGATTGGGACTCAATGGAGCAGAGTTAAAGTTACGTATTTCGAAGCCAGAGTTTTCGTAATCGAATTTCGAAGGTTTGAAGCTTTTGGAAAGGGATAGATAGATTTGAAATGACGAAAATTGAATGTTTTATCGAAATAAAAAATATATTTTTTAAATTGCAATTAAAAAAAAAGTTTTAATACAGTACGACAAAATTATTCTTGTAAAACCGGTTTTGCCACGATTTTGAAATCCAGGGTTCTATATTTTTTAGTTCTATCATTTCTTCTTTATACTGCTTATTACGTTGTCTCTCGATTACCTAAACCAAAACAAAACAAATTATAACTAGAATTTTAAAATTAAAAAAAAAATACAAAAATTATAAAAAAATATCGTGTTTTTTGTTATAACTTCAAAAAAAAATGTTTTTTTTTTTTTTTTTTTTTAGGTACAGTTTTAGAGAATATAATTTCCTTTATTTAAAAAAATAAATAAATAAAATAAAATAAAATAAAATAAAATAAAATAAAAAACATGTTATCAAAAGTTATCGTGGCAAAGCCGCTGAGAAACAGTCTTTCGAGATAACTTTGCCTTCGCATGTATCGCCGGTCTGCGCGTCTCAACGTTTACGGCTGGTACGACCGTAATTTTAGGAATTTTCATATCAGACAAATTCTACGACATTCTTAAAAGGTTCAAACATAATAATAATAAGAAGAAGAAGAAGAAGAAATAATTTTTTTCGTCATTTCAAACCTTTCTGGTTCTCTTAAGTTACTTTTCAACGCGCTTCATTTCTTAAAATTTAAACTTATTGGTGTGTGGGGGAAAAGGGGGGGGGGTGAGGTGTATAGATTGTTACTTCTCAATCAGAAGCATTGCAACATTTGATTTACCAAAAATAACGCATGCTTATAAATTTAACATTGAGCCAGTTATTGCTAATCTATATCGGCAATTATAAGATCTTTCCCATCGATTTTGTGCTTACTTAGGTGAAGCATAATTGATTTATTTTATTGTATTTTACTGCATACATCTCTCACAAAATTTGCTCATGTTATCGCCAGAAAATAAAAAATCCCTGACGGCTCGGCCTACAGGCACGGCTAGAATTCGAAGACGCAGACCGTAGTGTGCATGTTTGTTGGAAATTGCGGAAGAAATGGCCTTTTTGCCATGATGCGGCAGTTGGAACCGCCAACTTCGAAACCTAACTTGTTTGCAGGCGGAGCCGACAGGGATTTTTTATTTATTTATTTATTTATTTTTATTTATTTATTTATTTATTTATTTATTTATTTATTTATTTATTTATTTATTTATTTATTGCTATAAGGGTTGGTCCTATAAAAAACTTGTCAATATAAAAGTTTTAGATAATATTAAGAGGATTTATAATAAATTTAAGCAGATTTGATATGTTGTGAATTGACGAAGTTATGATTTTTTTTTTCTCCTAAAACCCCCCTCCCCCCCTTGGGTCCATTTTTAATTATATCAAAAATCTGTCATACATAAATTTTCGGCCCTTTTCCTAGAAGTAATAATAACTTTTCGTATCTTAATTAAGAAATTATGGTTGTTTTTTTCTGTTTTCACAACCCCCCCCCCCCCTTGGTTCGATTTTGCCCATTAACGAACTTGACCGAGATTTTATGCCCCTTGATTTTATGTATTAGTTTGGAAGAGATTTGTGCAGAATTATTGACGTTATCGTGTCCATAAAAAAGTGACATAGATAGATAGATAGATAGATAAATTAAAGTTTTGAACTGGGGGTGGTTTTGGGTTCTGGAAGTCATAATCGGCGTAGATCTGCAAAAATTAAAACTTAGGGGAGAATATATTAGGTAGTATTTCTTACGAAATCTACCTAATTAGTAGGATCATCTATTAAACGCTACGTTTTTAATTAAAATTTCCATCCACTAATGGATTAAATACGTATCCACAATAAGAATAAACAAATAATGTTCCCACTAATATAACATTCCAAATAGATATTATCAAAAAGTAAAAAAGAAACAGATTCATCTGAGATTAAAGAGATCTGAGAAATAAACTCATTATTCCGCCACACATGTTGAATGAAGTATTTTCTAAACCGATTGAAAATGAATATCTGAGAATTTTAATTAGAGTTTTCAACTCTACATTCTTCTGTTGACAACAGTGGTAAAAATTAAACGCGCACACATAATTAATATGCCCTTTATATTTTTTCTTATCATTGTGAAGCTTCATTATAAATAGAAGCAATTTTATCTCTTTGAGCTTAAGTATTTGGTAAAATTAGACGCAAACATTATTTTTCGGGAAGTGAAATTAATCTTATTAAATGAAGTAATAAGATGTGAGACATGTTCCTTTTAAAACAAACGTTTCAATAAAAATGATGAATAATTGAAATAAAAAAAAGAAATGTTAGGAAAATAAATTTATTTGTAATAAAGAATTCCTATTTTTATTAATAAAAGGAAAGAAAAATCATGCTTTAAGCATAGATTATGAAACACTTTCTAACTCATTCATAATACATCAACAAACCGTTTAATAAGATGAAATATGATCTCTATGTAAACAATTTGGAACACGTACAACTCATTTGAAAACCCAATTTCAGGAATTACCATCTGTACTCGGGAAAATATCCGAATTCTTGAAAAAACAAAATAGTATACATTAATTTGGTATTCGACATTTCTAAAATATTAAAAGCAAACAAAATATTCTAATCCTATTAGCGTAGAACATTTTAATCTTATTAAGTCGCTTTAATGTATCATGTTATGGTAAAAATAAACAAAGTGTAGAATGCTGGTTTGCGGTTTAATATTTTAAATAGATTTTTAAAAAGTCATATCTGAAAATTATTTTTAAAAAATCCTGAAAAATGCGTAATTTACACTAATTATTTAAAACAACTTTATTTGGCGGTGTATTTTTTGTTGTACCAAGGGAGCAACGGTTGTAGTTTTGCGATGTTTCGAAACAAAGATATGTTCATAGACGATGGCGAGAACACAAAAATTCAATAAAAAATCTCTTTAACCAGAAATTTAAAATATCTAATTTGATTTTAAAAAAATATATATTTTAGATGCTCTCAACAGATTCTTGTTAAACTAAAAATAATAAGCAGTAAAAAGGGTGGGAAGAAAAAAGATAATATAAGAAAATATATAGTAGTAATGTACATAGCATAATTGTAGACAAAATATATGTGTAAAAATTTAAATTATTAAGAGAATTTTCTATCGGGGTGCCAAATTACGTATTTGTAGGTTTTTCCGTTATGAAAAATTACGTCATTTTGCTACAACTAGACTATCCTCTTACAGATAGACGCATTTTTCCTTTTATTATTATTATAAATATTACATACAGGATGCGGTATAAATATCACCAATTTCTTTGGAGTGAATAGTTATTAAATAAAATAGTGGAAGTAAAGGCATAATCCTTCAATTATGAATACGAATATTCCGTACACGTTCGAAATGCCTCCCGTTATTGTTAAAGTACAAAACTATTTCGAATAGTACAAAAATGTCATCAAATACACATAAGAAAGCGTTACTTATGCCGCAACATATATATCATTTTATAAAAACTTTAATAAAAATGCATTTAAATTGATCTGTAACAGTCAGACACATTTTTTTTAAATCATTATTATAAATATTATGTATACATACATATATTTTTACGTGTGAATACTTGGATAAAAATATATTTAAATAGTTTAATATATGTTTACATTTAAATATAGTGGGTAGAATAATATGCAAGTAAACATGGATTACGTTTTATTTTCCATGGTAAACTGTTAATGTATAATTTTTTAAATATACAATACTCCAAATGTAAAACTATGTATGTTCAATGTTTGCTTTATAAATGATATGTTTTATGGAAGCAAACATCAAGGCATAGCAAACATGTGCTTCGATAACCTTTTTTTATCCACAATAACATTTAACATCGGAATGTCAAACAAATGATTCAGTTCCAGAATATTCGATATAGTTCTGCTTATCTGTATTATTTTCAACCAAACAAGAGACGACAGTATTTGATTTCTTGGAAATGACAGACTTTGTTAATTGTTATTTGCTTCAGTAAACTATTTATTTTTGCTTATAATGTTACATTGATTCTCATTTTTTCCTATTCCAGAATATATATGTTTATGTATATTTACTTAGTGGAAAGAAAAAAATAAAAGGACATGTATAGTAAAAAAAGAAAAAAAAACGCAAATGCATGTAGTAAAACTGCACAGACAGTATAAATGTACAGAATACCCTAAAAAATTTCCCAATCTTTTTTTTTCTTTTACTCCCTCCCAACGTATGAATTCCCTCCCAACGTATGAATTCCCTCCCAACGTATGAATGCTCAAACGAATTCTAAGAAACAATACACATACTATTTAGCCAATCAATAGCGATGGGTCATGTGACTTAGAGTTGAGGAATAACAGCAAAATAAAAAAATTTGATTTTTTCATTTTCAAGCAAATTTTCCTAAATAGGAGTTTTTGCGTTATAAAGGATTTAAAAGAAGTGATTTGAAGAAAAAAAAAACTGATTGAAGGTGATTGTCTCTTATTTTACTGCGCGACGTTGGCGTATTTTAATGATAATAGTATGGCACAACACAATGCTTCTATGTAGCAACTCTTTATTGTTATCTACACTCACTTTAAATACATGGTTGTTAATATCGCTCATTTTAAAGCGCAGTAAATGATCATATATTGCATTTTTTATGCGTCTTTGTACAAAAAAATAAAATAAAAAACTATTTATAACACGACAAATATTATAATAACATAAAGTAGTCTTTTGTAGTTTAACATCATATTGTAATTCATCGGAGATTTTTTTTAATTACAACCTAGAAAGAAAAAAAAACTGAAAAGAACACAAGAAAACGGACTAGTTGACTAACGTACCATTTTTTTTTCTCTTTATGAAATTGGTGATGTGGCCACCGCCACAATGAACCTTTTCTAACTAAAAAAAATTATCAAAATCAGAGTATCCGTTCAAAAATTATGCATGGGCATACATAAAAAATATATAAATGAATTTCATAACTCCTTTTTTTTATGTCGGTTAAAAACACTTGTGTTGCTTCAAAAATTTATGTTTCTATATTTTTTGCAGACAAATAGCGCCTTACGCGAAAGATAACAATACACCGTTCAATAAAGTAAACAAAACATTGGTTTTGTATGTGATCACAAAATTTCTTTTCGAGTTTTGACCAGTACTTTGCGAAATTCAGCCAATGTGTGACCTGAAGGACAAATACGATAAGATAACAATACACGGTTCAATAAAGTCTACAACACACTGTTTTTGTATGTGATCACAAAATTTCTATTCTAGTTTTGACCAGTACTTTGTGTCATTCAGCCAATGTGTGACGTGAAGGACAAATACGATAAGATAACAATATACGGTTCAATAAAGTCCACAAGACTCTCTTTTTGTATGTGATCACAAAATTTCTTTTCGTGTTTTGACCAGTACTTTGTGAAATTCAGCCAATGTGTAACGTGAAGGACAAATACGATAAGATAACAATACACTGTCACCCTAGCAAGATTATATCAAGAAGAAACACTCCAAATAAATTTCAATGAAAGTAAAATAATATTTTCCTCCAGTCTATACTATCCGTCCATAATAAGAGAAACCATAGAGATACTAACACGCAAAAATACAATATGTAAAGATGCGACATCTTTTAATTTACCGAAACTGTGGCTCGAGTTACTCCATGGTCACAAATATGAAAATAAACAACCACGTAAAAAATAATAGATAACGTGCGTAATTTTTAAAAAAAGTACATGAAAATAATAACTTCAAAGCCCGTGCAATTTTGGAATATTCTCATTTTGTTTTTGAAAATGACTCGGAAAGAGTCGAAACATGTAAAACAACTAATAAAAGTTAGTTTAATTTATATTATGTTGTTAATTTACACCTTTAGCATTTAAAAAGAATACATTATTTCAAGGTGTTATAATTTATTATATGACAATACATGATTCAATAAAGTCTCCAAGACACTGTTTTTGTATGTGATCGCAAATTCTTTTTTGGATTTTGACCAGTTACTTTGTGAAATTCCACCACTGTCTGACGGGAAAGACAAATACGTTCTGGATAGCCCTGTACAACAGTCACATCAGAACATGTCATGTATCTTCAGGAACTTTTACGTTTAAATATGAAATGTCGTACAAGAAGCAGTAGAACGAAACATGTATTTTAAGCAGGGCTGTATTTCTGTTTAATGAGCCCATAGCCTGACAAACATGCTACCCCTCTTTTAGTTGTTCTTTTCAAATTTCCAGAAGGCAATATAAAATGCTAATAAAAAATCACACTAGCTTTGTTAAATTTATATAGTGGCATGATGATAACCATTAAAAAAGAAATTATAATCATGGAAAACTATTTTCAGATAATTCACTGTATATAGAAGGGAGGTAATAACAGATTTTCCTTTTAATCTTATTAGCTCTTCGTTTATATAGCAGAACAGGTAATACATTCTATCGCCGTCAGTTTTTCTGTGACAATTAAGAATAAATTTAAAAAATAATTTAGATTATCTATTAAGCTCTGAAAAATATGAATAAAGTTTGATTTTTTTAAGAACCCAAATATTTCATTTTAGTGTGACCATGTGACAATTGCTACTTAATAATAATCATCAGGGTATGGAGAACAAGCTTTTTAAATGTATATTTTTTTCTTCTATTTGTGATAGTAAATACTGTTTTATTTTAAATGTAAAAAAATTGCTATCTGCTCAAAATTAAGCAAATAATAACATTAAAATTTTAATTAACGGTGTATTGTAATTTTGTATCCGATTTCGGTGCTGTCTGAATAAAAATAAATACATTTTAAAAAACGGAGGCATTATTTTGGAAAAAAAACATACATGATTGAGCATGAGTCTTTTACCGTAAACTATGCTAAGGTGAAACAGATCTGTATTTTAAAACTTGTCAAATGAATAAAATTTTATAAACTACAACTTTTCTTTTGATACAACTTTATTCAAGTACTTACAGCGCTACATCATTTGTCTTCGACGAGAGTTCCTTTGAAAAATTGATTTTCATTTAAAGCTAGTCGGATGTACCCATCCCAAAACTTTCTTCTATTTCATACATGTTAATACAGCAAAATTCGCTATCACATCGCCAATAAAATCAATGTATACTATCAATCGTTATTATGTTGTACGTCAGCTGCTTGCGAAGCGCCGGGGTTACCTTCGCTACACAAGCAACCGATGTGCAAGACAACTACGAAAAATCGGGAAAATTGCACAAAAATTGCTGGCGGAATAGCCCCAAATTCAAACAGGACCTGTAGTCAAAAACTTATTCATAAAATTTGGTTCAATTCTATGCATAACTTCATACACTTTTGGATGATACAGTAATAAAAATAGAAAAAAAATCACTAACAGAGCGACAGCTTCCAGCGGAATATCCCCAAATTCAAGTCAGACGCAGACCATAGCGAAAAACCTATGAATGAAATTTCGTTCAATTATATGTATAGCATCATATACTTTTTGATGATACATTAATGAAAATGGCACAAAAATCGCTATCACAGCACCCCTTTCCGGTGCAATATTCCTGAATTGAAGTGGGACGTGCTGGTCATATACAAAAACATATAAATGAAATTCGGTTCAGTTCTATGCATAACTTCATACACTTTTCGATGATACAACGAGGACAGACGGACAGATAGACATATTATATAAACATGTTTTCCGGGATCTCTGACCCCTAAAACGTAAATCCGTCGAAAACCGGAAGTCGAAAAAAATTTCGATTACAATATTCTATTATAGATAGAAGAAAGTAAAAAAACTTAAAGAAATATAAACTTTATAAGTTTGAGTTATTCAAAATTCATTTTGAAAGCTGTATACATAATTGCTCATCTCGCAGTAATTTAACAAATTCACTAAAGAGCTTTAATTTACTGTAATAATTAATAATATACATTAAATTTAATTTTAAATTTAAATCAACTTTCATTCAGAAGTAACTAAACAAATTATGTTTACATTAAACAACTTTTTCATAACTTCACAAATATTTGCTTTATCGATAAAGAACTACACTTTTCAATGTTTTTATAATTAATATTCGCCTAATTAAATACAAATATCGAAAAAAGATAAAGCATTTTCTAAAAGTTATACAAGCATTTAAAAATGCAGCAAGAAATAAAAATTGCTGATGTTATTTTATACAAAAATTGATTTTTATATTTAAAAAAAATAAAGTCTAATAATTTTCTATCCTGGTCTGTGTTTTCTATTTTTAGTCGATTTTGCATTTTTGAGCATATTTACGTAAAGATGAATTCATTTCAATGAAAATACATTCGCATTGCATCAAAAAAGAAAAAAGTTATATCATTTATAAATGTCTATGTAAAATATATAAAAACTGATGTTATGCTTGCAAAGTTTTTGAAAATTTATACTTTAGTTTATCTATTTTAAAGTTTTATTTAGTTATTTCTTTTTCTGCCAATCTATATTTTCCCCTAAACGTTTATTATTTGTAATATAAAATTAATTTTTCATATATTATATATCAGATTTTTATTTTCATTAAGTAAATACAGGGAGATGATTAAAAAACGATTGAACGAACTTTAAAAGGTGGTATAGAGATGAGTTTGGACTCTTTTTACGAAACCCAATTCCGAAAACTTTTATGTCATCAGAACCCGAGTCCGATACCGAAAGTACGCTGTAGAAAATTGTTAATATAGTAATTTTAAATTGTTTCAAGATTAATTTAAAAAAAAATCCTTCTTACATAGAAATACGTATTAATGCTGACTACTCCCTCAGGACAACGCTTCGTGATTTTCATGCACCTGAAAATCTGTTTAAAATGGCAAATTTGTTTTTTATGTACCCAACCGCTGGCAGGTATCTGCAAAAGTCACAATTCTTATTATTTTAAAATATCATTGTATAATTATATCAGAAAGACTTGAGTTATGCTATCCAGTAATTCTGGAAAAGGACTTCAAACAGAAAAAGAGGATAGACAAAGTATACCTGCTTCTTTATGTTACTAACACTGACCGTTCAAATACTTGAAAATCAGATGATCGTTGACAATCAGCAAATTTGTTATTTATACCCAACCACTGGCAAAAATTCGCACAAGTCACAATTCTTATTCTTTTACAATAACATTGTACAACAACGGTAGAAAGACATAAGTTCTGTTTCTAGTAATTCTGGAAAAGGATTTCAAACAGAAAGCGAGGATAGACAAGAAATATCCCACGTCTTCATTATATTACTGACACTGACTGTGCCAAGGCTCCAGAATCAGATAAAATATTTCTCCTTATATCGCAAGAAATAGCAATTCATTTTCCTTTTAAACTAGTTTTTAAAGGATTTTAAAACACTTCACGAAACTTGGACTATGTTCTTGTTTCTCAAATGGCAGTTTTCATTTTTTACATTTTTTTTCAATTTCCTAATAAATAAAATTTTCACTTTGAGCCCGAGTCCGAAAATTAATATAAAAATCGAACCCAAGTCCGTTTAGGGACCGTGCTTCGGATCCGTTTTATCTCTACCAAATAATTTTTGCATGAGAAACTATGGCCACCATCATTTAGGTAGTCAAAAATGCAGAGTGTCTCACTCGAATCCGAATTCGGTTTTTTATCCATAAATTTAACAATAATGAAGATATTTTAACGAAATTTAAATTAGACTGACCTTTCTTTGTATGATATGTAAGGATATTACAAGCAATGATAGAAATGGCTACCATCCTTATCCAAATAGTGCTGGACAAGACGCTCTATACTTCAGAATGTAATTCACAGCTCATACAGTATGACTTACAGAAACGCTGTACACTTCAAATGCTTTTCATATCATTGCCTTTCACATATAGCAAGGCATAAATCTGTTGAAAATAACTTTCATATATGTTTATAGAAGTTAAAGTTATGAACGATAGTTATGTTCGGATTGCAGTGAGGAACCCTGTATTTTCGGATGAAAAAATGGATTTCGAACCTGATTTTCGTTGAAAATAATTATTTTGTTGAACAGTACCACTCCTGAAAATTTATCCAATCTTTTCATAATCAACCTCTATTCAATGATTTATTTAAAAGTAGAAAAAAGTTATTAGAGTGTAAAAAGAAGTATCAAATATGAAAAGAGGCAGATAGCAATTAACGAAACCTATTTCCATAAAAACAAATAAAACAATTTATTATTTGAATGAAAATATTATGGATTAGCAGAAATATTTCAATATTCTGGAGTTGAATCATTTATTTAACTTAGCAAAGTTTAGCCGATATTAAATGTTGTTTTGCCTGAAGCAATTAATTGAACTGTGTTTACCAAAGTTTTCAGTTATTTCCTTATAGAAACCATATCATAATAATACAAACACTGGTTGTACATATCTTATATTTATGATAATATATAATGTTTTAAAAATAAAACAGTAAAAATATAAAATATTCTATAAAATAAAACTTTTGTGAAAATTGTTTGCATACTGCTATACTGTGCTAACTCTGAGTGTAAATACCTATCTAGTTAAATGCATTTTTATTTAGAGTTGCGTTTCAAATTATTTGTGAATGCGATATTAGTGATGCTTATACATATGGTTCACTGGCTTGACATGAGTGTCAACACAGGGAAAACTTCATAAAAGAAGAATGAAAAGGGGAAATGTTTTATATTTAAATTATTATAAAATTTTATATTTTAAAATAAAATCTAGTTGCAAAATAATTCTTTACATTAAAGTACAAATAAAACTCTGAATATTTATAAATTTCAGATTATAAAACGAAAATTGTTTTTTCTTTTAAAACTTTTTTGCTTTTTAGAAAATTACGCTTCAGAACATCGATTTAATCTTTTATTCCGAGAATATGCATTTTCTTCTTACAGTTTTGCAATTTGTAGCAATAATTTTTTTAAAGCAAAAATGCTTAAAAATATTTATTTTTATTTTTATTATTATATTAATTATTTAAATTTTTATTTATTAGTTTTAATTTTAAATTATCTTTTCATTTTTTATTTTCTGTAAGTAAACAGATAAACATACATTTGTATCATAAAAAGGATTAATGTATGTATGTATGTGTGTACGTGTGTGTATGTAAAAAGAAAGAAATATTAAAAATGAAAAGAGTTAAGGAACGTTGAAGCAAATAACAATCAAAGACGTTTTCAAGAAAACTAATAGTATATGCACCGATTTTTTTGATAAAGATAATATAAACAATTAGAGGCATTTCAAATACTATGTAACCTAATAAAAGGGCATCGATACCACTAAGGTCACTGTACACAATAATAAATAAACTTTGGGTAAATTTCCATTAATGATAAACATTACTTTGAATAAAAAAGTTGATTAAAATATCTTTCAACAAACTTTTCACATATCCATTTTTAGAAATACATCTTCCTACTAGAGCTCTTGAATGTATTTTTTTCTTACATCTTTACTTATAGTGCATTTAAAAGAATATTAACGGTTTTCGATAGAGAATAAAACTTAACAAAATCGGTTTTCATATTGCGTAGTTAATTCAAAAAATACGATTACTAACCCTCTACAATACAAGTTTCACTGCATACACATGCATACACATCATGCAGCTTCAAAGGTACACACATACATATAGACTTGCAAAGAGCTAATAAACAATACTTTACAACGTTGTTAGAATGCCTGTTCAAATACCAGGCGATATCACGAAAGACGATAAGTATCATTAGATCAGACTAGATTATGATAAATCATAATCTAAATAAAAGAAAAAAATGCAGTTTATACAGAAATGAAGGAAATTAAGCTTGGATTTTTAGTTAAGATACAAATATTAACACTCAAATTGTTCCTTTTCTGACCAACAAATGGCGCTTACGAGTTATAGATTAGATATCTAAAGATATATGAAAATTTAGAACATCCTGGTATTTCATTTAAGCAATCCTGAAATCCCGGGATTGGAAATTAGGCTTGGAATTGCATTCACTAGGTATACGATAATTCCATAGGTAAACAAATAATTCACTTGATATATCAAAGTATGAATATTCTGAATTTCGGCAAATTTTTAGAGACAACTATCGTATTCGTTCTATAAATATATTCTGTTCATATTCCATTCTATTCCATTCATATTCCATGGTCACACATATGACGCTTATGACTTTTTTCCTCTGGGATATTTGAAGTCAACTGTGTACCTCCACCAACCAGCAATCATTTTAATATTGAAAGATGCTCATATGTTTATTAATAAGAAAATGTTTATTAAATCTGTGAAGAATAGAATAGCTTGTCTTACAGCTGTACTACTGAGTGGCGAACTGCCTGAGGAACATAGTATGTAAGCAGTTACTCCTCACTATGTCTTATCCTAGATACACTTTAATGAAAAAAACTTAAACTCCATCCTGTGGTCAAGATTGTAAAAAATGCTGCCAATAAATATTGACATCTTGAAAAAACATAGGTCATAATTCCTGTACTTCTGGAAAAACGGCATCTTTCTATCTCGATTAGTTTGCAAAATATCGTTTTTTAAAATAGTTTCTTAGCTTTGGATCACTCGTTTATTGTTTCAAAAGTACATTAAAGTAATGATACCGTCTTCATCAGTTTTAAATCTATCTAGCCACTCCATGACAGCTTGCTAAACGTCTGCGTACGTAGTGAATTACTTATGAACTGTCAAAAAGCTTCTCCAAATATCCGAAGACAGACCGACCTTCGACAGTACACATTTTGATCCGTGCTGGAGGTGATCCGCCAATAGAGGTTCAATCTTCATTTTACACAGCTCAGGAGCCTTTGTCGAATTGTGCCGCCAATAAAAGTTCTTATGTAAGTACGGACGTAGGCCGGAGCTATTAAATTTATCTATGTACCTACTATGTATTTACAAACGTAGGTACACAATAGTAGAAAAGTGTCAATTTTATATGTTGAAATTTGTTTGTTGATTTTAGAGGATTTTCTTTTGGTTCTGTCGCGTCTGCTAGTTTTGAATAACTATCATTATATTGTAAAATAAATAAAATGTTTAACAGAACAATATTTGTGTTTTCTGATCGAAACCTCTTAATTATAATGCCTTGGGTATATCAGGATTGGGTTATCGGGTTATTTCATTGTGAGATCTTACAGATTAGAATGAAATTTGTAAAAAAAAGAAATATATATATATTTTTTTGAACTGATGAGAAAAATTAAATTACATTTTTTATTTCCGATAAGAACAGCAGTCTCTAGTACAACAAAATGTTGTTCACCTGGAAGAAGACTGCCTCAATATAAAAATCTGGCATTTTACGAAAGAGGTTTTTGAAATTTGAGTTTGCCTATAGCATTACGGGGGAATTGGCTACCACGACTTCTCTCCAGCAGTAAATATTGAATTTTTGACATTATTTATCGTAGAAATATACATAATTTGAAATCTTTTAAGCAATCTGCAAACAAAAAAGAAAAATTTCGTATTGTGGCACTCTTGTTCCAAGTGAACGTTACATCGTCACTTAACATTAATGAAGCAATGAAGTGATGTCCGTGTCAATTTCATATATTAAAGGGATACATATTTATGAAAATAAGAGTATATTGTTCCAAACATTTGTGTAAATTCTAATCGTTTAAGACTTAAAATTTATGCTATGCTGATGAAACAAGAAAGTTTAAAACTAAAGTAAATAAATAACCAACAAGAGATCATATGCTCACCATAAGAAGCGATGGCTCCAGGTTAAGATCTATTGGATTCATGACAATAAATACTTGCTGATTTTTGTGTGTCAGTCCAGAAGCTTCTTTCAATTCAGCTTTGCAGTAATATTGCACCCATCCGTGTTTGGCTAAAAATGTGGAGGGAAGTCCCAAAGGAAGTCCTAGTTTGAAAGGGAACGTATGAACACCAGGAGAAAGGATCATAACTCGCCCGCCTCCTGTTATATATGGAAGAAATAAAAAAGTATAAATACATACAATCATTACGGAAGCATATTTTTTTTCATATTTTTAAAAAATAGCATTTAATTGAAATCAACGTCATTTTAAACGAAATTCTAACACGATGTGTTGAAATCGATATTGGAAATAGGTTTAATAATCAATTTTTTTTTAACTTGGTGTAAAGATGTCAATAGTTATAAATGAGTAGCTTTACATGTAAGTTAAATAAATGTTTTTTCTATCATGTATTCTGAAAATATCAAATATGTATAATAGAAATGTAGAAAAAAGTATATTTCTGTTTAAATTAGTATAGTTTTGTTTCAGAGATAGAAAAAAGTTTGCTTCTATATATTTAAAATATCAAATACGTGTGATACAAGCATTGAAAGAAAAAATATATTTCAATTGAAAATTCATATAGAATTGCTTCAAGAAATTTGCTTTATAGAAAAAAATACTACCATAAATTTCTAAAATATGAAACACGTGCAATATAAGTATTGGGAAAAAAATCACAGTTTTTACTTGAAATTTGTCCAGTTGAGAAAATTATAAAAAAATTTTAATTCCTACCTTCATTTAGATTTTGTTTCAACATTTACATTTGACGAAAAAAGTACTAACATTTTAAGCAGCATGATTTCCTGTAACGTGTAATCGCATTAAGAATTTTATTATAAAAAATTTTTGACTATCATATTAATTCCCTTTCTACTGAAATACAAGTTAATTTTTTATCGTTTTATAAAGCTTGAAACAAACAGCATTTTTTATCTGAAAATAATAATAACAATGTGTTCTCGAAATTTAAACCGCAAAAAGAAATAAAACCAGAAGTATGTTAAATGTTGTTATATATTTTTCTTTTCTGTGTGCGTGTAATTTCATAGGTTACATAAAATGTCATGTGGTATATCTGTTTACATTATAACAAATGATCAGGCAACTAGAAATCATCTATATAATCATTCACTACCCATGGCAAAAAGGGTGGAATCAATACGCAGTGTACGACAACTAACAACAAAATATATTCATTTTAATCATAAATGAAAAGCTGCAATTTTTTCCTTGTCAATGAACGATCATAACCATTAGTACGATACACAGACACAAAGCAAATTACAAAATAAGCATTCTATACAATTTTATTTCTATAACTTGGGTGGGAAAAAAGTTTGGAATCACTTCGACTAGAGGGAAATAATTTGGAATAACTCGCTTGTTATGCAAATTTTCATGTCTGGTGATTAGCTTATTGTTATTTAATGGTCTTGCGCAGTTCCACTTGAGTTAGGTATAAATACATTAGGCTGTTTTATTTTCTATGTTAATTTTAAACCACTGGATGAAATTGCACCTGTGGAAAGTTGGATTCGAAAATCAGAGAGGTGATCGTTAGGCTTCCAAAGCAAGGAAAATCACAGAGACATGTAGCAACAACATTACCATGCTTCAAACCTATTGTTTTGAAATTTTCGTGACAATTCATAGAGCTTAATGCCCCCGTTCAGGTAGACCATAAATAAAATCAGCACACCAGTATTGTACTTTGCTAAGAATATAAGATGGACAACATCTAACAATATGAGTACTGAATGGAAGAAAATATTTAAGGACAAGGTATCAACCAAAACGTTGCACGGCAGATTAAATAAAGTTGAATTGCTATGGCAAAGGGAAGGAGGACTATACAAAACCCAATATGACAGTACAGCTCAAACAATCCAGATTACGACAGGCCAAATAACACCGAGACTTGTCAGTAGATAATTAAAGTTTAGTGGTTTTCAACGATGAAAATGATGAATCAAGAATTTGCATTGGTGCAAGTGAAGATAAGAAGAAAATTCATTCTGAGGTTGCAAAATGAAAGGGCGAATGAAACCTTTTACAATATTTATCTTAAGTTCCCGGATTCAATCACAATTTTGGTCTGCATTTCTTCTAAACGGCCTGGGAGATTGTGTTTAGGGAATGGGAAGGGGAATTTACAGAATTGTTGTTTCAGTTTTAGAAAATTTCTTGATTCCTAGTCTAGAATATCAATTTGGAGATAGTGATGTTATATTTGTGAATGACAGTACCTCGTGTCCACAAATATAACATCACACTGTAAAAAATGGGTACTCAAAATTGAGTAAAAAGTACTCAATTTTGAATACGTCACATACTCAAAATAGCTCCGATCCAAATGTACTCAAAATTGAGAAACACATGTACTCATTTTTGATCCCATGGATGTATTCAAATTTAAAAATTTTTATGCCGTTAAAATAAAATTTATAGGATTTTTAAAAAAAAGTTACTTCGTGAGGACAGCCTTATAAGGGATACATACATTTCTGCTCATTTGTTTCATTCCTGCGTGAGTTTACAGTAATTAACCAACCCTTGCCCATGAGAGGAATCGAACCCGTGATGTCCTGTGTACTAACCTGACGACTCAGACCAACGCGCCATAAGTGGTCACGCATCCTTCTCAAATGTTGTTAGTTACTTTGCAAAACTTGCAAAAACTTGAGGTTTCATCTGTAGATGGATTTTTTCAGTTCCAATGTTTTTAATATTTTCTTTTCATAATTTTCAATATTTTTCCGTATGATTTGGTGCCTTATAACAGATAAATTTCAATTTATTATGTATTATATGCGTAAAACATTGCATTAAGAATACTGATTGCTTCTTTTTGCAACAGTACCAACAATTTCTTTATTCGAACATATACTTTTTTTAAATTATTTGCCTGATTATCTATTTATCAGTTCTAATAAAAACAACAATTATCTTAATCAGACGTGTTTATTACATGCTATTAAAATATATTTTTTTAATGTCTTATTTAAAAAAAATTATGTAAATAATTTTTTTTTTTATAATAAATTAAATTATTATATTTCAGCTATGCTGAGAGCTTTTGCGTACGGTTCGGTTAAACTAAATAGTTTAAAAAAATGATTTTTAGAGACAAATTTAAAATTAATGACCTTGGGATAGGTAGGTTTAAATCTGGACTTATTGATTTTATTTAAATTAAATTAGTTTAATTTATAAAAATATAAGCTAAAGAAATAAATTAAAAACGTTATAAAGTTAAAAACTTTATTTTTATAAAAGTAAAGAAAAAATATTAACTAATTTTATAAATTTAAGGAAAAAATTATAAACTTTGTAAAATTATAATTTATAAAATAATAAATTTTAGCGTAATTCATAAATTTGTAAGCCAAATCAGCTTAGTTTAATACCAATTTGTATAGCTATAATTTGCAAAGATATTATGTTATGAAACTTTTAAATAACACCATATTGCCTCATGTTAAAAAAGTTAAAATAAAATTTAAAAAAATTAGTGGGGAAAAAAATCATAATTTTGAAGTACTATCAAGAAAAAAAAGTAGATGTGTAAAATGTGAAGGAAAAAAAAAGAGCAAATGTGTTGTAGTGGATCCACTTTGATGAAAATCCAGAACAACCAGATCCACTTTTCATTTCTCTTAGTCTTCGTTTTTCCTTCAAATAATAGCTTTTTAGGCTCCGAAATTTCGTCATTACACATTCTGAAATATACAAGTATGTTGGGTTTGATCATATGTTCATTTTTCATCCAAAAATACTCATTTCGAAATGAGTACATGAACTTACTCATTTTTGAGAATACATATGTTCATTTTTGATCCAAAAATACTCATTTCGATATGAGTACATGGACTTACTCATTTTTGAGAATGCACATGTTCATTTTTGATCCAAAAATACTCATTTCGAAATGAGTACATGGACTTACTCATTTTTGAGTACTTCATTTTTTACAGTGCACAATCTCCATATATAACATCACTATCTCATAAGACTCGGACAGTAAAAAAAAAAAGAAAAAAAACTTTCTGAAAGTAATATTTTTCAATTGAAGTGGTATCCATGCTGTCTAAATGCCAATCCTACTGGAAATATACAGTATACATATATATTTTTAAATGGTATTTAATCTCCAACTAAAGTTAATAGAGGAATTGAAGATCTCCGTGCTGAAAACATGCGTAGTCATTGATCCAAACAAATTCGCAGACTTTGTTAAGTTTATACCAAACAGAATCAAGGCGATTATCAAGGCAAAAGGTGGAAATACAAAGTATTTTGATAGAATTTTAAGTTTTAGTTTAATTCAAGTTTTTAATAAGTAATTTTCGTAAAAATGTGTAAACCTATGTACGATCCACTATGACACTTTGTTTTAAAAAAGTGATTTCAATAGATGGGCTACTTATAAAATTATTCACTTAACAGATTTCATTGTACACCATTTTTTTTATTTCCGCTACTCAAACCCCATACTTTAATAAACTTTATAGCTAACTGTTTAAATAAAATTCTGAAAAAGTATTAGCAAAATGTTGCACAATGAAAAAACTATAATAAATTTTAGCTTTACATCAGTACTATTACACGATTTTATTTCCTCATTTACATGTTAATGAATATGTACTCTTTGTTGACATATTTAACTATACATATAATCCATAATTTTTAAAAGTTGCATATATTTTAATGTGAACATTTATTTTTCCTTAAAATTTGACTATTGCTTAGGCAAATTCCATATCCTATTTATTATAAGTGTTACAAATTTAATGTAAGTGGTTTAGTAATAAAGCGGTAGTAAAATATATTTGTCAAATTTATTTTATTTTATTTTATTATTTTATTTTATTTTATTTTTTCATTTTATTTTATAATTTCTGCTGATTAACAAAAAATTTCAAGAATGAAAACATTAAATGAGTTAAAAGAAAAAAATGTTTATTCCACATTTACTTTATTGCACACTTTCCTCAATTAAGTGAAAGACGTTAACCACATTTAATTAATTTTCAAGCACATGACTTTATAATTAAAAAACACTCAGAAATGAAAACATCAATGAAGTTAAATAAAATAACTTTGTTTATTACATATTTAGTTAATTATATATTTAATTAATTAAAACGAAATTGACTTTGTAGTTTTAACTAAGCAAAAAGCATGGATAACATTATATGAAGTAAAATATAAATTAACACAATTTATTTAATACTTAAACGAGGAGTACAAAACAAATTCTTTGTTGTAATAAAAGATACACTATATTTCTCAAGAATACAATTTAAAAAAGTAGAAGTTCAATTTCTGCAAATGTCTTTCTTTCGATGTTGTTATAAGAATATATTTATGAGTACCATTGCTTATTTACGGACAGCTTTGGAAATGATTGGTGATCTGCTGGTCCCAAAATACACACACACAAAACAAACACACCGGACCACCGAAATAACAATTTCGGTTGTTCATTGTAACAAAAAAAAGTTACGATTTTCCAGACACATTTCAGTTTTGTACAATCAGCTAAAACAACAACAACAAAAATGTCCTTCCGCCCTATACCGGGAGGAAAAGGGGACTTCCCTCTTTCTTATTTTTAAAAATTCAGCTACTTTTACAAAAACACATGAAGCTAAAATGTGTAAAATCCTACTATAGAAGATTCAATCCCAGTTTTCCTCAATACTGAATTTGAACGAGAATTTCACCAAATTAGTGAGCTATATCCAAGTTGTCTTCATTTATACACTGCAAATATTTATACACTTTTCAGAACACTTTTTAGAACACTTATTTTGTCCCCTTGTTTAGCACACTTTTTGGAACAGCTGTTAGAACACTTTTGAGACTTTCTAGCACACTTTTTGAACACTTTTGGGAACACGTTTGAGAACACTTTTCGGAACACATTTTGTCCCCTTTTTCAGCACACTTTGTAACGCACTTTTTGGAACACTTTTCAGAACACTTTTGAGAACACTTAATTTATTCAGCACACATTTTGAACACTTTTGGGAACACATTTGAGAACACTTTTCGGAGCACATTTTGTCCCCTTTTTCAGCACACTTTGTAGCGCACTTTTTGGAACACTTTTCAGAACACTTTTGAGAACGCTTAATTTGTTCAGCACACATTTTGAACACTTTTGGGAACACATTTGAGAACACTTTTCGGAACACATCTTCCGTATTTTATAGAAATTTTTATGTCATTAAAATAAAATTTATAGGACCAAAAAAGAAAAATAAGGCACTTCGCGAGTAAAGGGACAGATATATTTCGGCATCTTTTTTTTCATTTCTGAGAGAATTTAACCAACCCTTCCCGGGAGCGGATTCGAACCCATAATGTCCCGTATACTAACCCGATGCCCTAGACCACAGCGCTATGACCGGTCGCGGTTTTCGCTCAAATGCTGTAACTTATTTGAATCTCTTTTTATGATGCAAAAACTGAGTTTCATGTGTAGATGGATTTTTCCAATGTTTTGAATATTTTCTTTTCATAATTTTCAATAATTTGCTGCATTATTTGGTGCCTTATAACAGATAAATTTTAATTTATTATATATTATATGCATAAAAAAATTGTATTAAGAGTAATAATTGCTTCTTTTTGCAACAGTACTAACTAGTGTTGAATTCAGACATTTTTCTCCGGGAGGGATTTCTGCTCTGGGGGGGGGGGGGGGGGGAGATTGCACTTTTTGATAATTAAAAGTATAAAGTCTCAAATCTTTCAACGGTTCTGTTAAACATTATATTTTTAACATTACATTTTAAAAATATTAAAAAAAAAATTAATGACTTTGGGATAGGTAAGTTTAAATATGGACTAACTGATTTAATTTAAATTAAATTAGTTTAATTTATAAAAATATGAACTAACGAAATAAATTAAAAACGTTATAAAATTAGAAACTTGATTTTTATAAAAGTAAAGAAAAAACATCAACTAATTTTATAAATTTAAGGAAAAAAATGTGAACTTTGTAAAATTATCATTTATAAAATAATAAATTTTAGCGTAATTCATAAATTTGTAAGACAAAACAGTTTAGTTTAATACCAATTTGCATAGCTATAATTTGCAGAGATATTATGTTATGAAACCTTTAAATAACACAATATTGCCTCACATTAAAAAAGATAAATTAAAAAAAAAATAGTGAAAAAAAAATCATAAATTTGAAGTACTATCAGGAAAAAAAATAAGTAAATATAAAAAATAAATAGATTAGATTTTTTTTTTTTTTTTTTTTTTTTTTTTTTTTTTTTTGTAATTTATAAAAATAAAATAAATTTCTAAATATTTCATTAAAAAATATAAATATTACTATTCTTTTCACAATAAATTGACATGGCCTCGGTTAGAATGAGCCAGCTGGTCGAGCCGGGCCAGGCCTGTATCCTAGAAGAACTCTAGTAAATATAACAATCTTAATTCGCATTTCAAAAAAAGCGATTCCTGTACTCAACCTTTAAACGTCATTTACGGAAATTGCACTGTTTTGAAAGAAATACGGGAAAAATCCATTAAATTTACGGAAAACTTTCTGCATATTTACGGATGTGAAGTCTCTTTAACAAAACTAATGTCATTTACGGAAATTGTACTGAAATTTTAGAAAAATGAAACTTCTCCGTAAAATTTTACAGAAAATCTCTTGTATTTTCACGGATATTTTTTAGAGTGTATATCGTACAAACGACAATCACTATACCGGTTCAATTGGTTGGTTGGTTATTTGTTACGGCAAATTATCTGCGCCAGGGATATAGAACGGCAGGAGGGGGGTGCCCTCCATGACAGACCTTTCTAAGGGATCCTAACACGTATTTACGCAAGGTTCGAAGAAAACCACGGAAAACTCCGAACGGTTAGGTCGACGGGCGCGACAGTGGTTTGAACACAGCACCTCCCGTCTACCAGCTTTGAAAGCAGAACTTCTCAGCCACTGGTGGGGCCACTATAATAAGACCCTTAATATAACGAGCTCATGTGCGCTGTAAAATAAATTTTAAAATTCAACTTACCCAAGTAATAAAAATAATGATCTTGAAATCCGAATTGATTGCGAGCAAGGCTTCTTAGTAACAAAGTAGGTTGTAACAAAGCGTCGTTGTAACAAAGAAAGCGATGATTTAACAAGTGCGTCAAAATGTGTTCCAAATCTGTTCTCAAATGTGTTCCCAAATATGTTCCAAATCTGTTCTCAAATGTGTTCCCAATCTGATCATAATGTGTTCTCAAATGTGTTCCCAATCTGATCATAATATGTTCTCAAATGTGTTCCCAATCTGTTCTCAAATGTGTTCCCAATCTGTTCTCAAATGTGTTCTCAATCTGTTCTCAAATGTGTTCCGAGTTTAGATTTAACAAATATCCTGAGCAGAACACATTCGGTACACTTTTCGGAACACTTTCTTTATAGCGGAACACATTCGGAACACATTTCAGTACACATTGAGGTAACTGGAACACATTTTTTGAATCAAAGTGTTCCAAATGTGTTCCCAATGTGTGCTGGGAATTTGCAGTGTAGCGATTTATTTTTGGTTGTGAAATTTGGCGATATTTTGCCAAGTATCGCCAAGCATGACGAGAATTTGACGCTGGTGGATATGACTACATAGTTTTGAATGAAAGTAGCAACAATGCTTACAACAATTAAAGTAAATTTGTGGGAAAGCATGTTTTCTAAAGCTCATAAATGAAAACTGATTATATGTATAAAATCAGCCACACTAGAATTTAAAATTGCTATATCTCAGTTTTTTTATAAGATAAAAGCAAAAGTAAAATGCTCCGGAATCCTTGTGGCAAGGCCAAACACTTAAGGGTAAAAATCTTTATGATTTCTAATTTTATTATACATCTTTTTGAATTTGAAATCTTTAAGTGGACACCATTTTGAAACAAGAATGCAGATGAAGCTGGCCAATGAACTCAGTCGAAATCTTGGTAAGTCCTGTACACATGCTCCATCATCACGTCTAAATCGGTTGATAAATACGAGTGCATGACAAAAATCAGACTGTTTCAAAACTTCAGCCACCATAGAATTTCAAACTGCTATGTCTCAGCCATTTTTTAGGAAATAATGCTCTGGAATCCTTGTATCAAGGTCGAACACTTAAAGGAAAAATCTTTTAAATTTGTAATTGTTTGTTTAGTTTTTAAGTGTCTGCCATTTTCAAACCAGATTGTAAATGGAGCTGGCCGACAAGCTCGGTCGGGATCTTTGCAAGCCCTGTACTCATTGTCAGTCAGATCCAAATCGGTTGATAAATACGAGTGCTATCTCATGAAAACATACCGATCGTTTCAAAATGTCATCCATCCAAGAATTCTACACTGCTATATCTCAGCTATTTTTAAAGATAGGAGTGAATAAAAAAATGCCCCGAATTCCTTGTATCAAGATCGAAAACATAAAAGAAAAATATCTTTTAAATTTGTAATATTTTGTACATCTTTTAGAAGTTGAAATTTTTAAGTGGCCGCCATTTTGAAACGAGATGGAAGACGAAGCTGGCCTACAAACTCGAACTCGGTCGAGACCTTTGTAAGTCTTATACACAAGCTCAGCCACATAGAAATCGGTTCCTAAATACGAGTGCTACAGCATGACAAAAATTATATATATACAGGGTGATTATAAAAAAACTATCCCGATATATGAGCCCATAAACTGCCATACCGTTCACAGAAACTGAATGAAATTCTGGCCTAAAGTATTGTGAGATATGCGCTCAAGAATCACGTGAAAATAACAGTTAAATTCTAACAGTTACGGTTACAGTGACAAAATTTCGAAAATTTCAAATGGCAACACCTACTTTTTTTAATTGGAATGTGATCTTCGTAGTGAAAAACCATAAAAAGCGTTGAAACGGTACCTGTAGCACGAAAATCGCCGGCGCTAGACAGACTAAGAAGAAAAGTGAAAACAACCAATAAAGGACAGAGAAGCAACAGAAAGTAAAACATATTATTTTTCAGTGCTATCCACCATCTGCCGCATGTAAAGTGTCGTCGTGTGTTAAATGGAAAATGTATGAAACCTAATAAAATGTTTTGTTTTCTGTTGCTTCTCTGTCCTTATTGGTTGTTTTCCCTATTCTTCTTAGTCTGTCTAGCGCCGGCGATTTTCGTGCTACAGGTACCGTTCCAACGCTTTTTATGGTTTTTCACTATGAAGATCACATTCCAATAAAAAAAAGTAGGTGTTGCCATTTGAAATTTTCGAAATTTTGTCACTGTAACCATAACTGTTAGAATTTAAGTGTTGTCTTTCATATGATTCTTGAGCGCATACCTCAAAATACTTTAAACCAAAGTTTCATTCAGTTTCTGTGAACGGTATGATAGTTAGGGGCTCATATATCGGGATAGTTTTTTTTATATTCATCCTGTATATATAAATCAACATTTGAACGGGGTTTGGTTTTAACATATAGGAGTTATAATAGGTGAAAATATACGGAATTTTTTTCTAGAACTGGTTTCCTTCGGACGGCTCAATAGGTAGTTTTTTATTTTTTGTAATGGAAGCTACTTAAAAAAGAGAGAGAGAAGACCCCATACAATTTAATCCCCAAATTGTCACAGGGTAAAACAAAAATAGCCATTCCATTGGTAATTATATCTTCTTTCAATGTATGTTTGAAAAATAAGGTTATAAGGCGTCTCCATAATGAAACTGTAACAAACTTTGAAATTTTCACATCGCATTTGACATTATGTTTAAATTTTTCGATTTTTTTCCCTTGGGACACCAAAAGGACAGTTAGGAGATGTAAATTTGAAGTTCTGAACTCTTAATCTATTAATCTATCTAATTTATCTATGTTTAATCTATTTTTCTATCATTACACAATAAACTGCAATATGTTAAATGTTTTAAACATAACTAAAATACTACTGGGAGGAATGAGCTCAAATTTTGTATTCTCATGTTTAAAGCTTCTAGAACACTTTTTCTTCAAAAATTTTTGATTGGAATGCATTTTATAAATATCATTTTCAGAATTTGTACATTATGCGATAAGTTAAGAATAATCAGTTCAATGTCGTTAGTGTAAAACTTCTCAAACAGAAGAAAAATAATTAAATTTCATGCATTTTTTCAAAAGGTCTCAATTCAATAGCCTCATTTCGAAGAAAAATAAATATCACCATATTCTGACGACCTATACTCCTATAAAACCTATTCTGACAACCTATACTCCTATAAAACCTATTCTGACAACCTATATTCCTATAAAACCTATTCTGACGAAATAAAAAGTCAGTGAAATATTATATCATTTTCAAGTGGTTATCCTTTTTTAGTTTTATGAATGAAACTGCATGTTTTTGACGTTATCTTCGCTTGGTGAAAGAGTTCGGCTGTTTTGCGTTTATGGCCCTTGATTTCGGCAAGGAACAAATGTTTAGCGTTTGAAAATTATACCCTATTCAATTTTTTGTTGCATTTTTTGTTGATTAAACTGAAATAAAAAAATGAAATTTTTTGGATGTTACAACTAATCAGAAATATTTATAAACAGAATCTTGATTGCACGGTGTTTAGGAAAATTAACAGATCTAACTCCACCATCCCGTTTAATTGCAGTTCACCCATTAGTTACAAGTTAGCACCTTTCAATTTTTATGTAAAAAGAGCGTTTGAAGTTTGTTCATGCCTTTTCCTTAATGAAGAATTAGATGTAATTAGAAAAATAGCAGCCGAGAATTCAGTTCCATCCCGTTTCATTGAAAAAATCATAAACAAATTTAAAGTGAAAGATGAAGAAAAACGAAATACAGGTACAGTTAAAAGTTTGAAGTTTTGTAAAGTTAACTACATTCCAAGGTTTTTTGAAAGTATGAGACATTCCCTCTTTAAGTTTGGCATTACATTAATTGCAGTCCCTCTCCCAAAGTTGCGAGTTTTATTAAACAGAAAAATTGACCCAATCCAGGATATCAATACATCAGGGGTATATATTATACCATTCAAGAAAGATGACAAAGATTTTATGTACGTAGGTATGACAATGAGGAAATTTCGGGACAGAATAAAAGAACATGAAGCAGATCTGAGATTAAATAGACCCCACACTGCGTTAGCAAGATTAGCACAAACTGAACCTATAAAAGTAGATTTCAATGGATCCAAAATTATATTCCGTACAAGTAATCACCAGGAAGCTATCATAAGAGAGTCTCTAGAAATAATATCTAAAAAAGAAATAACGATGTATCGTCTGTAACGATGTATTATCATATGATATCCACGCAGTCTGGAATGAAGTTATACATGATTGATTAACCTGTACTTATTTTTGAAATATTGAATGACCTTTCCCATCACACCTTATATTCCAAACCCTTGAAGTAAAATAGTTTATTCCGGGCAAACAAGAAAACGCGAAGAGACAACAACTAAATTCAACAATTAGTTTTTCCACTGATGATGACCGAGTAGTTCGGTTGAAAACGTTTTGTAATTTTTTAAAAGGACTTTAATGTGCTTTTAAATGTTTTATGTATGTTTTTACGCACCTTCAAGCAATATATTTACATTTAGTTGTATCTTAATGAATTTTAGCTAAACTGAAATATTTTACTAAGAATGCATTTAATCGATGTTAATTTTGGTCTTCTTACTCTGTTTGTACTAAGATTAGGATGTCAAGGTGCCCATGATGCTCATGGATGTCAAGGTGTTCATAGTGTGAATTTCATTATTTGACGCCCCTGATCCGACGATTTACTAGTTTTAGATTACAATTTTTATTATATATTGTTATTTAAATTGTATATAAAAGTGACAATAATAGTGTTTTCAACCTTTGCTTGAGTCTAAATTTGGAAATATGGAATGTATAAATTATTTACTATTTTGAGGCTTTAGACTTCTTCATAGAATTCATAGATCCGTTAACGATAACTAAATGTATTTATATAGATATTAATTTTGCGGTGCTTAAACGTTAAGGGTTAATAGTGAAATCGGTTTAGATTATAATTTAATTCTTGAAAATTTCGCTTAAAAATATGTTGTATGTAAAATTAATAGCCACAATAACAATCACTTTTGATTTTTTTTTCTATATCTGGAAATAAGAATTTCATTATTTACAATTTTTGGCATTTTCAATAGTTTGAACAATTATTAATTTTATGTGCAGAATAAATAAAATGTCTGCATGTTTTCTAAGGATTTGTATATCATAAAAGTTCAACCAATATTGTATAACAACATGTTACAAATGTTAAGTGAACATGAAATAAATGGTAAGTAATTACAAATCTACATTTTTTATTAACACTTTCCAACCTAGTTGAAAAGTGTTTATGACTTCGGTTTGTGTGGCCGTATGGCCGTCTGCCGTCTGGCCGTATGGCCGTCTGCCGTCTGGCCGTCTGCCGTCTGCCGTCTGTCCGTGCTCTAACTCCCGCAAATATGCTCGGATTGCTCTGCAATTTTTATATGTGATAGTCGTTATCTATAGCATGTTCCCTATTTCAACGGAAGTGTGTAGCACTTATACTTTTTTTACAGGGACACTCAAAAGAATTCCATTACATTGCGGTCTATGGGGAAAAGTCACTTGAGGTTTATTTAAATAATGTTTCACTATTTTAAACGCATTGAAATTTATATATATCACTAAGGTGCATTAGAAGAAGCTTAATATGGAATAGTGTGTGCATAGCACTTATAGTTACTTTACAGGGACAGTCAAAAGAATTCCGTTACATTACGTCTATGGAGAAAAATCGTCTGCGGTTTATTTAAATAATGTTTCCCTATTTTAAACGCATTGAAATTTATATAAGGTGCATTACAAGAGGCTTACTACAGAATATTGTGTGTATAGCAGTCATCGTTCATTTACAGGGACACACAAAAGAATTCTCTACTGTCTGTTAACAATAATTGCTGGAAGTGCGTTTTAAGTTACTGAACGCGATTTTAATTTTAACTCGCTTTTTGTCTATTACGTGGTGTGTATAAATTCTGTAGATCCTATACAGGGAAGCACAAAAGTTCGCGAACGCATTTCCGTATTATTTAACTCCAGACGGAGAATTTTAAACTGTGCTACGCGTTTCCTAACTGAACTAAAATTTAGCATCCTATGTAGTATATATACAAATCTATAGATCCTATACAGGGCTGATGAGAAGTATTCGGATTACTTAGATGTTATCTTTTAGCTTATTAAACGGTATGATTTGTAAAATTATTTTGGAAGCGTTGGAAAGTGTTACATAATCTATGCTTGACGCATGATTTTTCGTTCTTGTTTAATATGGTAATGAATAGATTCATAATGTTTGCCTTACAAAATTTAAATAAATGCTATAGATTCATGGTACTCACAGCACGTGGTTCGCAGAGCTATCACCTTTTGGAATAGAAATCTTCGTCTTATTTAATCGCAAAGCTTCTGTCATTAAATAAAGCAAATATTATTTTTCTCAAATAGTGCTGGTATAATAGAGGACAAGGTCCAAATACTGGATGGGATTCCAAATGCCGGTTAGTAGATGTTCTGAGAACTGAGTGCAGCGCAACCTAGTGACGATATGCAGAGTTTGCACCTTTAATTGAGAGAAGAAAGGCACGAGCAGTACGTCGCTGAAATGTGTCTAACTTGCAAATAGTAAGAGCAAAAGTGTCGACATGACGAAATCTGAGATATCAAAAGTCTTTCAGGTATGTGATTCTTATTTTAAAAAATAAATACTAATTGTATATTGGCCTGAATTAAGGATTAAATTGTTTTCTAGACTTAATTAACTTCCAAATTCTCATTTATCTCCGGTCAAGAAGGTGAAAAACTGGGCTCGATGTTTAGTATGGAATATAGGGGCTCATAGTGACTGCACCGATGTGACGCACAGATTCATTATTATGTTTGTGATTTTTATAGATAAGCAATCGTCATTTAAAGCAGCAAGCTTTTTTTTTTTGTTTGTTTGACATGTTAAAAAACAAAACTAGGACCAGAATGGAAAGAAAACTGTCAGAGATAGTCGTTAAGAGTTTTATAAATTTGACAAAAATGCTTGTTTATTAAAAATTCCATGTTTTTTCTGCACATATTAAATAATAGTCAATAAAATTTATTCAAACAATGTTCTTCTCTCTTAATTAGCGAAATTATTCCTATTTGTGGGATGTTTTGGGAAAGAACTGAGGTAGCCGGTATTTAGACATCATTTTCAAAACTCAAAATTTGTAGATCTCCGGAAGTTCTCTTTTTATAAACAGAAAACGCTATGTAAACATTTTTTTTTTCTAAACGGATGTGAAACATATCAAGATGACTTTTTCCTGCACTAATTTTCAAAATTGTAGGATCTAGATGGAAAATAAAAGTGTTGGCCGGTATTTGGACCTATTCCTTAACTTTTTGTAAATAATAGAGAGTACTACTCTTATAGTTAATAATAATAATTATTACAATCGGATAATTGCAATTATTACTATTGTTTGATTATTGCAATAAATTGCAATCGGCAAGTTTCAGTGTTCTCTTTAATGATTATGCATTTTTAAAAAAGTATAAAATAAAAAATAATAATCTTATTTCTTCAAGTTTCCGATGTGAGTTTTGATGAAATATTTTCCTCACATTTTTTTTAAATATTATTATTTACTGATTTTATAACAATCGGCATTTGCTAATTTATGTAGTTACACAACCACAATTATTTCAAATTATGAATAAGAATAATGCAATATTTATTAAAGTTTGTGATAAATATTAATAGAGCTTTTAACGATTGCTTCAGCTATGTTTTAAGGTGAAGTATAAATAATTTAAATTGTTTAATCCAAATATATACATTTACCGCGAGCATATTTTCGTTATAACTTTCGCTATTAATATGTAGTTATTTTAAACGATTCTATTTTATAAATGTTTAGCGGAAATTTATTAACATAATCTCCTTTTCAATGAGGTGATATTGATGTGTGCTCTTATTTTATTCATAAAGTAAACAACTCGTTGTTATTAATTCATATTTATTTTATTTTCCCTAGAAAATTCATTTCAGATGAAATTGACGCCCTAGAAAAGTAGATACATAAACTATTCAGAAAAAGATAGAGTTTCGTTTCAAAAGTATGCATGTAATTACTTTGAAATACTGATATAATTAGCTGATGTAAAATGCAAGAATAGTCTGCTACATTACTTAAGAAAGCATTTAAATTTAAAATGCTACAAGTATAAAGCTAGTTTCATTGTGATTTTCATATTTTAAAAATAATCGGCGTTTGCTGTACCTGGCGCAACGGCGTAGTTGTAGCAATACTGAAGAATCCTGAAGCAATACTGAAATTAGGGTGTTGGAGGTGGGCTCTTGAAAACAGAACTGTAATTAGGAAATGTTGAAATTTCTTGATTTTATTATTTTTATTTAAAATGTTCGATAACACTTATTATCTTCATTATAGTCAATTCAAATATTAATATTTCATAGAAAACAAAAGTATGTACAGTGAATTTAATGTATACTTAGAACCACTCTCTCTGTGTTAGAGAGTTTTTTCCTCAACTCCTTCGAGCAGTTCTGTTCAATGTTCATGAAATGTAGCAAAGAAAATGTGAATAATGTAATGTTTATTATTACATTTTATACCTTAATAATCTGCTTGCTACTGACAAATAATTTGTGCAGGGTTTCTTCGCTGTTGCCAAGATTTAGCACGTGTATGTGCGCGTGTATGTGCATGTAGTATATGTCTGTATTCATACAAGTATTATTGTACGTAATTATATAAAGGTTGCCAGCGGACAAAAAATTTCTCTGAGGAAATACAAGTATTTCTGTATAGAAAAATTCTTATCTAATGGTGCTATTTAAAAAATTCTATCCGGAAATATTGGTATTTTCTTTGGGAAATTTCCTGATCGCTGACCACCCCGTATATACAGCAATGGATTGTGAGTGTTTTCTGTTTTTCTGTTTTAATAGCATAACATCATCATGTAGTGACATATCATCATGACGTTATTTACAAAAGGACACAATTTTGTTATATATTAAATAGATAAAGACAAATAAGATAAATTCTATACTAATTTTAATGTTAGAGACTTAGAAGATTAAGCAAATAGTTTCATTATGTTTCTTTGTTTACCTCCCACAGGTGGACCTTCTCCTAGCATTCTCATTTTGAAATCTATATAGTTTTCTTTGTCATTGTAGCTAGAACTCCCTCTTTCCGATAGGCGAACAACACCTTCTCCCATGATTGTGAAATATAAACCTGAAATAAAAAAAAATATATAAAAATATATTTAACATACTTACTTAAAAAAGATTAAAGGAGTGAGTTTACAGTAATAAAAGTAACAATAAATATCATCTGATTTAAATTTAAAGGACCATCCAGAGGGATTTGATCTGATGAGTTGGGAGGCTATGCTGGGACCTCAGCCAATTTAGCATTAGAGAAAGCAGATATCTAAATGATTCCGCAAATATTAGTTGCTTCCATATAATACATTGTTGTATTAATTTGAAACTCAGAAAGCTTCAAATTTGATTGTCTTATGAAATTTATTATTTAGCAGAAACATGCATGTGGTGTTTGTGATGATTGAATGCAATTATTATTAAATAATTATTATTTTATTAATGTTGTAAATGAAATTGATTATAACGAAGTTCGTATATAATGAAAAAGTTTCACATTTCCTTCAGTTTCGTTATACATAATTTCAACTATACAGGTTGTCAGGGACAAAAATCAGTAATAAGAAAGTTGAATAACTCACTCAATAATACATGTATGAAAATATTGCGTGGTGCAAAGCGTGGTGCAAATGACGTACAAACCTGTCTCGTTTGTGATTGGTCTTCAATAAATTTGTATGTGTACAAAATAGTGCGAAAAAGGTAAGGGCAGTATGTTTACAACTCCGGAGTAACCGTTGCAGAATCAGCTACAATTTTCTGATGAAAATCCTCTAAATCGATGTTTTTATGTATATATATCCAATAAAGAAAATTCAGAGAGATTTGGTCTGATGTGTTGGGAGGCTATGCTGTGGAACCACCTCAGCTAATTTTGCATTCGGGAAAACATATATCTAAATGATTCCACAAACATTAGATGTTCATATTTCACCTGTAACAAACAGCTTTTTCTTACAGGTTTTATTGATACAGTTATTCATTTTTTATAATTATAGTTTTGTCTCCAACACCCTGTATTTGATTTAGTAAGACATTCTAAAAGTCCAGTAATTTTTAGAACATCCATTAATTTATATATCCAATTTATTGGTCTGAAAAATATGGGTATATGTCCAACTAGGCAAATTTACAAGGCAATTAAGCTGGCAAATTTCGTTTGCTATATACAGATTGGCCATAATTAAAGTGCACGTTTTTGAAGGACTCTACAAGTTAAACTATTTGGAATATTTTTAAAAGCTTTGATATTTATACTGTTTAGAGTATGCGGAAATGAGTTATGCGATAAAAATGATTAGTTTGAAATTTTACCGATAGGTGGCGCTAATATGTTAGAAATGTTTCATTAGCAAATATTAACAAAAATAACTCATTTTAAATCAATATCTTTTGATACGACGATATTCTTTCATAGGAGCGCTATAAATGCTACCATTTTGATAAAAACATTTCATTAATAGAGCGTGTTTTTTTTTTCCTTTTCTTTTAAGGCTTATAAGAATCTTTATGGCTAAAATCTTAAGCTAGAATCATGTGAAATTTGAAAAAAAAAACTTTAGCTGGTAAGAAATTCTCTATTTTTCGTTTCTGCTTCTTTTTAATTTAATTATATACAACTCCACCTGTCTGAAAATTTTTAAATATATTTTTTTTTATTATTGCAGAATTTGTTTCCTCATGCTCTATACTCTATAGATACCAAATATTTTTAAAAATATGACAAATGGTTTAACTTCTAGAGCCCTTCAAACACGTGCACTTTAATTCTTTTTCTTTTTAATTTATTTATATACAACTCCATCTGTCGGAAAAATTTTTAAATATTTTTTTTTATTGAAGAACATGTTTTCGCATGCTCTACACACTATAAATACCAAATATTTTAAAAAATATGACAAATGGTTTAACTTCTAAAGCCCTTCAAACACGTGCACTTTAATTTTTTTTTTTTTAAATTTATTCATATACAACCGGATTTGTCGGAAAAAATTTAAATATTTTTTTTATTGCAGAACTTGTTTCTACTTGCTCTACAACAGCGTTTCTTAAACTGTGGTCCGCGGACCCCTGGGGGTCCCGTGAACTTACAGCCGGGGGTCCAGCCCAGTGTTGAATTCAGACTTTTTTCTCATAGAGGAATTTTTGTAGTTCTGGGAAAAGGGGATTTGCAGGTCTAAAATTTCTATTCTAGATCTTTAATAAGAATACTGTGCATTCATCACTGTGCAAAGCAAACATTTTTTCCGAATATTTGTTTTCTCCTAATTCAGTGTTAAAAAGGGGATCACAGACTTGTGTGAAAATATTGAGAACCAACTGATGGAACGTGTAAAAATTTGTAATTTTTGCAACTAGATGAGAGTTTAGATATTTCCAATATTGTTATTGTAATTTGATAGTTTCCGTTCGTTTTGAAGATCTATGAAGATTTCTTGTTTTGCAAATTGCTTCCAACTAACACAACAAGTGCAGCACTACTCACAGACAATTTCATTAATTGAAAAAGAAACAAACTGGTCAATATGTGTCAGAATAAATATAGATGAGGTTTTAGCTATGAATGAGACCAATTAGTGGTTTGATCAGCTTGGTAAAAGCTAAAATAACGCATGCATTTTGGACACTCTATTGTATTCACTGTGACTTGCTGGTTGCCAAAAAAATGCCTGCAGATTTGAAGATTTCATTCACCGAAGTTGTTTCAGTAGTAAATTATATCAATGCTCATCCATTGAATTCTATACTTTTTAAAATTTTGTGTGAAGAAGTGAGAGTCGACATAAACAGTTACTTTTGCATACAGAAATTAGGCGTCTGTCACAAGGAAAAGTCTTAAATCTCTTTTTTGCACTGCGTAAATGAGTAAAACTCCTAATTCCATTTGAAATATCGTTTCAACGATTTCCCCTGATTTAGCAAAGTGGCGTATACAGATATTTTTAATTTTCTCAATAATCTGTATTTACTCACAGAACAAATCGATCCACATTTTCAAAATCCACTGTAAAGTAGAAGAAAAAAATAAAATAAATGATTTGTGGGCAAACCGAATTGAAAATAATATTTTTGAATCATATGCAACGTCAGCCGGTTTTCTACAAACTTGTGGCGATACAAGTTCCCCTGATATTATTGAAAATAATTTTGTTCACCTGAAGCACTTGAAAGTAATTTTCAGAATTTATTTTCCTCCCTCAAAGTCAGAAAATGAGTGGATGAGATATTCATTTTATTTCCAATAATTTAGTGCCACAAAACACTGATTTTCTTAGAACAGTAACAACTTACTGGATTAGCATGCGATGGTTCCATGAAAATTGGCTTCCAAGAGAATAGCCTTCCCAAGCATTTACTCTTTCCTTCTGCACATCATATTTGTGTGAAAAGATTTTTTCCACCCTTGTGTACAAGAAAAACATGTAGAAATCGACTGAATGTCGAATCAGAATTGCGGATATACATGTTTCAAACATTGAAACAGGTATTGTACATCTAGTACCAAGCAAACAGCTGCATTCTTTTCCTAACAAATAGAAGCTTGTATATTTTAACTGTCTTAAAATAGATGTTATAATTATTTTTCTTTTTAATGCAGCTGTTTTTTTCCAACGCTATGAACTAAACGTAGAATATGTGTAATGAAGATATATAAGGTGTATACATTAAAAAAACTTCTTATCTCATATTGAGAAAAATATTGTTGGGGGTCCCTAAAATCCATATTACATCAAAGGGGGGTCCATGGGATCACAAAGTTTAAGAACCGCTGCTCTACACAATATAAATACCAAACATTTTTTAAATATTGCAAATGGTTTAACTTCTAAAGCATTTCAAACACGTGCACTTTAATTATTTCTTTTTCTTTTTAATTTATTTATATACAGCTCCATCTGTCGGAAAAATTTTTAATATTTTTTTTTTTATTGCAGAACTTGTTTCTACTTGCTCTACACACTATAAATACCAAATATTTTAAAAATATCACAAATGGTTTAACTTCTAAAGCCCTTAAAACACGTGCACTTTAATTATTTCTTTTTCTTTATAATTTATTTATAGACAACTGCATCTGTCGGAAAAATTTTAAATATTTTTTTATTGCAGAACTTGTTTCTACTTGCTCTATACACACTATAAATACCAAATATTTTAAAAATATTGCAAATGATTAAACTTCTAGAGCACTTCAAACACGTGCACTTTACTTATGGCCACAATGTACTTGCTATAACTCTATTTTACTGCTGTATTACTATATAAAAGTTCATTCATTTAACATTTATATAATAATATTTTATGTTCACCAAATTTAGACTTAATTTGGGCACAATGTTGTCATAATAATTTCACCCATAAAAGGAAAAAATAGGGGAAAAAAGATTTTTTGAACAACAAAAATTCTATGAAGATCAGAAAGCAAAAGTTCGAGAAATATTACCATTTAAATTTGAGAAAATATTTTTTATTAATTTTTTTTCCTAAAAGCTAGAGGGACTTTTTTTTCTTTTACACTAAGCTGAATATATTTATTTTAAACTATCCAATTATTTTAAATGTCAAAGCTAAATACAAAAGAATTAATGTTCTAAAAATATATACTTAAGCTCAAAACTATCCCTTTGTTAGTAGGCGTATAGATAGATAAATTGTTCAATGTCTCTATTTCCAAAAACTAAAAAAAGACTGGGAGATTTGTTTATGAAAAATGTTATTTTTAAACCATTTCAGAATATTTTACATTTCATGTTGAAATATAATTCAATTAAAGATTAAACTTTTTATTTCTTTTGCATTTTTTTTTTTTTTTACTTTTTGTAGTCCTTTTAGTGGTAAAAATGAATTTCAGCTTCAAACTAATAGAAATTTCGTAATCCCATTTCTAGTTCTTTTTCATTTTAAATTGCTTTATTTATATTATTAGATATAATTTATTTTTTTCTCTATGAAAAAAAAAACTGAAATTCTGAATGCGTCTTAAAAGTATCACAAGCAAAAAAAAAAAGGAAACCAAAGTTATACTATTACGTTAAATAGTTAATAATTGTCCTTGAGATAACTCATGTAAATTAAAAAAATAATAATAATAATAATCGGATGTGCCAATCTCAAGACTTTCTTTTATCTCATACATGTTAAAACTTTAAAAAAACGTATTTTTTTTAGCTATGCATTTTAGAATTAAACATTCCAGCTTAGCTGCGCCACCTGTTATATGATTTTCAGAAAAACCTAATCAGTCCCAACTTATGTGAAGGTCAAACAGAATATGAAATTTGATGAAAATCCGTGCATTAATTCTTGAGGTATGACTATCGCTAAAATTGTGTAATTCCTGAAAAATGCAGCATAGCAGCGCCACCTGTTGTGCTATTTACACCAAAACCTAATTAGTACCAACTTATGTGAAGATCAAACAGTATATGAAATTTGATGAAATTCCATGCATTAATTCTTGAGGTATGACTATCTCTAAAATCGTGTAACTCCTGAAAAATGCAGCATAGGAGCGCCACCTGTAGGGAGATTTACTCCAAAATTGAATCAGCACCAACATAGATCAAGGTCTAACTGAATGTATAGTTTTATTAAATTCCGTGCATTAATTCTTGAGATATGACTTTCATTAAAATCGTGTAAAACCTGAAAAATTAAGAATATCTGTGGCACCTCTTGGGAGATTTAGATCAAAACCTAATCAACAACAACTTATGTTAATGTCTAGCTGAATCTGAAGTTTGATTAAATTTTGTGCATTAGTTCTTGAGATATAGCTATCGTGAAAATCATGAAAAATGCAACATAGCAGCGCCACTTGTTGGGCGATTTACACCAAAATCTTATCAGCATCACTTTATATCAAGGCCTAACTGAATTTAAGATTTTATTAAATTTCGTGCCTTAGTTCTTGAGATAGAGCGCCTACAAAAATTTGGCACATACCGACACACACACCCACACTGTTAAAAAATTACAGCAAACTGTCCAGTCATTTGACCGTTTTTGTAGAAAACAGTTACATAACCGTAATTTAACTATATTCTGACCATAAAATGAGCAATAGTACTGTTAGAAAATAGTTAAATTACGGTTATGTAACCGTTTTCTACAAAAACGGTCAAATGACTGGGCAGTTTGCTGTTAAACAGTGCACACACACATACAGACAGACCATTTTCTAAAAACAATCAAATCGTGTTCAAGACAGTCTAAGACATAAATCCTTAGAAAACTGGAAGTTGAAATTTTCCCTGAATCCAATACTTTGTTCTTGTAAAGATAGAAGAAAGTAAAAATTCTTTATTGAATGGGAGGGTTTGAGCCCCATAAGCCCTTTTCGTTCTTGGGACGCTCTTCCTAAAATATTCAAAAAATAGGATTTACTAAAAGCTTTATAGTGTATTCTGAAGTGCTAAAATATCGCATGGTGTTATCTATACGGGCAGTTTCGTGAAGCTGTCACTTATATTCCGTTGTCTTTTTTAGTTTAACATTTCTACATACTCTACACGCTATTAAAATTTAAATAAGTTGGAAATTGTACGTTAAACGTGACATAGGAGGTGCGTTCGTTTTATAACTAGTTTCAGAATGTAAACAAGTCGGATATGTCAATCCCAAAACTTTCTTCTATCTCACACAGGTTTCGGAATCACTAAAAACTAAACAGCAGCAATATATATCAAGATCTAACTGAATTTGAAGTTTTATTAAATGCCGTGCATTAGTTCTTGAGATATGACTATTGCTATAATCGTGTAAATCCTGCAAAATGCAGCATTGTAGCGCCATCTGTTGGGAGATTTAGACCAAAACCTAATTAACAACAACTTATGTCAATAGTAAAAAATTGTCAATAGTAAAAATCATCCTTATTATTTCAGTGAAATGAATTATATCGTCTGCTATGAGCGAAATGAGCATGCCTTATTTTTTCTTATTACGTAGGCCACGTTTACAAATGCGATTTTTTTCTACACCAGACAGCACTGTAAAATTCGCCATAGATATCTTGCTTTGCGAATGATTACGTCCATGGTTTAATATTTTTATGACTCATGATGGACGAATATCCTGTGTTTATTTACTGTGATGGATTGAGATATTCGGCTGTTAACGTAATTTCCACTGAAGTTACCTCAGAATATATACATTTTTTAATGTAACTCATCTCTCAAACAAACAATTTTTTTCAACGATCTTTCTAAAATTGTAACTTTTATGCAATTTTATTCGAAAAAATAATTTTGAATAAAAATGGCCGAATGGCATATGAAACTAGTTGGATGTGCCAATCCCAAAACTTTCTTCTATCTCACACAGGTTTCGCATACACAGGTTTCGCAAAAAGACTCATCACCAACTTATATCAAGATCTAACTGAATCTAAAGTTTTATTAAATTCTGTATATTTGTTCTTGAGATATGACCATTGGTAAAATCGTGTAAATCCTACAAAATGCAGCATAGCAGCGCCACCTGTTGGGAGATTTAGACCAAAACCTAATTAACAACAACTTATGTCAACGTCTAACTGAATCTGAAGTTTGATGAAAATCCGTGCATTAGTTCTTGAGATATAGTTATCGTGATAATAATGAAAAAGTAGCATAGCAGCGCCACCTGTTGGGCTATTTACACCCAAAACGTAAGCAGCATCTATTTATGTCAAGGTCTAACAGAATCTGAAGTTTGATGAAATTTCGTGCGTAAGTTCTTGAGAAATAGCTAACGCAAAAATCATGAAAAAAGGTATAGCAGCGCCACCTGTTGCGATAGCTACACCAAAACTTTATCAGCGTCTATTTATGTCAAGGTCCAACTGAATCTGAAGTTTGATGAAAATAAGTGTATTAGATTTTGAGATAGAGCTATTGAGGAAAAAAAATGCAGCATAACAGCGCCATTTGTTGGGCGATTTTCACCAAAAACTAATCAGCACCAATTTATATCAGGAACTAACTGAATATAAAGTTTTATTAAATTTCGTGCATTAGTTCTTGAGATAGAGCGCCCACAAAATTTTTGTCATATACAGACAGACAGACAGACAGACAGAGTCACAGACAGACATTTTCTAAAAACAGTCAAATCGTGTTCAGGACCTCCTAAAACGTATAAATCCGTTGAAAACCGGAAGTCGAAAATTTTCATGAATCCAATACTTTCTTCTTGTAAAGATAGAAGAAAGTAAAAAGAATTGGTTTGCCCGTATTTGTTTTTCTCAGTCACATCACTTGCGCTTTTATTATATAGATTACGTACGATAGGATTTAATAGAATAAAGAAAATTTTTATTAATATCTTTTTAAGTTTTAATTCGATTTTCATAAAATTTTAAATGTCTCGACAAAATTCTACAACGATAATATATATATATTAAATCTTAAACCATTCGGTTGGATTGTTTTTGCGCTGTTATATGCGGACAGACGGATGGACGGACAGACAGACAGACCAGACGACGACCATAGGTGCTACGTATTTATATAATTACGAGCGCACCTAAAAATTGCTGATACGCCACAATGACGTTAACAATCTCATATACGCAAAATGCCAATGTATATTATCTATTTATATGTTTTAATAATTTACGGACTAAGTAATTTCTTAGAGCTACATATTTTTACTTTACATAACCCAATTAATTTACATCTCAAAGCTTAAGAACCTACACCAGTCATGAGAAGACACTCGCAAGCTAATGTTAAACAAATATGCACTTTCTTTTCAAATTTCTTGTGTGCGTTTCGGTACTTTTAAAACGGTTTTATATTTTATAGGATATCTGAGGTCGATCTCTAGCAGAGTTACTTTTTTACTTTTTCGATTTTGTTTCATTTTTTTTTTTTTAAATGGGGAGATATTTTTTTTTTCGAAAGCGGTTCAGAAATATAGAGTTACTTTTTTACTTTTTCGATTTTGGTTGATTTTTTTTTTTTTTTAAATGGGGATATATATTTTTTTCGAAAGCGGTTCAGAAATATAGAGTTACTTTTTTACTTTTTCGATTTTGGTTGATTTTTTTCTTCTTTTTTTTTTTTTTTTTTTTTTTTTTTTTAATGGGGATATATTTTTTTTTCGAAAGCGGTTCAAAAATATAGAGTGACTTTTTTACTTTTTCGATTTTGGTTGCAGATTTTTTTATGAAGTCACTTTAGATTACAGTGAACATAGGTTCATTAGAAAAAAAAAATCCACCAAATTCCGAAAAGTGAAAAAGTATCCGCATAAAAATCGACCTGAGCTATCCTATGCAAACGAAAATCGCTTAAAAATATTGAAATGCAAACAAGAAATTTAACCTTAGGAGGATTATTAACAAGAAATTTAACATATAGGATTAACATTAGCTTGCGAATTTCGTCGTGTGTCTATAGACTCTTAATATAAGATGATAGCTTGCTGATATAAGCACAAACTCATTTCATCGTTAGTAGGCGTATAGACATAAAAAATAATTAATGAAACAAATTTCAACAACAAAGAAAATTAGTAATAGAGAATTTTTAAACAAAAATATGTAACCTTAAAATATTGTGCAGGATTTTAACTCTTTATCTCAACTAAATTCAATTAAAGGATAAATTGTTTTATTTGATTATATATTTTTGTGTTTAGTAATCTTTGAAACAATATAAATAGCTATAAATAACAATCTAATAGGAAATTTGCAATCCCATTTCTAATTCTCTTTCATTTTAAATTCCTTTTTTCATTTTACTTAGATATAATTTTATAAATATTGTAAGTCTAAAAAAATAAATGAATTAAATATAAAATGCATTATACATAATAATCTTATCAAAAAGAGATGTGATATAATGTTCCAACATTTGTTAATTATGCTATTTCATGTAGTTATTTATTATAATAGAATGATAAATTAATGTTTTATAATTTTTTTTAAATTATTTCTTTATTATTTAATCATTCATTTAATTATTGATAAAAAGAGGATTAACAACAATTAATAAATAATTACAGGAAAATATTATATTATCAAGAAATTATATTACTTATTGAAATATGAGAATACTATTATATAAATTGAAACAAATCTGAAACAATTTATTTATTTTTTTATAACTAGTCTTATAAACATTTGGGTATTTTTTATAATTATATAATGTATGCCTCTAAACAATTTTTAGAATTCATTAACAGTTTTCAAATGCGCAAAAATGTTTTATTTATTTATTTATTTTACAATAGGCTGATTTTAGTCAAACAGTTAAAATAAAATAATTTATGATCGGCTAATTGGTTACCATAAAAAATTTTCAATTGAATTTATCATACTATTAAAGAAAAAAAAACTAAACATTTGAAATGTACAGAAAAAGAAGTATGGAAAATATTTTATTCGCTGACGTTAATAAATTGGATTTAAAAGCAGCGATCACGAAATTAGTTCACTTTTTTTCCTTTTACATAAATTTTTGGTATTTTATTGAAATATTATTGCAGACTACATTTTTATAATGGAATAAGCATAATAACATATATGTATATTTATTTACTTTGGTATTTTTCACTAAATTGAGTTTAAAAAGTTGAGGCTGATAGAAAATATAAAAATTATTTGTGAAATAAAAATGTAGGATTTTGTGAATGTAAAGCTGAAATAGCTTCTTAATTCTATTAAAAAAAGTATTTTAAACCAAAGTATTTTTAATAAGAATCAGAATAAACTTTATACTGACATTTTTTTTATATTATAAAGCTAAGTAGTTTTGGCACAATAGTAGTAATCCAAATGTTATTTTTATATTCTATTTTAACAAAGTTGCTAAATATATATATATATAAATTTCTTTTTACATACCAAAAAATGAAGAATTATTATTTTTTATTTATCTTATAAAATAAATAACTGATTTTTGCATGTTTTATCGAATTCTAAAAGAAAAATAAACAATTAAATGAATAACAAAAGTTCAATTTAAAAATATTTTAGGATTTTGTTAGACATCTGGTGTAATGTTTTTAATGGAAACTGTCCTTGTAGATCAAATAAACCAACCATTCAAGTCAAGAAGGTTTTGTAAGGAGGAATGTCATATCTTATCAATGCTCTGCTTGAATGAGTACATGTTGTCTTCGTAACTAAACCCTATGTACGTAAATGGAAATTATTCTCCTATAAAACAGGAATATGACGCCCTGAGCTCGAGCCCGTCCGCCCGGGCCCTTGCCCGTAACGAACTCGGGCTCGATTTTTATACCAATCTTCGGGCTCAAAGTAAAACTTTTATTTATTCACAAACTGAAAGGAGGTAAGAAAACTTGTTATTTCTGTTGTAAGAATGTAGTTTAAGTTCCTTACAGTGTTTTACAAGTCTTTAAAAATCACTTTGAAAGAGAATTGAATTACTATTGATGGGATATAGGGAGAAACAGTATATCTGCTTCTAAAGCCTTTGCAGGTCAGAGTTAGAAACACAAAGAAGCCGTGGGTTCTATATGGTTTATCTTGGCTTTCGGTACCAGAATTACTGGTAAACAGAATTCATGTCTTTCTATCATGTTTGTAGAAATATATTTTAAAAAGAACGTAACTTTTGCAGATTTCTGTCAGAGGCTATAAATAACAAATTTGCTATTTTCATTAGATTTTCAGGGACAAGAAAATCACAATACATTGTAATGAGCGAGTATTTAGGATTAATGCTTATTTCTATGTAACAAGATATCTTTATTGAAAAATTAATCTTGAAACATTATTTAAATGTTATTAACAATTTTCTAACTGAGTACTTCTGGTATCCGAAAAAAGAGCGCAAACTCGTCTGTACTGTCAAGGCATTCTTAACTCGCCAAACTTGAGATGGAATTTTGTCCGAATATGCTTGTTGTAATGATGAGTACATTTTATGCAAATGTGTATTTATCATATGGAAGTTCGGATGGTACTGTATGTAATCGTGTAAAATGCACATATTTTTCCGAAATTTTACGCCTAAAAAGTGTGGCACTCTTTATACAAGGGATAATTCTGACAGCTATACGACACCACGCACGCTTTCATTAAGTCACTGAACACAACACATAGATATTTTGATATAAGTCTACGAATATAGAACTAGTAAATAAAATAAGTGAAAAAATTGCTGTATTTTGTACCGTAATGTGTGTATTATCAGCAATTACTATACGGACAACCATTTCTGCTGTTGATAAATACTGTATTTACCGGTGTCTAAAACGCTCTTTTGTATAACACGCAACATAACACACATGAACATAAAAGAATGACAAAACCTAATTTAAAAATAAAAATACTTACAGCAAAATACGGTAATAGCTTTTGAATAGTTGTTTTAAAATACTTTTATGTTAAAACTTCAGTAACTCATAAATATCTAATTAGTAGAATTACCTATGAAAGTATTCATTTTCTAAAATTAAATATAATTCTTCATATATAAACTATTTTAATCAATGTAACTAATTATATTTATTTTTTCATTTTTAAATAAAGCACTAAGAAAGTGTAAACACATCATAAAAACATGAGAAATATCAACGGAAGAGCGAAAGCATTATGTGTACCTTCATTATATAAGACACACTCCATATTTAAGGTGCATTCTAAGGGTGCTTGTTACACACTGGAAAATGCGGTATTTTTAAATGAAATTTCTAATGAGACAAGAGTACACATCGGATAAACCTTTATTTTATGGTATTGTCATAAGGGGGTAAATATATACATGAATGAATACAGTAGTTTATGTTCCAGGAAGAAATGTGATGAATCGGGATGTCTAAAGAATTTTCTGACATAAAAACAACAGGCTGCGCATTGTACACGATATATATATATAGATTGTACATTTCATTTCTGTTTAACTACCTTGGTTTCGCCGCATTTCTTTATTGCTGTATTAATTTAATACGTTGATTTTAATTAACTTTTTAGCTTAGTGTGGAACAATGTCAAAGTATATTTCACTTCAATTTATCCATTATCTTCCATTTATATACATACATATATTTTGCCCTATTTAACTGTTTAACACTTATATTTTTATAATACTCCTCCTCTCCATCTTTTTCTTAAATTATTAATTTATTTTTATTTTTATTTCTGCTTATTTATGAGTAATTTTATGTAAACAACTTTTTAATATAATTTATTAAAGTATTTATTTTGTTCTTCTTCTTTAAAGGCAAAAATATTTAGTTTGGGTAAATTCGAATGCAGTTTCATAATTAATTAATTACGTTACAAAATAACTGTTACTAATGGTAATATTCATACTTATTGTTAGACTTCTAAGTTTCACTGTGGTTAAATAGCTGGTATCCCAAATTAAATTTAATATTTCAATAATCTGTGGAACAATAGATCGAATAAATAAGACAGAAAAGGAATTTGAGTGGAAACTTTAATTGTATGCAAAATAAGAGCGTTTATAAATATCTTCTTAAGTGCGATTCCCAACTGCTCACAACTAAATTACATTATTATACACTTTCAAAATAGTTCCATTGTGTCCTATGAGAATTTTCCACGACAACAGCAAAAGCGAGTATTAAGAAGTGCCCTATGAAGTTAATGAGTGAAAAATAGAAATAAAAATATTTTGCTAACTTTAAATTAATGTTTTCGAAGAACAGTCGTGTTCCAGATAATAAATTTACATTTAAATGCAAATAAATAAGAATATGTATGCATTCACAGTAATTTAGAACAATTTTCTTGACGCGTTCTCTCAATAATGAAATTAATTTTCTCATATAATATGAGTATAGTGGACGATCCATTGATATTCAACAGTTAACGCCGTTTATTAGATAAAAGATGAGAAAGGAGTGACTTTCATCAGTTGTAAATAGATTAGCGTATAATAAATAAGGTCACGTGAAAAAGCTCTTTGTCGCAGCTTTTAAAAGATTGTTCGTGTTCCGTCATAACTAATTCTTCTCATGATCTCAAGGGAATGTATATTACACGTTATGCATTTCAGACATTCAGGGGCTTAATACTTGAAACTTGTTTTTAACATAATGCATGAGCAATAGTAAATGTATTAGATAAAAGTTTGTTATACATATAGTATATATATATAAATGTATAAAATTCCCTATTCACATATGAATGAATGAAGTTTAAATATCTAATTTCTAATATTTCTATGGCTCCATTAAATAATATTAGCATTTTTTAAACGCCAAAATTCTTTTTATAAAACTTCTCATTTCCGTATCGCATAATTAATTGAAAATATATTATAACCATGCATTGTTTTCAACTAACAAGATAGTTATCTAATTAAGTTTACTTGTTAAACTCCATCTATAATAAAATAAAATATTTTACTTCATACCGGATGATCAATCGATATTCAATAGTAGATTGATCTAACACTATTGACTGTTGTTTGAAAACTGTTTATTAGGTAAAAGATAAGAAATAGTAAACTTTGAAAAGTGCTCAAAATGTTCAGTGTTTTTTTTTTTAAATATAAAAATATATAAAATTCACTATTCACATATGAATAAATCAAGTGTAAATCTTGAATTTTCTATATTTCTATTGGTTTCGTTAAATAATATTATCAGTTTTTAAAGCACTTCAAGTTCTTTTCGTAAAGAACTCATTTTTTTATTGCATAACTAGTTGAAAAACCCTTATAATTATGTTGTTTGTTTTTCTTATTAGCATGATGATAGTTTTAAACAGTTTTCTTGACGCATTCCAGCAATTATAAAATAAAACTCTTCACTATTAAAAGAGTATACCTGGTGGTTAATCGACTTTCAATAGTTTCAATAGCTCGGTAAATAGTTAACAGTGTTCATTAGATAAATCTAAGAAAAGGGTGATATTTATGACTAGTAAATAGATTAGCGTCCAATAAGTCGAAAAGCGCTTTATTGCAGCTTTTAAATACTTTATGTGTTTATTCACAGCAAATATATTCGCATTCCCGTCTTCATCACGATCATATGGAAATGTTTTATAAGTTGCGAATTTCAGACTTTTGGGAGCTTAATACATCAAACAATTTTTAACAATATAAGAATTTACAAACGTTAAAGTATATATGCAAAGGAAAATTCTTTAGCCAATCATCTTTTAAGAAATGTTTCTGATAGTTGAAGCTTCTAAGAATTCAGGTTTCTAAATATTCAGGCTTCTGGCATTCCGTGTTTCTAATGTGTCACCATTCTTAAAGACGAAACTTTTAATTTTAGATGAGGAAGAATGCAGCCTAATTATTAACTACATTATAATCAGATACTATTCAAATCACTGTTTCTAATAGAAAAATTCCTACTTATTCATAGATTTCTAATTTTTTCCATGATTAAATGGCTGATATGATGAACTAAATGTGTTAATTTTATAATTTCTATAATAATAGATTTAAAAAAAATGTCAGTTAGGAAAATAAATTAACAAAAAATTTACCTGTATGAAGAATATAGGTGTTTATAAATGCCTTCTTAAAAGTAACTTTTCATTGTTCAAGACTATGTTGCATTTTTATATACTTTCAAGCCAAGATATTTCCCATTCACCCCCTAAGAGAATTTCCTATGATAACAGCAAAAGCGAGTATTAAGACGTGCTTTAAGAAATTATTGAATCAAAAAGAAAATATAAATTTCATCCAGCTTTAAATTAGCATTTTCAGATAACAGTCGCGTTCTATATAATAAACTTATTTTTCAATGCAAGTAAATGAGAATGTATGCAATAGTTATCTAGCTCAGTTTTCTCAAAGCGTTCCATTAATAATAAAATAATGATAAGTACACGTTATGATAAGTCGACATGCAATATTCAAAGCTTCTTATTAGATAAAATATGAGAAAGGAATGACTTTTATCAGTAGTATTGCGCATTTTCTTTAAGATCTCATGGGAAATGTATCTTATAGATTGTGTTTTTCAGTCATTCTAGAGCTTAATACTTCAAACTTGTTTTTAACATAATACGTGGGCAGTACAAAAGATGTTTGATAAAGATTTATATATATATAATCTATTCTATCATTCTTTATTATTCAAGTGAATAATGAATTATATATATATATATATATATATATATATAATATGTAGGACGTTATCAGCACGACCAGGCCTGAACATTGTTTAAATGCAGCGTTGATTAAGATGACAGATGTTAAAGTCGCCGAGGTCAATGAAAGTTTATTCCATGACAAGCGTTTACTGTGACGCAACTTTAACTAAATTACGAATATAAGCCACACTCTTAATGTTAGTCAACAGTCGAGATTTCTAAAAGAATTTGTAGTCAAACATTCGAGCTGAGCAGTGGCAAACAGTTCCAAAGGGTTTTTAAGCATTAATGAGACTGGTTTGAACATCCAATATTTTATTCCATACCAATCAAATATGCACAAATCCACTATTGAAATGGAAGATTGAGCCCCGTAGTAGGGGTTACTACTTCTGTTAGTTCATCATGATGTGGGTGATATGATTAGATCAATTAATCTTATTGAAGAGAACAATCGACGCGGAGAATAGACTTTTTCTAGTGACAGGGTTTATTTTGACAATTAAAACAGCGGCGTAAAAATCTGTCTTCCAAGCCAGTGTATGCGGTATAAATATCAAAAAGATTTAGCTCAAAGTTACATTGACGCGCTCTACGGAACCAACGAGTTACATCTTCAAAAAATTTGGGCTTCAGTCAATTCAGGCTTCTGAGGTGACTCCGTTGTTAAAGGCGAGATTTTTTTAACTTTTGGATCAGTTTGAATTCAACCTCATTATTAACTACATTTCAAGCAACTACTACTAAAATTATTATTGCTGAAAGAAAAAGTTATATTTTGCATAGATTTCCACTTTTTTTCTAAGATTAAATGGCCGAAACCCTTAACTAAGCTTAAAATTTCCATAATTTCTAAAATAATAGATCAAACTAATATCAATTAGAAAAATAAATATACAAGAAATCCGTGTTAGGATAGAAACAGAGGGTAGTAAGAGGCGGGACGTACTTGTCAATGCTTGAAAAAGCAGCGCAAAGGAGGCGCCATGTAACGTCATGCCGTAACTCTTTCTTTTAAAACGTAATTTTAAAAAGGTGAAAAATAATACGCGGGAAATACCTGCGATGGAAGCTGGAATATGGAATGATAATTTTAATTAAAATAAAAATGATATTAGAAATGTTCCAAAGAAATAAAAATCCAATGTCTCAAAATATGAAGAAATAAAACAGGTGTTTTTTACAAGAAGGGTTGCTTTTAATAAAATAAGGTTTTTAGAATAAGAATTAAAAGAATATGTTGAATAAAAGTATATAATTGAAATATAATTTATATTTAAGATATTATTAAAAGACAGGAAAAAAGGTAGACTTGTAAGAATTTGGAATAAATAAATTAAGGTAAAATAGCGAAATTGTTTTATTATTACATATATATATATATATATATATATATATATATATATACAGTAAAACCTCTAAATAACGGACACCTCGGGAGCGCAGAAATTGTCCGCTATTCGGAGGTGTCCGCTATTGGGAAAACGTCAGAGATTCCCAAAATCGCTAAGAAATGCTTAACGTTTCATTAATTGGCTTTTATATGTCCGAGAAATTCTATCATATGATTAATCAGAAATTAAAATTACTTTTTAAGCAATAAAATTGAAATGAAGATGTACATACATTTTCCCACTGTTTATTACATTCATAAGGAAAAAATCTGTTACAAAAGTTCGCTTTTGCTTGCGATTACATGTAGTTAGTTTTTCTATGCGACGTTTCAATACTATCAGTAGTTTTAATCCTTCTGAATCATCATTTTTGGAAAAAGAAAAATATATGTGTAACTGCGCTCACTGTGTTTTGCCGCTTATTGGAAATTCTGAATATTGCAGGAAACATCCCTTTGTTTTCAGTATCTAATTCATATCACTAATAGAGTCAGCTTTTGTCGGAAGGAATATTATCTGAAGGAATATTATCGACTACGTCAACTGATTCATTTTCAGTAGGCCATAATCAATGTTGATGGATATTTCGGCATTTCCTCACGCCTGATCCATTTCATTAATTCACTTATTGCGATAGTTCTTCATTTCTATCGAAAATAAGTGTTTCGTTTTCTTTTAATATAAAGCCTGCTTTTCTGAAACATTGTTGTACGCATTCCAGTTTTGTGTTTTTTACAGCTGAAGAAATCCGAATTTGAAAGCATCGGGAACATTAACTAATTTTAGGCTGCTCTCAACTGTATTCATAGAATAAAACTTCAAAAGAATATAGCTTAATAAAATCTTTCTCTACCAGGCTTTACAATTGTGTATAACGCCTTGATCTAGGGGCTGGCATACGGAAGTTGTCTTTGGGGGGGGGGGGCACAGTTTTAACATTCTCCGATTAAAAATGTTTTGGATGAGAAGTTGCACTGTCCAAAAACAAGAGAACTTTTCTTTATTTTTTCATCCTATTAACAAAGGAAGTTAACCATTTAATCACTAAAAAACTGCTTATCCTCGATTTTTTATTCGCTCTATAACACCAAATTTTTTTAATTGGATATTCTTTGAGAAACACGTGGGTTTCAGAGATTTTTTAACTATAAGAGGAATTTAAAATTCCCCTAATACATTGCAACATAATAAAATAGTGATTCGCCCTTTTGTCATTTTTATCGCCGATACAGCCATCCTTTTTAAAACAGAGTCTTATTCGAAAAAATTCTGAAAAATAAGCCGCTTTCCTTGGAATTAAAAATGTTTCTCTCCTCAAAACCTTCCCAAATTGATTGCAATTATTCATGCCAATCCTCCACTTTTTTCAGAGGTACAGATTTTGCTTTTCCACATATTGTTTTGAAAGAGATGTTGTGCCAAGACAGGAACTTTTTCAGCTATCTACCCAAACTCTTAAAATTATGTAACCAGAGTTCTTTGGCGACTTTTAAAGCGTTTTCCTGAATCAAAGGCCCACTGATAATAAATTTTTTTAACGAAGTGAAGTAAACCAATTCAGAAATATAAAATTAATTTCAATGGAATCAGTATACCTCAATTTCACATTTTTGGTGTTCTCTTTAGAGTTAATAATCCACAAATTCTTTATTTCGTAAAATCTCTCCCACTTGTGTTTTACCTATTTTAAAAGATTCGGCAAGTATCCGTAAACTCTATTTCTGTTTTTCAGATTCACTTACATTTACATTTACAATTTCAAATATTTCTTTTAAAGTTAATCGCTTTCGTTTTGAGGTCATTCTCGAAACATTAATCACAAACAAGACACTAAATTCAGAATACGCAGAACTCAATATACTCAGAAAACGATAAAAATGGTTTTAACATATTTTGAAGCTTTGAATATTGTATGTCAATTAAATCTCAAGAATCAAACAGTAATCGATACAAAATACATACGATATTGGGGATTCCCCAGGTCATTGGGAACTTTCCAGAGACCACATCCTACATTTATCTGTGGTCAATAAATTTGTGACACATTGCCTTGATAAATTTCGAGGCTTTTTACTTTTTTTCCATTTTCTTTCTGGTTAAAAAATCATTTTTCATCCTTGATCGCCAAAACTACTGTCCGCTATTCGGAATGTCCGCTATTCAGAGGTTAAACATACAAAAATTTAGATTTTGGGAGTGGGGATTGGAAAAGTGTCCGTTAAATAGAGGTGTCCGCTATTCGGGAGTGTCCGTTATGGAGGTTTTACTGTATATATATTATATAAGTAAATAGCTCGGGCCTATTTACACAAATAGAAATCAATTACGATTTACTTATATTTGTGAAATATTGCCCTTGATAACGTGTTTCACGATATAAGTTTCCATTTGCTTCCTGTAATATTTTCACATTCTGCACATTAGATTTTTTTCTCCACATATCTTTATTTATTTTTTCTACTTATTTCATTTTGAGAATCTTACAATTATGGATATATGTCTTTGTATTGTATTATAATTATCGGTTCATATATTGTCGATTTTTTATGTGATTTAATGGTTATTACACATAAAAGTTTTATTATTATATATATATATATTGTATATATATATATATATATATATATTGTATATATATATATATATATATATATATATATCTTTAAATTAGAGAGTTGGTCAGACATTATTGTATATATATAATTAGAAAGAAATCAGATGTGTGAAAAACTAAGAAAGAAACAGTATAAAATTCAAATAAAATGATACTACAAAATTAAACCTACAAAGATGAAAATCAAATATGAAACACTACATAGTTTCAATTTTTTTGTCAGCATTTTTAATGGTGCAATATTTATTAAGTAAAGGGTAATTTTGCTTGAAAGTCAAATATAGATTGGTTTTGGCTGTTCATTTTCTTTTAATTTAATTTAATTATATATATAGAAAATCTATCTATCTATAATTCTTTATTTTTCATATGAATAGTGAATTTAATATATATATATACGATTCACATGGGAATAATAAAGAATAAATAAAGTAGTTTAAATGTGTGATGTGTGATTTCTCTTTTTTTTATATATAGTTTTATTAAACAACATTATCATTTTCTTAAACATTTGAATTTTCTTTCATAAAGACTTCCCTGATTTCTTTATCTCATAACTAGTTAAAAATATGATAACTAAGTATTTTTTTTTTAATTAGCATGCTGGTAATGAAATTCAATTTACTTGATGCATTCCATCAATGATAAAATAAAAGTTTTCACTTATCATATGAGTATGAATGTACTTTATGATCGATCAATATTCAATAGTTAAAGCTGTTTATTAAATAAAATATGAGAAAGCTGTAATTTTTATCCATAGTAAGTAAATATATTAATACCCAATAAGTAAAGTCACGTCGAAAAGCGTTTTGTGGCAGTTTTTGAAAAACATTTCGTGTCCATTCATAAAAAAATTGCGCATTCGTATCACTATGTATATATATTTTTCTTTACTATAAATATATAAAATGCACTATACAAATGTGAAGAATCAAGTTAAAATCATGAATTTCCTCTTTTTTTCTTTCTTTTTTTTTTTTTTCACTAAGTGATATTATCATTTTAAAAAAGACATTTCAATTCATTTGTATAAACACTTCTCATTTTTATATCGCTTGACGAGTTGAAAATTAATTTCTGATAAATTATCGTTTTAAACCAGCATTTAATTCAATTTACTTCAGGAATTCCATCAATAATAAAATAAAATTCACTTATCATATACCTAGTCAAAAAATGTTTATTAGATAATTATGAAAAGACTTCTATCAGTAGTAAATTGATTTGAGTCTAATAAGTAAATCATGTCGAAAAGCACCATGAGTTACATCTTCAAAAAAATCGGGCTTCAGTCAATTCGGGCTTCTGGGGTGACTCCGTTGTTAAAGGCGAGATTTTTAAAACTTTTTGATCAGTTTGAATTCAACCTAATTATTAACTACATTTCAAGCAACTACTACTAAAATTATTATTACTGAAAGAAAAAATTATATTTTTGCATAGATTTCCACTTTTTTTCTAAGATTAAATGGCCGAAACCCTTAACTAAGCTTAAAATTTCCATAATTTCTAAAATAATAGATCGAACTAATATCAATTAGAAAAATAAATATACAAGAAATTTTACATGTGAAGATTAAATACGTTTACAAATGGTTTCTTTAAAGCGACTTTTCACTGTTCAAAACAAAATTGAATTATTATATATGTGCACGTAGAAGTATTTTCATTTACCCTATGAGACTTTCCTACGATAACAGCAAAAGCGAGAATTAAGAAGTAGTTTTTCAAGTTGCTCAGTCAAAAAGACGAAAAAAACTTTCTGCCAACTTTAAATTAATATTCTGACAGAATAATCGTGTTCTAGATAATAAATTTATATTTCAATGCAAGTAAGTAGAAATGTGGGTGTTTTTAGTGATCTAATTTAGTTTTCTTGACGCTTTAAATTGATAATAATAAAAAAAAAGTTTTCACTTATCAAACAAATATACTTTATGATTAATTGAGATTCACGACTGAAAAGAGTTTATTAAATAAAAGGGCTTAACTAAAAATTTAAAAAAAAATCATAAAACTGTTATCAATAGTAAATAGATTAGTGTCTCATAAGTAAAGTCACGTCGAAAAGCGCTTTATCGCTGCTTAAATATATATATATATATATATACCGCGCTCCTTATCAACTAATCATGCATTCTCTTCACGATCTCATGGGAATACATTATAGGTTATGAATTAGACTTTCTAGATCTTCGTACATCAAATCTCTATTCAACATAATCTGTGGGCAGAACTAAAGAAATGATAAAGATTTTGTTACTTATAAATGGGTAAAATTCCCCATCCACATACGAATGAATCATGTTTAAATCTTGAATTTTTCATATTTCTATAACTTCGTTAAATAATATTATCAGTTTTTTAAAAACTTTAATTTCTTTTTATAAAGACATCGCAATTCTATGTTACATAATCAGCTTAAAACACCTGATAACTATAATTTTTAATAAGCATGCAGTGTATCATGTTACAAGCTTTCTGAATTTCGTCGAAAAAAAATTAGGTACTTTTCGGTTAGCCGGGCGCCAGTGATATATATATACATGTATACACACATACACACATATACACATATCTAAGTATACATATATATGCATATATATATGTATGTATATATATACATATATATGTCTATACATATGTATTTATATATGTACATATATAACTTGCGCCCAGCTCACCGAAAAGTACAAAAATTATATAAATGTAAAAAAATATATACGTGGTAGTTAACTGAGTAGTATATTTATGTGTGAATTTTAATTTCATTGATTTCTTTAATGGTTTGTGGATTAATTACTACAATTAATATACAGGGTGTCCGTAATTAAACGACCCTACTTTGAAGTTGCCTACAGACGAAACTATTAGTCAGAAAAATGGGAAATTTTGTGAAGGACATAATGAAGAAATGGGAATTTGTTTAAGCGAAAAAAAAATTTCAAAATTTCGCCACCATAGGGCGTTTTTAATGAATTTCACATTTAGTATGCATTTACGATAGGTTAAAAATTTTATTACAACAAAACATGTTGAACAAAACTATTTTCACGACAGGTTTTTAGCATTTCTCAGAACACACTGCGGTCAACTGTGGAACATGCTATCTTACGATTCCAGATGGTAGCTGAAAATGAAGGCCGCCATGTGGAACATGTTTTGTTGAAATAAAATATTTAAACTATCATAAATGCATGCTAAATGTGTAATTCATTAAAAACCCCATCTGGTGGTGAAATTTTGAACTTTTTTTTTCGCTTAAACAAATTCCCATTCCTTCATTTTGTCCTTCACAAAATTTCACAACTTTCTGACCAATAGTTTCGTCTGTTAGACAACTTTAAAATAGGGTCGTTTAATTATGGACACCCTGTACATTAAATGATTTTTCTTCGGCCTTTTATACGACACAGCCATTACAGGATTTTCCTTCGCCTGTCTTTCTTTTATTGGTGTAACTATAGGGTGGCTGAGGTGGGAAATGCCATGGGTCTCAAAGATTACGGGGTCCCGAGTATCGCAAGAAAATATAGAAATGAGTTTATTATTTTTATGAGTTAAAGGGATCAGAAACCGCGAGAAATTTCATTACAGCAAAATGTTTACATGATAATTACAGACTAAACCTAGTATACCTTGTCTATATCTACACTGTTGAAAATTGTCCAGTCATTCAACCGTTTTTATGGAAAACGGTTACTTCACCGTATTATGAACTCATTGGTGAGAATAGGGATAAATTACGGTTATATTTAATAAAATCAATTAATTACAAAATATAAAATATAAATTATAAGTAAAGAAATTCTATAAATATATTCCATAAAGAACAATATAATAAATTATAACGCCTTGTAATAACATATTACTTTTAAATGCTAAAAGTGTAAAATAAACAACATAATATAAATTAAAATAACTTTTATTAGTTGTTTTACATGTTTCGACTCTTTCCAAGTCATTTTCAAAAACAAAATGAGAATATTCTAAAGCTGCACGGGCTTTGAAGTTATTATTTTCATGTACTTTTTAAAAAATTACGCACGTTATCTATTATTTTTTACTTGATTGTTTATTCATATCTTTGACCACGGAGTAACTCTAGCTACAGTTTCGGTAAATTAAAAGACATTTAACTTACCGTTTTCCATAAAAACGGTTGAATGACTGGACAATTTTCAACAGTTTAGATATAGACAAGGTACACTAGGTTTAGTCTGTAATTTTCATGCAATTAAAGGTAATTATTATCGCGCAAAAATACAATATGTAACGATGCGGCATCTTTTAATTTACCGAAACTGTGGCTAGAGTTACTCCGTGGTCAAAGATATGAAAATAAACAATCAAGTAAAAAATAATAGATAACGTGCGTAATTTTTAAAAAAGTACATGAAAATAATAACTTCAAAGCCCGTGCAGCTTTAGAATATTCTCATTTTGTTTTTGAAAATGACTCGGTAAGAGTCGAAACATGTAAAACAACTAATAAAAGTTATTTTAATTTATATTATGTTGTTTATTTTACACCTTTAGCATTTAAAAGTAATATATTCCATAAAGAATTTGTGTACTATCTATTCCATTTTCTCGATTAGTGACTATTTTGTCATTCCACCATGAAACAAATTATCAGCCACTTGTACAACATCGTGACAACCAAGTTGATATCTAAGCCAGTCAATATTCTTTTTTTTTCCACCAAAACAAATGTCTGAATGTTTCTCGCAAGTGAAAAGCTTGCAGAAGCATACACAATGAAAGGAAATGGCATTTTCTTTCAATAAATATGAAAGTCGAAAATTCAATACGAATTGACAGTTTTCTGTTGATGTGTCTTGAATTCTGTGCACCTCTGTTGCGAATTTGACGTTCATAAAAATGAATATAAAGCATTGAAACAAGATTTGAAGAATTTTATTTCATATTTACAGAATAAAAAAGAAATAAAATATGTATTTATAAATATCACGAAATTTCAAAAATGGGAAAATTATGAAAATATAATAATTAATTCTTAAATACTCCACATATTTTATTTCACAATCAATTACGACACAATTTAGTGGTCGAAACGAAGATATTTTTAATATTAATGCATGTATAAAATTTTAAATTTGTGTACACCATTCAGTAAAAATGTGTGATGTTTTATACTCACTTCTTTAATGTTGTAATGTTTCATGGTGTAATCGTCCAGCATTTATATTACTCCATATATATATATATATATATATATATATATATATATATATATATATATATATATATATATATATATATATATATATATATATTATTTATATATATTTGAAAAGTATTGATATCCCAATTAAAATTATTTTTTCAATTAAATATTTCCTAACTCTTGTCTAAATCTGAAGTTGTCCCTTTTAAGTTGTTTTCGTAGCCGGACAAATATTAATTTCAAACATTAAATTGTAACCAACTGTAATATTAAAAGTGCAAGCTTAGCGCAACTTTACTTTATCTGTGATTAGTGTGTAAAAATCCTTCCACTGTTTTAAAATATAATGTGACACATAATCAAAAATAGAATGGATTTGGCGTATCACAAGTCTTAAATATTTTGTTAACCATGTATATGTACACAGAGGAGAAAACGTATGATCTACTTAGCCATTTAATTTGTGAATTGATGTAGCTATAGTGATATAAAAGTGCTGTCTATACATAATCAGTATACTCATGTGATATAATTTTATGAAATTTTATCATGTTAGAAAATTTACCTTTAAAATTTTCAACAATTTTTTAACCAATTAAAATGTAAATGACGCCGCCTAGATAAAACTTTTTTTTATTATTGTTTTAATGGAAGATTGTTTTAATTAGATTTTTTTTATAGCATTAACTTAAAACGATAATCTTAAAATAAATACCTAAGGGTATCTTTAAACTATAAAGTTGTATTCCAGACCACTTTCCCAAAGCTGAACTATGGGTTTCGGCATTACTTTCGAATTGTAACGAGAGAAGTCTATTAACTATTGTACAATCACTTCGCGGGTCTTCAGAATTGATGGATCCTTAAAGTTTAATTTTAAATATTGTTTACATTAAGTTTTTTCTGCATTATGCACAAAAACTGGATGACAGGACTTTATTTAACAATGAACAAAATTTGTTTTGCTCTATAACACACAATTTATTTTAATTATTTTATGTTTTTCAAGAAGTAAATTATAAAACATATACCCCAGTAAAGCAGGAAAAATATAAAACAACACTGTATGACGGTTTTTGAAATTTAAAAAAATAAACCAAAATACAAAGTTAGAAATTTAGGAAAAGTAATTTTTTTTATTGTTTATCATTTTAAATAAAACAAGTTTGAAATTGTACGTCAAACGTGACAAATGAGGTGCGTTCGTACTATAGCTAGTTCTATAAGTATTCAGATCTTGATGATTTTTAATTCTGTGAAATGAATTATATCGTCTGCAGATTAATTTCTGTCATAAAATAAGTATCTCGGTCGCTTGAGGATTAAACTTCGGAAGCTCCTATAACAAGAAAGCACCGATTTATTTAAAAAAATTTCAAATTTCTTAATAAATATTTTTATTAATATCTCCTAAAGTTTTGATTCGATTTTTATAAAATTTGAAATGTCTCGAAAAAATTCTGCAAAGATAATATGTCTTAAATTCCAAAGCATTCGGTTGGGTAGTTTTTGCGTTGTTATATGCGGACGGACGGACAGACAGACGGACGGACCAAGCGACGACAACAGGTGCTACGTATTTATATAATTACGAACGCACCTAATAACAAATAATTGAAAATTGGTGCCTCTCTCTGAAAAAAAAATGTTGTCACACAAAGTCTGGTTTATTAAAACCTAGCAATACTACCTTGCGTAAACACCGGCTCATTAAATGTGAGTAATTGAGCAAGTTTGTAAAACGTAATAAAATTTAGTCAACACTAAAACATCAAAAGTACTATTTTGGTTTTCAAAGTAAACAGTATGTTGGTGATCTTACAAACCTTTCATCTATGTTATTTTAATTTATTAGTTTAAGTAGCGCAGTTAAAAAACAAATATTTAAGAATAAGTGCATTTCTTTGAATTCAACACGCACCTATAATGATGAATAAATATAAAACGATACAGTGCAACAGCGCCCAATGTTAGATATTTAAAATCAAAATTAGATTATCATATATATGTTTAGTTTATAAAGTCTGTTTAATTTACAAAGTCAAACATAAATTTTAAAACATTTCTACCCTATTCCCCTTACTGCTGTTTGTTCTATGAGATACAGCTGTAGTTCCCTTTGCAAAAAGCTTTGAATTTAACGCTGCACAAAATTTGTTGTGCTTTATAACACACAATTTATTTTAATTATTTCATGTTTTTCAAGAAGTAAATTATAAAACATTAGTATATATATATACCATTTATTATATAACATTGGTATATAACAAACATAAACTGATAAACTTAAGCGTATGATGGTTTTTGAAATAAATAAAGTAAGCCAAAATACAAAGTACGAAAATTAGATTGAAATGTAATATTTTTTTTATCATTTATAATTTTAAATAAAATAACAAATCATTGAAAATTGGTGCCTCACTTTAAAAAAATTTTAAATTAATTAAATTAATTAAAAAAATGGTGTCACATAAACTCTCGTATATTAAAACCAGGCGTGATAAACCTACCTTGAATAAACACTAGTTCATTAGATCTTATTAATGAGGCAAGTTTGTAGAACTTGAAAAAAGTCAGTCAACTCAAAAACATTAAAAGTACCATTCGAGTTTTCAATGTTGGTGACTTTAGTAACCTTTCTTCTACGTTATTTTAATGCATTAGTCTAAGTAGCGCTTTTAAAACAGAAATAATTAAGAATAGGGTCATTTCTTATAATTCAATACGCACCTACAATGATGAACAAATATAATAAAACTATACAGCGCAACAGCGCCCAACGTTTGATATTCAAAATCAAAATTCGATCATCATATATGTGTTTAGTTTATAAACTCAAACATAAAATTTAGAACATTTCTACTCTATTCCCCGTGTTGTTTCTCCTATGAGATACAACTATAGTGGTCTTTGCAAAAAATATTGAATTGTAGCAACTCTAATTAAGTGCTCAAAGTCAAAATTGTACGGCAGAAATTTTTTATAATAAATATCTCAAAAATTAAATTTGGTGAAATTCCATGTCACAGATGTCGAGATACAGCAGTCGCGGAAATGGTGAAAAACACAGCATACCAACGCTATCTGTTGGGCGATATACATGAAAATATAATCAACACCAATTTATGTCAAGGTCTTTCAGAATTCGAAATCTGATGAAATACCGTAAATTAATTCTAGAGTTAGAGCAGCGAATCGAAAATTTTCACGAATCCAATATCCAATACTTTCTTCTTATAAATGGGGAAAAAAGTGTTTTGAAATCTCTGAGAACAATTTTCTCACATTTATTCTAAGAATGAGGAAATAGCAGAGTTTTTTATTTTTTCAACCTTATGTCATTCATTAAACAATGTGGATACATAAATGTGCAGTCGATAAAACATCGAAAATCGATTTGACAGGAAATGATATAGAGCTTATGGAAATGCGATCATTACGGTATGCATCATCATTTACATCTTTGTTCTTTTGTTAGCAAAATTAACCTCATCCAATGGACCGTGCACGTGAGAAAATATTTTTTTTTTCTTGTATCTTCATATTGTATATTAGAAGGTAATTTCTGATAACGTGCATGCGACAGAAAAAAGAAACTTCTGCTGCATATGATTTATTGCTATATATTAATTATAATACAAGGTAAAGGAAGAAGAGTGGGCAAATGAAAATGCTGCGAACGCGCGTCACAGTAATGTCTATTCGAATAGTCACAGGATAAAAAATTTTGCACCAAAGTTCCTTGATTATGATTTTCTCTTTTAATATTAAGGTAAAGTTAGAAGAGTCTGCGCACAAATCAAAAGAATAACAATAAAAAATCTAAATATTAATTATTTGTTAAACTATCCATGAATAATTTTGACTTCATTTGTTTTTTATACATTTCCATTGCTATTTTGTTGATATATTGTAATTTAATAGGACAGTTGTAATAAAACCAAGAAAGTTATTTTGCGCAATCTGTCCTTGCAGGATTGGTGTGATTGTGCACATGGGTAGGAGAGATTGTTATTTATAATAACCACAATTAAATTGTTAGCAATAATAATTACAATTAAATGACATTGTTGAAATGTTTTTGTGAATAAATGTTATTGTATTAGAAGTGAATATTTCAACTTAATGATTAAAGAATCAGGAAAAAGAAAGAATTTTAAGAACAATTAAAATATTTTAATTAAAAAAAAATCAAAGAATCAGGAACAAAACAAGCCTAGATAAGATTACAAAATAACATTAAATTACTTGATAACACGTTTAACTTAAAATTAGTCCATTTTAATTTCCACAGTTTTAAAATTTTCTTGTTTGCAGACCGAAGTTGTCGTCGTCCACAATCGATGCACTTATTATTTTAAATGGTACAGCTTTCGTGCAACCACCTGCCACAAGTAATACATTGAATCCAGTCACTGGTCGATGATGTCTCCTGGTACAGTTCCAGACATTCAGTACACTCATCCTTATTGCCCAGTATTTTTTAGCAAATTAATTTATTTCCCAATTTAGTTTCTATAATTTTATGTTTTCCAAAAATTATTTGAAAATTTATTCATTTATATGTTTTACATGTAATTTGTAATTTATGCAAATTTACCAATAAGCTGCGTAATCTCTCCTAGCACGGAAACAAATGGGAACAGTGCGCCAGCTCTCCTAAGTAGCAGATGCGCAATCACTCCAATTTTGGTAGGAAAGATTGTGCGGCCTTTTGTTTAAACGTAGCCGCTTCGAAAACGAACCGGTGGTGTTCGCACCGTTAGACTAGGTTAGTATCTTATGAGAAATCGTTTAAGTTAAAAATATTTTGTAATACTGATATCATATAGAAATTCTGACGAATAGTTATGAAAATTCAAGCTCTTACTTTGAGAAAACAAAACAAAATAGCAATGTATATCTTAAACGCTCGAAACAATCAACGTGCACATTCAAGTAGATACTCCACTACTGCTGTTGTACAACTACCTGGAGTCACTGCTCCCTCTCTCTACTCCTTCCCCCGATCATCTTGGTGCGCAATCTCTCCGACTGCGCAATCTCTCCTGGCTTTACCTTATAGTTAAATTTTACTGAAGGACCGTATACGCATTTTTTTATGCGGATCTTAAAAATCGCAATACGAACCACTATGTTTATTTCTTTCATTTGATTTGTCATGCCTCATTTACTTTAAATACAAATAGTCATTGCTCTAGCTTGAAATACACAACATATATTCTAATACGAGCAAATCTTGTGTGTGTGGTTATGCAAATTTTATCTGAAAAACGGCTCAAACGATTTTGACGAAATTTTGTATCCTACCGTTTTAGAGCACCAGAAAACCATTGGGGCTAGGTCACATGTTCGAGAAAATTCAATTACTGGTTCATTTTGGTCATGGGCCATTATGAGTCAAGCTATTTTTATCTTAAAAACAGCTCAGTCGATTTCAGCTAAATTTTGTATCTTACGGGTTTGGGGCACAAGAAAATAATCGGGCTAGATTACATGTCCGAGAAAATTCGATTAGAGGGCATTTTGGGCCATGTGGTTCAAGCTAATTTTATCTAAGAAACGGCTTTGACTATTTAGACTAAATTTAACATCCTATGGTTTTCGGACACGAGAACACTGTTGGGCTAGGTCACATGTTCGAGAAAATTAGATTAGTGGGCCATTTTGGTCATGGGTCATTATGGGTCAAGCTATTTTTATCTTTAAAACGGCTCAGTGGATTTGAAATAAATTTAGTATCCTACAATTTTAGGAAACGAGAAGACTATTGGGTAGGGTCACATGTTCGCGAAATTTCGATTAGTGGGTCATTTTGGTCATGGTCATTATGGGTCAAGCTATTTTTATCTTAAAAACGGCTCAAACGATTTGAACTAAATTTTGTAACCTACGGTTTTCTGACACGAGCAAATCATTGGGTTAGGTCATATGCTCCAGAAAATCTTATTACTGGGTCATTTTTGGGTCACTGTGGGTCAAGCTAATCTTATCTGAAAAACGGCTCAGACTATTTTGACTAAATTTTATATCTACGGGTTTCGGGCATGAGAAGACAATTGGGTCTGGCCACATGTTCGAGAAAATTTGATTTGTGGGTCATTTTGGTCATGGGTCATGAGATTTGAACTCAAAGCTAAATTTGACCGAGCATAGCTCGGTCTTCCCTGCTCGTTAACTCTTAACTGCTGTGACAAAAATGTCGCATAACTACTGTGAGCGGTCTCTGAAATAGCTTGATTAATAAAAAGCACGTTTAACTTATAGGGTGCTGTTTCTGTACTAAACTTTATATACAAGACTATTATAATTAAAATTTATCTATTCAATAGTCTCTAACGGTAGTACTAGGACTGTAAACGAAACAAAATTCCACAAGTATCTACAGTTAAACTGAAATTTGAAAAAACACAGCGGTTTGTGAGACAGCTAACCGCAGTGAATGGTTCAGATATATACCGCGACTATGTCGATACTTAGAAATGCATTTTGTTTTGAAGATTGGGCAATATTATTGCTAATTCTGTTCAAATAGTGATACGATAATTATGTGTTAACGAGAGTAACGATGCCCATCTGGAAAACTATAAATTTGTTATAGACATCCAAGCATTTAGCATACATGAAACAGCAGGAAAGTGTTTAAAAAACATGGAGTGAAAGCTTATTATTATATTATCGTGCAAAGTATTTCATAACAGATTAATCAGGCAGGATTCTGTACAGTTACAAGAGGTTCTAGACTAGCCTCTCAGAAATTTTGATCTTTCATCCTGTGACAGTGCACTGTAGGCTATATCGGATAATTTGCCACACACGGTACTACAAAATAGCAAATTTCAAGAAATCGTTCAGAATTTCAGAATGCATTGGATACAATCACTCCGTCGATACTGCGTATAATTTTCTACAGTAACTGAAGTCGCATAATTCCCTGTTATGAAAAGCAGAAGAAAGAGCCCTCTCCAGGCTTGGGCAATAAGTTGCGCAAATATTCTGTTAAGAATATTGCAGTTTTAATTTTGGAAAATTGGGCTGTTAGAAGGAAGTTTTCCGCTGGCGACTTGTTTTTGGTGCTAAAGTTGGTATACGTATATGGGTGAATGCGTGCGCGTATGTGTGCGTGTGTGTGAGAGAGCTTATAAGTGTATTTTCCATAGGATCCACAGGCGATTGGCATATTTTATCAAGCATAGTGTGCCACATAACAAACCTTATTGTTATAACTTTCATACATCTGTAAGCACATTGTTGCAAGCATTAATATGATTTCAGCATTACTGGTGCACACGTTTGTGCTTTATATTTTTAGAGAATGGTGTACACACAGGCACTCCGGAATAAATTGTTGTCTGTAGATTTCTCATCGAAAATGTCTCGTTAATTATTGTATACCTTGTTGACTTCCGATTCATAATAACTTTCCATCGCCTCAAAATATAATACGACTAATGGGACTTGTGGACTATCATATATATTAATAAAAGAAAGTTCTTTGTCTCTGTGTGTGTCTATGTGCGATGACCATTGAAACATACCTCACGTAGAGGTCTGTAAATTTGGGTGAGAATAGTCCAAAGCAAGTCCTGTTGCCCAGAGGCTCAAAGTTTTAATTTTTTAAGAACCAGGCCACTGGGCCCCTTTAATATTTTGTGACCTAAATTGTTAATAACTTGCCCTCTATTTATCCGATCTTCTTCGTTTTGGGGGCCCTTTCTCCACTTACTTATTCCCCCATTTTTACATTCCACTTAGGACCCTGGTATCCGGGGCCCCTTGAACTTTTCGTGTGCCATGCATTTTTCATCCCTCTGTCTAAATATGTCATCCACTCAATGCATATCTTTAAAATTGAGTCTTGAGCTCCTCTCAGGAGCCATCACTCTTATATTTTTATTAGATCCCTAGGGCCCTTTTTAAAGCATTTCCCCTATTTTTGGCACACTTCCCCTATTTTTGGCGCATTTCTTTAAAATTTTATTCTAATGATTAAGTGATATCCTATGCTTAATTTCGACTAATTGAAGATCTATAACGCTAAGTACTAGGATCTTTTAAGGTGTTTTTATCTTAGGTTCCTGCTGTATCAGTTGGCTTCTATTAGATCCCTTACTATAGCTCCCTTAAAAATGGTCCGATTCACTAGCTTTTTCTTTCTAACAACTTCTTAGATCCTCCATCTATTACATGAACAACAAAAAAAATTATCAGACCTCAGCTACCACCAATTTTGAATATTAATCTCCTTCTTAGGGCCCTTGGTTCAGCTTCTTTAAAGATATCCGATTTTCTGGCAATTTTCTTTAACATTGTTCTAGGATCCTCCTGCTACTTTATAAACTGCTAAAGAATTCCTTAGACCCCAGTTATCACTTTTTTTTAAATATTAATCTTCTTTTTCGGCAGCAACTTACGTTTACTCACTACAGCCGTAAATTAAAAATCGCGTGACTGTTAAAGGTAAGTGGTTAATTTGAGAGAGGGGGGAAGGGGGGTTATTTCATACATAAATTAAATATTGTGTTAAAGCTATTTTGTTAAATATTTAAGGGGGATGCCCCTTCCACAGCCTGGGGGTGCATTTTTTATCGAGTTCAATAGGCTCGATTTGAACGAGAATTGGTTCATTCAACTTAGCTTACGATTGCTTTACAGATTTTAGTTCCACCTTCCACTGCCAGGGGTGCATTTTTATCTCCAGTTCTATGAGTCCGATTACTGGGTCCCGATGTATGGGCTCTGGTATACGATGCCAGAGGCAGCGGGGAGCCAGGTCACATGTTCGTTCGGAAAGAGGTTTGTTCTGAACACACTAGATGGTGCCGAAAGCATTGGGGCCCCAGAAACAAAGCTCATTTGAAACACTCTTCGCTGCCGAAGGCAGTGGGCCCCCGAAACGAGGTTCATTTGAAAGATTTTCCGAAGGTATAAAATTATACAAATTTTAGTTTTGTTTAAGGTTATTATCACCGGCCCGGACAACGCCGAGCGGGTCAGCTAGTATATGATAAATTTCTTTCCATTAAATTACAGTAGATAACAGCAACCTATGTAAAATTACACTTTTTATTCACTCGATTGTTTGTTTTAAAGTCATGCTATAAAATTCAATATATCCTACATCATCTTATATTAGCAAAAATAGTCTAAATACTCTTAAAATTATTCAACAATTTATTTTTTTCATATGAAATATGAAAAAAATTATATCAAATATAAAATATTTTAAGCCTGTATCATATTTCAAGTAGAAAATTTTTAATTGTGAAATTTTTAAGTTAATTAACCTAAAGTTAAAACATGATAGGCCATTTCTCAATCTTCTATTTTGAAATTAACATTCTTGAGATACGCTGAAAATGTTAAAACGCCGTAATTAAAGACCATTACTAAAGTTAATACTGCATGTTAAAAAACTTTTCCCTACCATTCCCTGATTGGAAAATGCTAAAGCTTGGGAGGGGGGGGGGGATATACTTGGAAAATGAAAATTTTCTTAAACTACGAATTACAAATCCAAAGAGGATTGTAATTATTATTTCGAAACACGCAACGATTTTCGACAGTTTCAAATTTTCTCCCGCCAGTTTTAGAGACGTATTAATTACTGAGATGTCCTATTCATGTAGCATTTGTCACGCAGGATTCTGATAATGAAACTAGCTAGCATAGCAAAATATTTTCAATATATGCAGTTGTTTAAATTTATTATGTAGAATCTCAAGTGGTTAATATATGTCTCATCAGTAAAAAAATTGCTTATTTTTTATACAACTTAACCATTTAAATATGTTTAATTCTATTAAACTGATGAATAATTCATGAGCTGTTTTTTTTTTTTTTCAAATTTAAGAATGTATTAAAAATACAACGCATTGGCAAAATGTTTTATTTCATTTGAAAGAGCATTTATTTCTTTACAAGTGAGTGTATTTTGATTTTTAATTTTATTGATTTTCGTGTATATTTAGATCATTGAAATAGAATGTCAAGTGGAAAAAAAACTAAGTATAGAGTGGTCATAAAGTCTTTACATGATTACAAAAAAATTATTACGAAATAACCATTGAATGTAATACTGAAAAAAATATATTATGGAAAAGTCATGTTCTTAAGGGTTTTTTTAGTCTAGTCTCTACCGTCGTTCGTGAGTTCCTTGATGAAAAATTTCCTGGAAGATGGATCGGACGGGATGGACCAACACCTCTAGAATTTTTCTTTTGGCGGTACATAGATAAAGGACAGAGTGTTTGCAACACCAGTAAAAGATATTGAAACACTCAAGGTCAGGATCACAGATGCTGTGTATAGTGTGACAGCCCAAATATTGGGCAATACGTGGCAAGAAACGGAATGCTGTCTTGACATTACTCGAGCTACCAAGAATGCTCACATTGAAATTTACTGACGTAAATAATTGTATTAAAAACTTCATAAATGTCTTTACAATATATTGAAACAAGCATATGACTAATTATATCAGTTTTTCTGAAATAAATTATTCTAATCAGGGAAAGACTTTACGACCATCCTGTATTTTCTACACCATTCGCTTTTTGCATTCTCCATATTCTCCAGACTTTGCGCCGTCATATTTTCATCTGTTTTGTTCGCTTTAGAATGCTTTTCATGGTGTACAATAATGGAGTAGAATTGACTTTGTTGAACTAATTCTTTGGGTCAAATCAGAGAGATTTCTATCATCGAGGCATCAAAAATTTATTGAATGATGGTAAGAAGTCATAAACCACAACGGAGAGTGTATTATTGAAGAATCTGTTGTAATACTTTTCATTAAAACAAATTTGATGGGGAAGAAAACGTCCATGAATTATTCCTCAACCCAATATGTACCGCTTACTTTCATGAAATATATTCTTTAAATTTAAGTGATATAAGAAATGCTTTAAATTCATTTCAGCTATGCATTTGTTCAAGAAAAAAAATTGTGGGAAAAAAAAGTGAATCATTAAAAGTATGTTTTTCAACCCCCCTCTCTGTAAATACCAAATATATAATCTTTAAAATATATATTATACATAATACCAAAACATAATTATCTACCGAAATATTAATAACTAGTAAAATGCGATAAATGAACTTTCAAAAGTCACAAATTCAAAATGTTTCAGAAATCAATAAAAACTATGATACGCAAAAATGCTAGATTTCTTAAGCACTTTTTCGTGATCACTTTCTTTTTTAGATCTTTATATTTGTCTGTCGGTTATCAGTTATATATTTTATGTTTATTAAATTTGAAAAGAAATACTTTTTAAAACTATTGGATTTTTGCTGTATTTTCTAGAAATGAGATTAAAGGATCGCCTTATAAAGGAAACAAAAAATTGTATATGTAATGAATTGTATATGTAATTGTACATTGTAATGATATTTTTATTAATTTTGCAAAATAGACATAAATCATTAACATCTACACTGTTAAAAAATACAAGTGTTTCTTCTTAATCTAGGAAAATACAATATACCAACAAATGGTAAATATACAGTAACCTCCTGCGAGTTGCCAACGATTCCAAAAAACGTTCCTTTAGAAACCTCAAATGGCAATATATTTTTGAGATTGTAAGAAGAAGTTATATAAATAAAAAGCTTCTTTTGTTATCACTGATAATCGGAAACGTTTCCGAGTAGTTTTTATAGCGTGCGAATAATTTTTTTCAACCTGGAATAGAGATTTTTTTTAGATGTCATTAATTTTCAAGTAAACACTACCATGTTCATTAAACGTGATTTACAAATAAACATGATAAATTAATAGCATTAACATTAATATTAAAGTGAATATTATTTTGTTATTCTTGCATGTATAAATTCAGTTATGCGGCTGCAAAAGTTTAATTGAGTATTGGTAGCTTTCTAAACACAGATTAGCTGAGAAAACTAATTAACTCTCTATAAAAACTACTCGGAAACATTTCCGAAAATCAGTAGAGACAAAAGAAACTTTATTTTTATATATGTTTCTTCTATTCTCAGAAATATATTAGTATCAGAGGTTTATAAAGATTAAAAACTATTTTCGGAAAACTTGAGTAACTAGAATGAGGTTATTGTATACTTTTGTAACGTTGTTATGTTATATTTTCGTAGATTAAGAAACATTTGTCTTTCACATTGTATATCCTAAGGATTAACATTAAGATATATGGTCATATTCATTATCGTGTTCGATTACATTGTCTTGTTGCTCTGTTGTTGGCTATTAGAAAATACAGTACAGCGCCGATTATAAGAAACGTTTAGGACAGGCGCTAAGTCGAATAGTTGAATATGCAATTTTAGAGAAGTTCCTGACTATGTCAGAATAATTAAACTATATTTTTTACGTGCAAGTTTTTTTTTTTTTTTTTTTTTTTTTTTTTTATGTTTTGGATAAGTAGATTTAAAAAAAATTCTTTTGTGAGTACACAATTTTCCTTCACATTTTAACCAGGCAGCTGTTTGTTAGTGCTGGTGTTTTTAAAAATTGTGTTTTTTTTTTTTTTTTTCATTATTTTATTTTTTCAAAATTTTTTGTATCTTTTTTATTATTTTATAAACTGTAAAATTTGAAAATCAAGCAAAACAACTTCGGATTGACTTTTTCTTTACAGAAGATATTCTTTTCAATGTTGTCCTATCACGAATTCTTCTTAAGTACTTAAGTTGTATAGTATCAGCATTCTTCTATAGTTTTAATCATTTCATAGCTGTTTTCAAACATTCAAAAGCTTCATTATGTGATATAAGACTGGATCATTTTCATAACATTCGTTTTCATTTTGCTCGATCCACTCATCTGGAAAATGTTTTCGATTTCAAGGGCAGTCCTGAAAAACATTTCAGGCAAAAAAAAAGAGAGGTGTTCGGATAAATAAACAGTTCGGTTAATTGGAGTTCGGATAATCGGCACTCTTCTGTATCTTGGGGATTGATTGACTAATGTTGATTTTCTACTTAACGACTATTTTACAATGCATATTGAGTGACAACGGGTAAATAAATCTGTGTTATTTTTGTTCACACACGTGAAACTACCTTCCAGAACACGTTCACACCAAAGCTCATAAACACATGGACTTCATTTCAAAACTACTGGTGTAGTTTTTGAAATGAACGATTCAAAAATGTTTAGTTTTATCAATTTAGTGAGTTTTTAACCTGCGGGTGATTCATGAAAAACAGTAACAATTGTCAAAAAAATCCGTTCATATTATTGACATTACATTATACGCAAACATATTTTATACACTGTAAAAAAAATTCACATATTTCTTAATCTAGGAAAATATATGTAACCACGAACGCGAATATACAGTAACCTCTTCGGAGTTATTCACGATTCCACAAAACATTCTTTATTTTTAGAAACTTCAGAAATCAATATATTTTCGAGATTTTAAAAAGCATGTGTAAAAACAATGTTCCATTTGCTGCCATTGATTTTCGGAAATCTTTCCCAGGAGTTTTTATAGTGTATTAATTAGTTTCCTCAAACTGGATTATCAGTTATTGGGATGCTATCCATTCTCAATTAAACATTTTCAGCTGCTTAATGGAATTTATATATACAGGAGTAACAAACAATATTAGGCACAGATGTCACATACGCAGCACATTGCCGCGATTTTTTTCCCCGCCAATTTGGCGAAAAGTTTGTTTTTTAATATTAGTTACAAATAACATGCAATAATAGCACGTAATTCTTGTTTTCAATATTAAAAAATAATAATAATGATAAATGAAATAGCTTCTATTATTTTAAAAAAGGAAATAAAAATCAATAAATGATAGTTTGATATAAATAAATATTCATATAACACATGGGCTGATAAGTTCCCGGTCTGGCACACAGATGGCGTTGCAATCACCGAACCGATGTTTTTTTTAGTAAATACTAACCTTTAAAAGGTAGTAGAAAAATGCCATGATGATTCGCCGTGTGGATAAAGCGTTAGAGTGGTTTTAGTTGAACGACTTTGTTGATAAACAAAAAAAGGGATAACAAGAATTTCAAGAATTGTTATTTGATGGGGAAAAAATACCGTTCAAACAAAAGCTTGGCTAGATAAGCGTTATCCGGACACTGTACCAGGTAAATCAACAATTACTGACTGGTTTGCTGAATTTAAACGTGGTCGTACGGACACAAGTGATGCACCACGCAAAAGAGGTGGTTACTCCGGAAAACATAAAAAAAGTCCACAAAATCGTTTTGGGGAACCGTAAAGTGAAGTTGCAGGAGATAGCTCAGACTCTGAAGATATCCAAGTAACGTGTAGGTTTTATTTTGAATGAACATTTGTCTATGAAAAAGCTGTTGTCAAAGTGGCTGCCGCGCGTGGTGACTTTTAACCAAAAACAATAACGAGTTCTGAGCACTGTTTGGAGCTTTCCCGTTATAAAATTATGTTATTTATTATTAAATTATTAATATTAGTCATTTATTAAATTATTATTATAAAATTATTATTATAAAATTATTTTTAAAATTATTTTTATTAAATTATTATTATAAATATATTATTTTTAAATTGTTATTATTAAATTATTATTATAAAATTATTATTTTTAAGTTATTATTATTATTATTAAATTATTATTATTTATTATTAAAGTTACGTTATTTATTAAAGTTACAACGTTATAAAGTCATAAAGTTATAAAGCTTTGTTAAAAAGTTGTGTTTTCTTTATTAGACCGGGAACTTATCAGCCCATAAAAGTAAATAAACAACAATATAAATTTAACAGTGCCCAAAATGGATACACAGTGGTAACCAAAACAGGCATGGCCCAATTTGGGCACATACCTAAGAATCTTTTGACCCAAATTGGGTTTTAGTTTTTTCTGTGTAGAGTATATTGAAACCAATGAACATTTGTGAAACATTTAATTATATGTAAATTATTTTGTAAGATTGTGAAATGAGTGTATAAAAATATTAAAATTAAAAATATTACATAAAAATTTAAAAAATTTAAGAAAAGGAAAAAAGTATTTATGTTCTACAATTTTTATGTAGCGTCCTGTTGATTTTTCAAGTAAATAAAAAACGAAAAACTCCTCCTAAAACGCGGATTGTGAAAATTGAGATATCTTTACGTAGTTTTTTGACATATTATCAATTCTGAAATTAACAAAGTATGTCATCAAAAGATGTTTTTGTTTTCTTTTTTTGTTTTGTTTAAGCGGCTTTTGTATAATACTGTTGTTCACAAACGAGTATTACACGATTATCTAAGTCCCTTCAGGCGATGTATTTAATGAACTTTTTAATTATCTATAAAACTTTTCAAAACAGGAAGCTAAAATTAAACGAAGCAATTTCGTTTTATCACGTTCTTTCCTTTGACAGCAGCTTTGTAAAGAGATTTTTTTTGTTTCAACCTAAATCCGGATTTTCCACAGATTGAATGATAAAAAAAAATCTAGCCCATTATTTTTTAACAATGTAAATTGCATTTAAAATATTGAATTTTAAAAAAAGTATTTTATTAGTTTATTAGTAAAATCTTGAAAAAACGCCAAATGTTTGCGGCACATTGGCCAAGAAAAACCCTGCTGATTCTTTTTTTTCCAGATATAAAGAATATTTTTTAATAATAAAGAGCTTATTCTTCAAATATATTCTTTATATCTGAAAAAAAAATTAATTGAATCAGCAGGGTTTTTTGGCCAATGTGCCGCAAACATTTGGCGTTTTTTCAAGATTTTACTAATAAACTAATAAAATACTTCTTCTAAAATTCAATATTTTGAACGCAATTTACATTGTTAAAAAATACAAATGCTTCTTAATCTACGAAAATTTAATATATATGTATGAACGGAAGTATAATATAACCTCTTCCGAGATACCCACGATTCTGAAAAATGTTCATCTTTAGAAACTTCAGAAACCAATAGACTTCCGCCATTTGAAGGAGCATTTATAAAAACAAAGTTTCTTTTGCTGTCTGTAACTTTCAGAAACTTTTGCGAGTTATTTTTACAGTGTGTTGATCAGTTTTCTCAAGCCGTAATATCGGTTTATCGGATACTATGAAATCTCAAGTAAACATTGTCAGCTTCCTAATTGAATTTATACTTGTTAGATTAGGAAAATAATATTAATTTTAATATTAATATTAATACTGCTAATTTATCATGTTTGTCTGTTAAACATATTTGTTGAAAATGGAAATGTTTACTTTATAGTTAATAGCATCCACTGTTAAAAATTTGCAGCAAACTGTCCAGTCATTTGACCGTTTTATAGAAAATGGTTACATAACCGTAATTTAACTCTATCCCGACCATAATATGGTCAATAATGTGGTCAGAGTAGAGTTAATTTACGGTTATGTAACCGTTTTCTAGAAAATCGGTCAAATGACTGGACAGTTTGCTGCAAATTTTTAACAGGGTCTGTAAAACCTATATTCTTGTTTGAGAAGATGATTAATGCACTGTAAACGTTACTCGTAAACGTTTCCGAAAACATTTTTTTTAAGTCAAAACAGATTAATCTTTCGTGATCGGGCGACACTCGATATAGATATATATTTTAAAATAATCATACTCAAAATTATTTTAAAAACCGTAAAAATATCAGTAAATTGAGATACAGCTTTCAAACAAATTGAAACTCCTTATTTTCCTTATTCGACGGTGTAAAAATTAAAATTATGCAATGTTTAAAAGTACTTAAATTTGCGAATAAAAGGAAACGGATTGCTTAGATTGCCAGCGTTACTTATGGACATATTTTTACTTTATAATCTAGACAAGAAATTTTAATAAGTTTTTACACGAATTTACGTATAAAATTTCCACTTCCCTGTTACAAGCTTCTTTTTTTCCCAGCAAAATAACATTTTACAATATCTCACTTCTCAAACCTATTATGGCAAAATATATCGTTTACCTTTTCAGTGGACGATTTTGATGAAGAAAAACAAAATTCATATGCAGTAAAAAGTTTATCTTTTCTCTAAATAACGGGAGGTGTCAGAGCTGTCATTTTCATAATATTAGGCGGGAATATCCTCTGCCGGTTGGCGCGGTTGGCAAAAAAATAAAAAATGGCACCAAACGCTGTTTTAACATCTTACCAAATTTTTATTTTGTTTATATTATATTCATATCATATTTATATATGGTTTTTATTTAACACCTTTTAACAAATAATGGAGATCTTTTTTTATTGTTATTCGTAGAGAAAGGAAATTGCGAAAAATAAATAAAGCAATATGGTATTTTTTTTTTAAACTGTAGAAGAAAATACATCTTTTAGACATAAATACTAGAATGAATAACACACATATTACTTTTTAACACTTTACAAAGTAGTTGCAAAGTCTTTATGAATTCGGTTTATATGGCTGTCCATGCTCTAACTTCTGTATATATACTCGGATTGCCATGAAATTTGTATATCTTATTGAGGTTTATTGTAGAATTTTTGGTATTGAAAATGAATTGTGTAGAATTTACAGTTCATTTACAGGGACACACAAAATAATTCCATTACATTATTATCTGTGGAAAAAAATCATTTGTGTTGCATTTTACTGATGTTACGATATTTCAAACATAATGAGATTGATATACATCATTAAGATAGACTACAACATTTTTTCTCAGGAGTATAAAATAAGTAGAATTTATTGTTCGTTTACACTTTACAGGGACACACAAAAGTATTTCAATACATTATGACCTATGGAGAAAAATCGTTAGCGGTACATTTTAATGATGCCATGATGCTTCAAAAACAACGAAATCAGTGAAGTGCACTGCATGTTTTCTATAAATTATAGAGTGTATAGCATCTATCGTTCATTTACAGAGACACACAAAAGAATTCGGTTAAAGGACTGACTAAGATCGATATTTTCTGGAAGTACTGTGGTATGCATTTTTAAATTGATCTAATTTTGAGTGTCTGAGGTGGTGTATATATATTCTATAGATCAAATAGAGGGCTCTGCTAAAGACTTTGTACATGTTACCGGATATGGATTGTAATTGCTGAAAATGAATTTTTAATTAATTATGTGTTTTTTAAAGTCGCTTATTTAAATACATCATTTAATTCTAGGAAAAATTAAATTTCTTAATAAGTTCTTAAGTGTTGGAAAGTGTTTCATAATCTATGCCTTATGTATGTGTTTTTCGTTCTTGTTTTCACTTAACTAGCACAACCATAATGAAATACTAATAATTCATTTAAAGGGGGAGTTATTTCATAAAACACCACATGTTTATTTCCACATAACATTTGAAATGATGACGCTGAACTTTCACAACCATTTAATAAAACAACTCATCAAAACAATCGCAAATATTTAATAAAATAAAACATGGTTTAATGATAATAACTAGCAGACTGAACTCGTTTAACATTGGTGGCCAACTGCAGCAGTAAATATGAGACGATGGTATACCAGTTAAATGTCATTTTTCTAGAATAAAGAATCTCGTATTTGTTTCATATTCTAAAGTAGTTATTTCACGTAGAAATAATAATTTCTCAAGAAGTTGCCTCCAGTAATCTTTTTAAATTTCTTTAAATATATATATATTTTATTTATTCTAAAATATTTTGCAAAGAAAAAAGTATATATAGTCGGAAAACATGCTTTGAATATGTATAAATGTAACAAATGTTATCAAATTTAAGTAAAGCAGAAAACATCATCTTTCTTATTCAAATATTATCTTTGAAGAGACAGCAGCATACATTTTATGTACTACAATCTTTGCTTTCCCATCACAAATGTAAAAGTTTTCGCTATGCGAACAAAATTGTAATGTCATCCTCTCTGACTTCTTAAAATACTTGCGGGTAAATATTTCGGATTTCTTCTGCACGTTTTTATGACATAAAACTAAATTCATACAAAATAAAATATTTTTCCTATTCTCTAGATCTATTCTGTAGAAGAGCCAAGATGATAGAAGTGTCTTTTTTCAGAAGTTTTAATTTCTTAAACATTTTTTTTTACTTATATATATATAATATATATAATAAATATATATAATATATAATAAACATGTATAATATATAAAAATATATAGAAAATCATAATTTCTTCTTATAAGAATACCAAAAGGTAAATGATCAAACAGTACAAAAAAAAAAAAAAAAAAAAAAAAAAAAAAAAAAAAAATAGATTTTTTTCCAGATTTCAGCTACGGATCACAATGTTTCAGCTTATGGGTACAATACATGGGAATATACGAGATATATAGATGTATACAATATAGGAATAACTGATTAACAGAAGACAGAATCAAATTATATTTATTTAAAATGTTTAGAATAAATTGTATATGAAATAGCTAATTTCTAAAACTTATTTATATAAACACATGCACTGTTAGTTTCCCCACTCCTCCATCCAACAAAAGGTATCCCCATACTATTTTTATCGCAGAGCGATGCGAGAGATGTAATTCAACAAGGAAATGTGTCTACTTTCCTACTAATATGAATGCAATTTTTGCAATAGAAGACGTCCACATACTGTGTACAAACATAATACACCACATACTGTGTACAACTGTGATTTTTCAAATCGTAACAACCACTTTTGACACCATATTTGAGTTCCTTGGATAAAGATAGCCCGGAAGAAGAAGTAGTTTGCATATTATTTTCTCAAATCTTCATACACTTACAAGATTAGAAAGTTTTTGGATGCTAATGTTAAATGAACGTGACAAACTATAATTTATACATGTATAACTTAATTTATAGACATACTTAATTATTACCTTCTCAAAGAATAATCCGGTCAATTTTTTTTTTAATCAGATAGAATAAAACATATTCCAGGTATTTTTTTTATTAATAAATGTATATTTACGTAATTAATATATTCATAAACAAAAAAAATAATTATGATGTAACTTAAGTTCTACATAAAAAGAATTAGCATCGTTTTAAATATGATTATGTGCTTTTACAACTCATTCCTATCGTTAGTTTTCGAGATATAACTAAATTTTACTTTCCGTCGGACCAAATGGGTCATTTTCTGTTGTCAAAGGATCTACAGAAAAAAAACCTTATACGATTAAAAAATTTGTAGATTTTTTTCACACAAAAGGCGTTAATTTTACATTGAGAATGTCAGTGTAATTTTTCTTGTATTTTCATGACTGTTTTTGGTAGACAGATGTTAACACATAAATATTTCTCTAATACATTATTATCTTTAAAAGAATTAATAGCAGAAAAAAAAATTCTATATTTCCTGTAAAGATTCGTTACATCTGAGCTGTCTTACGTATGGGACGATGATATAAAATATGAGTTAAATGCTATTTTTCTAGAATAAAGATATAAAGTATTAGAGTAAAATTCACACACATTTTCTTTCAAAATTTTATGAAGATTTGCGTAAAAGGATGTAAAATATACCTTTATCCGGACTGATTTAATCTGAGGAACTCAGATATGATGTCAAAAGGAAGTATTATCATTTGACAAATTGAAGTTAGTATATGAAGACGACCCTTATTTCAAACTTTACATTCATATTCGAAAGTAGAAACATTTCCTTGTGAAATGTTACAACTCGTACCTCTCTGCAATACATTGGTAATAAAATAGTATGAAAGTTTCCTTTTTTATCTTTTGGTCGCCTGTAATTTTTTTTAGTTAGTATCATCATAATTTGAAAACGTTCAAAGTGGACAACTGTGAACACCACTTATTAAAAGAAATGTGTATATATTGATAGTTTTAAGTAGAAAGTAAAACACAAACATTATCCCTTTGTTTTATTCTGTAAATTTTATCATTAAAAGAAAAAAAAATCTTATTTTAGTTAAATCACTAAATTACGCATACTTGTTTGCTTTATTGGCAAATCTATAAGAAATACATTTGGTCATGTTTTATAAACCAAAATTCGCGCGTTAAAAATAATTAATTAGAAGAATTCAAAATACAATCTGCATAAAATTAAGCTTTTTAAAATTTTTTCCTTGAATTGAGAAAAATTAAGAGCGAGGAATCAGTTCAACTGATATACAAGGTGTCTCATAAATCCATTCACATTCAAAAAGTCATTAAAAGAAAATAACAAATTGTCGTGCTGCTTCTACCATAAGACTTGTCACAGAGTCAACTTTTTGTAGCAATAAAAAAAAAAGTAGTTCAAAGATATCAAAAACATAAGTTCGGTTTTCAAATATTCATGAAAGTTTAGCAAATTGTTGTTTCGGAGTGCAGTTTACACCATAAGACCTTGTCAAAAAGTGAAATGATTAGTGCCAAAGAAAATAAATAGTCCAACAACGAGCTACCACTTTCACTTTTGTAGCTACCGATTTACCTGCTTACTTAAAATGGGTGATTTTGGTGTCACTAACTTTTGAAAACAGTAACTTTTGAACATATTTTGAACAAAACTTTTTGAACATCGTAGAAAATGCATGTCGCATTGTCGTCACCAGGTTTATCCCAAAGAGGAACCGCTAACTCGTCATCGTCATTGTCGTCGGTATGGTAGCCGATTTTTAGACCATCCAGTACTCCAAGTTGATTGTAGCAGAAGCCCTTACAAAACAAGCAAATCCATCGAAACAGGTGACATACATGAAGTTTGGAAGATCTTCTTTTAGATGAGATGTAAGCCACTTGCTTTACTGAAGAACTAAGAAAGGGAGAACAGAACTTATACCTTGAACAGTTTTGGGTTCCGCAAAAGTATCTGATGGAAACAATTCGTACCACCCACGTGGGTCGAGGGCAAATGCCATCTGCTCACCACTCTTCCCACACTTCATGCTGTTCCGTTAGGTGTCATTCCTAAGACCGTGCACAACCCCTTCCCCCATTTTTAGCAAGTAGTCCATATTTAGAGCCCAGTCCGTTTTAAACAATTTCATTTATAAAAGTAACAGTAGTCAAAAAACAAAATTAAAAAAACATTATTTTATAAGGATTTAAAGTACATTTTAAAAATCACCCCTACTTTCATGACTGCAATTCATGTAGTTCCAAAAAGTTTTTGGTACAATACGTTAATTTCGCATTTTTCACAGCTTTCTTACATCGGTGATATAGAATAGTTGTCTGAAATTTTCATTCTAATTTTTAGTCGATTTTTATTACACTTGATGATGAATAAAATTTTCCTCAAATTAAAGAAAGTTATAGTGTCCTTAAAAGGAACATCCAATAAGTACAGCTCGTGTATATTTATTTAAATATATTTATAATTTATGTACTAGAGGTATTTTTTTATGTATAGAGTCTTTATATATAAGAATTTTGTCTTTCTTATAAACACCTTAAAAAAAAATAATAATAATAATAACCTAATTTTTTCATTTTAAAAAATACTATATGGTCCGTTTTAAAATATATTCATATTTAATAATGCTAGAATACATTTATAGAAGTTGGGAAATTAACCGCTTGAAATATGAAATTATAACATTTTGCGACTTTTCAAAAAGTGCTTAAAAATAAATATGTATTCACAGCAAAAGACTCTTTTAAGGCAAATTTTGCAAGGCTTTTTATTTCGGTAACTTCATTTCCTTATAACTTCACTCCCACTGATAGTTTCTTGTCTACAATAAAAGTCTTTCATTTTCTCTGACATCTTAAGTAAAAATACATCTCATTTTCTGGGCATATAAGAGCTGGGATAACTCAAGAGCAAATGGATGCAGTATGCGTATTCGTACATGTCTCTAATCCCTATTTCAAAGATGAAAACGAGATCCTTTTGGCATGTTATGGCTTGTAGAACACAGAGATATTTTTGTTTTTTTATTTTTTCTTCGCTTAGAAGGATTCGCTCATGTATCATAAATCAGATGCAATGAATAGATGTTACGACATTTATAGTTCTAAAAGGCATTTGCTTTTCGCTTTTATAAATAACGTGTATTAAACTCGAGTAAAAAATTTGTAATTTCATGTAAAACAATGTGTTATTCGAATAAAACGCTTTTTTTCAATTTCACATTTTTCCAATATAACACAAAAATGTTTATAGTTGTGTTTTTAAAATATTGTTTCAAACCCCGACGCCCAGCTTCGAACCAGGACCATTTTAAACAGCAGGAAAATGCACTACCACTGAGCTACCTAGCCTACGTGAAAAAAAAAACTGAAATTAAATTTCTGTTTTACAATCTAAATCGCAGAAATGGTCAGATGTTATTAAATTAATTCATTTAATTAAAACAATAAAAGACTTTCAAAATTTTATGATTTGCCGTGTGATTGGAGGTATTAAGCTATAAGTATGCAAAATTTAAAGTCTCTAACTTATACAGTTTCAAGAATGAACTCTGTGACAGACAAACAGAAAAATGAGACGAATAAAGTTTCGTTAGATGCAACGAAACCTTAAAAAGACGAATTTTATAAAAGAAAGTTATGTAAAAGACGAAAATATTATATAATTGCGAACGAAAATATACAATAACCTTTTCCGAGCTACCCACTATTCTGAAAAGCGCTCTTTATCTTTGGACACTTTATATTTACATTTTTGAGATTAAAAAAAACATTAATAGATAAAAAGTGTCTTTTGCTGCCACAGATTTTCGGTAACATTTCCAAGTAGTTTTTATATAGTATTATTCAGTTTTTTCAACCTCGAATATAGGTTTTTCGGATGCCATGAATTCTTAAGTAAACATTTTATGCCCAACAAGCATGTTTTACAGACTTTTTCATTTACTTGAAAAATCAATATTACGCTACATACAAAAGTATAGCATATAAGTATTTTCCTCCTTTTCCCACTTTTAAGATTTTTATTTAATTTTTTTAACTGTAACATTTTTATACACTGATTTCACAACCTTACAAAGTAATTCACATATAATCAAATGTTTCATAAGTGTTCATTGGTTTTAACCCTTAAATGCCTAGCGTATCAAATTTGCAATACTTTTTATTTAACTTTTAATAAATAAATAAAGTTCTTCGCAACCACTATATTTATATCGAAATATTAATCCTGTACAAATCACATAAATATGCTACTAAGTAAAGTTAAAAATGAATTTTAAATTTTCTAGTGTCTAATCCTTAACACTTAAATGCATGAATTTTTCTTTTTAGAATTGTGGGTTTTTTTTAAAAAAACTTATATTAAGGATTAGACACCAGAAATTTTAAGATATATTTTAAATTTATTTAGTAGCATATTTATGTGATTTTTACAGGGTTATTATTTTGATATAAATATAGTGGTTTCAAAGAACTTGATTTATTTATTAAAAGTTAAATAAAATGTGTTGCAAATTTGATACACTAGACATTTAAGGGTTAATACACTATTAAAAAAAACAAAAAAAAAACGTTTCTTATTCTATGAAAATATAATATAATCACAAAAGAAAATATACAATAACGTCTTCTGAGTTAGCCTCTCAAGTAAACATTGTTCTGTGTAAAAACATTGTTCTGTCAAACATGTTTTATAGACAAACTTACTAAATTAACAACATTAACATTAAAACTAATATTATGTTCTGACTCTAGTAAGTATGAATTCCATTACGCAGCTGAAAATATTTAATTAAGAATTGATAACATCCTGAAAACTGATATTCCAGTTTGAGAAAATTGATTAATGCACTATTAAAATTATTCGGAAACGTTTCCGAAATTCAATAACAAAAAAAAAAAAAAAAAAAAAAAAAAAAACCTTTGTTTTTATAAATATTTCTTTAAATAATCGAAAATATAATGGTTTCAGAAGTTTATAAAAATAAAGAACGCTTTTCGTAATCGTAGATAACTCGGAAGCAAACATTCTATATTTTCGTTGTATTTGGTTGTGTTATACTTTCGTAGATGAAACATTTGCTCTTTTTTACAGTGTAGATAAAAGCAGATGCAGTGAAAATTGTATTATCTGGACTAATCTGTTCTATACTTAGTGCAGATGGGCAGAAATCCGTGGACTGTAAAATTTTTTAATTCTAAGTGGAACTATCATATGGTGTCAAGTTATTAGAAGAACCAAAATATCGTTTTACTTAACTTTAAAAAAAATCTCAACAGTTCAACATTGAAACGACTTGCAGTTTCAGGAAACAGCCAATCAGAACAAATAATTCCACTCGATCTCAGTTTGTTACTCTTCTCACCGCCGCGACCTGATATATCCGTTCACTATGCTGTAGGTTTCATAGCAAAACAAGGTTTGTTTAAATTAATATAATTCTACAAATATAATGCATTTTTAAAACATCAAGTAATGATTAATACTCTCAAGGATTATACTTATATACGTAATTAAGTTTTTATCTCAAGTTTGAAAATTCAGATTTTTTAAGCATTTTAAAAAAATAACAGAGAAAACAACATTACAAATTTGCCCTTTTGCTCGGCGGTCAGGGGGTAAGAACGCAGCCTACTTGACCAGTTGTTAGAATGCTGGCTGCAAGCCAAGAGTTATCGAGTTCGAATCCCGAATTATGTTTGGATGTTCATTGAGTGTCGGATTCCGCTCTAAATACAGATACCGTTATTTTTAACCCTTGTTTGCAAAGGAGAACTTTAGTGACATTATTGTTCAGCATTATATTAGTTTATTGTTCAACAATTTACCAGTTCCTGGTTTAAATTGCTCAAGTTGATAGTTCAACAGGAATATCAAATGCTGGAATAAAGTTTCACCAAATTAAAGGGCTGCCAATGGCAACTATTTTTATATTCTATTCGCACCACTACTTCTAAAAATAAATTTTATAGTATATTTCTCTTGCGCATGTTGTCAAAGTGTTTGTAAAAGATTTTTGTTTTGAAAAAGTGGTACGAGAGCAAATAAAAAAATAGTCGTCAGTGTCAACACTGATATTATGGTTGAAGCAACTGCAATTACAAAATTTGGTTCAACCCAGCACCAAATTTTTAACAGTTTATAATTGGCGCAATAATAAGAAAAAGGAAAAAAAAAAAAACTTTTGAAATAAAAACTTCTCGTTCAACAAAAAGGTAAACATAAAGTATTCAACTTGCATTAGCTCTAGAATGTGTTATTTGAACATTTCCAACAAAATTAATTGTTTTGCGTAGATCTTAAATATTGACTTAACGAAATACAGACTTCGAAAAATTCCAATTAAATATAAATTTTACTGTCAGTTTAAAGAGGAATGCCAAAGTGCCGCACAAAAACTCTTACCTTAAAACCCTTACCTCATTATCTTGTATGGTCGGTTATTGTTTGAAGCTTTTTTAATATGAAAGGTTTTTTTTTATTTACTTACATATAATTTGTGCCAAGCCAGATACATTGCTTCAACAATAGCGCTAATAATAATAATTACAGTATCCCTCCCTTTTTTTGTTGTCGTTCTGCATTGTAACTACATAATTAAATTACTGTTTTGAATAGCTATTTGTACTATTGGTCCTTTTTACCGATAAAAATCGCGAACCTGATGCTATAGATTTAATATATGTACACCAAATTGTTGTTTTGTATTATTTTAGTTTATTTTCATATTATTTAGAATTTTTAACAGTGTTATGTATTTAATAAATGTAAATTAAATTACTATTTTAACGCAATTGGCACCGATAAGCATAATTGAGGGTTGACAACCTTTTTTGGCGATCCTAACAAATATCTTTTTTAAAAAAAACTACTTTTAAGAAGTGTATGATATTATTTTGGCTGTACGTTGAGCCATATATATATAAAAGTTTGCGCTATAGCTTGTAAGAAAAGTGCTAGGTTCACAAAAAAATTAATACTTTATAACATTTTTATTTTTTATTGTCTGTTTATTTATCTTTTTTTTTATCTTTTTTTTTTTAGAATAAGTTTATTTGAGAGGCAGCTAATGATGTATAGAATGACATCGATTTAAACAGTCCTTCCGACCTGTACCGGGAGGAAGAGGCAGCTTTCTTATATCTTCGGTTTAAAATTTTAGCTAATTTTACTCGAAAACAGCAAGCTAAAATGGAAAGAACGCGATTACAGAAGATTCGTTAATATTGAATTTGAATAAGAAATTCGCCAAATTAGTCAGCTATAGCCAAGTTGGCTTTATTTTTAGCCGCCAATGTTGGCAATATTTCGCCAAGTATCGCCAAGTTTGGCGAGAACTTGACACTAACGGATACGAGTATATAGTTTTATGCGTATGATTAGGAAAATGATTACAACAATGAAATATAATAATTTGCGAGAAATCACGTTCACTAAAACTCAAAAATTAATCATTGATTTTATGTATTTTGTAATCTGTCGTCTTCAAAATGTCATTCCACCCTAGAATTTCAAACTGCTGCATCTCAGCCATTTTTAACGATAAGCAAAACAAAATATGCTCCGGAATCCTTGTATCAAGGCTAACACTTAAGCCAAAAAATTAAATTAAATTAAAAAAAATTGAATTTTTAATATTTTGTATATGTTTTTTTAGTTTTAAATCTTTTAGTGATCTCCATTTCGAAACAAGAGGTGGACCAAGCTGGCGAACGAACTCGGTCGAGACATTGGTGAGCCTAATACACACACTTCAACGACTGCAATAGCTTTTTACTTTTTGTAATGAAAACTACCTAAAAGCTCAAAAATACGACATATATTTGTATTCAAAAGTTGATTTATTTCATTCTTTTTGAGATTTCAAGGAAACCTATAAATTTATTTTTTTGTAAACAATTCAAACCAATTTATTTTACGAGATTGAAATTTTTCATTAAAAGAGACAGAAACTTTTTTAAATGACCGAAAAACAACAATTTTTTATTGTTATTTTTATAACGTTTAAACTTTTAAATTGCTATGCATTTATCCGGATAAGAAATTTTCAAAATTTACGGTTTTATGATCCGTACGAAATAAATGTCGTTTAACTATGAATAATGCTGTCTAAAACTTTACGTCAACTAGATAGTGCTTGTCAAAACTTGACGGTAAACAACTTAATGGTTTTACAGAAAAAAGGTTAACAACATCATTAAAATGCCAGTTATTTTTACACAATATTTGTTAGAAATAGTTAAAAGAAATAAAAACCTCTCATTTTAAAGCCGGACTGGAGACCGGCTGCATATTAACTCTCCTTAACAGGGATACAGACAAAACAACATTTCCCAGAAAATTCAGTTTTCAGATCGAAAAAAAAGCAACTGCAGGTTTTCTTTCTTAAAATTTTAAAAATAAAAGAATTTTTGAAGTTAAAAATTTATTAGTATTCTCAAATCAGGGTTCGCAAGTTTCTTCCAAAAGTGGAAAAAACCGCTTAAAAAACTAGCTGGAAGAAATGGGTTTCTTCCACTTGGAAGAAATGGAAAAGACTATTTTTATTTAGGAATTTGTCATAAGTTGCAACTTTGTAAGATACAACAAATGCATTTTTCTTATAGATAACCTTAAGTAAATTTAATTAGAGACCTATAAAAGTGTAATTAATTATATATGCTAAATTAATAATTACATCAGTTTTTTAGTCAAGATCACACACCTGTGTAAAGCTTTTCAATCATTGGATACCTGAAGAAAAGAAATTTTACCCAAAATACACAAAATTAATTAAAAGTTATCCATTTCAATTTAACCAGCATATTTTTAAAAAATTATTATTTTTATTTCAAATTCAAATAAGTTACTTTCTGACACATTTCAGATTTCATTTTTGTATGGAAATTTATGAAATTGGCAAGTGTATTCAGAAACTACGTAATCGAATAGCCTTTTTCCATTTTTTGGTAAATGCAGAAGATCTTTCAGAAAATACTATCAAAGTCGGCATTTTGAATTGAATTTCCAGACACAACACAGCAGGATAGAAGAAAAGCCCATCGTCACTTGACAAAAATTGTTTACAACTCTATAAGAAATTTATTTATCAAAAAATGGAAAATGCCATTCAATCCCAAATTACTTCAATAGTCAGGTCTGCCAATTTTATGTCTTAATGTTTAAAAATTAATCAGAAAATGTGTCAAAGTTTCGCGTTGTTGAGCAGGGAATTTGTGAACGGCCTTAAACTTCTGTAACTAGTAGTAAATAGTATGGAACATTTATCTACATTTAGATTGAAACTCATTTAAATAAAAGACAGTGCTTTTAATTTAGATTCATTTTATTAAGGGAACTAATATATACTATAATAATTACTGTATTAAAAAGTCTTTAAAATCCTCATTTTTATTACTACATTACAACATGTTATAACAAAACAAAAGTTTTTTAGCAGTAGGATACTGCAATCAGTTTCTCAACTGACAATGGATGAATGAAAAAGATGCAAAAGTTCTTTCAGTTTAAAAGCATTGCAACGCATTTTTACAATTTTAGTCTTTTAAAATCAACACTGAGATGTGCATACTAGTATAAATAATTAGAAATTTGTTTATTTAATGCGTTGCATAATAAAATCTTAATAATGCATTTTCATATAACAAAAAAAAGAAGTTTTCTTTTTTTTTTTTTTTTTTTTTTTACAGAAAGGGCGTATACAATGAGAAAATATCCTCCCACCTCTACAAATGTAAAAATCCCCACCTGTAAGAACCTGTTGAACCTAAAGTTTGTTATTAAAAAATAACTTGTTTTTTCCTAAATAATAGTTTTAATATTAAATAATTTTTCCATTTTAAATTTCATATAATTATGCTTTGGGTTTAATTCCTTTAAAAAGTCAATATATTTTAATTTTGAGCATTTGTTTTGTTTTCTGTTGGTTTCTTCCATTTCTTCCAGTTTCTTCCGGGTTTTTTTCCAATTTCTTCCACTGTCCTGGAAGAAACCCAACCCTGTCTCAAATATAAACACATTTAACTGCATTACAATACTAAAAGATAAACTCACAGCTTTTTATAAAAATAATTTTACTTCTTTCTGTTTTTGTTTTTTTTTATGGAAAAAAATCATTTACTTTTCTTAATATATATGCTTTATCGATCTATATCTGATACTATATATGCTTTATCGATCAGCTTTATTGTAATACAAAATATACCAAAAATTGTAGATCATTTAAATTTATTTAATCGATAATTACATGCCAAAGCTTTTTATGTAAAATTTTAAATACAAAATCATTAATTAAAAAAGTATCGGGGATGGTAAATTTTTCGTAACAATAATGAAGAATAAAACAAATTATATAACTTTTCTTCCCGAAATAAAATATAATTTACATTATTGAACTGAGTTATCAGAACACTAACAATGTCTGAGTAACATCTTATGCCAGGAACGGGGTTTGAACACACGCTTCCTTTAAAGAACCAGAAATCCTCTTTCTGGTTCCTTATACCACCCGGCCATCTCCACTTCGCTCAATGTCCCTCTGAAATGAATCCCACTCTCTTTAGTGACAGAAAATCACCCTAAAGTGTTCGCATTGCGCATGCTCAAATCAGCCAAAATCGGTCTTAGCAGTTCCGCTTTGCGTTTTAAATATACTACGTATTATCTCAAGACACGGTTTTTCATCGGTTTTTCTATGATAACTTTTGAACAAGCTAACGGATTTTACATGTGTGTGTGTGTTTTTTTTTTTTTTTTGTGTGTTTTTTTTCAAATAAAGGAAATTATATTCTCTATGAACTATGCCTAAGAAACAAATAACCAAAAATATTTTTTTCAAGTGATAACAAAAAAAAAAGAAAGAAAGAAAGAAAAATGAAATCAAATTTTATGGTCAAATATATTTATTATATATTTATTATTTTTATTAGATATTATTATATATTTATTATATTTATTATATATTTATTACATTTATTATATATTTATTATTTTTATTATATATTTTTATATTTTATTATTTTTACTAGATACTATAGTATATTTATAATATTTATTATATATTTATTATTTTATTATATATTATTATATATTTAATATTTTTATTACATATTTATCATTTACCTTTATATATTTTTTACCTTTTATTCAAATTTTGTATTATAGTTTACAAATATATAAATTACAAATTTGTTTTTGTTTTAGGTATAATTGAGAAACAACGTAATAACCAATATAAAGAAGAAATGACGACTCAAAAATATGAATCCTAGCGCTTCAACAAAATTAGGATAAAACTGGTATTGAAGAATTAAAACTTTTGTTATTGTTCTTCGCTATTTTTTATTATTATTATTATTTCTACAAAACATAAAGAAATAAATGCAAAATAATAATAATCATATAAGTTAATTACAGTCTTCTAAATCTACAATACAACTTCATTCAATTTTCGTAAATTGAAATTGCAAACTTTTCTGGTCCCCTTAAATCCAAAAGCATTAATTTGAGAAGATAATATAAACTGGACAGGACAGAACTGGAGATAACAGAAAATGAGTTTAATTGTTTCTGAACTAGAAGTGTTGACCGAAAATTCTCAGAAAGTGAGTTTAGTAGGTCAAAGGTTGATTTTAAATTACTCGTGATTAATAATAAAGCACAGGGAAGTGACCTACCTACAGTTTACTGTTAAAGTTTTGTAACACTCTTGATAGCAACATGTATAATCATGTTTTCAAAATTAACTTCAACTTCGCGTTTCATAAATTATGTATTATTTTAAAGGAAATTTCATTCATGAAATTATATAATAACAATATAACGTTATATAATAACAATATCATTCGACATCTTATGAGAGAAAGTACGATTTATAAAAACTCGACAAACAAATAAAAAATGCAAATACATTCAGTAATAAAAATTAGTTATTAATGTACAATGTTTGACATTTCAAAATATAAATTTATTGTTTTCCTTTAAATGAAAGAATTATTTGCAGTTTACAAGAACTGTTTTTAAAAAAAAAGTTTTCATTAGCATTGTCTTGCCAATTTTCCGCATACTAAAAATTTACAATAACGCGGCTTTTTTGAATTTTAAAATAAAATTGAATTATCTATAAAATTATCTACTAATTGATGCGTCATTTATTAATCTTTAGCAATAAAATTAATATTTTAAATGGGTTAGAAACCCTTTTATGAAATGTTGCGGAACTTTTGTACTAAGTTGTATGAAAAAAAAATTATATAGTAATTTCTTATGCTTATAGACTACACTGTTAAGGAAGGCAAATGTTTCTTAATCTAGGTTTTATCTTTCTTAAGGTTTACTAAAATATAATATAACCTTTTCCAAGTTACCACTGATTTCGAAAAGCGTTCCTTTATCTTCATAAACCTCAAAAACCAATAGATTTACGAGATTTAAAGAAGCATTTATGAAACAAAAGTCTCTTTTGTTTCCGGTAATTTTAGGGAACGTTTCCAAGTAATCTTTACAGTATATTAATCAGTTTTCTCAACTCGATATATCGATTTTTCGGATCTAGAAATTCTCGAGTAAATATTTTCATCTGCACCAAACATGATAAATTAACAGCATTAACATTAACGTTAAAATCAGTAGAGTAATATTTATATTAAAATTAACATTATTTTGTTACTCGTACATGGTATAAATTCTGTTACGCAGCTGAAAATATTTACTTGAGAATTGATAGCAAAAACGTTTATTCCGAGCAGAGAAAACTCGTTAATACACTGTTAAAACTACTCTAAAACCTTTCCGAAAATTATACGGGCAACAAAAGAAACATTTCTTTAAGAAATGCTTTAAATCTTGGAAACGTATTGCTTCCTGAGATTTCTAAAGATAACGTAACACTTTTCAGAAAGGCGGATAACTTGGAAGATGTTATATTATATTTTCTCAAAATCTAAGAAAGATAAGAACTTGATTAAGAAACATTTGACTTTTTTTTTTTTTTTTTTGCAGTGTATATATAACCAAAATTTAGTTTTGTACGACCAAAACGTAGTGTGAATTATGTTACTTTGAATTTTATGAATTTTCAGCGTTTTCCGTTCTAAAAATGCGTTTTCTGTCTTAACTTTTAGTCGCAGAAGAATGTAATTTTTACTTCTTTACTTGTTAGAGTATAGCGGATTTTTAAAAAATATATATATCACAGGAACCAGTGACTGTACAAAAATTTTAATTTCACAACTTCTCATAAAATGGCTAATTTGGCGTAAAAGGATTTTCATATGATGAAGAACAACATTTGAACACTTTTGTGATTGGAACTGTATTTCTAAAACCAACGGTTAAGTAATTAGCTATTGGTCAATGGGGACACCTTGTTTATAAAGTACGGGAAACCACTACAAAAATGAAACGGGACTCAGGAAGAATGGAAACGCTTTTGCTGCTCCTGTCTTAGTATCAAACCAATAGTATATTGAGGTCCAATGTTGCTCCTATATTGCAGTCATCAGAAAAGCGTACAATGAAATTCAAATATTGTTTAAATAGTAGCTTTACATTGTAAATATTTGTAATGAAATTCCACCATGAGAGGAATATTGGCTTAACATTTGAAATATTTTAAATGTCTGTTTTCTGCCAGTATTGCAGGATATAATTTATACTGAAAACATGGCAAGGAGGTGACAAAATATTTTTTGTAAAATGTAAACATCCAAATGTTGAGGCAATATTTCATATCAATATTACAAATATTATTAAGTACTTAACTAAAATATAGTCAAGATATAACCAAGATATAGCCAATATTGACCGAGACATAGACAAGAAAACGATATTGGCCCAATATTGTTTTACAGCTAGGGTATAATGGATGCTTTGCATGTTTAAGGCTGAAGGAGAGAAAATTCAATACTGCAAAACGTTTTGCCTTTTCTGTACTTTAATTGTATATTTAAGCTGTTTGTAGTCAATAAAAAATATTTTTCACAAATTATTTATAATATATATATATATATATATTAATTATCAGTTAGTTAATACTGAGATGAAAAAAAAAAAATATGCAAACGTCCATAATCAAAAGTTTTAAGCACTTAAGTATCAGGGAATTATACTGATTACGAGATCTTTGATTGAATTTACAGATAATTACTGAACAACTTGTGAGTAATTATTACCGTTAAAGAATTATCAACTGATCCACTTTGTTTGCTAAAACATTCTCTGTTAATATAATGAAATGTGAAAGGAATGAGGATAAACAGTCTTTCAAGGGCGAACATCATCTTGGTCAGGAAAAACTGGTTTTTGCATTAATGCCATCAGTAAAGCAATGAATTATCTGTAGTGCATTATTAGTTTTATCCGGATGTAATGTTTTACTTTGGATAAGTTTTAAACAGTCCCAAAGGATTAAACAACGTTTGATTATAAGGAAATAACAACAGTATAAGAAGGCATTCACTTATTAAGTAAGTGGTATTTGACAAACCAGTACAAACATGGCTTCTAATAAATCTTTTGTCCTTTTTTCCCCAAAATTTCACTTTAAAATTAAAATTAAAATAATAATAATATATTTTTTTTACAAAAGTAAATCCGGTTTAAATTTTAAAATTTTAAATCCTTGTTTCTTTGTTTCATAACCACCTTTACCAACAGGCGCGCCATTTGAAGGATACTAGGGAGGGAGGCAGTTGTCCCCTCCCCAAGTAATTTGACATTTCAGAAAATGTATGAATCATCACAGTTCATACTTTGAGCTGAAAAGCAGAAATATAACTTGTCTGATTTGACTAAAATAAAAACATTAGCATTAAATAAACACTTCAATTCTTCAAATACCTTAAGTATTTTTTTTTCATAGTCATAGGTTGCATTGTATTGTTTTCAGTAAAAAAGAGAAACAGAAAACTAATTTTATCGAAATGTACATGTAGAGTTGATAAGTTCATTGTCGCCTATGGGTGACACACAAATTCAAGATCGAATTACAACAGCAAAAACTATTCAAACATTCGACATCCTACAAAGATCAATTCAGAATTGACAGTTAATTTTAACATTCAGGCAAGAAGATATATATACGTGACTTTATGCCATTTTTGACATTGTTATACCAAAAATGTTGGCTAACTGATGTTCTTGCTTGTTTGAGGAGGTAGAGAACTTTGGAAAGTTATAGTATCATATCAGAAAATCCGAGATATATGGGACCTCTTTCTATGATTAGATAAACTCTTCTATATCCCAATAAAGGTGAGTGAAAATCAAAACCTAGTGGTCCTTTCTAAGACGTGTCACTTGGAGGTGACAATGGGTGTTGGCGGGTTAAGCACAGAAATTAATAATGTCCAATAATTTTTACTAAAGCCTTGCTAGTACAACATTCTCAAAGTGAGACACATCATTAATGGATACTTTGGCTAATTTTAAAAACATATGTGAGAGTAAAAATGTATCAATTGATTCTCAGCTGCGTACAACAAGAACAAGAGAAAACTGCCCTCCTCCCTTTCAAAGACCCTCGCCCCTCCTCCCCAATTTTAAGCAAATATTTGAAAAGAATTGCACAATTACCATTCAAGAATATTATTGTTTACATAATAAAGACAATTTTTAGAATTCAGTTTGCTGAAATGTAATATGATAATGAATTATAGAAATTGAAAGTAAATTAAATAGTAATAATAATAATAATAATAGCGTTTTAACATAACATAATAATCTAAAATAGGAAAATAATTTCAACGGTAATGACCTTAGAGCTGTCTTTATCAAGCAAAGCATATGCATGAGTGTAAAAAAAAAGAAAAATAAAGAAAGAAAAAAGAAAGAAAGTTGGCTTGTCGATTTGCATTCTACTGTGGTGGCTATCGTAAATGCAAGTATACAGTGCAAGTATATAGTGCTTTCAAAGCTTAATTGGACTGTAATTGTTTCTATATACTAATAAAAAATAATTGAAGAATGTCAAAGATAAATAATAGTTCTAAAAAATAAATAATAGTTTATTAATATAGAAGAGAAGTTCCAAATACCGGCTGCCACTTTTATTTTCAGTGTAGGTCCTACAATTTTGAAAATTAGTCGAGGTAGAGTACCTTGATATGTTTCACATTCGTTTAGAAAAAAAAAAGTTTAAAAGGTGTTTTCAATTTTTAAAAAGAAAAGTCCCGGAAGCCTGGAAGTTTTGAGTTTTGAAAATGAGGTCTAAATACCGGCCATCTCAGTTTTTTCCAAATAAATCACACAAATAGGGCCAATTTCTCTAATTAGTAGAAAAGAGCGCTGTTTCAGTAAATTTTATTGATTAATAATATTTAATATGTACAGAAAAAAATATGAAATTTTTAATAAACAAGTATTTTTTTCAAATTTGTTAAAATCTTAGAGACTATCTCTGACAGTCTTCCATTCTGTTCCTAGTTTTGTTTTTCAACATGTTAAACAAAAAAAAAGCTTGTTGTTTAACATGTTGGTCACTTTATCTACAAAAATGACAACCATAGTAATCACTCTCTGCGTCAGTTCAGTCGGTATGAACCCGCATACCCCATTCTAAACATAGCGCCCAGTTTTTCCCCCTTCTTGACTGCAGCGAAAACACCCTCGCAGATGAAATTGCATCATTTTAATATGTCAGATATCTTACTATTTTACCCTTTTTAATTGCAATTTCAACCCCTATCGCCTGAATTTCTTAGTTTTTCCTCTGTCATTTTTTTCTTCTTTCTCTTCACATTTATTTTAAACGCTTTTGAAGTGTCCAACAGTGCTTTTGTGTGAAGTGATCCGATAACCTGTGTCACAAATGATGCAACAAAGTAATACATTGTCCGTGATCCATAAATTAATTTAATTTCTTCCCCTTCACTCAGGGTAAACACAGAGAGGTCCAAATACCGGGTATCCGCTATTTAGACAACTCTGGGTGACCGGTATTTGGACCACTGCTATATATAAGTTAAAACTGGTATTACTTATCCATATACAGGGGTGATTGTGTTCCGGTATTTTGTACACCACTAAATTTATATAGCAATCTTTTTCTTCTTTAATCGATAAATTCTGCGATGACATACTAAGAATATTGCTATACAAATTTAGTGGTGTACAAAATACCGGAACACAATCACCCCTGCATATAGTAAAATACCAATTACGTGCGTGCGATATTTGGGAGCTAAATATGTCTAGAAAACAATTTAATCATCAATTCATGTCAATATACGATCAGTATTTTTTTTTTTTTTAAAGAAACATATAACTGAAAAACGTTTGATATTACAGATTTCGTCGTTGCGGCACTTTCGCTCTTACCGTTTGTAAATGAGACAGATTTCAGCGTCGTACTGCTCGTGACTTTCTTCTCTCAATTAAAAGTACAAATTCTGCCTATCACTGCTAGGCTGCGCTGCGCTCAGTTCTCAGAACACCTACTAGCCGGTATTTGGACGTTCTCCTCTAACATATTCTATAAAAAGGTTTCACCTGTTTTTTAATAAATGCATTCTCATCTATGCTTGCCAAAAACTACTTATCCAGACATTTTATGTATTTAGACCATGAACCGACTGAAAATTAGCATAAAATATTATGAGGATCCAAGCTCTATTTCTGCATCTCTTGCATCATCTCTCTACTGTTTATTTATTTATTTATTTTTGGAGCGGGGTAATAGTCACACTTTGAAATTCAGCCGTGTCTAGGGCAGAAAATCAATTAACGAAATTTTAATGCAACAAAAAGACACATAATTATCCGTATTGTCACATACTATAAAGAGCGCTTATAAAATTCACCTTTTTTCACAAGTTAACTGACACAATACCTATAAGTTTAATTCGTGAATCATTAATAAAACATATTTATTTATGAGAAGTCATTTTAAAAAATCTGATTCATGCACGAATAAGTAATATACAGGCTGTCTAATGTTATTTCGTCTAATTCCTACAATTTTGGCCTACAGATAATCTAATTTCAGCAAGACTCGAAATGAAAAACAATTTTCTTGTTTAATAGTTTCGAGCAGCAGTTAAAAGAATGGGAAATGATATTACAAAACGGATTGAAATCGTGTCATGAAACAAAACAAATGCAGCAAATAGAAAAACATTTCTGGAAAATATTAATTCACATTATATTATTTTCTTGTTATTCGACTCTAATATGATTTTAATATAATTTCCTATCTGTATTGACAGAATTTTTTTTATAATGGTGCTTATATTAAACTAAGAAACAAAAATCACCATCATGAAGCATGTGTTGTATCATTATTCCAGTGATAGTAAAGAAAATCAACAAAAAATTATATGATGCGGTATGTTAATATTTATATCATTTATTTGCGCAGAAGAATAATGCGTGGACTGCGGAAATAGAACTTAATGGGCACTGACCTTCAATTCTAAATTAGAACTACTTGGGTAGGATCATCCACCCTTCAGCTATAAGGTTAAGGTAACTTCTCACGGTCGTGTTTACATGTAGCTACACTTCGATCAACTTTCATTAACAAGTACATTGCGTTTAATCAGTGATCGGAAGAGAAGATTGTAACCACTCTGAGTTCATCGGAGCATCTTTTAAAATTGATTTACTTTTTACACTTCGGTTACTTCTCGCAACCTTAAAGGGAGAAGAGGAAATTTCCGGTTACTTCCTATGATTTGACGCGTCAAGTGATGAGAAAATGCGAAGTTTTAATTAATGTACTTACTAGGGAAAGTTTAATGAAATTTCTCCACCAAAGTTATTTTATTTCCATTTAGTAATAAACGGAGTGCGAAAGTGAGTATAATTTTAGTCGATCTTGCGAAAAATTAAAAATATTAATCACGATTTCTAACCAAATTAATTGTCCTAACCAAAATTAAAGTTTACTGTTTTAATATGTGTAATTAGAAATCAAGCATTCTCTCTAACTTCGGTCTCGTAAAATGTATTTTCATTATCAATTATAGCAATATTTTGTAAGATTCTTACTATATTAGGTTAATTAAAATAATGCAGGATTTTAATAAGCGAAAATGTGATCTGTGTAAGCCCGTTAGGCTCATTGTGAATTCGTAATTTTCAATAATTGTTTGTAATCTTGATAATATGCACTGCGTTCAACATACCATGAAATTATTATTTTAATTTTACAGTTTAATTTATAGGTAAATGAAATGCTATACAGGGTGTCCCTTCTTACCGTTGTCTAATACCTAACTCCTAAATTGTTAGTTTTATTAGAGGTATAATACAATTGTTAAAATCTTTCAAATACTTTTCTTCAACATATGAAAATCCATTTACGCCAAAATAGTTATTTTTTGAAAAGTTGGGATATTTTATACGGTCCGTGGGTCCTATAAGTTATATTTAGAAAAACTTTGAACACGCCTGAGTTGGTAAGTTTAACTTGTATTATTTGGCCGTATCGTAAAAATATCAGTGTCACCCTCGTACAAAGTAATTAGAAGCACGAAAGTATAATTCTACTTAACTCGAAAAATAGTTTTCATTTTTCAACCTTGAAACCGATTTTAAGTTTCATAGAAAAGGAACTTTTAACAGCCAATCAGAACAATTAATTCTACGCATTCTCAATATGCTGCAATACGCTCAATTATGTTTTAATAGCTCTTGTGTTACTAAGACTAACTTGATACCGTAGCGACATTATGGTTCAACATTTTATGTTTTATTATGCCACATTTTTCACTTCTCAGCCCAGCATTTTAACAGTTTTTGCTTGAACTTCCGCAGATTTATATTTCGACCAGAGCGCCAAAATCTTAGAACTTCACCATTTTATCGTTACAACTACTACAACATCAAAAATTACTTCAAGTCAGCACCAACTTTTTAACAGTGAATCTACTTATTTTCATGTTCAGTATTTTTTAAGCCACATTAACGAAACTTGAATGTAATATTCCGTATGCCTAAGTTTATATTGAAAAGCTAGTAAATATATATATATATATATATTCTACTGATTTGAATCGATATCGTCATGGGTTTACAAAGCATATTTATTTATTTTATTTTATTTTATTTTATTTTATTTATTTTTATGCAGAATATAATGAAAGTAAGTAGAATAAAATTTACTTATTTAGAAGAAAAATTTGAAATACTTTCTTAGAAAATTTACAACGCAAACATTAAAAAAAAAAAAAATCGATATATTGCAACTGAAATATGTAATGTTATTTTTTCTACTTCGCTGCCTTATCAACTAAAAAATTGCTTTGTATATTATTATTATGTATCGGGTAAAGAATATTGATATTTTACATGATATTTCATGCATAACCTGGGAAATATCGAGTGGTGCTTATATATATATATATATATCTTCTAGTTATATTGCTTTAAAGAAGGTAAGGTAATTATTTGAGAAAAGTAAATTCATTAAATGAAGGCTAGTGAGCTGAAAACAGTTGCAAGTGCAAGACAAGCTGTTGCATTATTTCTCGATTTTAGAAATCTAATTTTGGAAATATCATTACACTAAACGCAGTACTGCACTGAATTTTTTTTTTTAATTATTCAAAAAATTTATTTATGACATTCAAAGTTAAGTTTTTGTTTTGTTTTTCAAATCATTAATCAAAATTTTAGGTGGGTGATTTCAATTTTACTCATATCTATAAAAATTAGAGGCCTTCTTATAATTAAAAAAAAAATCCCTTAAACTTTTATTTACATTTCTTTGATTTATCAAACAAACAATGTTTACGTAACATTAACAGTGTTGCAGTGACGCAATGAGTATAAATAAAAACAATGTAAAAAAAATGTTTCTTGATCAAGCAAGAAGACTTGCTTAAATATAATACCATAACATACAAGTTGTAATTTTCCAACTGGACGAAAAATGTCCGGGCCAGGATTCGAACCTGGAATCTCTTGGCTGAAGCTGCCACGCTCTACCTACTGAGCTATCCCGGTCGAATCTGGAGGGCATAACTCATCCAGTTAACCTCATTGATCATAGCATCCGGTCTGATATTTTAATCATCTCAACAGAGTAGATCGCAGGTAATGGAACTCCAGTACACGCTGGATACGTGAATACACTTCTAAATCACGTATCCAGCGTTTACTGGAGTTCCATTACCTGCGATCTATTCTGTTGAGCTGATTAAAATATCAGACCAAATGCTATGATCAATGAGGTTAACTGGATGAGTTATGCCCTCCAGATTCGACCGGGATAGCTCAGTAGGTAGAGCGTGGTAGCTTCAGCCAAGAGATCCCAGGTTCGAATCCTGGCCCGGACATTTTTCGAACAGTTGGAAAATTACAACTTGTATGATTGCTTTACCAATTTGAAATAATTGTGTTAAAAATAATCTAGTATAATACTATAACATCTTCCAAGTTACCCACGATTCGGAGAGGCGATCCTTTATCGTCAGAAAATTCAAAAACCAATAGTCTTCCAAGATGTAACGAAGCATTTCTGAAACAAAAGTATATTTTGTTTCCCAGAAACATTACGACATTTGTAAACATTGCGAAGTATAGTTTTTACAGTGTATTAATCAATTTTTCGGATGCTAGTAATTCTCAAGTAAACATTTTCAGCTGCTTAACAAAATTTATACGTACAGGAGTAACAAATTAATGTTCATTTTACTCTGTTAATTTAGAATCTTTGTCTGTTGACCAAATTGTTGAACATGGAAGTATTTACTTCAGAATTCATAGCATTCGTAAAACCAATATTTCATGTTGATACCGGGCTGAGAATACTGATTAATACACATAAAAACTATTTCTCTGAAAGTAAGGACAGAAAAAGATACTGTTGTTTCAGAAACTCTACTCTAAATCACGGAAAACTATTGGTTTCTGAGGTTTCTGAAGATAAAGGAAAACTTTTCGGAATCGTGGATAACTGCGAATATGTAATATCATATTTTCGTAAATCTTTTTGATAAATCAAGTAACAACTCTCTTTTACCGTGAATGGTCATGGACATCTGAAGAACATGTGTTTAAATATGTCTATCTAAATGTAACACTAAATTGAGCAAATCTATTCAATGCGTTGCACGCTTAAAAATTTTTCATCTTTTTTGTTGGTGCCTAAGTGGTTGACTTATTGACTTATTTTAGTGTTACATAAAAAGTTTTTTTTTTTCTAAATAAATCCGGCTGTTTTGCATTTAGATACAAGTTTGAAATTGTACGTTAAACGTGACAGATGAGGTGCGTTCATACTATAAGTAGTTTTGCAATGTAAAAAAATCATCGTTATTATTTCAGTGAAATGAATTATATCATCTGTTATGAGCGAATTGAGCTTGCTTTTTTTTTCTTATTACGTATGCCACGTTTAGATTTTTTTTTTTTTTTTTTTTTTTTTTTTTTTGACAACAGGCAGCGCTGCACAATTTACCATGGAGATCTTTCTTTGCGAATGATTACCTCCTTGGTTTAATATTTCTATGACTTACTATGAACGAATCTCTTGTGTTTATTTACTTTAATGGATTGAGATATTCGGCTGTAACCTAATTTCCACTGAAGTTATCTCAGAATCTATACATTTTTTAATGTAACTCATCTCTCAAGCAAACAATTATTTGAACGATCGTTCTAAAAATGTAACTTTTATGCAAATTTATTCTAAGAAATAATTTTGAATAAAAATAGCCACTTGGCATATGAAAGAAGAAGTGGTTAGCCCATATTTGTTTTCCTTAGTCACATGACTTGCGCTTTTATTATATAGATTACGTATGATAAGATTTAATAAAATGGATAAAACTTTTATTAAAATCTTTTAGGTAGCTTTCAATACAAAAAAGTAATTCCGGCCTGTACCGGGAGGAAAAGGTAGCTTTCCTATATCTTCGTTTTAAAATTTTAGCTAATGTTACACGAAAACTGCAAGTTAAAATCCAAAGAAACGTTTACAAAACATTCGTTAATACTGAATTTGAATAAGAAATTCGCCAAATTATTGAGCAATAGCCAAATTGGCTTCATTTATGTAGACTTATTTTGGTCGCCAAAATTGGCGATATTTCGCCAAATGTCGCCAAGTTAGGCGAGAATATGGCGCTAACGGATATGAATATATAGTTTTATGCGTATGATTGGGAAAACTATTACAACAATGAAAATTTTTGTAATGTTCTGTCTTGTTTTAAAATGTCAGCCACCCTAGAATTTCAAACAGCTCTATCTCAGCCATTGTTTAAGATAGACGTAAACCAAAAAATGCTCTGGAATCCTCGTATCAAGGCCTAACACTTAATTAAAAAATAAATTTGAATTTTTAATTTTTTTGTATATTTATTTTAGTTTTAAATTTTTAAGTGGCCGCCATCTTGCAACAAAATGGCGGACCAAGCTGGTCAACGAACTCGGTCGAGACATTGGTGAGCTTAATACACACAATTAGTTTCATCGAAATTGATTTATAAATACGAGCGTTATCGTATGACATAGGTCAGATATGTATATATATGAATATCTCTATATATATAAATCAACATTGGAACGGAGGGTGGTTTTGGGATCTGGGGGTCATGATCGGTGAAAATATATCGAAATTTTCCGGAACTGCTTTCCTCCGAACTGCTGCAATAGGTAGCTTTATACTTTTTTGTATTGAAAGCTACCTAAAAGTATAAAGCTACCTATTGCAGCCGTTCGGAGGAAAGCAGTTCCGGAAAATTTCGATATGTTATTTTCACCGATCATGACCCCCAGACCCCAAAACCACGCTCCGTTCAAATGTTGATTTATATATATAGATATATCCATATATATATATATATATATCTGACCTATGTCATACGATAACGCTCGTATTTATAAATCAATTTGGATGAAACTGATTGTGTGCCACATATTACTTTTTACCCTTTCGTACTTTATCATTTATAAAAAGCATTTAAAGTAGACTCCATAAAATAGGTTTATGAAATTTCAATGAAAACGTTAGAAAAAAAGAAACTGAATGTGTAAATATACAAATATTCTTTATAAATGAAAGAGATGTATTATTTATCAGTAGTATTACAAGAGTATGTATTACAGCAGTAATGATAGTAAGTAGAACGATCGCTTACCTAATATTTAACTCCAAAATGCTTTAAAAATTCACCACACATTTTTTATTTCTTTAAAAAATCAATATTTATTTAAAGAAAAAAAATATCTTACATTTTACGTCACTTTACCTTACCAATTAAAAAAAAAAAGAGGATTGAATGGGATTATATACGATATCGGATTATACATGCTCCTGTTTTGTACGAAATAGATAACACGGAACATTGAATGGTGCTTCTTGGTATAAAAATAGAATTTTTCTCTCGTTTTTAGAAGAAGAGCGGTAATTATTTCGGAAAAATAAGTTCATTATTTGGAGACTAGTGCGCTATAAATAGCAACATAGGCAAAACAAAATATTGGATTATTTATGTGTTTTATATGAAAGATAAAAAACAATTCTGGAAAATCCAGATTTTAAAGGGCAGAACTAGGGCGAAATATTTATATAAGTGTTTAAACGATCGGTGTATAGCAATCACTGTTTTGTTTTAAAAGCAAAGTCAAAAGTTTTCAGGGGAAAACTTCTACCTTTTATGGATTTTTATATGTATAAAATCCATATAAAATACCAAGTTTCATAACCTAAAACTTGTATCGATTTCTGAAAACATTTTCTAACATTTTAAATTGAGTAAAAAACTGTTTCTTAATCTAGGATAATATAACATAACCCCGAACGAAAATATACAATAACCTCTTCCGATTTATCCACGATTCCGAAACGTGTTCTGCATCTTTAGAAACATCAGAAACCTGTGTATTTTTTTATATTTAAAGAAGCATTTATAAAAACAAAGTTTCTTTTTCTGCCATTGATTTTTAGAAACGTTGCCGAGTAGTTTTTATAGTATTCATAATCAGTTTTCTTAATCTAGAATACAAGTTTTTTGGATGTTATCAAATCTAAACTAATCATATTTGCGTTCCACAAACATGTTTTGCAGACAAAAATGATAAATTAACAGTATTAAGTTTAAAATGAATATTATTTCCTTACTTTTACATATAAAAGTTCAACAGCTGAAACTGTTTAGTTGAGAATTGATAGTACGATCCTAAGCACCGATATTCTGAGATTCAGGTTTGAGAAAACTGATTAATACACTATAAACACTACTCTGAATCGTTTTCACAAATTAGTGGCAGTAAAAGAAACTTTGTTTTTATAAATTCTTCTTTAAATATAAAAAATATATTAGTTTCTGAAATTTCTTAAAAATATATAATGCTTTTCGGAATTGTGGGTAAATCGGAAGCTGCTTTGCTATATTTTCGTTCTTGGCTACATATTATATTTTCGTAAAGTAAGAAATATATGTATTTTCTTTTACAGTGTGTTAGAACACAGATAATTTAAACGTGTTGTTATCACTTACAGCACGTTTCCTACTAAAAATGGCGTGTAATAATAGCATTCATAGTTATTTTATACACCAAAGAAGAAAAATCGAAAACATCTATCTATGGACAGTGATTGTTTACAATACATTTAAATAACATTATATTATTTCAAAATAAATTAAATTTATTTATGTTGTTCAGGTACATCACAGCATGTTCCCTATTGAAAATGTTGTACATAACACACAGGGCATAGGCGTAGCATGACCAGAAATTTTGGGGTGAGGGACAAATGTTTATTAAACATTGTGATCAATTTCTCTAGAGTGCGGAAATGTTCGCTATTGGGAGAGGTGTTCGCTTTTTTGAGGTAAAAATATACAAATATACAGTGGTAGCCGAAATTGTGGACACCTTTCGGGAAAATTGCTTTTTTGAAGTCATAAGAATAAATTTTTATGATTTGATTCGCGAAGTATTTGAACCAACTGTCAAAGGCTATCGTGAGCAAAACCTCTGAAAGACGTTTTAAGCTTTGATAATGCATTTCGCCATCCAAAGGCCATACAAGAAATATATACCAGACCTTATTAGATTTTATACGGTTGATTTCTCTTCCTCCCAAAGCTACATTTCTTATTCAACCTACGGATAAGCTGATAATTGAAAACTTTAAAATTTTTACTAGTAGGTACTTTTCAGCAGGGGCTTTAGACTGTGTGGTGCTACAACCACGATCCTAAGAAAAAAAATTTAAGGAAAATTTCAAAACTGTCATAGCAATTATAAAGGACTGGAAAGAAATAACAATTAATTGTCCCAAAGCAGCGTGGAAGAAACTGTGTCTTGTCTTCTTTCGATAAGGAAGAAGCTTCAGATAAAGGACATAAATTAGTAAAGGTTATTGTGGCAACTACTCATGATCTTAACTTGGGAGTAGAGGAAGAAGATGGAGAAATAATGGAGATACATGACCGTGGACTGACAAATGAGAGGTGTAAGTAAGGCAATTTAAAGAAAAGAAAATGAAAATTTCATCTAAAGATAAAGATGGGGAGAGTAAACAAATTACGACTGTTCAAATAAAAAAGATGGTTTGGCAAAGTTGGAAGAACTTTGAAATGTTGCTTTGAAGTGGAATTAATACAAATCTAAGGTTATCAGAACTAAATATCTATTTAACAAAAAATCCATGCAGTTTTTCCGGAAAAGTATAATAAAAGGGCATTATCATGGAGTCATGCGGTCAACGAACTCGGTCGAGATCTTGCTAAGTCCTGTATACATGCTGAACCCCATTCAAATCGGTTGATAAATACAAGTGCTATCACATGACAAAAAACAGATACATACATACATATATATCCGGAAAGTTCGGTGGATTTTCAATAAGCGAAGTGCGGTTTAGTCTAATTATTTTTCTAATGCTGATAAGGAGTGACCTTGAATGACCCAGATATGTACATTCGGTCTTTTCTACCAGCGCTGCATAATTCTCGCTGGTATTGTGGCATATAATTTTTTAATTTTTGTTTCAGTGCAGTGTTAAGAATGGAGAACCAAAAAGTTCCTTTCTGTCATATTATGTTCCTTTGTGTCAAGAAAGGTACAAATACTAGTCAGACAGCTCGTAAAACTTGTGCTGTATGTAGACAAAGTGCTGTTTCAGATGACATAGTTTTAAGATTATTTGAGAAGTTTTTTTGTTTATTTATAAATATTATATATTTATTATATATTATTTATGAATAATTTATATATGAATATATCAGAAAAATAAGTTCATTATTTCGAGACTAGTAAGCTGAAAATAGAAACAAGTGTCAAATGAAATATTGGATTATTTCTGTTTTATCTGAAGTTTAAAAATGTAATATCTGAAAAAGCTTTGATCTTAAGTTTAGAGAAATGGGTTTAAATATATACTTAATTGTTTCAATTATATATGTGTGACGATTATTGTTTTGTTTAAGATGATGATTTCGAAATTCTCAGGAGAGACTTACAAAGAATAAAATTGTTTTGGAAATCCATATTTGAAATTATTCTGAAACTATTTTCGGTATTCTGTTATTAATATACAGTTTTTAGCTTTTCTTCTTATATATCATTTTAAATTGAGTACACTCATGGTAATAAACCTAAAGGGCGACAATATGGGCCGTTTAGCTGTATTACTGGGTACAGTTGTACTATTTGTATTATACTAATATACGACTGCTTATACGCTAATATTGGAGTGCTTGCATGTCCAATGTTGCCTATCATTATTTTCTCAAGATTTGCAAAATTGCAGTAAAAGTCAAATAAAATGGCAATACAGAGGAAATATTTAAAATAAATTGGGTACATATACCCTACATAACGTAAATAATTCTCCAATGTTGAAATAATGCTGTAAATAGCTTCAATATATTGCCAATGTCTCAATAATATTGGCAGTATACTGGTATTTAAAAATTGTTTATATAAGAATTTCATTAACACTTAAACATCTAATTTGTTGAATTAATCTATAAAAGTATTCATTTTCTAAAATTAAAAATAATTTTCATTTATAAATTACATTAGGCATTGCAACTAATAATATTTATTTTATTTATTTATTAATTTTTTGTTTTAAATAAAATAATAACAAGGCGTAATACAGGGTTATTCTAAATGATGGACCCATTTTCAAAAAATTGTATTTTTTAAAGTACAAATCCAAAATAAACAATCTTTATACCAATGAAAAAAAGAAGTTTCAAAGTTTTTTTTAAAGACATTATACATGTTAAATGTGTCCACCGTTTGCTGCACGGCAACGAACTCAAGAACGCAGAAAACCTTGTGCTCCACTGTAGCCATCTCACTCACAACTGACAGTGAAACGAAATCGCTGCCTATTGCCGCGCGACCTCTACCGGCCGCCTCTGGAACCATCACCGCTTTGAAAGCCGTGCACTCAGTAACAGCAGATACGCTTTCTCGTGTGTGGGACGAGTTTGGCTATCGCGTAGATGTTTTCCGTGCAGCAAACGGGGGACACGTTGAACATTTATAATGTCTTTAAAAAAACTTTGAAACTTCCTCTTTTTATTGGTATAAAGATTGGTCATTTTGGATTTGTACTTTAATAAATACAATTTTTTGAAAATGGGTCCATCATTTAGAATAACCCTGTATAGTAAATCATACAAACATAAGAAATATCAAAGAGTTTGTTTTAAATAAAGTAATAACAAGGCGTAATACAGGGTTATTCTAAATGATGGACCCATTTTCAAAAAATTGTATTTTTTAAAGTACAAATCCAAAATAAACAATCTTTATACCAATGAAAAAAAGAAGTTTCAAAGTTTTTTTTAAAGACATTATACATGTTAAATGTGTCCATCGTTTGCTGCACGGCAACGAATTGAACGCAAGGGGGAAAAAATGTGGTATTTCATTGTATAAGGTACACTCATTGGAATTTCCAAGGAGTCTGACGCCACTATTAATGATTCTATTTAATTTTTAAAACACAGAATTCGTAACCGACTCGTTTGTTCGCAGAATTTTCAATATTTGTCGGTAGTTAAATTATGCGAAAAAACTGTTAACAATTTGTGGTAGAGCTGTGAGAACACAGATAAAAATAAAACCCAATTTGGGTTGAAAGATTCTTAGGTATGTGCCCAAATTGGGCAATGCCTGTTTTGATTACCGCTGTGTATCCCTTTTGGGCACTGTTAAATACCCATTTTCTAAAAAAAAATTTTTTTTAATGGGTATTTAACTGTCCCAAAATGGATTCACAGTGGTAACCAAAACAGGCATGGCCCAATTTGGGCACATACCTAAGAATCTTTCGACCCAAATTGGGTTTTATTTTTTTCTGTGAAACCTGATTATCAAAGATAATTTTAAGGGTAAAAAAGGGCGTTTTGTTACCGGTCTGCATTGGCCCAGGCCAAGTCATCACTTTTTCCGGTCCGGGCCCGGTTCAAACATTTTTTAGAAGACTCGAGCCGGACCGGACCATACTTCTTTTTTCCGGGCCAAGACGTGCCTGATGGACTTCATGATTTCTAGAGTTCTTCACTGGCCGAAAAATTGATGTCCGGTTCCGACTTAGCTCGTATAAAATCTTTGGGCTGGACTTGCCTGGTCCATACAAAAATCAGTAACGTGAACAATGAATGAACAATGAAATTACGCACAAGAATTTTTGAAAAAAAAGCATATATTTTTAAATGGCCACTATTCTGCAATTAAAATTCTTTTTAAAGAATAGTACATACATTTCTAGGCAAAACAAATTTAAAGTAAAATAAATCCTGTGAAATAGAAACTGCTATGACGGAAACCTGTCTTAAACGGAAAAAAAGTCTTGATCCGTGCGTAAAGAATGTAACTGAAACTTCCAACAGACGATGTACTTCATAAGAATGGAACTTGTCTATAATATATTTTTCTTTTATCCTGATTTTTCCTGGTGTCGTGTCAATTCATCGTGGAACAATTCATCGCGCACAATTCATCCCAGCGTCAATTCGTTGCGGCGACAGCTCATTGCAGCGTCAATTCGTCGCAAGGAAAATGTTTTTGAAGGCTGTGATGATAAAAGTAAAGATAATTTAGTAAAATTATTTAATGCTGTAAATTGTTAGTTATAATTCTCTATATCTAAAAAACAAATTATTATTAAATAATTTTACTAAATTATCTTTATTTTTATCATCATAGACTTCAAAAACATTTTCCTTGCGACAAATTGACGTTTGACGAATTGACACCATGACGAATTGACACCGCGACGAATTATCGCCGCCGTGACGAATTGACGCTGCAATGAATTGTGCGCGATGAACTGTTCCGCGACGAATTGACACATAACCATTTTTCCTGCACTGAATGTTCATTTGAATGTAATTGTCTAAGTCAATTTTTTAAATCAGTGTTTACATACGTATTGTCTAAGAGGTCATTAATATTGTTGATATTTTCTATTCCGTGCATTTCGAACATAATTTGAAAATAAAATCTCTGCATAAGTATGTGTGCTTTTTGAATAATTGTAATTGTAGGATAATGTTGCTTTAGAAATATCGGCATGTTTTGTAGAAATTCAGTTTGGCCGGGCCAGGCTGGGCTCGGGTCGAGCCGGACTCGATCCGAGATTTTAAATTTTATACCAGGCTGGTCGGGCCAAAACAATTTTTTGCACAGACCGGACCGGGCTCGAGATGAACTTTTGACTTTTATACCGTGCCGGACCAAAAAAACTTTTGTAAGGATCGGGTCAGGCTTGGACCCTCGCAGACCACTACGTCTGGTACACAGAAAAATATAGTAGTTCTCAAGAGAGAAAAAAAACGTGTTTATGTCTTGTAAGTAGAAATAAACTGATTAAAATACTTGTATCTGTAGAAAAGTAACTACAATATGAAGGTAGTCGTCACATACTTACAAATAAAAAATATGATAACCAAAAAATGGTTTTTTACAAGGTTTCATTGAAAAGCAGAAAACTGTTACCGTACAAATTGTGTCTTTAATATAACTATAATTTTTAACAACAATAAAATTTAATTTGTTATTTAAGAATTTTAGATATTCTCAAACGAAAATTCTCCCTATCACTATAGAATGGATATGTGTAGATAAGTATTGATTTTTAGATCACCTCCCCGTGTTTTTTCTGTTTTTTAAGGCGTTTTGATTATTTTAATAATTTAAGATCTGTATTTACCGACTGTTCAGTCATTTTTGTTTGAAGATTGTTCAAATGTATTATACAAGATCAGAACATAAGTTTATTTAGCAAATTTTTATGTATTTAATGATATGCATGCATTAAATCAATTTGATTTTTTTTTTCGGTATAAAGCGTTCATAACACAATTGTATATTTTACGCAAGTTAATATGTTAAAAATAAAATAAAGCATATGCTGTTCGAGAAATGCCTTCGTAATTTTTTGTTAAGGTTAATAATACAAAACACCGATCATTAGACAGCCTTTTTTTTAAACGTTCAAAAATGTTTATAACACAAAACACTCAAGCTCATTAAATGTGAAAATCCTTATGTAAAAATTTAACGGATCATTTGTGTTATACACATTAAAGTAAGTAATTATAAATGCGTACAGACAAATTCAGTTAAGCCCCTCGTCTTTGGTTTTGCTTGAATGCTGTAAGAAGCCTAAACGGAATATTATGTGAGAAAATATACGCATCATTGAATTCAATCTTCAACTAAAGTACTGCATGTTTAAAATTCTTAAACACAAAATATAGTAAAATTATTTATTTTAATTCGTTTTAAAATCTAATTTTATTTCTGAAAAATCAATTACAATCCGTAAAATACATTAATAAATTTAAAATTTCCAACATAATAAATGCGATTGTCGATTTTTCTCTTAGATTGAACATAAAACACGTTAGTCTACTTAGAAACTTCTCTAAGCTTTCATATATTTTATTATCATAAAGTATTCCAACTCATTAAACACGAAAATCCCTAAATAAAATATTAATGGATCACCAATATTACACACATTGCATAAGCCGCTATAAAAATCTAATGACACGTACAGTCGGACAAAATAAAAATAAAAAGATCACGCCATACATTTTATTTCCCAAATTGTCTCAGAAGTAAATGGAAATAGCCATCCGACTGAAAATTGTGTCTTCCTTCAATTTATGTTTAAATAAAAAAATAAATAAAGAGAAAACTGCCCAGTTAAACTGAAGATGTTGAGCTCTCACAGTCTATTCACACTAATTGTATATTAAACTCTTATTTCAAAGAATTTGAAATAAACCCTCGAAAAATAAAGAAATTGGCAATATATTAAAGGGGTATCATCCCCACGTTACCCCCTTATAATTAACTACTGAACCCCATAAACTAATAAGGGAAGCGCCTTATTACAATGAACCTATATACAAAATTTGAAGCATATCGGATAATTCTGCATGAAAAACCCATTTATCTAAATTAAGAGGTGGTTTACCCCCTTTATATTTAATTAATAAACCCCCAAAACTAATCAGGAAAGCGTATTATCACAATGAACCTATATACAAAATTTGAAGAAAATGGGATAATTCTGCATGAAAAAACCATTTATCTAAATTAAGTGGGATTAGCCCCCCTTTACCCCTTTATACTTAACCAATGAATCCTCAAAACTATGCAGGAAAGCGCCTTATCACACTTAACCTATATACACAATTTGAAGAAAATCGGATAATTTTGCATGAAAAACCCATTTGTCTAAATTAAGAGGGGGAAGCCCTCCGTTTCCCCCTTTATACTTAATCAATGAACCCCTAAAACTAATCAGGGAAGCGCCTTATCACAAGGAACCTATAAACAAAATTTAAAGCAAAACGGTTAGTTCTATCAAGAGTTATTGCGTTACTTACATACGTACATACAGAACCGGCTGGCACATTAGCTCTCAGGCTTTCATAGCCTGTGATCTAAAAAAGCATAGGCTGTCTTCTTCATACTGTAATTGCAACAAACTCTGAAATATTCAATACTAACACCTAATTTTGACATCATATTTGGATTTTTCCGTACATTTTACTCTAGGATACTAAACAAGAAGTCATTCGATCAAGTAGTTTAGGATTTATGAAGGTTTAAAATTTCGAACTCCTAATTTTAATTTGTAATATATAGTTGCAAAACAGATTGCAGTGAGGGTAGTTTTTTAAGCATAACTCAAGAGCTATTTTATAGAATAGGCTGTAATTTTAGATTCCATTATTAAAGTTTGTAGAAATGGATTTCTGTTTTAAAAAAATTACATTTCTTTTCTTTTTCTTTTTTTTAAATGTATTTCAAAGAAAAGAAAATTAATATTTTTCGAAAAAAAAATTAAGAATTGTAATCTATAATTTTTTTTAACAGAATCCGATTTTTAAATGCTTTAAATATGCGAATCCCAAATCACAGCTCATTCTGTTAAGTAATTTTCGAGTTATGTTTAAAAAAACCCTACCCGTATTGCTATCTGTTTTGCAACGATAACAAATGAATTTAACATTAGGAATTCCAAACTTTAAACCTTCATAATTGCTAAACTACTTGACCGAATGACTTCCATTCGGTAACCAAAAGCTAAATTAACTGAAAAAAAGGTAAAAATAATGATTCTGTCTGGTTATGATGTCAAAAATAATGTGCTTGTATAGGAGTATGGTACAATTTCAATAAGAAGACGATCCCTGAGCTCTTTTTTTTTTTTACATAAATTGAAAAAAGGCATAATTTCCAGTCGAATAGCTTTTACGCTAGTTTTTTCTTTTCTTTTTGTTTTTCCTCAGACAATTTGGTGATTAAAATACATGGTTGTTTTGGCCGACTGTACTAGAAACTCCAATTAAACCCTCTTGCTTTCCTTGACGTGTTTAACAAGTCTAAAATAAATACTCTGTGCGAAAAGAATGCGGTATCATTGGCTTCATTTTGAGAAAATTTGAATAATACATGATCGCCTTTTATTTGCTGCTGTCATTGTAAATGAAGAAAATTATATTTTAAATACAATAAAAATCGTCTGTGCTTACAAAAATGATATGAATATGCTTTACCTTAAAACCATTTTTTCTTCTAGCTTACTTTCATTTCAGTATAATAGAATATACTCCTTAAACTAATCTAATGATATTTAAACCATCCGGATGTAATAAGTTAATAGTTAATAAGTTAATAATTATATAAGTTTTTTTTTTTTTTTTTTTTTTTTTTGAAAATGGGTATTTAACAGTGCCCAAAATGGATACACAGTGGTAACCAAAACAGACATGGCCCAATTTCGGCACATACCTAAGAAGAACCTTTCAACCCAAATTGGGTTTTATTTTTTTCTGTGTATATTAATTAATCAGTTACCTGTGTTATGAAGCAAAATATTTGCAATATTTCTTAAATTTGCTAACATATATCAAATTTTATATACACAACATAATTTTTTAAAAACAAATTTATATATTTTTCAATAAAAATAGCTCTTAAATTAATACATGTATACTTACGAGCTTATTTTGCTTCATAACATACTAAAAAGATGAGCAGAACCTTGTGACAAAATTTTATTTTAAATTTCTTAAAACCTTTTAAGAAATAACATTTTTCGTAATTTTTTTAGATTTAGTTCCAATTTCAGAAAGTTCAGTTCCGGTTTATAATATGCGTTAAACCATTGCTTCTAATTATCGCTGAACCAAAAGTAAAGCATTATTGGGTTCCCAATTGTTTGAACTTCAATTAATAAAACAAATTTCGAAATGTTTCGCAAAAACGGCGATTTGGAGGCTGGCCATACCTTAAAAGCTCTTTTCCCTTTTTTATTTTTTTTAAATTTTTAATCATAACAGCATTTTTAAAAAAGGAGGATACTCTAGCTCAGTCAATTTTCAATCAATTAACTCGATCTTTTGAAAAGTGTTGGTGATCATTTCTTCTAGTGAAATAGATACGATTTATTTTGAAATATTTCTTTGATAAATATTCTCGAAATATTCTTATTTCTGGGGGTTTTTTTAATAACGGAATTTCCGATTGAAAATAAAGCTTTTGCTTTGAATTGATGTAATTCCACTAAAAATGCATGTTGTTTAAAACGGCTTTGTACATCCCAAGATTTTGGACTAAAAAATGTTTTTATTTATTAATTTATTTTGTCTCATTGTGCTAAGTCCAGCCTACGATGGTTATCATGTCTTACGCTTGACCATCTTTTTTCGAAGCGCTTTCACCCATCAGTAGTCAAGCCGCCATTTTTAAGAAATCAACTTTAAAAAAATCCATTTTAGGGTTTCGTTCATTTGACTAAACCCTATTCGTCTCACTTTTTTGTCTGTCACAGAGTTCGTTCTCGAAAAATGTATAAGTTAGAGACTTGGAATTTTGCATACTTACAGCTGAATACCTCCATATGACAAATAATAAAATTTTGAAAAGGTCTTATATTATTTTAATTAAATGAATTAATTTAATGACATCCGACCAGTTTAGCAATTTTCTTATATCTTAAAACAGAACCTTAGTTGCAGTCTTTTCGCATAGGCTAAGTGCTTCAGTGATAGCGCGTTTCCCTTCTAACCCAAGAGTTCCGGGTTCTATTCTCGACGACGGAAGTTGAAATTTTCGATTATTTTCCTTCGGACTACATTTTATTGTTCGATGGATTTGATTAAAAAAACTTTCGTATTTTTTTTGCCATTTTAAGGGGTTTTTTTTTTTAGCTAAAATTAAATCATGTAATTAAATATGTTTTTCAACTATGCTTTTCAACTATGCTTTTCAACTATACGAACATATGCTGTTACAATTGTCTGAAAAGCAGTTCTTGAATATTTTAATCAGATTAAAAAAATAGCTTCCTCTTGTTATCATTTTATTGTTAAATTTAATGGTGCTGCCATCTATGTTCTTATTTATAAAGTGTATTGATAAAATATAAGGATTTAATAATTATAAATTAATTATTTGGGTTTATTAATTAAAGGATGGAGGTTTTTTTAAGGGAATATTAAAAGAAACCCTTTGTGCGATCTTCAATCACACTTACTCACTTGTTCTACTTTTATATATATGTATATATATGTATGTATGTATGTATGTATGTATAATAATTAGTGTAAATAATTTTCTAAAACTTTGCATTTCTTTAAAAAAAAATCCTGAAAAATCCTTAAAATTTCATATTGTCAAAGGGGTGTTTAAGGGGTGACTCCTTAAGCAATTATGAAAGCTAATAATTGAAAAAGATAAGCTACTTGCAGATTTAATTACTCCTCCTCCCATACACACACACACATATATACACACTCGCACGCACAATCTTGTTTAATGTGCCGCAACAACATCTAGGTAAAAACTGTAAGAGCATATATACGTCATGCTGAATTCCATTCTCCTACAAAAAAACAGTGTAAACATTTTTGAAACACAAAATAGTTATCTAATTTTTTTTATTACAAACAAGTTTTATTTCAGTAACATAAATAAACTTCAATCTATAAAATCTACGGATAAGTTTCAAAGCTACAATAAATGCGTTAATAAATGCGTTAGTTCAGTTTACTTTTATATTAACATAAAAAACGTTACGCTACATAGAAATTTCTTTCGGTTTTCAAATATTTAATAGCATAGAGTATCCAAGTTCACTGAACACAAAAATCCTCAACTAAAACATTAGCGGATCACCAGTGTTACGCATATTAAATAGACCGCCATAAAGTCTAATGGGACGTACATGGAAAATCAATTAAATCCTCCTGCCGTTCTTAACATCCTGTAACAAGTGCAAAATAAATATTCTGTAAGGAAAAACAAGGTGTCATTGGTTTCAGTTTGAGAGAAATTTGAATAATACAACATCCGGATTTCTTTTTCATCATTTTAACTGGAGGAAATTATATTTCACATACATGAATAATATCTTCCTAAATAAATAATGTAATAGTCTTGGACGGGAAAATAAAATAAGTGCTTTGCTTTAAAAATCCTTTTTAACACTTTTCAACATAGTTGAAAAGTGTTTGCGACTTCGGTTTGTATGTCCGTCTTGCCGTCTGGCTTCGTTCTAACTCTCGAAAATATGCTTGGATTGCCTTGTATGTTTTATATGTTATTGAGATTCATGTTTGCTATTGAAAAGGAAGAGTGTAGCATTTATAGTTCGTTTACAGGGACACACAAAAGAATTCCATTACATTATGGTCTATGGAGGAAAATCGTTTGCGGTGCACTTTACTGATGTTAAGATATTTCAAACATAATGACTGTGATATGCATCACTGAAAAGGACTACAACATGCATTTATAGTTCGTTTACGGGGACGCAGAAAAAAACATTACATTATGATCTATAGGAAAAATGTATTTGCGGTGCAATTTAAAGATGTTATGATACTTGAAACATAATTAAATTGGTGATATGGATCATTGAGGTGAACTCCAAGTTGTTCTCTATAGATTATGGAGTGCATAGCTTTTGTATCTGTCATTTACAGAGACACTAAAAAAATTTCAATTACAGAACGGACTATGATCGATAATTTACTGGAAATGCGTTTACAACTGTGGTATGTGTTTCTTAACATAACTATTTTTGAATATTACGTTGTGTGTATAAATTATATAGATCGCATACAAAGCTTCACAAAAGAATTTGTACACATTACCATTGCAGAAAATGAATTTTTACTACATTATGCGTTTTTTTTAATTGTTTGTTTAGATATCCCATTTCATCGGATGAAAAAATGAAGTTTTGTAACAATATTCTGTTAGTGTTGGAAAGTGTTTCACAATCTATGCCGGATGCATGATTTTTAGTTCTTGTTTTTAGTCTGTTTAGTTCTTGTAGTTTCTCTAGCATAAGCCACTCATAAATTGTATGACAAACGTGGTATTTATTACACTTCATTCTCACATATGACGCCAAAATTAAGGTTTAATTCTTATTAAGGATACGTGTAAGAGTTTTTCTAACTTGTCTCTTATTACAATTATGAAATATCTTGCATTTGTAATGGTGTAACTAGTGTAAATGTAAAAATCGCAACACGCGCTTCTCGTGCAGACAAACAATACAATAAAATCACAGCCGGATCATTCAAAGGTTCAAGTAAGCAGTCATACAACCTAATTTCACGTAGATGTAAATACGATTTAAAAAGCCCAATAATAAATAAATACAATGTAGGCAAAGGTACGTGATACTGAATTCCAGTTTCCATCTAAAAAAATAATAATAAATAAAATAAAACAAAACAAAAAAGTCTTAAACGCAAAATATAGTGGCAATCCGTAAAATCTACTAATGAATTTAAAAGTTGCAGCGTAATAAATACGTTTGTTGATTTTTCTGTCATATTTTGCATGAAACACATTACACTACTTAACAACTTTTTTACATTTTCAAATATTTAAGTAATAGAAAGTATCAAAGTCCATTAAACCCTTCAATAAAATACTAACGGATCACCAGTATTGCATATAAGCCGTTATAAAGTATAATGGCATATACATGTAAATTCAATTAACCTTCCTGCTTTCCTAGATATGTAGTATGCTGTAAAAAGTTCAAAATAAATATTCTATGGGAAAAAACAAAGTGTCATTTGGTTTCAGTTTGGCTTTAATATGAATAATACAACATCGCATTTTACTCTTTATCATTGTAACTTGGGAACATCATGTTTTACAGCCGATATAAATCATCTCTTCCTATATAAACAATGTTAAAATCTTAGCTGCGAAAAATAAGTAAAGTGCTTTACTTTAAAAATGTTCTTTAATTTTTTTAATTTACTGCTTTTATTTGATTAAAATACATTACAATCCTTAAAGTAAGCTAATAATATTGAACTTGCATCACTATATAGTTGTTAAAATGGAACATGTGATGTTCATGTTACTTATAAGAGAAGTGCACGGGGTGTAAGTTGAGTTGCAGAATGAGACTCGGGTCATAGAGCATAGACAGATAGATAGACGACTTCAAACCTGAAAACCATTTTAGCTGACGTGCAGGCATATGTAAGAGTTATGAAGCTTCATAAGTTAAGTAAAATTATACTATAAATAAGAGCTATTGGCATCATTTGAAAGTCCATTGGTTATGGTTTCCAACAGTGTAAATCAATTACTGCATGCTGATCAGACGAGTTGCTGACGAGTTTTCACAATGATACCATCACATCAAAGCAAGTGCATCAAAATTGTTACAATTTTTAACAATTCTATTAAAACAACACTAAATAGGAGCCATAAACGGAGTGGCGTAAGTACGTCATCTGTACATCCACACGTGTATGTATAAGTAATATTATAATCCTCGGCACAATATTCACATGTTCACTTAAAAGTTAATCTGACTAGATATAATGCAAAAATTGTATCATAGACAGATCAAATAGGAAACATTAGGAAGTCGTATTTCATTAAGTTCTATATGTCCAAAAAAAATGGATTTCTGTTTTGTAATTGCCACTCTGCTTACTTCCCATATAACCCAAGTGGGATTTCCTTATTAAAAGGGCAAACCATACTCTAATTAGCCATGTTAACAATATCTTTCCACTTACGAATATTTCAGCATCATAAAACATAAAAGCTCATTAAATGCGACAATTGCCGGATATCTTCAGATCATCATTCTTGCGCATATTGCGTACATAGTTTAGATTTAAAAGCTAATGGAATATACCTGCAAATTCAATTAAGCCCCAGCCCCCTGCTTTGTGTGGTATATTGTAACAAGCCTAAACTAAATACTCCGAGGGAAAATATGTGTCACTGACTGCAATTTGAGAGAAATTTGAATAACACAGGATAGTACTGCTTGATTAAAATCAGGGTTTTGTCCGCAATGATTACCTTAGTTAAATACTATGCTGTTAAATTTAATGAACCTGGAAATTCAGTTGAAATAAAATCAGAAATATGGAGAGGGAAATAAAGCAAAAATTGTTAGAGAAAACTGCTAATTTTGATGCAATTCTGAATAATATGGTTGTTATAAAATAATTTTTTGTTTGTTTGGAGACATATGCAGACAGAACTAATGAATGAGATCATATATTATATTTAGATTTTTGAAGGCATATGGATCGGAATTCCATGAAAAACATTTAATACCTTTTAGTAAAATAGTTGCGACAGTGAAAATATTGGCACCTTTAGATGCAAAGATAAATAGGTAAAATGGATTATATAGTAAAATGGATTAGTATGCAATTATTTTGTGCGTACGATGCAGCAACGTTATTAATTTTCCTTGAAAAAAGTACTGGGAATATTCAGGTTAATAATTCGTTCTACTGACGAAATGACTGATTTTGCTCAGCTAGTAATAAACAGCTCTGCTGTACCAAAATGTAGCAAGACTTTGGCGTTTGATTTTTAGCTGTTTTTTTTTTTTCGAAAAACTCATCTCTCCATGCTTTCGAAAACCTAGATACAAAATGTGGTGTCATTCCGTCCCCTAATTTTAGCTTCGAAAATCTAAATACAAAATGTGGTCTCATTTCGTCCCCTACTTTTCGCTACAGATCCCTCCAAGCATAGAAAGTTATTTTATAACCACTGCACTTTCAAGAGCGTGCGTATGCTTTATAACTGATTATCCATCATTAAACATCTTGAGTGCTAATTTTAATAATTATGAGTTATATTTTATTAGAGCAACCGATAGCGGTTAAGTAATATATTTTACAACAAAAATATTTATCTGTTTGTTACTGCTGATCTGTATAATAACTAGCGTAACGTGTCTTTCAATGAGTTAAATAAAACATTTAAGGATAACGGTTTTATCATTCATTTTTGTGTTTTTACATTTGTCATGCAAACTATCAATTGAAGTATCCCAAAAAGTTTCACATTTAAAGAAAGTACAATTTTCTTCAGAATATTAATGTTTTATTATTGCCATTCCCAGCCTGAATTCAATCTTAAGTGTCTTTGAGAAAAACCTATCATAAAAACAGTAAAAACTATTTTCAAAACACTAATAAACTAAAATACGCCTAGCGGAAACCAGTATACATTGAACGAAAAAGAAATTCGTTCTGTGCTTTGGCTGCCTATTTCTAGTTTGAACCATAAACGTCTTCATAAAGAAGTATATAATGTAGGTAATACAAATTGCAATGTATATTTGTCAGCCTATTCGTTTCTGATTTAATTTCAACTAAATAGATTTCGACGTAAATTTATATTGCTTGTTATATCATTTTCCCAGGGAGATTTCAGCATGCAATGCATTTCTATACGTTGCATTGCTTAGTTATAGAACTATGATACTATCTATGAGGGAAATCATAAAAAAAATCCCATAACTGATTTTTCAATCGCATACATATCAATTCCAATCTTTTGCATTTTGTCATAAAAGACATGAAATTTGCATAGTAGTACTTTTTGTAGCGTAAGGAACCATTAAGAAAGATTATTTCAGAATCCTGCCCTTAAAGGGGTAAACAGAGATTGTTTATCAGATTTCCTCATTCAAACCATATTACATCTTATCTATATTACATCATTATCATCATTCTTGCCCTGTTGGTATTAAATTTTTGAAAATTGCAGAATATATTACATTTTAGCGCAGATTGTCAATAAGGAAAAAGTTTTCATTATTTCCGTCTAAGGTTGTGAAAACGCATAAAAAGCTTTTTAAAAAGTGATTAACTAAGCGAAACAAATATTCGTTTTAAAACTTACAACGATTTTTTCTATAAGGAAAGGGCAACTGACGTCACTGTTGGTTAAATTACCGTTGGTTTGGGAGAAAAACCTGTTCGTTCTTTACGACTCCTACAGTACACATGAGATGGAGCGATTTGATTGGTCTACGTTAAACTGGTCTGTGATATGATTGGCCTACGTCACCATGACGATTCCTGCAATGATATCTGCGACAAAAATGCAGTGGTAGATTGGTTGATGGAACTGTTTGTTTGTAAACATGCCATTTCCTTATAAGTTGGCATTAAATATACATTTACATGTTAATGTACTCAACATAAACTGACATATGCTTCAAGTGAATTCAAGTTGGAAAGAACATGGATTTAAAAATATTTATCATATTAAATATGTTAATTAAGCAAAATGTCCCCAAAGGCCATGTGTTTGAATATTGTTCATTGAGTTAGTAAAAATTAAAAAAGTCAATATTTAAAAAATATATCTAGCTTTACTAATATTATAAAGAAGTAAAGTTTATATGAGAGGGTCGGGCAAGAAAGTGCTAATCCACATTTGTAAACTTTTGATATATGTCAGTTTCAAAGTTAGATCAAATACTCAAATCAAGATATATAACATAATTGTTTTTCCAATGTTTTAGTTACATTTGAGATATTCTGAATAACAAGATGGTATTACTTTAATGATATTACTATTAAGTTCTTTGTAAATTAGTTATCTTCATTGGGGGCACAAAGATCTGGGGCAAAAACGAAACCTGCGCCATATGCTGGCACCAAGTTGCATTATAAACAAATAATATGTAGGACATTATAATTTACAATAATAAGCAACAGATTACACTGTTAGATTTATTTCACCAAAAATGTGGCTTGACACTTTGTTGCACCGACCCCCTCATATGTTTGCTGGGAGTATTCTCCGGAATTACCAAACCGATTTGAAGAATAATGGTGGCGAAATTATTGTGACTAACCCTACTCCAACGTAGGCTATATTTCATGTCAGTGCCTCGATGGTGTCCAGGCGTAAAAAAGTTCTAAAATTGCGATTTCTATGATACTGTTAGAGATGGAAACCTGAAATTTGGCATGGTGGTTACTTTTAAGATGTAAATGTTCACTAAGAACTGTTTCTAAAAATAAAAAATTTTAAAGGGTGAAACGAGTGGAAAACGTTGAGTTAGGAATTTCAAATTTGACACGCTTGTTACTTTTAAAACGTAAATGCTCGCAGAAAACAATTTCTAAAAAATCGAAATTTGAATGTGTGTAATGAGCAGAAAAATTTCTAAAATTACGATTACTTTGGAACTATGAACCAATTTTAATTTTTTGTTTTCTGGATACTTACTAATGACAGTTTCTTCTTAAAACTGGGCTACATTTTATTTCTGTGCAACTGCCCTCGATGTAAGAGCGACGAATGTTCTAAAATTGCAATTTCTTTGGATGTGTTGAGACTAGAAATATGAAATTTCTCATGGTGGTTGCCTTCTAAAAAATCGAAATTTAAATATATGAAATGAACAGGTATTGTTCTAAAAACGTTCTAAATGGTGATTTCTCAGCAACTTCTAGAAATGAAATATCAAATTCGACATATTAAGTACTTTTATGTCGTACATACTTGCTTATAATAATTTCTGTAAATTCGAAACTTAAAAGAGCGGGAAACGTTCTAAAATCCCGATCTTACTTTGGAACTACTGAACTCATTTTGAATCTTCTCTAAGGGTAATAATGATGACAATCTATGAATAATTCTTTTTTTTTTAAATCTCTATATAAACTACTACCCTTAAAAGGGTGCAAGAGCGAAAAATTTTCTAAAATTCCAATTTCTTTGATTCTGTTAAGGTTAAAAATGAAATTAGCTATAGTGGTTACTTTTAAGATATAAATGATAAGAACGTTTGTTTAAGTATTCGAGTTTTAAAAAGATGAAATGATTGGAAAATGCTTTATAATCGTGAATAAACTGAAACTAATATGGGTCTAGAATTGTTTAATTTTACAAGCAGGTTTCTATTAGGACGTGATGGTCCCAAAGAAAAGTTTAGAAAAAACGTTTCAAATGGATGAAAGGAAAACGTTTTGCAGTTATATTTTCGCTATGATTTCTCTGAAACTGTCAGCCTAGATTCCTTAAGTCTGGCATAGATATAACTAAGACGCCGGTGCGCGCAAACAATGTTTTTGTTTTAATTTAAATTAAGAAAAATTAAATAAATTATTTGTCACGCCAGTGTTAGATATATTTTTTTCTGAGCAATGGGATAAAACTCACGAATCAGAAACTGTTATAATTAATTAAAATGATAGTAATAAAGAAACATAATTGCCAAACAAGTAAGGAAGAACCCTATGCCCATATTCAGCCTTTCGGCGCACAAAAATTACCGTTAAATATATTAAACCAATGTTTCCGAAGTAATTACTTTACGGTATTTTAATTTTTATTGTGAATCAATGTATATTAATACTGTGAAAGAGAAACATTTGTTTGTTTGTAGGAAATACACATTGAATCCAGTGAACCGATTTGAAAAATTATTTTACTGTACGATACCTGATAGATAGAGTTCCCATTTAGACTGCATTGTATCTTTTTTTTTTTCTTTTGGACGGGAGTGGTTGCAAAGAGTGGAATGAAGGTTTTCTCATTTATTCAAGTCTCAATGTTCAACTAATGTGATACAAGATGGAAGTTTTCTCAAAATGTGACTTAATTAGTAATATTTAAATTATCTGAAGCAGTATAATATCACCCTAATGTTAGTAGACACACAAATACCACTTGGCATATATCGACAATCACGCGTGCAAAGCCGTGGGTTATGCTAGTATATATCTACTAAATCAACATTTTAACGGAGGGTAGTTTTTGGGTCTGGAGGTCCTGATCGTTGAAACCCTAGCGAAATGTTCCGGAGTAGCTTTTCTACGGGTGGCTACAATAAGTAGCTTACCAACTACTTAGTTAAAATTAATTTGATGAGTACTGAATGACATGTTTATTTTAAAAATAAACTATTCTAGATTTTGTTACTATGTAAATATAAATACTGAATTCTTATAGTATGTGCGTATTAAATTCATTTGGTACATTGGAGATTTTTATGTTAATAAAAGGGAAGTAATATTTTTCTAAAACATTCGAATTTCACTTAATTATTGAATTCCTTTAATTATTGAGCCAGTATGTTTTGTTTTTTAATTGTATAACATTTTTGTACATTTGTACACCTCAGGAGCAAAATATATTTTGCTAACTTGTGTTATAATACCATATGCCTTAGAGTAGCCAGTCGTCCTTCAGACGAAACATGTGTAGCACTAGAAGGATGTGTTAGAAAACAAAATAAAGCTTAAGGCATTTAAACAACCTACATTTAAATAGCCTATTTTGAGCATATAACAAAATTATCTTTTATTGTTATATTTGAAAGTCTGTATAATTAGCTATCCGAAGAGGTTTTTGTTTCCTTCGTATGATCATTAGAAATGTAGTTATAGCTGATTTTGTTTCAGCGCAACCGGAATTGTACATTTAAGTAACCGGAAATAGGGTTTTAAGTAGGTTCATGACGGAAAAGATCTTCTAATATTTGGATTAAAGAAAGTACAACATATAAATCCGGAAAGTTAAGGGTAAACAAAATATGCTTATTTAAAAAACTGCGATTATATTCGAATTTCGCCAAATTCTTGAATTAGTGCCAATTTGGCACTGTCTTTGGCGACTTATTTTTTACACCAAATTTGGCGATATTTAGCTAATTATCACCGAAAAGTTTGGCGCAAAAGTGTATATGTATGTGTACTGTGCATAATTCCCATCTTTGTACTCTAAATTTTAATCTGGTATTATTTTTAAAAGGCTTTTTTATAATATTATATCTCAATGGCTACTTAATCATTCAATTTATAGCACGTATATTTACGTCATTCATCTATTTTATTATTTACTGTAATAATAGCTTTTAATTGCACATTAAAACTACTGTATATTAAAACTGGTCGTTGGGGGCCACCGTAATACTTACCCATGCATAATATAAAATATGAAAATAAAACATGTGTAAACTATTTATAAAATGCATTGTAATTCGAATAAAATCGTGGCTTGATGACGTCATAAACTTTAAATGCTCTATTACTGAATTGCGTAAAAGAAACACCTTTATAATTCCAAAATTGATAATCATCTTAGGGGAAAGTAGCCTAAAATGGTCCTAACGGGCAAAACGATCCATATAACACATGGGCTGATAAGTTCCCGGTCTAATAAAAAAACACAACTTTTTAACATAATTTTATAACTTTATAACTTTAAAACTTTAATAAATAACACAACTTTAATAATAAATAATAATAATTTAATAATAATAATAATAATAATAATAATAATAATAATAATAATAATTTAATAATAATAATTTAATAATAATAATTTAATAAATAAATAATAATAATAATTTTATAATAAATAACATAATTTTTATAACGAAAAAGCTCCAAACACCGAATATTGATATTCGGTGGTGAAATATTCGGTGCTTAGAATCATCGATTTGTTGTTGTTTTTGGTCAAAAGTCAACACGCGTGGCACCCACTTTGACAACAGCTTTTTCATAGACAAATGTTCATTCAAAATAAAACCTACACGTTTCTTGGATATCTTCAGAGTCTGAGCTATCTCCTGCAACTTCACTTTACGGTTCCCCAAAACGATTTTGTGGACTTTTTTTATGTTTTCCGGAGTAACCACCCCTTTTGCGTGGTGCATCACTGGTATCCGTACGACCACGTTTAAATTCAGCAAACCAGTCAATAATGGTTGATTTACCTGGTGCAGTGTCGGGATAACACATCAAGCCAACCTTTTATTTGAACGGTGTTTTTTCCCATCAAATAACAATTCTTGAAATTCTTGTTTATCCATTTTTTTGTTTATCAACAAAGTCGTTCAACTAAAACCACTCTAACGTTTTATCCACACACCAAATCGTAATGACATTTTTTCTGCTACCTTTTAAAGGTTAGTGTTTACTAAAAAAAAGCATCGGTTCGGCGTTTGCAACGCCATCTGTGTGCCAGACCGGGAACTTATCAGCCCATGTGTTATGTTTCCTTCCAGATAGCTCGCGCTATCTCCAAGGTAACACATAAACTAGTTGTGATAAGTAGAGATGAAGCAATGGTGGTGTTCAAGCGATCGCAGTATTACACGTCTGAATAGAATTCTTTGAAAAATTGGTTTTTATAACATCTTTCATAAGGTAGGTACCAACTTTCATATTTTTTTTTATTACAGTCTGTCATGTACAGAAATATGACTTGGTTTACTTAAAGGAGTATGCTTTTAGATGTGAATTACACTTATGTATTGTAATAATTACTTTTATATCCCTTATTTTGCCGATAAAAAACAATTTACAATTGTTTTTAAATGAAGGATCATTTTGCCCTTTGGTGAGGGTTAAATGATCCTTTGGACACTTTTTTAAAAAACTCTATTTTTTTTCATTACTAAATTTGGATTTAAAATATTATTAAAATATGTTTATAATGCAAAATATAGTGTAAAACATACTAGCAAAGGGCCAAAGTTTTATTTAAAAAGTTATGTTATTTTACACAAGTTTTTTATTTAAGGGGATCATTTTATGCCACCTTCCCCTAACTAACGGTTTACTGCGTCGGATTAAGCGTTTCATTTCCAATTAAAATATATCTTTGAATTGAAATTTGAATGAAATACAGGGTCAGGAAAAATCGAAGAGTGTGGAAAATAGTATTACAAATATCTCGACAACTAATCATTTGATCGACTTCATTCTTTATGCAAAATTTGTTTTTTTATTGTCTTTTATATTCACTCCTTAAAATAAACAATTTCAAACAATTTTATATACCTTTTAACAGAACGAATATTTCGAGAGTCCGAAAAAAATAGTTCCGAGTAAAAATAATCGATGTGACTGAAATTCAATAAGCTTCTTCCCATTATTGCATACTCAGTATATACCAAATTTCAAGTCTCTATCTCAATTTGTTCGGGAGATAGAGCGTTTACAGACACATACACGCAAACGGACGGCAATTTTTTTTTTCTAAAAATATGTTTTTCTCAATATCCAGTGTCTGAAACCTGTAAATCCGTATGATGGGTAAGTAATAAAACATTCTACATCCTGAAAGTACAAAAGAATTTTAAAACTAACAGTCTCTTTAATAATTAGCGCAAATATATTTGAATGGCATTTATTTTGATATGGTATTTTGATAAGGTAAGGTTTTGATAAAGTTGTTAAAGAATGTCGAATATATATGTATATTTCAAATAAATGAGATTGTAGAAAAGAAATCGCATTTTTTGAAAAATGAAATAACTCTGTATTATAACGATTTGGTATTTTCTCATCAGAAACTTAACAAAATATTAGCATAAGGTTTACATTCTACATATGCAATTCTTTATTTATATAATATCCAAGGATTTAAAATATTTGCACGCTGTACTTGCTGTAGTTTAGACAAAACCTCAAGACCCACGTTGTTCTCCAAAAAGTTATACTTTTTCTCATTTTTTTCTTTAATTTTTTCCTATTTTTTTTTATATTACACTAAAAAATCCATAAGGATGTTTTTTTTTTTTTTTTTTTTTTTTTTTTTGCTTCTAAATTTTTTTCGAATGAAATAACATAAAAATAACTTTCAAACTGCTCTGTATTTTAACTAACAAGCCGGAAAAGATCTCTAATGCACTTAAAAGCAAACATGAAATACACGGATGCAACTTTGAGCAAAATTTATTGTTATTATTACTATTATTATTGCTGTTGTTTTCTTATTATTTCATTACAAAAATGTTAAAATCCAGACGTACTTATTGATTCTATGTTCAATTAAGTTTTGTTAAAGGTTGACTGTTTGAATGAGCAATGCTCAACATTTGAAAAAACCAATAGAAGGAAATTCATTGCTGTATAATATTTTCTGTCTAGACAATTGCAATCTCATAGACCAGACTCATTCAGTGGATTCTTTTCAAAATGAAGTTTATTTCCAAAGCATTGGTTTTCCAAAGCATTACATAAAGAAAATATGTATCTACTTACATTTATTTTCGCAATTTGATCATCAATCTGTTTTTTTTTTTTTTTTTTTTTTTTTTTTTTTGAATAAATACGTTATTCAATTCTCTTAAACAATTCACCATAAAAGAACAGGAAAGTAACTTGCAAGTTCTTTTACATTATTATTTAAAAAGCGGAAAAAGGTCTCTAAATAAAAAATGAATTTCAAATTTTAAACAGGGACTTGTCCGACTGGGAAGTAAGAATGTAACGAATATTCGGCCACTATTCAGTATTTGGCCTATTCTTCCCTTTTTCCCAATATTCGGTTGGTCGAATACAGAACAGTAGTTGGCCAAATAATGTTAGCTATTTAACCGAATACATTCATCTATTTTCTTTTTTTTTATGCTTTACTTTTCTCAAATCCAAATGGGGTATTTTCTGGAACATTGTTGAAGATATTTTCATTTTTCAATGCACAAAATTTTCAGTTATTCTGAATCATATATTAAGAAGTCAAATTGAATTTTGTATAAAACCTAAGGATCTTTATAAAAATGGTGTCGAAATTGGAGATTTAAACCAATTTTATAGACACAACTGTCACGTAAAAGTCTTCATTGGGAAACAATAGATTGCAACTAAAGATACAATACTGTAAAAAAAAGTTAAAAACACTATTTGATTTTAGAGCGCTTGGATATTAATACCTATGAAATTCGCGTGCATATAAAAATGGCCTTGTGATTGAGCCTGAAAAAATTGTATTATTCAGTAGTACCAGTCTTAAATGTATTTAATACAAATTTTTTTAGTTGGAAAATTCAAGATTTTTCATGATGTCAGTTTCTTTATGTAATTTCGATGTGTGTTCAGTAAGTTGTAAAACTTTTGGTTGTGTATATGCTGGTTCAACTGTTAAAAGTTATATGAAATATATATTTTTTACTTTTACAAATTTGTTGACAAATAGGAACACAAACACCACACAAAAAAAAAAAAAAAAAAAATTACTTGATTAAAGGCTATTTCAGAAAGTATCTTGTTGAGAATCATAGGGGAGAATAATCACTGTGTGGGGCTCTTTAATTTTTAATGTAAGAAAGGATAAAAGTATCACAAAATAGTAGAAGTAAAGAATTTTATTTATATTTTAGTGGAAATATCAACTTATTACCATTCTGACTTACAGAAAATCAATTTGATACGTCTTAGTATAAAAGGATACAATGAAAATTCTTAATTTATTGCCATGACAGAAGATTTCTAATTTTAAAAAAATTAAAAAGCACATTTAACAGTGGTAATTAATTCTTATATTAGATAAAATGTATATTAATTGCAAGCATTTATAGATAAAATTATACAATTAGTAATTTAGAATTGAACAGTTATGTTTAGAACAGCAATACGCAGAAGCATATCTGTCAAACTTCAATTTTTTTTTAATTACTATCAGAAGTTTTGAAAAAAAAAAAAAAAGAATTTTCTGATTTTAATTAGAATTAGATTAGACGCCAGATAAAAATGAAAGATGTGTTTCGTTTACTAAACACAGAAAGAACTTCAGAAACTTTTTTTTTCTGGTAGTAATTGAATAATAATAATAATAAAAATTGAAGTTTGACAGATATGTTTCTGCGCATACCCGAATGATTCATTCAAATAATGAAAATAATTGTTATGCCCATCACTAGTGATGACGTTTTCAGGTTTAAATCTTTTTTTGAGAATTACTGGAAAACAGAACCCATGTCTTTCTGCTATAGTTGTATAATGGTATTTTACAAGAATAAGAAATGTGACTTTTGCAGATTTCTGCCAGTGGTTGGTTATAAATAACAAATTTACTATTTTAAACAGATTTTCAGGGAGATGAAAATCATGAACAGCTGTGATGAGAGACTATTTAGGATTATACTCTTTTATATGTAACAGATTTTTTTTTAATGAGAAAATTCATTTTTAAACAAGTTTAAAATGTTATTAGCAATTTTCCACTACGAACTTTCGAGATAGGGTTCGGCGTGCTCGGACTCTGATGACATAATTTTCTTCGTGATCGGGCGCGCTTGGGCTCCGATAAGAGAACCCGAATTCTTATCTAATATACTTTATTGAAAATAAAAGTATGCATGGGGGGTTTTTTTTACATAAAAAGAAGAATATATAACTATTTGCAATTATTTTCTATTATAATAATTTGATGATTTACTTTCACCTTTAAATTAATCCACTGTTCAATTTTCCCAAACATTTCACCATAAAAGAACAAGGATATAACTTGCCAGTTGTTTAGTATTATTATTTAAAAAGCAAGAAAATGTTTCTTAATAAAAAAAATGAATATTAAACATTTATTTATTTATTTATTGAAAAACGTTAAAATCCGCGCGTACTTATTGATGATGCCTTTATTTTCAGAGTTTGTTTTGAAGCAGTTATTGTTTGTAAGAGGAGGTGCTCGACATTTTAAAATTTGAATATAAGAAAAAAATATCAAGTATATTTCGTAATAATTTGTCTGTCGAAACGACTGCAATATTATAGTCTAGATTTATTTGGCGGTTTCTATTCAGCATTGAGTACATTTCAAATAAATTATTTTTCTGCATAAAAAATAATATATATATACATAAAGAAAAAATATATTTAATTATATTTTAAAAGCTAAATAATGTCTCTAACGCACTTGACAAAGCAAATTAATTACGCTTAAAGTAATGTTCAGCAACATTTATTTTTTTCTGTTACTAAAATGTTAAAATCCAGACATATTTATTGATGCAGGTTTCTGTTAAGTTTTGTTTTTAAAGAGTGGTGTTCAATATTCTAAAAAACAATATAAGTAAATAAATTGTTTTCAAATACGTTCTGGTAATATTTGCTGCAGTGTGATAGACATGCTATTCATGTAACTGAAAAATGTAATGCAATTTTTTTTTTCAATAAATATCGGTGGAGCACGGAAGCCATAAACTCCATACGTTGGTTATGGTCCACTAGGTCTGACACCTCTGAATCTGCAGACTGACAGAATAGGCTCCTTTGACGGGTTTTGTTCAGAATGAAAGTCTATTTCGAATGTATAATTTATTTGTCTGTTTACCACATAAACGGTCAAAAAGGTAATTATTGATAATTATGCATTCAGTTTTATCATTGAATATTATCCTACAATTAATCAACTGTAGCTAAAATAACCATTTTTATCATGAAACTACTCATGCACGTCATAATTTATTCAGATTTCATCATCAAATACGGGATATGTTTTATCGTTTATAAGGCCTTAAAATCTAACTATTTACAAATATTTATTCAGCTTAATTATTTAATCTCACATTAGAATAAATGAGCTATAGTTAGAATAATAATTTTCATGAGAAAAAAAAATCTTGAATATACTCAGCATATCTTGACAGAATTAATTTCAGAAACACTTCCTGAAACTCTTTAATAATATAGTTTGAAACACACGAAATCGATACCTTGCTTGCTTGCCTGGCTATTAGTGATAGTCATAACCCATTTAATATATTTTTAAAACAAATTTGTTACATGTTTTTATTTATTTATTTTTTGCGTATGTGTGTTTTGTTTATTTTATAAGAATTTGTAAGTAGAGAATTTTTTTTATTTGCTGTATTTTTTAATTTTTAGATTAAAAATTCTCTATTCTGTGTTGATTTCGAAAGTTTATCTGTACCTTTAAAATCAATCTCAACATTTCAAAAATAATAATAAGCGTATACCCTTAATTTTGCGGTATCGATATTGACAATTTTTCATATATGCATATGTCTATATATATTATATATGCATATGTCTAAAAATTATGCAGAAAATAATTATCCATAAATGTTAATCATAATTGTATTCCTCCTGCACATTTTCTGCTGGATTTTTTTTTTTCAACGACAGATGTTTATTTTCTTCAGTTTATTTTATTTTCAGATTTATGGACAGAAGAATGTCAGAAAACTATAATTTATTGGTCAAGTACAGAAATATGATGATGACTACCAATTTCTATGATTTGTCATGTAATATAAACTATAAAAGATAGGAAAATTGGTAGTCACAATTGGAATCACCGAGGCAGAAAGAACTATATAGCAGTTATTTAGTGATTTTCTTGTGCTAAATGAACCCCTAAATGCATTTCAAAAACAAAAACGATAAAAATTTATTGAAGCAGAAGCAGCAGCATGTAAATGAATGTCCTTTCATCTTCTAAAAATAGCTTACACTAAATGTATCTAAATTATTACTATTAAAGGTCTTTTCTTATCCAAAATCGGGTTCAATATTCAGAAAAAACTTTATGCTGGCTCGAAATTTCTCACTGAATTCATAAAAAGTTGTGAAAACTTAAGGCTGTTTTCATGTTCTCCTGTCAATAACCTGAATGTTTCTGACATATTACAAAGTCAGTTTCATATCTACAAGCAAAAAAAAAAAAAAAAAAAAAAAAAAAAAACTACCAAATTAAAAAATAAATAAATGAACAACTTATTTTCTATTTCTATAAATTTAATTTAATTTCGTCTACAACTAGTGTAACCCGATGCCCCTTTTTAATGATTGTTTTTTCTCAAAAATTCTTCAAAACATCAACTTTGATAGTAGTTTCTGGAGAGTGTTTTACTTTTTTAGAATGATAAAAATGTTGTCTGTTTTTTTAATGAAAATATGAAAATTTTATGCATTTGGACACGGGAGCAATTTTTTAATTGCGACAGAAAGTATCATTACACTTAAAATTCATTGGGAATTCAGTCCTAAATGTGTAATTTTAGAGTGTGTCATAGTTAATCAAAGGCTTGTTCATTACCTATCCCTTTTTTTAATTAAACTTTAAAAATTTAACTGAAGTCGAATGACGTATTAGAAGATTATCGCAAAAACGTATTCGTGTGATGAGATATTTTTCCTTACCAAAGATAACAATCCTGAAGGCTACAAAGGTAACAGCATATTATTAATAGCTGTCTTTATGAGGCGAAATAGAGCGTACTTACACCTAAAAAGGTAGAAACAACTTCAAAACTTTCTTCCTTTGTTAGTGCAGGTTTTTACTTTACTCATTAGTGGTAAATTTAGATATTAAAATAATAAAGTTGAAGACTCACTAAAATATGTAATTTGTAACAAATGTACCATTTGAATACCCAAACTGCTGACATAAGTACAATGTAGAACTACAATTAAATGGAGCACTTTCTTAAAATAAACGCATACAGCATTCACCTGCATGCCATATTGACAAGAGTTTATTAAACAAACATGTTACTCGAAACATCCTGTTCTTTTTACATTATGCGAGCATATCTCAGGGCATTTTTTCACTGAAATATCTTTGACCTCTGTTAGGAGTGGGCATTCTTTCACGTGCGAGAAAAGACAGTACACAACAAACTATTTCAGCCCAACACGTCTTTGTTCTAAAATAGCGTGTAACGGATAAAGTTCTTATAATTTGTTGTTTCTCTATCTGTCTGGGTTTTTTTTTTTTTTTTTTAACAGACACGCGCAGAAAATTTTAATGAGAACAAAGCCAAAAAGAATTTAATTGTATCCTGAAATGTCTTTAAAATTTTTGATAAGAAATTACATGCTTTGTTCAAATGAAAATTACCTTTTCTTTTAAATAGCACCATGTATATCTTACTAAAAATCAAAGCTTATGCTTGCTAGAATAAAATAATAAGACAGTAATAAAAAGTTGCTGCTTTGTGCTTTGAAAGACTCCGATAACAGAAGAAGAGACAATGTTCACATTTCTTTGTTCTATAAAGGAAGCTGCTGTTTAGTCCGTGGATATAAAACAAACTCGATATAAACTGTATCACATGGAGATATTTTTTTTTTCTTAGAAGCAAAAAATTAAGTTTGTCCAGTAAATTCTTTATAAGGCTTTCTTTATTGACTCAAGATAGGTAAAAAGAAACAAATATAGAAGATTTTATTGCCGAAACATTCTTTAGATATTTTTGTTGATTTTCCTCAAATTTATTTTTGGTGTTTAAAAAGATTGTTTTTGATTTTTTTAAAGTACAGTTTCAATTGTGTCGTGAAATATTTTTATATACAATAATTACATATTTAATTTCCTAAATGGCCTTCTATGCATTACGCTATATGGCCAGAAATCACGGACACTTTGAATTTTCGCGTTTCGTCAAATATCTATAGACAAATACGTCACAGATTCTTCTGGAATTTCAGGAGTATAAAGAACAATCTCCTATCTTTTATCTCATATCTTTCAGGGAATATTTTATCACGAGAGTTACATGGGTGCAAGAAGTCTATTCACGTGAAGACTGAAAACTTTTCTGAATATTAGGAATACCCAAATTAAAATAGGTTAGAAGATTTTTATGTCTTGCATTTTGGCTAAAAATTGATATCTAACAATAAATGAAAATGATTAAAAGTTCTTTATAGTAAAATTGCTATTATTTAAGTACATAAAGTAGAATTTAATATCAGTCAAAAATCTCTCCAAGACTGAAATCAGTCCGGAGACTGAAAGTCTTGCATCCATGGAGAGTTATTAGGAAACAAACAAAAGTATAACTAACAAAAAATAATATTTTCGATAATCCTGGTAAAATAAAATGCTGGAAAGGTTTGTAGCTACATCACATGACTATCTGGATCTTGTGTAACATTTGTGTTCATTTGTATAAGAATAGCTAGGGTTACTCAGATTTATAATTAGTGTCACGGTGAACATGGAAATTTAAAAAGCAGTCCTCATGGAAAGAATATAGCATTTATAAATGATTATTTTTTCTATTCAGATTTAGATTTACGCATAACAAATGAGTTTAAAAAAAAAGAAAAAGAAAAAAAACGACTTTTTTTTAAACTTTGTTATTTTTAAAAGATAATAAAATATATAACTGTGATATTTATAAAATATGCGTTTAATTTATTCAAAATATAATCTAGTTAAAATTGAAATTAAAAAATAGTTGCTAATTACTTAAATAATTGTATTTTTTTTAATAACAATGTTTAAAATAGCCGGGGCGTAATCATTAAGAAACAAACTATATAATATAGTCGATAAAAAAAAATACTCAAAATCTTCTATTATTAAACACTGAAAAATTATAATGTTCAAATTAAAATCAGCTAGTTAAATTAAGAAAAATGTGCCGGCAGCTCTTTAAACTTTAATTAAAAGATTAACATTAATTAGCCAAATACCGCCTACACTTTTTATACTCATAATTAATGATTGTTAAACTTTCAAATTTTTAAGAGTTCTATCCCTCCCCCCCCCCTCTTCCGCCTTTGAAATACAATCTGAGATCGTTAATATTATTTTGTACTTAATTAACAAAGGACATTTTATTTTTATTCTATTACTTTGTTTTATTTTTCAAGATTAACGGTGCAGGTATTAAATCATCATACGAATCTTAATACTTTTACAGCAGAATAGTTAAATAACAAAGCGTAAATATCGTAAAATGTGCATAATGTACGGCAAACTTTACATCTAACGCATAGACTACAGTACGTATAATAAGTACAAAAAAATTGCTTGAACGTAAAAAAAAAAAAAAAAAAATCGGCTCGGCCTACAGGCACAGGTAGATTTCAAAGACGCAGACCATGGGGCGCCTGTTAGTTGGTGATGGCGGAAGAAATGAAATTGTTGCTATGATGCGGCAGTTGGAACCACCCACTTCGAAACCTAACTTGTTTGCATTCGGAGCCGGCAGGTATTTTTTTTAAATTATTTTTGGTATAAGGGTTGGTCCTATAAACAACTTGTCAATATAAAAGTTTTAGATAATATTAAGAGGATTTATAATAAATTTAAGCGGTTTTGATATATTGTGAATTGACGAAGTTATGAATTTTTTTCTTCTAAGAAATTATGGGTTTTTTTCTGTTTTCACAAAAAGCTCTCCCATTTTTCGTATGATTGCTATTATACGAATGAACATAGATTAGAGAAATTAAAAAACTGATGGTAATATTTTAATATTCTTCGTCAACCAACACTTTAGAACTTTCTTCATATTTTTCAGAAATGTTAACTTATTTCAGATATTAATATTATTTTTAAATTTGAGCAATAAATTCTCTTATTTTATTTCCTCTTCTGTAACATTAATAGTATATAAATAACATTCCCAGCAGACAAAATGATAATGAAAAAGTTGAACGATAAAATGATAAAACTAAGTGTTTGGTACATAAAATTTATATATATATATATATATATATATATATATATATATATAGATAGATAGATAGATAGATAGATAAAACTCAGTTAGATCAGTTAAATATATATATATATATATATATATATATACATTTAACTGTAAAACTTAAACAGTAAGAAATTATGTCATTGATAAATTTTAAATCAAAAAGAAATTACCAAAAGCATACGTTTAACAAGCAGTTTCAAAATAAAAAAGATTCATTATTATTTTACGAAAAGTTATCTGGTACTTGAAAATCGCACCAAACTAATATTCGCAAAATCTGACAAGTACTGCACTCACCTAAGTACTTGATTTTAGCAGTAAACCTCACAGTTTTCGATTTTTTTCCCTGAATAAATTATCGAAATTCCGCCGTTAAATTTGACCGATCTTACATTCAATTTTTTCAGTAAATATCACTTTAGAAGTTATTAACATTCTTCAACTATGTTTGGAGGCAGTATTATTTTTATTTTCTTTCTTTCTTTTTTTATCCTTTTAGTTACATATAAATAACTGAGTGGGAAAAAAAAAAAAAAAAAAAAAAAAAAAAACAAGAAATACTTTATAACAACGTAATAAGAAATCAGTCACTCCTGAGTACTAAAACCATTATTGTAACCTTTGAGAATGTTACAAAATATCAAAAGTCATATTATGAACAAGAGCATTAAATTACCTCCAATTTTCCCGTCTTCTTGGAAAGGGAGTGTCAAACTTGTAAAACATCAGTTTCAATGAATTTTAAATACGTTGTAGGGTTGGTTGAGAATAATTTAGTGAATATTGTAATGTTGTAGGGTTGAGAATATTTTACGCGACACGGCGGCTTTTGTTTTCTTATTTATGTTTGGCGGGTAAGCAAATTTATCATCGAATAAAATTGATGCGTCCATTTTTTTCGATGAATTTTACTTTATTGATACCTAATATAGGTAACGAATTTCTTTAATACGATCATGATGCTATTAATAATAATAAAGGGAACGGATGGAATGAAATGATGAAATAAAAACAACATAAATGAGCATTTGGAGCGAAAACAGATTATTTGACTTTTTGGCGAAAATGAGATTTTTGTCACTAATACTGTCCCTCCACAGTGTATAGGGACACAGTGTATCACCTCCACATATACCTCCACAGTGTCTAATGAACATAGTTTGCTAACAGAAATTTATCTGTTAGAGATAAATTTCTGGTTTACCTGTTCTCTGAAATATAGCTACATAATTAGTTTGTTTCAGATTACTTTATCTTGAAAAATCTCAATGTCGTAAGCTATTATAAGCATGGACAAATGTGATACTTAAAATCATATTAGATTGTGTCAAAATGTTTAAGGTTTTGCTTTTTTTTTTTTTTTTTTTTTTTACTTATCTGTACGGGTTTAAGCCTATCTCGAATCCCGAGCCCGATCCAAACAATTTTCGTTCGTTGGCCAATTTTATGTCATTAGACTCGGACTGAGCCAGACCCGGACCTACATTTTCTCTGCAGACTCGAGCCAGGATTTCCGGGATTACTGTTTTTCCTACAAACTCGATCTGGGTCTAAACTTCGTTCTTTTCAAGCAATGTCGAACTGGCAATTTTGTTTTCGCATAATAATAGTGAAATTGTACATTTGTTTAATGGGACTTTAGAAATTTATTTTGGTTAAATAAATTACAGAAAAATATTTTTAAAGAGATACTTTTTTTCTGTGCTGAACTTCAAAATTGAGGGGGTCATTTTCTTTCATTCTAAACAATATTTTTTTAGTGAATCTCCATTTGAATATAACTGTCTATGTAATCATCAATACTGTTATTCCGTATTCCATAGCTTGTGAAAATACAAGCTGAGAAAAGTCATACTTTATATTTTTTACATAAATATATATGACATATTCTTTTACAACAATTTTAATTCTAGAATAATTTTGGTTGAGAAATATCAACATTTTTATAGAAATTGAATCGGCTCTCATTACATTGATTATAGTCCGGGCTGGTCCATGAACTACAAACAAATAATAAAAGACGGGCTGACCCCGGGCCTTGCATTTTCGGCCCGTAAAAAAATGTATACTGAAAAATATATATATAAATTGATTTTACAGTATGATATTGGCATCCCAGCTGCCAGTATTATACCGTAAAATTAACAGTAATAAAAAGTAAAATAAGCAGTAATACACTACCGCATTTGCGCGGCAGTGTATTACTGCCGTGAAGCAGCTGGGATGCCAGTATTATACTGTAAAATCAACATTATTATTATTTTTTTTTCAGTGTACTTTTTCATTAGCAGGATGGCGAGTTTTATTGATCCATATTAATCTAAACAGATTTCTGTATTCACTACATTAGCATCTGCATTATCTGAGAATAAAATATAATGTTAAATGACCAAATCTTTCATCAGATAGAATTACTTTTCAATTTCAAATGTAAATTAATACGGATTAAAAGCGAAGAACAAATATAAATTGACCGATAGTGTTTCATTTTCTTTCTGAACCAGTTATCGGATGATAAGGATTTAATTATATTTGAATAAAAATTTCCAATTCAATTTTAAAATATACTAAAATAGAAATCGATTATTTTTTTTCGTACTTTCATATTTGCACAGGGACAAATTGGGAAAAAAAAGGAGTACTTTGGCTAGATTTGAATTAAAACTTTAATAAAAAAAATCAAAAAAATTGCTTAACTAATATTTATTATCATCAGTGATTTTCTGTGATTCTAAACTATATTAAAATACAATGTTAAATGTTTATTAATTCCAGACAGAAGTTTTATAGTATTTAAATAGTGTTAAGCTTATAACTGAAGACGTAACAATTGGTTATCCTGTTTTTGTTTTTTACGAATAATTAAGCAAAGTTTTCCGCCATAATTTTATAATTAAAGCAGAGGTCAGATTAATTAATGTTTTATTCATGTTTAAAAAAACTTTATTTAAATTTTAGTTAAATTAGAAATCAACTACAAATTTAAAACGTTAGTATTTGATCTACTTTTACTTTAAAAAAAGAACAAAAACAAAAACAAAAGAAAAGAAAAAATAAGGAAAAAATAAGAAGAAAAAATACAAAAAACATTTCATCAAAACATTTCTCTTAGACAACGGTCAAAGTGTTGTTGTTACCAAATAGAAATTTTGGAATACAGACTACTTTCTTGTTTATGGAGCATTTGAATGGGGTTTATTTTTTTCTTATTGACAATTCAAAACATTAAAACCCTGATTTATATTCCGATTACGCACCAGAGTGAAAAAAATATATCTTTTAAAATAAGCATTTATTAATCGTAGTCCATCCTCTCCGAAGCGTAAATAAAATCAACAAGAGCAAAAAAATATATATCTTAAAATAGAAATTTAAAATGCATATATAAATTTTAGCAGTGAGGGCTCGTGACTCGCTCTTTTTGGGGCACTAAATGCATGGCTGAAAATTTTATTCTTTTCTTGCCATTATTTTTTTTAAGAAAACTATTGTTTGTTTTAATGGCAGAATTTTCTACCAATAAATAAGGCAAATATTTCTTTTACAAAATAGTGGTAAGAAAATAATAAATTTTGCAACCATGCATTTAGTGCCCCGTATAAAGGATGTCACGAGCCACCACTGAATTTTAAATACTTTAGAACGTAAATAAAATCATCCAATAAAGCATATTCCTCTTTCTTATTTTAATTAGATTTCATTTTTTTTCTTTTACTTTATCTTGGAGTTATTTTTTTATCTAATTTTCACGCACACCATTGTTTTATACTATGCTGTTATTTTTCATTATGGCAGAATTGCAATTATTACATGATTAAATAGAGCGAAACATATATTTAATGCTTGTTCAAAAATTTTAACACTCTATATTTAAATTGTTTGTGATTTTTTTTTTGATAATTAAACAGCAAATTTAATCTTGCAATAGTTTCAGCGCCATTTCTCAAAGTTGCGAAGCAACCGAGCATAACGCCTTTATGTTTTTACCGTATAGTCCAGGAAACAGCGGCATTTTTTAATTGACCATTTCATACAAACTGAGCTTCAAATATGTAATTGATCTTATTTAATGAAAAAACAGCTGTCAGCTGTCACAACCACGGTGGATGAGGTTTCGGGGGCCACAACATCGCATAGCCTAAGGGAAATTATCAGAGACTCTTTTAAGGATGATTGCCAACTGGTCGATAATTGTCATCAATACATCCGTAATCGAGATCCCGATCATTTTGCTTAAACAATGCGATGATGTTGTAGTACCGAAAGCCGCATCCACCGTGGCTACGAGAGCTGACAACTGTTTTAATCACTGATTAATTAAAATCAATTACATATATGAAGATCAGCTTGTATGAAATGGTTAAGTAACAAATATCGCTGGCTATCGAATTAACAGAATTTTGTCAAAATTTAAAGCAAGAGCAATCGAAAAAATTCTTTTAGTCATTTTATTTTTGATATAATAATAAAAGAAAACTTTCTTGTAAATTTTCTGCTTTTCGCAATTTTTATAGTGCATTTTTGCTTATTTATTGGAATGAAGTTGGTTTATTTTTCATATATACATTGACTCGCATTGTTGATAACATGCTAATACGCGCACAATATTAGTTTAAAATAAAAACAGCAGATTAACTGACAAGTATGAGTTAGATGATAACCACACAATTAAATATTTTATTTCTTAGAGGATCAACTTTTATTTGTTTAAATAAAAAAAAAAGAGTTTTTAGTAGAAAAAAAATGTAATGAACAATACAAAAATTAAAAGATGACTGAAACCAGTATTACCATCATAATAAAGCCCTAAATTCTAAAAATTCTTTATATTGTACAATTCAAATACAATGATCGAAATTTAAAATGAAAATGTTACTGAAATCAAAATTTGTCAATCTTCATACTAGACTAAAACTAATGTTGCACAGTAATACAGTAAAATAAAAGTTGGTTAATTAGCAAGCATGCATTAGCTGATAACAACATTGTTTATTTAATATTTATCTGTTAGAGGATTAAACTTGACCTTTGAAAAAGCTAAAAAGAAATTTTAATTTAAGGCATTTTAATGAAAATTCGCATGAAAACAAAAAATATTTTAATCACTTGTTACTTACTCAGTTATGTTACACATAACTGATGTTCGATGTTGAATAGATGAAAATAAATTACATAAAATATAAAAATTACTTTTTATTTTATATAAATATATTCCATGAAACAATAAATAGAAATTTAAAAATGTAACTATGTTTTAATGGAATTACTATTTAAAAAGTGAGATTAAATTTAAAATAAAACGTTTTAATTTTCCAATATTATTGAAATCAGAATTAGAGGATTGATATACTGTTTACATAAGTATTATAGTTGATAAATAGTCTTGGTATTTTCAAAGTTAAATAGATAAATAAATGATTTAAAAATAAATTTGAAATTTGAAAATTAAATGAAAAACTAATATAAAATAAATATATTTGAGGTATTTAAAATGAAAGAGGTGTATTAAATACTCAAAAACAGGGATTTTCTGGATGCACCACAATGATTTCCTGTGGTATAAAATATCTTTAAGTGATATTTACAGAAAAAATTCGTGGAATTATCACTTATACCAATATTTTTATGCATAGATTAATAAGTCTAGATACCTTTCATGCACTTAACTCACGTTTTCGAAGTTAGTGACGTATACAATTATTTTTTAACTCCTAAAAGCGCGGGCGTCATAAGTTCCATACAGGGTGCATATGGTGTTTATTTTTAGATCAGAATATTTCAGTCGTAATCTTTGCCTTGCCTAATCATAGAATTCTTGGATTAAATAAGGCGAAAAATACTGTACGGAATTACTGATTTTAAAAACTAAAATATCGTTAAATGACTCCGTCTTGAAGGTGATGTTAAATGCCTCATTTATCTTCTGATACTTGTTCAGTTTTTTTACGCGTAAGTAAATATGACGGCAAATGCTCGAAAATGAATTATATAAAAAGGAAAAAAATATTTCATGGAAGTATACTGTACAAAATATAAATGAAAGTTTAAAAATTCAATTTTATTTTATTGTAGTAAATGAAAATTAAATTAAAACTGTGACTGGAGTTTAAATGAAAATTTATTAATTAGAAAACATAAAATAAAATATATGGTTAAAAAATTTGTTATTTATTTATCATAGGTTTAATCAAGATCATTTAAAACCCGAAAAGAATGCTTTATTTAATTTTTAATTAAAAAATTTTCGGTAAAACTAATATTTAATTTAAAAAAATTACATCTTTTACTTTTTTACTTTTTTTACACCTATGACACAAATAGTGACTTAAAAAACTGACTAAAAACAGTAACTTAAGACTTTAATGTGTCTTATTGGAAAATATGTATTAGGGTCATTCCATGGTAACTTAGGTTACATTTAGAATAATTGACTTCAGTAATTTTAGTAATATAACACTAAAAAAATATTCAAAATGTAATGTTTATATGATTTGTTAATTAAACCTATACCAAGCTAAATTTGGATAAAAATTACTTAAATTTAGTACTATTTCTTGAACGCTAAAAATTATATTTACTATGGTAACTTACGTTTCTGACAAAAAGAACGTAAGTTACCATAATAAATATAATGGCCAGTGTTCAAAAAATAGCACTAAAGGTAGGTAATTTTCCTCCAAATTTCGCTTTGCATAGGTTTAATTAACAAATCATATCAACATTACATTTTCAATATTTTTGGTGTTATATTATGAAAATTACTAAAGAACATTATTCTAAATGTAACGTAAATTACCATGGACTGACCCATTTACAGATAAACATTCCGTTATTTTATTTCTTAGTTCATAGGCATTTAATCTTTATCTTTTAAAAAATTGAGGAGACAAATGCTTCATTTATAGTCAATAGCTACATTATACGTTTAAATATCTTTGGCATTTACACATTGCTTAAATGCATGAATAAAGACGAAAATTAGTACTTACCAGTGACCGGCGTGTCATTTTCTAGTTCGACAAGTACACTCCCCGACAGGAAAGAACCGGGGAGATATAATAAAGTGTCATTATCGAGTATGATAATGAACTTTTTTAGTTTTTTACTAGGTTTGTTTGTAGCGATTTCAGTTCTGATATGGCCGTTTGTTGCACTGTACCACATTTTCTGTCACTGAAGTAGTTTAAGATAAACTTTATCTAATCTATTAAATCTATTTTAAATCTCGTGATTATATGTGTTTCATCTTATTTTCATAATTCTTCTTTGTTGAACAAGTAGCCAGTTGAAAAATCTGTTGAGTTTGAGAAGAAATAAATTCATTATTTATAGAGATGAAATAAATTCATTATTTATAGAACAATTTTACAAATGATTGTACGATATCACTTTTCTGTATCATTCACTATTTTCTTTCAATAATTCAATAATTACGGACGCACTTGATCATACAATTTTGTATGGCTCTGTTTTCTCTAAAACAACAAATATTATAATCTCTTAGTATTTTTTTAAAATTTGTAATATCAAAATAGGACAAGTTTTTAAATTGTGTTAGAAAAAATCATGCACGATGATTGTTACCTTTCTTTTCACTGCTTTTTTTTTTTTTTTTGCTATTTTATAATGAGTTGAGGTACTAGAGCTGTCGATTTTTTTTTTCATATGTCACAACACCACAACAATCTTTAGTGTTTTCTAACACTCTGGATCAAATTCTTCTCTTCATCATAATGCCAATATCCATAATTTTAAATTTACAAAACTCATAAAAAATTTCATGAATAAATTCAGATATAATTTTTTTTTATTCCGCACGAAAACTGTTAAGCAAATTTCAAAACTGACTCTCGGTTCTCCGGACTCTGCGCACGAGAACCCTTCCTTACGGATGACGGAAAGAGAAGATCTTCTCCAAACACGAATGATCAATTCTAAACACGGAAACACTGATCCTGCTTACAGATAACCAACAATACCACACACACTTCGAGAAAATGATATTAGCACATCTTCATCACTTTCGACAAATGATGCTCAGTCTGTATCATTCAACTGCCGCACAAAATCTATTATTTACGCTCCGTTGAGCATACGAAACTCCAAACTGTGAGTAAGCAACACCTTTCGTTGATCGCTAACGTTGTTCTGATCAAACAGTCCCTTCCCAACTCAGCGGTCACATACAGGCTAGGAAGCAGGAAGGTCAGAAGCTGAGGTTCCTCCCCTCCTTCTTTTTCCACAAGCAGACAGGTTCCGGTATTCCTTCTTCCAAGTTGAGTTCTTGCTGCAGGCAAAGCCCACTTTACAAAACTGTCAGATGCTGAGTTGTGATGACCTGGCCGTACAGATGCCAGAACACAGCCTACGAAGGGGAAAACAAGGGAAAGGTTAGATAAATGATATAGACCTGCAGGAAGTATATGTGATACACTGAGAAAAATATACTTTTTCTGGTTGTGAATGGAGGTTAAAGTTGGTTTGGAGAACAGGGAGAGGGAGAAAGACTTGACACCCCCACGATTTATATAGTTTCTGAAGCTTATGATTTGAAGAACAAAGGATGCAATAATATATCGTTATGATTATGACGATAGTATCTTTCCTGAGGTAGAAAAGTAAGGAGATGGGTCAGAGAGGGCATCCCTTGAAATTACCCTTCTATTGTCTCTATGTGAAACCTATATGAGAATACCTATTTGAGAATCGCTACCCTGTCAAATTAAAATTATATTAAATCATTTTCATTGGACTTTTTTAGATCTCTTATTGTTTCTTTGACCCAACTACGGCATAAATCAAGCGCAAAGGCAATAGATTTCCTCCTACCTTTTGCAGGTAAATAAATTTCTCAGTACCGAAGAGCACAGATGATGATTAATTTTTTTAAATTACTAATGAAAATATATTTATAAAAAATAAATATACAAATAATTTAATGATTTTCTTTAAATGTTTTCTTAATTTTCTCATAAAATAATATTTACTACGAGAATGTAAAACTCAGATAATCCTATAATCTGTATACTCAAACCTTAATTAGCCTACCAATTGTCTAACGTATTGTTCACCACAATGACAAAAGATGTTCAGCAAATACTATGAATAAAATGAAAAGTTAGTCCTCATGCGTACGAATAAAAACGTTCCTCCGTGAAAAATCTCTTGCAATTTTTTTATGGTTCTTTAAAAAATACAGGACAAAATATTTTTATATTCCATCAGAAATGCCCAGGACTGGAGCATCATAGATCCATGTGATAATCAGTTGCAGAATTAGAAAGATAGATAGAAAAACAGACAAAATGCTACCCCGTAGATCACAAAGTAATGGAACCCTTTTGTGCGTTCCTGTAAACGAACTATAAATGCTACTTACTGTACACTACAGAGAAAGCATGTTGTAGTATGATGTATATCAATCTCATTATGTTTGAAAAACCGTAACTTCAGTAAGGATGCATCGCAAATGATTTTTTCCCTTAGACTGTAATGTAACAGAATTCTTTTGTGTGTCCTTGTAAACAAAGTACACACTTCATTTTCAATACTTAACATTCTATAGTAAACCATTTAAACATATAAAAATTCCATGGCAATCCGAGTATATTTACGAGAGTTAGAACATGGACAGACATACGGCTGACAGACAGACAAACCGAATTCATAAACACTTTTCAACACTGTTGGAAAGTGTTAAAAAGACAAAAAACTAGCATGAAACTGAATTGTCATTAAAAATTCACATGTTATTAGACTTTATTGTTCGTTTGAGAAACTTGATGAACTGGCATTCGAAAACGGATGCACAGATTTTTTGTAGTTAATATCAAAATTATCCTTTAGCCATATTGATAATTTTGCACATAATTTAAAACACATTGAATTTAACGAGTTTTAAAGATGTTTAAGTTGCGCAACAATTGTTTTGAGAAACACGCATTTGAAATATGATATGTTATTTCCTTTCTCCACCTTTATAAGGAGCGCAAAGGTATACATTTTATGCCAAGTAATCACATTATATATATATATATATATATATATATATATATATATATTATTATTATTATTATTATTAAATACAAACAGTCGTACTTTTGCTTATTTCAAAGTTCGCTGTCCCTTAAATCTTTTTTTTTTTGTCAACAACATTATCTATTATTTATTACTTACCCATCATACGTAGTATAGGGTAAGTCTTGTAATCGTTTTGAAAATCGAAAAAAAATTTTGACGGATTTACACGTTTCAGACACTGGACATTCCGAAAAAAAATATTTTTAGAAAAAAAAAAATTGCTGTCCGTCTGTCTGTGTGTGTGTATGTGTGTCCGTAAACAATCTTCCTAACAAATTAAGATAGGGACTTGAAATTCGGTATGTACTTAGTATGTAATAATGGAAATAAGCTTATTGAATTTCAGTAACCTCGATTATCCGGAACTAATTTTTTCGGACTCTCGAAATATTCGTTCTGATAAAAGGTATATAAAATTTTTCGAAATTGTTTATTTTAAGGAGTGAATACAAAAGACAATAAAAAAACATAAATTTTTCATAAAGAATGAAGTCGATCGGATAATTAGTTGCCGAGATATTTGTAATCCTATTTTCCATACTCTTCGATTTTTCACGACCCTGTATTTCATTCAAATTTCAATTCAAAGGTATATTTTAATTGTAAATGAGACGCTTAATCCGACGCAGTAAACCGTTAGATAATATGATTACCAGTTTTGGAGTTATAAGGATGTTTCTTTTACGCAATTCAATAATAGAACATTTAAAGTTTATGACGTCATCAAGCCGATTTTATTCGAATTGCAGTGCATTTTATAAATAGTTTACACAGGTTTTATTTTTATATTTTATACTATGCATATCCATGATGGGTCAGGATTACGGTGGCACCCAACGACTAGTTCACTTTAGCATGAGGATTAATTTTTAATACTTTCCAACATAGTTGAAAAGTGTTAATGAATTCGGTTTGTCTGGCCATCTGTTCCGTTGCTCTAAATCTCGCAAATATACTTGGATTGCCATTTCATTGATATGTGTTATTGGGGTTTACTATGGCATGTCTGGTATTGAAAATGAAGTGTGTAACGTTGATAGTTTGTTTACAGGAACTCTCAAAAGAATTCCGTTACATTATGGTCTATGGGAACAAATTTTTTGCAATGTATTATAACAATTTTACGCTATTTCAAACATATTGAAATTGATATACATCACTGAGAATTACTACAAGGTGCTTACTGTAGAATATGGTATGCATATCATTTATCGTTTATTTGCAGTGACACACAATAGAATCCGGTTACAGTTCTGTCTATGAGCGATAATTGCTGGAAGGGCATTTTCAGTAGTGGTATGCGTTTTTAAATTTAACTAATATTTTGCATATTACTTGCTGTGTATAAATTCTATAAATTACATACAGGGTTGCACAAAAAAAATACATTTCCTTTTATTGACGGAAATTGCTGAAGGGGAATTTTCAACTGTGTTATGCGTTTCCTAATTTCTAATTGAACTAAATTTTAGCATACTATGTAGTGTATATACAAATCTATAAATCATATACAGGGTTTCACAAAAGAATTTGAATAGTTTTTCAATTTTTACTATTAGTTCACACTCTCCCTATATATATTTATATCTCTTGGTCAAATTTTCAATCGTTAATAAAACACTTTTTATTCATCCACTCAAGTTCAAATACATTTTTTAAACTTGTAGTGGATGACACTTGATGTTAATACAGTTTTTTCAAATATTAATTCATTAATTAAATTTAATTAATTAATTGCATCATAAAAAGTGACTAAAATAAGTAACGACGCTTGAGAAAATGGTCGGGACCTCTAGTTTAGTACACAGAAGATTGCGTGTTCGATTGTCATCGTGGCAAGGTTTGGTTATTTAAAAAGTTCGAAAAAAGAAAATTTTGGTACATTACTTTTAATACAATGTTTTACGCATATAATACATAATAAGTTAAAATTTATCTGTTATAAGGCATCAAATTATAAAGCAAAATATTGAAAATTAGGAAAAGAAAATATTTTAGTTTTATATGGGAGAAATTTTTTTCTCTTATATAAGATATTTAGCAGGATATAAAATTAGGAATAAATACCGTCAGTGGCGAAGCGTGTAGATCGTTGGAAAAAAAAATATTTTGTAGATTATTTTTTCATTCTGGGTTCTAGTCTAAGTAGGAATTGACTTTAATTTTATATATATATATATATATATATATTACTTGTTTGACTATAGATGGTAATTGCTAAAGTTTGGTTTTCAACTGTATTGAGAGTTCACTTAAATATCACCTTTCACTTTTTTAAAGAGGGAATTTTAATCCATTTTCAGCAGTGAAATACGCCTGTATTCATTGAATAATAACCAGTGAATTTTTTATCCCGGCTTGGGACGTTTTACACTCTATCGATGTACGCTTAGAGTAACAGGATAAAAAATTCACTGGTTATTATTCAAGGGAAGTTTTGTTACAGTATTTTTAATATGTTGGAAAGTGTTCAGAATGTATGCTTAACGCATGATTTTTCTTTCTTGTTATAATTTAATTAGGTGCATAAAATACATGCTTTCGGGAAATGAAGCGGAACTTTTCCTAAACTATATTTATCTATACGTAAATAGGAAGATAACCTTTCTTGTTTTGCAAAAGTAAGGAAAAAGACAACTAGCTTGAAAAATATATTTATCTAACTAGATAGCAATAAAAATGTAACGGAATATGTTAAATGCTAATAGGTTGGACAAAGAAATGTATTACTAATTTTTTTTACAGACATTTAGTTGAGTAATATTTTAAAGAAACATGTTTAATGCATTTTGTTTGCCCAGAATAGCACTGAATAAATAAATAAAAAGGAAAAACTAATGTAAATGCGGAGAACAGTTACCTTTTGTAAGCAGTGTTCAAACGTAGGTTACAATCCACCGTAAAAAATTATCAGATTGAGGAAACTGGTTTCTCTTGAAGTCTTCCGTTATTATTGTACTTTATTTTATTCATTTGACCCAGCATTTCTGAAGCCATTATCTTAATTATTTTTGAACGCAATTTTCTTTTGAAAATGTAAGCGCAATCTATTATATTTCATGTATTAAACCTTTTTTATGTTGATATTAAGAACTTAAACTGGACTTATGGTAATTAAAATTTGCCTTGTTCTTAAAATTCAGTGTGAAATTATGTACTTTTAAATGTGTAATTTTGTTGTTGCTGTGGTTCATTCTAATAATATAATATTTTCATTATAACTTAGGAGGAATTAATTATTTTGATATCACTTAACATGAATTATTCATTCAATTTTTCAAAAAGTTCAAATTATGTATTTTTCGTATTTTTCACAAACTATTTCTTATTTTATTGTTAATATTTTTGTGTTAACTAATTACGATAATTTTATTACAGCTTTTAAAAAACTGTATCAAAAATTATCAATAGAAATTAAAAATATATATATATATAAATAATTTGTTTTTATTAAATTTTTCTATTTATAAATTTATAAATTTATTTCAATACTTTTCAAAGTTTCTAAATATTGCAACTTAGCCGTTTATTAAATATCTGAATATTTTAAATTGCAACTTAAAAAGATTACTCAGACATCTCATATAATTAATTATTAATCGAAATTTTCCAAAACAATTCATACAGCATGTTTCTTAATATCATATTAGAGTATTTTCTAAAGTTATTTTTTTTAATTTATTTTTAGTTGGTATCAGGAACACATGCTAAAATTTAAAGTGTGTTTTAATTTACGGAACTGTGATCAATTACAGTCAGCAAAATGTAAATCCGTCTATGCCTTTCAAAAATATTCGCGATTTACGCAAAAGTTTTATGTGGTTTATTGAACGCATTCAGGTTATATTATAGAAAATGCTTTAAATCAGCTCCGGTGAATAATGTTTGTGTAATAAATTCAGTAAAATAATAAATGTAAACTACCATTTGTTAAGTTTTCAGTTTTACGCTAGGTCAGATGTAATATATTGAAACGTGAAATTATTTAGGATCAAATGATCTTGTATTTTGTTATCAAAACTACATTCAAGAATAGTTAATCTAAAAGATCCTCTGTAGTATGTGTAACCCAGTATTTACATTCATAGAATTTACAAAGTGCAGTTTTTTAAGCCAAAATCAAAGCAAAACACAATTATATATCTATATCTATATATATAATTAATTAATTAACTTCATGAATCTAACAGTACGAAATATTACAAGTTGTCGTGCATTAATCTCAACTTTGTTTTGTGAATGTCCTTAAATGTTACAAATTTGAAAGCTTAATTTGACAGATAGCATCATTTTCTTTCAAAATAATTCTGTGAAATAACATACGGAAGTTTGTTATCATCAGAGTTTCATAGATACCAATTTTTACACTTTTATTCTACAACTATTTTTGTAAAGAAAACTGCACCTTATTTAAACCTAAATTTTCGACGATTAAATAATGTAGTTTTTTTTTTTTTTGTTCAGAAAGAGTCATAGGGGAGAAAACGTAAAAGTTGGCAGCTGTGAAATTTTAATGCATATTGAAAGTTGTAACCAAAACTACGGGACGTTAAGCGCAAAACCATCTGTTTATGTAATTAAAACATGTTTTGATTGTGTATAAACATGGTTCAGCGGGCAAAGGTGATATTTTTCAAAGCATATGTTTTAATTCATAAAACTGAAATATTTTTGCATAATTTAGACAAAATGACGTCATTTGTTCTCCACCAGCTTTGAAATTACAAGCCAAATCTTGAAAAAACGAAATTACTTTTTAAAATGACGTCATTGAAAAGGCGCTTTTCTATTGATAAATCTGGTAAACTAGATTCAAAATAAGATTTCTTACTTGAAATTGTAATGTTCAATAAAAGTAATTTTATAAATTTATTTTTAAATCTACATTAATAAAAGAAAGATGTTTCTCTGTGTGTGTGTCGGTCTGTCTGTTGGCGATGGCTTGGAAAAATCCATCGCACGTAGATGTCTACAAGTTTGGATAAAGATAGATGAAGATAGGGCCCAATGAACCTGAGATATAGATTTTTCATTTTTTTAAAACTGGTTAAGATATTAAAACCCAAATGAACATCTCAAAATGGTGACCTTCCGTCGTTCCGCCGATTGTGCCTGTGTCTTTACGGGTTTTCCTCTTTCATCGAATGCTAATGGACGAGCTTCAAATTTCCTCAGTTTAAAACTGCCAAACATGTAGCCCGAATGGAAATACAAATAGAGAAATAATTGTATTTCCAGGGATAGAAGATACTTTTCTATATACCGGGCAATACCGGATGGGTTTACTAGTATACAATAAAATTAAATTTACTTTTCGCCAAAACAATCAAAAGATCTCTTGAAATTTAAATGAAATACATAGGGTCTCCACTCAGGTACTGTAACATTATTATTTTGTTTTGTTTCCTTTCTTTTTATTCGTAAAAATATGTGATATTTATTTTAATACAGTCTGTTTTATTTTGTGCTTTATAAACCTATGTGTCATAATAACAATAATAATATGAAACAATATCAGATAATTGGATCTGCGCTTTGAAATACAATATGTAGTTAAAGCTTGTGTGTTATTATTTCTTAACCCTAAAATAATACTGGACATGACATTATTAATTTTCACATAAAAGACTCGGTGGTAGCGCATGCGTAGATTTTAGTCTAGTTTTCTAACTCAAATTTCATAATCCTGTTGTAAACTAGAAATAAAATAAACAATTTTATGCATTACATAATTTAAATTATAACTAGAAAGGATCTGATAGACTAAATTTTGACAGAAAAATCCTGATCGATACTCCTGCCAAAATAGTTTAAAAAAAGAGCTAAAATGGTGCTACATATTTTTTTGCTTTGATAATTTCAATAAAACGCGACATGGACAGGTGAATAACTTTTAATTCTAAATTTGTTTAAAATTAACCGTTTCGGGAAGAACTAGCATAGCAATGCCTGGAATGTGCTGGCTGTGGGGGAGAGGATTTACAGGGTTATTGTTGTACAAAAATCTAAATAGGATTTATTTTCCCTTCAGAAAGGCTTTGTTAAAACCATTCCATCAAAAGCAGGATTGCCAAAAATGGTCCATGCGCTATAGCACCTTATCTTTTCTTTAATTAGAACTATTACACTCGTACTTCCTTCTTTTTTTTTTTCTTATTAGTAAAGAGAGAGTAGTTGGTAGAGAAAATAGCTGAGAGATTCACTTGAATATGCAAAGTGTCTCAGGTGACTGTTGCCTTATAACTGCTTCTATTTTAGAGAGATCCATAATTTCTTTCAGAATTTAATTTAATTTAAATGATATGATTTAAAGTTTTAAGAAAATTGCGTTAAATAAATTTATATTAAACTACTCGGATGTACCAATTCCAAAACTTTCTTCCATATCATACTTGTTAATATTTCAAAAAGCTTATTTTTTTTAATAATGTCGTTTAGAATCCAAAAATGCAGCATAACAGCGCCACATGTTGAGCGATTTGCACCAAAAACGAATCATCACCAATTTATATCAAGGTCTAGCTTAATCTAAAGTTTTATTACATTCTGTGCATTAGTTCCTGAGATATGTCTATCGCTAAAATGACGTAAATCCTGAAAATTGCAGCATTGCAACACCACCAGCTGGAAGAGTTACGCCAAAACCTAATAAGCAACAACTTATGTCAACGTCTAATTGAATCTGAAGTTTGATGAAAGTCCGTGCATTAGTTCCTGGGATAGAGCTATTTCGGAATTCTTGAAAAATGCAGCATAGCAGCGTCACCTTTTGGGCAGTATACACCAAAACCTAAGAAGCATCAACGTATGTCAACATCTCACGGAATCTGAAGTTTGGTGAAATTCCGTACATTAGTTCTTGAGATAGAGCTATTGCGAAATGCAGTATAAAAATGCAGTATAGCTGGACCACCTGCTGGGTGATTTACACCAAACACTAATCAGCACCTATTTATATCAAGGTCTAACTACATCAAAAGTTTTATTAAATTCTGTGCATTAGTTCTTGAGATAGAGCGCCAACAAAATTTTTGTAACATACAGACACACACACACACACAGACTCACAGACAGGCATTTTCTAAAAACAGTCAAATCGTGTTCAGGACCTTCTAAAACGCATAAATCCGTCAAAAACCGGAAATTGAAAATTTTCATGAATCTAGTACTTTTTTCTTGTAAAGATAGAAGAAAGTAAAAAATAAAAGATTAAAAGATACGCATGTAGACTGAAACAAGTTTAGCTGAGATTTTAGCAAAATTCAGTCCCATTTCTCTGACGTTGTTCATTTCATTAATACAGAACAAGACTCAAATCTACTTCAAAATCAGAAAACATAATATAAAATTCAACAAATTGTTATTAAAGTCAGAATGATATATAAATTAAAGACGTCAAATTAAATTAAATTAATCTTTTAATTCATCAGCTATCAAGAAGAAATATTATTAAACATTGTTCGCTATTAAACATTGTTCTCATCGAAATCGATCAGATTCATACGCCTTATTAATTATCTAGAAATAAATGCAGAAATATTTTCCTTAGCGTGCCTCCATGTTTTTAATAAACATTAATTTAGGACAAATTACCGAAACCGCGAAAAATGCTTTCGTATCATTAGTTTATCAAAATGCATTGAATATCTTGTTTTCCGGGGGAAATGCCATTTCGTTACGCCGTATTCATGTACGAACAAATGGAAATCAATGGGCATCATCTACCAACTTCAGTCGCTCTCATTAACCAGATCATTTGTAAATAGCCCTAGGGAGAAAACGAAAATAATGGTTTCTCTTACATTTATAATTTAAAGATGGCAACATAAACTAATGTTTCCATTTATTAACACAATAGAAGTACATTTTTACTTTCGCAACAAAATGGATAAGAGCCATAAAGATTAAAATAATAAAGCATTTGGAATGCCGTCCTTTTTTAATTTTAAATAAGAAAATTGCAATAATTGTAAGAAACGGTCAGAAAAAATTTAGATAAAATGGCTCATTTAATAATTTTTGTTTAAGCAAATTATAATAAATAGCAAATTTACCTTTAAGCAAATTACAATATAACTCCAAAATGAATACTTGTAGAATAAAAAAAAACACTGAAATTCTATATCGTAATGCACTAAAAGAAAGTATTGACCTTTTTTTTACATTTAATCGATAAAAATATAGTCATTATTGTGTAAGTGATGCTAAAAGGTATTTCCTAAAAATGAGTATAATTTAATTAAATTTTTATAAAAATCCCATACAGTTGCAACTTTGTGATAATTTGAAATTTGGCTTGATTCTAAGGGCTGTCGATAAGCTTCAATATCAAATAAATCCTTTAGTATTCATGACAACAATAAATTTTCAATTGGATCCTTTGATAATAACGCCTTTTTTCTCGATGTGGAACCTATATAGATAATATTAAATCCCTATTTAACAATTTCTTATTTATTTCACTTATGTTGAAAGTTTAATGGAATATGATTTTCACTAAATCGAAGACAGTTTTTGTTTTGCCATAGAAATCGTCAACCTTATATCAATGATGCTTTACAACTTTGTCATTGAACTTTCGATCGTATCTTCTATGGTGTTAGAGATACGCTCTCTAATTCCGGAATTTATCGCTAGGGAGCGTTGCTAGTTTTCTTTATCATGTAGCGCATAACTGTTTTATTAGACATAAGACACAACATTCATGGCATTACCTTTCTCGATTCGCCAGTTATTTGAAGCGAAACGGACTCAAAGAATCAACCTGTATAATAATCAATGCCTTTCATTGTTTATTCGTCAGCTTTTTATCTTAGAGTTAATTAATTTTAAAATTCCTAAGGAACTGCCAACTTGCGTTTATTAGAAATTACTGGCTGTTTCAAAAGTTAAATAAACAAGATATTTTGTTACATATGATAGTCAGCAATACAACATTTAAAAATATCTATTCTACCTAATTAAAACTGATTCCAAACTTTTAGAATCCGGATATTCTATTTCAAAATTATGATTTTGCAACGTCAGCGATAAACATCAAGATGTTTCCACGGTAAATTTAATTATAAAATTTTCTTACCTTGGTTAAACATAAGATCTAGTGTCGTTTTCATTTCGCCTTCGCAAGTTTACACTAATTTTATTTACAGTATATAAAAAAATTGTTCAGGATATTTTTTAAACATCTGAGTTTCGAGAAAAATTTTAAGTTCTTATTTTTCGATAAATTTCTTCTGGGATTTCAATGTTTTAAATTGTTTGTTGATACTGTAATTTTCTAGAGAGCTTTTAAAAAAGAACGAAAAATCATGCGTCAAGCATAGATTATGTAACGCTTTCCAACACTTCAAAACAATTTTACAAATACAGATAAAACTGATAACATATTTAAAAACACAATTTAAGGAATTACCAACAATATTCGGAAAGATATCCGAGTTATTTTGTGCAGCCCTGTATATGGTCTATAGATTTGTATATATATTATATAGAATGCTTAGTTTTAGTTCAGTTCGGAAAAGTACAGCACAGTTTAAAATTCCCCTTCTGGAATTTTCGGCAATAAACGGAAATGTAATCGAGAACTTTTGTGCTGCTCTGTATATTATCTATAGAATTTAAACACACCAAGTAATAGACAAAAAATGAGTTAAATTTAGAAACGAGTTTAGCAATTAATAAGACCCTTCCAGCAATTATTGTTAACATGCAATACCGAATTCTTTTGTGTGTCCCTGTAAATGAACGATGACTGCTATGCACACAATATTCTATAGTAAGCTCTTGTAATGTACCTTAGTGATGTATATTCAATTTCAATATGTTTCAAATAGTGAGACATCATTAAAATAAACCGCAAACTATTTTTCTGCATAGACCGTAATTTAACAGAATTGTTTTGAGTGACCCTGCAAAGGAACTATAAGTGCACACGATATTCGATAGTAAATTTCTTGTAGTGCACTTCAATGATATATATCAATTTAATATGTTTGAAATTGCGTAACATGATTAAAATAAGCCGCAAATGATTTTTTCCCATAGACCATAATGTAAGGGAATTCTTTTGAGTGCCCCTGTAAAAAAACTATAAGTGCTACACACTTCCTTTTCAATACCGAACATGCCACAGTAAACCTCAATAACATATATCAATTGCATGACTATACGTATACCTTTACGCGAGTTAGAGCACGGACAGACAGACAAACCGAATCCATAAGCGTTTTTCAACTATGTTGGAAAGTGTTAAAAATAGATTGCCAAAAGTTAAAAAATGCCTAGGCTTTTAAAATTTCTATATTTTCAGAAATTCCTTCGTTCTTTCTAATAAATTTAGTTCAAATTTAGAATATTTTTCATTTGAAATTCTGATAAACCAGTAAAATTTTTGAAGGCATAATTATCTACAATCTTATATTTTCAAGTTATTTTAATGACGATATCTGTTTTGAAGATTAGCAAAATATCAGTATGGTGCTTGAAAGGTGTTTAAAACTTCAGTTTATCTGCCTTCCTCTCTATCTGGCCATTCGTACTCAAATTTATGAAAAGACATTTTACTTCAAATTAAATTTGAGGATGTTGTAGAAGTAGAATGTAGAGTATTTTTTTTTTTTCATCATAAACGTAAGCGGTATTGATACTGGAATTTTGAAATTCTCTACAAATCTTTTACAACGTGAATTCATATTATATTATTATTTTATTAATCATTGCCATTTGAATATTCATATACGTTCAAAGCACGGCAAAACCAACTGACAAGGAGAGGGCCAAGTTTGGTGATTACAGATTTTGCTTATTTTTATATATGTTGTAGGGTAGAAGCCCCTTAGTCTCAGGTTCAATGGATTTTATACAACGCTCCTTAGTTCTCGAGAAATGGGGGGGGGGTCTAATATTATACCACAAGTTAAATACTTACTTTGTAACGAAATAACTGCGTTGGTCGTAGCTCAGTTGGTATGGCGTCTGCACGTTGTTCCGAGGGCCCGGGTTCGATGCCGGAACGCGCTACGTTTGTTTTTCTCATTTTTAAAAATAAATATACTTGTAATTATAATTTAATAATCTCAATAAAAAATTTTGTTAACATAATTAAATTTTAATTTAGCGTTTTTGATTTTTAAACCATTATTAAACATTTCTCATCATTTAAAGAGCTTTAAAAAAATTGGATCTATTATTGACTAGTAAAAATTCAAAAATCGTTGCAAAATTAGCATATTTACTAGCGAATTATAGAATTCTTCTCCCATCGCAATAGAAAACGAAGATATTTCAGATGCTGGATTATTTGTTAAAAATCCATTGTTTTTCAATAAAATTTTACAGTACTTCAACGCATTTGTGACATCACTTTTCTGATTTTCATCAAATCCCGACACTTCAGATTGATCTTCTTGTGAACTACAACTTACTTCGTCCATTTTTATACGATTATAAGCTGTTATAGAATGATACGCACTGGTGTGATAAAGATTGAAAACAAAAACCACTTAACTGCAGCGAACTAGAAAAAAAAAAGAAATAACCAATGTCTGTTGTGGCGCCCTCTAGTTACAATAAAATAAAGCATAAATCAGTCGTAATTTAAGTCTTATGCTAAATTTCAATATAATTATGCTTCTTACTATAAAAACAGAGTAGTATTATCATCGCATTGACTTTTGCTTTTAAGGCAATTTATAAATGGTGTTTCTTTACGATCACGAATTGACACAATTTTTCAATATCGTTGCATTGATAAAGCATATATAGAATACATTTTAAAAGTGATTTTAAAAAAAATCAAAAATGCTAAATTAAAATTTAATTATGTTAACAAATTTCTTTATTGATATTATTAAATTATAATTAAAAGTATATTTATAAAAAAAGGGAAAAAACAAGCATAACGCGTTCCGGGATTTATCCCGGGTCCTCGGAATAACGAGCAGACGCCGTACCAACTGAGCTACGACCAACGCAGACAGTTAGCTACAAATGAAGTATGTAAGTTGTGTTATAATATTAGAACCCCCATTTCTCGAGAACTAATGAGCGTTGTATAAAATCCGTTGAACCTGAGACTAAGGGGCTTCTACCCTACAACATATATAAAAATAAACAAAATCTGTGATTACCAAGCTTGGCACTCTCCTTGTGAGACGGAGTTGCTAGCAACCAGAAAAAATTCCGTTTTAGACAAATTCCTGTCTTGCAGGTATGGTATTTTTTTCGACTGGACAATGACATTTTCTGTTTAAGGCAGGATTTCGTTAGAAACAGGTCCTGTTTTTGCAGATTTTACTACATTTATAATTTTTTATAGTTACATTTAAGATGTTTTTCTATAACTAAAATACATACATAATTTTATATACATATGAAATAATGCCACATTTTTAAAAAAAAATCTAAAAAAAGATGTCTTTAGTCAGTATTTACACCTGTTAGCTGCATTCCTACACTTTCAAATTTCTAAATATGCTCAAAAAATTTAAATACAGTAAATCCTCCGTAACGGACATTTCCAAATAGCGGATTTTTTTCTATTTATCGAACACTTTTTCAATCCCAAATATTTTTGTTTTTATCTTTGAGTAGCGACACCTCAGAATAGCACACCAATTTCACGGTCCCGAGGTGTCCGCTATTTAGGGGTTTTACTGTATATTGCTTAAAATATAAAATTAAGTTTTTTGATACAAAGTGAAGTGAAATTGTTTAAAAAATCATTTGTATAATTATAATGCTATTTTAGACACGACAAAAATAGGTAGCAACATAGCTCAAAGAATTTTACTATAACAAATTAAAATATTGATGTTGTAACTACACAGTCCACATTTATTATAAATTTTAAGCAATTTATTTTATTGTTTGCATCAGAGAACTACTCCATATCATATAAAACTCAGCTGATTAATTAATTTTTTAAAGTAACTGCATTAAATATGCGTTAATGATAAAAATTAATTAATTAAAAGTGAAAAAGTTTTCAAAAGATTTGGTCAACATTATTTTCTAACCAAAAAGGTATAACTTTTAACATGCGTCCGTACGCGGCGAAAGATTTTTGTTCATAATGTAAATGGTATTCCCTTCCAACACAATTAACTTTCATTTCAGAAGTACAGCCTTTTGTTTTATATCAGAAATACGGTAAAAACTGTGAAAACGGAAGATGTCTTTAACGGTATCCTGCATTAAACAGAAATATTTCATGGTCACGAAGGAAAGAATACATACAATTATATCTGGCAAGACGGAAATGTGTCTAAAACGGAATTTTATTGCGATCATTTGATATTCCGTCATAACAGGTGGGATGCATATGAAAACTTAGCTGATTATCTCTTATTTTAAAACGAATTAATTAAATATACTTTTATACTAAACAAATATTTGGCATAAAACTTTCTATACATAAAAATGTTTTTCAAAGGCTTTGACAACAATATTTTCTCTCCTAAATGTTGATTTTTTAAGATCATAACGTAAATGGTAACTATATCATATTATTTTAATATCATACCGTAACAACTACGAAAGAGATAAACAAATATTTTTCTAAAAAACGTGTTTTTTTTTTATCCCAGATATCAAAGTAACTTAAATAACTATCCATTAATATTAAACAAACATTTAGAAAACGCAAAACATTCTAAATCAGAACATATTTTCCAAAGGTTTAATCAAATATAATTTATCTGCTAACTGTGGATCTTTAAATAATATCCTTTCATCCAAAAACATAATATTGTCGGTCACGTATGGTTACTCAACTTTCAATGCGATAAACACAATCTACTTTCAAGAAAGTTCACAACTATTTTTCTGTATTAGAGGTCATAAGGTAAATGTACCAATAGGGAGCCACTTAAGGACATTTATCTAATTATCATTAAAATACTATTGAACTCCAAAAGCTATATATTATTCTAACCTAGTTCAAACCTTGATCGATCAGAATAAACATTTAAAGTTTCAAAATATATTCCTTCAAAAAAATGAAAATTAAAAATGTTACCTATTTCTTTGCTTCATAATAAATTTCTGATGCACCAGTAGCGGTCCTCAAAAGTCAGCCACTCAATTCTCGAGTTTAGTGTGTACCATGTAGAAGTTAAAGTTTTTTTAACAGTTCATAACAAAATATATACACAATAATGAAAAAGTATTTAGAAGTCACATTACATAATTTCACTGATAAATCAGCAGATCACAGGCCTCAACTTCAGTTGAGCAAATCGTTTTTATTGTTATCTCACTTTACATAACTAGAATCCGTCAGGCCGAAATGTCGGAGCTTTGAGTGGGATAAACATAAAAGTTAACATTAAAAAAATATAATGTATATATATTTTTATTTTTATATTTACTGTTTAATATTATAAAAGAAAATTTACAATAACAGCTGTTGAATCTTCAAGTGCTTATTCGGTCGACAGTTGCTTCAGATACTGCTCAAATACTAATCTATCAGCAAGTGCCCCCATTCTTCTAATTTGGTCTAGCCTATCTTTTGCGAAAGGTACTTCAATGAGAACATCCTCTAAACGACGAACTCTACTAAACGCGACACAAGTTGCTCCAAGTGACAACTCCTTTTGACCAATGTCCACAGCAATTTTTGACAAAGTTAAACCCTGGGATTTGTGTATGGTGACAGCGTATGAAACTGCTAAAGGCAACTGAGTACGGGAGCATGAGACATTGTTTTTTTCCAAGACTTTGTAATAGGTGTGACAGGAAAAAGTCTTTCAGTGAGAAATGGTCCACGATAATCATCAAAATGAACCATTACTGCCTGTGACAAGCCTGGAGGCCGTAGTCCTGGTCCGTAGACAATATCTTTTACCCTACCAAGTGCACCGTTGACCAATCCTCCCTCTGTCCACAGATTGGTATGCAACATAACTCTGCATCCAATTGCTAAGAAGAGTTCAGCCTGAAGTCCAGATGCGTGCACCTCTTCACTCCATCTAGCTATTTGATCATTGTCGTCTGCTAATATTCTTGCCGCTGGCCATTTTGATTTATGAAGTACTTCTTTATTGTGTTCTTGAGCTTGCTTGTTCATTAGAAAAAGGCGTATGGCATCTTAGAAATCTTTCAAGTTCAGCCGGGGACAGAATAGCTTTACGTCGTAGCATAAGGGATGCGTATTAGTCACCTGTAACTTCGCCTACGGAACGCGAATCAAGAGTCTCTCAAAACTCTCTTTGCTGATCGTCGCTTTGTCTCATTGACTTTGTTAAGGTGAAACATTTTTCAAACGTCTTAAACATTGTTTGTCCGATAAAGCTAAAATGTCTTTTATAGAATTTTCCTATATAGAGGTGTATCTTTTGCAGGCTATAGCTGCCTAATGTTCCCAATGAGGTAAAAAAATAAGCCTCCAAAAGGTTCACTGTCTGGTTTACCTTCGCGACGTCTTTGGTCAAGTGCAGCCATCAGACGGCATCCGATCATTGAAAATTCATCAATAATGAGAAATGAAACTGGATTCATGCTGAGCTGTAGAATTCTTGTTTCTTCACTTCCTAAATCGGCGAACGATTTAAAACATGTTGGTACTTTTAGTGCAGAGTGAATTATTTTGCCCTCGACATTAATTGCAGCAGCACCTGTTGGAGCCAAAACCGTAATAGCTTCCGGTCCTAACTGCTCGGTAACTCTTTTACAAATATCTTTTATTACCGTACTTTTCCCATCTCCGACTTTCCCAATAATAAAAGTACGTTTAAGGTAATTTATAAATCTTGATTGCAAAGACGAAAGCTGTTGCGTTCATAAATTATTTTTTCTGCTCATCCGTAAATCTGCTCTCAGAAGTATCGTTATTTTGATGCACTGTAAGTTGTTGTTCTTTACAGTAATTTAGAAATGAAGTAAAATTGCGATCAGGGTAATTGTAACTCTCACTTTACCACTCACATGCATGCTCAATCACGCATTGCCCCAAAGTATCTTCGTTTGTCTGCATAGGAACTATGGCAGCTGCGGCCATATATGGATCAATCACGCGGTATTCTTCTTGCAGGATTTCTGGCTCATGTATACTGCTAACAGCAGGAAAATTTATTTCTTCGTGTGCAACGATACTGAGATCATTGATGCCTCCTCCCATGACAGATATGCAGACGACAGGTCTTCTTGCAATAAAGAGTCAGAATTATCTCTCCAAGGGTAATTGAGTAATACTTATTGCCTATAGTATTCTTCTGCTAGAGTTGCGTTGTGGTTGAGTGATATAAGAGGGAAAACTCTGACAACTGCATCTTTTCTTCTTTGATAATAATCGACTCCTCTTACTGAAGGAGAGTTTACAAACTTAAGAAGCGTACAGGAAGCAAGTCTCTCTGGCCGCGCAATATTTCTGAAGTGTGCTTTTTGATGATCTTTTGTCGCTTGAAAAGTTGATTTCTTCCCAGTTCTTATCACGAAACCTTATTGTAACTACCTCATAATTACTGTGACACATTGGCAATACCATTAATTTGTGTACTACCTCTTGCTGTGAGTAATCCCTTTCAGAAATAGAAGACAAAATGAGTTTTTGGACTGCTTGAACTGCTGGATTTGTTTCGTTCATCTTATTTAAAATCTCAGATAACAATTCCTTGTAAGGAACAGAAGATGATTCTGATTTCGACGCATATTTGACAATGTAATGCAAAACAGCATCCTTTGATGTAATAGGACTGAAATCCGTGTTAGCTCTCCAAACTTGGGACACGAAGCAGTTGTAGGTATTCATTTCAGAATCGTTTCTTTTTGACAAAAAGCTAATTATGCCATTTTATACTTGAAGCTTTTGAGAGTCGCACTCTGCTTTTGGAAAACCAAATCTGCAGCTATAATTATTTGTATCTCTTTTTTTCCTTAGGCAATAATCTCCATGTCTTATGTGACGTTGGACTTGATTTAAGAGCTGAACGAAATCTTTTTCACGATCTTCACTGGAAATGTCTGAAAAGAGAACTCGACAGCGATGTATATCGTTTGCGAGGACGTCCTTGTGAGGATTAACAACGCTACATAGTTTTTCAAAATATGCTGTAACGGCAGCTACATTTTCAGCGTTAGTCATGTCTAAGTGTTTCCACTTTTGGCGCCCCTCTTAACCACAACAATCCATGCATGTGAGGACTTCCACGCCACTGCCATTGAAACGAACCCAGTAGTCGTCTTATAAAAACAACGGCGTCAAGATTTTCTCAAAAATATATCACAACGTTTTTGAAAGAGCCAACCAGTCAAGAGAGGGTTGTCGTGCATTAATTTTCTGCGTTTTGTATCGCTCAGCACATTTGGATCTCTGGTAGGCTCTAAAAGTCTGAAAAGATCAGGCCAGTGATAATCAGCTGCAGACAGTGTAAAAGAAATTGTTGGTGTTCCAATTTGTCCTACCATGGAAAGGAGTTCCCCGCAACATGCACTCCAGTATCCTTTTGTGGATCTTAATTTGCTAGCATAAATCTTAATGTGTTTTGCTATTTCAGGTTGTCTATTCAGAATATCACTCATCTACTCTACCGTCTTATTGATGAACCTATTTCGTTGAACAAAAAAACGCCCTTTAGCCAAAGACTGCTACCGAAGAATTGAATTCATGGCAAAGTAGCGAAATCGGGGTCTCTAGCATTTTCACACTTTACAAGGAACTTAAAATACTCATCAGGCGAGACTGCTTTTTGATGAGGTTGTCGTAAGTCAGCTGTACCATGTGATAAAAGATGAGGAAAAGCACGTGCTGTGTAACCTGCTTTTTGAAAAATAAATGTTGATAGACTGTGAATTTAATGAAGGGTGAGGCACACGAACTGCGTTATTTATTAAGTTGTTTTGATCTACCGGCTCAAGTAGTGGTCTAAATGACTCAAGTAGTGGTCTTATTTCCTCGTTCAAAGTATCAATATCCTCAGTAATATCGGTTGCTGTTGGTAACATTTGAGATACGTCATCATTCTTAGGCAATGTAGTGATCAAATCTTCATCAATTATGATATTTGAATAATAAGGATTGTGAGTTTTAAGCCATCTGAGTGCTTCTAGAAGGCGTTATGAGCGAACAAAAAACTCTGCACATCCTCATAAAGTATCTCTTGTTACTAACACAGTTGAAGTCATATATGAAGGATTAACAGGCAGGCGCGAAATAAAACTCTCCATATTTTGTTTAAAGCTGATTACATTTCTGCTGTATCCATACTGTGAGCCTTGTATACGGTAAAGAGAAACCACTGGATGTATTTGACCGATAATCATTTGTTCAATGTAGTTCAGATCTTTGAGACAAATAGGAACTGGACCTGGGTCCATCGAATTAGTGGCAGAAAACTTCAAAGCACCATCTTGCATGTCTGGCAGAGCCCAGCAATATTTAATATGATATCAAGGAAAGCTCTGTGACACGTATTATTGGACACATAGATGGTTTGCGATACCTCTCAATCAAACCTGATTGCTTCATTCATTTGAGTTGTCATTATATCGGTACTGGGCAAAAAATCTGAAGATAACTGACTTCTTGTTGTGCGACTTCTCTGCGTTGAATTACAATGTGCAATTCTTCTCATTTCAGATGATTGCTTTCTCTTAACTGGGATTCTTGCAAAACATATAGCATAGATATAATATACACACCATGTTGGCGCAATTTTTTACCCCCGCCAATTTGGCGTAAAAAATAAATTGTTGTTTATTTATTTTTATTTTTTATTTTAATTCTATAAATTATTTTTATTATGTTTATCAATATTTATTTATATCAAACTATCATTTATTTATTTTTATTTCCTTTTTTAAAATAATAGAAGCTATTTCATTTATTACGTTATTTTATTTTTATATTGATATAAAAAATCACGTGCTATTATTGCATGCTATTTGTACCTAATATTCAAAAACAAATTTTTCGCCAAATTGTCTTTTGAAAAAATCGCGCTAACGTGGTGCGTATATGACATCTCTGCCAAACATATAATCCGTTCATATATAAAAAGTTTCTTAATTTTTTTTAAATCCTGGATTGGCTGGACTATATCAAAATAAACAGATTTATCCTCATACTTCGTTTATACAATAAGCTTGAAAAGAAAAAAAAAATTTTGAAATGGAAACAAAAAGTTTAATTACACAGATTGCTGAGTTCGATATAAAAAAACTAAATTCATGTACTTAATACGATTTAAACTTTATTGCACGTGTTTTAAGATAAATATGTATGGGGTCCTTATTTCAGAAAAGTAAAATATATGTAAAATATATGAGACCGAGATTAAGACCTTTTACTAAAAGGTTGTTTCCGAGTATATTGTTATTTAAATAAATTTTTCATGATAAAAAATGGCAACAATATAAATTATTTCAATTTTCTTTTTATTTAATTCAAACAATCGCAATGTTATCTCTATGGGAAAATCGAAAAACTTAGGGCAGACGTTTTCGGGCGTTAGAATTGACGAATATTTCTGATTTTCAATCCCCGGCGAGATTTTGGCACTACCGACTTCTAGTCTAATTTTGGTGTCAATGCGGCGAATATTTTGGCCGCTATCGTGTACACAAAAGTAATTTTTCACGGGAAGCCGGAGCTTTGCTCCGACAATAACTTATGTCCTACAATCTGCAATGTAATTTTTGGGGGTTATATACAGGGTGCCGCTTCTTATCGTTGACCAATAGTTAATTTCTGAGTCGCTAATGTTAGATGTATAGTTCCAATTGCAGAAATATTTCGAAAGTTGTTCTTCATCATATAAAAATCTGTTTACGTCAAAATAATTACATTTTTTGAGAGTTTTGAAATAAAATTGTTTTAATGGTTTCTAGATACTATATTTAGTTAGTTATATTTAGAGAAACCTTCTTCATGCTCTAACAAGATAAACGGTAAAGATTCCCTTCTTCTACGACTAAAATTTACCGAGTTATGACATACTTATTTCATTTTATAGTTTTTCGAAGTTTTCTGGCACTAAAAATGTGTTTTCCCGTTTTTAGAGCCAGAATAATACAAATGGTAGAAAAAACCCCACAAGAAATGTATGAATTTCTATCAAGGAGAATAGTAGGTGTTAGAGCAAAATTTTATTTTTTATGGAAGGGCTTATTTTTTTTTTTTTTTTTTTTTTACTAACTATTCCTTGTTTTAGTCTATTCCTAATTTTTAACTTTCAACTTTCAAGGAGTGTTTCGGCAGATTTCTGCTGAAAAAAAAAATCCTTCAAAACTTTCACCCCTTTCTGTTGCCAAAATTTCCACTACCCCTTTGCCTTCTCCAGCATACCAAATTTAAAATCTTTAAATTATATTACATCTTCTATCTTATTTGTTTGGAATAACTAAAAATAAATAATCATCTAAACTAGTAAATCTGCAGATCAGGAGCCTCAACGTCAGCTCTGAAAGTCATTGTTTTTTAATCTCACTTTTCATATTATTTAGTATCTTAGAATTCCACTTTATTTTTTTTATGTTACATACATATTTATAGGCATATAAAATACTTCGGAGGTTTCAGAAATTAGAAGCGTTAAAGTAGACACGATTTATGCAATGATATTCTGAAATTCTTCTAAACCTCTTATTCTTGAAATTTTTTAGATTAAAAAAATGCATTTCTTATTTTGATATTCTTTGAAATATGGCTGCTAGGCAACTAATAAAATAAAGAGAAAAAAAAAAGAAATGCATTTTAAAATTTGTAAAAAATAGGAAAATAAAATGTTTTATATTTCCCGAACAGTTCCAAAAAAATTTCCAATAATTTAAACAATTAATTTCTAAATTCTAATAGATATATCGGCAAATTTTCAAAGCTATTGCATATATTTAAGACCTCCATATCGAAAATTTAGTATCCGTAATTTTACGTTGAATTCCATTATTCAAATATGCGATTTTCATTTCAGTTAAAAATGAAATTTGAAAATCGTCTGCCTTCCCATAGAAAAGCATTACGACCTAAAAAGAAATGTTCTACATTTTTCGAACGCATGAACCAAATGTAACTAAAATCTATACAGCTAATTCCGGGTACCTCACCAACATACCCGATTTTTACGGCAGTTATCACGGAACAGACAGACAAACAGACAGACGGAAACCAAAAACTTTTCGCGTCTCCACAGTGAGCCTTTACTGACGTTGCAATTACCATTTCCTCTCCACCAAAATTTTTACTTCTCTTTATGGTATCCAAATAGTTCCAAAAGTCTTTAAAAAATTTTAACTTAAAATAAAATTCGGCCCTATTTGTTACTTTGCAGTGATGAAAATGGTTTTAATTATGGGTTTTTAAATGATTAATTTAACTATTAGAATGATTTATATTCGCTTAAACTATAAATAAGCAGTCAGTCATCCAATTAGGGGGAAAGAGGGGGAAGAACAAAGAAAACATTTTTCTACTTTAAAAAAAATTGCTTTTGAGACTATTGCTGCAGGAAGATTTTGATGTTAATGAAGTTTGTCATAGAAAGCATAATGATTTTCTGCCACATGATCTTCATGAATATTGTAAACTGCTTGCTTAAATATCCAATGGTTAATTTAGCTATTAGAATCATTTATATTCACTTAAACAAATATAAGATTTCTTACAAAACATGGCATTTTAGGAGCCAAAGAGTGCCGACATTTTATTGTTTTCTATTTGTGTTCATGTTAATTTGTATTTATACTTACAGCAAAACCAATTATAGAAATTGAATTGTTATTGAATTTAATTATGTTTTTCTGTACATAGATAAAATGATTAACAATTTAATATTCTGATATTTTTGCGCATGTCAAAAAAACACAAAGAAATCAAAGTCTATATTTTAATGAAAAAAAGGTTTTAGTGCAGCAAAAACTAATACAAGTTAATAGGTATAGCCATTTCATTTAAAATTCTATAAAAGTGTAACTAACTAACCAATCAACCAACTTTGAAGTATAAACTACAGAGAAACTACAGAGAAACAATGGGGATTATAATAATCCTCGTATTTAACTTTGCTCATAATACCCATGAAGATAAATATATAGTATACATATACAGTGTCTCACAAAAGTGATGGGACACTTGTGCTTTATAAAAAGAAACTGCAATAAAATAAATAAACAAACATGTGCAAAAATTTTTTGGGTGTGTTTCATATTTAAAGTTAGTAACAATTATTACATAACATACATTTTGTCAAAATATTAAAATATTAATTTAGTAAAAATACAATTGTTCAGAACGGAGCAAAAAATGGCTCACATAAGTGATGGGACACTTACTTTTTCATCAAATATTTATCCACAAATTTTACTTTTTAAAAGGTTTTAATATTTTGTTGGATTTCCTTTTACTTTTAAAACATGATTTAATCTTTTTGGGATGGATTCGACTATTTTTTTTGTGATTTCTGGAGTGATTTTACCCCATTCTTCTTGAAGCACCGATTTTAGTTGTTGTTTTGAAGAAATGGTGTGTTTGCGAATTCTTGATTCCAATTCTTGCCAAATATTCTCTATGGGATTTAAGTCTGGATATTGTGGTGGTGTTTTTATTATTTCAGGACAGTTATATAGCAGCCAGAGTCTAACGTTCAGAGCAGTGTGCTTGGGGTCATTGTCCTGGTAGAATTTAAAATCGTTATGAAGGTTCAATTTTCGTGCTGAAGATTTCAAATTTTGCTTTAAAATATCAATATACTTGTACTGATCCATTATACTGTCAATAAAAACAAAATTACCAACTCCAGCGGACGACATACACCCCCATACCATAACTCCTCCTCCACCATGTTTTACTGTTGGTACCAAGTTCTGTTTGCGAAGTTCTTCCCTGGGTTTTCTCCACACCAAGATTCTACCGTCAGAACCAAATATATTAAATTTACTCTCATCAGCAAATATAACTTTATTCCAGTAATCAGAATTCTTATTTATGTTGGATTTTGCGAAAGCTAGTCTGAGTTTTCTATTCTTTTCACTTACGAAGAATTTTTTCCTGGCTACTCTACCGTGATATCCAGCAGATCGAATTACCCTTCTAATAGTTTCAGGATTAACAATTATTCCATATAATGCTTGTAAATCAGCAGCAACTTTTGAAGCACTAATTCTTGGATTTTTTTTAATATTTCGAACGATAATTCGCTTTATTCCATTGGATAGCTTTGATGGTCAGCCAGGTCTTCTTTTATCCTGAATCATATGATTCTTTTTATATCGTTTAATGATATTGAAAACTGTTGAACGACTCAAGTTAACTGTTTCAGCAGTTTTTCTAATAGATTTTCCACGTTCAATATGCAAATTAATAACTAATTTTCGAATTTCAGGCGAAGTTTCTTTTCGTTTAGCATTCATGACTACACAGAGCTAAAAAACACAAAAATTCCAAAACAAACTGGAGAGAAATACTGCAGACGATTTTATAAATTATTGCCAATTGCTTTTAAGTAAAAATAAAACCCCAAAAAATATTTTTATTGCTTATTTCAGGCGATTTTTGTTGCATATATAATGGTGTCCCATCACTTATGTGAGCTATTTTTTGCTCCGTTCTAAACATTTGTATTTTTATTAAATTAATATTTTAATATTTTGACAAAATGTATGTTATGTAATAATCTTTACTAAATTTAAGTATGAAACACACCCACAAAAAAAATGTGTACATGTTTTTTTAATTTATTTGATTAGTTTCCTTTTGTAAAGCACAAGTGTCCCATCACTTATGTGAGACACTGTATATAGATTAAACGCACAATTAAACTAATTACTACTATTAATTGTTCTAACTATCTCAATGTTAAAATTAATTTAATATATTAAAGATAAAATCAAATATTCAGTTTTAGCTTTGTGAGTATCATTTTCTTTAGACGGATCTTTGATTTAGACAGAATTACAGAACTGAAGAGAAAGCCTCTAAGTACTAGTAATTCCAAGGACATTAGCGATGGACAGTAAGGCAACTGATCACTTTCCTTTTTCATAGAGAAACTTGGTTAACATTGAAATAGTCACTGCAATTTTCGAGCTATTGATATCACATATTCTTTTCATTTTAACAGTGCAATAAGATACAAGAAAAGGCTGTTTAATATGTGTTATGGTCATAGTAGTACTTCTCCTAGCCTTGAGAGATTAGTCGTATGGTATTAGACTGATATTGGACACGTTGTGAAAAAAAGTTCTCACGTAAATAATCAACTAATAATTTATTGATTAAATTAGCATGAAAAAATGTTACAGTGATAGTCCTTATTGGTCCACACAGATTATTATCACTTGCCGTATTCGACTGTTGAATGACAATCTCCCTGATCGCACGTTTTACTCTATTTCGTTACGCACCACTCATACACACCGTTCCATCTACGCTGTAATTAATTCACCCCGGACCAAGCTGTCCGATGCACGTTCTCTCTGTGATTCTACACACTCCTCTGCACACTAGGCTCTGCTCGTCTACCCTCTCCTCTGCACACTGGGCTCTGCTCGCTACGCTTCTACTCTCTCCGGGACACTCCCTGTACCTACTCACTACACTGCTCACCAACCACTGACTCGTCTCAAACACTTCACGCCACTCTCCAAATTAACAGTGTCTGTCTTTCTTTCTTCACGGGTTTTCTACACCGGTCGAAACATTTCTCTAGAACATTCCCCCTTTTTATTATCTTCTGAACCCAGTTCGCTAGGAATCCAGTGCTCATTGTATTCGCATTCCAAAGCCGGATTAGTTTCTTTCACAATGATCTCGTGAACATCCTACAAATCTATAAGCGGATCAGGAAAATTCCATAGTCAATCACATACGGTTTTGCAGAAAAAGAAAATATATATCAGAATACAGTAATATATAATAATGATTAAATATAATTAATTAAATTAATTAGACATATACAACATAGGTTCTGTTAAAGTCAGAAACCTGACAATATGGTCGATATATGCCCGTATTTAAAGAGAAAAACAAATAAAGGTTTTCTTCTTTACTCCTTCCTTTCCGTTTCACGGTTGTAAATCTTCCAAAGAGCCGTATTTGAAACATTCTTATCTCTCCCATCTTTTTTTGATACTCTATGAAATCCTCAGGACATGCCTTTCTATTTTCTTGGATGGGAAAGTTTGAAATTATGTCTAGTAAAACTCATAATTTACTACATTTTAACAAACAGTTGTAATGTAGAAATATTGTCGCTGAGAGAGAACAGTGTTCGAAAAGAAAGATTTTTTTTTCCTATTCTACGCTACTTTTCTCCAAAAATCACATTGAAATGAACAGATGTTTTTCTCGTATTAGCCATAAACCTGCTTTTGTAGCTCGTAAAAAGCGTGGAAATTTTAATAAAGTTCAAATGATGAACTATTCTTAACATACAAATTGCTCATTTTAACCGTGTCCTCGTTTTAGATGTGCTCGTATGAAACGAGTTTGACTGTATTTTAGCTATTAACTTATTTTAACAATCGCATGCCCGGCAGCTTAGTGAAGTTACACTTTCGTTGCTCCAAAAGTGGGCAAATTAAACATAAAAATAAAATTTGGCATCTACTCTAGTAGTGGATCCCCCCCGACCACTATTGTTACAGTTTAACCCTTTCAGGGGTTTCACTTGTGCTCCTGTAACGGTGAATTCCCACCGAAATTTAGGAAAGAATTTAGTTCAAAATAAGAATAAGCAATTTTTCATCTTTTTCTCGTCAAAGTGAAAAAAGTAAAATTTGATTAAAAGTTTCTGATTTGAATCGGATTAAAATTAGGTTGTATATAATATATACCACCGCCCCTCAAAGAGTTAAGAAGTAGTGATCCCAGAAGCAGGCAAGTCCTTAAAATTAATAAAATACTCATTTTTTAAGTTTTGGCCTTAGCCAACAAATTATTTTGTGTGTAATAGAGCGTATCAACGGCAGTTTCATGCAAAATGATATACAATATTAAACACTATGTTAATTAAAAACTTACTTCTTAAAGAAATCTGTAATATTAAAAATAAATGTACGTGAAATAGCACAAACTAAATATATATATATTGGGAAACAGCTGTTTCGGAGCCACTAAAGCTGCACAAATGATGGCAGGTAAATTGACATGGCTTAGGATTTTTAATTCGTTTTAATCTTTTGAATTGGCACTGATGATGGAGCTTTAGTGGCTCCGAAACAGCTGTTTGCCAATATATATATTTTTAATTTGTGCTATTTCACGTTGTACATTTATTTTTAATATAACGGCACAAAGTTTAGTCCACCTTTTTAGAAATCTGTAATAATTTACCATAAAATCCGTTTTTGAACACGCTCTAAAAAATAAACTTCTCCATCAGCAGGAAAGACAGAAATTATTCCAAACAAATTATGGACAGTTAACAATTGAGGATTTTAATCAGTCAGGTTTTTTTTCTGTCGTTTTTTCAGAAATGCGTTGGGAGCTTGATTTTAAACGTTAAAAATTAGTGGCTCACTATTAGTACATGACCCCACTATACGTGCATTTACGATATTTAAAATGTAAAAAAAAACTCAGCTGGTTATCTCATTTTAAAAATAACCGAATTAAACATGCACTAATACTGAACAAATATTAAAAAAGCCCAAAACTTTCTAAACATGAGAATATTTACAAAAGACTTGGTCAAAAATAATGTATTCCCTTACTGTTGATCTTTAAACATCTTTGCATCCGAAAGAAGGATAATCGTAATTCTCCCTAACGTAATGGCATTCACCTTTCATTGAGGCACAGTCAGGTTTCACGTTAAATGTACAATGTGTTTGAAACATCAAATAACCTTCAAAATACAAGAAACTAATTATCTCATTTTAAAGATAACGAGCAGGGAAGACCGAGCAATGCTCGGTCAAAATTAAATTTGAGTTCAAATATCATGACCCATGACCAAAATGACCCACTAATTGAATTTTCTCGAACATGTGACTTAGCCCAACAGTCTTCTTGTGCCGGAAAACCATAGGATGCAAAATTTAGTGTAAATTGAGCCGCTTTTTAGATATTGACCCACAATGACCCAGAAATGACCCACTAATCGAATTTTCTCGAACATGTGACCTAGTCTAATGATTTTCGCATGCCCGAAACTCGTAAAATACAAAATTTAATCAAAATCGTTAGAGCCGTTTTATAGATAAAATTAATTTGACCCGCTTTGACCCAAAAATGACCCCCTAATCGAAAGTTCTCGAACATGTGACCCAGCCCAATAGTCTTCTCGTGCCCGAAAATAGTCGGATACAAAATTTCGACAAAATCGTTTGGACCGTTTTTTAGATACAATTAGCTTGACCATGACCCAAAATGACCCAAAATGACCCACTAATTGAATTTTCTCGAACATGTGACCTAGCCCAACAGTCTTCTCGTGCCCGAAAACCATTGGATGCAAAATTTAGTGTAAATTGAGCCGCTTTTTAGATCTTGACCCACATTGACCCAGAAATGACACACTAATCGAATTTTCTCGGACATGCGACCTAGCCTAATGCTTTAATCGTGCTCGAAACTCGTAGGACACAAAATTTAATCAAAATCGTTAGAGCCGTTTTTTAGATAAAATTAATTTGACGCTCGTTGACCCAAAAATGACTCACTAATCGAAAGTTCTCAAACGTGTGACCCAGCCCAATTGACTTCTCATGCCCGAAAATGGTCGGATACAAAATTTCGTCAAAATCGTTTGAACCGTTTTTTAGATACAATTAGCTAGACCATGACCCAAAATGACCCAAAATGACCCTCTAATCGAATTTTTTCCAGCATGTGACCTAGCCCAATAGTTTTCTGGTGCCCCAAAACGGTAGGATACGAAATTTCGTCAAAATCGTTAGAGCCGTTTTTAAGATAATTTTTGCATATATATATATAACCACCCACAAGATTTGCTCGTATTAGAATATATGATAATTGAATTTCATATGCATTAGTAATACTAAACAAACATTTAGGTAACGAAAACATTTCTAAACCAGAAAATATTTTCAAAAGACTTGTTCAATAATAATTTCCTCCCGAATTCTTGATCTTTAACAGGGTGTCCGGAAAGTCTTGAAACGGTCAAATAACTCGAGAAATATACATTGGATTGAAAAACGGCAAAATGGATGTTCAATATTTTTGAAAAATCTATTTAGGGATATCAAAGTTGCCCCCCCCCCTGGAGGGAAAGGGGAGCAACTTTGAAATCTTAAATGATAACCCCCCCCCCATTTTTTATTGCAAATTCGGATTCTACCGGAAAAAATACGTAACTTTTATATTTAACATTTTTTTCGAAACATCATAGATGGCGCTGTAATCGAGTAAAATGCAGCGAGAATCGCAGATTGAACTGCAGATTGAAAAACGGAAAAATACGTGTTTAATATTTTAGAAAAATGGCAACTTTGATATCCCTAAATAGATTTTTCAAAACTTTTGAACATGCATTTTTTCAGTTTTTCAATCCGATGTATATTTCTCGAGTTATTCGAGCGTTTCCAGACATTGCAATGGTAACGATTCTCACTGCATTTTACTCGATTACAGCGCCATCTACGATGTTTCGAAGAAAATGTTAAATGTAAAAGTTACGTATTTTTTCCCGTAGAATCCGCATCTACAATAAAAAAGGAGGGTTATCATTTAAGATTTCAAATTCGCCCCCCTTTCCTCCCAGGGGGGGAAGAGTTGGAGGGGGAAACTTTGATATCCCTAAATAGATTTTTCAAAAATATTGAACATCCATTTTGCCGTTTTTCAATCCGATGTATATTTCTCGAGTTATTTGACCGTTTCCAGACTTTTCAGACGCCATGAATATTCATCCAAAAGAAGTATATTGGCAATAACGTAATGGTATTCATTTTTAATGAGGTAAGCACACTCAGGTTTCGCTTAAAAAGTTCAATACCTTTTTATTTCATCAATTAACATTTCCGAAATATTTGAAAATAGGGTTGATTATCTCATTTTATTTAAAATAACTGCATTAAATATGCATTAATACTAAACACGTATTTATAAAAAAAATCAACAATTTCTGTTCCTGAAAATTTTTTCCAAAGGCTTCTTCAATAATAATTCCTCCTGTTGATCTTTAAATATCCTTTCATCCAAAGGAAGAATAGTCTCCAAAACCTAATGTTACTCATCTTTCGAACAAATTTAACACAATGGTATATTATGTACAATCTGAGACTTATATTATGTACAATCAAATTTCCCTCTAAAGCAGTGGTTCCCAACCTTCTTTGGCCGTGCCCCACCAAAGCATCTCTAAAAAGATGATGCGCCCCCTCCCCCTAAAAAATATAATTCTTATAAAAATTTAAATGAATGAACTGATAGAGTAAAAAACATTTAACATTGACCCTGAAACATACCAAACGTAATGGATGAATCAAATATTTTTTATAATCATCTGATACTACTCGTAGTTTAAAGTATCGTTGGCACATAAAGGGTCACTTTTAATCTCTTCGCAGCGGTCGCCACGTATGCGTGATGTATAGAGTGCTCAGATTCCTTGACCAATCAATAATTTTGAATAAAACATTTTTGTCTTATTTAATCACAGAATTCCTGCGATTAAATTACACAACAATTTCTAATCAGAATAAAACGTGATAAAAGATTCTGTAAAGAAAGGTCGTCAAGTAATTGTTAAATATACACTTGAATAGTTTCATGTGTAAAATTGATTTCTATGTGACATATTGCAGTGCGACTCACTCCATAAATAATCGAAAAAGTTGTTTGAAATTCTAAAATACTTATAAATCAGAAAAATTATAAAGAATTTTTAAATATATAAAAGGTATTTAAATATCTTGTATAATTTTTTCTGTAATTATTCTGGTACAGTTGTATTTAAAACTTTTGAATGGAGACTTTTTAAAAAGAGAATAAAAATCTTGTTTTTTTCATTTTGTTTTTTTTAATTTGTTTTCAGTCTACAGCATTACTATTACAAAAATAATTCAGAGAGTATGAGTTCACAAAAATCTGGAATTGCCCCCCTGAAAAGTAAAATTGCCCCCCTGTGGGGTGTACACCCCCCGTTGGGAACCACTGCTCTAAAGGTTCACCTCTTATTTTATTTATTTACGTATCAATCTCAGATAGCATGTTTGAAATTTATAAAAACTCAGCTGATTATCTCATTTTTAAATTTAATCAAAAGTATTTTGGAAATGCAAGCTTATAATAACCCCCTATTTTTGTTATCTTTAATATCTTTTATCCAATGAAAAAAAAAAAAAGACAGTAATGGAATTCAACTTTCAATGAGGTAAGCATAATAAGGCTTAACTGTAAAAATTATTTTTTTCTTGATGATATGAAATAACGTTTTCGAAACGTATGAAAATCCAATTGATTATTTCATTTTAAAGAAATATCTACTTTAAATATGCATTATTTCTAAACAAATATTTAGAAAACGCGAACATTATAAAACTTGAAAATGTTTTTCAAATGGTTTCTAAATAATAATTTCTCTCTCAACTGTTGATTTTGAAATATATTTTTATCCAAAGGTAAAATATTATCTATCACGTAACGTTGCTCAATTTTCAACTCGTAAACATAATCAACTTTCCCTGTAAAAGTTAAACATTTCCTTATATATCGAATAATATAATCTTCGAAAAATATGAAAACTCAGCTGAATATCTCACTTTTAAAAATAATTGAATAAACTCACACGAATGTTAAACAAACATTCAGAAAATGCAAAACTTTCTAATCCTGAAAATGTTTTTCAGAGGCTTGGCGAATACTCATTTCCCTGAACTTTTGTTTTGTAAGTATACAGGTGATTACAAAATAAATCTCCCTGTTTGGAGACATCTGTAGATAAAATTAATAAACGGAATAAAACCCTATTTCTTGATGACACGGAAAGTTAAGTTCTGGAAGAAACTACCAAAGCATTACTATTTTTAGTACTACAAAGCTGGTCGCATATTAAGCACAATTCTGCAATTTCTCAAATAAATTATTCACCTGAACGTTTACAATTCCTTTTCAAAGGAAATTATTGTCACTCTTGTCACGTGCGCACAAACAAATTTGCATACTATAATCCATTTTATGAGCAATTGACGCAAATACCAAACTAATCTCGACTGCAAAAATATCCAAAAATTTTCCCATCTGAAACTTTTATACAAAATTGTATTAAATTTTCTTTCACTGAATTTGTCTTCTCATGTCTTCAAAAGTCTAACTGTACAAGTATTTTTTTAGAAAAAAAAAACTGATTTTAAGTGATTATTTCGCACCTTCTTACACTGATATTTACTTATTTTTATTTCACATCAGTTTGGCAAATTTATTAGAGTGGTATTTTACAACAGAATATCTTTATCACAACACTTTGTTTTTATTCAAATTCACTTTAAACCCCATTGTTGCCAATATCGCTTTGTAGACGATCGTATGTTATTTTTATACGTATCTGTGAAGTACTACATACGATACGAGGACTATTTAAAAAACTGCGTGCCTTTACACTATATTAAAATTTTGTGGTGAATGACCATTTTTCATGGAAGTTAAAGCTAAGACAAAAAAACGAGAGAGAAGAAAACTGTCAACCAGAGAAATATACCATTTTTGGGTCCTGATAAAAATTTATAATGGAATCACCACTAAAACGAGTCCTTTTTAACAAAAAAAAGAATGATCAAAATTGGAACATCTCACGAAATTATGTAAATCCAATTTTTATATTAGTTATAAAATATTTTTTTATTGTCCTGTAAACAATACTCTGAGCCGAATTTTGAGTTTGGATACTTATGTATGGTTTTGAAATTTTTATACTTTTCAAAATTTTCGTTTTGTAACCTCAAGATTCCGTTTCATCCCACAAAATCGTTGGTACATTCCTTCTCTGTAAGCATTTGAGAAGTGGTATTACCTGCGCACAGATGTGACTTTGGCAGTTAACGGTGTTTGATTGAATGAAAGATCACATAAAAGAAAAAACATGCTTCTGAAATAACCTCATTTAAAATATGCTTTACTATTACTTACTTGAATAAAACTCAAAAAAAGCATTGTAGTTGCAATTTTTTGGTATTTTCATAGAACCCATCGATTCTACATGAAAGAATACATAACAAGGCATATTGGAACATAAGTTTGGACTTCGTACATCATATGCGGTCAATGTCTGAAAAAAAGCCACTTCGTCACATTAAACATCCATTCAAAAGTTATGCCGTGGACATACATGAAAAAACAACATTCAAATTTATTGTACAACTTCCTTTGTTGGAAGTCGTCAAAAATACTGTCTCATCCCATTCAGTAATTTTAGTTACAAATGCTTCCAAACAGGAAAAGTAATTTTGTAACCACCGTGTACTTTCATCCAAACAAAAAAGAATTATATACCGAACGTGATGTTATTCACCTTTCAACGCGGTAAACTCAAACTACTTTCATTATGAAAGTTCAAAACTTTTTTTTTCTCCTTCAGCGAAAATCTACACGACGTAAAAAACTCAGCTGATTATATATATATTTTTAAATAACTGTATTTAAAAATGTATAATTACTGAATAAATGTTTAGAAAACTCTAAATTTCATAATCTTGAAAATGTTTTCGAAAGGCTTGGTCAATAATAATTTTCCCTTAACTGTTGGTTTTTAAATATACAAGGTGATTATAAAATAAATCTCCCCGTTTCTCGTTATCTATATAGCTCAAATTAATGCTCGGAAAGAGAGCACATTTCATTTTAATGATAAACAAATTCGTATAATGTATTTTATGAACGATTGAAGCAAATATCCGACTAATTTTGACTCGGAAAATGCCAAAATTTTTCCATCAGAAACAAAAGTTCTCCCATAAGGCATCCTTGCTATAGCAATATCGCCAAAACTGGCCGGTACTTAACAAAATCCCAATCTCCATAAAAAATCCAATCTCCATCCCAATCCAAATCTCCATCAGCAACTTTTGTACTGAATGATACTAAATTTTCTTTCACGGAATTTATTTACTCATATCTTTAAAAGCGTAAATATAAAATGTGAACTCATTCCATTCATTAATTTTAGTTAAAGATACTTTCAAACAGGAAAAGTTATTTTCTAACCACCTTGTACGTTCATCCAAACAAAGAAGAAAAACGTCCAATCCATGACGTAATGTTACTCACCTTTCAGCGAGTTGAACACAATCTACTTTCATTGTGAAAGTTCAAAATCCTCTTTTTTTTATTACTATTCTGCATTAAAAAAAAAAAAAAAAAAAATCTTTAAGACGTAAGAATATTTAGCTGATTATCTCATCTTTCAAAATATACACAGAACACAAATATGAAGAGAGTAAAAGGCAACAAAAAACCAGGAAAAGGAGTTAAAGAGATGGGAGCCTGTCAAGCTGGCTTTGCTAGTGAGAGAAAATAGGTTGATCGAAAAACAGCTTCGGAAAAAGAAAAAGTTTACTTATTTTTTAATACTCAAGTCAGGAACTTCTTAAAGGTCAAATAACAGTTGTTAAAACATATTCGTTTGACGAGTATAACAGTGGTGTTTTATTCCTTTTAATCCGTTTTTACCGTTATGCATTTTGCGGAGGATTTTATTTAATACTGTTTTCAAGATTTGGCGCAGACAAAAAGCTTTGCGGTTAACATTCAGTTGTCCGGAATGCCTTTAAGATTTTTTTTATCACGAAATAAAATGTTCATATTTTTTACAAAGAATTTTCTTTAATCTTTTGTAAATTGGCCTTTTTGTTTTACAATGAGATGCCATCTTTTAAGATAAGTTCATTATAAGCGTTTCATAAAACTTCTAGAGGTTTTCAACAAACAAAATCTTCTAAGTATGTTTTAGCATTATTCTCTGGGGTAAGGATTTTCCCAACCAAAGATCTATTCAAAAATGAAATCGATAGTAGTCCAGTGGTGCAATGTTAGAGGTATATAGTTGTTGTAGCAGACACAGCTAAGTTCCGGTAATTTTGCTCAGTGACCAAATATAATTAGGCCTTATTGTGTTATTGTGATGGAAAACACCTCCCTGATTTACCAATTACAGATGTTTCTAATCCAGATACTCGTTTAATTTGGTAAGTTGCTGTCAATAAACAGTACAGTTGATCGTTGTATTAAGTGGCCCTAGCTCAAAATTCTCAAAGCACATGTAATTCCGCCATGTTGGCAGCATAGCCTTCTTTAGTGAATATCAGATTTTTATGTTTATTAAAATATTGCAAATATGCTTAAAAACACTATAAATATGATTAGGGGACATAATGAAATTGGACTGTATCGTTTTAAAAATATAGTAGTCGCCCCTTTAGGCTGGGGTAGGTAGAAATATATTTTCCCATCAGCACCATTTAAGCATGGAAACACAAGAAATAACATTGCAAATTTATTTTAAAATTACTATAATTGTAAAAATTTTGGCAGATACATTGTTCATACAAATTCTAAAATTATTGAAATATTTGAAAAAATAAGAAAATTCAAATTTTAAAATTTACAGAAAAATGCATTATAAAAAATTAAAAACACATTTTATTTAATAAACTTATTGGCGATTCATAAATAAGTTTGCATCAAAAAAAAAATCTTATTTAAGTAGAATTTAACAAACATGCATTTAAATTTAGGGATGTTCCATAATGCGAGTATATTATAATTTTCGTAAGATGTTTTTCAACAAAAGAGAAAATAATAGCTAATCTGCTGGTAATAAATACATAAATTATCTGTCATTATTATGCAACAAATTACAGAAAACACTTGTAAATGCCTATTGTATATCTCCGATCAATTAACCCACTGTATTGTATTACATTCTTAACCTATACAGCACATACATCGCACATCTTAAATAAGAAACGCACGATTTCAAAATTATAAAATTATTAGTCATTATTACAATGCTGCCAGCTGTTTGTATACCAGTATTTTAGTACAAAAAATGTTGTTTCAATTAATCCAGAGCATTCTGTTATTTAAAAGAACAACATTTTCTCTAAAAAAAATACTGGTACGCAAAAAGCCGGAGACCATAATACGTAATAACTCTGTTATTACGCATCCAATTACTAAATTCACTTGTAAATGTTTATTATATGTCGCCGGTCAAGTAACCGACTGTATTATATTACGTTCTTAACCCATGCATACAACTGATACATCACACATGTTAAACCTTTAGGCACCGACAGTACTTTAAAGTACCATTAAAATAAACTTGTTATAAAATTCATTTAACACATCTCTTGTCAGGAATGCGATTGCAAATTAGCATGAGTTCTAGACACTTTACTTTATCTTGTTCTAAAAGCATTATTCACTGTACAAAGCAAAAATATTTTTTAATGAATATTTTCTTTTTCCTGTTGTAACTGTTCAGCTTTTTTGATGTTGAAAGACATTCAGTTGAAAGTTTCAGTTCTAAAAAAATTCTATGTTTATATGTAAGGTAATTACTTTTGTACATTTCCTAATTCTATAAAGTGCTAAAAACAATATCCTGAAAAAATTATTTGGTAGAGTTGTAAATAGTCTACAAAATCCTTGTAAACAGTGATTTAGTTAATTATATTTTAGTAAATGAAAAATTTATAAAATTTATTTAATATGATTGCAGAAATCTACTAACATATTACAAACATTCAGAAACAATGCTTTGGAAGGCGAAATTTTCATTAATTCATAATTTGGTACATAGAGGGTTAAGTAGGAAACACACTTTTTCTAAATTTTAATTCGTTCTTCACGGGTTAGATTTTTTTTAATCATAATTCAACAAAATCTTCATAAGTATGCATTTAAATCTAAGAATCTTTATAATATGAGTGTCCTATAATTTTGGAAAAGATTCTGTAAACAAACGTGAAAATTTTTACTCTATTGCTAGTACATTTTTATTTTCACATTATGAAAAAGTAAAAATGATTATTCCTTTGCTAATAAACTGATAAATAAATTATCTGTCATAATTAAGCATCAAATTACGGAAAACATACCTGTAAATGTCTGTCACATGTATCCTCTCAACAAAACGTCGATATCGTATTACACAATTAACCCGTGCATATTTTGCATATCACCTGGAGCATCCCGGACCAAATAACTGAATTCCAAAACTGAAGCCCATCCCAATTCCAAAAGTTCAATAGAGACGTTACAGTTCCGGTTCTCCTCCTCTAATATTGCAACTTTGTGTTATGAGCCTTGAAGCGTTAATTACTGCAAACAGCGAAGAATATATCTCACATGCACTATGGATTCGCGCCAGTTAGCTCCGAAACCATGGCGAGTGATTATTTCATTCGTTCCGGTTCGTACTCATTCATGTATTAGCTCCTCGTTTCGTTCCCACAATAGACTTTCTAATTTCTGGAATGGAACATTCTCTGTAATTTCATACGACCTTAATCTTGAAATTTAAATGTTAAAGAGGGTTAACGAGCGAGAATTTATGGCACATTTACATGTGTTAGTGTTGTTAAACGTTGCTTAAATCCCTTATCTTCAAAACAAGTAACAAGACTTTACGTTTGGTTTGCATATGCATTCATTAATCACTAACATGTATTCAAATACTTTTGTCGTTTCAAAGTCAGATAAACACAGGTTTATAAGCCACTCTCAATGTTGTTTATTGTGTAAAATAATTGAAAAAATTATGAGAATTATCTAATCTTTTACAGACTATTTAACTAAGAATTGCAAATTCTGTTTTAAGAGAGAACAGCTTATTTAACAAAATAATTACTACAATTTTATTCTTTTTGTTAGCAAAAAAATTTTGTTAGTTTCGTGGCAAATTAAATTCCAAATAACTTTTTAAAAAATTACAAGATTAACTTTTTCATGGCAAAAATTTCAATAATAGGATCACCTATTTCTTCTTAAAATTTAAGCATGGGGTACAACTGGATTCAATTATTTCAATCGCAGTATCCCCTAGATATTTTGAGTTCGAAATTTTTATAAAGGTTTGGACTAAAACGGAGAATTTTCTAAGTCAGTTTTACATAAATTGACCTCAAAATATTCGATACAACCAGATTTTTTGTCTAGAACTTATTAACAAAATTTTATAAAAACATGAAATGTGAATAAAGTGGTCGCCGAGCAATTACCAATTTGATATCACATACTGTTGTTGTTCGCAAGTAAATAACTAGAAATTTTCAAATAAGTCTATTCTTTGAAGTCAAAAAATAAATAAAAGTTTTCTTTTTTTAAGTATTAGATAATTGGGTCTTTCTCCTATAATATGTCTATAATATGTCTTTATCCATAAGAAATACCACATGTCTTCCTCTATGTAATATGTCATTTTTTAAAAAGAAGTGGGTATAATTTTTTTTATTTGTTTTCTTAATTTTTGTCGTAATTCTTTATATAAGCCCGATATTTTATCTTTATTATCGTCCTTTCAATGTCGAGCATCAAAAAACATGCAAGAGCCTTAATTTTTGGAGGCCAATATTTATATATTTATTTAATCAATTACATATTCATAATCACTACAGTATCTATTTTTCTATCAACAAAAATGAAAACTTTTCGCAGTTCCGTGATTTTATACTTTTTATTACTTGTACAATATTTCCTTTTTTATGTCTTTTGAGGTTTCCTTTCTTAATTTTTAAAAAAATTCTTCATGGGTGAAATGGGATGACAGGGAAAAGATGCCAACTCTATTTCAACAGGTACTGATAGAAGACTGCCAATTTTTAGCGTACTAACTTTTATTTACATACTTTACAGATGTTTCTCTCAATTTTTTTTTCTTCAAGAGTTGTAATATTTCCCTAAAATCTTATCATAATTTTCTATGTTCAATTCTTCTCCATTTACTGCATGAATAGTTAACTTTTATGTTATACTTTCTTCAATAAAATCTCATGATCAAAACTAAATAAAACAATGAAATATTTCTATCTATTTATATTTCATCCTTTTTATAGTGATTTTTTTTATTGCATCGTGAAATGAATAGTAAAATTCACTACTGCATTTCTCTTAGCCCTCAGTTCATGTCAAATAGCTCACTGGAAATGTAGAGAGTAAAGTTGCATATTCATCTTTTTTGTTTCCCTCTATTTACAGCACTTTTTTTAAACTTTAGCGAATGTTCTTCCTTTTTTGTATGCTTGCTGATTTCACCCCTGTATTAAACATTTATTGTTATTTTGATATAATACAATCTACAAAAATCCATCACGTAGTCTTTGGTAACTATTTCATACCCTCTTTGTAATTCATAGAGTAATGGAGAATCATCGTTCGTTTCCTTTCCCATAAAAGCTAAGATCGGCCGTTTTCACCACTCTAGCTTTAATGAATTTTTAAACTCGTCACGTTCGTCGTATCATCAATACTTCAACCTTGAATAGTGATATTTTACTACAATGGAAACAACTCAGGAGCGTCTATATCTGATATGCAGTGTAAACAAAGGGGAGTCAAAGAGAACAATCAAATTACTGCACTGTAACTATGATAGAAATCATACATGATACTACAATCTACATGATCACACTTCAATTCAAAGAACGCGTTAAACTGGGACCTATAATGGCTTTTAAAGTGATAATGTTTTCATTGTGAAAGCATCTGTAGTGTAGCTTTTAGAGATGAGTTCGGGATCTTTTTTTCGGAGCCCCGGTCCGACGATTTGAAATCAGACTCCACCCGATCCCGATACGGAAAGTACGCAATAGAAAATTGTTAATATCATTTTTAAATTGTTTCAAGATTAATTTTCTTTTTTAAAAATCTCTTCTTACATAGAAGCAACTATTAATCCTAAATACTCCCTCGTGACAACGTTTTCTGAGTCCCTGAAAATCTATTTAAAATAGCAATTTTGTTATTTATACCCAACCAATGGAAGAAATCTGCCAAAAGTTACAATTTTAATTAATTTATTTTTTAATATCATTTTACTCATTGGCAGAAAAACATGAGTTCTCTTATCCAGTAATTCTGGGAAAGAACTTCAAACAGAAAGTGAGAATAGACAAGGGATATCCCATGGCTTCTTTATGTAACTTAATACTGACCGTGCAAAGGCTTCAGAATTAGATAGAATATTTCTCCTTATATCCCATCAATAACAATTCAATTCCCTTTCAAACTGATTTTTTAAAAAATTGTAAAACACTTTAAGATTATACTGATTACATTCTTGTTTTTCAAATAGCAAGTTTTTTTCCTTTTTTTTAACACTTTCCAACCTAGTTGAAAAGTGTTTATGACTTCGGTTTGTCTGCCGTCTGGCCGTATGGCCGTCTGTCCGTGCTCTAACTCCCGTAAATATGCTCGGATTGCTCTGCAATTTTTATATGTTATTGTCGTTATCTATAGCATATTCCCTATTTCAACGGAAGAGTGAAGCACTTATAGTTTTTTTACAGGGACACTCAAAAGAATTCCGTTACATTGCGGTCTATGCGGAAAAATCATTTGCGGTTTATTTAAATAATGTTTCACTATTTGAAACGCATTGAAATTTATATATATATCAGTAAGGTGCATCAGAAGAAGCTTAATATGGAATAGGGTGTGCATAGCACTTATAGTTACTTTACAGGGACAGTCAAAAGAACTCCGTTACATTACGTGTATGGAGAAAAATCGTCTGCGGTTTATTTAAATAATGTTTCACTATTTTAAATGCATTGAAATTTATATATATCACTAAGGTGCATTACAAGAGGCTTACTACAGAATATTGTGTGTACAGCAGTCATCGTTCCTTTACAGGGACACACTACTCTACTGTCTGTTAACAATAATTCCTGGAAGTGCGTTTTAAGTTGCTGAACGCGATTTTAAATTGAACTCACTTTTTGTCTATTACTGGGTGTGTATAAATTCTGTATTTCATATACATGGCAGCAATAAAGTTCGCGAACACATTTCCGTTTATTGACAGAAACTCCAGAAGGAGAATTTTAAACTGTGCTATGCGTTTCCTAAATAAACTAAAATGTATCATCCTATGTAGTATATATACAAATCTATAGATCCTATACAGGGCTGAATAAAAGTATTCGGATATTTTCCCGAATATTGTATATGTTGGGAATTCCTGAAATTACGTTTTTAAATATGTTATGCGTTTTCCAAATTGTTTACTTAGATGTTATCTTTAGCTTATTAAACGGTAATGATTTGTAAAATTATTTTTGAAACGTTGGAAAGTGTTACATAATCTATGCTTGACACATGATTTTTCGTTCTTGTTTACTTTTCAATTGTATGCTTCTGCAATTGAATAGTTCGACTATTTTTCTTTTGTTGCAGTCGATTTCGTAAACATAAATAAGATATTAAACATAGATTTTAAATTTTAAAGATTTAGAATTAAGTTGTCGTTATAAAATATTTACAAAAAATAACTTTTAGTTTATATAATATATATATATATATATATATATATATATATATATACTTGATGCATGATTTTTCGTTCTTGTTTTTTTTTTTTCAAATTTTGATTAAATAAAATTTTTAGTTGGGTGTGTGAGGCTGAATTTCTGTTTGTAACATTTTACACTTATCTCTAATACATATCAAGTATACTTTTTTTTGTAAAATGAAATTTAATCACTTTTATAATACAATTTCAAAATTGTAGCTTGTGGGCCACCTTTGGCGCATAGTGTTCTAAAGGTGGCCCATGTATTAAAATGACTTTTAAAATGTGAAAAAATACTCGGCAAACTATTTTGCTTACTATTATGCTCTGATGATCCTTTCTTTCTTTTGATATCTTTCGAGTTTTCTTTCTTAAGCTTCTTATCTTATGACATGAACAGACCTCGAAGCCCTTTTTGTGCACGATAGTTCAGGGATTTTCTTCTGGGAGTTGCTGACTTCTTTTGAGTGATCTCTGGTGTTAACAATAAATGGTAATAGCTTTTTTCAGATATTTATGTAGAAATTTTGAAAATCGTCCTTACTACACTGATTTCCACATTTGTTTTCTAAACAGGCCACCTTGCGAATAAGCGTATGGTCGCCATTTGCACAATGTAAAAATATTAATCTGATAAATTTCTTAGAATTGGAGTAAATGTGGTTAAAGAGAAAGAAATAAGTTTTCAGAATACGTAATAACTCAAAGTTCTAAGAATTTAAATACGTGTAAATTAAAATACCTTCTTACCTGGAAATTAGTACGACTACTCCTCAAAAGTGAAAACACTGCATACAATGTCGGAGGATCAAGGTGATCTGTTTACATTCTGCCACGTACCCTGCATATATATGATTGACAATGCAGTAGCACCATTTTGTGATTAAAAATTAAATTAATTCTACTTTTGAGGAGTGGGCTACCTTAGGAACACTGGCCTCTTTTGGTTCACCCACCTTTGTAAATATTTTTAAAAAAGTGTCTTATGTCTTCAAGAATGCCGTACGTTCTGGCGTAAAACGCATACTTTTGAAACAAGAAAATTGGTCATATTTTACCGATGCGGCGTTATATGCCAGTTATAAAAATGAAAGCTTAAAAGAAACATAGGAATTCAGATTTTTCTATTAATGAACAAGAGAAGAACTCGTGATTACATGAATGAACGAGAGTACGATTACAAACGCGTATGCCTTCACTTTACATTTGCTTTATTTCTATATTTTTTTCTAATAACTATTATATTTTAATGATCCTTATTATATTTTCACTTTATATAACTTATAAAATTTTATTTGTAAAAAAAAAAAAAAAAAAAAAAAAAAAAAAAGACTCAAATTATAGATGTGTGACGACGCTGTTATACGGCGGAATATATGGTAATTAGAATCTTTGTAATTCAGCTTCATCATGTGATAGAATTCAAAACACCTTCATCCATAAAATAACACATTTTTGAGTAAAATGTATAACACAACACCTTCTTCAACTCGTGTGTTCATTTTCTTATGTAAAAAAAAATAATAATAATATTACTAATTAACGTGATATAAAGTTTTAAAAAAATATTTATTCATCTTTATGCCCGCTGTAAAAGTAAATTTTCAAACAATTAAAATGTGCGACATAAGATAAATAAAGAAAACATCATTGAATTGGGTTTCCATTCCTTTTAAGAGACAGCATCAAAATTGAACTTATGAAAATGAATTAGTGAAAATTAATGAGAAGGAATGAGATTAAAATGAAAGTTGTGCTAGATTCATGAATTATATTGCGTTCTCCAATCTTTGCTTTGGAAAATATCATACACATATAACATATCATATACATTTGGAAAATATCATATACATATGATCAAAATATTGAATGACAGTCACGACCTATTTAGAATGTAGAATTTTTTTTTATCTCAATCATACTGATTGAGTCGACCAATATCGTCCAGAATAGCTTATTTGGTAGAGCGTTGGCATGTTAAGCTTCTGGGTTCGACTCCTGTCCTGAAAAAATTTTTCATTCCGTTGGAATTTTTTGAACTCACAATGTATATCTGTGTTTCAAAAATACCAAAAATAAAATTCCTTCGTTCAATTTTGATTGGAAAAAAAATATTTTTAATAAATTTTCTCATTGTTATCTACGATAAAATTCCATACCAATATGTATGTTTGGTATCAAATTATGCACGTTAGTCGAAAAATGCCAACATTGTTTTTTGTTTGTTGTTGTTGTTTCTCTCTCTCTCTCTCTCTCTCTTTCTGTCTCTCTTTTCTTTGTAATTAGTGTAAATTATAATCGTATAACATAGTTCTAACGTCCATCTATTCTTTAGGAGCCCGAAGACTAGTAATAAGAAGACTGGTAATAGGCCTAAGCCCGTTTTGCTTCAGTCTCGGGCTGAGGTCTCATCTCGGATCTGTTTTACCTCGATGTCTAAGTGAATTTTTAGAAAATTGGACAAACTCTTATATTTGAAGACATGAGTGAAAGAAGGTGTTTTGCAACAAAACATTCATTTCGAGGAAATTGCAATAAAGTTTATTTTCTTCTTGATAGCACATGTTTAAAAACTTAACGCTTTGTACTAAAATCTCTCGAGAAAAAAAAAACTCATTAACATTAAATATTAAAAAATATTATTATTTAAACTATTAAATATAAGTATAGTAAATATTAAAAAGATAGTGTCTATATCTTCTAGAATAATTAAAATCTTAGCATTTTAGCTTTATCATATGATAGATTACCTCATAACACCTTCATCGGTAAAGTAACACATTTTTTGAGAAAAACGTAACATAACACCTTCTTCAACTCGTGTTTTCATTTCTCTGTGTAAAAAATGAAATAATTAATGTTAAAGAAAGTTTTTTAAATGTTTATTTATCTTTACTCCCATTGTAGAAGTAAAATTTTCAAGCTGTTACAAAATGCGAAGATATAACATAAATAAAGAAAAAAATCATTGAAGTGTATTTCCACTGCTTTTTGTAGGCGGCATGAGAAGTGAACTTATGAAAATGAATTAGTGAAAAATAATGAGAAGGAATGAGTAAAATGAAGATTGCACTATATTCATGAATTATATTGTGTTTTCCAATATTTGCTTTGGGAATAGATTTGGGGGGGGGGGGGGGAATTGCGATTTATTTAGAATATAGATTTTTTTATCTTAATCCTGCTAATTGTGTCAACCAATGTCGTCCAGGATAGCACACTTGGTATAATCGAGAGCATTGTCATATTAAGCCAGACATATCGGGTTCGACTCCTGTCCCATACCCTTTTTCACCCAGTTGGAAAATATTCATATCGCAATTTATATTGTTGTTTCAAAAATATGAAAAATAAAATTATTTTGATCAATTTTGATTGAAAAATATGTATTTTTATTAAGTCTTTACATCGCTATCTGTGATAAAATTCCGTACCAATATACAGGGTGATTTTTAAAAAACTATCCCGATATATGAACCCTTAGATATCATATCATTCACAGAAAGTGAATCCCATTTTGGTTTAAAGTATTTTGAGGTATGCGCTCAAGAATCATATGAAAAACATCAGTTACGATTACAGTGACAAAATTTCAAAAAATTTAAATGGTAATACCTGCTTTTTTTTATTGGAATGTGATCTTCATAGTGAAAAACCATAAAAAGCGTTCGAACGATACCTGAAGCAAGAAAACTGCCGTCTCTAGACAGACTAAGAAGAAAAGATAAAACAACTGTGGCGCTCACCAGAGCACGACTTTCTTTTCTAAGGACGTCAAATTTCACACTGTGTCTTCAGCTCTGATCCCAGCCTACTGAATATCCCTCGAAACAAGAGGAAGAGGTCGAGGTACGCAGATTTCCTGGTTCGGCGTAAGGCACCGTCATGACTGGCGTCGTCGCTCTAAGTAAAATAAAAGGCACTGTGAAAAATACGTGCCACGTATCTTGCTTTCTTGCACTCTGAACAACATGCCGCTTACAGAGAAAAAAACGTGGGAAAATTGTAAAGATTTATTACCTGAACGGACTATATGCCGCAGAAGCATTGCGTGTCTACCGCAGAAAGCATGTGCTACGCCGAGGCCTCTGGACTGTAAAAGCTGTACGGGACTTGATACGCAAATTTGAAGAAACTGGTTGCACATGCGATCGATCTCGGCGTGGATGATCTTCCGTTCCTGCCGAGGCTGTTGCAGAAGTCCATACTGAAAGAAAACTTATACCGCCTTCATCTAGAACGAATAAGTAGTCATTTTCAAAATCACTAAACTAGAAATATAGATTTCCGAGCTATGCGAATAAGGTAAAGAAATAACGAAATAGGCGAAATCATCGAGAATTTCTAGTCTATAGTTTACTAGGTGATGAAACGGTACATTTTATATAACGATACATTTTAGTTACTAAAACTAGCCTCTTGTGTTCACATTTATTTGCATAGATTTTTAAATAAGTTTGACCACAGTAATATAGGAAGACGCTTTTGAATTTGAATAGGGGAGACTAGAACTCCCTAACAATGGGAACTAGAATTTATAAGGATGTCATGGAACTAGAGTCACAATTTATTTTCTAGATGCCAATGGCAGAATTTTTTTTCAGTGCATGAGACGATAATCGAACGGTCCTCTTGCAAGTACACGTGGTGTTTCACATATTCTATAGTTGCCGAATTCTACGGTCCGCAAGATTCTGTGCTCTATTCTCCACATGTTTCCGTATGGGTTCCAGCGTGTTCAGATGTTGCAAGCGGGTGATAAGCGACAGTGGCTAGATTTTGAGAATTAATTCCACATCCAGTATGATGAGGATGACAGCTGGCATTCTGTGGACGGACAAGGCCCATTTCTGATTGACTGGTAACGTTAATTCGAAGAACTGCGTGTACTGGGCAGACAGTAATCCCCATGATGTGATTGCACTTCAGTTACACAAAGAAAAAGTGACTGTGTGGTGTAATGTAGCAAACATAATCATCCTCGATCCTTACTTTTTTGAAGAGGTTAATGCCACAGGTCTACAAACGTGTACGGTAACGAGTGCTCGCTATCTAGAAATGTTGTCTAATTACGTAATTCCCAATTTGCAACAGCCAAATGCTCTCTCTGACACGTCATGTGGATGTAAGATGGCGCTCTTTGTCAAATGTTTCTTAACACATTAGTTTGGTGACAGAGTTATCTCCCGCCATTTCACATTTCCGTGGCCGCCAAGGTCCCCCAATCTCACTCCAATGGATTTCTGGCTGCTCGGATACCTGAAATCCGAAGTGTATGCATCCGCAAATTGCATCTGATTTGAAAGATGCCATCAGACGTTAGGTTCAACAGATTCCTCTTGCCATGGTACGTGTTTCAGTGCTATTCACCATTTCCCGCATGCAAAGTGTCATCGTGTGTGAAAGAGGTCAAGTGGAAAATTTGTGAAACACAATAAAATGTTTTTCTGTCTATTGCTTCTCCATTTTTATTGCTTGTTTTCACTTTTCTTCTTAGTCTGTCTGGCACTGGCGATTTTCGTGCTACAGGTACCGTTCCAACGCTTTTTATGGTTTTTCACTATGAAGATTATTCCAATAAAAATAAGGTAGGTGTTGCCATTTGAAATTTTGTCACTGTAGTCGTAACTGTTAGAGTTTAACTGTTGTTTTTATATGATTCTTGAGCGCATACCTCAAAATACTTTAAATCAAAATTTCATTCAGTTTCTGTGAACGATATGATAGCTAGGGGCTCATAGATCGAGCTAGTTTTTTTATGATCACTCAGTATATGTTTGGAATTAAATGGTCACGTGAGTCGAAAAATATTAAAATTGTTTTTTTTTTATGACTAAGCATAAATTGTAACCGTATTACTAGTTTCCCAACATCCCGCTATTCTTCAGGAGTCTGGTTTAAAGTCTGACATGTTTCAAACCAGAAAATGCATTTAATTTAATATGTATTTTTTCTGTGTGGAACTTATTTTAATTCATTTTTCAAGTAAAATGTCTGGTTAAAAAAAAAAGTTTGGACATGTCTTGAATCAGACTCTGGGAGAATACTGGAATATTGCCACCTATAATATTAAGCGTTATGGCTTACCAAAACATTTGAAATTATGTTTATTATATTTTAATTTTATTTTTTATTATCTCATGAAAGATAAGACAGAGGATGCGAATTTAAAATAAATATATATGAATAATAATGAACTTTTTTTCTCGCAAACTAAAATAATAAACCATGAAAAAATATACACTAATTTCTTTTCTCTTTCTTAAATTAAGTTTCACACATTCTTTAGCATTTTATTACATTTAAGAAAACCTCAGAAAAAAACATCGCATCCATAATTCAGGAATATCTTATATATATATATATGAAAGCTTATACATATACATATATAAGATAGTTTCACATTTTAATCAATATCAGATTCTCAAGTATCTTCCAGCGGAGAACATAATTATTACATCCCTTCTTTTACATAATTTGACAATGTTAGTAAACTTAGTTTTATAAATGTTGAATTACCTAAAGCAGTTACATGATCACTCTTTCAATTATTTATGCTAAAGCGCTTAAACTAATTAAATTCTCCATTTTTTGTAACAAAATTTCTTCTTTTTGAAAGATTCTTTAATTACATAATTTGTAAAATGTCAAACGATACTGTCTGATGTAACACAGAATCCCAAAGGGTTGAAAGTTTGCTTCGGAATAAATAAAATGATTTTCTATTCTTACAGGTAAATGCTCCGACTTCCTTTTTAACACTTTCCAACATAGTTGAAAAGTGTTTATGAATTCGGTTTGTCTGTCTGTCTGTCTGTCCGCGCTCTAACTCGCGTAAATATACTCGGGTCGTCATGCAATTGATATATGTTATTGAGGCTTACTGTGGCATGTTCGGTATTGAAAATGAAGTGTGCAGCACTTATATTTTTTTACAGGGACACTCAAAAGAATTCCGTTACATTGCAGTCTATGGGGAAAAATCATTTGCGGTTTATTTTAATGATGTTACACAATTTTAAACATATTGAAATTGATATATATCACTGAGGTGCACTACAAGAGACTAATTATAGAATGTGGTGTGCATAGCACTTATAGTTGCTTTACAGGGATACTCAAAGAATGCCGTTACATTACGGTCTGTGAAGAAAAATCGTTTGTAGTTTATTTCAATAATGTTTCATTATTTCAAACATATCGAAATTGATATATCTATATTGAAAAAAGAAAGTTTCTCTCTGTGTGTGTCCGTGTGTCTGTGTGTGTGTCTGTTGGCGATGGCTAGCAAAATCTAGCCCACCTAGAAGTCTGAAAAGTTAGGTGTGGATAGTCCAAGGTCTGGCCAAGTGCACCTGAGCCTCAGAATTTTAATATTTTGATAATTAGCCTAGATATTAATTAGATTCTCATTAACCATCTATATTAATAAAAGAAAGTTTCGTTCTGTGTGTGTGTCCGTGTGTCTGTGTGTGTGTCTGTTGGCGATGGCTAGCAAAATCTAGCCCACCTAGAAGTCTGGAAATTTATGTGTGGATAGTCCAAGGTCTGGCCATGTGTACCTGAGCCTCAGAATTTTAATATTTTTATAATTAGCCTAGATATTAATTAGATTCTCATTAAAAATCATTTCTAAAATGTCACCTTTTAAATCAAAATGGAGAAAGAAACGAACTGATGTTGTGGATTTGCGAGCGGAGATGAACAAATTCGAAGTTATTTTACTAATTAGCGAATTTTAAGAAAACTAATTGAGATATCAATTTGAAAATTTCTGAGCATATGTAAAAAAATATTCTGAATCTGACTATGTGATTTTTGAAAAATTCGGTTGGTAATTTTTTTTAATTTATGCAAAAAACTGCCAAAAAATCTGCCGGCGCCAGTGAAAACGATCCGAGAAAGTTTCAGACAGGGATCTGCTTTCATTAAAACTGAACTACAAAGAGATCTGTTTCTCGGACCGATCCCTCCATTTAGTTTGCGAAAATGAAAGGAAATAATTGCTAATTTTTACTAATGAACAAAAATTTAGGTAACTAATTAAGATATAGATTTGAAATTGAGGTCGGGAAGGGGTGTCATCTGCCGGATTTTAGCGTAGCGTCTTCGTTATGTTCTAATTATCAGAAAAATGTAATTCTTTTTTTAATGATCGCGTTAATGTAGGTGACGGTGGTTCTCTTGAACAAATTATTCATTATATTTGCGGGTATGGGGAGGGAGGGGTTAACGCCTTTCTCTGAGATTGTAATTATCTCGGGCCCGGGCAACGCCGGGCGGGTTAGCTAGTATATATATATATAGCTAACGTGGATTACAAGAGGCTTACTATAGAATATTTTGTGTATAGCTTTCATCGTTCATTTACAAGGACACACAAAAGAATTCGGTTAAAGTACTGCTTATTAATAATAATTGCTGAGAATGTTTTTTCAGTTGCTGAATGAGCTTTTAAATTTAACTCCTTTTTTGTTTATTACTTGGTATGTATAAATTGTATAGATTGTATACAGGGCAGCACAAAAGTTCTCGAGTACATTTCCATTTATTGTCAGAAATTGCAGAAAGGGAATTTTAAACTGTGCTACGCGTTTCCTAACTGAACTAAAATTTACCATTCTATTTAGTATATATACAAATCTATAGATCATGTACAGGACTGCTCAAAAGAGCTGAGATATTTTTACGAATATTTGTGGTAATTCCTGAAATTGGAATTTTAAATATGTTATGCATTTTCAAAATTGTTTAGTCAGATATCACCTTACACCTTATGGTAAAGATTTGCAAAATTATTTTGGAAGTGTTGGAAAGTGTTACATAATCTATGCTTGACGCATGATTTTTCTTTATTATTAATGTTTATTTTTAAACTACACTGCATCACTTAACATAAAGCTGGGATCATTTTATATAAACCGGGGGGGGGGGGGGAGGAGGGGAATCTGGACCCTAAAAGCTACGATCGTGAACCCCAGTCCAAACCAGTGCATGCTCTAAAAACATGCTAATTTGCTCTGTTTTAAAAAGATTACCCGATTATACAAGATTGGATGATATTATCACTCCGAGAAGCTATCTTCTGTAATCGGGTTGCCATTCACTTCACTGTCACTGAGGCGTTTTTCGGTACACATTTGAAAATCAGCTTGTATAAAATGATTAAGTAAAAAATGTCGCTGCCTAGCGTTTTAAATATGACGTTTTAAATATATCGTTTTAAATATGACGTACTTGTCGCCATTAAATAATTTTCATCCCCTTAATCATTTAATTTTCATTATTTCTTAATATTCAGGTGTAACTATAGTTTTCAATCGAAAAATGTTTGGAAATTTTATTATTTGGGCTTTTTAAAATTTGGCAACATTGGACAAAAACGTATAGTTCAAATTATGAATTAAAAATCTATTCAGATAATGAAATTTTGAATAAAAAATGGAAAAAAAACTTTCAATATTAGACAAATTTAAAAAATAATTGGACACTGCATATAACAATCTAGTCAAGTATATTCCTGTAAAAGATGCTTAAATTGCTAGACATAGTTTTTGATCCTATAAAACTGAAGTAACTAAACTAATTTGACTTATATCAAAACTAAATTGTGCTTCGATTTTAAAAATGTCTGTGTTTATCATACAATTTTCTATACAACTTCAGTTTTTATATTTTTATATGAATTAGTTTTCGCAGGATAAGCCGAGAAATTGAAAAGTTCACAATAAATTCAATTACGGCAAAAGTTAGTTTATTTTTTAATTGAGACATACTATAAAGAAGAAACGCTTGTTTGTTTGCTTGTTTATAGGATGAAAAATATGGAACTACCGAGCCAATTTCAAAATTGATGATAGCAACATAGTGGTAACATTCTCTGCTCAAAGATAGGCTTATATTTAATTATTTATCTCTGTATACTACAACGCCCAAAGGGATAAAGAACGAAAGGATAAAGAAAGAAATTTCAAAAAACGTTCGAAAATTACGATTTTTTTATATATTGTTGGGCTAAAAACTTGAAATTTGGCATGGTAGTTACTTTTAAGATATAAATGCTCGAACAGAACGGTTTCTAAAACATTCAAAATTAGAGTGAAATGAACAGAAAACATTGTGAAATTCCGATAACTCTGAAACTATCCTGCCGATTTCAAAACTTCTTTCAGTATAATAAGGGTGACAGTCTTTGCTTAAACTGTTCTCTGTTGCCTCTGTATTACTGCTGCTAAATGGATGCAAGGCCGAAACACATTCTAAAATTACGATTTCTTTGCAATTGTTGAGGAAAGAAATATGAAATTTGACGTGGTGATTGCTTTAAGAAGTAAATGTCCGCTAAGGATTGCTATTGTTAAAAACTCGAAATTGTAAATGATGAAAGGATTGGAAAACGTTCTATAAACATGATTCCTTTGAAACTATCTAGACAAGAAACTTTAAATTTTACATTCAGGTTAAAACACACAAGTTAAGGCACACAACCACTCGCGCAAACCCGTTAACTTTGCTAGAATTATAATCATGTAAATTGTTTCAGGCATACTTTCGGAAGTAAAAAGTCGATAACAAAAGAAACTTGATTTTTTTTATATACGTTCTGAAGTTTTATGCTATATTAAATTTTATCATCATGGCACACAATATTTCTTACTATAAAACTGAGATTACTGAGATGAAACTGGGATGTTACATCTTTAATTGAATATAATCACACAACTTATTTCAGGAACATGTCCGAAAGCAACAAATCGATAACAAAACAACATAAATTATATATACGTTCTGAACTTTCATGCTGCATTACACATTATTAATTGCTATAAAACTGAGGTTATTTTATAAGTTTATCAAATTATAATCATACAACTTATTTTGGGAACATGTCCGAAAACAAAAAGTCGATACGAAAAGCAACCGGAATTTTCTTAAATGTTCTGAACTTTTGTGTGACATCAAAACATACAAATAATCAGCTCAATTAATTTTTATTGATAGGAGAAAGACATAAATGGTTGGCTTTCGTACCTTTTTATTTATAAGTAAAATTCGCATAAATAATTAATTACAATTTCTTACTGCATCATAACTAGCTTTATTTTATAAATGAAATAAACAAGAAAAATAATGTAGAATCTTTAAGCTTCAATACTGAATATTGTAAATGTTGAAATATGATGTTCTTTAGTTAAGAGGGAAAAGGCCGTGGTAAAAAAAAACAATATCACTCAAATTAATAAATCGGTCAAATGCGAGTATAACTCGCGCTCAAAGGGTTCCGTACATTAAATTTATTAATTACTATTTATTAATTAACAAACTCCTACTGCCTCTAATTTTTTGATAATTTTAGTTTCAGTAGATTCGGAAATAGGAGGAGATAGTCATATTTTTGCTGTACACTTTCGACGATATCTCTTAAAATATAATATCAAAATTTAAACAAATATATTTATCAGTTCCGCGTTACGAGATCTTTCGAGTGATACCCTACACGATACATAATTTTTTTTCAAGTAACTTAATTAATACCTCGGCTAATTACCAACAATTTTTTCGAAAATCATTATCAAATATCCTTGGATGATTCTGCGTCGATAGATACCCGAGCGCCCGTGAAGTTCTCGCTGACTACCAGAAAAGTAAATTTTGTGTGTAACGGGAAAATGCGTTTTTCTCAAAAAATATGTGACCTAGGAAAATCGCTATAGTTTTCCTGCAAGGTTTAAATAAACTCATACTACCCCTAATTTTTTCCTAATTTCAGTTTCAGCAGATTCGAAAATAGATGTGAGGGAAGGGGGGGGGGGGTCATATTTTTGCACTGCATATTCGACGATATCTCTAAAAGCACAATACATAAAATTAAAACAAATACATTTTGGAATTCGGTGGTATGATATCTTTCACACGATACCCTACTTGATATGCAAATAATTTTTTTTAAAGTAACTTAATTAGCTTCCCTAAATTTTTCCTAAACATATTTGTAAGTGAGTAAGTGAAAATAGGTGGGTCAATAGGCTTTATAACTTTCCCAAGTTTGAGCTTTCCACGTTCCATAATTTACGAGAAAAATGGCTCTGACAGACGGACAGACAGACAGACACAGGAGGGATCTTATAATGGTTCCGTTTTTACTTTTTAAGTACGGAACCCTAATAAAAATGAAAATTCTTCTAAAATGTATTTTTTGACCGAAATTTTCTCTTAAAGTAAAAATCTGTTTTGTTTTTAGCTTCGCCTCCCTAAGCTCAAATTCGATAGTATATCAGAAACCGGTAAAGAAAGCCTTATTTGTAGAAAATGTTTACATAATTGTAAGAGTAAAATGACGTCTGTCTAGAAAAACTATTGCACAGATTTGCACCTACTATATTAAATTTTGGCTGTCTGTTTGTATTTCATAACTCCTCCTCCAAAATTATGGAGTGCAGCACGATTAAATTAACACCAATTATCTGAAGAGGTCATATAAGCTCTCAGAATTAAAAAATTTGATTTAGTTTCCAAAACATTTTTTTTTTTTTTTTTTTGTAACTTTTAAGGAAGTTTCTCTAGAGATGGAAACTAAATTACTCTTTTTGTGAAAAGAAATTAAAGAAAACGATAAATAATGAGATATCGTCTGCTATCTAAAATGATGAACAAATATTTCTATTTTTGTGTTTTTTGAATAAATGTATTTAATTATTTTTTGTTTACATTCTCTTAAAAAATTTTAATGTAAAGAATATTCATATGAATTGCTTCTACATTTACTAAAATTATTATGAAAAAGAAGGATGAATATTTATATAAAACTTATGAACATATTTTAAATAAATCGTTAATTTTGAATTCTTTAGTATAATCATGGAGAATCTATAAATATTACTATGATGTGCATATATATTTTTCTCTTTTTCAAAATCGTTTTTCTTTAACATAAAATTATCAAGCTTTTTTCAAAGCAATTGGCGTACGTGCATAATAAAAGCGAATTATATGTTGCATGACAAGTTTATTTGTCAGTAAAATTCAAAATAATATATTACAATTTGAACGTTCCTTGCCCCTTAATAGAATGATATATTTTACATTATCATGCCTTTTTCAAAACATGCGTACGTGTATAAAAAAAAGGAAAAATTATACGTTGCATCATAGTTTATTAGCCGATAAAATCAAAATGATAAATTACAATTTGAATGTTTCTTGTCCCCTTAATAGAATAATTTATCATGCCTTCATCAACCCATGCGTACGTGTGCTTTAAAAAAAAAGAAGAAAAAAAGAAAGAAAGAAAAAAGGAAAAAAAAGCCAAATTATATGTTGCATCACAGTTTATTGACAGGTAAAATTCAAAATGATAAATTGCAATTTGAACATTCCTTGTCCCCTTAATAGAATGATACATTTTTCATTAAAAACTCTAAATCACCATTTTCCTTTCAACAACCCAAAACCATACATTTTAGATTTGCTGATAAATATGTTTATTTGCTTACACCCCGTTAACCTGAAAATTTTGAAATCTATCAATTTGTATGGTTTCTCAAGCCAATTAGCAATTATCCAATTAGCGGGGTTTTACGATGAATTTTCCAGTGTAAGGATATGTATTTAATCCGTAATCTCCGATTATTGACTCCTTTGATATCGTGCTTCTAATCTTTTAAAGCGATGTATAAGCTATTTATCTTGTCGATTTCATCCCCTTTCATCCTCGGAAAATGTGCCGGAGAAACATGGAATCGCCAATTTTCTTCAGAAGAACAAGAGTGATTTCTTTAGTAAATGAACTTAGATTAAGCTATGATAATCTCCTTTCGAAAACCTACAAAAGTTCGGTAGAAAATACTTAGACAGCGCTACAAATAAAAAAAATATATATATATCCGTAGAATGCGTAAAACATAACTATACAGGATGTCCCAAAAATGTTTGAAACGTGCTTTATTTTTTTATTATGATTTTTTTTTCATCTGTTGGAGATATATGTAAGCAATGTGAATTGCAAAAGTGTTCAAAATAAGATTGGAAAACATTATGTAAATGAAATAATCTTGCTATTAGTTTTCAAAAAATTAAGCTTTTTAAACTGTTATACAACCTTCCCTAGATACAATAAGCCGATTATTATTTTTTTTTTCTTTTCACATCATCACTGCAAAAACTACATACCTATCTTAAATCAACTGAATTATAATAAAGAAAAAAGGGTGAATTACATCACTTTTCCGTACATTTAAAATGCTGTTTCATCGGTGAGGATCGAGACCATATTTAAATTGGTAATGGCGTTATTTAAATCAAAATTATGCTAGTGTGTGAAAAACATTTCATCACAAATATATCTAAATGAAGCATTACACAGGTAGATATCATGTAAAGAGTTTGTTATGTAGTTTTAAAACCCAGAAACATAATTAAAAAAAGCACTTAACAATGTATTCTCAAAGTGTTTTCCTCATCTCCAGTACACAATTGATCTCTTTAATGCTCCTTCCTGTAAATATTTGAAACAGTTTTCCAGTAATATTTTTATTACCTTATGTTTAAGGTCGACTGCATATGTATTGTATTTCATAGAATGTGGATCGCAGCACGCTGAAAGTAACACCAGTTATCCGCATGGATCTGAAGATGTCACATCTCAGAATTTTAAAAATTGAATTAGTCTCCGATATATTAATATTTTTTGTGACTTGTTTATTTGTTATTTATTTTTATTTATTTATTTATTTATTTATTTATTTATTTATTTATTTTTGTAGCTTGCGTCCGCGTTTTCTCTTTCTTCCACATGTATCACCAATGCCCTTTCTAATTTGATATATGATCTTCATTCACGATGGTGAATTCAATTAAACATAACTCATGCAATTTAAAGATACAGGCATCCAGTTTTTTGTAATGATCTTTCTGCAACAAAAAGAAAAAAAAATTAATGATCAATTATGAAGGTGTCATATACAAATTTAAAAAGCGTAACTGTTTCCAAATTAATGGGAGGACTATTTCATTAACAAAAGCTTATTTTGTTTCTTAGGTTGAAACCTTTTTCAAGTTACATTGCCTACTTATCCTCAATAGGTAAAAAAATTAAAGCGCATTTCACTCTTTTTGGGACACCCTGTATATGATCATAAAACAATAGTAAATGTAAATTGACTAATAATATTTCTAAAAAATACTTTATTGGGAAAATTATAATTGCTATTTACGCCACAAAACTGCAATTTATTATTTTCTTTAATTATTATTATAAAAATATAATGTCGTGTTATTGTTATTGCGTGTATTATAGATGTGTTTTCCTCTAGAAGCACATGAATGATTTATGTGGCAAACAGACATAGGTTATGGTATGATAATCATCTTGTGAAAATCTAGAAACATTGTGATAAAAAGACTAGAAAAGGATTTTTAAAAAAATACTCAAGTGCAAAACATAACTACATACGACATTAAAAAGTTAATATATGTTAGCCAGTCTAACATCTATAGCATGTACTGCTATTACAAAATCTAAATTGACATGCGTCACAAAACTGAAACTTATTGAAGCACAAAAATAATTTCTTAAATAAGAGAACTTAAGCTTTGATAATCTTTTCGTGAAAACCTAGAAATGTTCTGTTAAAAAGACCAGAACAGCATTTGAATATATAACCTCAAGATGCACCAATCATAACTACATACGGCATGAAAAAAGTAATAAATAAATAGCCTAGCATTTATAATATATACTGTTATTAGAAAGTTAAAATTTATTTATGTCACAAGAGTGAAATTTTTTGAAGCACAAGGATATTTTCTTTAATAGATGAACTTAGATTAAGTTATAATTATCTTCTTTTGAAAGCCCAAAAAAGTTCTGATGAAAACACTAGAACAGCACTTAAAAAAAACTTCAAGATGTGCAAAACCCTGACTACATACGTTAAAGGCCCGACTAGGACAAACCAGGGCCCTGGAGAAAATTAAGTAAAGGGTAATCTACTTCATTGGTAATCTCAATGCATGTGTGGAAGGGAAACCTGATCCTAACGTGCTGTATAGATAGCAATTTTTATAAATACATGAAAATTTTATTTTCATTTCAAATTTTGAAAAAAAAATGCTTTTTATATCTTTGATATACTTTGTTTACTCAGTAATATAGGCAATGTGCATGTTTGCAAACAGGCACATTCTCTTACTTATTGCGCACTTTTCCTTAGGATTAATCAATCAATTGACCTCAGTCAGCCTGCACTGCCTACAATGATGTTATGTTCACGTTATTGGCCTGTTGACGATATTGTGCCATGATGTTACCAAATGCATTTTAACAGTTAAAAGTATTTGGCGATAGGAACTTCACTCAATCCTGCTAAACCGACTACAACAATCAGAAATTCTAATTTCATTATCAAGACTGCTAAACTCTGTAGTCGACTGATGGGCGCTTAGCACGAAATCTAGACTGCCAAACCTATTGCCTATAAGCGTTGGGAATGTACGAGTTATCTCATAAGTCTATTTCTATAAGTTCCGTTAAAATATCTTCATTAATGTTAAAATTATGAACAAAAATGCGTGTTCCTGCTAAATTAAGACACCCTGTATTTTCGACTGAATAAACTGTACCCTCTCTTAAAGTTTGTCCTGTCTTATGTCACAAAATGCGAGACAGCTTCTCCTGAATCGGGACTAAAAATAAAGTAAATCCAATGAAAATGCCTAAAACGGATTTTTTATCCGGTTGCTTGAGATTCCGTCCTAGTAGGTTTTACTGTACTAAATAAACACAATAGTCTTATACAGTAACATCTGTGAAAGCAGACTCACTAGGGGCCGAAACAAAATTCCGTTTTGGAAAGGTTTCCGGTAGAACTGTCATATGCAATATTACATATATTACATATTATTATATGCAATATATATTTGGCAAATATTTTTTTTTTTACTTTTAAGACAGTATTCCGTTATAAACAGGTTCTGCTTTCATAGAATTTACTGAACTTGGTATATTAAAATGTGTAAAATCAAAATCACTCAAGGACCGGAAAATTATCCGTTTTGGACAGTTTTCCGTCTTAGCAGATAGATTTGTTCGGTATACTTTTCTGTATGAGTATAAAAAATTTCTGTTATAGTCTGCTTTCATAGGTTTTATTGTATTAAGTTCCACTCCATGTAGAATAACGACCAGTGGTTCTTAAACTATGATCTGCGGACCCCAAAGGGTCCTCAACGCATGTTCAGTGGTCCTCAAAGGCTTGGCAATCCTTTTATTTATTTATTTATTTTTTTATCTAGAATCTGAGAGAAATTTTGTGAAGGGAAAACTAAGAATATTGCTTAAAATGCAGTTTTATTACTTTATATACAGCAAAACCTGTGACAATGGAACTTGTTTATATAATGGATTCCTGTCTTAAATGGGAACATTTTATTGTTCCCGAAAAAAGAATATACAATAATGCCTGCTAAGGCAGAAACCTGTCTAAAACAGAAAAATTGCTGGTTCCTAAAGATTCCGTCAAAGCAGATTTTACTGTATCTCAATATCCTAAAATATAAATTATAAAATACTCTAAAAAACATCAGTATTTAAGATTTAAATCTGGGCAGTAGGGGGGTCCGCGAAGATAAAATAAACATAAAATGGGATCCGTAGTAGCTAATAGTTTAAGAACCGCTGTCTAGACCGTAATGAACAGAATTATTTTTAGTATCCCTGTAAATGCACTATAAATATTAAACACTTCATTTTCAGTAGGAAACATGCTACAGTAAACCTCAATAATATAGAAAACAAAACTAGGTTCAAAGTAAATGAATCAGTTTTTTGTTATATTTAATGAAGATTATTTACAGAATGGGATATTTATGTACAATATATATATACAAATAGAAAGATGTTAATATTTTTAAACGGAAACATTGCGTTCAGTCAAAAAGGATGACAATTTGTTACATCAAAAAATACGATGCTTCTCGCATCAAATCGACAGTCAATTCTAACTAAACGCAGTTTAATTGAGTGCGCTCGCTTACGGCGCATCCTAAACTGTCATTTTTAATGGAGTGCGCGCGGAAATGGCGCTAGTATTGCCATTCAACAGATACTTTTTCTACATCATATATCAAAATCATCGCAACCCATACATGTTTACAAAAATTAGAGCACGGACGGACACACAAATAACTGGACAGACAGACGAATCGAAGTGACATACAATTTTCCACTATGTTGGAAAATGTTAAAACGAAAGGAAAAACTGCCATGAATGATTGAATTTTAATTATGATGATCACACGCAAACAGTAGCAATAACAGGAAATGAAAGGAAATCACAATATAAATATTCTTGTTCTAACTGTCAATGAGCCATCCAAAATGTTATGGATATCACAGCCGTCGGCCAATAGAGAAGCCTCTCATGATATTCATGAAAGTACAATCCATGGAAATGATCGAGGACAGAGCCCTTACAAGGTACAACCCACGGCCCAAGGCTGTAATTAGCTCTTTATTGCATTGGGGTTTTTTCCTATTTTTAAGAGGAAAAAACTATTTTCTAATTATCTGAATGGATATAAAAAGTTTTTTTAAAGATATGGCTTCAATTAGTAGTAAAAAATTTTAATTTTATAGTTCGTCACATTGTGCTATATGCGGCACGCAAAGTATAGTTTACATATTTGAAGCAGTGTGGCAGATATGATACAAAGCCCATTTCTAATGCATAAAATATCGTATCAGACACATATTCGTAAAATGACACAACTCTAAAAATGTTATTTTTTTTTCGTTTAGATAGTAACAATAGTGAATCACAAATATACTTTTCCACATGTCATTAAATGCCCGTTTAAATATCTTTAAAAAGGACCGAAATAGAGCCAGTTTGATCATTTTTCGCTTATGTTTCTTTTTTCAGCCCTACTATCTAACAAATCTTCAGATAATCGGATATAATGTATTTCATATCGATTTAAAAAAGCTTCTTTTGACTCTAGATCAGCTGTTCCCAACCTGGGGTATGTGATGGAACAGTTGGGGGTACGTAAAAATTACATTGGTAATGGCGGATAACGCAAAAAATAGAACTTAAAATAGAAACAGAAAAACAAAACTCTTAAACTTTTCGTTTACAAAGAAAGATATGTGTAAAAGTCTATTCGCACGAAAATGCCTAAACTTAGCAATTGGTTGATAATATGTCTACATTATCTCCGCTCACTCCTAACAGGGCCGTAGCTAGAGGGGTGCCAGGGGGGGGGGGGGTCAGCACCCCCTGAAAAATTTTGAGCCCCCCCCTGGGAAAGTTGCCAAGGCCACCAAATGAAATTCTGTTTCAAAAATCCAAATGAAACTCTGTTCAAAAATTGAACTTAGTTTTGGAGGCTTTTTACAGTTTTGCATAAATACTAAATTGTAGTATTTGTTTAAAAACTGCAAATAAGTGCTTCAATGGGCGCGCATCCTATCTGCACATACTCAGAATTAGCAACTTTTTGCTGATGCGAACATTGACTTTTGCATTAGTTATACACTGAAAATTTTCATTTTGCAGCGTTTTCCATTATTAGCATAAAACAAAGCTATTCTAATGAGTTATAGCCAATTTAAATACAAGTGGTTTTAGCTTTTGATTAGACTCAAAAATAATTTTAAAATGCAAAATACACCCTTGAATTTTCTAATGTTTTTTTTTTATCATATAAAAACATAACTTTAGAATCCTTAATGACAGGGAATATTCATGAAAAAATTAAAGGTTGCAACTCTTTTGAAACAGGTAAACTGTCAGCTTTTTATTTACTTATTGACATCATCAGTTATTATTTCACTAGTATAATTATACACTGAAAATTTTCATTCTGCAGCCAGTGATGTAGTAGTAAAAAAACCAGAGGGCATACGCTTTAGGCAGAGGGTATACCCTAAAAAGTATATGCTATAGTGTTTTAGAGAAGAGGGTATACGGTATTCCATAAAATAATCCAGAAGGTATACGGCGTATCCACCGTATATCCTCCACCTCCATTACATCCCTGTCTGCAGCCTTTACTTTTCTTATCATCAAATAAAGTTATTATAAACAATTTAATAAGAAACATAGTGCCTACATTATGAATATGCCCTAATTTACCTTTCTATATAATACTTTGATCATATATATCTGTGTTTGTATGCGCGCATGTGTCAGAGAGAGAGAAATAGTATGAGCCCCCCCCCCCCCTACATTTTCTTGAGCACCCCCTATTGTTTACTTCTAGCTACAGCCCTGACTCCTAATAACATCTTGCGATTTCGCAGATACCTCTCCTTTTATTTTGTTGTTCTTTTCTTTCTATTAATTCTAGAAATATCTAGAAAATAACAATCGTAACGGGAATTCTAGTTTCAACAATTTTATTTAAAACTCATTTGAAAGCAGCTCAGCATTTTAGTGTTCGACTGGTCAGATCCATTAGCATAAACTCAAGTGTATTAATGGGTAAGATTAGAATATCCTTCATCTCTTCTTTGTGAGTGCACAATTTGAAATCTTTAGTTAATATATATTGTTTCGAGGGACTTTAAGGTCATATTGTGTTGTGGTCAAAATGGATAGGTGCATGAAAATTGGGATTCTGAAGAGAACTGCATCCAACATTGGTAACTAGCATAAGAACATTAGTAATGAACGAATACAAAAATAATGAGAGCGGGTTTATGTGATTAGGGGTACGCATAAATGAGAAGTCTAAGCAAGGAATACGTAAGAGAAAAAAGATTGGGAAACGCTGCTCTAGATAATAAATGTTTTAATTTATTTCCCGATTTATTTTCAATAGAAAATTATTTGTTTTCATATCTGAAAACATTTTCTGCATTTTCTAGGAAACTTTCCTTCCTGAGTTGTGTTACTTTACAAATAAGCTTGCGATATATTTTTGAATATTTATTAATAAAAAGTTTAACGCAAAAGATTGTTACCATTAATGTCTCATTCACACGTCTGTGTTTTCCTAAAACGAAATGCACAGTATTTAGCATAATACAAACATCAAGTAAACTATTTTGATATCATTTAATAGATCCGATTACCCCAGATGTGGAACCAATTTAAATTTCACATTGGACAAATGAAACATGTGCCAAATTATGCAATGGTATGTACCCCAACGTGGAGATATAGTTGGGGGGGGGGAGAGAGAGAGAGAGAGAGAGAAATAAAAGAACGCCTCATGATATTTAATCACCAAATTATCATAGATAGAAAGCAAAGAATGTCATTCTATAGTAAATATCTTCTTCAAATATGCATAAACAAAATAAAATCGTTAAGACCTTTTCCATGGCCCAATAAGATCATTTCCCTGTTGAAATGAGAACACACTGACACTTTATAATTCCCAATGTTAATACCAAATTTTGATTCCGTAGAAACAAATTTTAGCTTCTAAATTAGCCTTTTTTTAAAACTAAGTAATAAGTAATTTACCTTTTCCTACCGGTACAGGCTGGAAGGACAACATTCAATGCAACTATTCAATGCAATTATTTCAACACAATTCAATGTAATTTCATACTTTTTCACGATTCTAGAAACTTTTTCCTTATCTTCAAGAAACGTTAGGAGAAAACCAAACGGAATCTTCGAGAGCTAATATGTTCCGAAATCCTCAGAAATGTCTTTTCGGAAATTTCAGAACAGCAAAGAGACCGTTTATTTAAGAAAGTTTCCGTCAATTTAGGACATGTGTTGTTTATTAAAATTTATGATTGGTCCTTCTTTGAATGGTTTCTGGAGATAATTGAAAGGTTCCAAAAAATCCTGAGTAGAAACGAGATTACATTGGATTTTGCTAATCGTTTTTGCTATTAGAGCAGCTTTTATGCAATTATTTTATAGTGAAGAAATTTTGAGACAACTTCTAGCATTTGCTACATACATTCATTCATTCTTTCATATAAAATGCTCATGCAGTCCAGAGTTTGATTTGAGAGATAATTTAAAGTCTGATTTCTGGTAAAAATTCACAAATAATTACATTTTATGTATTTCTGAAAATAATTTTTCAAGTTTCTTTGAAGGATCTTAATTCTTGAATACATCCTTTGACTCTAATCACTTTATGAATGCTCTCAAAGTGATTTGTCATAAGTGTTTTACATGTCATATATATAATACGGACTATATATATTATTTTATGTATTCAGTATATAATTAATACAGATATGTACTTTATTTAAAAGGGTTTTTTTTTCCTTTATCTGATGATATTAAGCAACACAAACTATTAGCAAAGAGTCATAAAATGTGACTTAATTTAATAGCACATTTTGGCACTTTATTTGCATATTATCATGCGACATAAAAGTAAGCAAAAATGGAAGCTTCCTTTTAACAAAATTTGATTTGGGGATTATACCGTTGCATATAATGAAAACATACAAGCTAATTAAGACTTTATCACTTTTATCCTACGCGTTTTGACAAACTGCAGAAAGAAAAGAAAAGTTAATAATGGAAATGTTTGCATACTATGTCGAGCGCTAATGAACATTTACAGCAAGGACAAAAAAAATTCCATTTAGTAATGGCAGTAATGTATTAAACACAAGAATTAGATTAAGGTTAGCTTTTCTTAAATCATAAATCTATAAAATGGATTTAATTGCTTTTCGCGCTTATAGCTGAATGGATTTGATGTTGAAGTTTTTTTCCAGAAGATTGGATGAATCTTAATATTTAGAGAAGTGCTGTTAATTATAATAATTAATTACACTTGATATGAGTAACAAAATGTTATTTAGTATGCGAAAGGATGATATTGTATCATTAGCGATGGTAACAAAAATAGTATCAATATTTTACTTACATCTTTATTTTGGATCTTTTACATCGAAACTTATTGAAATAAGTTTTTTTTTCATGGGAATCTAAACATTATTAGGTAGCTTCGATTACAAACAGTAACAAGCTACCTATTGCAACCGTTCGAAAGAAAGCAATTCCGGAAAATTTCGATATATTTTCATTGATCATGAGCCCCAGACCTCAAAACCACCCTCCGTTTAAATGTTGATTTATATATATATGTATGTGTGATTTTGTCATGCGATAGCACTCGTATTTATAAACCGATGTGGATGTAACTAAGCATGTGTATTGGGCTTACTAAGATCTCGACCGAGTTCGTTGGCCATCTTGGTTCGTCATCTTGTTCCAAAATGGCGGCCAATTAACGATTTCAAACTCAAAATAATATAAAAAAAAGTTAGAAATCAAAATTTATTTTTCGCTTGTTAGGCCGTAATACAAGGATTCCGGAGCATTTTTGTTTTGTCTCTGTCTTAAAACATGGCTAAGATATAGCAGTTTGAAATTTTAGGATGGCTGACATTTTGAAACAAGACAACAGATTAAAAAAATCAGGGATTCATTTATGAGTTTTAGTGAATGTGATTTCTGGAAAATTATCTTTCATTGTTGAAACCATTTTTCCAATCATTCGCATAAAACTATATATTCATATCCGCAAGCGCCAAAATATCGTCATACTTTGCGAAACTTGGCCAAATATTATTGCCAGATTTGGTGATCAAAAATAAATAGCCATAAATGAAGCCAACTTGGCTGTAGCTGAGTAATTTGGCGAAATTCTCTTTCAAATTCAGGATTGAAAAAAACTGGGAATGAATGTTTTCTAAACGGGTTCTGCTCATTTTAGCTTTGTATTTTCGAATAAAAGTAATTAAAATCTTAAAACCAAGAAATATGGAAGCCACCTTTTCCTCACGGCACAAGCCGGAAGGACTTTTTTATAGTCTTTATAAAATTAAGATAGAAAAGAATTAAATAAAAGTATAATTAAATTGGTAGTTTTTTTATTGTTTTGGCTTCAATGCCAGCCAAACATTGATTGTTTCCAAAGCTACAATCGTTGCTTTGCATAAAATAAGAATACAGTTTGTCGGAATAAATGTTTAATTTGTGTGATTACTGTATTGATTAAATGTAATTGTTATTTTGCTTAGTTAACATTTAAAAATTAAATATTTAGCAAAAAAAATTTCTGAGATTTTTTTAAATCAAACATTTATTAATTTTTTTATATATATAAAATCGTCAAATAAGTGAAAAAAAGCACAAAACCGGTACTCCCTGGCGTATATTCGCATTCTTTATGTTTATTTTTAAAATCTCGACATTCCTGGAAGTATTAATTAATGCAAAAACAGGCATTTTTTTGGAGCATTCTTTGTAAGAGGCAAATTATCACATCTCATCGCGCGCCAATAGTAAACAAACATATGCAGCATATCATCCATACTTATAGACATTAAAGTCTTTGTATACCATTCTTAACCCTTTATGTACTAAATTATGAATTAATGAAAATTTCGCCTTCCAAAGCATTTTTTCTGAATATTTAAAAATATGTTTGTAGATTTATGCAATCATAAAATACATTTTATAAACTTTTCCTTTATTAAAATGTAATTATCTAAATCAGTATTTACAGGGATTTTGAGATTATTTACAGCTCTACCTGAAGCATTTCTTCAGGATATTGTTTTTAGAAAATTATAGAATTAGGAAATATACAAAAGTAACGGTCCTACATATAAACATAGATATTTTTCAAAACTGAAACTTTTAACTGTATGTCTTTGAACATAAAAAAAAAAAGATGAGCAGTTACAATGGGAAAAAGAAAATATCCATTTAAAAATATTTTTGCTTTGCAAAGCGAATAATGCTTTTGGAAGATGATTAAGTAAAGTGTCTAGAAGTCATGCTAACGTCCATTACTGACAATAGATGTGTTAAATAAATTTTATGACAAGTTTCTTTTAATGGTACTTTAAAGTACCGTCGTCAGATAAAGGGTTAAGACATCTTGTTCTCCTATGAATGTAGCTTTTCTATGAAACGATAAATGAATAGCTTTCAAAGCGCACTTTCAAAAATTCTCTAAAATCCGGTATAAGATATGGTAATAATGTCGGCTACCACAGTTTTTAAAAAATAACTCTAAAAATGTATTTTAAAAAATATCTCTAAAAATGCATTTTAAAAAATATATACATATTCCACAAACCGAGTATTTTACTGTAAAGGTCAATTAGATCGATTTAGCACATTGGAACTATGTTATATTAAGCGATAAATTATTTTAACCAATATTACGATAAAAGCTTTCAGCTATTTGTAATTTTAAAAAATCTATTAATATTCCTTGGGGAAAGATTTTGCTAAGTTTAAAAAAAGGTTATTAATACATTTAATGCATTCTTTCAACTAAAAGGAGAGAATTGCTATGAAAAAAAGTCGTAAAGAAAACAAAACCTAAATGCTCAAAATAGCAAAATAATCAATTACTAAGCAAGCGAATTCATCAATAACAAGATTATCTAAATGAAACAAGCACAAGTAAACAAAAATCGACGCAAAAACCTTTTTACGATACAATTTCTTCCTTTCTACGAAAAATGGAAATGTGCTTATTTTTGTTATATTTCAAAAATGTTGTTTTTATATGCATTACAAATATATCGATATATACAGGGTGATTTTTTTTTTAAGTTGTAAAAGTAAAACCCTATAACAAAAGAACCACTGATCCAAATGACTTGAAATTTTACCAATATGCTCCCAAAGCAAAGGGATTTTTTTAGGCGTGCTTAAAAAAAAACTTAAATTCGCACCGACAGATGGCGCTGTATATGCAGTAAAGTCGGGAGACGAGCTTGCGCACTCCACACGCACATTGGCGATAAAAACGTCAAGCACGCACACCTCGTGTTTATTATTCTAGGGATATCCTCGCAATGACTGTGCCATTGACAGACCGTGCGTTGTTAGTGAAACTGTATTATCAGAATAATGACAGCGCAGCAACTGTTTAGGAAATTTAGGACACTTAAAAATCCAATGACAACAGAGGGCCTACGGAAGATGGTTTCTCAAAGAACCGTCCATTGTTTTCCTCCCACTGACGATATTCTTTATTTCAGTTAAATGACAGCGCCAGCTGTCGGTGCGATTTTAAGTTTTTTTAACCACGTCAAAAAGATTCCCATTGTTTGGGAGCATACTGGTGAAACTTCAGGTCATTTGGATCGGTGGTTCTTTTGTTACAGGGTTTTACTTTCACAACTTTAAAAAAAATCACCCTGTATGTTACTATTAATACTACCACTTTCTAATAATAAGAGCATAACTATAAGAAGTATTGGTCTCCATGATCATTATTTACAGTTTTGGATCTTAAAGGATATTTCAGCTATTTTGTAATTTTGTAATGATATTTATTGTTGATTTTGTTGTTGTTGAGATTTGTTATTTTGTATGCAAGAGAAAAACTGTTTCATGTAGGAGAAAAAAATATTCTATCGTCGACGCTTGCTATAAAAACTCTTTACGTTTCGCAGAAATGGGGCATTATAATTGGAGGTTAGATATAGTGGAAGTTCTCAAAAGATTGTGTTTTATGCATTACGTCAAAAAGAAACAATTTTCAGTGATTTACAAGTAGATCATTATATCAAAATAGTGTTCGCTTAGTTCTTATTGCATGAGAAAAATATATTTGCTAAAATAAAAATTAAATTGAAATTGAAATCTCTCTGTAACTGCAACAACACAGAACTGCGGTAACTTTTTTTTTTTTTTTTCAAAATGAAGGGTGTTTTTTTGTGAATTTTTCATGCTTATTTCGGGAAAAAATGTGTATTAAGTACAGGACGCAGGTGATAAATATCCAAATAATATTTATTGTTATAACTATTTACGAGTTACAAAAAAATAAGATAATTATACGCCAAACCAGTCTCATCAAAATAGGCCAACTGTCTGTGAAACTGCATCAATGAAATATTTTAAACACTAAAAAGTAGAAAATATAAATAAAAAATAAAAGTGTAACATTAAAAAAAGTTACTCTTTTATCATTTATTGGTTTATATTAATTAAATTAAGATTGTATGTTGAGAAAGCAATTTAGAAGTCCTTAATAGATAGTTTAAATAATGCTTTTTTCGTTTCAATTGCCATATCTTAAAAAAAAAAAAACAGAGCAAAAATTATATATTTTTTAATAAATTGGTTTGTTCCCGCTTTCTATCAAGCGGTGAATTTTGAATAATCCGGACCCACGCCAAAATAACATACTGTAACAGATTTCTTTTATAACTACATGAATTGCAGATATGAAATTAGACGGGATTTTTAAGATAAACATTAAATGCTTATAAAAGAATGTTTTGTTGTTGTTGTTTTATGTTTATCTTTTTATTCACTTACGACGTAATACAAACGCGTGTGTACAAATCTTTAGATAATCAGATGCAACAGATCTCACACTGTAAGCTCGTAAATAAATAAGTTACCTTTGACTCTAAATATAAATTTTTCTAATTATGTCCCGATCCTTTTTAAATGAAAATCATGCCTGTAAAAGCTTTTCGCTATTATTGAAAAACTCCATTGTTTAAGTTGCATCACATTACCAATAACCGTTGGATATGTTACCTTAAAACTTAAAAAAGTATGCATAAAAATATCAATGCTTTAATTATTACTCTTTCAGGGGCAAGATACTTCTATTGCTAAAATGTTTAAAAGATTGACCAGGATTTACAAACAATCTTATTTTCAAATAACTAATTAGCTTCTCTTCATGTAAGATATAGAACCAAAATTTTCTTCCAAAATTTTGGTGCCAATGTGGCATTTGGGAATTAAAATTAAGTGGGATATATATGTCCGCACCGCCAAATCAATAATATCCAAAAAGATTTATTTTATTGTTAAAGAATGTGGTGTTTACCAGAAATCGTAATGTTGCCTTTTGCATCATACTACCCCTTTTGCTGATTACCTTCCTCAAAAAATAAATAAAAATAAATTGATAAAATACATGACATCTTCCAGCTAAATTTGAGTTAAAGTGTGTTTTCAAATCTCTTTTACTTTTAAAGTCTGTTACTTATTCAATTTTCATTATCAAAATGAGAAAACCAGACGTCTAGACACGATATTCGATAAATTCATTTATTTCTCGTTCTTCTTGTTCATATCTCGATCAACGACGCATCAAAGTGTCGGCGTCAGATTAGACAAACGGACATACTCATTATTTTGAATTATCAATTCGAATAGGCTAGGATACAATTTAAAATGTTTTGACGCATCAATTCAAAGCTGTCGTTATTCGTTAGTGTTGTGCGCGCTTCTAAAAAGTTTGAAATAAAATTAAGGTAATTATATCACGTAGATGAAAAATCATCATATTCGTGCGTATTGAATAAACTATAAAATTAACCTAGTAGTAAAATAATATTATCCATGTGATCAATATATCGAGCTTATATTGGCACTGTTGGCATGAAATATATCCTTAGTATTTGGAGTGTTTACATTTTGCCACTATTGCACTAATTTTGGAGTGTTTACATTTTGCCAATATTGCACCAATTTTGGAGTGTTTACATTTTACCAATATTGCAAGAACTCTTTCACTGTTTCTTGGGATAGTATTGTCGACGTAAAATTAACATTTCTGCAATATTGATGCTTTATTGCAAAAAATATGTCCAATGTATAGCTAATATTTTTGTAATAGTGCCATTTTCTATCCAATATCTCTGTATAAAGCTAGTCTTCAACTGAATTTTTTATTTCATTGGAAGTATTTTCAATGAATGCAATATTTTTAAAATATTAGACACTAATGTAAATAATATATTACTTTTTTAATTGTAAAATCAATTTAATGTATAATAAATATAAAAATAAAAATAAAAACCGATTTTTTTAAAAAAAGCACTCTCTTAAAAGCATTCATTCTTTATCTTGAAAATCACGCCTAATTCCATGACTGCAATTCATCATTTTTCTAACAATTCCTTAAAGTACGTGAATATGACATGGGCACCAAACCCGAAAATTCACCGCTTTGATTTAGGCTTGATAGAACGGGCTCGTGAAATCATTTTAAAAAATTGTGATTTTTACTCTGTTTCTTTATTAAGATGGGGCTAACAGGAAAGAAAAAAAAAACATTATTTAAACTATCGTTTTAGGATTTCTAAGTTGATTTATCAACGTATAATCACAATTTAATCAATATGGAACTATTAATTGATAAAAGAGTTTTTTTATTATTATTGTTACAGGATAATTTTTTATTTTTATTTTATTTTCTTCTTCTTAGTGTTTAAAATTGAATTGTTGCCTGTGAACATATTTTTTTTAATTCTGGCATATGAGAAAGTTAGTGAAAAATCGATTACAAAATTCCATCTTGACGTACAAATACCAAGTTGAGTTACATAAAGAAAAGTAAAAAGTTTTAAAACATTAGGTCATTAAAACTGAGTTAAAGGGTGGTTTTTTTTTTTTTTTTTTTTTTTTTTTTTTTTTTAATGATGCAAGGACTAAGATGAGAAATTAATTGAATAAATTTAGCGTGCAGCTTATTCGTTACAAAGATTCATAAAAACAACTATTTTGCTTTTTTATAGTACACTGTAAAAAATGACCAATGTTTCTTATTTTATGAAAATATACTATAACCATGAACGAAAATATAATATAATCTTCTGAGTTATCCGAAATTCCAAATAGCATGTTCCATTCTCTTTTGAATCCCCAGAAACCAGTACATTTCCAAAATTTTAAGAATTATTTATAAACACAAAGTATTTTTCGCTGCCCGTATTTTTCAGAAACGTTTCCGAAGAGTTTTTATAGTGTATTAATTAGTGTCCTCAGCCTGGAATACCTGTTTTACGAATGTCATCAATTCTCAAGTGAACGTTTTCAGCCGCATAAGTTAATCTATACATGAAAAGAGTAAAGAAATAATCTTAATTTTAATGTTATTGTTAACGCTGCTAATTTTGCATTTTTGTCTGTTAAGCATATTTTTTGAGCATGAAAATGTTTACTTGAGAATTGATAGCATTCGAAAAACGGGTATTCTAGGCTGAGGACACTAATTAATAGACTATAAAAACCCGTTTAAAAACAACACAAAATGTCACAAAAACATATATGCATCATTTATTAAAAACTTTTACTTTAGGTGTTTTAAAAATATACAAAACTGCATTTCACATTAAAAACCCAGCGCTTTCGAGCCGTCCTGGCTCATCATCAGGGTTAAAACATCACCACGCAGATACACACAAAAAAACACAACTAGTCTGAAACACTGTAAAAACATCAATGTCTACTGAAGACAAGGTCAAACCATTATAAACAGGGTGGGAAGCATAGGGAGGGATGTGCCAATCTTATTCATTCTTGAACTATCTGTAAAAGCTTATACCATACTTTAGGGATATTGTACGAAACTGAATCATTGCATGTTTTATTTTTCCTGGTTAAAATTTCTATTGATTCACTTATTATTGCTTCATAAAAAGAGGATGTGGGTTTAATAATTTTAGAGTTATCAAAATCTATTATAATCGACTGCTGTTGTTTTAATCTGGAAAGTGCCGTTTTACTTCTATTATACTTGACATCTGCAATATGTTCTTTTAACCGAATTTTAAATTTCCTTAAAGTCATACCAATGTAGTCTTTAACTTTATAAGATTTTATCCTATTTTCAACTATTTCCATAATAACTGGGATTCTATAAATTCCTGCTAAATCTTCAATCGTTATGGGATCAATCTTCTTATGTAGTAACGCATTCAATTTAACTGGAGGGGATGCTACCAAATTTATTTCACATTTCTTTAAATTATATTTTAATTTTTCAAAAAGTTTCGGAATATATTGGAACTTGTAAAATTTAGTTGGTTTTTCTGTTAATTCTTTTTGTTTTTTACCCTGATATTGATATTGACAAATTAACTTATTAATTAACCTCTCTGAAAAACCATTTTCATTTGCTATAATTTTAATTCTGTCAAGCTCCTCATTGATATAACTATCAGTACACACTGAAAATGCTCTATGGATGTAAAACCTATATGCAGCCAGTTTATAACTTAAAGGTGATGAAGCATCTCTGGAAATAGCATTATTTGACCTCATATTTTTCCTATAAACTGTCCGATCTATTGTTAAATTACTGTTTTTTATCAGCTCTACATCAAGAAAAGGTAAACGATTCTGTTTTTCTAACTCCAGGGTAAATTGTATTTTTGTATCAATTTTATTAAGTTTAACCACAAAGTCCTTCAATAAATCTATACCATGCTCCCATATAATAAAAATATCATCTGCATATCTACACCAATATGCAGGTCTTTCACTAAAATCATTCATAACCATATTTTCAATGGGTCTTAATTTAATCTCCGCGCATAAACCCGAAATGGGGGAGCCCTTGGTGCACCATCCTTTTGCTTATAATAAATATTATCAAACTGAAAAACGTTATTGTTTTTAATTAGATTAAACCCAGAAATAAGTCTATTAATCTAATCTAATTAATCTAATCTAATCTATTTAATTTAATTAAAAACAATAACGTTTTTCAGTTTGATAATATTTATTATAAACAAAAGGATGGTGCACCAATGGGATCCCCCATTTCGGGTTTATGCGCGGAGATTAAATTAAGACCCATTGAAAATATAGTTATGAATGATTTTAGTGAAAGACCTGCATATTGGTGTAGATATGCAGATGATATTTTTACTAGGACTTCCCTCAAAGGGATTAGTCTGAGTGATATTGCTGAGAACATAGGGTTAACAATTACAATATAAAGAAAAAGAGCAAATTAAATGATAGAATTACAAAATATCATATATAAATTCATATACACTGTTAAAAAAAATAGAAAAGAAGTACCGTTCATCAGATGTGTTGTCATAATTTTTTTTAATATGTGGCAAAGGATCTCATTTTCTTAAGCGCGTATTGCGCAAAACTTGAAAAAAAAAATAAAAAACGCCGGATCTTTTAAAACGCCAAGCTTTTTAAAGTTACGTAATTAGATTTGCAGCCAATAGATTATTCTATCAAGCGTGGCTTAACGCAAATTTAATTTCATTGTTGCACCTTTTTTGTGTGTGAATTTAAAATTTTTCTTCCTTGATTATATATCTATTATTTGTATAACTGTTTATAAAAACTCTTACACTTCAAACCACATTGATAGCATGTTTTGCTACAAACCAGATTGCAAAACTATAGTCTAAATTACTATTAAAGTATAGAAAAAATCTTTCGATGACTTCTGTAAAATAACTTTTACATTAAATCTCCATATCGGCAAAATTGAAAAGTATATATATTACAAAGTTAAGCTTAACAGATACTTCTTGATTATTCTATAGGAGGCTCTGCCCCCTGCGCCTTTAATGCGCCTTTACAGCGCCAATCCGCAGACTTTTCTTTTGCCTGTCTGTCTGTCTCTCCACAATCTGTCTGTTTCCCTATCCGTTTTTCTGCCCGTCTCTCTAACTGATTGTCTATCTCTCTACACGTCTCGCTACCTGTATCTATATTTCTCTACCGGTCTCGCTACCCGTCTCTATATTCCTCTACCAGTCTCGCTACCCGCCAATCTATTTTTCTAACCGTCTGTCTATCCGTCTAACTACTTGTATGTCTAGCCGTGTCTCTATCCACTTCGCTACCCATTTGTCTATCTGTCTCGCTACCCGTCTGGCTATACGCCTCTCTACCCATCTTCTTACCCATCTCCGTACCCATCTACTGTCTCTCTACTCGTCTGTATACCCGTCTCACTATCCGACTGTTTTTGTACCCGACTCTTCACCCGTCTCGCTATCAATCTCATTACCCGTCAGTCAACTCGTCTCTGTACTCATCTCTCTACTCGTCTCTTTATCTACCACGCTACGCGTCTCACAACCTTTCTCGCTACATTCCAGTCTACCGGTGTCGCTACCCGTCTAGAGACCCATCTCGCTACCCCTCTGTCAACCCTCTTTTTACCTTTCTCTCTAGCCGTCTGTCTATTCGTTTCGCTACCCGTCAGTCTACCTATGTCGCTACTCGTCTCTCTACCCATCTGACTACCCGTCTGTCTACCCGTTTGTTTACTCGTCTTTCTACCTCTCGCCACCTCTTCCCAATATTTAAACAGTTCATTTATTATACAGAAGCCGTTTATCAGTTATTAAATGCAAACAGAAGTAATTTATCTAATAAGTGTAATTAGATGCATTTTTTTAAAATACATACATAAACCTGAATAATAATTCATCAGTTTTGTGTTCATAGTTGTTTATATCATTTGACAGTAAATCTCAACTTCTTAAACCTGAATTGTCTCAAGCTTTTTAAAAAAACCACAAGGTCTGTATAACTGCAAAGTACCCTGAGGGCTATATTAGCTACATGTTATTAAGTTTCGTTATCGCGTTTGCAGCCAATTGCTTATGTCAGAAAGCGTGGCTTAACGCCATTTTAAATTCATTACTGTAACTTTCTTTTCTTTTCTTTTCTTTTTTTTTGGGGGGGGGGGTAGGGGGGAAGGGTTTCAAATATATACATTTAAATTAAAACTTTTGCCTCCATGCCATTAGTGTTGTTTGTATTATTAACTAATACCTTGTAGACCGAGCTTCATTTGAAACAAATGTAAAAGACTTCTTCTATTGTTTTTTTGTAGGAGAAACTTTCGTAATTGGGCCCAAAGCCAATCGGAATATTTAATATCATTATTGTAACTCTTATAGAGTTACAACAATATTGTTGCTAGCTTTACTCTTGTTTGAGACCAACCTTGCATGTGTATCTGAATGGGACAAAGTTTTGTATCCTATGTCGGTTGGCGAAAAAAAATTTAAATGGTGCCAAAAGGTAGTTTTAGCAACTTACAAAATTTTTCAAGAGAGCGGTAAAACATGTTTTTCAAATATTTACAAACATACGTTTATTAAAGCATGTTTTTGCGCCATCTTAAAAATTTATGCACGATGCTAAAATGAAATTTTATCGCCATATTCGATATTTTAATAAGTAATGAAAACACATAAACAAACTTATATAACAAACCTAAGAGGCATTTTTGTGATAAATAATTGTTATTGTCAGGGGGTTAAATTGTAAACAATTAATAAACGGCTAGTAAATAATAAATGGCATTAAAAATCTAAGGTACTTTTCGGTTAGCAGAGCGCCAGTGAAATGTATATATCTATATATACATATATATATATATATATACATACACACATATATGTATGTGTATATATATGTGTATATATACATACATGCATATATAAATGTGTGTATGTATAGATATATGTATATATATGTATACATAGATATATAAATTTCACTGGCGCCCGGCTAACCGAAAAGTACCAAATCTAAAAATGGAGAAGTGGTCCGTATAAAAATTAAGCGCTTGATATATGTAAATCTTTTTTTATTTTTTAATATTTCCGAATGCACAGATAAAAAGGTAAAAATCTCTTTTCCAAATGCCAAATAGAAAATATACAAAATAGAAAAATAACTGCTAAAAAATATATTTACATAATACTACATCTGCAAAAAAATAAGATTTAGAAAAAGTAAGCCAAATCCTTCAGATCCCAACAATCACATCGAAAAACTTATCACCAAAAAAGAACTCGCCAAATCTTACGGCACAGGAGATGGATTTTTCCCTCTGAATGCAGAATATTAGTTTTTTTCTTGTACGATGGGTGATTATAACTGTTTCATTTCACATACTACATACCGTTTGATATATTGGTACTTTTATGTTATCCTGGCGCAGTTGATAAATCGCCAAATATTGTTCCTATAACATTTTCATATTGAATTCATTTCATTTAAATATAAACCTTTCACTCATTTAATTTAAAATACATGCCTTTCATTAATCCTATTTAAAATGCTAAAAAGAGAAAAAAAAAAGAAATAATGCCATAAATCGAAACCTTTTATTTAAACACCAAAGAATTTTTTATTATTATTTACACATGAGAAATAAAAAGAGCTGCTATTGCTGAGATTTGCGCCAAATCTCTAATACCAAGTCTACTAAGTTATTGCGGGGTTTTTCTTTCAAAGAGAAAAAAATCCAGATTAATTTTCGATTTCTACTCAATTGAAATATATTTTATTGTGCTGAATATTAGTGCGTGCATATTTTTTTTGCTCCTTGTACTCCATGAACTTTTCAATTCCGATTGTCTACGAAAATCTCGCGCCGGTGAAAATGACGTACCACAAAATTTCGTGACGTATGTACTTTAATTGTGCTTTTTTATCTATTTTTTTAATATAATTTCCAAACGGTTTAGCATTTATTCTTGGTAATAAATAGACGTCGTTGTCACCTTTATAGGTACCTGCTGTAAAAATTTGAACGAAATCCGTTAAATATTTTTTGAGTTATGCTTGACGAAAGGTTTTAATATCCATCGTAGCTATATATGGGGCAAAGTAATACTGCGCTGTGTATGAGTCTTCGTTGCACTCAGACAATTATATGGGAGCATGGTATAGATTTATTGAAGGACTTTGTGGTTAAACTTAATAAAATTGATACAAAAATACAATTTACCCTGGAGTTAGAAAAACAGAATCGTTTACCTTTTCTTGATGTAGAGCTGATAAAAAACAGTAATTTAACAATAGATCGGACAGTTTATAGGAAAAATATGAGGTCAAATAATGCTATTTCCAGAGATGCTTCATCACCTTTAAGTTATAAACTGGCTGCATATAGGTTTTACATCCATAGAGCATTTTCAGTGTGTACTGACAGTTATATCAATGAGGAGCTTGACAGAGTTAAAATTATAGCAAATGAAAATGGTTTTTCAGAGAGGTTAATTAATAAGTTAATTTGTCAATATCAATATCAGGGTAAAAAACAAAAAGAATTAACAGAAAAACCAACTAAATTTTACAAGTTCCAATATATTCCGAAACTTTTTGAAAAATTAAAATATAATTTAAAGAAATATGAAATAAATTTGGTAGCATCCCCTCCAGTTAAATTGAATGCGTTACTACATAAGAAGATTGATCCCATACCGATTGAAGATTTAGCAGGAATTTATAGAATCCCAGTTATTATGGAAATAGTTGAAAATAGGATAAAATCTTATAAAGTTAAAGACTACATTGGTATGACTTTAAGGAAATTTAAAATTCGGTTAAAAGAACATATTGCAGATGTCAAGTATAATAGAAGTAAAACGGCACTTTCCAGATTAAAACAACAGCAGTCGATTATAATAGATTTTGATAACGCTAAAATTATTAAACCCACATCCTCTTTTTATGAAGCAATAATAAGTGAATCAATAGAAATTTTAACCAGGAAAAATAAAACATGCAATGATTCAGTTTCGTACAATATCCCTAAAGTATGGTATAAGCTTTTACAGATAGTTCAAGAATGAATAAGATTGGCACATCCCTCCCTATGCTTCCCACCCTGTTTATAATGGTTTGACCTTGTCTTCAGCAGACATTGATGTTTTTACAGTGTTTCAGACTAGTTGTGTTTTTTTGTGTGTATCTGCGTGGTGATGTTTTAACCCTGATGATGAGCCAGGACGGCTCGAAAGCGCTGGGTTTTTAATGTGAAATGCAGTTTTGTATATTTTTAAAACACCTAAAGTAAAAGTTTGTAATAAATGATGCATATATGTTTTTGTGACATTTTGTGTTGTTTTTAAACAATTATTATAGTACAGAGGTGAATTTGATTCAATTGAGTGTTGTGTTTTTCATGACTCAAGTTTATTTTGCTATAAAAACCCTTCGGAAACATTTCTGAAAAATACGGGCAGCGAAAAATACTTTGTTTTTATAAATAATTCTTTAAATTTTGGAAATGTATTGGTTTATGGGGATTCAAAAGACAATGGAACACGCTATTCGGAATTTCGAATAACTTAGAATAACTTCGAAATAACTTTCGAATAACTTCGAAAGAGTGTATTATATTTTCGTTCGAGGTTATAGTATATTTCTATAAAATAAGAAACATTGGCCGTTTTTTACAGTGTAATTACCTGCATTATTTCTTACCTCTTTTCGACCTCTTTGTAATTTTTGTATTGTAAAAGAAATTATCTCACGAAGTTTTGCAGCAGTTGTGTGATATCCAAGAGTCCCAATGCCCCTATTGAATGATAGCTTCTAAAGAAACTACTATTAATCCAGCCTTGCATGATGTAACCATTTAGGAAAAACTTCTAATATTTTGGATTATGAAAATAACCTTTTATGCCACTAAGTGAACATACCTCTAAGTTAATCTTTCGAGTTACTTTCAGAGAAATAAATTGAAAAAACACGCGATAGACTGCGTTATCTGTTTTAGGATTAGTTTTAGATACAATAAAAGGATAAATGTCGACATTCCGATTTTGATCGAAATTCTTTAAAGAAACATGCACAAATTACATGGGAATGTGGCTCCGATGGGAATTGGCTGAAATTTTGATATATTGTAGTTAATGGGCACAGTCAGGAGAAATGGCTAGTTTTGATGCTATGACCAAATAAAAATCTTAATTCATATTACATGGCTGCCAACCTTCCTTTTTTTCCCCAAGTCAAATAAACATAATTTGAACGAGAAAAAATATTTAACGGAATGTGTCATGCTTCTACGTCGTTCTTAATTAGCTTTTATTATTCAATAAAATTTCTGTTTTGTTTTGATTTGAAAAAAAAATGGCAGGTTGGCAGCTGTGATAGTGTGATACAAGTAAAATATTTTTTGAATCAAATAAAACCAGATGTTTTATTAAATAAGTAAAGGTAGTTAAAAAGTACATGGAAACAGGAAACATTTCGTTAAATATTTTTTGGTTCAAATTATACTTATTTGACTTGAAAAAAAAACGGAAGGTTGCCAGATGTGTAATAGGAATTAAGCTCCTCCGCTGGTCATAGCATCAAAACTAGCCATTTCTAATGATTGCGCGCCCATTGATCAGCATCGCATGAACTGCAACGTATCAAAATTTGAGGCAATCCCATGGCCACATAGGAAAAAGAAATTATATATATATGAGACGATTTTCCAGTACTGAACTCCAACTCGTCGATAATTGAATATCACCATATTATGATAGTAAATTAGCAGTCGTCAGTATTGAACTGTATGGAATGGTGTTAGAAGTATTGGAGATTCCCACTTCAAAATATCAAAACTACTTGTCACTAGATAACATATTTTTTTATGGAGCTTGAATATCGTACAGAATAAAGCATCCGTCATTTTAGAACAACACCGATTTACTCTCTCAACTACATTGTATTACTTAGATAAGTAATATCGCACATTCGAATATATATAGTAGTATCACTTCCCACCAGCAGGTTTTTTGTAGACAACTGAAAACACACAAATCTGAACTCCTGACTTGTGTCTCTCGGTTAAATATCAGGACGGGGAAAGTGTTTCTACAGCAATGCGCAAAATGAGGCAGCCAATCAGAATGGCGAAACAGGTCCGGACTTTATTTTAGTATCGGCAGGAATTTGGAGTGATACGATTCCCAGGAAAAAGCGCGCGAATAGATTTTTAGAACGAAATGAAAAAGAAAAATGTTACAAATCAAAAACTTAAATAGAATAAAATATCAGCAATAAAGAATTGAGAAATTAAAAGGTTTTCACAAACAAATGATTATGGGAGATGTTTTTTAGAATATTTTGAAAGGAAATAAAATATTAAAACACGCATTTTAAATAGAAAATAATTTAGATAAATTAAATAAATGGACTATTAATTAAGATAAGAAATAATTTAATAATTAGGGTTATAGAATAAATTTAGAAGGGAAAATTTTTATGGAATAAATTTAATGAAGCGAGGACATTTAAATTTTGTAATATATATATATATAGGTAAAATGCACTTATGTTTTGTCTTAATATTGATGTACATTATTTTGAGGGGTTTAAAAATTAATTTCAGCATAAAATAGTTGTCGCCGTAGGCAATACAGAACTTCAATACAGTTAAATTTTTCGATCACTTTCCGGTTAATCAAAGAGAGATTTGTAATTTTTGTTAATGATTTTTAATTTTTCCTGTGTTAAAAGAAGATGAGGGTCATTATATTTTGAATCTAATAAAATTTTGTCATTAGACAAACTTGAATTGTGCCTTAGCATTTGAATTATGATAAGAATTTTCATAATTAGTATACTTCTGTAAATTTGATGAATTATTTAAAAACTAAAAAAAAATGATACATTGAAACTGTATGGTGAAACTATATTTCAAATTGTAAAATACTGTGTGAAAAAGAATTGCATGTTAAATGTACACTGTTAAAAATTTGCAGCAAACTGTCCAGTCATTTGACCGTTTTTATAGAAAATGGTTACATAACCATAATTTAACTCTATTCTGACCATAATATGGGCAATAATATAATCAGGATAGAGTTAAATTACGGTTATGTAACCATTTTCTATAAAAACGGTAAAATGACTGGACAGTTTGCTGCAAATTTTTAACAGTGTAGAAGTACAATAAAAAAAATTTGTTGCCTACATAGATAGTATAATTTTATTTTGTAATCTTGTGTTGTAACTTCAAATGCCATGAAATAAATTTAAAAATATGATTATAAAACAAACAATAAAATATAAATTACCCCCAGGCAAAAATGATAATAGCGTGTATCTTTTATGCAGTCTTCTTAGATGCTACACAATTACAAAGGGATTAAATAACCTGGTACTTTCCTTTATTTTGTCATCTCCTAAACCTTACAGTTATAAATGCCTGGATGCTGTGCAGACGTGTCGTTTGCATACAGTTGAAGAAATCAAACACAATCCTACGAAATTATTTGAGTTAACAGTTCAACGTCTGACAGGCTCTGCTCTTATGACAAGATGAAGATTTTGGAGCAGGGAAAACCATTCAATAGAATCGAACCAGAGCTTAAAAGAAAATCCAAAACAAGTTGAAAATCACCCCACTCGCACACACACACACAAACATACACAAATAATTTTAGGTATAATTCACTGTCTGGAACAATGATATAAAACAAAGTTGCAATCAATATATTATTTTCTAAAGGTTATGCAAGTATTAAATGCTTAAAATGTTTCATTGTGTCTAAACAAAATTAATACTTGTTTTGTAAAGTACCATTTACAATAATTCATCCGTATAGGATTGTGCGATGTGTAACAAGATAACAAAAAATCCTCAGCATTTTTATTTTTTTAATACCAAAACGGTACTTCTCCATTATCCTGTCGACCACTTCACAAAAAATTATCGCCAACTATAGGATTTAAGGCCAAAAATGCATGACCTTGCGTCACATTCACTTGACGTCGAAAGCATTACACGCATATTTGCTATGTCAACAAGTGGTTATTAATTCGACATTTACCTGTATTTTTCATTATGTTTTACTTATTTATTAGTTATTTCGTTAATTAAAATAAGAATTGTGTCCTTAAACGACAGTGTCATAATATTGAAAGAGAAAAAGCATTGAAAAATGTTGCGATGTATAGTTACGTACAATAGATCGGTTTCAACTGATGTCACAAACATTTATTCACGAGCCGAGAGGGATATAATTAAGAAAACTAATAAAATAAATATCCAAGATTTTTTTTCTGTTTTCACTAATATATTGTGAATTTTATTGTTTAAGCTTGCTAAGTTGACACATTGGTGAGTGGTGCACTTCCAAATTTCTTGTATTTATTTATTTATTTTGTTTGAGTCTTTAATGGCAACATTCTGTCATTTGTTTATTTGGCGTTACAGTTTGGAGATATTTTTTTGTCTTGAAAAATGTTCGACGGGATAATAGAGAAGTACCACCTAAACATACATAAAATTATTTAATATGTACGTTCTAGCAACCAAAATGTATTTCTATAATACGAGTATAACTCTGCACATTTGCATTATGCAGCCATTAGGCACACTTTATATTTTTCCTAAATTTCGGACAACAGTTCATATGGGAATTGTTTTAATATTTTTCCTTTTATATATGAAATTATCAGAATCATGGGGAAAAAAGTTGAAAAAATTAAAAACCAAGCAGTGTCGGGTTAAGTTTTAACCACGGTCACCTCAGTTAGCTCTTTGCTAAAGTTGACTCTGATACTACCATCTTATTTGTGAATTTTCTACGTTGGTTTTACCATTCCGTGCGTTCATTATATATAGCAAAAAAAAATTGCATGTCACACTTTTCTTACTTCACATTTTTTTAGCAGATTTTTATATTTTAATAGCAGAAGGATATTCATATGGAGTTATACGTAATGCTGATAAATACTACTTCACCGACTCTCATTCATGTGGTGCTGTAGGTGGTAAAGCAAGAGGACCAAACGGAAAAGCATGCGTAATAGAATGTGATACATTTGATGAACTTCTGCGAGTATGCAAAAAAGCAACAGGATTGAAAAATGTCCAATACACGGTGAACTATATAGATGTCCATGTGAAAGATAACATCGTTCGTAATTATGGAATAGATCAAGAAGCAGCGATTCAAGAAATTGCAAGATTGGAACCATCACAAGCGGAAACAGTACCACTAATTCAAACATCAGTGATGGCTCCAATCGATTGCGCAGAGCCAAATGCTGAAGATGAGATTGAAATATCTGATAATGACAATGAGATAAGACGCAAAACAAAGGACAATATAGTAAATGAGGCGCACGAATTGAAGGCAGAAGAATATGCATGGTATTTCCTCTTCCCATATGGCAAAAATGGATTAAGAGAGCAACGTGATGTCCCAATAACACCACTGGATTACTTCCAATACAGAATTCTGGGAAGTGACACACGATTTCAACGAAATGACTACCTCTTTTATCCTCTCTCCATGTTCGAGTACCTACGTGTTAAATCAACTATAACAGGGTGTGGACGAAAAATTGTAGGCGAACATGGAATGCTGGACGATATACATCTCTACCTAAAGAACTTAAGAGGATCAGTCGCCTACTGGAAGACAGCACATAATGAACTGATTGGACAAATAAGATGCCTGGGACCACCTCATTACTTCTTAAAATTCCGTTGTAATGATCTCAATTGGTTAGACATGCGCAAAGCACTACTGATAGCAGATGGACGACCGCACAAAGATCCTAACGAGTTGGATATCTATGCGACACAGCGTTTGGTGGAAATGTATCCAGTAGTAGTGAGCCGACATTTCATGATTAGAGTCAATGCGCTGGTGACATTTATGTTGAATAACGATGAAGTGTTCGGTGGTCAAGTAGAGGACTATTGGTGGCGAATAGAATTCCAGAATCGCGGAAGTCCTCATTTGCATATGGTAGTGTGGATTAATGATCACCCGTTATTAGACACACCTGAAGGACTACAACGTATCGATCATGTCTGTTCATGTGAATTGACAGTACAACATACTGAATTACATGATCTAGTAAGAAAAGTGCAAATACATCGCCATTCCCATACTTGCGGGAAGAAAGGTCCAAATTCAAGATGTCGATTTGGATATCCACGAAATTCATGTGCACAAACACATATGGTTGATCTTGATTCAAGAGATTTCATCACAAATGGCGGAAGAGTATGCAATCTAAAGCGGATCAGCGAAGAGCGTTATGTCAATAATTACAATCCAATATTGTTAAAGTTATCACAAGCCAACATGGATATTCAACCGTGCGGTTCAAATGAAACAATTGCTCACTACATTGCAAAGTATATATCAAAGTCAGAACCAGAAGGTGTCACCAATAGCATAGCGCAAGCCATTAGAAAAATTAGACGCGAAGAGTCAAACATATCTCGACAACTCTTCCGAATTTGCATGCGCATATTGAAGGAACGGCAAGTCTCCGCATGCGAATGCGTCTTCCGATTGGGACATCTCAACTTAAGAGAAAGTTCACGTAAAGGTGTATTCCTGAATACAAGAAAGCCAGAAACGCGGTATAGAATGATCAAGTTCAATAAAGTTGGCCAAGCAGAAGGATTCGCTGCGAACATATTTGAGCGCTATGAAATTCGTCCATTGGGTGAAGTGCATGGATACAATTTCAATACAATGAACTTGATGACATTTGCAATGCTCTTTGAACCATACTATCCAAGAAGAAGTGAAAACAGTGAAGACAATATAGATCAAGACGCTTTCGAAGAAGAGCCAAGAAGAGCGCGAAGAAAATTGATTGCACTTCAAAATAATACGAAAATGGCAGTCAGAAGTAGACCAGCATGTGTAACTGTTCCATATGTCATAGCTGCCAATGATCCAGAGAATTACTATTATAGCCTTCTCCTTCAATGTGTGCTTTACCGTTCCGAAGATGAACTATTAGATGGCTTCAATAGTGCACGGGAAGCCTTTCAGGCACGAGAAGAGCTGTTAAGAGAGCAGTGCGAAATTATGGAAATATATAGAGAACGAGATCGACAATTGGAAATGGCGCTTAATAGAGCACATGCATTTGAACTTCTTTAACCGAAAGCCTGAGCCATTAGATCATGATGATATTGTGGAGATTCCCGAAGTAGAACGAATGAATGAAGAGCAATTTGAAAGAGCAAAGCAAGCAATGAATATAGGACAACGAGAGATATTCGTTAATATAACACGCTGTGTGCAAGAACAACTGAATGGTAGTCAAGATCGCTTGAGGCTCATCATTACAGGGGGCGCAGGAACTGGCAAAACATTCCTATTCAAGCTTCTAAGGAATCAAATAGATCAATTATATGCTAAAGGCAAGCCAGTTGTAAAGGTGTGTGCTTTAACGGGTGTCGCAGCTCGCCTGGTAGGAGGACAAGCATTACACATCACATTGAGATTACCAGTTCAGAAAGATGGAAGAATAGCGCCAATGCAGAAGCTAACTGGAAATTATCTGAAAGTTATGCGTGAACAATGGAAAGATATCGAGTTCCTCTTCATTGATGAAATATCAATGGTGCCATATGAGATGTTATGCATGATAGAAAATCGACTGCAGCAATTGAAGACAGACAACGTGTTATTCGGTGGTATCAATTTGATAGTATTTGATGATTTGATACAACTATCACCAATCAGAGGATCTCAAGTCTTCAATCAACCACAATACATGGCTCCAGCAATACATCTATGGCAACTGTTCACGTTAGTAGAGCTTCGAGACAATATGCGACAGCAAGGCGATAATACATTTGTTGAAGTATTAAATGCATTAAGAGTCGGAGAGATAGAACAGAGACATATGCGAGTGCTATTGAATAAAGTGTGCAACAATGATGATATGAATGGTGAGTTCTCAATTGAAAAGGCACTACGTATCTACCCGACCAACGACCAAGTAACAAAACATAATGATGCAGTATTACAACACTTCAGAAGAAAGGGAATTGCAATATCGAGAATCAAAGCGCAAGACCAGTTGGTAGATGCTACACGCACACGTAACATCGAAGCATTAGATATGAGTAAAATAATACCAACTGACATTAATAAAACTGGTGGTCTTCCTGCAGAATTAGAGATATTCGTCGGAGCTAAAGTGATGTTAAGATCAAATATTGATGTGAAGAAAGGTTTAGTTAATGGTGCGATTGGATTCATCACCGATATTCATTGGCCTAATTTCCGCCGCGCGCAAATGTATGAACAAGACATTCCATCAGTCACTGTGAACTTTTGCAATAATGGTGTTCACAGATTCGAGCCAATATCAGTGCAATTCCCCGCCAAACGCAGCTACGGTACTGCTGAACGAAGGATGCTACCATTTATACTATCATGGGCATCAACAGTACATAAGATGCAAGGTAGCACTGTAGATTATGCAGTAATCTATCTAGGACGAAAACTCTTCGCAGCAGGTCAAGCATATGTCGCCTTGAGTCGTGTAAAATCATTAGATGGACTATTGATTGAAGAACTGGACTGCTCGAAACTCACTGGAAAGGTTCCTTGCAATAATGAAGCATTACAAGAGATGGATAGAATGAGAAATTATAGATCACCATCATCTTCATAAATTAGAAACGAAAAAAATAGAAAGCGATTAAATAGTAACAAACAAAAATAATAGTCCAACACCATATATAGAAAGGAAAATGGAAAACTGCAAGGATATTTGCTTTCCATTTTGCAACTTAATATTGTGATTCTGTCATATCTATATACATATTTATATTAATTGTAATTATTTAATAAAAAGTATTTAAAATCCAATTTTTCTTTATTGACTTAAAAAAGTTTTTTATATTACTTGTTTATGGGTTTTAGTCAACATGGTTTCGACATATTTTTTTCCATTCTTGTAACCATTGTTCCAACTCATTTGCCAACGTCAAATTCTCGCCAAACTTGGCGATACTTGACGAAATATCGCCAAATTTGGCGACAAAAATAGGTTGCCATAAATGAAGCTAACTGGACTGTAGAGGACTAATTTGGCGATACTCTCATTCAAATTCAATATTGACGAGAACTGGGGATGAATTTTCTTTAATTGGGTTTCACGCATTTTAGCTTCGTGTTTTCGAGTAATTTGCGATGCGATAGCGAATTTTGAAGTATTGACATGATTGAGATAGAAGAAAGTTTTGGGACTGGCACATCCGACTAGCTCTTCATAATTTTCTATTACTGCTCCATTCTGGTGCAAACTCCTCCAATGCCTTGTTTATATCCTTTTTCCATATTTTTCTAGGCTTTCCTATTTTTCTTTTTCGGCTTGGATTGAAATCCACAGCACTTTGTGGAAGTCTTTTATCATCCATTCTTTTCACATCTCCAAACCATATTAATTGTTCCATTTGAACATATTGAAGAATATTAATTTTAACATTTAACATTTCCATTTTTCCTTTGTTTCGTATTCGCTACAATCTGTTAATTCTACATAATCTTCTGAAGTTCTAAAATAATACCACAAAAAATTTTTAAACAACGTTTTATTAACGTGGGCAGAGTCAGAAAACAATGAAATTATAATGTAAACAAAAAAAAAGAGGTTTTTAAATACGGTAATTTGAGATTTTCATATTTAAAAACTTTATTTTAATTCAACTTTTAAATATGTATTTTTTTTAATAAATAAATGAAAATTTTAGAGGATGAAATATAAAAATGCTGCTATTTTGTTACATACAAGCTTGCTATTTTTAGCAGCTATATCCGCCTTCGGATTATAGGCGCGGAAAATATATACGACGCAACGGAAATTGGAAACCTTAGATTTCGCTTTTTTCCTCCTTAAAAAGATGGAAAAAAGTATCTCCTTTATTTTTGATCAAAAATATTGACTTTAAAGAGAAATCGAAGAGTATAAAATACTTGTTTTGGTAAGATGAAATAGCAAAGGAAACCAAAGTATTGACGCTTCTATTTTGTAATTAAATCTTTGATTACATAATCAGCTATTGAAATATCCTTTATTAGAAAATTATAAAAGATTAATCATATTTCTTAAAATCCGTATAAAAATGAATAATGTCAGAGTAATTTTTGTCCGGTTTGTCCGTGTTTTTTTTTTTTTCGTATATTCTGTCTGAATTTTCTCTAAAAGATAATCTATACTATACTAATAAAAAACAAGGAAGAAAATGCAAGAAATAATCTTTGTGCCAAGCATAGATTGTGAAACACTTTCCAACACATTTATAATACTGTAACAAAACTTCACCGTTTAATAGGGTGAAAGATGATCACTAACAAGGGAACCACTTTTGGTGCAGCTCACACCTAGTATCGAGACCTAGTACATTTTGTAGCCCTATACATAAGGAACCGATAAAATTTCTCTGTTAAAATAATATATTATATATTTTTTTATACTTTTAATTTTTTATTGGATGTTTAATTGATGTTTCACGCCAAAAGCGAGTTAAGTCGCTAAGCTACGAATCCAAACCACTGCTCACACACAGCAGACGATTATGGCAATCGGCCATAGTTGCCGGAAAAAATTGTACGGTAACGAATATAGCCAATTTCGCGGCGTCAAAAATGTAATTATAATGTTGTATCTTTTCAAAATTTCTAGGTTCTTGCAGGAATTTTTAAACTTTTTTCAATATGTTATTCTTATTATTAACAAATTTGTATTTTAAAATACTTTTTCCAAGAAAACTTCTATGTTAATAGTCCTGTAAGTGGTCTCGAAAATTACATTTTCAGAAAGTTATGCTGCTGAAAAACAAAAAAAATGATTTTAAGAGATAAATTTTATCGATTCTCAAACTTCGTAATCCATACAAGATTCAGAGGGTGCAACAACTAATACAGGGTGATACCGAAAGTCGGCTATCATTTTCACTACAGTTTCTTGTACGAATGAATGTGGACAATTCTTGGCCCTGGAATATTCTATGGAGTGATGAAGCGCATTTTTATTTAAACGGACAAGTGAACACACACAACTGTCGAATTTAGGCGACAGAGAATCCTAATGTTGTCCAAGAAGTTCCATTGCATGCAGCTAAAGTGACGGTGTGGTGCGGTTTCACAGCTACGTTTATGATAGGGCCGTGTTTTTTTTTTGAGGAACTAACATCCGCAGGACCCATTACATGTACTAAAATGGGAGAAGGTATCTCAATATGTTGTCAAATTTTCTGATTCCCGAGCTGCAACAGCGAGGCTGCCTTCAAAATATCCTGTTTATGCAAGACGATGCACCACCGCATATTACTAGAGCAGTTCGGACTTTCTTAACAAGCCCTTTTACAGAAGACCGCATCATAAGTCGTTATTTTCAAACAGTCTGACCACCACGATCGCCTGATCTAACACCATGCGATTTTTGGTTGTGGGGATTTTTGAAAGATTCTGTATCTAAAGACAGATGTCAGACAATCTCTGATCTGAAAGACAGTATTAGACTTCATATTCGCTCAATCTCACAGGACAGTTTACGCAATGCTGTATAAGCACAATTCTGAGAATGGAATGCGTTATTGAAAATGGTGGAGGATTCATTGAACATGCGTAATGTTATTCTTCGTTATTTCCTCGCTGCCGAGCGACATGTTTTATTTTTGTTGATGCAGCTTACATCACATGAAATTATATTCATTTTTCTGTATTGTTTGGAGTCATAGGTCAGGCTCTAGAGCTGTCTGATTAGGTGGATTTTAATTATAACAATTCGCAGCTCGTCGAAGTTTGTTGAAACTTTTAAATTTGTGTGCTTCGTCTGGATTGACTGAAATTGATATAATGAATCTGCAAACATCGCCTTAAATATTGGCGCAGTGCCACCAACTGACGAAAAATTAAACTATTTATTTTTTCGATTTTCGCAGAGCGCATCTCTTCAACTACGTACTAGTGAAATTTTGTTTCGTTTGGAGCCATAGAACCGGCTCTAGAGCCTTCTGAATAGGCGAACGTTAATTATAACAACCCTGTATATGCTTAGTTAGGAAAAGCGTAACGAGTTGAAAATCCCCCTTCAGCAATTTCTGTCAGTAAGCGGAAATGTACTCGAATTCTTTTGTGCAAGCTGTAAATGTTCTATAGAATTTATACACACCACGTAATATGCAAAAAAATTAGTTTAATTTTTTAAAACGCACATCACAATTGAAAACGCACTTCCCACAATTACTGCTCTAGACAGTACTATAACCTTATTTTTTGTGTATCTTTGTAAATGAACGACAAATGCTATGCACAACCTATTCTATAGTAAGCATCTTGCAGTGCACCTCTATGATGTATATCAATGCAATATGTTTGAATTAGTTTAATATCATTCAAATATGCTGCAAACGATTTTTTTCCCATAAACCACAATGTAACGGCATTCTTTTGAGTGCCCGTGTAAATGAACGATAAATGGTATTTACACCCTATTCTATAGCAAGCATCTTGAAGTGAACCTCCGTGATGTATACCAATTTCAATATGTTTAAAATAGTTTAACATCATTAAAATACTCTGCAGATGATTTTTACTCATAATAACGGTATTATTTTGAATGGCTAATATACGAACGTCCTATATACGCACTACACTTTATTTTCTATACCGAACATGCCGTGGTAAATCTCAATAACATATATCAATTATATGGCAATGCGATTATCTTTACTCGAGTTACAGCACGGACAGATAGACAGACTGACAGACGGCCAGACGAACCGAATTTATAAACACTTTTCAACTATGTTGGAAAGTGTTAAAAAGATATTTGCCAGTTTATCTGTGTGGCAATGGCTAGAGAAATCTATTACACGGAAAAGACTGCAAATTTGGTTCTGAGAGACAAAGATAGATCGCAATGCAACTGATATTTTTTTATTTTCTGATAATTAGCCGAGATATTAATTGAAAACCATCATTGAACACTAATGGTAGAAAATGAAACGCAGGACGGAACTCATAACGATAGAAAATGTTCCGTTTTTTTCTACAGCTTGAAATTGCAATTGTGCAGGGTCTAGTCCCCTTAAAAACAATTAAGGACACCTACGAATACGTGGTATCATCTTGGTTATGATGGTACCTTTTATTAAAAAATATCAATCTATACTATGTCAAAAAATATTTTTCTGAAGCTCTTTTACTTATTTTTTCTTCTTTCCAAAGTGAGATTATCATTAGATAGTAAGCAAAAGGGAGAATGAATTACGTATAATAAATTTGTATAACTGCAGTTGTGGTAGATTCTTTTTTGTTGTCTAACGAAGTACAAACGAGATAATAATGATTTGCGTTCCTCACGTTTTCAAAATTAAATATCTCCAGAACTAATTGATATATGTTGTTTAGTCTACGCTTTAGGAAGCAGTGGATCAACTATAGGTCCGTTTTGAAATACTTTCCTGTAAATATTCAAAATCATAAAAATTATAGGCTTGTTTGGTAAAAGCCCGGAACGGGCGTAGTGCATGTTGCCTCTCGAGTCAGTGCAAGTTGCACAAGTGCATGCTGCCTCTCGAAGTCATTGGGACCCCCCGCGCTAGATCCGTTTAGAAAGATGTTCGTCTAAAAATAAGAAAATCTCAACGAAGCGAGCATAGTCCGACCGGGCGAAGGTAGTGAGGCCCTAAGCCTACATTTGTTTGGAAAAAGATTATTTTGGAAGCGCGATATATTTAAAGTAACCCCGGAAACATCGGGCGGGTCAGCTAGGGAACTTCATTTTAAATTAAATTAAATTAAAGTAATCAATACAATTTTTCGCTAAGATAATTAATTAAGATTGTTATTTTTTTGTAAAAGACGCTAAACCTAGAACCACAACAGTTTTCTGGTATTATGAAAACTTAAACTTAACTGAACCCCTTGCCGATTTCCTTAAACTTTATAACGCTTTTGTAAAATTCAATAATCTTCTCCCATTTAGGTAATTCAGTCGATGTAAATTCATTTCAAACTACTTATGTGTTTCTTCATCCAATTTTTGCACAACAATATTTATTGCAATTTGATGCATTAGTTCATGACTGTAGTTACAAAGTGCGAAGTAGCACGAACGCGTTTTAACCCCCAATTACATTAGGGTGTTGAATATTTAATTATAACAAAGTTAGACCCCTTTAAATCCAATAAACCTCACTTAAAAAATCATTGTAGCTTATAAAGGAGTAGTGCAGAGTAAACATTATGAATTTTCAATGAAAGGCTTGTCTGCCCCATTCCCCCTTTCCGGTGTTATAACTTTCGTAAAATTTCTCAGACTGTCGCGAAATATAGAATTATATTAGAGTACACAGCAAAGTGTTTCCTTTTAAAAATAGTCATCGTATTTTTTTATCTTTATTTTATAAGGACACCATAAAATATTTTATGTACTATCATCTATCTAGTCTACATCTTCATGAAAAGATTAATTTATGAAATTTCAACATGCTGTTCAGGTATATAGCCCAATATGTCTATCTTTAAACTGGTTATCTAGGAACACGGTCAGAAAAATGACAAAAAGGGTCGTACTACTTGGAAATAATGATAATACATTTTTTATATAAATTTATACTTTAATATCGACGACTAAAACTGTTGATACTAGGAACGCGGTCAGAAAAATGACAAAAGGGGTCGTACTACATGGAAATAATGATAATACTTTTTTTTATATAAATTTATACTTTACCATCTATGACTAAAACTGTTGAGTCGCAATTGAGTTCTGAACAAGATCTTAATTTATTTTTTGGCGGCTCTTTTTAAACTGGTTGTCTAAGAAGACATCAGAAAAGTGACAAAAGGGGTCGTACTACTCGTAAATAATGATAATACAATTTATTTTTATAAATTTATACTTTAATATCGACGACTAAAACTGTTGAGTCGCAGTTGAGTTCGGAACAAGCTCTTAATTTCGTTTTTGGCAGCGAACGTGTTAATAGCCACGAAACCATTTTACGCCAAATAAACTTTATACGTTCTAGCTTGCGAAATAATTATAAATATATTTAATACTGTCATGGTGTCTATAAAATTTCAAAGTGAGAAAATGGTAATACCATGGTCCACACATTAACACGGATGTTAATATTTTGTACCATCTATCACTTTAGAAAGACACTCTTGAATGAAACGCACAGTGGAATTTTTTATTCAAGGTGGTTCATCTAAATATACTCGGGATGAAAACGTATCAATATGAATTTTTTTGTCTCCATCGAAGTAAAATGTTTCTATTTCATTATTAAAATGCATTTGTTTTTCTTAATCAGGCCGTCACTTTTTCCCTTGACGCTTTTCCTATGCACTCAGATTGATATACATCGAACATTAAAAACTTATAATCGTAATAAAAATACTGATACAAAAGAATTAAATGCAAAATAATTCAGAGAAATTATTGTACGTCGATTGTAAAAATAAGAGAATTTTTCACAAATATTTTAGCAGTAAGGTAGGGATTTCTGGAAGGGTATTCACGATGGGGTTGTGAATTTCTGGAAGGTTGGGAGCAATTTACACTAACAGAAAATCAAAGAATATTTCTGGAGGGAGCGGCATTTTGGTTCTGCTAGGGGTAGAAGTAATATCCCCGGACCACCCCCTGAATTCATCACTGATTTATAGCATCCCTCCGAGGCAATACCTGTGCTACGTCACTGGTAACCAACCAACCCCTATCTATTTCTTTTAGCCTCTTCTACTCGTTCAACAATAATCCTTTTGTTCAGGCGCCAATTGTGGCGCCCGTCGCATCTGGGATTCGAACCATGTCCTTTTGAATTTAATTTAATTTAATGCCTGACGAAGACCACTCGGCTGAGGGCGAACCCAGCCGTTGAGCGTTTAATGTCTTCCCCGGCTAGCTCCCCGGCACGCAGGGATTAAACGCTGGCAGTACAAACTACGCCAAATGGCTGGTCCTGCCGGGCAAAACCCCACGCGACAGGCGGCAAGAACTAAGTACAAGAAAAAAAATTACAATACATGGTCTGTCGCTGGAACCAGCGTTCCTACGCGACAGACAGGATGATGATGTAAAGTTCATTAATGACGGCACCAGTTGATTGTAGAGTGTCAGTGTGGGATTTCCTCGCGACAAGGAGCGCCACACCAAGACGCGCTGAAACCTCGCACACAGACTGAAGAATAGTTGTGGTGATGGGGAGTTCTGAGGGTGGAAATGGTAATGGTACTACCAGTGTCTACGGAGTCCGCTCCACTGGTCAGGTGGTGGATGGAAGTAGGACGGCTTTGACAAGTATAGAGGAGGGTGGAAGGATGCGTACCAGTTACTCCAGTCCTCCTGGCTTGGGGTGTGTGGCGTGGTGAGTCCTACTCGTGGTGGGCGTGCTGCGTTGATGTGCTGAGGATGCCTTAAACTTGTCTGGTCTGATTGTTGTTGTAGTGGTGGGATCTCGCTTGTCTGTGGTGCTGAGGGACTTGATGTGGGTGTGAATTCATTTTCAAGATGTCTTCGTGTTTCTGTGTATTTTTGTCTGTAAGTGCTGCAGGACGGCTCCGATGCCTGATTGTGTGTTCTGAAGTGTGTGCCTCGTTGTTGGTTGTGGAATGTGCAGTTCATGCAGCTTTGTGGCTTAGTGCAGTTTGGATCTATGTGGGCTTCCCCGCAATTGACTCAGGTCGGTGTCTCACGTCTGCAGTGCTTCTCAACGTGCGTGAGGGATTGGCACTTAAACCAGTGAGCAACCACTACACCACTGCGACATTTCTTTCATCTCTTCAACATCTTCTCTATCATGGGGAGATAGATGCCGGCTCTTTACATCCTCCACTTCCCGTTTTTTCTTGGCTGCTCCAAGGTTTGCGGTTAACACACATCTATTTCTTTTATCATTTTCCTCAGTCGCTCATCAATAGTACTTTTGTTCAGGTGCCAATTGTAGAGCCCGCCACAGACAGGAATCGAACCACAGCCCTTTAATTTTCAAACCAGTGTGCTACCTATTATATATTTAATATTAAGAAAAGTAAATAGAACACATTCTATCAATGAGGTGGATGAATAAATTACTTTTACACATTTAATGAACTTCACAAAACATCACAACATTGAGACATGACATAATAGAGCTACGAATACATTCATGGATACTGCAGTGAAAAACAACATCTGAAAGATAGGTGGCAGTAGTGAGTAGAGAATTTTAAATTTTTACAATTATTCTTGTAGTGCTGCCATCTAGAATTTATTATTTGAAGTAAAACACCACAACTCTCCCCAACTCAATATTTGAGATATATAGGAGCTCGAATTCTTTTAGAACGTCTTGGTACTTGTGGGGAGAAAGAAGAAGAATTAGTTTTTACAGAATATGTAGCATCATCAATAGTACTATTTGGAAACATGGGTTTTGTAACTGGAGATATGAAATCAGAGTCAACTGATTTAGGCTTTAAAATAGTTGGGACAGAAGAGTCAGTTTGTTTAGGATCTGGAGTAGTTGGGACACCAGAGTCAGCTGGTTTAGGATTTGGAGTAGATGGGAGGACAAAGCCAGCTGGTTGAAATTCTGAGATACTAGGAGGCATCTGTTATTTTCTGTATCACTATCTTCAGAATTTGTATCATTAGTTAAATGTACATTCGAACCAACATTAGTTATCTGATTAACATGTCTTTTCCAAATATTTGAACCAACTTGAATTCTATAATGAAGTCTATTAAAGTCCTCTCTTGCAATAATGCGACCAATTTTCCACTTGGCTTCATTAGTATAGTTTCTAACAGCCACTTTCTGGTTAATTTTAAATTATTTTACTTTAGTATTGAAATTTCTCGCATTTTGCTTATCATGAACAAAATTTGTAACGTTTGGAAATATCAAACATATTTTTGTTCTCATATGCAGCTTTAGAAATGGAGATACAGGACTCTTCCCCGTTGTAACATGAGGCATATTTCTATACTGTAAAAGAAAGTTATTTAACTTCATTTGTACAGTACCAGATTCTGAAGATAAAGCTTTTAATCCACGTTTGAGAATTTCCACATATATCTCAGCCTGACCATTGGTAGCTGGATGGTATGGAGTACTAAACCTATGTTTTACACCATGATTCTGTAAGAATGTCTCAAATTCTTCAGAAGTAAACTGTTTAGCATTATCAGATACCAAAGATATAGGATGTCCGTATCTGCCAAAAAGAGAAGAAAGACAAATAATTATATGTTCTGAAGTTGTATTAGGAACAATGAAATATTCTGGCCATTTGCTATGAGCATCAACAACAAGGAAAAGCATTTCACTCATAGCAGGACCAAAATGATCAATATGAATTATTTGCCATGAAGCTGTAGGCCATTCCCAATGACCTTTGGATGATTATTGTTTTTAATTGACACAAGTAGTGCAATTCCGTGCAAGATCTTCAATATCTTGGTCAATTCCTGGCCACCATACAAAATTGCGAACTAAGGACTTCATTTTCACTATACCAAAATGTCAAAAGTGCAAATCATTTAAAATTTGTTTTCTGTGAATTTCAAGGATAATTACTCTACATCCTTTTAAAATACATCTATATTGAAGAGTAAATTCTTCTTGCTTACCTCAAAAAATTATTTTTTTTTGAATTGGAGAACCTGAAATTAGATGATGAAAAATTTGACGTAATAAAGGATCTGATATTGTAGCTACAGCAATTTTTGGGGCATTTAAAGGTAAAGTAGAAATTTGAATAATTTAAAAATATTCAGATTCATCAATTACATTACTTGAATTTTAATTGTGGATGTAATTCTTCAGTACGTAATGGAAGTCGTGAAAGAGCATCGATATTAACGTGTTCGGATGTTTTCTTATAACGAATATCATATTTAAATGTTTGTAAATATAATGCATATATTTGCAGGAATACTCATAGTAAGAGAAAAAATAGACACAAGTGGTTTACTATCAGTAAATAAAGTAAATTTGTTGCCGTACAAATATTAAACATATTTATTTACACCAAAGATGTTTTACATTATTTACACCAGTGCTTCATTATCCACCTGGCTATACATTTTTTCTGCATTGGTTAGAGTTCTGTACACAAAACCAATCGGTTTTTCCACGTTATCTGGCATCACATGCGAAAGAACTGCAGAGATACCATATGAAGAAGCATCAGTTGCTAACACTAAAGGTAATTTAGGGTTGAAATATGTAAGAATTCTTTCAGAAATAATCTCATTTTTAGGTGCGTTCGTAATTATATAAATACGTAGCACCTATTGTCGTCGTCTGGTCCGTCCGTCTGTCCGTCCGTCCCGTCCGTCCGTCCGCATATAACAACGCAAGAACTACCCAACCGAATGGTTTGAAATTTAAGGTATATTATCTTTGCAGAATTTTGTCGAGACATTTCAAATTTTTTAAAAATCGAATCAAAACTTTAGAAAATATTAATAAAAACATTTATTAAGAATTGTGATTTTTTTTTTTAATCGGTGCTTTCTTTTTATAGGAGCTTTCGAAGTTTAATCGTCAAGCGACCGAGATACTTATTTTATGACAGAAATTAATCTGCAGACGATATAATTCATTTCACAGAATTAAAAATCATCCAGATCTGAATATTTATATAACTAGCTATAGTACGAACGCACCTCGTTTGTAACGTTTGACGTACAATTTCCAACTTGTTTATATTTTTAAATGCTTGTTCACAAACAGGAGACCATATAAATTTCACATTCTTTTTGAGCAATTGATTTAAAAGATGAGCAATTGTAGATAAATTCGGTAAAAATTTAGAATAATATGTAACTAAGCCTAGAAAAGCTTTAACTTGTAACACATTTATTGGTTTAGTAGCATTTAAAAAAATAGCATCAATTTTATCTTGTTTTATGAATATCTTCTTTATAAATTTTATAAACACAATATGTAATTTAATCAGCCAAGCCATAAAAAATTATTTGTCTTTATGTATCCTAATATTATTTTCACGTAGTCTTTGTAACACTTATTTTAGCCTTTTCAAATGAATTTCATCAGTTTCCCCTGTAACAACAATATCGTCAATGAAAACTATTAGCACCATCAAATACCACTTAAAATTTGTTCAATTGTTCTTTGCCAAATAGCTGAAGAACTAGTAAGACACATTGGTAACTTTAAAAATTGGAATAAGCCCTTAGGAGTGTTTACAGTCAACAACTCTTGTGAATTTTCGTCTACGGGTAACTGAAGATATGCTTGATTTAAATCGATTTTTGTAAAATGCAAACCACCACCTAATGCTGCTAGTATGTCCTCTACCCTAGGAAAAGTAAATAGAACACATTCTATAATTAAGGTGGACGAATAAATTACTTTTACACCTGTAATGAACTTTACAAAACATCACAACATTGAGACATAACATAACAGAACAACGAATACATTCCATGTGTACTTCAGCGAAAAACAACATCTGAAAGATAGGTGGCAGTAGTGACTGGAGAATTTAAGATTCTTACAGTTATTCTTGTGGTATTGCCATCTAGAATTTATTATTTGAAGTAAAACACCACACTACCATTATACCATTACGACATTTCTTCAATCTTTTTAACATATTCTCTATCATGGCGATATGGATGCCGGTTCTTTACAGCCTCTTCATCCGTTTTTTCTTGACTGTGCAGGGTTCCCGGTCAACACCCATCTATTTCTTTTAACATCTTTCAGTCGCTCATCAATAATTCTTTTGTTCAGGCGCCAATTCTGGAGACCGACACAGCAAGGATTCAAACCACAGCCCTTTAATTTTCAAACCAGTGTGCTATCCCTACACCATTGCGACATTTCTTCCATCTCTTCAACATCTTCTCTATCATGAGAAACACTATTCCGTCTTCTTACAAATTTTCTTTATGTTTTATAATTTTGGTGAAAATATAAACATTTATTTTTACGATGAGACATAAATAATAAAATAGTAAAGAGAAAAATTATGATTAAGGATACAGTAGCTTGTACTTATTTTAATAATCACAGAGTCGGCTTCTACTAAATAACTTCCCCACCCCTGCTGAATTTCGATCTCGCGGGGAGACATGGATTATTATATGATACTTTCACATTCACAGAGACACATCGAAAATTAAAATGAAATATCAGCTATGGTAATTAATTTGCTCGATATTTTAAAACATAATTCTTCGTTGTATATTTCTTTTAGGTAATGCAACACCTACGCAAACATTTGTAGTCTTTTCAATTCCTCGCAATACATTTCAAGACTGTAAGTAGGAACTCAATTGTTGTTATTGTATCTTTTAACTCCCACATCAATTTCCAGTTAATTTCCGCATTCGTGGATTTCAATTTTGATTCTTTTTCCATGATAGTACTGATTGCGTTTGTTTAGTTTCCGAGCATACTATTTATAGGCGTTAAATGAAGGTCAAGTTCAGCTAGAGCTGCGTATATTGCATAAAATATATCGCATCTTATTTTAAAGTATAAATAAAACAAATACAAAAAGTTTTCTATATAAATAATTACAGTTTAATTAATTAGAGTGAAAAATATTTCAGATTTCTTCGAATAAACTAAATAAAATATTCATTAAAATGGTGTTTCGTAAACAGATAATTCTTTAGATATTTAAATACTAACAGTGATGTTATATGATCACGTAGGTCTTTAGTTCTATGTTTCAAATGCTCATTGTTTTTTTTGTTTTTTTTTTTGTTGTTGTTAGGTAAAATCATGAATTGAAAAACTTAAAGAGCAAATATTGCCTCATTGCAGGCATAAAAATGTTTTGTGGAAAAGTGAAAATCTGTTTACAGCTAAACATTCATTTTAAAACAAAATGATGTTGTTGTTGGTTTAACCCAAAGGGCCCGGTTTTGCAGCTATCTATTTCTATATAGCTGTCATAATCCACTACGCCTTATATCCATAAACCTGACTCCTAAATCTCCTAATTTTGAACCAATTCCAGATGAGAGATTTGCACTCCCCAGAGGTAACTCTTATATAGAACTTGGAGGACTTTGGAGCCACGAAGAGATTTAACGTGCACCAGCTCCCATTAACGTACACGGTCCCACAGCAGAGGCAGACGAGAGAGGATGCACCCTCCCAAACACTGACCTTGGTCGATGCTGCTTGGCTATTGGTGATCTTACGAGAACCGAGCTTTACCGACCGCGCCACTGCGGGACAAAAAACAAAATGATAGTATATTAGCTTTTGTCGAATGATCTGCACATCCCAATGCCACTTCAGTGATCATTTGAAGTTGTGTAATGTCCGAAAAAAAATTCTACTTGTTTATAGGAAAACTGGTGTTAAAATCCATTAAAATTATTATTTATTATAAAAAAAAATTCTAAAAATCTGTAAAACCGTAGATACAAAAATACTTCAATACTTCTTTTTCAGCAGGGATCTGCACACGCCCATCTCATTAGAAATCAGAACCATTAAAGATTTCCAGCATCCTGCGTATGCAAATAAAATTTTCTTGTTTACTTGTATTTCTCCTTATAATACTACCGGTAAAATAGACCAAAATTTGAGCAATTAACGACAACTGGTGAGCATTCACGAAAATTTCGAAAGAACTTTGTTTTGGCAATGAAATGAAGATCCTATGAGTCACCCACCCCCCTCCCTTCAAAAACATAAAGTTATTTTAGAATGTTTGGGGAAGGGCAATTTTGAAAAACTCAACTTTTTTTAACTAGATCGAGTCTACCGTTTTATGTATTTTTGCATGATGAACCGAATGACACGATTTGCAAGTCGCTACGACCAATTCCTACAAAGTTACGATAGGTTTTATGAATAAAAAGTAGAACATTACACTTTATGAGGGAGCACAACTATATTACACTTATATTACACGTCATAAGCACACATGAAGCATCTTGATCTTTTAGATAGTGCTTTGAACCATTATTAATTGATGATGAACACCAAGGTCATTAAAAAGGTTTGGAGAGCCTTAACAGTTATGTTCATGTGTTACTTAATTCGGGTAAGAGAACGGAGACCCATTGTATTAATTCCATACTTCATTTATTCAAGGGCTTACATTATCCCTCGCGAGTTGGAGTCACTCAACCGAATAATATAGACGAAGATGGTTGGAATGCGACGGAGTCCGGACATAAAAGAATGGGAGAGGGTTTCACAATGTTGTCTGCCCGTGTGTTACTTTCAATTTCATATTATATAGATCGACGTTGCTGACATTTTTCGCCAGAAGTTAAATGAGTAGTTATATCCTTGTCGTAAATAAATAAATATGAAAGTTATTAAAAGTTTTACAATTTACAAACAAAGAAAAATATTCTAACTATCCAAGGAAAACTTCTCTGAGATTTTGACTCTTATCTACCGTCTTATCGTATATTCTGTTCCTTTTCACATATTCTGGCTTGTGATAAAACGCGAAATTAGCACTGTATGAGGTATTCACCACTGTTGATGAACACAAATTCAGCCGCGCTAAAGCTTTCGTTGTTGATGGTGGTTACCTGTTGCATGCTATAACGGAAAACAAAGACATTTACAAAACTTACTGTGACATTTGCATGTAAGCTATTTAAAAAAAAAATTCATGTCAGCAAACACACAAGTAGAAGTAGTATTCGATTGTTATGATGTTCCAGATAGTACGAAAAAGAGTGAACAGTTACACAGGTACCGGCATATTACCCCACTGTTTCAGATTCAGCAAATACTCATTTTTTTGGATAATACTCAAAGCAAGAAGTTCATCCTCTGGCTGTATAGTATACTTTAAAACAATAACGTCGTGATGAAACAGTCTTGTAGCATATGTGCTAATTGTTTAGTTCTGACAGCTGTATAAAATCTTAATGTCTCAGTTAGTGTTGTAGTCGTAGTAGTCGTTGCAAAACCCTTTTTTTACCTATACTACGATTAAAGATATTATGTATCGACAAACAAACAATCGCAGACTTGCATTATTTTTTCTGAAATGCGATGATTCCATGAATGCTGGAAATGAATACTATTCACGTCCAAACAAGAGCTAGACGCTCTAAAATTTGGAACTACACTGCCGAACTACGGTCAAATAGGACACTTTGCTTTGAAATAAATTGAAACCCAAATAGTGGTGATGGGGATGGATATGGCAAGACGGCAACTTACTTCCTGTTTGGACTACTCTACCTCCTACTTTTGACGAAATAATCAAGCTGATATTTTGTTCCGACAAAGGTAGGTGTTCATTAGCCCAGTGCAGTTGCATGAAAAGCAGAATAGCCTGCTCTACACTGTTCTAAATTTGTTAGGGAATAACCTGCTCTACACTGTTCTAAATTTGTGAGGGAATAGCCTGCTGCAATACACTGTTTCAAAAAGAATTTATGCACTTCCTTTTATGCCATCAAAAATTACACAGAGCCACGTTATTCAGTTGAAAAGTTCAGTAAAATATCTTCAATTTTCTTAACGTTACAAACAAAAATCCGGGTTCGACTTGCAATTATAACACATATTATTTTTGTCTGATTAAATAGATTGCGACTGTCGTTTCCTAAGCACATGTTGTTTGGTTTCGCTAGCACAACCACCTCTTTAAGGTTGTCGAACCTTTTTTTGGAAACACCCTGTTTATTGAACCATTTTTCTTCTAATGCCAATTTTATCTACTAGACATCAGAGAGATAAAAGGAAACTTTTTACAATGATTTTAGAAATATGTTCTATAGATATTCAAATATCTGCATGAAAACTGTATGAATTTACCCTCAGCAATTTTCCGAAATACGATATATAAATCCTTTTAAATTTCATCTCTTAAAATAAATCGCTCTTGATGCATTAAAAAAAAGGCACTTTAGAGATAAACATCCTTAAAGATTTATTTTCCAATGGCCTTCATATGCTCTAGAATTATTAATCGAAAGGCTTTAATGCAAGCCAATGGCATCCATTTTTAGAACTATACTCCCCCTTTTATAAATATGCTAATCTTAATAGCTGTCATCTCAGTGTATAAAACATCTGAAACCATGGAGCTCTGACGTTTTTGAATACTGATTTCGAAATGTTTAGCGAAATATGAGCTAACTGTTTTCTAGAAATTTCCCAACCTTTCGATATTTTGAAAGGAATCTCAAATGTATATGCAAATAACACTTTTTTGTTTACTCGCATTTCTTCATGTAACTAAAGATCTTCTGTATCGATCAACATGTAATCTTTTCTAGTAAAAATGCATTTTCTGTAAAATTTAACTACAAACAGAACGTTGCTTTTAAATAACAACGAAGATTTGAAAGCCTAGGAAATGTTCCAGATTTTTACATAGGACCAAAAAAGTTTATTTTGGTGTATGTTTATTTGTTGCAATTATTCAACATTTCATTTTTGAAGACTTATTACATAATTTATACCGTTATTTTAATATTTTAAAGTGGTGTACTTGTGTGCCCATGCATTATTAACAGATGCAGAAACATACATAATTACAAGAAATTTAAAAAGATCAAACTGCAAAAAATGGTAAAAAACATGAAAAAACAATTATCTCAAAAAATGTATATCCATATATTGCACATTTGTACCTAAAAGGCTCTTTTACGGTCATTTAATAAGGTAATTTCGGGGCATAACAATCAATTCATGAATGAACTGTAAATGAAACCCATAAGTACACAAATTCACAGCTTTATTTTATAAAAATTGGACCGGATTTAAATTTAAGTGGTAAAAATTGCTCTTTAGATTACTCTTTCTTTCAACATCACTTTGATGGTGTAAAGATTTATCCCGAGTGAGGTTTCAACAATACGCAATGCTACACAAATAACAAGGTCGTATGAGCTTTGTATTTGTCTTATCGCACTTTTCTTCCTTATTATTAGGTGCGTTCGTAATTATATAAATACGTAGCACCTATAGTCTTCGTTTGGTCCGTCTGTCTGTCTGTCCGTCTGTCCGCATATAACAGCGAAAAAACTACCCAACCGAATGGTTTGAAATTTAATACATATAATCGTTGCAGAATTTTGTCGAGTCATTTCAAATTTTATGAAAATTGAATCAAAACTTAAAAAGATATTAATAAAAGTTTTCTTTATTCTATTAAATCCTATCACACGTAATCTATATAATAAAAGAGGGTGTCATGAAACTGGGGAAAACAAATACGGGCTAAACACAACTTTTTCCATATGCCAAGCTGCCATTTTTATTCAAAATTATTTTTTCTAATAACATTGCATAAAAGTTACATTTTTAGAAAGATCGTTCAAAAAAAAAATGTTTGCTTGAGAGACGAGTTACATTAAAAAATGTATAGATTCTGAGATAACCTCAGTGGAAATTACGTTAACAGCCGAATATCTCAATCCATTAAAGTAAATAAGCAAAATATTTGTCCATCGTGTGTCATAGAAATATTAACCATGGAGGTAATCATTCGCAAAGCAAAGATCTCCATGGTGAATTTACAGAGCTGTCTGGAGTCGAAAAAAAATAGCATCTGTAAACATGGCATACGTAATAAGGAAAAAAAAAAGCATCTTCATTTCGTTCATAGCAGACGATATAATTTATTTCACTGAAATAATAACGATGATTTTTAACATTGTAAAACTAGTTATAGCACGAAACGAACGCACCTTATTTGTCACGTTTAACGTACAATTTCCAACATGTTTTAACTCTTTCTGAAAAACATATTCAAAAAATTAGATTTTACGTCACAAAAAAAAGGCTATTTATTATTTTTTATATTATTATTATTGTTGTTGTTGTTGTTTCATCCTGTAACAACCTGTAACTGTTGTTTCATCCTGCGTTTCCAAATACATGTTCCTTGAGGGGGAGAAAACTATCCTTTCACTATGAAACCTTTGTTGCACCTTAAAATTGTGTCCAAACATTTTCGAAACAATCTACATGCACACACATTCTGCCCATTTTATGATGTACTTAATGTTAGGAATCCTCCTGAAGCCATATGCAAAACATGAATTTATTTTTTTTTTTTTCATTATTGTTTATAAGTGAGCATTGCTAGACAGGTGCTTTAAATTATGTTCCGTGTTTCTAAGCTGAATTCAATTTTAGTATATTAGATGCTGTATATAAAACCTGTGGTTCTTTTACAAGACCGCACAAATGGATTTGAATATATTACCATCTTGCGCGGATATTCATTGCTGTGTATTTTTAATGTTTGGTGTGCTAATATGCGATTATCATCTATAGCAGTAGTTCTTAAACTCTTAGATATCACAGATCCCGTTTCGTAATTCCTTTATTTTCGGGAAGCCCTACGATTTAACACTGAAAATACTCAGGTTTTTTAGAATATTAAATAAATGATATATAAACTATAATAGAGATACAACAAAACCTGCTAAAACGATTTGCTACTATTTGGAAGATTCGAAAGATTTCTGTCAGGATCTATATAAAGAAAAAAATTACAATAAATGCAAGACTTTTGCGAACCCTCTAAAAATGCATTGCGGACCCAAAGCGGTCCGCAGTCCACAGTTTAAGAACCGCTGATCTATATGTACATTTGTCATCTATAGTTTTCATGCATTGTAACTGAAAATAATGCAGACACCTTATAATCTATCGGTGGTTATTGTTTGAAATGCGCTGTTATGTGTTTTATAGAATACATACGTTTATTATTGGTAAAGGATGCCAATATATTAGCCGACAACTTGACCTCGGCAACTTTGGAGGAAAACAAAATTTCCACTCTTATTTATAAAAATTCAAAAAGCAATCTTATACGATCCATAGAAATAAAATATAATCGAAGGTGTTTCAGATTAATTTATAATGAAATAAAAAAAATTTCCGCCAAAATAAGGATATTTGTGTTGGTTTGTTCGACAGTGATTACATGTTTGTATTGTCGTGATTATTAGGTACTTCATCGAAACCTTCCATTCTTCACAGAGTTTGCAGTTACAGTGAAACCCCGATCTATCGTTCCCGCATCCATCGTTTTCCCGCATTGATCGTTTTATTTCTATGGTCCATGCACAAATTATATTTAAATAATGTTAACGAAACCCGCATGCATCGTTCTTCAAAAAGTCGTTTTCTCGCATTCATCGTTGTAAAATTTTTCTCCTCACCGAAATGAAATTGAAATTCAAGTTGATCCATATGATAAATTATATTTAAATAATGTTAACGAAACCCGCATGGATCGTTCTTCAAAAAGTCGTTTTCTCGCATTCGTCGTTGTAAGATTTTTCTCCTCACCGAAATGGTATTGAAAGTCAAGTTGATACATATGACATACAAACTGGAATTGCTTCTTTTATGCTAAATTAACTCATTTGTGCTGTTTTAGAGGGGGGGGGAGACAGGGATTTGCGCTAATATTGTGACATGTATGTACGTGTAAATAACTAAATGCAGAGCAGATGTTCTTGTTTGGAGAATGGGTTATTCTATTCTGTGTAAAGGGGAGGATGGATGCATCCACTTCGGTAAGCTTTCAATTTAATGCGTTCTGCGCTAAATTTTATGCATTCTGTGAATTTTAAAAATGGCAAAACAAATCCAAACCTTATAAGAAAGGCTTCACATCATAGATGAGATGGAAAAGAATCCCTTTGAGAAAAAAATTAACATCGCTAAACATTTAGGTATACCGCTGTCAACCCTAAATTCGATAATTTCGAAAAAGAAATAAATTAAAGATCAGGCTGATAAGAATGGAGAACCTTTGCAAAAAAGAGAAAAATTAGCAAAATGACTAGTTACAGTGAGTTGGAAATACTTCTTTTCGCTTGGTACGAGCAGGCTCGTGCGTCCAATATTCCTGTGGATGGGAATACTCTTCGAGAGAATGTACTTGAAATAGCTGCCTTATTTGGCATGAATACTTTTTCTGCATCAAATGGGTGGATTTCACGTTTTAAAATTCACCATGGATTGCTATCCAGGAAAATATGCGGCGAAAGTGCCGCAGTAGTAAATGCTGATGTCATAGAAATGTGGCTCGAGAAACTTCCGAAGATACTAGAAGGATACAAGGATTGTGACATCTATAATGCAGACGAAACAGGCCTGTTTTATAAATGTTTACCAGAGAGAACGCTAGCTTTCAAAGGAGAGTCTTGTCATGGTGGTAAACATTCCAAAGAAAGACTTGCAGTGCTAATATGCTCAAATAAAGATGGTTCTAATAAACGAGTACCCCTCGTTATTGGTCAATCTGCTAGACCTCGATGCTTCAAGAATGTAAAGAAACTGACAGTAGTCTACCATTTGAAAGCTAAAGCATGGATGAAAAATGATAATTTTACAAAATTTCTTCATGACTTTGATAGATCAATCTGCGCTCAAAAAAGGAAAATCAATAAATATATTGACAATTGTTCCGCTCATTCACCAGATACGTCGTCTTTGAAAAATATAAAAGTCAGTTTTTTCCCAGCTAATTGTACATCTATCGTACAACCTCTTGATGCCGGTATAATCAACTGTTTTAAGCAATTTTACAGGAGAAAGCTAGTTAAAAGATCTTTATGTTTCATAGAACAAGCAAAAGAAAGAAATCCAAAAATAGACCTTCTGCAGGCTATTCCATTTTGTACTTTCAGCATGGCATGAATGGCAATTCCATTGTGACGGGTGTGACATCCAGACAAAATTTTAAGGGTTTATATCTATATTTTGGGAAATAAATTAGTTAAGAAATCCCTGAAAAGTATTTTAATTATGTTTTTCCATGCATATGCTTGGATAATTGAGCAAATATATAACTTCAATAGCTTTCAATATTTTTTTTTTTAAGTTTTAAACTTGTGACGGGTGTGACTCTCTCGGGACAAAGGTTTTTACTCACATACACATTTGTTAAAATTCCTGTGAATATTTAACTGTGTCATTATTAAAACAATTTTTTAACACTTTCCAACCTAGTTGAAAAGTGTTTATGACTTCGGTTTGTCTGGCCGTCTGCCGTCTGGCCGTCTGGCCGTCTGCCGTCTGGCCGTCTGGCCGTCTGCCGTCTGCCGTCTGTCCGTGCTCTAACTCCCGTAAATATGCTCGGATTGCCCTGCAAATTTTATATGTTATAATCGTTATCTATAGCATGTTCCCTATTTCAACGGAAGTGTGTAGCACTTATAGTTTTTTTACAGGGACACTCAAAAGAATTCCGTTACATTGCGGTCTATGGGGAAAAATCATTTGCGGTTTATTTAAATAATGTTTCAATACTTTAAACGCATTGAAATTTATATATATCACTAAGGTGCATTAGAAGAAGCTTAATATGGAATAGGGTGTGCATAGCACTTATACTTACTTTACAGGGACAGTCAAAAGAATTCCGTTACATTACGTCTATGGAGAAAAATCGTCTGCGGTTTATTTAAATAATGTTTCACTATTTTAAACGCATTGAAATTTATATAAGGTTCATTACAAGAGACTTACTACAGAATATTGTGTGTATAGCAGTCATCGTTCATTTACAGGGACACACAAAAGAATTCTCTACTGTATGTTAACAATAATTCCTGGAAGTGCGTTTTAAGTTACTGAATGCGATTTTAATTTTAAATCGCTTTTCGTATATTACGTGGTGTGTATAAATTCTGTAGATCCTATACAGGGAAGTACAAAAGTTCGGGAACACATTTCCGTATTATTTAACTCCAGACGGAGAATTTTAAACTGTGCTACGTGTTTCCTAACTGAACTAAAATTTAGCATCCTATGTAGTATATATACAAATCTATAGATCCTATACAGGGCTGAATAAAGTATTCGGATTACTTAGATGTTATCTTTTAGCTTATAAAAGAGTATGATTCGTAAAATTATTTTGGAAGCGTTGGAAAGTGTTACATAATCTATGCTTGACGCATGATTTTTCGTTCTTGTTTCTAATTAAAGAGATTCAAATTAAACTTAATACGTAATTTTCATAATAAATTTTAATTATTTAAATGTATAAGAATTTTTTTCCTGCTGTGACGGGTGTGACATTATGCAAAGTGTACAATTTGAAAGTTGTTTACCAAAAAAATACAGTGATCAGTATAGACAGTAAACTCAACAATAGTAAATATACAAAAGAAATTTAATAAAACTAACATATTTATGCAGTTAGTTTAAAATTTGTAGTGCCCCCTACTCGTTATAAGTGATTGGGGGAGCTACTTTTTTTACAATAGCAGAATTTTTTTTAATTGAGATGTCATCTTCCTCTGGCCAAATCCAGTGTGGCCCACTGGCTTGCATGTATTTTAAGCTTATTTCTTCCTTACGGAAGTTGATATTCAAGACATTAGCATAGTACAAGCTATTACGCTTTTTGCTACTGGCGAGGGAAACCAAAAGATAATCACCAATATTTAAATCTGATATTTTCAAAATCTTTCTGGGGGGAGATTCACAGTAAGCAGTGACTGCCACTTCCCTCAGTGTTGATTTAGCAGTCTTTCCCATCAAAAGGATAGTACTATCACTACCCATTCGGGACCATGGGTGCATAATATGCACACTCCAAAAGAGCATACAAAATTTGTTTCAGGCACCAGTAAAAAATAAAAGTAATATTTCCTTTCTCTAATTAGAGCATTTTTGTGATAGTTTAAGTAAAGGTAGATTTCTTTAAAAAAGTGGTGCCAACCGAATAAAATTTGTGTAAAAGCCGCCGGTCCCGAAGAAGTTAAAGTGGTGATAAGACTTGATGCCTTCGATGGACTTCATGCCTTCCCATCTTTCTGTCAGTATTTGTTTCGTTTCTAGTATTTTCACTGCTGAGACATACAATGCCTTTATTGCACCAATCTCCTGAGCACATTTTAAAAATCCAAAGTAAGTTAAAAGTAAGTTGCTACCAACTCACAATTTTCTAAAATAATTCAAACATATATTTCATGATTTATCTTTTCTTTTTTGGCAAATTGGCCTTAATATGTTAAGAAACAAGAATGATTCAACCTTACACTTCATTTAAAAAATATGTAAATATATTTCAAAGCAATTTAAATGTTGTCATACCTGTCACAAAATTTTTTTCACACCCGTCACTCTAAAATTTCACACAAAATAAAAATTTAATGAATTTTTAACGTTTTGTAGTTATTTAGACTTGCAATAGTTAGACTTTCCGAAAGTTTCATGTATTTTCATGGAAAAATGTATTTTGTATAGTAACTTAAGCATATTTTTTGTGACGGGTGTGACAGAGAGACAGTGTAAATATATTTGTATTAAAAATCGGGTCTTTTAATTTTTTTTGAAAAATTAAGTGTTTTAAAAGATACACAAAGGTCACAAATAGTAATATACGCACATAAAATGCTGCTGTTTTAAATATTGCTTCTGGCAGAATGAAAATATCCTATTTTACATGCCGAAAGTTTTTCAAATTTTTCCAACTTTGAGCCTAGATAAATTATATAAAAAAAATTTTTAGAGCTTAGTTCTCTGTAATTTCATATGCGTCGTATTTTTACCTTTAATTTGATATATTATTTGTAGTAATAAAAGGCATTTGAAATTTCAACCCTCATGTCCACTTTTTCATGGAATTGCCCTGAAGTAACCTCTTCAGTCATTCAGAATTGTTTCGTGAAATGTAGTTTTGTGCGAAAAATTGACGAAGAATGCTCAACAGAAGGGAAAGAAGATAATGGTGATGGTGACGGTAATGCAAATGAAGAGTGATTGCGTGTAGCAGAAGATGTATCTGGTGTGAAATTTAGCGATTATATTTCCATAGATCAAGAAATTTTTTTTTTATAATTAATTGAGAAAAATAATAAAAAGCACAGTTTAGAATTATTAGTTACATAATTTAATTGTACATAATTTAGAAAGATAATATAAACTGAGTTTTCTAATAAAACTTATCAAAATTATATATCCCTATAAAAAAAAGAAAGAAAAGAAAACACTTACAACTGTTTTTAACCTTGGCACTGATGATGAAATTTTAGAAGCTCCGATACAGCTGTATGCCATTTTCACATGTATTTCATTTGCGCTATTTTTATAATGTTCATTTATTTTTAACAGTTTAAGATAGGTATAAAGTAGAGAGGAGGCGAGTTCGGGCCCAAAACGGGCTCTGGTTCGATTTTTATAACAGTCTTCGGGCTCGGACGTCCTTGGACTCAAAATGAAACATTTATTTATTTCCAAATTGAAAAAGGGAAAAAAACTTGCTATTTGAGAAATAAGAATGTAGTCTAAGTTTCTTAAAGTGTTTTACAATCTTTTAAGAATTAGTCTGAAAGGGAAATGAATTGTTATTGATGGGATATAAGGAGAAATAATCTATACGATTCTGCAGCCTTTACACGGTCAATGTTAGTTACATAAAGAAGCCATGGGATATCCCTTCTCTATTCTCGGTTTCTGTTTGAAGTCTTTTCCCAGAATTACTGGAAAGTAGAACTCAAATTTTTCTCCCGTAGTTGTATAGTGATATTTTAAAAGAATAAGAATTGTGACTTTTGCAGATTTCTGCCAGTGGTTGGGCTGACAAACAAAACATTTTCTATTTTAAACCGATTTTCATGGAAGTGAAAATCACAAAACGTCTTCATGGGGGAGTATTTTAAGATTGATACATACTGCTATGTAAAAAAAGGGATTTTTAAATGAGAAAAATAGTTTGAAACAATTTTAAAATGTAATTAACGATTTTATACTGCGTAGTTTCGATATCGGAATCGAGCCCTGGTGGCACATTTTTTTTCGGGATCGGACTCCAAATCGTCGGGTTCGGGCTTCGAAAAAAAGAGCCTGAACTCATCTTTAGTTTAAAAGGGGAAAACAATAAATGATGACGCTCGTAAAAGAACGAACAACGAATATCTGCGACTATCATCGTTTTTCCAATCTTATATTTCTTTTAATATCCTTGCGTAGTTTATCTAAATAGAATTTTGCTTTTAGTTTAAATTAGTAAAACGTCAAATTATAGCAGCTCGTTTTAAAATTCAAACTGAATAATCATTTAGCTTTCAAAATTAGAATTGTGAAATTAATAAACACAATTTTTCAAATGCCAACTTATTTGAGCTTACAGAATTACCGTAATCGTGAAACTAATCGAACATAAAATTTTCTAATCGCAATTTATTAGAGTCACACAATTATCCATTCTGTATTTATTTCCTAGATAGTTTCTAAACGAAATCTCTAAAATCAGAAATTTCGTAAATAGCAATGTGCAATAACATACATTTTAAAGCTATTTCTTCAATCGCAGATTTCCGTTCTGATTACCATACATACTGAATTTGTTCGGTTTCAGATATATCTCTTTTTAACACCTTCTAACACAATAAAAGCTATTTTATTGCTTCAGTTTTATTGTCTGTCGTAAATCTCGGATCTCTGTTTTGTAATAAAACTAGTAGTAACAGATTGAAATCTTAACATCTTATTTAGGCCGCTTGTAAGGCGAAAATTAATTCTGATTACCCAATATTTTTGCGAATATTTGCATGTAAAAACAGAAGCATATATAGTCGCTTAAGGACGTAAATGTTTTTTTAGGTAGCTTTCATTACAAAAAGCTACCTATTACAGCCTTTCGGAGAAAAGCAATTCCAAAAAAAAAATTGGTATTTTTTCACCGTATATTATATATATATATATATATATATATATAGGTATAGATACACTCTAAAAAAAATCCGTGAAAATACAAGAGATTTTCCGTTAAATTTTACGGAGCAGTTTCATTTTTCGAAAACAACAGTACAATTTCCGTAAATGACATTAGTTCCGTAAAGGAGATTTCAAATCCGTAAATATGCAGAAAGTTTTCCGTAAATTTAATGGATTTTTCCGTATTTCTTGCAAAACAGTACAATGTCCGTATTTCTTCCAAAACGGTGCCATTTCCGTAAATGACGTTCAGAGGTTTGCGTACAGAAATCGCCTTGTTTCAAATGCGAATTAAGATTGTTGTATTTACTAGAGTTTTTCTAGGATCCAGGTCTGAACCAGTCCTACCAGTGGGCCTATTTTCTGTCATTAGACTCAGGCCAATCCTGGAACTCATTCTAACCGGGGTTGTGTCTGGGCGTAATTTTTTGTGAAAATAATAGTGATATTTTTATTTTTTAGTGAAATCTTTAGAAATTTATTTTATTTTCATAAATTACAGAATTTTTTTTTAATCTACTTTTTTTTTATAGTGCTTTAACTTGTGAATTTTTTCACTGACTTTTAATATTTTATTTTAATTTTATTAACGTGAGGCACTATTAGGTTATTAAAGGTTTCATAAAATAATATATTTGCAATGTGTATTGTATTGAACAAAACTGATTTGTCTTATAATTTGTGAATTAACCTAAAACTTATTATTTTATAAATTATAATTTTTTACAAAGTTTATATTTTTTTTCTTTAAATTTATAAAAGTAATTAATCATTTAAGTTTATGATTTTATAAAGTTTATAATTTATTTCGTTACTTTATAATTTTATAAATTAAACTAAATTAATTTAAACTAAATTATTAAGTCCAAATTTAAACTTACCTATCCCAAAGTTATTAATTTCAAAATTTTCTCTAAAAATCTATTTTTTCGTTTTGGTATTTTAAAAATTATTCATTTTAACAGAACCATACACAAAAGCTCGCAGCAAAGCTTAAATATAATAATTTAATTTATTATAAAATTGTTTATTCACATAAGTTTTTAAACTAAGAGATAAAGAAAATTTACTTTAATTGCACGTCTGCTTAAGATAATTATTGTTTTTATTGGAATTGATACATAAATCAACAGACAAATTATTTTAAAAAGTATATGTACTATTGCAAAAAGAAGCAATCATTACTATTAATACAGTATTTTACGCATATAATACATAAAAAATTTAAATTTATCTGTTATAAAACATCCAGTAATAAAGCAAAATATACAAAATTATGAAAAGAAAATATTAAAAATATTGGAACTCTGAAAATATCCATCTACCTATGAAACCTTCAAGTTTTTGCATCATTAAAAGTATCTAAAATAAGTAAGAACATTTGAGTAAGTGTCGTGTCCAACCGTAGCGTAGTTATCTAGCCCGCTGGCTTAGCAAACGGAAGGTCCTGGGTTCGATACTCTTCGTGGCAAGTGGTGGTTGTTTACTGAACGCTCTAAATTGAGCGGAAAAAAAGAAGAGTATATTTCCCTCATAAGATGTTCCTTGAGAAATAACTTTTTTTTTGTGCAGACCTATAAAATTAATTTTAACGACTATAAAATTTCTAAAAAATACGGAAGATATCTGTTAAAAAACGGAAATTTAAAAACGGATATGTCAGAAATCACGAAAAATTTCCTGGAATTTACGAGCTTTTTTCCGTTAAAATACGGAAATAGTACTGGCGTGTCGATTGCCAGTACAACTTCCGTTATTTTCAGGATTTTTTTTTTACAGTGTATATATATACAGGGCGACAATTATTGAACTACTAGTGTAAATGCCCGTCCTAGGACGGTGGGTAGAAATTGGGGTTTTCAGTTAAAATTTTAAATAATTGATAAAAATATTCATATACTGTTTATCGACAATAAGGAAAACTGACCTGAATGGTAAATATTACTGTTAATGGTAGTTATGTTAATGGTAAATTTTACGAAACGTAATATTTTTATTTATCTTTGTTTTTCAACTCAAAATTTCCAAATATTTTTCTGAATAATTAAAATCTTAATCCTAATAACGAACTCAATAATTAAGGTCTCAATAATAACTATGGCAAGTAAATTATAGGTATTAATTTTCGCTCTCAATAATACGAAAACGATCTTTTAGTTTCTTCATAATCTAAAAGAATGCATTAATTTTTACACAAAGTCAAATATTTCCCTTTCAAAATTAATAATAAAAATAATTTAAATCATTAAAAAAAGTTGATCTTGTAATAATTCAATACATCCTGAATGTACATACCTTATGTTAATGGTAAATTTTACGAAACGTAATCTTTTCCTTTATTTTTGATTTACAACTCAAAATTTCCAAATATTTTTCTGAATAAATAAAAGCTTAATCCTAATAACGATCTCAATAATTAATTAAGGTATCAATAATTAACTATGGTAAGTAAATTATAGGTATTAATTTTCGCTCTCAATAATACGAAAACGATCTTTTAGTTTCTTCATAATCTAAAAGAATGCATTAATTTTTACACAAAGTCAAATATTTCCCTTTCAAAATTAATAATAAAAATAATTTAAATAATTAAAAAAAGTTGATCTTGTAATAACTCAATACATCCTGAATGTACATACCTTATGTTAATGGTAAATTTTACGAAACGTAATCTTTTCCTATATTTTTGATTTACAACTCAAAATTTCCAAATATTTTTCTGAATAATTAAAATTTTAATCCTAATAACGATCTCAATAATTAATTAAGGTCTCAATAATTAACTATGGTAAGTAAATTATAGGTATTAATTTTCGCTCTCAATAATACAAAAACGATCTTTTAGTTTCTTCATAATCTAAAAGAATGCATTAATTTTTACACAAAGTCAAATATTTCCCTTTCAAAATTAATAATAAAAATAATTTAAATCATTAAAAAAAGTTGATCTTGTAATAAATCAATACATCCTGAATTTTTTTATTTTAAAAATATGCTTATGTACATTTTATATTATTTTACAACTTTATTATTATGTAAATTATAATAAAGTTGTATTATTAATTTTTTTTTTCCAAAGGTATAATTTGTATTTATTGTCAATAGGTGGCGCCAGAACAGTATTTAAGAAATATATCTAAAATACCGGTAGATCATCGCAAAGCCTCGAAAGGTATCATCGCTATTTCTGAAAAAGTACTTAGAGGAATAAAATGCTTACAGAAATAAATTTAAAAAATCCTTTAAATTATTTAAAGACTTTAATATGCTTTTACGAATATTTTAAGAGCATAATCGGATTTTTTAATGAAACGTTCAAAGAGTCATTCATGGAATAGATATGGAATTTGTGTTTTTGAATGGCAACATTATTTGTTTGTTTACATCAGGTAATCGGATGTTTAATCGGTTATTTTTAATTTAAAACTTAAAACATTATAACTGGATATGATATACATGTTTTATACGAAAATATGCTGAACAGACATTATTTCAAGTAGAAGAAATTATCATTTAATGGTTATGTGTTAGCATATCTTTTTCAGTAAGCCTAACATGGCGTTTAACTATGGTCGACTCGCAGACCAGAGTGGTACAGCCCGGTACCGTTACAGACAGATTCTCGCCTTTGGATTTTATTATAAGTAAGATATGAAATTAAACCGTTATAACTCTTGAACGGTTTGCGTGATGAAGTTCAAACTTCGTGGTTGGGCACAGGGCATGATGGGAATTTGTATGCGCACGCAACTTGTTGTTGTCGACCCTTTGCCAGCGAAACTGTCACGGTACAGCGTGCCTGAGCGTATATCGCTTGTGAAGGCTACTACTATGCGAGCAATAATAGCCCGATTGCGGCTGAAAGGCAGTTTGCGACCGAATACAAGCTGAAGACAACCGGTCCAAGTGTGATAACAATCAAGAATTTAATTCGCAAGTTTGAGAGAACTGGTAGTGTTTGTGATGACAGTGTTGGCAATGTCGGTTCGACCCCATCGAACCAAGAAAGTGTTTGATGTCCTGGAGGATCACTTTGGGGACCGCATTCTGGCTCTGGGGAACCCAGAGGACACTGGAATGGGACTAGCTTGGCTATTGAAATTGTTACTGGAATAGAAGTTGTTAGAAAACATATTAAGCAAGAAAAAAAATCATGCATCAAGCGTAGATAATGAAACATTTTCTAACACATTCACAATACTGTAACAAAACTTCACAGTGTATAATATTGGGAAAGATGATATCTAAGTAAACAAATAAGAAAACGCATAACACATTTGAAAACCCAATGCCATCAACTACAGTCAATAGTCGGACAATTATCCGAATTCTTTTGTGCAGACCTGTATAGGATCTATAAATGTGTATATATACTGCATAGTAGTATTCAAAAAGATACTTCAGTTAAGAAACACATAGCACAATTGAAAATTACCCTGCACCGAATTTCGCCAATAAATGAAAGTGTACTCGAGATATGTTGTGAGACCTGTATAGGTTCTATGGAATTTATATACACCAATGTCCAACCATTGTTATTCCATTATTATTGATCTGCAGTACTGTAACCGAATTCTTTATTGTGTACCTGTAAATAAAAGATTAATGGTATGTATACACCTTATTATATAGTAAGATTGATAGGCCATATGATTCCCATGCATAGTTGGACATTATCGGCCGTGCAAGGCACAAACCTGATTCCTAACCGTCACGACAGTAATCCAAACCATGGGTACTTGAGGGACCGGAACAGGTTCGGTCCCCAGAAAGTAGCCGTGACATCCTCGTAATCTGTAAATAAAAGATTAATGGTATGTATACACCTTATTATATAGTAAGATTGATAGGCCATATGATTCCCATACATAGTTGGACATTATCGGCCGTGCAAGGCACAAACCTGATTCCTAACCGTCACGACAGTAATCCAAACCATGGGTACTTGAGGGACCGGAACAGGTTCGGTCCCCAGAAAGTAGCCGTGACATCCTCGTAATCTGTAAATAAAAGATTAATGGTATGTATACACCTTATTATATAGTAAGATTGATAGGCCATATGATTCCCATCCATAGTTGGACATTATCGGCCGTGCAAGGCACAAACCTGATTCCTAACCGTCACGACAGTAATCCAAACCATGGGTACTCAAGGGGCCGGAACAGGTTCGGTCCCCAGAAAATAGCCGTGACATCCTCGTCCCCGGGGTTTTCCTGGAAATCCATTGCGAATGACCAAGGCCCAGAGACTAGTCAGGGGCTTCCTCCTGAGATTTGCTACATCCCCGGTCGAGATCGAGGAAATCCTATGAAAGAGACCTCTAGTTCTTTTCCAGGGAGCGAACATCACACAAATACAAAAAATGTTAGTGTAAACACAAAAGATAGAAACAAAAAACAGGAAAATTATTCCTACCCCCGCCACACGTCCAGGTGACTAGGCTGGCAGTGCCGTTGGGTAGGGGGAGAAGTTAGAAAGTATCTAGGGCTGCGAGTAATATCTCAGATGAATAGCACCTTTCCTGGAAGCAGTTGAGAGTACTTTTGACTACCCCCTCCCTTAACTTAGTGCTTGCCTAGGGACCTGAAACTTCTTTTTAAACGAAACTAAAGCTTCAAATTTTTAGTACCTGCAAATATTAGGGACAGAGTGTGGGCTTAGCGAAAATCAGTAGATGATCTCCAAAAAGAGCCCAAAATCAAGAAAAGGAGATTACTTACAAAAAGAAGTGAAATCCCATCAAAAACATCACCTGTAAAAAATGCAGCCAAGTCTCGTGACTCTTTTACCGTAAAAAGTTCTGAGATCGTGTAAAGCCAAATTTAGCTATCTTATTAACTCTGAAATTTTCATTCACAAATCCCTCCTAGTCTCTACATCTTTAGTTAATTACTGTTTTGTGACTTGGAAATTACGTAGCACGAGAATGTGATGTATATAATTAGTCTTAATCAAATAATACCATAACATATTAAGGTGTAATAACTTCCCTTTGCGTATATAATTTGCCTTAATCAAATTATCCCATCCCATCCCATAACATAGTAAGGTGTAATAACTTCCCTGTGCTGCGTAATTGCCAAGTCACAAAATAATAATTAACTAAAGATGTAGAGACTAGGAGTGACTTGTGGATAAAAATTTCAGGGTTAATAAGATAGCTAAACTTGGCTTTACACGATCTCAGAACTTTTTACGGTAAAAGAGTCACGAGACTGGGCTGCATTTTTTACGGGTGACGTTTTTGATGGGATGGGTTTTTACAGAAACAACTCATGGCCATTCACAAAAATTTGGAAAGAACTTCGTTTTGGCACTAGAAAAGAAGATCTGAAAAAATAATGTTGTTTTACGGTGTTTGGGGGGGGGGGGGTAAAGGAAGGCATTTTCACTCCTGGGGGGGGGGGTAATTTTTTTTTCAATTTCTACTATTAATTCAAACTCTCCCTATATATATATTTATATATCTTGTTCAAATTTTCAATCATTATAAATACTTTTTATTCATCCACTCAAGTTCAAATATATTTTTTTTAACTTGTAGTGGATGACACTTGATGTTAATACAGTTTTTTTTTTCAAATATTAAATCATTAATTAAATTTAATTAATTAATTTTAGTTTTGCATCATAAAAAGCGACTAAAAAAAGTAGCAACGCTTAAGACAGCGGAATGTCTAGTCATGGCGTAGTGGTCGGATCCTCCAGTTTAGTATGCGGAAGATTGCGGGTTCGATTCTCATCGTGGCAAGGTTTTTTATTTACACAAAACTCACTCAGAAATGGGAAAAAAGAAAAAACCAGAAATATATCTAGGTTGTATATAAGGTTGTTCTTGAGAAGTCACTTTTTTCCCGCTAAAATACGGAAATAGTACTGGCGTCCCGATTGCCAGTCCAATTTCCGTTTTTTTTTTCAGGAAATTTTTTTACAGTGATATTATACGTATATTCCTACATATATTCCTACTATTAGTTCACACTCTCCCTATATATATTTATATATCTTGTTCAAATTTTCAATCGTTAATAAAATACTTTGTATTCATCCACTCAAGTTCAAATACATTTTTTTAAACTTGTAGTGGATGACACTTGATGTTAATGCAATTTTTTTAAATACTAATAAATTTTAGTTTTCTATGTTAGAAAAAAATTTCTCTCATATAAGATATTTAGCAGGATATAAATTTAGGAATAAATACCGTCAGTGGCGAAGCATGTAGATCGCTGGTAAAAAAATCCTTTTTGACCTAAGTAGGAATTGTATAAAATACATAACTAACGATACCTCGCTTGACCTATTTAAAGAAGGTTGAAACTTGGGTGAACCTGAGCTGTATCCTAACCCCCCCCCCCTAAGTTAAAATGCCGCCCTTTGACTCCCCCCCCCCCTAAGTTAAAATGCCGCCCTTTGACCCCCCCCCCCCTGAAACATGCCAAATTTGGGGGAATGGCTATCAGTTATTTAAAAAAAAAAACTATTTTACCTGTACTAATCTTGTAGTGTGCTTCAGTAATATATATCACTTTCAATATATTTGGGATAGTCTAACATCATTAAAATCCACCGCAAACGAACTTCCCCACAGAGCGTAATAGAACGGAATTCTTCTGAATGTCCCTGTAAATGAACTAGAAGTGCTATACACTTCTTTTTCAATATCGGACAAGCCAAAGAAAACCTCCATAACATATATCAATTCAATGGCAATACGAGGATTTTTACGTAATCGAACTCATAAACACTTTTCAACTATGTAAAATAGTGTTAAAAAGAAAAAATAAAGTATTATTATATCACCGTAAAAAAAAAAAAAAAAAAAAAAAAAAAAATCGCAGTGGAATTTTGGAGGACACCCGGCAAGAAAATTGCGTAAAAAACCTGTTAAAACACCTTTTCTCTTAAATTTAAACAACTCGTACTTTTATAAAGCAGCTTTTAGGAGAAATTAATTTCTTTGTATTTTTCAGTATTAAATTTTCTTTTCACATCACATTAAAGTACTTTTTACTGTTTTAAAGTAACAGAGGGAGAGGACTGTAAAGAATTATAGAAAATAATTTTGGCCTGGTTGAAGGGAGTTTTCACGTGAAGTGACGGTTACAATTGACAAGTTACTTTTGCTTGAGTGCTTTCTACTCTGTGTGCTTTCTGTTTCTCAAGCTATTTTTGCCTAGTTGAGAGGAGTTTTTTCGTAAAGAGACGGTTACAATTGAAGTGTATTTTCCCCGCAAATGTACTATGATGTTAAATAAATAAAAATGGGCAATGAATAATTTTACAGATTTTTCACATTAAAATGAAAAAATAGGCTATTCTCATAAATAAAAATAACTAGTTGCACCCGTCGAAATTTGACGCAAGAGAATATATTAAATTATTATGTTGCAATTTAAGATTATGAATAAAATAATAATTTAAAAAAAGAAAGTGGCACTCCAAATACAACGCATTATTACGCAAACATACTCAAAACTTTGCACGTGCACTCCACATTCCATTGAAGTTCCTGATCTCAGTAAAAATCTAGCAAATACGTCATTTAGCTTTGTAAAAGTTGAAATTTTTTGTTTGAAAATGCACTTTTTAAAAATGATATTTTTATAAGAGCAGACGATTTAGCTTTTAATTTCAGAGTATGTGGAATAAAAAACTTGGAAAACGATGTCTTTTTCACGAAAATATATTGGAAAATATTACCGTAAAAGTCACTTAAGCAATTGTTTTAAAATTCCTGAGTTTCATTAAATATTTAGTATAATTAAATGGAAATTATGTAATTTTCAAAAGTATTTAATTTTGTGCAGACCAAGTGTGATGCAAACAACATCCTTCCAATCTTTTTTTAACGTAAGTAAATTCAAAACGTATACATGTCAAGCATTCCAAGATATATGGCAGAGGTGTCCGCCGACATCACGTCAATGAAGGTCGTATATGCCACGTAGCGGAAGGAGGGGGAACTACTAGAGGTTCAATAATTGTTATAATACCTATGAAATAACTGCGCATGGGCAAACTAAAAAGCAAACGATTATTTCATTCGCAAAACATTTCAACTGTTGTCATATTTTTTATTTATTCTTCAAGATTGTTTTAGGATATATTTCATTATTTAAATAAAATATAATTTGTTGGAAGTGCTTTTAAAAGTATATTCAGTTTTATTTCATAATGTTAGTATTAAATCTTTGACATTCTGTTTTACTATCTGATGAAATTAGAAAAAAAAAAGTAGGCATAAATGTATCAACTGTTAACCATTATTTAAAAAAATGAATTTTTATTTCTGCAACTTAATTTTTGAGAAACTATTTATGTCGCACTTCTGCTATACCTATTGTTTTTGATATACGCCTCGCCAAGATAAGGCACAATACCTAAATAAAAACTGTGGTTTATATTAATGGAACTTTAATGAAAATGTATTTTAAAAAACCTTCTTTTAATTTATTCCCAAAAATCAAATTTCTTACTTAAAGAAAAGTTGTAATTTATTTTTCAAATGGCCATTAATCAGGTATAGCAAATAATATGGCAAATACGTTTTAAAGCCGTTATATTGATTCCACATGCCTCAGATGAACGCATATATTTATAGCCAATTTTTAATAATACCAATAAACTTTGTTTTGAATTTAATAAAGTGATTTATCACAAATAAAAGATAAAGCGTATTTTTCTTTTTTCTTTTTTTATATTACACTTTTTTAATTCTATTTTCTTTATATTGTATTTTATTTTGTAACATGTAATATTTTATTTTCTACTTTTTAGTGTTTAAATATTTCATTGTTGCAATCTCACAACCAGCTGGCATATTTTAGAGATCGTGCTTTAGTACATAATTATATCTCCGTTGTTGAACCTCGTATACAGTTGAAACAATAGTATAGAATTTTTGGTGACTTATCACCTGCTCCCGGATAACATAAGAATTCCATAAAATTAATTTATTAATTTATAATTATGTTACAAAAATATCAAACTGTTTTACTGTCACCGAAAACATATATGTGTACATAATTTTCAGGATTCTAGCATAGTTTTAAATCAATTACAAAATTCCACATTTACATATATATGTAGGATTTCAACGTTAATACTTCAATTGCTTTATGACGTCATGATCGTCATATTAACTGACGCTTTAGTACTATTACTATTATCCGTGTTTCAAATACACGAACTATAAATATTTTGGATCACGAGATCAACATTTTAATATCTTCAAAATTGGAAAAGAGTCAGTTATATAATTTTTATCATCGAAGAAACGTCGAAGTGTGGAAGAATCAATTAGAGCACTGCTAGGCCTAATTGGACTATGTAACAATAAGAATATTGTATGTTTTATGTGAGAAGTGTAAGATATTTTGAAAGAATAACCAACGAAGCGTTGTGGAATTGATTTCCTAGAGTGATATTAAAGTTCTTGCTTTTGTTATTTTGAAGTCTAATTGTTCAATTAATTAAGTAAATTAACTTTTTACGTATCACCTTTTTACATATATATAAATCAAGTTAAGGTAAATAAAATAGTGTAACAAAAAAAAAAAGAGTACTTTTAAGAGGCTACTTCACTCACGCTAAAACATCCGTTCACTAATGTTAATCCTATGGGACAATTATTTTATATCTCGTTTGCATTTCAATATACGATCTACAAAATCGAATTATTTTCAAATTTTCGTTTTTTTTTTTTTTTTTCGATTTTTGATTTTATTTTCGATTTTTGTTGTGTTTTTATTTTTTTTATTTTTCTGAAACCTAAACACTACCTTTACACCAAATTCTCAGTTTCTAAGACTACGAGATCATATTATTTTCAATTTCTCACTTTTTCTTTTTCTTTTTTTCTTTCTTTTTTCTTTTTTTTTTTTTTTTTTTTTTTTTTTTTTTTTCAATTTTTTATTTCGAATTATCCATATTTTTAATTTTTTCTTATTTAGTATCTTAAATATTAACTTTATTCCAAATTTCAAGTTTCTAGCGCTATGAAATCGAATTCTTTTAAAATTTTCCTTATTTTTCGATTTTTTTACTTTATTTTCGAATTTTATTGTGTTTTTTATTTTAAATTATTCTGAATCCTAAACACTATCTTTACAGCGAATTTTAAGTTTCTAAGGCTAAAAGATCAAATTATTTTAATTTTTTCAATTTTTTTCGAATTTTTCGAATTTTTGAATTATTTTTTTTAAATTTTCCGGATTTTTTAATTTTTCCTTATTTTGCATCTTAAATACTACTTTTATTCTGAATTCCAAGTTTCTAGCGCAACAAAATCGGATTATTTGAAAATTTCCGATTTTTTCAAGTTTTTCGATTTTTTGATTTTTCGATTTTATTTTTGGTTTTTTGGGGTTTTTTTATGTTTTCTTTTTCTGAATTCAAAACACTACCTTTACACCATATTTTAAGTGTTTAAGACTACAAGATCGTGTTATTTTCAATTTTCAATTTTGTTCGAATTTGTTGAATTTTCGAATGTTTTTTTTTTTTTTTAATTTTCCGGATTTTATAATTTTTTCTTTCTTTGTATCCGAAACACTAGCTTTATTCCTTATTTTAAGTTTCTATGGCTGCAGGATCTACCCAATCTTTTTGATGACGCGAGAGTGAGCGAGTGACCAAAAATCGAAACTTTGAGTTCACATATCGTCTACACTAGAAAAGACAGAATCCAAAAATTTTAAATTTTGGTCCTATTTGCCACATACTCTATATAAACGAAGTTTTAAATTTTTGGGATTCTCCAGCGCAGCGATATGGGGGTGTCAAAAGTGCCCTGAGTTGCTTCCAGAAAAGAATGCTTACGGCTGTGCTTTCTCGACTTGGCGGAGGCACTGCCGTGCCTCCAGATTAAAAAAAAGTAGCCTACTAGAAACACTGATTGAGTGATGAAGCATTTTAAATTTTAATGAAACTACTCAGATTATGTTTTTTTTTTCCAGTTTTTAATTTTACAAGGAAGGTTTCCATAAGCGCATACTCAGAAAAATTGGAAAAAATTACAGAATGTTCTTCTCATGAGGATATATACGTCTATAAAAAAAAAAAAAAAAAAAAAATTCTGCGGAACCTTGATATAACGTCCGTGCAAAAATATGAAAATTTCGTTTATTTGGCGATTTATCACCGGTTGGCAACGGAAAGAAATTTCAAAAAATATGCTTTTATGACAAATACTCTTTAAGGAAAAACTTTTTCATGCAGAACTAGTTTATGTAAGTTTAACTTACATAATAAATAAATTTTTATAACTACAATTTTGTGTACACATTTATATGCATATATAATGAAATTTAACGACTGTATTTTACAATTTAAAACAAAATTTAAATTGTTTCAAGCTCAAAAATAAGCCCGATTCTGAACATTGTCAATTCAAGAAAAAAGTGTTGCTATGGAAACAACGACTTCTTCGATATAGAAATGTATAACGAATCCGTTTGTCATCGAGCTTTTCTTTTTAAAATACATTTAAAAATTACTTGTATAACCGGTGAAGCCGTTTAAATTAGAAAAAATCGTGGAATGGAGGATAAAACAATAGAAAAATTTCATTCAACCAGTGCACCCGTACGAGGATTCCGCACTGCAGTCTTAATCTTTTTAGCAATATCTCATATTTCTGAGATGCAGGTTTAAACTTTTAAAGAAAGATTAAGGATAAAAATATCTGCAAACAACATTAGTGAAGCTAGAATATCATCTCAGTTATTCCATTAAAGTTGTAATAAAAACTAATCAAAGTTAGCAAAAGGCAGGCGCGAGAAAAAATTAACAATCGTAATTTCAACAGCAATAGAAGATGACGTCACTCGCTTTGGAAAAACTTATAGAAAAACCTTTCATTTCTTTTATGAAAACAATGCTGATTTAAATTTTAATTAACTGCAATTTTACTTCGATCGATTGATGGTGTTTTTTTTTTCTTCTAAACATTTCAATTTTCCTTTTTAATCATAAACATAAAACAAATCCGTGCGCTGTCATCATACTTTATACTTGTTGTACTTATTACATATTCTATGCATTGTGTATTATGTAAATAATGTACTCTTATTACACATGCCACGATTGCACTACTTTTTTTATAGTTATTGTTGAGCATCACATAATGCGGTATTTTATTTGTGTGGCAACACTAATTTGAGGAAAACTTTTCACTTCATTTATGAAAACAATGCCGATTTAATTTGGAATTAATTGCAATTTTTAATCAAGAAACCTGCTTTAACGAAATGTGAGTGTACTATGTCAAAAGCCTGTTCAGAAACCTTTCATATGGTATCTCATTCATCGTTCTGCGTTTCGTATTTTCTGAGAAAAAGGGATGTTGACGGGAGAAATAATATATATGATCGGTAATAAATAGAGAAAAAAAAACGTGAGTGATTTATTTAATCTGATTTAAAGAATATTTTTAATTAATATTACTGCAAACGTACAGAGAGTTGAAAATGTTGAAAGCAAAATGCAAACGATTCTGAACAAGAGGGTATGGTATTATGCGCCCAAGAATATTCGTATAATTTTTTTAAACTAATGACAATTTTACGCTTTCAAATTTTACAAAAATGCCATAGGTCTCATAACAAGAATTTCTTCAAACTTTTCGTTTACTTTAATATTCCTTTCAGATTCATATATTTTTGAAATTTCGATTGTCAACTAAAAGTGAAAATACACATTTGCAACTTAAATATACAGTGTCTCACAAAAGTGATGGGACACTTGTGCTTTATAAAAAGAAACTGCAATAAAATAAATAAACAAACATGTGCAAAAATTTTTTGGGTGTGTTTCATATTTAAAGTTAGTAACAATTATTACATAACATACATTTTGTCAAAATATTAAAATATTAATTTAGTAAAAATACAATTGTTCAGAACGGAGCAAAAAATGGCTCACATAAGTGATGGGACACTTACTTTTCCATCAAATATTTATCCACAAATTTTACTTTTTAAAAGGTTTTAATATTTTGTTGGATTTCCTTTTACTTTTAAAACATGATTTAATCTTTTTGGGATGGATTCGACTATTTTTTTTGTGATTTCTGGAGTGATTTTACCCCATTCTTCTTGAAGCACCGATTTTAGTTGTTGTTTTGAAGAAATGGTGTGTTTGCGAATTCTTGATTCCAATTCTTGCCAAATATTCTCTATGGGATTTAAGTCTGGAGATTGTGGTGGTGTTTTTATTATTTCAGGACAGTTATATAGCAGCCAGAGTCTAACGTTCAGAGCAGTGTGCTTGGGGTCATTGTCCTGGTAGAATTTAAAATCGTTATGAAGGTTCAATTTTCGTGCTGAAGATTTCAAATTTTGCTTTAAAATATCAATATACTTGTACTGATCCATTATACTGTCAATAAAAACAAAATTACCAACTCCAGCGGACGACATACACCCCCATACCATAACTCCTCCTCCACCATGTTTTACTGTTGGTACCAAGTTCTGTTTGCGAAGTTCTTCCCTGGGTTTTCTCCACACCAAGATTCTACCGTCAGAACCAAATATATTAAATTTACTCTCATCAGCAAATATAACTTTATTCCAGTAATCAGAATTCTTATTTATGTTGGATTTTGCGAAAGCTAGTCTGAGTTTTCTATTCTTTTCACTTACGAAGAATTTTTTCCTGGCTACTCTACCGTGATATCCAGCAGATCGAATTACCCTTCTAATAGTTTCAGGATTAACAATTATTCCATATAATGCTTGTAAATCAGCAGCAACTTTTGAAGCACTAATTCTTGGATTTTTTTTAATATTTCGAACGATAATTCGCTTTATTCCATTGGATAGCTTTGATGGTCAGCCAGGTCTTCTTTTATCCTGAATCATATGATTCTTTTTATATCGTTTAATGATATTGAAAACTGTTGAACGACTCAAGTTAACTGTTTCAGCAGTTTTTCTAATAGATTTTCCACGTTCAATATGCAAATTAATAACTAATTTTCAAATTTCAGGCGAAGTTTCTTTTCGTTTAGCATTCATGACTACACAGAGCTAAAAAACACAAAAATTCCAAAACAAACTGGAGAGAAATACTGCAGACGATTTTATAAATTATTGCCAATTGCTTTTAAGTAAAAATAAAACCCCAAAAAATATTTTTATTGCTTATTTCAGGCGATTTTTGTTGCATATATAATGGTGTCCCATCACTTATGTGAGCTATTTTTTGCTCCGTTCTAAACATTTGTATTTTTATTAAATTAATATTTTAATATTTTGACAAAATGTATGTTATGTAATAATCTTTACTAAATTTAAGTATGAAACACACCCACAAAAAAAAATGTGTACATGTTTTTTTAATTTATTTGATTAGTTTCCTTTTGTAAAGCACAAGTGTCCCATCACTTATGTGAGACACTGTATATATATTAACATATTTAATAATTTAATAATACACATAACTTAAATGTCAGCTTCGCTATAACATAAAATAGATGTTTGCAGCTTCCAAAACATAGAACATATTCTTTCTGTGGTAAAATTAAATAACTGCTACATCAAGCAGCTTGCATATACTATACAAAAAATAATAAACTATTTCATCGATTAAGTTTAAATTCATTAAGTATTGCGCATTCGAATAATCATTTTACAAGCAATTTCAAAATACATTAAAATCGTTTGCATTTGGCGAGGAAAAAATGTTGCTAGCCAAATCACATCTTTTTGCGCCAAATACTTGAAAGTATTTTATTTTTTTGCAGATTTTCTACTGGGATTCCGCAGCTAAATTTCACTGTTCCTTTATTACATACATGAGTAGCTTCATTAGCATTTTTTTTTTTAATTTTCTGAGTATGCGCTTTAAGGTGACCTTCCTTGTTAGTTATTTTCTGTATACATCTAATAATTTAATAATGGCTTGAAGAATACGAATATTTCAAAAGAGATTCATTTCTGAAACGGTGGATATATTTTTTTTACATATAGAATACAATGTGTTCAACAATTTGTTTTAATTGAATATTTATTATATGAGGTTAATATTTAGAAGAAATAGTTTCTTATAAAAACATTCGTATATTCCTATTATAAGATGTGAACAGAAAACAAACAAGATTAAACGTTAAAAGAAATACATAATCTGATTAATTTTCACTAAAAAAAAAATTTTCACTCTATAAGTTTGTTGAATGACAGGATTGAAAATTTCTGATTACCGTTACTGTGATACTGTCACAAAATAAATGAAAATTTCATTAAAATACTTAGTTAAAAATGTATTCTGTACACTGTTTATGAACCCATGAAATAATTGTTTTTGATTTTTGTAAATTCTTTTCTTTCTATGTCTCTTAAAATGGCGATAAGTCTGTTATACATTATGCTCATTTGTTTAAGCTTTATTAAACCCATCAAAATCAAGTAAGTTAAATATTTCTGCATAATTTAATTTCGTAAGGATTAATCTTCTTTTAAGAAATATGTAAACAAAATTTAGAATTTATATAATTCCTGGACAAAATCAGAAAAATACATTTCTGTAACTATATTTTAAAATATTTTTATAGGATATGTTGAATATTTGCTTATTTTTAGTTTTTAATAAATTCTTTAAATATATTTTCATTTATACAGAAGGACATTTGTTTTCTAGAATAATTTTCATCTTGTATTATATCTAACTTTATGCTCCATAATTTGATTCTAATATAAATCAAATAACATTACTTACATTTTTCTCTTATTTTTTTTTTTCTAAATATTTTTTTTCAATAAAAATATGCACTTTAAAGATATCTTGTGTGTATTACCTATTATATAATTTTAATGTCAAATATTTAAATATATTATTTTATTCAAAATTAATTTATTTTAAATTTCATGGAAATAAAATATATTAAAAAAGTTTAATCATATATATATTATTTCTCCTGCCAACACCCCTTTTTCTAAGAAAATATGAAACGCAGAACAACGATTGAGATACCATATCAAAGGTTTTAGAACCGGCTTCTGACATAGCCCACTTACCAATTCGTTAAAACATGTTTTTGATTAAAATTTGCTAAAATTAAAAAATTAAATCGGCATTGTTTTCATGAAAGAAATGAAAGGTTTTCCTGAAATTATTGTTGCCAAAAAAATAAAATACCACATTATATGATGCTCATAGCAATTATTATAAAAAAACACCGCACGGGTTTATTTTATACTTATGATTAAAAAGCGAAATTGAAATTGAAATGTTTAGATTTATATTTCTAAGTCCCATGGTTTTCCCGAAGCGGATGACGCCTCCTCTAATGCAGTCAAAATACGATTGTTAATTTTTCTTCTCGCGCGTGCCTTTAGCAATCTTGGATCAGTTTTTAGTCCAACTTTGATGGAATAAATTACATGATATTCTGGCTTGACTAACAACTAAATGTTGTTTGCAGATATTTTTATCCTTGCTTTTTCTTTAGAAGTTTAAACCTGCATCTAATAACTATTACATATTGATAAAAAATGATACTTCTCTATTATCCCGTCAACCACTTTTCATAACAAAAAACTATCGCCAAATAAACGGGAGAACGTTGCCATTGGAATATCAAAAAGTAAATAAATAAATAAAATATAAGAATTTAAGGACACAATTGTTATTTTAATTAATAAAATAACTACTAAATCAGTAAAACATAATGAAAAATACACGCAAATGTCGAATGTAAAACCACTAGATGACGTAACAAACACGCATAATGATTCTGACATCAAGCAAATGGGACTGCATTTTTGGCGTTTAATCTTACAGTTTGACGGTAGTTTTTTGTTATGAAAAGTGGTCGACGGGATAATAGAGAAGTACCTAAAAAATATTAGATGTCAGTACGAAATCTTCGCACGGGCCCTCTGGTAATAATGGTAATACTTTAAAATTCAAGCAACTTGTACAACAAAAATTTAATAAATTAAGATTGCACATGCGAAATCATCTGCTGTTGAAAAGTATTATCAAATGAAACTTTATGCAGCATCAAAGTATTAGGATACATGAAAATAAAATAAATCACTTTAAATAATTTTTAAAAAATAAATGAATTAGTAACAATAAAAGCATTAAAGATGGACAATTACACCTTTGATTAATATACAAATTAAAATTATAAACAGTACATAATTGTACTTGTACTTTGCTAAATCAGTGTAAAAGGGAAACATTAAAACTTAGTTAGTTAAAAGTCATATTTTTCCAACAGTTTCGGCTAAACTTTATAGCCATCCTCAGGAACATCAAAAGACAAAACTGGTGATTCTTACAGCTTGATGAGAGAGAATTTTTTTTTCATTTAGCTGCTGAGATCTGTAAAGTTTACTTTAGCAATATTTGGTAATATATACAGGGTGACAAGAAAAAATTTGGACGAAGTTTCAAACCAAAATCTGTAACTACCACTAAAGTTATAAAGTTATTGTCATATGGAATTGATTCTAGAAAACTACTAAACAGGTGTAAGTAAGTTAGTCGTGATAACCATTATGGTTAACAAACGATCTGCCATACTTGAATTATATAAGCAAGGAATGAAACAATGTGAAATTGTTCAACGATTGAAAATGCCTAAGCAGACGGTTTCATACACAATCAAAAGGTTTAAAGAACTCGGACATGTGGTGACAGGCCAGGAAGAAGAAGAAAGCGCACACTTAACACATCAAGATACCGGGTAGTTATCAAAAAGCTAGTTCAACGAAATCCTAGGAATTCAACGAGAAAGGTTGCTAGATGAAGATCAACAGATAAACTGCACGTTTGATGGCAAGAGTAGAGCTTGGTCTTCACCCTTACAAAATGAAAGAGGCTCAAAAGCTAACAGCAGAGAACAAACGCACAAGACTTCAAAGGTGTAAAGAACTGTAAAAGCGGGCCGCAGGTGATCGATGGAAAACATTTGTCTTCACAGATGAGAAACTGTTTTTGATTGAACAAGCTCACAATATCCATAATGATAGAGTTTGGTCAGCAGAAGCACCTGGACCTTCTTGCATTGTTGCACGGCGTCAACGACACCAATCTGTAATGGTTTGAGGTGGGATATGTGCTAGTGGTAAAACACCACTTGTTTTTGTTGATCAAAGGATAAAGATTAATCAACAAACATATCGCAAACTCATTTTGGAAGATGTTGTCTTACCTTGGTCACAAAAGTTCTTTGGAAACAAATGATGGACCTTCCAACAGGATTCCGCACCTGCACACAGAGCTAAAGGCACTCAAGATTGGTGCAAGACACATTTTCCTGACTTCATTGGAGCTCAAGAATGGCCACCATATTCCCCAGATTTGAACCAACTGGATTATTCTGTTCGGTCCATCTTGGAGACTAGGGTGTGTGCTAAATCTCATAAAACTTTGGCATCCCTAAAGAAATCCTTATGCAAGGAATGGTATAAAATATCAGTAAGTGAGTTGCGGCCTATAGCCTAAAATTTTGTGACACGTTTAATGCTCTGTATTAAGGCTAAAGGTAGCCACTTTGAAAATTTGTAAATATATTAGACGAAATAATGTATTCATATTTATTTTGAAGTTTGGTCGTAATATTTTCATTAGCATTAAAGTTATAATGTATCATGTGTATCCAAGTTATTTCTTGTCACCCTGTATATACACATATATATTTAATATGCATGCATTGTATTTGTTTAAACAGCATGTGTACATAAAACCATTTGATCCTGTAGATTGGCCGCCTTGGAATTGTTTATACTCATAATAAAATAAATTGGCTGTGCAGGCTTCTAAACTATAAACCACTCAGCGGCTGATACCTGCGTGGTTGACAAATTGAATTCTTATTTTCAAAACTCTAAGTTTCAATTACAGATTGTTAAAATACCAAATTCATCTTCCATTTATCATAAAAAATTCCTGAAGGCCTATATTTTTCTTTCTTTCTAGTTATGTTTTATTTTTCGTCGCACATTTTCTTTGCATTTTTCTGCCACCCACAGAATCCTTTTTCGTATTCGACTCAATTTCCTACTTTGAATTGGAAACAGAAATTAAATTTGTTCGTTCCGCATTGAGACATGAATTTTACATCACTTTCTGCACTGGTGGATTTTCATTTTCATTTTACTTCCATGAGAATACCGATTGGAATTCAGTTTCCAAATTTGTCACTTTAATTTTTGCACATGTTGAGAAAAGAATCATGAATCCGTCAAAACTATTTCTAAATTTTGCCGAAAGAAGGTCAGTACTTGCATTGAAAAACATAGAAATATTTTTTTTTCATTTTCGATTCTATTTATTATTTACGATTATAAATTTTAAATATCACATTTACTTTTATTATTATTATTATTATTATTATTATTATTTGAACGATAGATAGTTTTTTTCAAATACTTTTCCTTATTCGACTCAAATTTCTGCTTTGAATTAGAAACAGGAATTAAATTTGTTCGTCCCGCATTGAGACATGTACTTTACACCACTTTCTGCATCGGTGGATTTCGATTCTGATTTTATTTAAGTTCAAGAATACCTATTGATTTTATCCAGTTTCCAAATTTTTCACATTAATTTTTGCTCATGTTGGGAAAAGAATCATGAATTCACCAAAACTATTTCTAAATTTTACCGAAGGAAGGTCAGCACTTGCATTGAAAAACGTAAAAATATTTTTCATTTGTGATTATATTTATTATTTACCATTATAAATTTAAAATATCACATTTATTTTTATTATTATTCTTATTATTTTAACGATAGATAGTTTTTTTTTTTTTCAAATACTTTTCTTTATTCGTCTCAATTTTCTGCTTTGAATTAGAAACAGGAATTAAATTTGTTCGTTCCGCTTGAGACAATTTTACATCACTTTCTGCATTGATGAATTTCGATTTTGATTTTACTTCCACAAGAGTAAAGATTGATTTTATCCAGTTTCCAAATTTTTCGCATTAATTTATGCTTATGTTGGGAAAAGAATCATGAATTCGTCAAAATTATTTCTAAATTTTGCCGAAGGAAGGTCAGCACTTGCATCGAACAACCTAAAAATATTTTCTTATTTTCGTTTCTATTGATTTATTATTATAAATTTTAAATATCACATTTACTTTTTTTTTAACGATAGACAGCTTCCTTTTTCTAAATATTTTTCGTATTCAACTCAATTTACTGCTTTGAATTGGAAACTGGAAGTAAATTTGTTCGATCCGCATTGTGACATAAAGTTTACATCACTTTCCGCATTGATGGATTTCGATTTTGATTCTACTTCCAAGAGAAAGCTTTTATCCAGTTTCCAAATTTTTCCTTTTTAATTTTAGCTCATGTTGAAAAAATAGTCAGGAATTCGTCAAAACTATTTCTAAATTTTGCTAAAGAAAAGTCATCACTTGCAATGAAAAACATAAAAATATTTTCTCATTTTCGCTTCTATTTATTTTTCATTATAAATTTTAAGTGTCGCATTTACGGGTTTTTTTTTCTTTTGAACGATAGATAGTATCCTTTTTCCAAATCCTTTTTCGTATTCGATTCAATTTCCTACTTTGAATTGGAAACAAGAATTAAATTTGTTCGATCCGCATTGCGACATGAATTTTACATCACTTTCCGCTTTGGTGGATTTCGAATTTGATCCTACTTCCGTGAGAATACCGATTTATTTTATCCAGCTTCCAAATTTTTCACTTTAACTTTTGCTCATGTTGAATCATAAATTCGTCAAAACTATCTCTAAATTTTGTCGAAGAAAGTTCGGCACTTGCATTGAACAACCTAAAAATATTTTATCATTTTCGCTTCTATTTATTTATCATTATAAATTTTAAATATCACATTTACAGTTTTTTTTCTTTTGAACGATAGATAGTAAGGATCAAAAATAGTCATAAATGTAATTTTCAGGTTTTTTACCCCTTGTTAAATAAATTTAGTTCAAAATCCAAAGGATCAGAAAAGCTCCTTAGCTTATGAAATTATACTTATTCAATTTTGGTCACTTTGAAAACGTTGCTACATTTACAGAAAAAAATTATCATCTAATCCTTTATTTTTAAAAAGTATTTGAAAATCCTGTTGTAAAAACTTTTTTTCAATTAAACCTTTAACTGTTCTCTTAAATGGTTAAAATAAAAACAACGGGCTCTTATGTATATTTTTTAGTCCAATTTATTATTTTATATTAATTATTTGATCGAGAAATTGACAGCGTTTCGTTTTTTTATTAATTCACGTGTATTGATTCACCTAATACAATTTCGTCAAATGAATTGCATTTATTGTTCTTTCTTAAGATATTAGATTAAAAAAAATTATAATCAAATCATGTCAAAATAATTACATAGTTTGATTTTTTTTTTTTTTTTTTTTTTTTTTTTTTTTTAGCTATCATAAAATTTGATTTTAAAAGTAATACATTGGCTTTCTTTTTTTATTAAATATATAGAAAAAACTTTTTCTAATGTTGGAACATTAAATTCACCTTCGTAGATAAATTAAAAGCATGAAAACATTTAAAATGAATCACAATTTATGATTCATTACTGAAATAGGTGTAAAATGAAATAAAGGTTTTGAAACATTAAAACCATTCCATAGATGTTAAAATCTTCGTCGGAGTCCCGAGCGCTTTCGACCAGAACCTGGTCATCATCAAGAGGGCAAAAAGTGAGCAAAATTCTGTGACTTCTGGAATGTACGCTGGTTAAATATCAGAAGGCGAAACCAAATATGAAACAAGTTTGAAATTGTACGTCAAACGTGACAAATGAGGTGCGTTCGTACTATAGCTAATTATATAAATATTCATATCTTGATGATTTTTAATTCTGTGAAATGAATTATATCGTCTGCAGATTAATTTCTGTCATAAAATAAGTATCTCGGTCGCTTGACGATTAAACCTCGGAAGCTCCTATAACAAAAAAGCACAGATTTAAAAAAAAAAAATCAAATTTCTTAATAAATGTTTTTATTAACATTTTCTAAAGTTTTGAATCGATTTTCATAAAATTTGAAATGTCTCGACAAAATTCTGCAACTCTGCCTTGTATCTTAAATATATCTTAAATTTCAAACCATTCGGTTGGGTGGTTTTTGCGTTGTTATATGCGGACGGACGGACGGACAGACAGACAGACGGACGGACTAGACGACGACAATAGGTTACGAACGCACCTAAAAACGGGAGGCGGATGGATGAGTCTATTGAGAGAGGTGGGATATCCCAAACCAAATGCACAATTGACACCTAGTAGATTAAACCAGATTTTTGGCATATTGCATGATAACAAAGCATTACAGGATTTCCTACCCTTTGTCAGTATTTACACAGACTCCCTCAGTATACACACTGCAAAAAATAATTGTTGATTTTACAGTATAAAACTGGCACCCCAGCTGCCAGTATTATACTGTAAAATCAACAATTATTTTTTGCAGTGCATGTACTATAAGCATGTTTTAATGTTTTAAAATCTTTATTTCATTTTACACCTATTTTAGTAATGGGTAATAAATTGTGATTAATTTTAAATGTTTTCATAATTTTAATTTCTTTTTATACTTTTCAAATTATACGCATTCATTACTGATTGACAAAATAGCAAATTCCTCTTTCATTTATCATATACAAAGTTGCTCAAAAGCTACATTTTCTTTTTTTTCTCTCTCTTAATGTTCTATTTTTCATTGCACTTCTTCACAGTTTTCTATCACCCACAGAATATTTTTTTTTTCATATTCGACTCAAATTCCCATTTTAAAGTGTAAACATAAATGAAATTTATTCGTGTGGCATTGCTACCTCAATTTTTGAGAAATTTTCGCATCGGTGGATTTCGAATTTGATTCCATTTTTTTTTTAGAATACCGATTGCCGTTATCCAGTTTTCAAAATTTTCACTTTAATTTTACCAATGTTAGAGGGGAAAAAAATCAGAAAAAGAAAAGATAACTCGACAAAACTGTGTCTAAATTATTCCGATGAAATTTCAGCACTTGTGTTGAAAACATAAAAACTTTTGTCATATTTCTTTCGATTTTTTTTTTTTTTTTACACTATAAATTTTAAAAATCGCATCTATGTTTTATTTTGTTCTGAACTATTCATTGCAAGGACAAAGATAATCATAAATGAATTTTCAGGTTTTTTTCTTCTGGTTAAATAAATTTAAATCAAAACTCAAAAGATTAAGAAAGCATTTTGGTTTAAGAATTTATAATTATTCAATTTTGGTCACTTTAAAAACCTAAGTACACTTGACAAAAATTGTAACAAGAAAAGAAAATCATGCGCCAAGCATAGATTATGAAACACTTTCCAACACATTCAGAATATCTTAACTAAACTTCACCATTTAATAAGATGAAAGATGATATCAAAGTAACCAATTTTGAAAACGCATAAAACATTTGAAAACTCAATTACCATCTATAGTCGGAAAAGAATTCAAGACCTTTTGTAAATTCCTGTATATGGTTGATCGATTTCTACATACTCTGTAACATATATACACATATTATGCAAAAATTTAGTTTAGTTAGGAAACTCTTAACACTGTTGAAAATTCTCTTTCCGCAATTTTTTTCAGTAAACGGAAATGTACTCGAATTATTTTGTATATCCCTGTATATGATCTATATAATTTATACTCACCAAGTAATATGAAAAAAACAGTTGCATTTAAAAACGCCTAACACAACTGTAAACGCACTTCCAGCAATTATCGCTCACAGACAGTACTGTAATCGAACACCTTTATGTGTCCCTGTATATGAAAGATAAATGCTATGCACACCATGTTCTACAGTAAGCATCTTGTAGTTTTCCTCAGTAATGTATATCAATTTCAATATCTTTGAAATAATGTAACACCATTAAAATACATTGCAAACTATTTTTCCCCCACATAGACCATAATGTAACGCTAATCTTTTGAGTGTATCCTGTATACGAACCATGAATGCTATACACATTTCATTTTCAATACCGAACATGTCAGAGTAAATGTCAATAATATATATATCAATTACATGACAATCCGAGTATATTTACGCGAGTTAGAGCTTGGACAGACAGGCGGACAGACAAACCGAATTCATAAACACTTTCCAACTATGTTGGAAAGTGTTACAAAGAATTAATTATCAAATGTGTGTATTTTATCAAATGTGTGTAAAACAGTAGGCCTAATTATATCACGCATACTGGGTGACAAGAAAAAAGCGCGATATAACTGAAAGCATGGACATTAAGAAAAAAAATTATCTACATGTAAATGTCTTATATTTGGAACCTGAACGTCCGTTTTACGCATATTACAATTTTGTTAATAAAACTGATGACAGAAATTTGTATTTATTGTAATCATACACAAAATGTTACTTTAAAATTGTAGTAAAATTAGAACATTTTTCTGGAGACTGGAAAAAAGAGCGATATATCCGGATGAAAACGTTATAACAAAGCACGATATAATGGGATCTACTGTATTCTTTAAAAGGGTATTTTTAAGTTCCTCTCACGAAAAAAATAAAAATAAAATGGTCATGCTATTTTGACCCAAAAATTTTGAGTCCACCCAATATTGTTCAAAAATTGACACCACTACACTTTTTTGTACACTGTTAAAAATTTGCAGCAAACTGTTCAGTCATTTGACCGTTTTTATAGAAAATTGTTAAATAGCCGTAATTTAACTCTATTCTGACCATATTATTGCTCATATTATGGTCAGAGTAGAGTTAAATTATGGTTATGTAACCATTATCTATAAAAACAGTCAAATGACTGGACAGTTTGCTGCAAATTTTTATTATTTTGCAGTGTATCCTTTATTAAGATATAGCTTTTAGATTATATTGCTTTTTATTTTACGAACAAATAGCGTAAGGAAAGTATTGTAATCATGATGTGACCACGATTACACACAAATGGTACAAATAAGCCGACGGTAGGCGTTTAAGGTTGTTTTCAAATACAAACTGGTTACTTTCTGACACATTTTTTAATTCCTTGTTGTTGGCAAATATACCAAATTGGCTGGTGCTCTTATTGAGAAACTTTGTAATCGAAAGACGTTTTCAATTTTTTGGTAAAACCAGAAGATCTGTCAGGAAATACTGTCAAAGTCAGCGTTTTGAACCGTATTCCTGACGCCGCAGCACAAGAAAGGCGAAAAACGTGTCGTCACGCAACACGATTCACTTATAACTCGTTAAGTAATCTTTTTATCAAAAAATGGAAAACTCATTTCGATTACAAATCTCTTCCATAGTAAGGCCGGCCAATTTTAAGTTTTTGCGTTTAAAAATGAGTCAGAAAATTTGACATTGTTTAGCAGGTCACTTGAGAACCACCTTAATCTATTTTCAAACGACCACTTTCCAGATGTTTCTACAAGCAAAATCACAAAGGAACTGTGTCAGATACAAGTGATAAATATTGCGGCAATGTAATCAAGCATTAATATTTATTCATTATGTTTTTTTTTTTTTTTTTTTTTTTTTTTTTTTTTTGTGATTTTGTAAAATAAATCTTTAAATGTTGATTCAAATGTTTAAAGTAAAAACAACGGATTAGAATTATGTGTATTTTCAGCGTGCAACCTGTTTTTTATATTTCTTATTTCACATTGATTTGATAATGTTTAAATTTCCTTACAAAATATTGAATTACTTATTATTTATAAGAAAAAAATTTCAAAATATATATTGTATTTGTCTTAATTTTATCAATATGTTAAAGGATAATCAAAAATGAAATTCAATTCATATGAAAATTACTACATAGTTTGGATTAAAAAAAAAAATTAATTGAAAAAACAAAATTTAATTTAAAATGTAGTGAATACGCTTTTGTTATAACAAAACAGTACGTATTCATCGCAGATTAATAAAATATCGAATTCCTCTTTCATTTAACATACAAAATGGCTGAAGGTCTACAACCCACAGAACCCTTTTTTCGTATTCCACTCAATTTCCTACTTTCAAGTGGAAACAGAAATTAAATTTGTCCGAATCGCATTGCCACATCAATTTTAGATCAATTTCCGCAACGGTGGATTTTGATTTTAAATCCACTTTCATTTTCCATACGAGTATCGAAATACAGTTTCAAAAATTTTCCCTCTAATTCTTAAAATTGAAAAAAAAAATTATAAATTTGAAAAACTGTTTTCTAAATTTTAACGTAAAAAACACGTTTCGTAAAAGATTTTATTTTCTGGTAACTAATCATTACTACAGATTTTAAGTAGGCTATCTAGGTGGGAAAGCAAGAGTTTGGTTTTGTGTTAGACTTTTTTAATTATTATTTATTTATTTATTTATTTATTTTACAGAACAAATAGATTTTTTTATGTATGAATATGTAAACATTTCTATTGTTCGACCACCGCCCCCTGAATACTAGGCCTGACCGCTGATACAAAAATGGCGGCTGTGCATTTGTACAGCCCCCTGAATTTACACGCCAGTAATTTCCAAGATTTTTCTTTAATATATTTGATCTCAGAAAAAAAAGGCGAAGAAAACTTTTAGAAATTATTTGTGTTTAAATTCGTACAAACACAGAAAAAAATATCCGCTTACGACAGCCGTCATTTTTGTATCAGCGCGCAGGCCTAGCAATCAGGAGGCGGTGGTTCGATATTCGCAAAATCAGGTTCTGAAAAAGTAAAGAGTGAATAAATATGTGATTTTAACATTCCAAAAGAAGATATTTTTGAGTAAAATTTAAAAACTGTACATTTTAGAGTTTGTCTATAAAAACACTAAGTTTGAACTGTCACTCTTTCGATTATTGCCATTTTAAAGACGAATACATTAATAAATACAGAATAGAAAATATTTTTGAAAATAACATGATAAAACTTTAATTATTATTACTTTAAATATTTAAAGTAAAAAATCTCATTCGTATTGCTCACGTTGCATTTTTTTGTATGTTTTATGTATATGATTTTTGGGCAGTGATCGGAAAAACTACAACTACTTTTACCAAAAATGTAGTTAAATATACAATCACAACTGCTTTTTAAAAAAAGTTCCGACTATAAACTACTTTTTAAAAGCAGGCACTACTTCCCTACTTCCAGATTTTGTCAGAGGATTCAATCTACACTCGAAATTGAGAATACGGATTAAGCAACACAGTGGCCCCTCGTCTGCAGATAATACAATAAAACAAGTGAGTAAATGTGATCGAAGATAGCACAAAGAGTTTCGTTTAATATTCCTTTCAAAAAATAAATCTTTCTTTAATAAATCCAAATAAATTTCATTTTCCAAAAAAGTAAATATTTACCGGTTTATTTTTCTCGTATTTTCGAATATCTGAACCGGCCCGATAGCGCGCGAAGCCCGCTATTATACTCTGTCATAATACTATCTGTTATGTGGACTAAATGTGACAGTAAAAAAATCAATTTCAAAATTAAACGTTGTATATATGGCCTTCAAAATGTTAAAATATGCCAATATTTCCATAATCGGGTTTTTATCATGATTCAATACGTTCCTCAAACTTATATATTTACTATTCTCTATTACTCATATTGATACTTTCTTTGTATTATTCACAAACATTTGAAAAATCCGTTATGACGTCAGATTAATTTTCTTTTTAATTCTCTAATGACGTCAGATTAAGCTGCTTTCTGTATTTACACATGCTCATACTCCTTGTTTTATTGAGAAATGTTTGAAATTTTCCGTTTTATTACCAATATGACGTCATATTAATCTTTTTTTTTTTTAATTGGTGAAACTTTTTATTTCATTTTCATTTGTCACGTGGAAATCTTTCAATAGAAAATTAATAATTGTCGAAAGAATTTTATTGTGGATTTTTAATTGTTGGCAACTGCTATAACGAAAAATGTTTAAATTTAATAGGAAAAGGCTGTTAGATTTTTGGTTTTTTATCTCTATGAATTAAAATAATACGATTTTTTCAATTTTTATTATTTTGAGCTTCATAGCAGGTATTCAGATATAAGTACACAAAATTTCATGCTTGTAAGTTAAATAGTTTCTGAGAACTGGCTCTGTGAGTCAGACAAGAAAGCGAGAGTAATAGGGTTTCGTAAGATAAATGAAACCCTAAAAATGGGATATCACGGAGAACATAAAAAAATTAAGAAATACAACACATAAAAAATATTTTGTGTTTGTCTCCAAATTGTTACTTTATACACATATTACTTATCTAATTTTCTCAGAGAAAATTAAGAGTGATAACACGTAAAATACGTAATAAAATCAGCAATTAGATATAGTTACTTAAAAAATTCTGTTAAACTACAGCTTGTTTATCTTATCGCGAAACATGAAAATAAACCTATATATCTTAACGAGCGATATAACGAGGGGCTACTATTGTACATAACATATTTATGCATACATGCGCTGCATAGATTTTAATTACTACTAGCTGACCCGCCCAGCTTTGCCCGAATGCCTGATAATAACATTAAATATATCTAAAATAGTGTTGAATTATTTTATATTTTTAGACGAAAATCTTTCCAAACGAACTTAAACTTGGGAGCCCCACTGTCTTCGCTACTGCACGCCAGGCGTACTTACACACGCTCCGGTTTGTTTTTGCAATCGAATCTCGAATTTGTATGATTTTGTATTTATTAAACGAAAAATTTTGATCGAACTAAGAGGACCCCGTTATAGTGAGTGCGGATTTAATTTCCGACATTTAGGTATATTAAACTTTCAGTTCGGTCTGAAAGTTTCTGAGAAAACCTAAGTAATATGAAGTCCCTCAAACTGTTAAAAAATAAAATGATATTTTCCAACATTTACAACCGTGTTGAAGATGTAGAGGTTTCTCTGGACATGTCCAGAAACGAAAACCCCTTCGAAAATGTTCAAAAGCATAATTTTCTTAAAAAGGAAAACGATATCTTCAAAAGTACTGAGAGAGAAAAAAAAAATCTCTGACGACTCCTTGAAAAAACTTCCAGAAAACATTTTTTTTGAAATAGTATATATTAATATTTTTGGAAACCAAAGATATCGCTAAAACCCGTAAAATACCGGGAATAAGATTTTTTTTTTTTTTGGTATGTGTGTGTTTGCGTTTTTTCCCGGGAAAAGGGGATGGTATTTTAAAGCTGGAAAAAAATGGAAACGGTAAAAAAGAACACGAATTGTCCTCCGAGAAATATCTTTTTTTTTTTTTTTCATGTCTCCGTTCGGGAAATGGATGCGGCAAAATCGTAGAAAACAAAACAGAAAAGTTTAAAAGGAATCAGAAAACATAAAAACCAACAAGAAATGGAACTTCAAATATTTTTTTAAATAGTAAATATTAATATTTAAAAAAAAGACACCGTTAGAAATGGAAAGGTACCCCAAATAAGTAGGAATTTTTTGTGTTTCTATAAGAGAAACGATTCAGCAGTTTCATAATGCCGAAAAACGGAAAACTTGAAAGCTGGTGCGCAATCGAGCTCTAATAAAAAAAATTGAAATAGTAAATATTAATATTTTTTAAAAGAAAGATACCGTTGGAACCTTGAAACTTGAAGGTATGGCAAGAATTTAAGTGTTTTATTTATTTATTTATTTATTTTGTAATTCTACGAGGGACCCGGGCATCACAATTTCAAATATTGTATATATATATATATATATATATATATATATACATTTTTTGGAATAGTAAGGAAATAATCTGTGAATTCATTCGAGATCAACATTAAATATTATAATTTTGAATTGCTTATTAAGTTACTATATATTCATATTCACAATTCATTAAAGAATTGAATTTAAAATATTTCAAGTATATTATCGCTTATAACTTTTACTAATAAGTTCACAATAGGTTAAAGAAATAGAGTAAAACAGAGCTCAGAAATTATAATCGCCAGGTCGCCATTCACAACCAGAAATTTGAGACTGACGATCAGAAGGCAGCTCACGTAAGTGCGCGGTCGTTCTGATATCTCGAGGCAACATTTTACTTACTCTCTCCAAAACTTGATATCATGATTCTCCAAATATTACCCTCCCCCTTTTAAAATTTTTTTTTTCTTCTTTTTCTACTTTCCATGCAGAAAAGATTATTTCCCGCCTCTTAATCCTGTAATTTACTCTATAATTACCTAAACATTTAAGATTATATTTCTAAATACGCTACACTGCAAAAAATAATTGTTGATTTTACAGTATAAAACTTAGCGTATTACTGCTTACACGGCAGCGTATTACTGCTTTTTTTTACTGTTTAATACTGTTAATTTTACGGTATAATACTGGCAGCTGGGGTGCCAGTTTTATACTGTAAAATCAACAATTATTTTTTGCAGTGTAGGACAAAAATGTTTCTTATTTTAGAAGGAAATGCTAGTTTAAATTCATGCTATATATGCTATATTCCTTTGACTTTCCATAAAAGAGTATGCCTGTACATTTATTTTATTTTATTTTATTTTATTATTATTTATTTTGGAATGTAATGCTGCCAAATGTCACCATGTTGGTCATGATTGTATCCATGATTTAATTAAACATGTTACAACTTTTTATTATATCATACAACATGAATATTTTTTTTATTATTAGATGATGGTTTTTATATTTTATACAAATACAGAAAGTATTACTGACATATTAAACTGCAATAAATAAATAGAGATTGAAAAAGATGTTCAAATTACATCTTCTGACGATGAATAAAGGATTTTCAGCTGTACAAAAATATGGCGACTAGTATTTTTAGTTTGAAGACTGCCTTTATGTTTGAAATTTCATCTCCTGCAATAAAACCTTCATAAAACCATTCCCGAATTCATGCCTCAATTTAGCAAATACACTTCAATCTAGTAAATCTATACATTTATATTCTTTTAACTCTGTTTAGTGTACATGCCCGAACAGCGGACATATTCTGTGATCAAGAAGTGCCTGGTATTCAGAGGTTTCACCGTATAAATAATAATAATAATAATAATAATAATATCAAATTCTTTTTGAAAAAAAAACATATTTCCCTACTTTAAAATTTAGTTTAAAAAATAGTTATCTATTTTTTATTACTTTAACAAAATAGTATGCATTAAAAAATTTTTAAATGTTGAATCGCTTTTTCATTTACAATTCAAAATTGCTTAAAACCTATTTTTACCCCTTTGAAAACTTTTTATTCGTTGCACATGTTCTTCAAATTTTTCTACTACCCACTGAGACTTTTTTGAAGTCGTCAGAGTTCCACAGTTCCGTATAAAACCATGAATTAAATTTGTTCTAGTCTCACTGCTACATTAATTTTAGAACAATTTCCATGTTGGGGGATTTCAATTTTGATTTCATTTCCATGAGAACACTGATTGCATTTGCATAAGGTTGCTGACTGTATTTACCCTGTTTCTGAATTTTCACTTTCTTCTTATCTATACTAGAAGAAAGTATTGTAATCGAATTTTTTTTTTACTTCTGGATTTTGACGGATATACTCCTTTTAGGGGTCAGAAATCCCAAAAAACATGGGGTTTTTTTTTCAAAATGTCTGTTTGCCCGTGTGTCTGTGCGTCAGTGTGTCCGTGTGTGTGTCCTCTTTGTGTGTTTAGTTATGTGGATGTAGTAAAGTGTATGAAGTTATGCATAGAATTGAACCAAATTTCATTTATATGATTTTGGCTATGGTCTGCAAGTTCCAGTTGAATTTGGGGATATTTTTCCGGAAGGTGGCACTGTGATAGCAAGTTTTGTTCCATTTTATTATTGTATCATCGAAAGTGTATGAAGTTATGCATAGAATTGAACCAAATTTTATATGTATATTTCTGATTATAGCCTACAGATCCCAATTGAATTTGAGGATATTTTTCAGGAAAGGGGCGCTGTCATAGCGTTTTTTGTTCCATTTCATGATTTTATCATCGAAAAGTGTATGAAATTGTGCATTTAATTGAACCCCATTTCATATATATGTTTTTGACTATGACCAGCAGGTTCCATATGCATGTGGAGCTGTGCCGCCGGAAGGAGTCGCTGTGATAGCGATTTTTGTGCTATTTTCTCGATTTTTCGTAGTTTTGTTGTGTATCGGCTGCTCGTGCAGCAAAGGGTGTTTCGATCCAGTTAAACCCAGCGTTTTACAAGCAGCTGACGTACAACCGAATGACAAAAAATATCGATTTTAGTGACGCTGTCAAAGCAAATTTTGAAGTATTAACATGTATGAGATAGAATAAACTTTTGGGATTGGGTAAAACGGCTTCTAAAATTTTGTCATTGAGATCAATGTTCCGTATCTATTGGCGATGGAACATTCCCCCCCCCCTCTTTTTTTGTTTCTGGCAACCCGTTAATGTAACCTTGTGTGTGTGTGCAGGTGTGCTCGGAACTCGGTGGCGACAAGCCGCCGTTGCTGTCTTCTCTTCATCGTATTTATTAACTAAATAAATACTATAGCATTTGATACAGTCCACTTTGTTCTAAGTATTCGCAGAACTAGTACGAAACCTCCGCACATTTTTGGTCCTAAGCGACCCGGAGGTAATCAGCGCATCTTCAGTGTTTAACGAAAAACTTGTGATTTCTTTATCTTCAACAAGAAGATCAACAGTATGTCGGACGCAGCAGTTACGACTCTAAATCGAAAGCGCGGCAACATCAAGTCTCAGCTCACCAAAATATCCAAAGCTATTAACGAAAATACTTTCGAAATATCTGAATGGCAGTCTCATTTGGAGTGTTTAACTAGAATAGAAGAAAGGTTCGAAGTTATCAAGGAGGATTATTATAAAATCGTGAAAGAGGACGAATTTGAACAAACAGAGGAGCAACTGTCTCTACTGGATGAGGACATTAGAACAATAGAGGTAAGTCTTAAAACCTCTATTAAGAAATTTTATTGTGAATCTAATGTTAGCGCTTCTTCAAGTAATGATATAAGTGTTAATAATCATAAAGCAATTATAAAACTGCCCAAAATTCCATTACCGGTTTTTACTGGAATAATTGAGGAGTGGAGCATTTTTAAAACGGCCTTTAATACGCTCATTACTGAAAATTCTGATTTGAATCACGATGAAAAGCTTTTCTATCTTCGTGGGGCTTTATTGGGGGAACCCAAAAGCATACAAACCGCAGACGATAGTTATACGTCTCCTTTTTAGTGCATAAGAACAACGGTATGAGAACAAAAGAAGAATAGTAGATTGTCATATAAAAAATATTCTCAACTTGTACCCAATCAAACATGAATCCGCAAAAGATCTTCGAAATTTATTAGATAGTGTTAGAAAGAACTTAAGAGCCCTTAAAGTTTCAGACTTTGAAAGAGATACATTCTTTAACGCCATATTATTAAATATACTTTTAGACAAACTTGATCGAGACACTCGTAAACAATATGAGCTCACATTAAAAAATAACGAAGTTCCTAACTTTGACGAATTTCTCGAATTCTTAGAACGAAGATGTCAAATCTTCAATAGCATCAGTGCTAGTTCTTCTTCAAAATTCAATTCTAACTCTGACCGTTCTAAGTCTTTATTCATGAAATCTGATAAAACACAGAATAAAAAGTGCAGTCTATGCTCTGAAATCCACCCATTGTATCATTGCGAAAAATATAAGATTATGAAATTAGCAGATAGAATAAATATTGTCAAGAAAAACAAACTTTGTTTTAACTGTCTAAATTCTTCACATTTATTATCATCCTGTGATTCAAAAAATACTTGCTTTGTTTGCAAATCAAAATTTCATCATACTTCCCTACATAAATATTCAGCGCCGCAAACTGATCATTACGAGGCCAGATCAAACGTCGCAGACACAGCGGCGACGGCTTTTACGCAAAGAGAGAATTCTGAAAACGATGATACTCCCAAACATTCGTTTTTTTCTCATGGAAACAATAAATCCGTTTTGATAAACACGGCGATAATTTATATTACAGATTCTAATGGGGTTAAAAGACCGTTACGCGGCATTTTGGACTCTGCGTCAGAAAGTAATTTTATCTCATTTCACGCAGCAACTTTGTTGGGATTAAAGAAAGAAAAAATTCATATACCGATTGCGGGTTTGAATGATTCAACAATAAATATAAAAGCAAAAACTGCAGTTTGTTTATCTAATAAAAGCGGGGATTCTCAATGGAATATTGATTGTCTGATCACTCCGAAAATAACAAATTTCAGTCCGTCTAGAAAGATAAGCATTTCTAATTTGAGCATTCCACAAAACATAAAATTGGCGGACCCTGAATTCTTCATTCCGCAAAAAATAGATTTACTTCTGGGTGCGGAATTGTTTTTCGAATTTTTAAATGCTGATCAAATAAAACTGAAAGATAATTTAATTCTGCAATCAACTTGTTTTGGATATCTGGTATCCGGTAGTGTTTATGATAATAATATAAAGCATAATGAAACCCATTGTTTTCTAACAAAAAATCTAGAAACACTCAATAAGACCTTGACCTCATTTTGGGAAATAGAGAATGTTGATGATTTAAAGCCGTGCAGCAGTGATGAATTAACATATTGTAATCAACATTTTGATAAAACGCATTTCAGAAAGGAGGATGGGAGATACATAGTTGAAATGCCGTTCAAACCAGAAATTTCTGAAACTAATTTAGGAAATTCGAAAAAAATCACATCTAAAAGATTAGATTATTTGTGGCAACGTTTAGAGCGTGATCCAACAATGAAAAATTTGTACATAGATTTTCTAAATGAATATAAGTATTTGAATCATATGCATGAAATAGAGGAAAATAGTGATTTTGAAGACTGTTTTTATTTACCTCATCACGGAATCCTGCGACCATCAAACAAAACTACCAAACTGCGCGTCGTTTTTGACGCAAGTGCAAAATCAACAACTGAAAAATCTTTAAATGATATGTTATATAAGGGAGGGGTGCTTCAGGAAGATCTCTTTCCAATATTAGTAAGATTTAGAAAGCACATTTACGCATTTACGGCAGATATTAAAAAAATGTTTAGAACGATAGAAATTAACCCGTCACAGCATAAATTCCTAAAAATTCTCTGGAAGGACAGTAAGTCATCGCCTGTCAAAGTTTTCCAACTCTCAACCGTTACCTACGGGACCGCCTGCGCCCCATATCTAGCAACCAAAACTTTGCAACAACTTGCTTTGGATGAAAAAAGGGACTTCCCATTGGCTTCGAATATTTTATTAAATGATTTCTATATGGACGATTGCTTGTCTGGTGCTTCAGATTTAACCCAGATGCAATTAATTCAGCGAGAATTAACGCAACTTCTCCTAAGAGGAGGCATGAGCTTGCACAAATGGTGCTCCAATGGAGTACGGTCTAACGCAGATATACTCAACCTGCGACCCGCGGGCCGCATGTGGCCCGGAAACCTTTCATGTGCGGCCCGAGATATATCATCAATAACCTCTATTTATTACATTTACTGAGATGTGTACAAAAGTTTTTAAGACCTTCACTGTTCTTTTATATATTTTCATGGGAAGCCAAAATCTATCCTGTTATTTAAATTAAAATGATCTTAAATACCGTTTCCTTAGTCAAAAATTCTTTTTATATGTAGTTCTATTTGTACTATAGTGGTGTATACATTTCTTAATCTTCAACACTAAACCAATATTATTCCAATTTATCACATTTGCACTTACATTTCTACACTTAAAAAAAGCTTTTTTATTGAGAAAAGATTGATTTATTAAAACAAATCACGTGATTTTTTTTCTTTAAAACTTCGAAATGCTACATTGTTAGATTATTACGTTTCACTAATGTTTATTACGGAAGAACGTTTACCGCGGAAAAAAATGGCAGCGAAACGTTTTATACCGCTATTTCTACATGTTTTGCAATTGAAATCTACCACAAAGTTTATTGTTTGGAAATAGTTGTGTTAAAATTAATTTGGTAATGTTTGTTTTGGGACAAACGTCCAATCCTACTGATTATATTAACTTTATTAAATAGGTTTGTTATGCTACTTTCTTTTAATCTTACTATTTAAATTACACTTCTTTTACATTATAATATAATTGTGTTGTGGCCCGCCTAACGTTCGAAATATATGTTTGCGGCCCGTGAGAAAAAAAGGTTGAGTATGGCTGGTCTAAGGATCAGGAAATATTTCCCCTTGACAGAAATTCCGAGGAAATTGTGACAAAAACTCTAGGAATGCTATGGAATAGCTTCAGTGATACATTTACCTACAAAGTAAACATAAGTGAAAAACAAAACTTTACTAAAAGAGATGTCCTTTCACAAATAGCTCGTATCTATGACCCCCTTGGTCTACTTGGACCGGTGATAGCAAAGGCAAATATCTTCAAAAGGACTCTTTTTAACATTAATGACTCTAATTTTATGAATGGTTTATTTAACTAATAATTTTTTGAAATTAATTAGAATTCTAGCCTTTATTTATAGATTTATTAGAAATTGTAAGGAGCGCGATAAATTAAAGGGTCCTCTTTTTGCCAACGAGATCCAGAAATCGGAAATTTACTTATTGCAATACATTCAGGTAAAGTATTTTACACATGAAATTGATGCCTTGAAAAAAGGTTCTTCAGTCCCTCCTGCAAGTAAGTTAAAATTTCTGAATCCTTTTTTAGATTGTAATGAACTAATCAGAGTAGGTGGGAGACTCTCACATGCGAACATAAATTATAAAAGCAAATATCCCATAGTTTTGCCAGCAAAGGATAGGTTAACTAAACTTATTTTTCAATACTATCATCTTCGTGATTTTCATGTAGGACCCCAGGCTCTTTTGAATACTGTACGTCTAAAATATTGGCCACTTAGCGGCAGAAACATTGCACGTAAGGTTGTGCATGAATGTGTACAATGCTTCAAAGTTAAGCCCATAATGGCTAACCAGATGATGGGGGATCTCCCTCCTGAGAGAGTAATACCTAGCTCTCCCTTTTCTAATGTCGGATTAGATCTATGTGGACCCTTTGAAATAAAATACAAGGGCCAGAGAAAGGGTACCCTCCAAAAAATCTATGTAACTATATTTGTATGTATGGTCACTAAGGCTGTACACTTGGATTTCGTTTCAGACTTAACATCTGAAGCAATAATTGCTACTTTAAAGCGATTTTTCTCTCGTCGTGGGAAAAGTTCAACAATTTTTAGCGACAACGCTACAAATTTTATTGGGGCTTCAGCAGAACTTAAGCGTCTACGAAAACTTATGAATAGCGAAGAAATCTCTAACCTTTTGGCATCAGAGGGCATCTGCTGGAAATTTTCTCCTCCTAGAGCACCCAACTTCGGTGGCCTTTGGGAAGCGGGAGTTAAAGCATTCAAATATCATTTTAAGAGAGTAGTGGGTTCAGCTCATTTAACTTTAGAGGAATTTCTAACGGTAATTGCACAAATCGAGGGCATATTAAATTCGCGGCCACTTTCTCCTTTGTCGATAGATGCCGACAGTTTTGAAGTATTGACTCCTGGTCACTTCCTCATAGGAAGACCGCTTAATGCGCTTCCAGAGCCAAATTTAACTGAGGTAAAGGATAACTTATTAAACAAATGGCAAAAAATGGTTCAAATTATATGGAAGCGTTGGCAGAATAATTATCTTAGTTACTTACAACAACGAAACAAATGGCTATTCAAAAAGCCAAATATTTTTCCATGTATGTTGGTATTAGTAAAGGAATCACAACTTCCTATTTGCACTTGGTCTCTAGGCCGTATTACTAAAGTAATCCCAGGTGCTGACGGACATGTCAGAGTAGTAGAGGTACGAACTGCGAAGGGCATTTTTAAAAGATCTGCCTCTAAAATTAGTATTTTGAAATTAGTAATGAAATTAATGCTCAGTAACTATTTAATATTTTTTTATTATTATTATTCTTAATTGCATAATTATGGTGATGGTTTTAATTGCTTATAATTGTATCATGTTGATTTCTTTATTATCTGTGTTACATTTGTTATATATTGAAATACTTGTATTATTTCAACGCCGGGCGGGATGTTGCGTATCTATTGGCGATGGAACATTCCCCCCCCCCCCCGCTCTTTTTTTGTTTCTGGCAACCCGTTAATGTAACCTTGTGTGTGTGAGCAGGTGTGCTCGGAACTCGGTGGCGACAAGCCGGCGTTGCTGTCTTCTCTTCATCGTATTTATTAACTAAATAAATACTATAGCATTTGATACAGTCCACTTTGTTCTAAGTATTCGCAGAACTAGTACGAAACCTCCGCACATTTTTGGTCCTAAGCGACCCGGAGGTAATCAGCGCATCTTCAGTGTTTAACGAAAAACTTGTGATTTCTTTATCTTCAACAAGAAGATCAACAGTATGTCGGACGCAGCAGTTACGACTCTAAATCGAAAGCGCGGCAACATCAAGTCTCAGCTCACCAAAATATCCAAAGCTATTAACGAAAATACTTTCGAAATATCTGAATGGCAGTCTCATTTGGAGTGTTTAACTAGAATAGAAGAAAGGTTCGAAGTTATCAAGGAGGATTATTATAAAATCGTGAAAGAGGACGAATTTGAACAAACAGAGGAGCAACTGTCTCTACTGGATGAGGACATTAGAACAATAGAGGTAAGTCTTAAAACCTCTATTAAGAAATTTTATTGTGAATCTAATGTTAGCGCTTCTTCAAGTAATGATATAAGTGTTAATAATCATAAAGCAATTATAAAACTGCCCAAAATTCCATTACCGGTTTTTACTGGAATAATTGAGGAGTGGAGCATTTTTAAAACGGCCTTTAATACGCTCATTACTGAAAATTCTGATTTGAAAAACGATGAAAAGCTTTTCTATCTTCGTGGGGCTTTATTGGGGGAACCCAAAAGCATACAAACCCCAGACGATAGTTATACGTCTCTTTTTAGTGCATAAGAACAACGGTATGAGAACAAAAGAAGAATAGTAGATTGTCATATAAAAAATATTCTCAACTTGTACCCAATCAAACATGAATCCGCAAAAGATCTTCGAAATTTATTAGATAGTGTTAGAAAGAACTTAAGAGCCCTTAAAGTTTCAGACTTTGAAAGAGATACATTCTTTAACGCCATATTATTAAATATACTTTTAGACAAACTTGATCGAGACACTCGTAAACAATATGAGCTCACGTTAAAAAATAACGAAGTTCCTAACTTTGACGAATTTCTCGAATTCTTAGAACGAAGATGTCAAATCTTCAATAGCATCATTGCTAGTTCTTCTTCAAAATTCAATTCTAACTCTGACCGTTCTAAGTCTTTATTCATGAAATCTGATAAAACACAGAATAAAAAGTGCAGTCTATGCTCTGAAATCCACCCATTGTATCATTGCGAAAAATATAAGATTATGAAATTAGCAGATAGAATAAATATTGTCAAGAAAAACAAACTTTGTTTTAACTGTCTAAATTCTTCACATTTATTATCATCCTGTGATTCAAAAAATACTTGCTTTGTTTGCAAATCAAAATTTCATCATACTTCCCTACATAAATATTCAGCGCCGCAAACTGATCATTACGAGGCCAGATCAAACGTCGCAGACACAGCGGCGACGGCTTTTACGCAAAGAGAGAAATCTGAAAACGATGATACTCCCAAACATTCGTTTTTTTCTCATGGAAACAATAAATCCGTTTTGATAAACACGGCGATAATTTATATTACAGATTCTAATGGGGTTAAAAGACCGTTACGCGGCATTTTGGACTCTGCGTCAGAAAGTAATTTTATCTCATTTCACGCAGCAACTTTGTTGGGATTAAAGAAAGAAAAAATTCATATACCGATTGCGGGTTTGAATGATTCAACAATAAATATAAAAGCAAAAACTGCAGTTTGTTTATCTAATAAAAGCGGGGATTCTCAATGGAATATTGATTGTCTGATCACTCCGAAAATAACAAATTTCAGTCCGTCTAGAAAGATAAGCATTTCTAATTTGAGCATTCCACAAAACATAAAATTGGCGGACCCTGAATTCTTCATTCCGCAAAAAATAGATTTACTTCTGGGTGCGGAATTGTTTTTCGAATTTTTAAATGCTGATCAAATAAAACTGAAAGATAATTTAATTCTGCAATCAACTTGTTTTGGATATCTGGTATCCGGTAGTGTTTATGATAATAATATAAAGCATAATGAAACCCATTGTTTTCTAACAAAAAATCTAGAAACACTCAATAAGACCTTGACCTCATTTTGGGAAATAGAGAATGTTGATGATTTAAAGCCGTGCAGCAGTGATGAATTAACATATTGTAATCAACATTTTGATAAAACGCATTTCAGAAAGGAGGATGGGAGATACATAGTTGAAATGCCGTTCAAACCAGAAATTTCTGAAACTAATTTAGGAAATTCGAAAAAAATCACATCTAAAAGATTAGATTATTTGTGGCAACGTTTAGAGCGTGATCCAACAATGAAAAATTTGTACATAGATTTTCTAAATGAATATAAGTATTTGAATCATATGCATGAAATAGAGGAAAATAGTGATTTTGAAGACTGTTTTTATTTACCTCATCACGGAATCCTGCGACCATCAAACAAAACTACCAAACTGCGCGTCGTTTTTGACGCAAGTGCAAAATCAACAACTGAAAAATCTTTAAATGATATGTTATATAAGGGAGGGGTGCTTCAGGAAGATCTCTTTCCAATATTAGTAAGATTTAGAAAGCACATTTACGCATTTACGGCAGATATTAAAAAAATGTTTAGAACGATAGAAATTAACCCGTCACAGCATAAATTCCTAAAAATTCTCTGGAAGGACAGTAAGTCATCGCCTGTCAAAGTTTTCCAACTCTCAACCGTTACCTACGGGACCGCCTGCGCCCCATATCTAGCAACCAAAACTTTGCAACAACTTGCTTTGGATGAAAAAAGGGACTTCCCATTGGCTTCGAATATTTTATTAAATGATTTCTATATGGACGATTGCTTGTCTGGTGCTTCAGATTTAACCCAGATGCAATTAATTCAGCGAGAATTAACGCAACTTCTCCTAAGAGGAGGCATGAGCTTGCACAAATGGTGCTCCAATGGAGTACGGTCTAACGCAGCTATACTCAACCTGCGACCCGCGGGCCGCATGTGGCCCGGAAACCTTTCATGTGCGGCCCGAGATATATCATCAATAACCTCTATTTATTACATTTACTGAGATGTGTACAAAAGTTTTTAAGACCTTCACTGTTCTTTTATATATTTTCATGGGAAGCCAAAATCTATCCTGTTATTTAAATTAAAATGATCTTAAATACCGTTTCCTTAGTCAAAAATTCTTTTTATATGTAGTTCTATTTGTACTATAGTGGTGTATACATTTCTTAATCTTCAACACTAAACCAATATTATTCCAATTTATCACATTTTCACTTACATTTCTACACTTAAAAAAAGCTTTTTTATTGAGAAAAGATTGATTTATTAAAACAAATCACGTGATTTTTTTTCTTTAAAACTTCGAAATGCTACATTGTTAGATTATTACGTTTCACTAATGTTTATTACGGAAGAACGTATACCGCGGAAAAAAATGGCAGCGAAACGTTTTATACCGCTATTTCTACATGTTTTGCAATTGAAATCTACCACAAAGATTATTGTTTGGAAATAGTTGTGTTAAAATTAATTTGGTAATGTTTGTTTTGGGACAAACGTCCAATCCTACTGATTATATTAACTTTATTAAATAGGTTTGTTATGCTACTTTCTTTTAATCTTACTATTTAAATTACACTTCTTTTACATTATAATATAATTGTGTTGTGGCCCGCCTAACGTTCGAAATATATGTTTGCGGCCCGTGAGAAAAAAAGGTTGAGTATGGCTGGTCTAAGGATCAGGAAATATTTCCCCTTGACAGAAATTCCGAGGAAATTGTGACAAAAACTCTGGGAATGCTATGGAATAGCTTCAGTGATACATTTACCTACAAAGTAAACATAAGTGAAAAACAAAACTTTACTAAAAGAGATGTCCTTTTACAAATAGCTCGTATCTATGACCCCCTTGGTCTACTTGGACCGGTGATAGCAAAGGCAAATATCTTCAAAAGGACTCTTTTTAACATTAATGACTCTAATTTTATGAATGGTTTATTTAACTAATAATTTTTTGAAATTAATTAGAATTCTAGCCTTTATTTATAGATTTATTAGAAATTGTAAGGAGCGCGATAAATTAAAGGGTCCTCTTTTTGCCAACGAGATCCAGAAATCGGAAATTTACTTATTGCAATACATTCAGGTAAAGTATTTTACACATGAAATTGATGCCTTGAAAAAAGGTTCTTCAGTCCCTCCTGCAAGTAAGTTAAAATTTCTGAATCCTTTTTTAGATTGTAATGAACTAATCAGAGTAAGTGGGAGACTCTCACATGCGAACATAAATTATAAAAGCAAATATCCCATAGTTTTGCCAGCAAAGGATAGGTTAACTAAACTTATTTTTCAATACTATCATCTTCGTGATTTTCATGTAGGACCCCAGGCTCTTTTGAATACTGTACGTCTAAAATATTGGCCACTTAGCGGCAGAAACATTGCACGTAAGGTTGTGCATGAATGTGTACAATGCTTCAAAGTTAAGCCCATAATGGCTAACCAGCTGATGGGGGATCTCCCTCCTGAGAGAGTAATACCTAGCTCTCCCTTTTCTAATGTCGGATTAGATCTATGTGGACCCTTTGAAATAAAATACAAGGGCCAGAGAAAGGGTACCCTCCAAAAAATCTATGTAACTATATTTGTATGTATGGTCACTAAGGCTGTACACTTGGATTTCGTTTCAGACTTAACATCTGAAGCAATAATTGCTACTTTAAAGCGATTTTTCTCTCGTCGTGGGAAAAGTTCAACAATTTTTAGCGACAACGCTACAAATTTTATTGGGGCTTCAGCAGAACTTAAGCGTCTACGAAAACTTATGAATAGCGAAGAAATCTCTAACCTTTTGGCATCAGAGGGCATCTGCTGGAAATTTTCTCCTCCTAGAGCACCCAACTTCGGTGGCCTTTGGGAAGCGGGAGTTAAAGCATTCAAATATCATTTTAAGAGAGTAGTGGGTTCAGCTCATTTAACTTTAGAGGAATTTCTAACGGTAATTGCACAAATCGAGGGCATATTAAATTCGCGGCCACTTTCTCCTTTGTCGATAGATGCCGACAGTTTTGAAGTATTGACTCCTGGTCACTTCCTCATAGGAAGACCGCTTAATGCGCTTCCAGAGCCAAATTTAATTGAGGTAAAGGATAACTTATTAAACAAATGGCAAAAAATGGTTCAAATTATATGGAAGCGTTGGCAGAATAATTATCTTAGTTACTTACAACAACGAAACAAATGGCTATTCAAAAAGCCAAATATTTTTCCATGTATGTTGGTATTAGTAAAGGAATCACAACTTCCTATTTGCACTTGGTCTCTAGGCCGTATTACTAAAGTAATCCCAGGTGCTGACGGACATGTCAGAGTAGTAGAGGTACGAACTGCGAAGGGCATTTTTAAAAGATCTGCCTCTAAAATTAGTATTTTGAAATTAGTAATGAAATTAATGCTCAGTAACTATTTAATATTTTTTTATTATTATTATTCTTAATTGCATAATTATGGTGATGGTTTTAATTGCTTATAATTGTATCATGTTGATTTCTTTATTATCTGTGTTACATTTGTTATATATTGAAATACTTGTATTATTTCAACGCCGGGCGGGATGTTGCGTATGTATTGGCGATGGAACATTCCCCCCCCCCCGCTCTTTTTTTGTTTCTGGCAACCCGTTAATGTAACCTTGTGTGTGTGAGCAGGTGTGCTCGGAACTCGGTGGCGACAAGCCGGCGTTGCTGTCTTCTCTTCATCGTATTTATTAACTAAATAAATACTATAGCATTTGATACAGTCCACTTTGTTCTAAGTATTCGCAGAACTAGTACGAAACCTCCGCACATTTTTGGTCCTAAGCGACCCGGAGGTAATCAGCGCATCTTCAGTGTTTAACGAAAAACTTGTGATTTCTTTATCTTCAACAAGAAGATCAACAGTATGTCGGACGCAGCAGTTACGACTCTAAATCGAAAGCGCGGCAACATCAAGTCTCAGCTCACCAAAATATCCAAAGCTATTAACGAAAATACTTTCGAAATATCTGAATGGCAGTCTCATTTGGAGTGTTTAACTAGAATAGAAGAAAGGTTCGAAGTTATCAAGGAGGATTATTATAAAATCGTGAAAGAGGACGAATTTGAACAAACAGAGGAGCAACTGTCTCTACTGGATGAGGACATTAGAACAATAGAGGTAAGTCTTAAAACCTCTATTAAGAAATTTTATTGTGAATCTAATGTTAGCGCTTCTTCAAGTAATGATATAAGTGTTAATAATCATAAAGCAATTATAAAACTGCCCAAAATTCCATTACCGGTTTTTACTGGAATAATTGAGGAGTGGAGCATTTTTAAAACGGCCTTTAATACGCTCATTACTGAAAATTCTGATTTGAAAAACGATGAAAAGCTTTTCTATCTTCGTGGGGCTTTATTGGGGGAACCCAAAAGCATACAAACCCCAGACGATAGTTATACGTCTCTTTTTAGTGCATAAGAACAACGGTATGAGAACAAAAGAAGAATAGTAGATTGTCATATAAAAAATATTCTCAACTTGTACCCAATCAAACATGAATCCGCAAAAGATCTTCGAAATTTATTAGATAGTGTTAGAAAGAACTTAAGAGCCCTTAAAGTTTCAGACTTTGAAAGAGATACATTCTTTAACGCCATATTATTAAATATACTTTTAGACAAACTTGATCGAGACACTCGTAAACAATATGAGCTCACGTTAAAAAATAACGAAGTTCCTAACTTTGACGAATTTCTCGAATTCTTAGAACGAAGATGTCAAATCTTCAATAGCATCAGTGCTAGTTCTTCTTCAAAATTCAATTCTAACTCTGACCGTTCTAAGTCTTTATTCATGAAATCTGATAAAACACAGAATAAAAAGTGCAGTCTATGCTCTGAAATCCACCCATTGTATCATTGCGAAAAATATAAGATTATGAAATTAGCAGATAGAATAAATATTGTCAAGAAAAACAAACTTTGTTTTAACTGTCTAAATTCTTCACATTTATTATCATCCTGTGATTCAAAAAATACTTGCTTTGTTTGCAAATCAAAATTTCATCATACTTCCCTACATAAATATTCAGCGCTGCAAACTGATCATTACGAGGCCAGATCAAACGTCGCAGACACAGCGGCGACGGCTTTTACGCAAAGAGAGAATTCTGAAAACGATGATACTCCCAAACATTCGTTTTTTTCTCATGGAAACAATAAATCCGTTTTGATAAACACGGCGATAATTTATATTACAGATTCTAATGGGGTTAAAAGACCGTTACGCGGCATTTTGGACTCTGCGTCAGAAAGTAATTTTATCTCATTTCACGCAGCAACTTTGTTGGGATTAAAGAAAGAAAAAATTCATATACCGATTGCGGGTTTGAATGATTCAACAATAAATATAAAAGCAAAAACTGCAGTTTGTTTATCTAATAAAAGCGGGGATTCTCAATGGAATATTGATTGTCTGATCACTCCGAAAATAACAAATTTCAGTCCGTCTAGAAAGATAAGCATTTCTAATTTGAGCATTCCACAAAACATAAAATTGGCGGACCCTGAATTCTTCATTCCGCAAAAAATAGATTTACTTCTGGGTGCGGAATTGTTTTTCGAATTTTTAAATGCTGATCAAATAAAACTGAAAGATAATTTAATTCTGCAATCAACTTGTTTTGGATATCTGGTATCCGGTAGTGTTTATGATAATAATATAAAGCATAATGAAACCCATTGTTTTCTAACAAAAAATCTAGAAACACTCAATAAGACCTTGACCTCATTTTGGGAAATAGAGAATGTTGATGATTTAAAGCCGTGCAGCAGTGATGAATTAACATATTGTAATCAACATTTTGATAAAACGCATTTCAGAAAGGAGGATGGGAGATACATAGTTGAAATGCCGTTCAAACCAGAAATTTCTGAAACTAATTTAGGAAATTCGAAAAAAATCACATCTAAAAGATTAGATTATTTGTGGCAACGTTTAGAGCGTGATCCAACAATGAAAAATTTGTACATAGATTTTCTAAATGAATATAAGTATTTGAATCATATGCATGAAATAGAGGAAAATAGTGATTTTGAAGACTGTTTTTATTTACCTCATCACGGAATCCTGCGACCATCAAACAAAACTACCAAACTGCGCGTCGTTTTTGACGCAAGTGCAAAATCAACAACTGAAAAATCTTTAAATGATATGTTATATAAGGGAGGGGTGCTTCAGGAAGATCTCTTTCCAATATTAGTAAGATTTAGAAAGCACATTTACGCATTTACGGCAGATATTAAAAAAATGTTTAGAACGATAGAAATTAACCCGTCACAACATAAATTCCTAAAAATTCTCTGGAAGGACAGTAAGTCATCGCCTGTCAAAGTTTTCCAACTCTCAACCGTTACCTACGGGACCGCCTGCGCCCCATATCTAGCAACCAAAACTTTGCAACAACATGCTTTGGATGAAAAAAGGGACTTCCCATTGACTTCGAATATTTTATTAAATGATTTCTATATGGACGATTGCTTGTCTGGTGCTTCAGATTTAACCCAGATGCAATTAATTCAGCGAGAATTAACGCAACTTCTCCTAAGAGGAGGCATGAGCTTGCACAAATGGTGCTCCAATGGAGTACGGTCTAACGCAGCTATACTCAACCTGCGACCCGCGGGCCGCATGTGGCCCGGAAACCTTTCATGTGCGGCCCGAGATATATCATCAATAACCTCTATTTATTACATTTACTGAGATGTGTACAAAAGTTTTTAAGACCTTCACTGTTCTTTTATATATTTTCATGGGAAGCCAAAATCTATCCTGTTATTTAAATTAAAATGATCTTAAATACCGTTTCCTTAGTCAAAAATTCTTTTTATATGTAGTTCTATTTGTACTATAGTGGTGTATACATTTCTTAATCTTCAACACTAAACCAATATTATTCCAATTTATCACATTTGCACTTACATTTCTACACTTAAAAAAAGCTTTTTTATTGAGAAAAGATTGATTTATTAAAACAAATCACGTGATTTTTTTTCTTTAAAACTTCGAAATGCTACATTGTTAGATTATTACGTTTCACTAATGTTTATTACGGAAGAACGTTTACCGCGGAAAAAAATGGCAGCGAAACGTTTTATACCGCTATTTCTACATGTTTTGCAATTGAAATCTACCACAAAGTTTATTGTTTGGAAATAGTTGTGTTAAAATTAATTTGGTAATGTTTGTTTTGGGACAAACGTCCAATCCTACTGATTATATTAACTTTATTAAATAGGTTTGTTATGCTACTTTCTTTTAATCTTACTATTTAAATTACACTTCTTTTACATTATAATATAATTGTGTTGTGGCCCGCCTAACGTTCGAAATATATGTTTGCGGCCCGTGAGAAAAAAAGGTTGAGTATGGCTGGTCTAAGGATCAGGAAATATTTCCCCTTGACAGAAATTCCGAGGAAATTGTGACAAAAACTCTAGGAATGCTATGGAATAGCTTCAGTGATACATTTACCTACAAAGTAAACATAAGTGAAAAACAAAACTTTACTAAAAGAGATGTCCTTTCACAAATAGCTCGTATCTATGACCCCCTTGGTCTACTTGGACCGGTGATAGCAAAGGCAAATATCTTCAAAAGGACTCTTTTTAACATTAATGACTCTAATTTTATGAATGGTTTATTTAACTAATAATTTTTTGAAATTAATTAGAATTCTAGCCTTTATTTATAGATTTATTAGAAATTGTAAGGAGCGCGATAAATTAAAGGGTCCTCTTTTTGCCAACGAGATCCAGAAATCGGAAATTTACTTATTGCAATACATTCAGGTAAAGTATTTTACACATGAAATTGATGCCTTGAAAAAAGGTTCTTCAGTCCCTCCTGCAAGTAAGTTAAAATTTCTGAATCCTTTTTTAGATTGTAATGAACTAATCAGAGTAGGTGGGAGACTCTCACATGCGAACATAAATTATAAAAGCAAATATCCCATAGTTTTGCCAGCAAAGGATAGGTTAACTAAACTTATTTTTCAATACTATCATCTTCGTGATTTTCATGTAGGACCCCAGGCTCTTTTGAATACTGTACGTCTAAAATATTGGCCACTTAGCGGCAGAAACATTGCACGTAAGGTTGTGCATGAATGTGTACAATGCTTCAAAGTTAAGCCCATAATGGCTAACCAGCTGATGGGGGATCTCCCTCCTGAGAGAGTAATACCTAGCTCTCCCTTTTCTAATGTCGGATTAGATCTATGTGGACCCTTTGAAATAAAATACAAGGGCCAGAGAAAGGGTACCCTCCAAAAAATCTATGTAACTATATTTGTATGTATGGTCACTAAGGCTGTACACTTGGATTTCGTTTCAGACTTAACATCTGAAGCAATAATTGCTACTTTAAAGCGATTTTTCTCTCGTCGTGGGAAAAGTTCAACAATTTTTAGCGACAACGCTACAAATTTTATTGGGGCTTCAGCAGAACTTAAGCGTCTACGAAAACTTATGAATAGCGAAGAAATCTCTAACCTTTTGGCATCAGAGGGCATCTGCTGGAAATTTTCTCCTCCTAGAGCACCCAACTTCGGTGGCCTTTGGGAAGCGGGAGTTAAAGCATTCAAATATCATTTTAAGAGAGTAGTGGGTTCAGCTCATTTAACTTTAGAGGAATTTCTAACGGTAATTGCACAAATCGAGGGCATATTAAATTCGCGGCCACTTTCTCCTTTGTCGATAGATGCCGACAGTTTTGAAGTATTGACTCCTGGTCACTTCCTCATAGGAAGACCGCTTAATGCGCTTCCAGAGCCAAATTTAATTGAGGTAAAGGATAACTTATTAAACAAATGGCAAAAAATGGTTCAAATTATATGGAAGCGTTGGCAGAATAATTATCTTAGTTACTTACAACAACGAAACAAATGGCTATTCAAAAAGCCAAATATTTTTCCATGTATGTTGGTATTAGTAAAGGAATCACAACTTCCTATTTGCACTTGGTCTCTAGGCCGTATTACTAAAGTAATCCCAGGTGCTGACGGACATGTCAGAGTAGTAGAGGTACGAACTGCGAAGGGCATTTTTAAAAGATCTGCCTCTAAAATTAGTATTTTGAAATTAGTAATGAAATTAATGCTCAGTAACTATTTAATATTTTTTTATTATTATTATTCTTAATTGCATAATTATGGTGATGGTTTTAATTGCTTATAATTGTATCATGTTGATTTCTTTATTATCTGTGTTACATTTGTTATATATTGAAATACTTGTATTATTTCAACGCCGGGCGGGATGTTGCGTATCTATTGGCGATGGAACATTCCCCCCCCCCCCCGCTCTTTTTTTGTTTCTGGCAACCCGTTAATGTAACCTTGTGTGTGTGAGCAGGTGTGCTCGGAACTCGGTGGCGACAAGCCGGCGTTGCTGTCTTCTCTTCATCGTATTTATTAACTAAATAAATACTATAGCATTTGATACAGTCCACTTTGTTCTAAGTATTCGCAGAACTAGTACGAAACCTCCGCACATTTTTGGTCCTAAGCGACCCGGAGGTAATCAGCGCATCTTCAGTGTTTAACGAAAAACTTGTGATTTCTTTATCTTCAACAAGAAGATCAACAGTATGTCGGACGCAGCAGTTACGACTCTAAATCGAAAGCGCGGCAACATCAAGTCTCAGCTCACCAAAATATCCAAAGCTATTAACGAAAATACTTTCGAAATATCTGAATGGCAGTCTCATTTGGAGTGTTTAACTAGAATAGAAGAAAGGTTCGAAGTTATCAAGGAGGATTATTATAAAATCGTGAAAGAGGACGAATTTGAACAAACAGAGGAGCAACTGTCTCTACTGGATGAGGACATTAGAACAATAGAGGTAAGTCTTAAAACCTCTATTAAGAAATTTTATTGTGAATCTAATGTTAGCGCTTCTTCAAGTAATGATATAAGTGTTAATAATCATAAAGCAATTATAAAACTGCCCAAAATTCCATTACCGGTTTTTACTGGAATAATTGAGGAGTGGAGCATTTTTAAAACGGCCTTTAATACGCTCATTACTGAAAATTCTGATTTGAAAAACGATGAAAAGCTTTTCTATCTTCGTGGGGCTTTATTGGGGGAACCCAAAAGCATACAAACCCCAGACGATAGTTATACGTCTCTTTTTAGTGCATAAGAACAACGGTATGAGAACAAAAGAAGAATAGTAGATTGTCATATAAAAAATATTCTCAACTTGTACCCAATCAAACATGAATCCGCAAAAGATCTTCGAAATTTATTAGATAGTGTTAGAAAGAACTTAAGAGCCCTTAAAGTTTCAGACTTTGAAAGAGATACATTCTTTAACGCCATATTATTAAATATACTTTTAGACAAACTTGATCGAGACACTCGTAAACAATATGAGCTCACGTTAAAAAATAACGAAGTTCCTAACTTTGACGAATTTCTCGAATTCTTAGAACGAAGATGTCAAATCTTCAATAGCATCATTGCTAGTTCTTCTTCAAAATTCAATTCTAACTCTGACCGTTCTAAGTCTTTATTCATGAAATCTGATAAAACACAGAATAAAAAGTGCAGTCTATGCTCTGAAATCCACCCATTGTATCATTGCGAAAAATATAAGATTATGAAATTAGCAGATAGAATAAATATTGTCAAGAAAAACAAACTTTGTTTTAACTGTCTAAATTCTTCACATTTATTATCATCCTGTGATTCAAAAAATACTTGCTTTGTTTGCAAATCAAAATTTCATCATACTTCCCTACATAAATATTCAGCGCCGCAAACTGATCATTACGAGGCCAGATCAAACGTCGCAGACACAGCGGCGACGGCTTTTACGCAAAGAGAGAATTCTGAAAACGATGATACTCCCAAACATTCGTTTTTTTCTCATGGAAACAATAAATCCGTTTTGATAAACACGGCGATAATTTATATTACAGATTCTAATGGGGTTAAAAGACCGTTACGCGGCATTTTGGACTCTGCGTCAGAAAGTAATTTTATCTCATTTCACGCAGCAACTTTGTTGGGATTAAAGAAAGAAAAAATTCATATACCGATTGCGGGTTTGAATGATTCAACAATAAATATAAAAGCAAAAACTGCAGTTTGTTTATCTAATAAAAGCGGGGATTCTCAATGGAATATTGATTGTCTGATCACTCCGAAAATAACAAATTTCAGTCCGTCTAGAAAGATAAGCATTTCTAATTTGAGCATTCCACAAAACATAAAATTGGCGGACCCTGAATTCTTCATTCCGCAAAAAATAGATTTACTTCTGGGTGCGGAATTGTTTTTCGAATTTTTAAATGCTGATCAAATAAAACTGAAAGATAATTTAATTCTGCAATCAACTTGTTTTGGATATCTGGTATCCGGTAGTGTTTATGATAATAATATAAAGCATAATGAAACCCATTGTTTTCTAACAAAAAATCTAGAAACACTCAATAAGACCTTGACCTCATTTTGGGAAATAGAGAATGTTGATGATTTAAAGCCGTGCAGCAGTGATGAATTAACATATTGTAATCAACATTTTGATAAAACGCATTTCAGAAAGGAGGATGGGAGATACATAGTTGAAATGCCGTTCAAACCAGAAATTTCTGAAACTAATTTAGGAAATTCGAAAAAAATCACATCTAAAAGATTAGATTATTTGTGGCAACGTTTAGAGCGTGATCCAACAATGAAAAATTTGTACATAGATTTTCTAAATGAATATAAGTATTTGAATCATATGCATGAAATAGAGGAAAATAGTGATTTTGAAGACTGTTTTTATTTACCTCATCACGGAATCCTGCGACCATCAAACAAAACTACCAAACTGCGCGTCGTTTTTGACGCAAGTGCAAAATCAACAACTGAAAAATCTTTAAATGATATGTTATATAAGGGAGGGGTGCTTCAGGAAGATCTCTTTCCAATATTAGTAAGATTTAGAAAGCACATTTACGCATTTACGGCAGATATTAAAAAAATGTTTAGAACGATAGAAATTAACCCGTCACAGCATAAATTCCTAAAAATTCTCTGGAAGGACAGTAAGTCATCGCCTGTCAAAGTTTTCCAACTCTCAACCGTTACCTACGGGACCGCCTGCGCCCCATATCTAGCAACCAAAACTTTGCAACAACTTGCTTTGGATGAAAAAAGGGACTTCCCATTGGCTTCGAATATTTTATTAAATGATTTCTATATGGACGATTGCTTGTCTGGTGCTTCAGATTTAACCCAGATGCAATTAATTCAGCGAGAATTAACGCAACTTCTCCTAAGAGGAGGCATGAGCTTGCACAAATGGTGCTCCAATGGAGTACGGTCTAACGCAGCTATACTCAACCTGCGACCCGCGGGCCGCATGTGGCCCGGAAACCTTTCATGTGCGGCCCGAGATATATCATCAATAACCTCTATTTATTACATTTACTGAGATGTGTACAAAAGTTTTTAAGACCTTCACTGTTCTTTTATATATTTTCATGGGAAGCCAAAATCTATCCTGTTATTTAAATTAAAATGATCTTAAATACCGTTTCCTTAGTCAAAAATTCTTTTTATATGTAGTTCTATTTGTACTATAGTGGTGTATACATTTCTTAATCTTCAACACTAAACCAATATTATTCCAATTTATCACATTTGCACTTACATTTCTACACTTAAAAAAAGCTTTTTTATTGAGAAAAGATTGATTTATTAAAACAAATCACGTGATTTTTTTTCTTTAAAACTTCGAAATGCTACATTGTTAGATTATTACGTTTCACTAATGTTTATTACGGAAGAACGTTTACCGCGGAAAAAAATGGCAGCGAAACGTTTTATACCGCTATTTCTACATGTTTTGCAATTGAAATCTACCACAAAGTTTATTGTTTGGAAATAGTTGTGTTAAAATTAATTTGGTAATGTTTGTTTTGGGACAAACGTCCAATCCTACTGATTATATTAACTTTATTAAATAGGTTTGTTATGCTACTTTCTTTTAATCTTACTATTTAAATTACACTTCTTTTACATTATAATATAATTGTGTTGTGGCCCGCCTAACGTTCGAAATATATGTTTGCGGCCCGTGAGAAAAAAAGGTTGAGTATGGCTGGTCTAAGGATCAGGAAATATTTCCCCTTGACAGAAATTCCGAGGAAATTGTGACAAAAACTCTAGGAATGCTATGGAATAGCTTCAGTGATACATTTACCTACAAAGTAAACATAAGTGAAAAACAAAACTTTACTAAAAGAGATGTCCTTTCACAAATAGCTCGTATCTATGACCCCCTTGGTCTACTTGGACCGGTGATAGCAAAGGCAAATATCTTCAAAAGGACTCTTTTTAACATTAATGACTCTAATTTTATGAATGGTTTATTTAACTAATAATTTTTTGAAATTAATTAGAATTCTAGCCTTTATTTATAGATTTATTAGAAATTGTAAGGAGCGCGATAAATTAAAGGGTCCTCTTTTTGCCAACGAGATCCAGAAATCGGAAATTTACTTATTGCAATACATTCAGGTAAAGTATTTTACACATGAAATTGATGCCTTGAAAAAAGGTTCTTCAGTCCCTCCTGCAAGTAAGTTAAAATTTCTGAATCCTTTTTTAGATTGTAATGAACTAATCAGTGTAGGTGGGAGACTCTCACATGCGAACATAAATTATAAAAGCAAATATCCCATAGTTTTGCCAGCAAAGGATAGGTTAACTAAACTTATTTTTCAATACTATCATCTTCGTGATTTTCATGTAGGACCCCAGGCTCTTTTGAATACTGTACGTCTAAAATATTGGCCACTTAGCGGCAGAAACATTGCACGTAAGGTTGTGCATGAATGTGTACAATGCTTCAAAGTTAAGCCCATAATGGCTAACCAGCTGATGGGGGATCTCCCTCCTGAGAGAGTAATACCTAGCTCTCCCTTTTCTAATGTCGGATGAGATCTATGTGGACCCTTTGAAATAAAATACAAGGGCCAGAGAAAGGGTACCCTCCAAAAAATCTATGTAACTATATTTGTATGTATGGTCACTAAGGCTGTACACTTGGATTTCGTTTCAGACTTAACATCTGAAGCAATAATTGCTACTTTAAAGCGATTTTTCTCTCGTCGTGGGAAAAGTTCAACAATTTTTAGCGACAACGCTACAAATTTTATTGGGGCTTCAGCAGAACTTAAGCGTCTACGAAAACTTATGAATAGCGAAGAAATCTCTAACCTTTTGGCATCAGAGGGCATCTGCTGGAAATTTTCTCCTCCTAGAGCACCCAACTTCGGTGGCCTTTGGGAAGCGGGAGTTAAAGCATTCAAATATCATTTTAAGAGAGTAGTGGGTTCAGCTCATTTAACTTTAGAGGAATTTCTAACGGTAATTGCACAAATCGAGGGCATATTAAATTCGCGGCCACTTTCTCCTTTGTCGATAGATGCCGACAGTTTTGAAGTATTGACTCCTGGTCACTTCCTCATAGGAAGACCGCTTAATGCGCTTCCAGAGCCAAATTTAATTGAGGTAAAGGATAACTTATTAAACAAATGGCAAAAAATGGTTCAAATTATATGGAAGCGTTGGCAGAATAATTATCTTAGTTACTTACAACAACGAAACAAATGGCTATTCAAAAAGCCAAATATTTTTCCATGTATGTTGGTATTAGTAAAGGAATCACAACTTCCTATTTGCACTTGGTCTCTAGGCCGTATTACTAAAGTAATCCCAGGTGCTGACGGACATGTCAGAGTAGTAGAGGTACGAACTGCGAAGGGCATTTTTAAAAGATCTGCCTCTAAAATTAGTATTTTGAAATTAGTAATGAAATTAATGCTCAGTAACTATTTAATATTTTTTTATTATTATTATTCTTAATTGCATAATTATGGTGATGGTTTTAATTGCTTATAATTGTATCATGTTGATTTCTTTATTATCTGTGTTACATTTGTTATATATTGAAATACTTGTATTATTTCAACGCCGGGCGGGATGTTGCGTATCTATTGGCGATGGAACATTCCCCCCCCCCCCGCTCTTTTTTTGTTTCTGGCAACCCGTTAATGTAACCTTGTGTGTGTGAGCAGGTGTGCTCGGAACTCGGTGGCGACAAGCCGGCGTTGCTGTCTTCTCTTCATCGTATTTATTAACTAAATAAATACTATAGCATTTGATACAGTCCACTTTGTTCTAAGTATTCGCAGAACTAGTACGAAACCTCCGCACATTTTTGGTCCTAAGCGACCCGGAGGTAATCAGCGCATCTTCAGTGTTTAACGAAAAACTTGTGATTTCTTTATCTTCAACAAGAAGATCAACAGTATGTCGGACGCAGCAGTTACGACTCTAAATCGAAAGCGCGGCAACATCAAGTCTCAGCTCACCAAAATATCCAAAGCTATTAACGAAAATACTTTCGAAATATCTGAATGGCAGTCTCATTTGGAGTGTTTAACTAGAATAGAAGAAAGGTTCGAAGTTATCAAGGAGGATTATTATAAAATCGTGAAAGAGGACGAATTTGAACAAACAGAGGAGCAACTGTCTCTACTGGATGAGGACATTAGAACAATAGAGGTAAGTCTTAAAACCTCTATTAAGAAATTTTATTGTGAATCTAATGTTAGCGCTTCTTCAAGTAATGATATAAGTGTTAATAATCATAAAGCAATTATAAAACTGCCCAAAATTCCATTACCGGTTTTTACTGGAATAATTGAGGAGTGGAGCATTTTTAAAACGGCCTTTAATACGCTCATTACTGAAAATTCTGATTTGAAAAACGATGAAAAGCTTTTCTATCTTCGTGGGGCTTTATTGGGGGAACCCAAAAGCATACAAACCCCAGACGATAGTTATACGTCTCTTTTTAGTGCATAAGAACAACGGTATGAGAACAAAAGAAGAATAGTAGATTGTCATATAAAAAATATTCTCAACTTGTACCCAATCAAACATGAATCCGCAAAAGATCTTCGAAATTTATTAGATAGTGTTAGAAAGAACTTAAGAGCCCTTAAAGTTTCAGACTTTGAAAGAGATACATTCTTTAACGCCATATTATTAAATATACTTTTAGACAAACTTGATCGAGACACTCGTAAACAATATGAGCTCACGTTAAAAAATAACGAAGTTCCTAACTTTGACGAATTTCTCGAATTCTTAGAACGAAGATGTCAAATCTTCAATAGCATCATTGCTAGTTCTTCTTCAAAATTCAATTCTAACTCTGACCGTTCTAAGTCTTTATTCATGAAATCTGATAAAACACAGAATAAAAAGTGCAGTCTATGCTCTGAAATCCACCCATTGTATCATTGCGAAAAATATAAGATTATGAAATTAGCAGATAGAATAAATATTGTCAAGAAAAACAAACTTTGTTTTAACTGTCTAAATTCTTCACATTTATTATCATCCTGTGATTCAAAAAATACTTGCTTTGTTTGCAAATCAAAATTTCATCATACTTCCCTACATAAATATTCAGCGCCGCAAACTGATCATTACGAGGCCAGATCAAACGTCGCAGACACAGCGGCGACGGCTTTTACGCAAAGAGAGAATTCTGAAAACGATGATACTCCCAAACATTCGTTTTTTTCTCATGGAAACAATAAATCCGTTTTGATAAACACGGCGATAATTTATATTACAGATTCTAATGGGGTTAAAAGACCGTTACGCGGCATTTTGGACTCTGCGTCAGAAAGTAATTTTATCTCATTTCACGCAGCAACTTTGTTGGGATTAAAGAAAGAAAAAATTCATATACCGATTGCGGGTTTGAATGATTCAACAATAAATATAAAAGCAAAAACTGCAGTTTGTTTATCTAATAAAAGCGGGGATTCTCAATGGAATATTGATTGTCTGATCACTCCGAAAATAACAAATTTCAGTCCGTCTAGAAAGATAAGCATTTCTAATTTGAGCATTCCACAAAACATAAAATTGGCGGACCCTGAATTCTTCATTCCGCAAAAAATAGATTTACTTCTGGGTGCGGAATCGTTTTTCGAATTTTTAAATGCTGATCAAATAAAACTGAAAGATAATTTAATTCTGCAATCAACTTGTTTTGGATATCTGGTATCCGGTAGTGTTTATGATAATAATATAAAGCATAATGAAACCCATTGTTTTCTAACAAAAAATCTAGAAACACTCAATAAGACCTTGACCTCATTTTGGGAAATAGAGAATGTTGATGATTTAAAGCCGTGCAGCAGTGATGAATTAACATATTGTAATCAACATTTTGATAAAACGCATTTCAGAAAGGAGGATGGGAGATACATAGTTGAAATGCCGTTCAAACCAGAAATTTCTGAAACTAATTTAGGAAATTCGAAAAAAATCACATCTAAAAGATTAGATTATTTGTGGCAACGTTTAGAGCGTGATCCAACAATGAAAAATTTGTACATAGATTTTCTAAATGAATATAAGTATTTGAATCATATGCATGAAATAGAGGAAAATAGTGATTTTGAAGACTGTTTTTATTTACCTCATCACGGAATCCTGCGACCATCAAACAAAACTACCAAACTGCGCGTCGTTTTTGACGCAAGTGCAAAATCAACAACTGAAAAATCTTTAAATGATATGTTATATAAGGGAGGGGTGCTTCAGGAAGATCTCTTTCCAATATTAGTAAGATTTAGAAAGCACATTTACGCATTTACGGCAGATATTAAAAAAATGTTTAGAACGATAGAAATTAACCCGTCACAGCATAAATTCCTAAAAATTCTCTGGAAGGACAGTAAGTCATCGCCTGTCAAAGTTTTCCAACTCTCAACCGTTACCTACGGGACCGCCTGCGCCCCATATCTAGCAACCAAAACTTTGCAACAACTTGCTTTGGATGAAAAAAGGGACTTCCCATTGGCTTCGAATATTTTATTAAATGATTTCTATATGGACGATTGCTTGTCTGGTGCTTCAGATTTAACCCAGATGCAATTAATTCAGCGAGAATTAACGCAACTTCTCCTAAGAGGAGGCATGAGCTTGCACAAATGGTGCTCCAATGGAGTACGGTCTAACGCAGCTATACTCAACCTGCGACCCGCGGGCCGCATGTGGCCCGGAAACCTTTCATGTGCGGCCCGAGATATATCATCAATAACCTCTATTTATTACATTTACTGAGATGTGTACAAAAGTTTTTAAGACCTTCACTGTTCTTTTATATATTTTCATGGGAAGCCAAAATCTATCCTGTTATTTAAATTAAAATGATCTTAAATACCGTTTCCTTAGTCAAAAATTCTTTTTATATGTAGTTCTATTTGTACTATAGTGGTGTATACATTTCTTAATCTTCAACACTAAACCAATATTATTCCAATTTATCACATTTGCACTTACATTTCTACACTTAAAAAAAGCTTTTTTATTGAGAAAAGATTGATTTATTAAAACAAATCACGTGATTTTTTTTCTTTAAAACTTCGAAATGCTACATTGTTAGATTATTACGTTTCACTAATGTTTATTACGGAAGAACGTTTACCGCGGAAAAAAATGGCAGCGAAACGTTTTATACCGCTATTTCTACATGTTTTGCAATTGAAATCTACCACAAAGTTTATTGTTTGGAAATAGTTGTGTTAAAATTAATTTGGTAATGTTTGTTTTGGGACAAACGTCCAATCCTACTGATTATATTAACTTTATTAAATAGGTTTGTTATGCTACTTTCTTTTAATCTTACTATTTAAATTACACTTCTTTTACATTATAATATAATTGTGTTGTGGCCCGCCTAACGTTCGAAATATATGTTTGCGGCCCGTGAGAAAAAAAGGTTGAGTATGGCTGGTCTAAGGATCAGGAAATATTTCCCCTTGACAGAAATTCCGAGGAAATTGTGACAAAAACTCTAGGAATGCTATGGAATAGCTTCAGTGATACATTTACCTACAAAGTAAACATAAGTGAAAAACAAAACTTTACTAAAAGAGATGTCCTTTCACAAATAGCTCGTATCTATGACCCCCTTGGTCTACTTGGACCGGTGATAGCAAAGGCAAATATCTTCAAAAGGACTCTTTTTAACATTAATGACTCTAATTTTATGAATGGTTTATTTAACTAATAATTTTTTGAAATTAATTAGAATTCTAGCCTTTATTTATAGATTTATTAGAAATTGTAAGGAGCGCGATAAATTAAAGGGTCCTCTTTTTGCCAACGAGATCCAGAAATCGGAAATTTACTTATTGCAATACATTCAGGTAAAGTATTTTACACATGAAATTGATGCCTTGAAAAAAGGTTCTTCAGTCCCTCCTGCAAGTAAGTTAAAATTTCTGAATCCTTTTTTAGATTGTAATGAACTAATCAGTGTAGGTGGGAGACTCTCACATGCGAACATAAATTATAAAAGCAAATATCCCATAGTTTTGCCAGCAAAGGATAGGTTAACTAAACTTATTTTTCAATACTATCATCTTCGTGATTTTCATGTAGGACCCCAGGCTCTTTTGAATACTGTACGTCTAAAATATTGGCCACTTAGCGGCAGAAACATTGCACGTAAGGTTGTGCATGAATGTGTACAATGCTTCAAAGTTAAGCCCATAATGGCTAACCAGCTGATGGGGGATCTCCCTCCTGAGAGAGTAATACCTAGCTCTCCCTTTTCTAATGTCGGATGAGATCTATGTGGACCCTTTGAAATAAAATACAAGGGCCAGAGAAAGGGTACCCTCCAAAAAATCTATGTAACTATATTTGTATGTATGGTCACTAAGGCTGTACACTTGGATTTCGTTTCAGACTTAACATCTGAAGCAATAATTGCTACTTTAAAGCGATTTTTCTCTCGTCGTGGGAAAAGTTCAACAATTTTTAGCGACAACGCTACAAATTTTATTGGGGCTTCAGCAGAACTTAAGCGTCTACGAAAACTTATGAATAGCGAAGAAATCTCTAACCTTTTGGCATCAGAGGGCATCTGCTGGAAATTTTCTCCTCCTAGAGCACCCAACTTCGGTGGCCTTTGGGAAGCGGGAGTTAAAGCATTCAAATATCATTTTAAGAGAGTAGTGGGTTCAGCTCATTTAACTTTAGAGGAATTTCTAACGGTAATTGCACAAATCGAGGGCATATTAAATTCGCGGCCACTTTCTCCTTTGTCGATAGATGCCGACAGTTTTGAAGTATTGACTCCTGGTCACTTCCTCATAGGAAGACCGCTTAATGCGCTTCCAGAGCCAAATTTAATTGAGGTAAAGGATAACTTATTAAACAAATGGCAAAAAATGGTTCAAATTATATGGAAGCGTTGGCAGAATAATTATCTTAGTTACTTACAACAACGAAACAAATGGCTATTCAAAAAGCCAAATATTTTTCCATGTATGTTGGTATTAGTAAAGGAATCACAACTTCCTATTTGCACTTGGTCTCTAGGCCGTATTACTAAAGTAATCCCAGGTGCTGACGGACATGTCAGAGTAGTAGAGGTACGAACTGCGAAGGGCATTTTTAAAAGATCTGCCTCTAAAATTAGTATTTTGAAATTAGTAATGAAATTAATGCTCAGTAACTATTTAATATTTTTTTATTATTATTATTCTTAATTGCATAATTATGGTGATGGTTTTAATTGCTTATAATTGTATCATGTTGATTTCTTTATTATCTGTGTTACATTTGTTATATATTGAAATACTTGTATTATTTCAACGCCGGGCGGGATGTTGCGTATGTATTGGCGATGGAACATTCCCCCCCCCCCCCGCTCTTTTTTTGTTTCTGGCAACCCGTTAATGTAACCTTGTGTGTGTGAGCAGGTGTGCTCGGAACTCGGTGGCGACAAGCCGGCGTTGCTGTCTTCTCTTCATCGTATTTATTAACTAAATAAATACTATAGCATTTGATACAGTCCACTTTGTTCTAAGTATTCGCAGAACTAGTACGAAACCTCCGCACATTTTTGGTCCTAAGCGACCCGGAGGTAATCAGCGCATCTTCAGTGTTTAACGAAAAACTTGTGATTTCTTTATCTTCAACAAGAAGATCAACAGTATGTCGGACGCAGCAGTTACGACTCTAAATCGAAAGCGCGGCAACATCAAGTCTCAGCTCACCAAAATATCCAAAGCTATTAACGAAAATACTTTCGAAATATCTGAATGGCAGTCTCATTTGGAGTGTTTAACTAGAATAGAAGAAAGGTTCGAAGTTATCAAGGAGGATTATTATAAAATCGTGAAAGAGGACGAATTTGAACAAACAGAGGAGCAACTGTCTCTACTGGATGAGGACATTAGAACAATAGAGGTAAGTCTTAAAACCTCTATTAAGAAATTTTATTGTGAATCTAATGTTAGCGCTTCTTCAAGTAATGATATAAGTGTTAATAATCATAAAGCAATTATAAAACTGCCCAAAATTCCATTACCGGTTTTTACTGGAATAATTGAGGAGTGGAGCATTTTTAAAACGGCCTTTAATACGCTCATTACTGAAAATTCTGATTTGAAAAACGATGAAAAGCTTTTCTATCTTCGTGGGGCTTTATTGGGGGAACCCAAAAGCATACAAACCCCAGACGATAGTTATACGTCTCTTTTTAGTGCATAAGAACAACGGTATGAGAACAAAAGAAGAATAGTAGATTGTCATATAAAAAATATTCTCAACTTGTACCCAATCAAACATGAATCCGCAAAAGATCTTCGAAATTTATTAGATAGTGTTAGAAAGAACTTAAGAGCCCTTAAAGTTTCAGACTTTGAAAGAGATACATTCTTTAACGCCATATTATTAAATATACTTTTAGACAAACTTGATCGAGACACTCGTAAACAATATGAGCTCACGTTAAAAAATAACGAAGTTCCTAACTTTGACGAATTTCTCGAATTCTTAGAACGAAGATGTCAAATCTTCAATAGCATCAGTGCTAGTTCTTCTTCAAAATTCAATTCTAACTCTGACCGTTCTAAGTCTTTATTCATGAAATCTGATAAAACACAGAATAAAAAGTGCAGTCTATGCTCTGAAATCCACCCATTGTATCATTGCGAAAAATATAAGATTATGAAATTAGCAGATAGAATAAATATTGTCAAGAAAAACAAACTTTGTTTTAACTGTCTAAATTCTTCACATTTATTATCATCCTGTGATTCAAAAAATACTTGCTTTGTTTGCAAATCAAAATTTCATCATACTTCCCTACATAAATATTCAGCGCCGCAAACTGATCATTACGAGGCCAGATCAAACGTCGCAGACACAGCGGCGACGGCTTTTACGCAAAGAGAGAATTCTGAAAACGATGATACTCCCAAACATTCGTTTTTTTCTCATGGAAACAATAAATCCGTTTTGATAAACACGGCGATAATTTATATTACAGATTCTAATGGGGTTAAAAGACCGTTACGCGGCATTTTGGACTCTGCGTCAGAAAGTAATTTTATCTCATTTCACGCAGCAACTTTGTTGGGATTAAAGAAAGAAAAAATTCATATACCGATTGCGGGTTTGAATGATTCAACAATAAATATAAAAGCAAAAACTGCAGTTTGTTTATCTAATAAAAGCGGGGATTCTCAATGGAATATTGATTGTCTGATCACTCCGAAAATAACAAATTTCAGTCCGTCTAGAAAGATAAGCATTTCTAATTTGAGCATTCCACAAAACATAAAATTGGCGGACCCTGAATTCTTCATTCCGCAAAAAATAGATTTACTTCTGGGTGCGGAATTGTTTTTCGAATTTTTAAATGCTGATCAAATAAAACTGAAAGATAATTTAATTCTGCAATCAACTTGTTTTGGATATCTGGTATCCGGTAGTGTTTATGATAATAATATAAAGCATAATGAAACCCATTGTTTTCTAACAAAAAATCTAGAAACACTCAATAAGACCTTGACCTCATTTTGGGAAATAGAGAATGTTGATGATTTAAAGCCGTGCAGCAGTGATGAATTAACATATTGTAATCAACATTTTGATAAAACGCATTTCAGAAAGGAGGATGGGAGATACATAGTTGAAATGCCGTTCAAACCAGAAATTTCTGAAACTAATTTAGGAAATTCGAAAAAAATCACATCTAAAAGATTAGATTATTTGTGGCAACGTTTAGAGCGTGATCCAACAATGAAAAATTTGTACATAGATTTTCTAAATGAATATAAGTATTTGAATCATATGCATGAAATAGAGGAAAATAGTGATTTTGAAGACTGTTTTTATTTACCTCATCACGGAATCCTGCGACCATCAAACAAAACTACCAAACTGCGCGTCGTTTTTGACGCAAGTGCAAAATCAACAACTGAAAAATCTTTAAATGATATGTTATATAAGGGAGGGGTGCTTCAGGAAGATCTCTTTCCAATATTAGTAAGATTTAGAAAGCACATTTACGCATTTACGGCAGATATTAAAAAAATGTTTAGAACGATAGAAATTAACCCGTCACAGCATAAATTCCTAAAAATTCTCTGGAAGGACAGTAAGTCATCGCCTGTCAAAGTTTTCCAACTCTCAACCGTTACCTACGGGACCGCCTGCGCCCCATATCTAGCAACCAAAACTTTGCAACAACTTGCTTTGGATGAAAAAAGGGACTTCCCATTGGCTTCGAATATTTTATTAAATGATTTCTATATGGACGATTGCTTGTCTGGTGCTTCAGATTTAACCCAGATGCAATTAATTCAGCGAGAATTAACGCAACTTCTCCTAAGAGGAGGCATGAGCTTGCACAAATGGTGCTCCAATGGAGTACGGTCTAACGCAGCTATACTCAACCTGCGACCCGCGGGCCGCATGTGGCCCGGAAACCTTTCATGTGCGGCCCGAGATATATCATCAATAACCTCTATTTATTACATTTACTGAGATGTGTACAAAAGTTTTTAAGACCTTCACTGTTCTTTTATATATTTTCATGGGAAGCCAAAATCTATCCTGTTATTTAAATTAAAATGATCTTAAATACCGTTTCCTTAGTCAAAAATTCTTTTTATATGTAGTTCTATTTGTACTATAGTGGTGTATACATTTCTTAATCTTCAGCACTAAACCAATATTATTCCAATTTATCACATTTGCACTTACATTTCTACACTTAAAAAAAGCTTTTTTATTGAGAAAAGATTGATTTATTAAAACAAATCACGTGATTTTTTTTCTTTAAAACTTCGAAATGCTACATTGTTAGATTATTACGTTTCACTAATGTTTATTACGGAAGAACGTTTACCGCGGAAAAAAATGGCAGCGAAACGTTTTATACCGCTATTTCTACATGTTTTGCAATTGAAATCTACCACAAAGTTTATTGTTTGGAAATAGTTGTGTTAAAATTAATTTGGTAATGTTTGTTTTGGGACAAACGTCCAATCCTACTGATTATATTAACTTTATTAAATAGGTTTGTTATGCTACTTTCTTTTAATCTTACTATTTAAATTACACTTCTTTTACATTATAATATAATTGTGTTGTGGCCCGCCTAACGTTCGAAATATATGTTTGCGGCCCGTGAGAAAAAAAGGTTGAGTATGGCTGGTCTAAGGATCAGGAAATATTTCCCCTTGACAGAAATTCCGAGGAAATTGTGACAAAAACTCTAGGAATGCTATGGAATAGCTTCAGTGATACATTTACCTACAAAGTAAACATAAGTGAAAAACAAAACTTTACTAAAAGAGATGTCCTTTCACAAATAGCTCGTATCTATGACCCCCTTGGTCTACTTGGACCGGTGATAGCAAAGGCAAATATCTTCAAAAGGACTCTTTTTAACATTAATGACTCTAATTTTATGAATGGTTTATTTAACTAATAATTTTTTGAAATTAATTAGAATTCTAGCCTTTATTTATAGATTTATTAGAAATTGTAAGGAGCGCGATAAATTAAAGGGTCCTCTTTTTGCCAACGAGATCCAGAAATCGGAAATTTACTTATTGCAATACATTCAGGTAAAGTATTTTACACATGAAATTGATGCCTTGAAAAAAGGTTCTTCAGTCCCTCCTGCAAGTAAGTTAAAATTTCTGAATCCTTTTTTAGATTGTAATGAACTAATCAGAGTAGGTGGGAGACTCTCACATGCGAACATAAATTATAAAAGCAAATATCCCATAGTTTTGCCAGCAAAGGATAGGTTAACTAAACTTATTTTTCAATACTATCATCTTCGTGATTTTCATGTAGGACCCCAGGCTCTTTTGAATACTGTACGTCTAAAATATTGGCCACTTAGCGGCAGAAACATTGCACGTAAGGTTGTGCATGAATGTGTACAATGCTTCAAAGTTAAGCCCATAATGGCTAACCAGCTGATGGGGGATCTCCCTCCTGAGAGAGTAATACCTAGCTCTCCCTTTTCTAATGTCGGATTAGATCTATGTGGACCCTTTGAAATAAAATACAAGGGCCAGAGAAAGGGTACCCTCCAAAAAATCTATGTAACTATATTTGTATGTATGGTCACTAAGGCTGTACACTTGGATTTCGTTTCAGACTTAACATCTGAAGCAATAATTGCTACTTTAAAGCGATTTTTCTCTCGTCGTGGGAAAAGTTCAACAATTTTTAGCGACAACGCTACAAATTTTATTGGGGCTTCAGCAGAACTTAAGCGTCTACGAAAACTTATGAATAGCGAAGAAATCTCTAACCTTTTGGCATCAGAGGGCATCTGCTGGAAATTTTCTCCTCCTAGAGCACCCAACTTCGGTGGCCTTTGGGAAGCGGGAGTTAAAGCATTCAAATATCATTTTAAGAGAGTAGTGGGTTCAGCTCATTTAACTTTAGAGGAATTTCTAACGGTAATTGCACAAATCGAGGGCATATTAAATTCGCGGCCACTTTCTCCTTTGTCGATAGATGCCGACAGTTTTGAAGTATTGACTCCTGGTCACTTCCTCATAGGAAGACCGCTTAATGCGCTTCCAGAGCCAAATTTAATTGAGGTAAAGGATAACTTATTAAACAAATGGCAAAAAATGGTTCAAATTATATGGAAGCGTTGGCAGAATAATTATCTTAGTTACTTACAACAACGAAACAAATGGCTATTCAAAAAGCCAAATATTTTTCCATGTATGTTGGTATTAGTAAAGGAATCACAACTTCCTATTTGCACTTGGTCTCTAGGCCGTATTACTAAAGTAATCCCAGGTGCTGACGGACATGTCAGAGTAGTAGAGGTACGAACTGCGAAGGGCATTTTTAAAAGATCTGCCTCTAAAATTAGTATTTTGAAATTAGTAATGAAATTAATGCTCAGTAACTATTTAATATTTTTTTATTATTATTATTCTTAATTGCATAATTATGGTGATGGTTTTAATTGCTTATAATTGTATCATGTTGATTTCTTTATTATCTGTGTTACATTTGTTATATATTGAAATACTTGTATTATTTCAACGCCGGGCGGGATGTTGCGTATGTATTGGCGATGGAACATTCCCCCCCCCCGCTCTTTTTTTGTTTCTGGCAACCCGTTAATGTAACCTTGTGTGTGTGAGCAGGTGTGCTCGGAACTCGGTGGCGACAAGCCGGCGTTGCTGTCTTCTCTTCATCGTATTTATTAACTAAATAAATACTATAGCATTTGATACAGTCCACTTTGTTCTAAGTATTCGCATAACTAGTACGAAACCACCGCACAATCAACATTGCGTCGAAAGACTTTTTTTTTATTTATTTCGAAAAATTATCGCACAATTTTAAAAGTTCTTAGAGCAAGAGAAAAGAAAATCTGAAAGTATTCGGAATTTTGTGATAGACATTACATTTACTTACATTTGTATTCATAAAAACTAAATCTACAATGGTACATGAAAATGTCGTCATTTTCTAAACGCTTTCTGTCGTAACGTCAGTACCTAATGAAGTTTTGTTTGAAAAGGGAAAGAACTGACTCTAAAACACGGTTGCTATGTTTCATTTTCTATTAAATATAAATTATAGAAAATGTTACCACTACATGTAAAGTATTAAAACAATTAGCTATAAGAGATAAGTATACAAACGAAATAGGAAATAAAACATAGTAACCGCTTTTTTAGAGTCAGTTTGACGTCACACTGAAAACTTCTCATATAAATCGACGTCATATTTAGTAAATTATTTTTGTTTATTATAATTTTTCCTGCGTTTTGTTTTTCTTGAAATTGAAATTTCTGTGTTATAGTAGGTGTTTTAAATCCAAATACATATAAATTTAAGTGAATGTACTATGTCCTTTTACCAATTTTTTTTTTTTTTGGGGGGGGGGGGGTGGCAAAAGGAAAAAAAACAAAATTACATTAGAAAATTAAAAAAAAATAGATTTGTATCAAGATAAACTATGATAGGGGGTTGAAAAAAAGAGGTAAAGAGTGGTCTGAGAAATTTTTAAAGTACCCAATAATTTTACTCTTGTTCTAAAAGGTATGTATATCAAGTTTCTTGCAAATTGGTAAAAAATTGTAGATTTGTATAAGGAACATACACCCGCTGATTTATATGTAATAGAGAGAGAGAGTAGCAGACATAAAGAAATAAGAAATAAATTGAATTTTCAAGGAGAATTAGTAAAGTGGTACAGTTCTTTTTTTTTCACACTTACGAGGTTTGGAAGTTTTACCTAGGTATACAAATTCCTGTATGCAATTTGGACCCATTTGCATAAACAAAAATGTTATAAGCTGATTTTTAAGTATTTAAGTATTTTAAGTAATTTTTAAGTATTTTAACGCTTTTATAAGTACGCCATACCTTTTTTTTACAATAAAATCATTTTCTCAATTTTGCTATAATGTATATCATGATTTTACACTGGTGTTCTTTTATTAAAGAAGTCGTTAATTAATGACATCTATAAATTCTTTTACGTTATATAGATATTCATTACACGTATGAAAATTGATCAAGAAAGTAAGTTCCCACCAATGGATAAGAGGTTCTGTTCTCAAAGCTGGTAGACGACAGGTGCTGGACTAGAACCCGGTCGCCCCCGTCTGTTTAGAGTTCGCCCGTCTGCTAACTGTTCAGAGTTTTCCGTGGTTTTCTCCAAAACTTATGTAACCTTGCGTAAATACGACTTAAAAGACCCCCACGGAGGGCACCCTTTCCCCCTTCCTCGGCCTATATCCCTCGTGTAGATAATCGGTTGTAATAAACAAAACCAACACCAAGAAAGTAAGAAGGTTTCTTCTATTTTAAACGTTAAGCATCTTTGTTTCAAATTTTAAAATTGTGAGGTGTGCATGCTAAGAAAAATACCAACGCAAAGTCATGTGACACATTTTATTAATAGGGAGAAGATGATTTTAGTAAAAATGGTACGACGTACTCCGGAGCAAACGAAAGATTCAGGAGGCAGTACTCCATCGATCTCGGTTGCTTTTAAGTCTATCTTGATCACATGGCAGTTCGACAATAGATTGAAACCAGTCTATCGTGATCACGTGACAGCCAAGAGATGTGGAAGAAACGCGCATCTGGAAGTGGTGGAAGAGACCGTGGAAGAAACGGCCTCTTTCGCTGGCTGAAAACGTACTTTAAAACAAATAAAATACTAAAAAATTCTATCAGCTATAACTTTTTTGTTTATGCATATGAGTCCGGATTTCACACGGAATTTTTTTACACCTAGAGAAGACCATCCAACCTCCAAAGTGTGAAAAATATTAGATTGCACCACTTTACTAACTCTCCTTGTTAGAGCTTTGATATCCATCAAAATATCTAATATGTCTACTTCTAAACAAATGAGGGTAGGACAACGAATCCTAATTAGAGCAAATACGTGATTCCTTTCACGTTTTTATACTTCTTCAAGCTAAAAGAGAAGCCTATTAAAACAATTTTCATACTACGTTTACGTTTTAACAGATTCTCTAATTATTTCACTAAGTTCGTGTTCTTTGTGAAATGTCCCTTATTAATGTACATTTTATCACTTTATGTTAATTTTTTTTAATTTTGCGTGAGAGAAGTTTGTGAATTTGTGTCTGTGTAGATTTAAAAACAAAATTGAAGGACAACCTGATATGTTACGATTGTCACAATATTGATCTCAGCGTTCATAGTCTGAGATAAAAAAAATTCTTACATAGAGTAAAATTTTGATTTCTGTAATTTTTTCAGATTAAAGTTTGGCAGCAAATATGGTAACTTTAATTAACCAGGCATACGATCGTCTTTAAGAGGGACCTGTATATCGGTCAGAATTATAAATTATTCTTGTTTTGCATGAATGTAAGACACGTGATTGAATTAATAGACATTAGCACTGAGAAAAGCAATTTCAAAACAACAATATTTTGAATTAGTACTGTGTGCGTATATGCGTAACGAGAACATTTGCATTGAATCAATCTCATTTGAATTACATAAAATTTGGCACGAGGTATTTTTCAATTTTAAAAAAGCAATAAGGAAATATTAATTTTCATGTTTACAGTTATATTTTAAGCGCATACTTTTACTACATATATGATCTCGTGATTTATGTTTTCAAGTTTATTTTAAACAAGAACGAAAAATCATGCGTCAAGCATAGATTATGTAACACTTTCCAACGCTTCCAAAATAATTTTACAAATCATTACCGTTTAATAAGCTGAAAGATAACATCTAAGTAAACAATTTGGAAAACGCATAACATATTTAAAAACGTAATTTCAGGAATTTCCAACATATACAATATTCGGAAAAATATCCGAATACTTTTATTCAGCCCTGTATATGATGATATTTGTATATATACTACATAGGATGCTAAATTTTAGTTTAGTTAGGAAAGGCGTAGCACAGTTTAAAATTCTCCTTCTGGAGTTTCTTTCAATAAACGGAAATGTGTTTGTGAACTTTTGTACTGCCCTGTATATGAAATGCAGAATTTATACACACCAAGTAATAGACAAGGAGTGAGTTAAATTTTAAATCGCGTTCAGCAACTTAAAACGCACTTCCAGGAATTATTGTTAACAGACAGTAAAGAATTCTTTTGTGTGTCCCTGTAAATAAACGATGACTGCTATACACACTATATTCTGAAGTAAGCCTCTTGTAATGCACCTTAGTGATATATATAAATTTCAATGCGTTTAAAATAGTGAAACATTATTTAATTAAACCGCAGACGATTTTTCTCCATAGACGCAATGTAAAGGAATTCTTTTGACTGTCCCTGTAAAGTAACTATAGGTGCTATGCACACCCTATTCATATTAAGCTTCTTGTAATGCACCTTAGGGATATATATCAATTATAATGTGTTTGAAATTGTGTAACATCATTAAAATAACCCGCAAATGATTTTTCCCCATAGACCGTAATGTAACGGAATTCTTTTGAGTGTCCCTGTAAAAAAAAACTATAAGTGCTACACACTTCAGTTGAAATAGGGAACATGCTATAGATAACGACAATAACATATAAAAATTGCAGTGCAATCCGAGCATATTTACGGGAGTTAGAGCACGGACAGACGGCAGACGGCAGACGGCAGACTTCAGACGGCCATACGGCCATACGGCAAACAAACCAAAGTCATAAACACTTTTCAACTAGGTTGGAAAGTGTTAAAAATTTGCGATAATAGTTTGTTTATCATTTTAGATCTTGATAATAGCCCCGTTTGAGCGTTGAATTAAAAGGGTTTTGTAAACCTTTTTGTGTTCTGTTTGTATCACTTAAGCATTTTTATCTATAATTTGAAGCATTCAGCATTTATTTTTATTATTTTTTTTTAACAATTTCTGTTTCTTTTTTTAGCACTTTCCAACCTAGTTGAAAAGTGCTTATGACTTCGGTTTGTCTGGCCGTATGGCCGTCTGTCCGTGCTCTAACTCCCGTAAATATGCTCGGATTGCTCTGCAATTTTTATATGTTATTGTCGTTATCTATGGCACGTTCCCTATTTCAACTGAAGTGTGTAGCACTTATAGTTTTCTTACAGGGACACTCAAAAGAATTCCGTTACATTGCGGTCTATGGGGAAAAATCATTTGCGGTTTATTTTAAAAATGTTGCACTATTGTAAACGCATTGAAATTTATATAGATCACTAAGATGCATTAGAAGAAGCTTAATATGGAATAGTAGATGTATAGCACTTAGAGTTACTTTACAGGGACAGTCAAAATAATTCCGTTACATTACGTCTATGGAGAAAAATCGTCTGCGGCTTATTTAAATAATGTTCCACTATTTTAAACGCATTGAAGTTTATATATATTACTAAGGTGCATTACAAGAGGCTTACTACAGAATAGTGTGTGTATAGCAGTCATCGTTCATTTACAGGGACACACAAAAGAATTCTCTACTGTCTGTTAACAATAATTCCTGGAAGTGCGTTTTAAGTTACTGAACGCGATTTTAATCTTAACTAGCTTTTTGTCTATTACGTGGTGTGTATAAATTCTGTAGATCCTATACAGGGCAGCACAAAAGTTCGCGAACACATTTCCGTTTATTGACAGAAACTCCAGAAGGAGAATTTAAACGGTGCTACGCGTTTCCTAACTAAACTAAAATTTAGCATCCTATGTATATATACAAATCTATAGATCATATACAGGGCTACATAAAAGTATTCGGATATTTTTCCGAATATTGTATATATTGAAAATTCCTGAAATTACGTTTTTAAATATGTTATGCGTTTTCCAAATTGTTTACTTAGATGTCATCTTTCAGCTTATTAAACGGTAATGATTTGTAAAATTATTTTAGAAGCGTTGGAAAGTGCTACATAATCTATGCTTGACGCATGATTTTTCGTTCTTGTTTTTTTTTTTTTTAACCTTGTGCATTTTAATTGGATAACTTCCATTAAATTTCTAAAAATACTTTTAAAAATACATTTTAATTAATTTCTTTAATACGAATGTAACAAAGTTTTAAAAAACACATTCTAATTTTTTTAATTACATTCAATGTTTCATTTTCATTCAACGAAAAATAAACTGAATTATTTTTACTAAACATCTAATAGTTTATAACATCTCAGAATGTTTTCTTAATCTAAATTTTACAAATCGTTCTAGCATAAATAAATGCATCTTCTAGAAAATAATTTGTATTCAAATGCTTTAATTAATTGATATATATATAAAGGAAAAAAATATATGCATTATCTGATGATGAAATGATAGAGTAAATATGGAAATATTGTGCTTTGATATAAATATGTATCGAAAAAACTGTTTTAGACCTTTAAACAAAATAAATATACTGTGATCAAAAGATATCCGAATTGCTTCATTTAAAATAGCTTTATAGTTAAATATCGTCTGCAAACTTTTATAAAAAAAATTTATGACTTCTATAAACATCTGGCAATAGTTAGGAATTTATTTCATTTTATCGTTTAAAAATAACTTTGTTTTTAATGCGATAAGAATTTTCATTCTGTTGCTTTTCCGAAAGGGCGAATATTATTGAGCAAAGAACGTGCATTAAATTTTGTTTTCACAATGACATTTCTGCTACAAAAGCATTTGAAATGTTGCAAAAAGCTTGTAAAGATGACTGTTTATCAAAAACAACAGTATTTGATTGGTATAAAAAGTTTAAAGGTGGTAGAGAATCCGTCGCTCAAAAATCAAAGTAATGTTCACTGTTTCCTTTGATTCTCGTGGTGTTGTGCATTATGAATTCCTATCAACTGACCAGAAAGTCAATAAAAATTATTATAGAGTGTTTTGCGCAGTTTGCGTGAAGCAATTCGTCGAAAACGGCCTGAAATGTGGTGAGAAAACTCATGGGTTTTACACCATGCGCCTTCTCACAGTGCCATTATTATTCGTGAGTTTTCGTGGTTGACATTCAACAAATACGGATCCACAAGCTCACAAGCTCCGTATTCACCTGATATGGCACCGTGTGACTTTCTCTTATTTTCAAGGTTGAAATTGCCACTTCGTGGTCACCGTTTTGATTTATTATTTCGATAAAAGAAAATTCTCTACTAACTCTGAAGGAATGTCACAAAAATGACTTTAAGGTATGTTTTGATGATTTGAAAAAACCTTGGCAGAAGTGCATTGCAGTTGAAGGAGATTAATTTGAAGAAGATGCAATAAATTTTGACCAAAAAACTGATACATTTTGTTTTCTGTCACTATTCACAGTATTATTATGTCACAGTATTATTGTGTCACAGTCATTATGTCACAGTATTCAGTTACTTAATTATTCACCTATAAACACTTTCTAATTATTTTTAACTCAGAAGAAGCCTAAAATAGCTGCATAGGCTCAATTTACTACAGTTTCCAGGTAATATGATTAGTAGATTTTCCCAACTCATAAATCAACAAGAAAGAAAATCATTCGTCAAGCATGGATTGTGAAACAATTATGAGTATATAATTTACGATAATTTTTATCATGATTTTATATCCATAATGTGTATAGATAATAGACGTATATCAGTGTTTTGTTTTTCATTTACCTATATTCAACACGTCCTTTCTATTTACAATTTCCCTTTTATCCGAAGTGGTTCCTGATAACATTAGCTCGGATAATCGAAGTCCATTGTATGTAACTGCAAAGCATGGTGTAAGAAATGATAATTAGTCGGATGTGCTGTGCCAATCCCAAAACTTTCTTATCTCTCATGCAAGTTTTTTTATTACACGTCAAGTTTTTTGTCAATAAATGTTTCAAAACTATGGGAAGTGGAAGAATTGCAATGAAGTCTAATCAACCAGTAATATATCAAAAAACATGAAAAATTTTGCTTATTACAAATATAAAAATTAAACCTAGATTGGACAATTGACTGATTCTTTTTCTTCAACAGCTACCATATCCGTCCCGAAAATCGAACAAAATTCGCTATTACAGCGCCACCTTCAGTTCGATTTTCTCCAAAATTTTATACAAACCTCGGCTTACTACGTTACATCTAAATATAAAATTTCGTCGAAAAATATAAGTAAATTCTTCGCTTAAACTTCAAAAATCCGAGAAAATCGCACAAAAATTGTTATCACAGCGTCCCTTCCGGCAGAATATCCTTATTTTCCATTGGGATTTGACGTCCATAATCAAAAACATATATATAGTTTTGTTCAGTTCTATGCATAAATTACACTTTTCGATGATACAAAGAGGACACACGCACAGATACACAAACACACACACACACACACGCGGACACGCACAGACACGCGGACACGCGGACAGACAAACATTTTGAAAAACATGTTTTTCGGTATCTCTGACCTCTAAACCGCGTAAATCCTTCGAAAACCAGAATTCGAAAAAAATTCGATTGCTATACTTTCTTCTATTATAGGTAAGAAGAAAAACACCAGAAGAAACAACGAAATTTTGAAGAAAATAAATTTCTTTGTGGAAGTTACCTTCCTCTTTTACAAATGCTCCCCACTTCAAATAATGTATGAATTGTAAATTTAAGCAAGGGGTACGGAATTATGCAACCTTCTTCAAAATTATAAAAATTGAATTACTTTCGTTTTTGCTTGCTCAGAGGAAAGGGGATTAATTCTGTTCAGTTACTACACTAGCTGCTGTTAGCAGAGAGCAAGGCTGCTTAAATTGATTTTTGAACATTTTTAGATCTATAATGTTTCTCATAGTGTTTAAATGTTGTAGAAATTATTGCGATTTCATCTACCAGACAATTACCGAGATATTAATTAATTTTTGTTCATTAACTGCAACTGCAATTTTTCATAATTTACAAGTTATAAACGTAATGAATGGAGTACATAAACCTCTTTCATTAATGTTACATATAAACGTACAATTGTATTGAAATTTGATAAAATTTTTGCTTCAACTGTTTTCAAGATGTCTGACGTTATCTTCTGCAAATTTAGTGTTTAGGAAGGAATTTCTTGCCAGTTCTTGATCATCCTTTCTTGTCTTGTTGTCTGGTGGTTTTCTTTCCAGAGCTGTTCCAGCTGTTTCCAGAGCTGCTTGGAAAAATTTTTGGGTTGGTTGTTGATCTGACGAGTCGTTTTGACACCTTTAGATATCCGTTTTTTACGATCTTCTGCTTTCATTACCTAAAAAAGTAATAATTTACTTCAAAGAGGCAGTGTCTGATTTACGGCAGGGCATTTGGGGCACGGGCCCAGGGCCCCCGATTTTCAGGGGCCCCCAAATGCTACTAAAGATTTTCCAATTATTGGCCAAAACAGTCTTAACTTTCAAAAAACAAAATTAAAATGGAAAAATCTGTTTGTCAGAGATTGTCTATGATATGTCAAAGTAACTTCATTTTTTGCTGATTGTCTTATTACAATTTATGTACAGTAATGTACAGAACTCCATTGTTTGGATCGCCATATTATTTCATTTTTATTTATTTTACATGTAAGGCCCTCATGGTTAACATGGACAAAGCCGTGTGGTTCTGCTAGTTACTTGTGTAAATTTAGTTTTCTTTATACAAAGCTTGTATTTGAAAGAAAAAGTTGTTTGATTAATAGGTTATGCTAATATTTTACATAATTATAGCTTGGTAAATTTATTATTAGTTGTTGCATACTTTATTATTCCAGATATATGGACTTACATAGAGAAAGCTAATCAGTACAACACAGTTTATTATAAAATTCAATTAAAAATTCATAATTATCAAATAACTATTTAAAAGTAAATTAATGATTATCAAATTTATTTTTTTTAATTAATATTTTAAAGAAATCATCAAAGTCAATAGTGGTTATCTTAATAAGCACTGCTTTCGATATTGCATTTTTTTATTCAAAGAATCTGTGCGAGGGGGCCCCCATACGCATCTGTGCCCAGGGCCCCCAAATTTCTAAATCGGTCCCTGCAAAGAGGCACATGATAAATAAAAACTCTGAATGACATACATAAAGTATGCGTTTTTGTATCTTTTAATCAGTGCTACCAACATATAAAGGTAGAAATGGACTAAAGGTTAAATTTTTTATCGGAGGAAAAATGCTAAATAGAGCTAAATTTTTATCAAAAGTGCAAAGAAAAAATAAATACACAAATGAGTACAGGATACAATTGTTATAAGTTGTATTAATGTTTTCAGTACTTATTAGGAAATCACACTTGTTATGGGCGATTTTTAATTGCATTACATTTCAGTAGTTAAATCAAATTTAAGAGAGCGAGCACTAATCATATGTTTTTATTTAAAGAAATAGCTAATAATTAAGCAAGTGACAAAGGCAAGAATTTCCTTAACAGAAGCATTTGTAAATATCAATGATTAAGTTTAATATTTCACAAAGCATTTCTAAAACGAACACAAATAGATGAAACTCGACTTAAACACTGAATTTCGTCGCGACTGAAACGCCGCTCTTTTTGTGCTAATGTCACATTAGTACAACTGACTGATATTTTCAACGTGCCTATGTCAACTTGTCTAACTTAGGTTAGGTTACAGTGTGAATACAGTGACGTTGTCATTATACTTGTGTTTTAGCGTATATGTGTTTTTAAAAAATGCCGGGTTTTTTTTTTCATTTTATTTTAATTTTGATCGGCCGAACTGTTCGGATATGGAAAAAAACGAAAGATATAATCTTAACGTTTATACTTTTATGTTTAAAATGCCGCAATCAGTTTGAAAAAATATTGTTGTTAATTCTTTGAAAAAAAAATTCTCAAAAAAGGCTGTTTTCGCGGTAAACATTTTCCTCCTTATGCTAACGCCCTCCCCAATGCGCAATTTTAGATGTACCGATAAAAAAAATATTTTCTTAAAGATAAGATCTTCTTCTAATCGTTCATGTAATCAGTTTTTGAAAATACGAATTTTAACCCTTTAAAAAAAATTGACCGCCTGTCACTTTGCGCTTCCCAGAAACGATTTTTTCTACGCTAAAGGTAGTTAACCGTCCGTATTTCGACACAATGTTTTTAGAGCATCTCGGCAGACTTCATTTACATCTACTACAAGAACGTCGAAACGTTCGGACGAGTAGGATTATTTAAAAAATAATAAAATCTGAGAAAATTTCGACGAAAAACTAAAAAGCGGGGAGTATCGGCGCAGTTTCGCTCGGCTTCGGCTCACTTTTTCACTACTAAATATGCATATTTTTCGCGAAATTTTATAGAGGGCTCGGATACAGTTATATTTATAACCTATTAAAATTTCAGGCAGCTCGGACGACGAGAACTATTTTTATTTCTGTTGTTATGTTAAAGAACCCGACTAGACTAACAAAAACTAGAAAAAAAGGAGAAGGAAACATATTTCTTGTACAACTAGATATCAATATTTTTTCACAAATTTTTAACACGGGCTGCAAAACTATTATATTTGTAACCTTTAAGAACACCAAAGAGTTTGGACAACGAGAACTATATATTTTTAAATACTGAACGAGCCCAGGTGACAAAATTAATTGCTGGATTACGTAGTACATTACAAGGCCTTCGAGATAAGTTTTCAACAAAATTTCCAGGAAGTAGAAAATTTGGCTGAAGAAACTGGTACAGAGAAGGGTTTTCTTAAAAAACGAAAGAGAAAAGTTAAGAGAATGAAAATAGGTGAAACACTAGATGAAGGAAGCAACTTAACACCCGAAGAATTATTTAAAATGCAAATTTACAGTGTTCTTGACACTATATTGTCTCAAATAGATTGGCGTTATCAAAAGATGACAATTACTTGTGACGATTTTTGCTTTCTCTATGGCTTTTCTTTACAACACATGAGTGTTGCTGATTTTAAAAAAATCGAAAGATTACTAGATGCTGAAAGATAAAAAATTATACACGGAAGGCTCGTGGCGAAGGGGTTAAACATTGTCTAAAAGGAATAGCGGCCACTAATTCTTCAAAAATATTTTTTGAATACCTGTTTAAATTAACAAAATTTTAAAGGTGGTTTTCGAAATTCCTTTTTCACCATAGCCCCCCCCCCGTACCCAGATAAATCACCAAGGTATGACGTCAATCACTGTTAAACGGCTGGAACTCTGTAATGTGATATACATAAATATTAAATCACATTATTTCCACTCATGTTTGACGACAAATTCATTGGACTAGATTATGAATGAGTATTACGACAAAATAACTTAAAATGAGTTTTAAAAAAATACTTTCAATAATCAGTATATATAACATATCGGTGAGCGAGTATTCGTTGATATTTTACAGATTAGAGTGTTTTTTCGTGAAATTATAGATTATAATACACACTGCAAATTGTACGAATTTTTGTAATAGTTTTGCATTCTTTTAAATAACCAAAATTTTTCGATGTTTTTTTTTCTAAACATTATAAAAACTTTGTTTGTTTGGCTGTTTCGAATCTATCTTATTGATTTAAAAAAGAATCTGCGTAAAGCAATATTTACATGTTACACATATCAAGCAATTTTTTTGCCAATATAGATGAACTTAAAATGATTTGCATCATTAATTGTTAATTATAGAAAATCAAACTAAAAGTTCCGAAAATAATGACTTACGTAATAAATCACTTATTTCATCTAATAAATAAAACTTTAGGGGGGGAAATGTAATGGGTTCGGGTAAAGTCAATATAATCGATTTGACCAAATGATGTCATAGATCCCAGGACCTACAAACTCAAATTTGTTAAACTGACTGAATTACGCGCTTTTAAACTTTGTATATAGTAGCTGGATTATAATCGAGAAACAGACATGGTCTGTTTTATGTTTTTTTAAGCATGTAGATTTAAGATACTTTTTACATTTTCATTATTTGGACAGTGGCGCCAGCTTATATGGGCCCGTGGGGCTCGAGCCCACCCAACAATTTGCTATTCAGGCATACCCAATTTTCCATTGTTCTATTTCATTATTAATTTCATTGTTCCTTATTGATTGATTGATTGATTGATTGATTGATTGATTGATTGATTAATGTATTTACTTATTTTTCATCCTGTAACAAAATTTAATTTACAATTTATTAGTCAGTATAAATCAATAACCATCTGTTTTAATGCCCTGACTGATTGATGTTTAGCGTTTTAGACTTTTAATTTATAATCATATTCGTGACATAGTGATATTAAATATTATAATCTTTATAAGGAAGACTTCAAGAGAATATATTTAATAAAATTAAAACTTTATACTTTACGTTAAAATATGATTAACTTGACTTCTTGGCTAACTTCATCATCTTTCCACACTCGCCAACCCTACAAAGAAAGAAAAGAATCCAGCCGTGCCATTTTACCAAAATATATTTCAGCCCACCCAATATTTGTCCCAAGTTGGCGTCATTGTATTTGGATGCAGAATTATTGACATATTTGATTACAGGGACACACAAAAGAATTCCGTTACATTATAGTATACGGGGAAAAACTGTTTGCGAAGAATTTGATGATGTTACCATACTTCAAACATAATGAAATTAATATGCATTCACTGAGGTGGGTGGGAAAATGCTTTCTATAGAGTATAGGGTAAGTAGCATTTATGCACTGAAAAAAATGGGTACTCAAAATTGAGTAAAAAGTACTCAATTTTGAATACGTCACATACTCAAAATAGCTCCGATCCAAATGTACTCAAAATTGGGAAACACATGTACTCATTTTTGATCCCATAGATGTATTCAAATATGAACTGCTATGTACTCATTTTTGATCCCATGGATGTATTCAAATTTAAACATTTTTTATGTCGTTAAAATAAAATTTATAGGATAAAAAAAAGAAAGTTACTTCACGAGGACAACCTTATAAGGGACACCTACATTTCTGCTCATTTTTTTCATTCCTGCGTGAGTTTACAGTAAATAACAAACCCTTGCCCATGAGAGGAATCGAACCCGTGATGTCCTGTGTACTAACCTGACGACTCAGACCAACGCTCCATGAGCGGTCACGCCTCCTTCTCAAATGTTGTTAGTTATTTTGCAAAACTTGCAAAAACTTGAGGTTTCATCTGTAGATGGATTTTTTCAGTTCCAATGTTTTTAATATTTTCTTTTCATAAATTTCAATATTTTACTGTATGATTTGATGCCTTATAACACATAATTTCAATTTATTATGTATTATATGCGTAAAACATTGCATTAAAAATACTGATTGCTTCTTTTTGCAACAGTACCAACAATTTCTTTATTCGAACATATACTTTTTTTAAATTATTTGCCTGATTATCTATTTATCAATTCTAATAAAAACAACAATAATCTTAATCAGACGTGTTTATTACATGCTATTAAAATATTTTTATTAATGTCCTATTTTAAAAAAAAATATGTAAATAAATTTCTTTATAATAAATTAAATTATTATATTTCAGCTATGCTGAGAACTTTTGCGTACGGTTCGGTTAAACTAAATAGTTAAAAAAAATGATTTTTAGAGACAATTTTGAAATTAATGACCTTGGGATAGGTAGATTTAAATCTGAACTTATTGATTTTATTTAAATTAAATTAGTTTAATTTATAAAAATATAATCTAAAGAAATAAATTAAAAACGTTATAAAGTTAAAAACTTTATTTTTATAAAAGTAAAGAAAAAATATTAACTAATTTTATAAATTTAAGGAAAAAATTATAAACTTTGTAAAATTATAATTTATAAAATAATAAATTTTAGCGTAATTCATAAATTTGTAAGCCAAATCAGCTTAGTTTAATACCAATTTGCATAGCTATAATTTGCAAAGATATTATGTTATGAAACTTTTAAATAACACAATATTGCCTCACGTTAAAAAAGTTAAAATAAATTTTTAAAAAATTAGTGGGGGAAAAATCATAATTTTGAAGTACTATCAAGAAAAAAAAAAGTAGATGTGTAAAATGTGAGAAAAAAAAAAGAGTAAATGTGTTGTAGTGGATCCACTTTGATGAAAATCCCGAACAACCAGATCCACTTTTCATTTCTCTTATTCTTCGATTTTCCTTCAAATAATAGCTTTTTAGGCTCCGAAATTTCGTCATTACACATTCTGAAATATACAAGTATGTTGGGTTTGATCATATGTCCATTTTTGATCCAAAAATACTCATTTCGATATGTGTACATGAACTTACTCATTTTTAAGAATGCACATGTTCTTTTTTGATCCAAAAATACTCATTTCGAAATGAGTACATGGACTTACTCATTTTTGAGTACTTCATTTTTTACAGTGTGGTTCGTTTACATGGAAACACAAAAGTATCGCATTACATTGTGATCTATAAGTAAAAATCGTTTGCTATGAATTTTAATTAATGGTGTTGCACTATTTCAAACGAAATGAAACTGATATTCACTATTGTGGTGCACTACAACATGTTTTCTATAGATTATTGAGTACGTTGAATTTATCGTTTATATACAGAGATACTCAAAATAATTCGGTTACAAGACTGACTATGAGTGATAACTGCTGGAAGTGCGTTTTCAACTGTGGTATGCATTTTTAAACTTATTTTTAGTGTATTATGAGGTGTGCAGATCATATATAGGGCTGTACCAAAAAAATCGCACACATTACCGGCTATGGACAGTAATACCTGAAAATGTTTTTTTATTGCGTTGTGTTTTTTAAATTGTTTATTTAGCTATCTCCTTCATTGTATAAAAAAATGAATTTATTTTTATTATATCCCGATAGTTTTGGAAAGTGTTTCATAATCTATGAATTGATGCATAATTTTTGTTCTTGTGTTTCATGAAATATAAATATTTATTATACTTTCTAAGTTGAAAGCTATATTTGAAAAGGACGCGCCAGGAATGACGTTATTCTAAAAAAAGAAATCTACATTTATTTTTTAAACTCGTGATCTGTAGCTAGATAAGAAATAAATACATAAAATCTTCATATATTACGAAAAATGGCTTACTTCTGTAGAACATATACTTTTGTTAATAGACCTTATCATTTCGAACGAGAAATCCTATATGTTTCAGAGAGATTATTTTGCTCTAATATTAATGATTCAAGTTTACGTGGATATATTACGTGAATGCCACTGTTTTTAGAAGAATAAGGTAATAATAAAACAATATTTATTCAGTTTTACATTTATATATATTACTTTCATTGTCGTTGACACAGTAAATTAGTTATATAAACGGAAGTTAACAGTGATATTTGTGAGCATTCCAGTAGCCTGTTGAATATCTTTTCAAAATATATGTGTCATAAGTTTCACAAGATACCATAAATGAAATTTTAAAAGGCCTTTCTTGTCACCTCTTTGTCATTTGCAAATGATAGAAGAGCGCTGATTTATCATTCCTCCGTTCGTGCAAGACATCTGTTTCTCCCTATTCTTCATTACTCATTCTTGACTTAAGAAATGCATAATCTCGTGAAATGTCCCACTACACTAGAACAGAAGATAAATGGTGACGGCTGCTAAAAGTTCTATTTAACATCATTAACTTAAACTGGAAAATACTTAAATTTCATCAGTATTCTAGATAACGTTAAGTTGTCTGAATACGTTATTCCAGAGGCAATTTGGTTTTTAAACGACCTTAAAAAAAAAAAAAAAAGAGGTATGTTTAAGTACAGGGTGTCTCATAAATCCGTTCACATTTTAAAAATGCATTAAAAAAAATTAATATTATAAAATGTCGTATCGGAGTGCAGTTTGCAACATAAGCAGGGACGTCATTTTGAGAAGCTAGGGAGGGCAGTTAGTTGCGCTTCCCCAAGGAAATGGATATATAATAATTGGATTAATAATAACTCATTTTTCATTTATATTTTTAGAATGTTTAGTGATTTTTAAAAGTGAATTAAAGATCATTTATTTCCAAGAGAGCACTTAAATTCTATTTCTTGTTTCTTAAACATAAATAAATTAACGTTTTAATAAATCACTTCACAGGCAATAGAACAAGTATGGTATTGAAACTATATAACTATTTAGAAGTGATATATAAATTGTTCTTGCCATTTGTAGACTTACACGTATGCAATTTTATATTAAGATGCAGCTTACATCCGTTTAGTCTATCAACTTGTACACGATTTTTAAGCGCATATTTTGATTTATTTCCATTCTATCACAGAGACATAGTTTATAATAGATTTTCTTTTCTTTTTCTTTTTTTTTTTTTTTTTTTTTCATTTTGTGATTATACGGATACTGATGTATGTTAGCTGGTGACCTCAGGATGCGTAGAAGTGCTTAATTTTGAGTACCACTATTTTCGAATTGTAATCTTTGCAGAATTAATCATTTAAATAAGACGAAGATTACTATCCAAAAATAGTTTTTCCGAAAAATATGCACCTGTACGCACCTTGCACCTGATGCCGACCAAAATCTTTCCCAATCGGGCCCCGTCCCTCTTAAGGACGGTTCTGAATTATTTCTGTATTAATTGCTTCGCCTTAGATGTGTATAACAAGATCAAATAAAATGGAAGAAAGTTCTGAAATGGCGCCCCTGACCATAAGGCTTGTCGAATTCTCGTATTGTTTGTGACAATAGAAAAACAATAGTACTAAATAAACTAAAAAAGAATTTTGATTTAGAAAATTCATGAACATTTAGCAAATTGCCGTATCGGAGTGCTGTTTACACCTCTTAAGACTTGTCAAAGAGTAGTAGTTTCTGTGGCAAAAGAAAAGAGATAATTCAAAGAGTACCATAAGTCGTTCGCCTTTCAGATTTCATAAAAATTCAACAAATTGTCGTATCGGAGTGTGATTTGCCTCATAAAACTTAGAAAATGATTGGTATTTTTGTAGCAAAAAATAGTTTTAAAAATTTGAACAGTTCTTCTTTTCTTTTACCGCAAAAAATCCAACACTCTTATGAGACAATTTTCCAATTTTTTTATGAATTTTTGAAATATGGACGAATTTATGGGACGCCTTTTATGTTCGTGCATAATTTTCAAACTGGATGCATTATTTTCGATATTATTTTTCTATATTTTTGAAAAGAAAGTATTGAATGCAAGAAAATTTTCGACTTATACTTTTTGATGAATTTACACATGTAACATATTATTTTGAATCAGGGGTGGAAACTATTTTAGTTACAAATAAAACTTGATAGCTTCTTCATATATTAATAAATTTAATATTTACAACGTATTTACATGTTACTATGTACAAAATAACTCATTTAATTTAACATTACGGCTTAGCTCAGATGTCTTGTCGACAACCACTCTGTAAACATTCTTCTCTTCTGGTAAAGTCTAAATTACTCAGCTTGTCAATTCTTTTGAAAGAAAAAAAGAAAAGGAGAGAAAATATGATGGAGTGAGTATAGTTCGGGCGTTACACTCTTCCCCTCACACTGCATTACTGGTCCCTCAGATGCAGTGTGCATTTCCTGGGTGGATTCCTTCGGGATGCTTTCTGGTGACTAAATACCTCTGTTGTTCTCGTGTTTTTTTAACCTTTCGAAAATATTTGTTTGCTGGGCGTCTGACGTTTCCCGGGTCTGCCTCTTGGACGAATGAAGCCTTTAGAACATCCACCATCATCTTGCTTGTAAGGATACAAAGCTGATATATGATAATTTCCTAAGGGAGAAAAGTGGTTTTCTTTAGTAGCAATGGTATAAGAAGTAGGAGATCTTTGTTTTAAAATAACATAGGGGCCATCGCGCGACGGGGTATGAATTTATTTGCTTTGTTATTTTTCCTTTGGCTAATGGGATGCAAAGTAACCCAAACATGATCGCCTGGTTTGTATTTTTCAGAAGCTTTTAAATGTTTGTCGGCATAATATTTATGCTTATCTTGGCTTTGTTCTGCGATCTCTTATATGCATAGTAATTTTAGCAAAGTTTTTTAAATAAGGGGTTATTTCCGGTAGGAAATTATCATTCGCAATTACAGGGCGTAAGTCATGAGCAACATCATCGGAGGTACGTAATTCACGACCGAACATTAAATATGCAGCTGTGTGACCTGTGGAACTACATCTTGCAGTATTAAGGGCAAAACGGATTACTGGTAATTTTTCACTCCATGTTGTATAATCATCTCCAACTAGCATCGCTAAGCGGGGTTTTACATCTCGGTTTTTTCTTTCAACCGGATTTGCTTGAGGGTGGTACACCGGAGTTAAACTTTGATCTATCTTTAAGAGAAAACAAACTTGTTGCATCACAGCACTGATGAATTGCGGACCATTGTCGCTAATGATTTTTCTTGGAAAACCATATCTTAAATACACTTCCTCAATTAAAGTAACAGCACATTCCGTGGCTGTTGAGTTATTTAATGCGAAAAGTTCTACCCATTTAGTACTACAGTCTTCAATTATAAAAATCCACTTTTTATCATCTGCTGTTTCTGGCAAGGGTCCAAATAAGTCTATTGAGAGGGTCTCAAATCTTTGACTATGGACAGGTGTTTGTAAAAGTCCAGCAGGTTTTTGGTTACTCGCTTTATAACGAATACAATCTACACAATTTTTAACATAATCTGCGATATCTTTTCTCATTCCAGTCCAGTAATATCTTTGGGATACTCTGTAATAGGTTCCCTCGGCTCCATAATGGCCTGCGGTCGGTGAATCGTGGTAATTCTTCAAGACTTCTTTCCGTTCTTGAACAGGAACAGCCAATTGGGCTTCTTCTGAATCTGATTCTGGAGAGTAACGATATAGGACTCCTTGGTTTAAGAGGTAACCACGTTCAGTCCAATTAGAAAAATCTGTATTATTTTCTTTAGATTCAAACGCTTCAATGATTTTCTTCAAATCTTCATCCTTTAATTGCTTTTCTCGGATATCTTTAGGAGATCTAATAGGCATTTCAATCGAAATTGTGCAAATTTCACAATAGGGTTCTTCATGACTGCAAATAGGGCGAGACAACATATTAGCAACAGCGTTTGCTTTTCCTGGAATATATTCAATCTTCAGGCTGAAAGATTGTAACTGCAAAGCCCATCGGGCTAGTCTGCCTGACGGTGATTTTAAACTCATCAGCCATTTTAGGGGCTGGTGATCGGAGGCAACTGTTACTTCATGTCCTTCAATGTAGCCACGGAATTTATTTAAAGCCCAAATGACAGCAAGTGCTTCGCGCTCGGTGGTAGAATAGTTTCTTTCTGGTGCAGTTAACAAACGACTCGCATATTCTTTTGGATGCTCTTCTTCTCCCTGACCCTGGAGGAGGACAGCACCTAGAGCATATCCACTGGCATCTGTACGAAGAAGATAGGGCTTGGTCGGATCATTTTGTTTCAGTACTGGAGGATTGATTAATGAACTTTTCAATGTTTCGAAAGCGCTTTGTTCTGCTTCTTCCCACTTCCAAGTTGCATTTTTCTTCGTAAGATTACTTAAAGGTCTAGCTATATCTGAAAATTTGGGAATAAAACGTCTGTACCAGGAGCAGGATTGCAAAAAAGATTGAACTTATTTAACAGTCTTAGGAGCAGGCATTTGTTGGATGGCAGCGGTTTTTCCAGGATCAACTTCGATTCCAGAGCTTGATATCCAATGTCCTAAATATTTAACACGGGGGCAAGCAAAATTGCATTTTTCTCGATTAGCATACAATTTGAATTCCGATAGTTTATTAAAAACTGCTTCTAAGTCAGACAAATGTTTCTCAAAACTTTCGACAAAATTATAATATCATCTAAATAAGACAATACAAAGATGTCTTTGAGGGACTTTCGAAAGTTATCTATTAATCTCTGAAAAGTTGCTGGGGCATTTTTCAATCCGAAAGGCATTCTAATGTACCTAAAAGTTCCGAATGGACAAATAAATGCAGTTTTGTCTCTATCAGCAGCATTTACTTCAATTTGGTGGTATCCAGACTTCAGGTCGATAGTGGTCATATAAGGTGTATGTTTAGCTTCATGGAGCAAATCATCTACCCGCGGTAATGGATAATTATCCGTCTTTGTGATGGCATTTAATTTTCGATAATCGACGCAAAGGCGAATTTTTCCATTTGGTTTTGGGACCAATACTACAGGCGAGGCATAAGGAGATTCGCACTCTTCTATTATACCATTAGCGAGTAATTCATCTAATTCTTTACGCAAAATTTCCTTTTTTTGCAGGTGACATGCGGTAAGGGGGTACTGCTACAGGAGGATGTGATCCAGTATCAATATAATGTTTAACTTTAGGTGTAGCCTCTTCCCCTAGTTGGAAGCTACTTGTAAATTTTCCAAGCAGTTCATCCAACCTAACTCGTTGCTCTGAAGTGAGATGTCTACCTTCATCTTCTCTAAGAAAAACAGTGTCTAATTCAACGGTTTTTATTGCTAATTCACTGGGAGGTCTATATGTATCTTCGGCGAATCTATACTTCCACCTGCATCTATCAGCAAAGAACCATTCTTGATTTACTACATCCAAAACAATTTTTGCTTTGCGTAAAAAATCGATTCCCAAAATTGTACGATTATTTTTGGCATTCGGCAGAGCATAAAGTGTTGTTTTAACATCTCGACCTTCAATTTTAACATGAACTTCTGTTTTATAAACTTCGGTAGTGTTTTGTAGCCCATCCGCTAAGACTACGATCATTTGAGTTTTTTCAAACTTCACACCTTGGTCTTTTAATAAAGCATACAAAACTTCACCCGCAACGCAATGTGTTGCGCCAGCGTCAGCACAGGCTGTGCCAGAGAGACCATTTATACTTATTTTTACCAATGATGTTGGTGATGTTTGCATATTACATGTACGAAATTCTAGAGATTGAAAGTGCGCCGATACATTTTTCGGAGAACAAGTTGGACACTTGGATTTAATAACTCCCTGGTTTCCACATCCATAGCAACTTAACATTGGCCGATTTAAATTTGAAGGATAATTAATTTTTTCTCTTGGACTCATTTTGATTGCCAAATTTACCAAACTCATTTCTTTTAAAATCTAAAGGCGTTTTTTTAAAGCGATTAGAATTCCCGACCTCACTGATTTTATTTTATCTCTTTATTTCTACTTTGTGTGACCTCAAATTATCATATAAATCTAACTTTTCAGCTAATTCAACAGGATCTGATAAATTCTCCCATTGGTCTAAATAATGTTCTTTGCAATCAGGGGAAACCATTTTCTTTAATTGATCAGCAATAATTAATTCCGAAAGTTTTTCAAAGGAATTTATATTTAATTCGGATAGCCATCCCTCAAAATAGCTTCTAATTTCAAAGTAATATTCTTTCCAGCTAATATCGGTTCGCTTTGGGTGTCGATTAAATAAAACTCTAAACCTTCCAGCAACTTGAACCTCTGCAACAATATATCTTTAATATAAGAATAATCCTCAAATTTTTCTTCCGGTTCACGCGCTATTAATTTACCGATTTCATTTGGAAGGACTCCAATTAAATACGTAATCCACAGTTCTTTAGAAACCTTTAAAAGTTTCATTTGCCTCTCAAAAGTTATTAAAAATAAATTCATATCATCCTTTTCAGGATTGAAATCGGGTAAAACCTTTTTCAAGTCAACGCGGATTGAAGAAGTTTCTAGAGCGTTGCTTGTATTTGCAACAACATCTCTTGTTCCTGTTTCTAACCTGAGCTTCTGTAGCTCAAATTCTCTTTCTTCGGCTAAACGCTTCTCTTCCTCAAGAGTCTTTCTTTCTTCTATGATATTTTCTAAAATTCCCTGTACAAAATCTATGTTATCTTTAAATGTGCCTCACTATTTACAATTTTATCACGTAATTCGAGGACTTTATCATCACTACTTATTTGTACTTTTAACTCCGAAGCCAGAGTGATTAAATCAATTTTCTTACCCTTAGAAAGAAACGCCATCATTTGAATTAATTATGTTTTAGCTAACTTCAAACTTAATTTGTGTTACGAATAACTCTTAGCAAAATAATTTAAATCAATTCTTCATATAATAAATAAAATAATGCCAAGCCCTCATGTATAAGAATAACTTCAATAATAATATAGCTCAGTGCAACTATATAAATGTATAAAATAAAGGAAACGAGTTTATTTTTCAATAATAATTATTAGATATATTTCTCTTATGAATATCTTCATTTAATTCAGATACTAAAATACTTGAAGCTGCAGACGATTTTTCGTATTTTAATTCCAAGGAAAATATCATTCAGGTTGAATAGAATAATTCCCAAAATATTTAGATTCTGGACAAATCAAATACAATTTTTCAAAAAATCCTCAGATTCCGGATGAATCAAAAGAAATACTTTTTTGTACTTTAGTATCTAAATTTTCTCATTAAACAGTTTAACACAATTTAAAAATAATACTTATCTTCATATCTTCATATCTTGCCTATATTCGGGCCGACGTTGGGGAGCCAATCTTTTATAACATATTATTTAGTAATCCGGGGTGGAAACTATTTTAGTTACAAATAAAACTTGATAACTTCTTCATAGACTAATAAATTTAATATTTACAACGTATTTACATGTTACTATGTGCAAAATAACTCATTTAATTTAACATTACGGCTTAGCTCAGATGTCTTGTCGACAACTACTCTGTAAACATTCTTCTCTTCTGGTAAAGTCTAAATTACTCAGCTTGTCAATTCTTTTGAAAGAAAAAAAAGAAAAGGAGAGAGAATATGATGGAGTGAGTATAGTTCGGGCGTTACACATATTTATTGATGTTCTGAATAGGATTTGGTTATTTTTGAAACACTTTCTGGCTGGCGTTTGACGTCTGAAACTTCCATCTAACTTTATACTTAATTGAACCTTGACGTAATCCGAACGAATTGAGACCATAACCTGTTCGGACTAGCAAATTTTCGAATTATCCGTAACTCCGGTATAAATACAATAAGAAAGGAAGAAGGTAAAAAAGATTAAAAATTACAAGCAGACAGCTGGCGATCGATTAATTCACAGGCAAGAAAAACAGAGTGATTCCTCCATTCCAAACCTCTAGAAGACTCTCATCCTGAAAATAATCATGAATTAGGTAGTGTTCGTATGTCAAATTCTGATCCTGCAAATGCACTAGAAATAGTCCTTCGCTATGTAGAACAGCAATTCGATAAATGGATAAATGATTACCCACCCCGGGAAATTCAGCTTTACAACTTTATAGCTTTAGTGCAAGCCCGGGGCAGTTCAATGCAACACCAACTGAACTGACGTCATAGTTATGAGATGTTGCCGTAATATTGCTTCATTATCCAGATTCACGTCACTTCGTCAGGAAAATCTAAAAAATTTCTTCGTCCCACAGAATCATTAAACGTGTGTATTAATAAGTTTATTATAAAGTTGCAATAGGGTTAACAATCTTTCTTTCTATTTTTTTTCTTTTTTTTCAAAGTAACTTACGAGCAACGCTCGCTTAACGCCAACCCCCGTCCATAGTCTGCATTCTCTGAAACCACAGTAATTTGCTCAAATTTGAGAGCGAAAGAAAAGACTGCAAATGTAGAAATCCAATAGCAATTTGAAGGTAAATATTATTTTAATAAATGGAGAGTGTAATAACATTAAAAGCGCTTTTAATTTAATAAAATATCATTCCTTGATAAGCAGAGAAAGAGGAAAGGACACGATAGATTCAACATCGGTAGCGGCAGCTCAGTACCTTTTTTCACAGAATAGAGAGATACAATAATATGCATAATAAAAAATATTTTTGTTTTCAATATTATTTATTTTATATTTTCATCTTTAACAAGACTCATTTGATTTGTTTTTAAATAATATTGGTTCTGATTAACTGGACTTACGGACGAGTAGGTTCCTACTGACTGTATTTACTGAAAGGTCCTCTAATGTATCTTCCATAATAATACATGACAACAGTGTAAAAATTTCTAGTTTAGGGGAAAGTAGGGTAAAACCGAGTACCTATTGATTTTAGTTTGTTGAAAAAGTCTAGAAAGGCAGAAAAATCAGAACAACCAACAAAAGTGTTTGACGACATCTGGACTATTGAAAACCACACCTGTTGCCACAAAAAAAATCTTTTCAACTTGGAAAAAAGTGTTTTCTAGGACCATCCGAATTTTGGCGGTAGGGTAAATCCGGGTACTAATCAGAAATTAAGCTTTAACACTTCCAGTAACAAAAATCTTTATTGTAATAAATTTTGAATTGAACTTTAAAACATATATACATTTGTTAAGGTCAACTTTTTTTTCAGGTTTCCAAGCAATTTCTAACGTTGTCTTGTAATGCTTTCTCAGCTTTTACTTCTCGTATTCTCTGTACTTCTTATGTGCCCACTCATTGCAGACTGAACACTGTATCCATCCTTCACCACCTGTTGAGTGAAGAAACAATTCATATCAGAATTCAATGTAAAACCATGGGTACCCGGTTTTGTCCCAACAGACGACCAAAAATCAACAGGGTTGTTCTGCTGGATAGCTGGACATACACACTTCTATTTGGCATCAAAATATCGTGTGAAAGCTGTAGAAAACAGTGGCTTACTTACATAAATCGATCCGTCAGGCTAGATTTATTTGAAGAGCGAAAAATTAAAACTTTTGAAATGAATTTCTTTAATAGCACTCCAAGACACAGAGATTATTTAAGATCAATATCCGATGACATACTGCTAAGGAACGCTAAGGGATATAGTAAAGATGGGTGCTGTGCACAGGGCAGCACCCATCAGCGAGAAAACAGGGTACCCGGTTTGACCCGCTTACCCGGTTTTACCCTACTTTCAACTATAAATAATTCACATATTTCATTCAAGAAAAAAAAATTCTTTCATGAAATTTCGGGACTAATTCTGTCTATCTTAGTTTTTGTTAAAATCGTATTTTAACGAAAATTTAATCAAATTAGCCAGGTTAACCAGCTTAGCCAATTTAACTTTGTTTATGGTGATTTATTTTTTACATCATATTTGGCAATATTTTGCTTAACATGTATTTTTTACTTAACAATTTATATTTGCCTTCAAAACGTTACAATACTTTTTTTTTTAAATATTAATTTCACATTTTTTAATTATAAGACTAATATTCGAAAACAATATGTATTTTTTACCCCATAAAAACTTTAACAGAAATTGATTTCTAGAAACTTCAGATATGCGGGTCCAAAGTTTCGGTTTATTCCAACAAGAAATTTTTGAGTAGTTTTTTTTAACTACCCATATTGCAGATTCTTTTGCAACTATTAAAAATAAATTTAGCATTAGAAGTAAAAAAAATTACATCTGCATAATTCCTAAAGTTCTTCATCGAATAACTTCCCATTTTGGATCCAAAAGTAAAATTTACCGAAATATCTAAATATGGCGTCAAAATTAGGTGTTTGTATTGAAATTTCCAAGTTTGATGCAATTTCAATATGGGGGCGGCTCCCTAAGTTTTTTTTTTTAACATAAATTTAAAGAAGACATATTTCCCACAATCGAGCAGCCGTTTTTTCTGCGAAAATCTCTCTCTCTCTCTCTCTCTCTCCTCCTCCTCCTCGTCCTCCATTCCCCCTCTCTCTCTCGCCTCCTCCTCCTCCCTTCACCCCCTCTCTCTCCTCCTCCTCCCTTCACCCTCCTCCCTCTCTCCTCCTCCTCCATTCCCCTCTGTCTGTCTCTCCTCCTCCCCCCTTCACCCCCCTCTCTCTCCTCCTCCTCCCTCCCCCCCCCCTCCCTCTGTCTTTCTCCCCCCCCCCTCTCTCTCTCTCCTGACACTATATTTTATGGTGTATCTGCGTTCTTTTGATTGTATGCTTAAATTGTTTTTTCATCTTTTTTTTCTGTTTTTCTTGTTCTTTTTAGGTGCGTTCGTAATTATATAAATATGTAGCACCTATAGTCGTCGTCTGGTCGGTCCATCTGTCTGTCCGTCCGTCCGTCCGTCTGTCCGCATATAACAGCGCAAAAACTACCCAACCAAATGGTCTGAAATTTAAGATATATTATTTTTGCAGAATTTTGTAGTGACATTTCAAATTTTATGAAAATCGAATCAAAACTTTAGAAGATATTAATAAAAATATTTATTAAGAAATTTGAATTTTTTAAAAAAAATCGGTGTTTTTTTGTTATAGGAGCTTACGAGGTTTAATCGTCAAGCGACCGAGATACTTATTTTATGACAGAAATTAATCTGCAGACGATATAATTCATTTCACAGAATTAAAAATCATCAAGATCTGAATATTTATATAACTAGCTATAGTACGAACGCACCTCGTTTGTCACATTTAACGTACAATTTCCAACTTGTTTGTTGTTTTCCCTGACTTATAAGTAGTTTCGTTTGTTCAAGAACTGGCTTTTCCACTCTAAAGGAAGATTTAATCAAATTCATTTTTATGAAAGTAAAATAAGAACTGGTTTCGATAAAAAGCAGTGAGATAAACTAAATGAGAAGAATTAATTAAAATTCCCAAACAACCTATGATTAATTATCCCGAAAATATTTCCCAAACATTTCAAGACGTATAATTAAAACTCCTATTTCCCCATTTTGATTAGTGCCTTATTACATAGTACAGATAATGTATGCATCTATTTATGTCTCAAAATGCATTTTTCTATAATATTAATCTTTCATATCATCACCAATTTTTAAAAGAAAAAAGAACGAAAAATCATGCGCCAAGCATAGATTATATAACACTTTCCAACGTTTCCAAAATAATTTTACAAATCATTACCGTTTAATAAGCTGAAAGATAACATCTAAGTAAAGAATTTGGAAAACGCATAACATATTTAAGAAACGTAATTTCAGGAATTCCCAACATATATTTTCCACATATACAATATTCGGAAAAATATCCGAATACTTTTATTCAGCCCTGTATATGATCTATAGATTTGTATATATACTACATAGGATGCTAAATTTTAGTTTAGTTAGGAAACGCGTTGCACAGTTTAAAATTCTCCTTCTGGAGTTTCTGTCAATAAACGGAAATGTGTTCGCGAATTTTTGAGCTGCCCTGTATATGATCTACAGAATTTACACACACCAAGTAATAGACAAAAAGTGAGTTAAATTTTAAATCGCGTTCAGCAACTTAAAACGCACTTCAAGGAATTATTGTTAACAGACAGTAGAGAATTCTTTTGTGTGTCCCTGTAAATGAACGATGACTGCTATACACACACTATTCTGTAGTAAGCCTCTTATAATGCACTTTAGTGATATATATAAATTTCAATGCGTTTAAAATAGTGAAACAGTATTTACTTAAACTGCAAACGATTTTTCTGCATAGACATAATGTAACGGAATTCTTTTGACTGTCCCTGTAAAGTAACTATATGTGCTATGCACACCCTATTCCATATTAAGCTTCTTGTAATGCATCTTAGTGATATATATATATATATATCAATTTGAATTTATTTGAAATTGTGTAACATCATTAAAATAAGCCACAAATGATTTTTCCCCTTAGACCGTAATGTAACGGAATTCTTTTGAGTGTCCCTGTAAAAAAACTATAAGTGCTACGCACTTCAGTTGAAATAGGGAACATGTTATAGATAACGACAATAACATATAAAAATTTCAGGGCAATCCGAGCCTATTTACGGCCAGACGGCCAGACAAACCGAAGTCATAAACACTTTTCAACTAAGGTTAGGAAAGTGTTAAAAAGAATCCTTTTATCTTACAGTTTTAAAAAATTAAAAATATACATAGTATAACATTGTTTTCCGGGCTGTTTTTGTGATTTCCTTTCTAAAGCAAACTGAAAGACGCATTTTTAATGCCGGAAAACATTGAAAATTCATAAAATTAATAGTATTAAAACTCGTAATTTTTTGATCGTATAAAAATGGAATTTTTACTGTTTTACTTGTTAGAGCATGAAAAAAACTGTTCTTAATATTACTTACAGGATCCAAAGGCTTATAAAAATTTTAATTTCGTAACTTAAAAAAAAAATACGTTTTTGACATAAATGGATTTTTATATGTTGAAGAACAACATTTAAAACATATTTACTTTTTTTTATTGCACTCAACCTGGTTTTGTATGTAAAGATTGAATTTTGTAGCCGATTTTTAACCTGATGTATTCCTGTTGAAGTATTAGAATTAAAAAAAATATGTCCACATGCGTGTTTCCGATGATTATACAATATTTTAATATTTTTAGAACTTAACTATAAATTAATGCACTAATTTTAAGACATTTTTCCTTTAGCCCGTCATAGGTGATAAATCGCCTAATATTATGTGTAATTCTTTCAATTATATAAGACTAGCTGACATGCTTAGCGTTGCCCAGGCCCGTGATAATAACCTTAAAAATACCTAAAATCAATGTTGAATGATTCTATATTTTTATATGAAAATCTATCCAAACGAACTGAAGGACAGTCGTTATGGTTATTGCCGATTTAATTTCTGACGTTTTGATATATTAAACTTTCAATTCTGACCAAAAGTTTATGAGGAAACCTAAATGATATAAAGCGCTTCCCCAACTTTCCTCTTTTAAACTCAAAATAATATACAGTATTGGCCAATTTATTAGACGCATTCGAAAAAAATTTCCAAAACCTTGTTTCTAAGATGATTATATTAAAATTAAATAAAAATCATGCACTCGTGGCATCTTAATTCACGTTTATATTTTAACAGAATAGTAAGGCTGCTATAATTTGTGACTCGTGCTATAGCCAGTATACGTCAGAACAGATGGCCGTTATCATTATCTTTTTACGCGAGAAGATTTGGCTATGGTACTCCATTGTGAAATTTGGTAATTTTTGAAATTCATTATTTGAAAAACGGCATAATCATTCAATTTTAAATTTATATCAAGAAAAATACAATTTTTTACCTTTCTAACGCAGTTTGTCTAACAATTTTCTGACAAATACTTTTTGTGCAATTAATTTTTTCAGTAACTTCAAATGTTTCATTTTCCGAAATCAATCTGTGGCAACGGTTATCGAAAATCCCAGTCGTCAGCAACGCATAGCTTTTTATTAAAGAGGATTTGAAACAACAAGTGATTTAATAATGCGCCAATAAACGCTCGCCAAAATATAGTAAGTGGCTGTAAAACTGCAACAATGAAACATTTTAAAGGCTATAAAGTAGAATATAAATAAACAAGTGGGTAAGTGTGATCGAAGATCGCATAAATGGTTTCGTTTCATATTCCTTTAAAAACATTTTATCCTTTAATAAATAAATATAAATGAAAAGTTTTTAATTGTAATTATAAATACACTATCTCAATAAGAACATAGATGTCAGCCAAACAAACAAAAAAAAAGTTATTTTAACTAGGGCTTTCCTCAAAGGTCTGAGTGATATTGCTGAGAACATTAGGGTTAACAATTGCGATATAATGAAAAAGAGAAATTAAATGACAGAATTAAAAAATATATATAAATTCATAATATATATATATATAACATTTTGCAAAGAATCTCCTTTTCTTAAGCCGGAATTGAGCAAAACTTTTAAAAAAAAAAAAAAAAAAAAAAAAAAAAAAAACGCCGGATCTTTTAAAACGACAAGCTTTTTAAAGTTGCGTAATCGGATTTGCAGCCAATAGCGTATTTTAGCGGGGCCTCCAAGATGTCGCTGTGTGTCCTTCACCGGGCCTGCTACAAGTCGAGGCTAACGAAAAAGACAGGCTACGGCGGTGCGTTCCACTTATCTTTTTTACAGACCGCTAGAGTGACGTGATGCTCTTTTCGTACACCTGCATTGGTGGATTCGAGCCTCACGTGATTCCCGCGGTCTGTAAAAAAAGATACGCGTAAAGCACCGCGGTAGCCTTTCTTTTTCGCTAGCCTCGGCTACAAGTATTAGTGACGTCACAGTAGTGATCCACTTTGGTCAATGTATCGCAGCAGAAAGATGTTATAAAAAGAGCATTTCCGCTCTTATAATTTGTGATTACATAAATAATATTAAATTTCATAATCGTGAAATAAAAGGGAATCAATACACTTGTTTTATTAAAGGAAATTAAAAGTTTTAAATTTAAAAAAAATGCTAAGATTAATAAATCAGATTGAACCCATTGATTTACCTTTTCCTAAACACATTATTTTACAATAAATATACGTACAAAAAATATAATAAATCTACCAAAAACTTTACAAAATCAATCCCATTCCTCCCTTTTACAACTACATACCATAATTTAACCACCAAAACACAATAAATGTCAACTTAAATAGAGAAATCGACATTTTTTAACTATAGAGACCTTGGCACTTTTTTTTAACGCTTTGGCGTAATCCGGGCTTCAGAAAGTTAGATATGTTTTTAAATTATATACACAATTATGAAAACAAACCTAATGAACTTTTATGTTTATTTATATATATAAAATTATTTATATATACAATTCTGTTCTACCTGCATAGAAAAAGAGATATATGGCTTCTTTATATTAAATAAATTATATAAATATAGAAAAAAAAATACTTATTTATATGAAACTACGAATAGGTTGCCAGAAAATATGTTGCAAACTTTCCTTCTCTCGCCATAAGCCTTTTTCGGTACTTTTCGGTTAGCCGGGCGCCAGTGATACATGTACATATATAAATATATATATATTAATTCATACATATATGTGTGTGTAGATATGTGTATATATATATATATGTGTGTGTGTGTATACATATATATATCACTGGCGCCCGGCTAACCGAAAAGTACCCAATTGGTAATCTTAACTTTGTAACTGACTTGTAATATTTTAATAATTGTCTATTTATTGTACTTGGGTCTAGAACCTAATAACCACCCAAATTAACTTATCAAAAGTTTTATTTTCATAACATATTTGTACACTTAAGTTAGCTAAAATGTTAAATGGAACTACGTAGAACTACTAAGTTGTGTAAATCAGTTACTTTTAATTTTATAAACAAAGCACACTCACTTCTAACTAAATGTATCCAGATTTCATTCAATTTATTACAGTATTTCTTTCAAAATCATTTTTAAAACTGTTTATCGTCTGCTTCTTTTATTTATTTATTTATTTTCTAAAGATCATTTGACTATTTTTGATTTGGAAGTACAAATTCATTCAAATATGCCGGAATATTTCCATTACAGTAGGATGGACATTCGTTGTTAGGGTTATTTTTTTTTCTCAGCACAGCAAGTTCAATACCATCATATTAATTTTAGCTTCACGAATTATGAAACGTATATCGAAACATTTAATGCAAACCACTTCTGTTGAAATGTAAAAATAATTATCACAAGGTAATTTTCGTAGCTAAAATTTCTTCTTTTCATTATCAGTAGCGAATTTGAAGACAGAAACTAGGAGCACAACATTTTCTCCTCATTATTTTATAGATATAATCTACACTTTCTTTAATAATTATAATCAATAATTATTGATAGCATTATAATCTAAATACACTGAAAAATATTATTAATTACTATATAAAACAATAAATAAAATCAAAATACTATCGTAAACAATACGTACAAACGAACAAAGTACATGAAAATTTTTAAGTTATTATGGATCACTGTTTTGACGTCAGCAGGTTGTGACGTCACCTGTAGCAGGCCCGGTGTAGGACACACAGCGACATCTCGGAGGCCCCGATTTTAGCAGGCGTTGCTTAACGCAAATTTAATTTGATAATTTGATTGTTCCAACATTTTCTTTGTGACAAATATTCACATTTGAATTTAATTTTTTTTTCTCCTTGTTTATATAACTACTACCTGAAGTACCCGGCGTTGTTTGGGATTTTAAGAATGCTTGTGTAGAAAAAACAATTTCAAAATTAAACGTGTTGTATAGAGAACTTCAAAATGTTAAAATATGCCAATATTTCCATAATCGCGTTTTTATCCTGATTCAATATGTTCCTCAAACTCATATGACGTTATATTCACTTGCTGACGTTACATCTACTTGTTTTCTCTATTACTCATATTGATACTCTCTTTGTGTGATTCTCAAACATGTGAAAAAGTCCGTTAAACTTCCAATAGGACGTCAGATTAATTTTCTTTTTAATTCTCTAATGACGTTACATTAACCTGTTTTCTGTGCTTACACATACTTATAATCCTTGTATTATTGAGAAATGTTTGAAATTTTCCGTTATATTACCAATATGACGTCATATTAATCGTTTTTTCAATTGGTGAAACTTTTTATTTCATTTTCATTCTTCACGTTGAAATCTTTTAATAGAAAATTAATTATTGTAGAAAGAATTTTATTGTTGATTTTTGGCAACTGCTATAACGAAAAATGTTTAAATTGAATAGGAAAAGGCTCTTAGATTTTTGGTTTTTTATCTCTCTATATTAAAATAATACGATTTTTTCAAAATTTTATGATTTTCAGGGTGACAGGAGGTATTCAACTGTACACAAAATTTCAAGTCTCTAATTTATACAGTTTCTGAGAACCGACTCTGTGACAGACAGACAGATAATCAAGACGAATAGGGTTTCGTGAGATGAACGAAACCCTAAAAATGAAGATTAATATTAAAAAATAAATAAATACGTTTTTATCAATTAATAGTTTGATTAAACTAAAGATGCATATGCTTAAAGTCATAAAACAGAATACAAAAAAAATTATAAAAACCTTTTAATATAAAGATCGACATGTTTCGAACGCACAAATGGCGACATTTTCAAGATCAAAATGATAAATAAATTATTCTCGCAAAAATTTTGGAAAATAAACCACAAGATTTTATGTAACATTCATATAATGCATGATATAAGGAAATTCAAGCGCAAAAGTTCACAATCCCGACGCAGTCTTTCATATTTAAAATGCGAAACTACTTTTTTATCAAATGCATTAAACATATTCAATCCAGCATCGATGAAACATTACTAAGTTATATAATTTGTTAATAGTTTACTATTTATCAATTTACGATTATACGTTGAGAAATCAATTTAGAAATCCTAAAAAGATAGTTAAAATAATATTTCAATTTTTCTTTCCTGTTGCCCTATCTTAAAAAATAAACAGAGCAAAAATTATACTCGTTTATTCCCCTACTTGTGCTTTCTACCAAGCTTTAAAAAAAAAAAAAAAAAAAAAAAAAAAAAAAAAAAAAAAAAAACAGTGATTTTTTTTAATCACTTTCTGCGCCCACACAAAATTAACGTGTGAAACGCTTTTTTTTTTTTTTTTTTTTTTTTTTTTTTGGGCGGGGGGGGGGGGGGAGGGAGACATAAATTGCAGTCAAAAAATTAGTCTTGATTTTCAAGATGAATATTGAATGTTTATAAAAGAGTTTTATGCTTATTTTTACTACTTATTTATGCTACTTTTATGCTTATTTGCAACTGGAACTAACACATGGGCTGAAAAGTTCCCGGTCTGGCACACAGATGTCGTTGCAATCGCCAAACCGATGCTTTTTTTAGTAAATACTAACCTTTAAAAGGTAGCAGAAAAAATGTTAGGACGATTCGCCGTGTGGATAAAACGTTAGAGTGGTTTTAGTTGAACGACTTTGTTGATAAACAAAAAAATGGATAAACAAGAATTTCAAAATATGTTATTTGATGGGAAAAACACCGTTCAAACTAAAGCTTGGTTTGATAAGCGTTATCCGGACACTGCACCAGGTAAATCAACCATTATTGACTGGTTTGCTGAATTTAAATGTGGTCGTACGGACACCAGTGATGCACCACGCAAAACAGGTGGATACTCCGGAAAACATAAAAAAAAGTCCACAAAATCGTTTTGGGGAACCGCAAAAAGAAGTTGCAGGAGATAGCTCAGACTGAAGATATCCAAGGAACGTGTAGGTTTTACTTTGAATGAACATCTGTCTATGAAAAAGTTGTTGTCAAAGTGGGTGCCGCGCATGTTGACTTTTGACCAAAAACAACAACTAGTCGATGATTCTGAGCACTGTTTGGAGCTTTTTCGTTATAAAATTATGTTATTTATTATTAAATTATTATTATTATTTATTTATTAAATTATTATTATTAAATTATTATTATTATTATTATTATTATTATTATTAAATTATTATTATTTACTAGATGGTACCCGTCAAAACTTGACGGAAAAAATTACAATAGCAATATTAGTAAAATAAGCTTCTTTATTGCATAAGCTTATGAAACAATCTTTCAAATATTTTATTTTAAAAAAATTTCCCCCAGTGAATTACGTTATTATTTCCGATGCAAACTCCAAACAAACAATCCGTAAACAAAATGGAAATCAGTTTGACATTACCGCCCTATTCCCCACGGCAAGAAAGAAAATTTCCTGAACCTATGAAGTATCATACAAATAGCATATCCCTACGTTCATCTCATATTCAGTCAATAAAAGAACATATTAAATAAGGCACACATCCCCCCCCCCTGTGATAATGCAACCGAATGAGCTCCTATGCGCATGTGCATTGCTTCTCCCCAAACGCACCGTCGAAATTCGACGTTAAAAAATTTTTTTAAATGTTTTGATCAAAATTATTATCATGTCTTCTTTAATCATTGTTCGTTTTAAATCCATATCTTCTGAAACGCATCTATTGTTTTAAGCTAATCAATTTTTATGTAAAGATGAAGAATTTCTTTTACAATAATAAATCAATCTACAGAAAAAGGAGATTTTTAATGTTTTCAAGTGTAATTTATTTGTATGGTTTCTTCATTCCTTTACATAATCAGGATGATTATTCCTTTTCCATAATTAAGAGAAATAATGTAAATAAATAAATATCCAAGATTATTTTTGATTCTGTTTTCATTAATATATTGTAAATTTTATTGTTAAAAGTTACTGAAAATGATACTTTAGTAAACGGGGCTTTTCTTAATTACTAGCCGCCACTGGCGACCAGTTTGGTCGCCCTTAAATGTATGTTAAGCATTGTAACAAATTATTTTTATTCATAATTTATTTTTTTCCTTAATCCTTCGCATAACTGGAAAAATCTAAACCGCTTAACCCACTTAAGAATTTATGCTTCATGTCCGTTTGCTTATCACTTGCAATATGTTCGCTAATGCGGAGATTCTTAAACATATTTGGCGCAAAACAAAAATCGCGCCAGCCCCGGTGCGTCCGTGACAGCTGTTTCAATTTAAAATACATGACGTTCACATTTTTCATTTAAAATAGAAAATAGAAAAATAATAATTATCATAAATCAAAACATTTGATTTCAAATTAAAGTATCGTGTCTAATTTGCACGCGCAAAAAATAAAAGCTGACAATTATTTTCGAAATTTGATCCATTAAATATTATTACATGAGTTCAACTTACGTCAAAAAAGATCCGGAAGTTGGATCAAAAAAGATCCGGAGTTGAGTTGTATGGAACAGAATTAAGGTAAACTTTGACTGCCTCACTGGTGCGGATTATTTTTTTTACGCCAGGCAGCGATCCAAAGATTCATGGTTTAATATTTTAAACATTCACAACGAATGAATCTTTTTTCTTTGTTTACTTTCATATATAGAGAATTTTAACTGCGAACCTAATTTAAACTGAAGTTATTGCAGAATGTATACATAATTGAACGTAAGTCATCTCTCAAATATTAATTTATTTTGAACGATCTTTCTAAAAATGTAATTTTTATGCAGTTTTATTCGCAAAAATAATTTTGAATAAAAATGGCCGCCTGGCATATGAAAAAGTGAAACGGACATCCCGGAACTGTTGATGACAGTCACATGACTTACGGTTTTATTATATAGATTATTATTTTTTTTTATTATTATTATTTTTGAGATTTAATGGCAACATTCTTCCGTTTGTTTATTGGGCGCTACAGTTTGGCGAATTATTTGAGGTACTTTTCGGTTAGCAGGGCGCGCCAATGAAGTATATATATATATATATATATATATATATATATAGTATATACATACATAGATACAAATATATATAATGTATATAGTTTTGTTTTTCTAGTATTGAATTTATGTGATTTATAGATTTTGGTTGGCTTTTGTGATAATGATTCTGCAAGTAATTTTCCATTGGAGTTTGTTATTATGTGTGTGTGTGTATATATATATATATATATATACTTTATTGGCGCCGGCTAACCGAAAAGTACCTAATTTGCATATAGTTTTTTTTTTCTTAATCGGACGACGGGATAATGCACGGAATTTCGACGGGATAATGAATATTTTTTATGGTACCAGAATATTTTTCTGTATTTTATAGTTATATTAAGAAATACATATTTTTATGATTTGCTGAATCACTTAGTTGTTTACTTTTTCATGCATTATATTATTGAAGGTTGTTAGTTCTCTTATTCGTTTAAATATACCCTACTTATATAAAAAATAGCGTGTGTTCGCTGTGGTGTTTCGCATAAACGTTGTAAAATTCAGGTTATTAGATTTTATCCAACTTTGCTGTTATAACAGCTGATGAAGCAGCCATTTTCGGCGATTTTTTTGTTACCTGTAAAATGTTTGTTTTTGATATAGCCCGAACTAAGAAAAAATTGAGTACTTTTCCATTATACGGACACCATTGTCGCCAAGCATATATTTACATGTATGGCATGGTGTCGGTATAACGGAAAAGAACCAAAATTTGCGATCGGTCAAATAATTGAATTTCGTTAAACATTAAATTTTCTGGTTCTTTTCTATTATCCGGTCGACCACTTTTCATAACAAAAAATTATCGCCAAACTGTAAAATTAAACGCCAAAAATACAGTACGATTTACTTGATGTCAGAAGCATTATACGTGTTTGTTACGTCATCAAGTGGTTTTTAATTCGAGATTTGCGTCTATTTTTCATTATGTTTTACTGATTTATTAGTTATTTCATTAATTAAAATAACAATTGTGTCCTTAAATTCATGTATTTTGATATTCCAATGGCAACGTTCTCCCGTTTATTTGGCGTTACAGTTTGGTGATAGTTTTTTGTTATGAAAAGTGGTCGACGGGATAATAGGGAAGTACCAATTTTCTTATTTTTAATCTGAGAAAGAAACAATAATCATGGATTTAATTAATTTTGCAATATGCGGTGCAACCAAAATAATTTTGATTAAAATCAGTACAGATATCGCAGACGCACCTGGGTTATTTTTTGGCACCTACATGACGATTTTTGCTTTGTATGGCAACCTGGTGTTTTATAATAAATTTGTATATGTGTGTAAATAAATAAAATAAAATAGGTACTTTTATGTTAGCTGGGCGTCAAGGATAACTCTCCAAATCTTGTTTCAATGGAATCATTTAAATTGCAACATTTTACGTGAGATTTGTTATTCATATTGATATGTTTACGTTTAGATATTTTATTATGATTATATTCTAGCTAATTAAGGTTTTTTTTTTTTTTTTTTTTTTTTTTTTAAAGATTTTATACTACAATGTTAAAATATTACCTAGAAGATATTAGTTAATGTCAAAAGATTGGCGAACCACAGGGTTCAGGGAAAAAACTCTATGCCCTCAAAAGTGGGAGTTGTCAACTTTATGACGTCATAAGCAGAAGTAAATGTTTAATTGAAAATTACAGCTAATTAATTAAATTTTCGAACAAACGAATGCACGATAACAAATCTGTGTCCTAATATCTTTCATTTAAAAAAAGAATGGTGTAATTTGATGCAGTAGTTTGTTCTAACGGATTGTCGAAAGAAATCGCTTGGCGTTTTAAATATATAGATTATTAAAGTTATGTTATTTATTAAAGTTATAAAGTTATAAAGTTATAAAATTATAAAGTTATGTTAAAAAGTTGTGTTTTCTTTATTAGACCGGGAACTTATCAGCCCATGTGTTATATCTCTAAAACTAATGGTTAAGGAATTAGCTATTGGTCAACGATCAGAAGGGACATCTATTTTTTTATTTTTTTTTATCTTAATTTGAACCGTCCCATTAATTTAGGAATTCTGAATACAGACTTGTTTTCTAAGAATAACGAAAGTGCGCGAGCTGTTTCTAAATATGGCATAATAACATCTAAATATTGCATAAAAAGTCATCGCTTGCGGTCGGTCATCAGCCTTTTTACCGAGCACCTTTTTTCTCGCGGCCAAGGCTAATGTCATATCGTCCCACATTCTCCAGTGAAATGACCCTATCTGTATCTGAAGGCGTTTGTGTGTGGTATCTGTTTTTTTCTCATCGCCGCTGAGGAGGTGACAGAACGGGTTTTATACCGTGTTAACTCCGATGGCTACTTAATCACGCTCAGGAGTTATTCAGTGAAATTTTTAAACAGACAGTTATTCCTAAAACAAGCGTATATAAAAGATATTTTTTTGCAATTTAAGTAGGTTTTAAGAGCAGAGCAGACATTTTGGAATTTAAAAACAAGAATGAAAAATCATGCATCAAGCATACATTATGTAACACTTTCTAATACTTCCAAAATGCTTTTAGAAAGCTTTACCGTTTAATCAGGTGAGAGATGATGTCTAAGCAAACAATTTGGAAAATGCATAACACATTTGAAACCCAATGCCAGAAATTACCGTCAATAGTCGGAAATGTATCCGAATTATTTTGTGTAGCCCTGTATGTGATCTATAGATTTGTGTGTATACTACATAGAATTCTAAAATTTATTTCAGTTAGGAAACGCAAACATGCCACATTGGAAAATTCCCCTTCAGCAATTTCCGTCAATAAACGGAAATGTAATCTAGATGTCTTGTGCTGCCCTATATATTATCTATAGGATTTATACACACCAAATAATAGGTAAAGATTTAGTTAAATTTAAAAACGAGTATCACAATTGAAAACGCACTTCCAGCAATTATTATTAACAGACAGTACTTTATAGTAAGCCTTTTGTAATGCACCTCAATGATGTATATCAATTTCAATATATTCGAAATAGTGAAACTTTCTTAAAATAAACCGCAAACGATTTTTTCATTTAGATTGTGGTGTAATGGAATTATTTTGAGTGTCAAGTGCTGTGCACACCATATTCTATAGTAAGCCTCTTGTAGTATACCTCAGTGACACATATCAATTTCAATATGTTTGAAATAGTGTAACATCATTAAAAATAAACCGCAAATGATTTTTTCCCATAAAAAGGAGTGAGGAAAAAGAAGTACCATCCATTAAGTACAAAGTTTGCCGACAAAAAATTTGTGAAACTTTCGCAGTCAAAATCAGTCAATCAGCTAGATATTTGCATTAATAGCTAATAAAATGCATTATGCAGATATTTGTATAAGTACGTACTAGTATCGTTCCGCTACTAGTTTCTCTTGAAAAAGAATTGGGAAATTTCTGGTGAAAAATTTATTTCAATGATTCACGAATTGTGCTCAGTATCCGTCCAGCCTTGTGCAACAACCAAAGTGCAGCAAGACTTTGATACTTAACTTTTGGTACTTTTTAATTATTTTTATTTTTATTTTGTTTTATTTTATTTTATTACTTACCATCATAGTTTGTATAGGGTGAGTCTTGTAAACGTTTTAAAAATCGAAAGAAAAAAATTGACGGATTTACACGTTTCAGACACTGGAAATTCCGAAAAACATATTTTTAGAAAAAAAATTGCCGTCCGTCTGTCTGTGTGTGTCTGTATATGTGTCTGTAAACGCTCTATCTCCCGAACAAATTGAGATAGAGACTTGAAATTTGGTATGTACTTAGTATGTAATAATGAGAAGAAGCCTATTGAATTTCAGTAACCTCGATTATCCGGAACTTTTTTTTTCGGACTCACAAAATATTCGTTCTGATAAAAGGTATATAAAAATTTTCGAAATCGTTTATTTTAAGGAGTGAATATAATAGACAATAAAAAAACATAAGTTTCGCATAAAGAATAAAGTTGATCGGATAATTAGTTGTCGAGATATTTGTAATCATATTTTCCACACTCTTTAATTTTACATGACACTGTATTTCATTCAAATTTCAATTCAAAGACACTATATTTTAATTAGTAAAGAGACGCTTAATCCGACGCAGTTAACTGTTAGTTAATATCATTATCAATTTTGTAGTTATAAGGATGTTTCTCTTACGCAATTCAGTAATAGAGCATTTAAAGTTTATGACGCCTTCAAGCCACGATTTTAAACACTTAAATTGAGATAGAGGTTTGAAATTTGGTATGTACTTAAAATGTAATAGTGCGACAAAGCCTGTTAAATTTCAGTAACCTTGGTTTTTCGGAACTATTTTTCCGGACTTTCGAAATATTCATTCTGATGAAGCGTATATAAAAATTTTCGGAATTATTTATTTTAAAGAATGAATATAACATAAATTTTACATAAAAAATGAAGTCGATCGGACAATCAGTTGCCTTGATATTTTCCACATTATTCGATTTTTCAACACTGCTATATTTAATTGAAATTTCACAAGGATATATTCTAATTGAAAATCAGATCCTTAATTTAATGAAGCAAACATTAAATTATTATAATAATTAATATTTGTTTAGTTATAGATGTTTTTCTTATATGCAAAGTATACATGACAAAGATGAGCCGGGGATGCTGTCAGATATCTATTTTAATCTAAAAACACAGATGGCAGCATTAGGCATTTATATGCAATCATGAACTTCAATATTCGTCCTTGCAGTTGTTAATCACCTTACATTGGTTGTGTATATGAATAAATCTTATTCTAAGTTCGTAGTAATGTGAGTATTACATATGTTATTATTAATAATTCAATGTTCTATTTACATACCAATAGCATAAAGACATAAATTTCAAAAGAAAAAGTTTCAACATTTGTTTTAAATCGTTTATTATATTGCATATATTATATATAAGATTATATATTATATATTGTCTATTATTATTGTTCATTTGTTTAAATATTTGTTATGTTTATGTTTTTGTTTATGTTCGGTGATTTTTAAGTGTACAGATTTGTATATTTGTTTATATGAATAAATCTTTTTAAAATATTTAAAAATCTATATATATATTTGTCTTACGTGGCGCGAAAAAAGGGCTGAATTTGTAACTTATGGTTTGGCAACAACTGTAGTTTCCAGAGCTCAGACCAATGAACAGACTAGATTGTGTTAGATCAGCTCCGCCTCCGTCAATATGGCGGTCAGTATGAGAGCAGTGAAACCAGTGAAACCATAGAATGAAACTCAAACTTGCAATTATTAAAAATAAAATAAAATGTACGTAATCCAAAGCGTCTGAGATGATTCCTCATTTTAATTGTGAGCAATATCGTTAATTTCAAATAAATTCTCAACTCTTATTTAGAATTCATTTACGAATTTCAATCACTCAAAAGACGGAGAAAAAAAAAAATCAACTGTCTAGATATCACCTGCCGCCATCTGTTGGTGTATTGATGAAATAAAAAATAATTCATTTTGTAAATATCTATAATCAAATTAGAACAATAAAATGTCGAACGAAATTTAAACAATGACAAACAAACTATCTTCCTATAACGTAGTTTTTTTTCTAATGAATTTAAGTCGTGCTGTACAAAAGATCCTTTTTTCATAGTATTTAAATGATTTATATGCCCATTGGTAGCGCCAAATAAATGAATTTTCAGTTGTGTTTTCAATGGAGAATTACTTTTTTACATTAAAATAAATTGTTAATTTCATATGTTCAAATGTTTTATGGTAAAACTTATTCCGGCTAGAATTGCTGAGAAAAAGGGGCGAGCGAGCGTAGCGAGCTGTGACCGCGAAGCGATCTCAATGTGAATTGCTTCGCAATTCACGGGGAGTTGGCGAGCGTTAGCGAGTAGGGGGCTGAGCCCCCTAGTATGTTTAAATTTTATTTTGGAATTGCAATGCATTTTATAAATAGTTTATACATGTTTTATTTTCATATTTTATATTATGCATATCCATGATGGATAAGTATAACGGTGGTCCCCAACGACTAGTATTTCATGGCGTTCATAATGAATGATGATATAAAGATATATATAAGTATATGATATATAAGTATAAATAAGATATATCTCATTTATACTTCGTTAGACAAAAAAAAATCGCCCACAACTGTAGTTATAATAAAAGAAAACTGCCCAGTTAAACTGACGGCATTGAGCTCACAGGCTATTCACACTAACTGTAAATTATATTCTTATTTCAAAGAATTTGAAATAAGCCCTCGAAAAATGAAAAAATCGACAATATATTAAGAGGGGGGAACCATCCCCCGTTTCTCCTTCTTATAATTAACCAATGAACCCATAAAACTAATCAGAGAAGCGCCTTACCACAATGAACCTATATACAAAATTTGAAAAAATCGGATAATTCTGCATGAAAAATCCATTTATCTAAATTAAGGGAGGGGGGGGGTTAGCCCCCCGTCCCCCCTTTATACTTAGCCAAAGAACCCCCAAAACTAATCAGAGAAGCGCCTTATCACAATGAACATATATATAAAATTTGAAGAAAATCGGATAATTCTGCTTAAAAAACCCATTTATCTATATCAAGGGGGGTTAGTCCCCCCGTTCCCCCCTTTATACTTTACAAGTGAACCCACAAAACTAATCAGTGAAGTGCCTTACCACAATGAGCCTATATACAAAATTTGGAGTAAATTGGATAATTCTGCATGAAAAACCCATTTATCAAAATTAAGGGGGGGGGGGGGGTAGCCCCCGTTTCCCTCCTTTACACTTCACCAATGAACCCCCAAAACTAATCAGGGAAGCCCCTTACCACAATGAGCCCATATAAAAAGTTTGAAGAAAATCGGATAACTCTGCATGAAAAAAATCATTTATCTAAAATAAGGGGGGCGGATTATCCCCCCCGTTACCCCCTTTAGAGTTAACCTATGAACCCCCAAACTAATCAGGAAAGAACCTTATCACAATGAACCTATATACAAAATTTGAAGAAAATCGGATAATTCTGCATGAAAAAACCATTTATCCAAATTAAGGGGGGTTAGCCCCCCGTCCCCCCCCCCTTTATAGTTAACCAATCAATCCCCAAAACTAATCAGGTAAGCGCCTTATCACAAGGAACCTATAAACAAAAGTGAAAGAAAATCGGATAACTCTGCATGAAAAATTCATTTATCTAAATTAAGGGGGAGGATTCCCCCCCCCCGTTAGCCCCTTTATACTTAACCTATGAACCCCCAAAACTAATCAGGAAAGAACCTTATCACAATGAACCTATATACAAAATTTGAAGAAAATTGGCCAATTCTGCATGAAAAAACCATTTATCTTAATTAAGGGGGGTTAGCCCCCCCGTTCCCCCCTTTATAGTTAAACAATCAATCCCCAATACTAATCAGGGAAGCGCCTTATCACAAGGAACCTATAAACAAAATTGGAAGCAAAACGGTTATTTCTGTCAAGAGTTATCGCGTTACGTACGTACATACGTACATACATACATACAGAACGGGCGGGCACATAAGCTCTCAGGCTTTGATAGCCTGTGAGCTAAAAAGTTACTATACGGTTTCATTCTCCCTTTTGCTTACTATCTCATGATAATCTCACTTTGGAAAGAAGAAAAAATAAGAAAAAGAGCTTCGGAAAAATATTTTTTTGACATATTATACATTGATATTTTTTAATAAAAGGTACCATCATAACCAAGATGACGCCACGCATTCGTAGGTGTCCTTAATTGTTTTTAAGTGGACTGGACCCTGCACGATCGCAATTTTAAGTTGTAGAAAAGAAAACGGAACATTTTCTATCGTTATGCGTTCCGTCCTGCGTTTCATTTTCTACCGTTAGCGTGCAGTGATGGTTTTTAATTAATATATCGGCTAATTATCAGAAAATCAAAAATTCTCAGTTGCACTGTGATCTAGCTTTGTCTGTCGAAACCAAATTTTCAGTCCTCTCCGTGTAATAGATTTCTCTAAGTATAAAATGTGGTCTCTCATTTCATTCATTAATCTCACCTATAGATGCTTTTTAAATAGGGGAAGTTAATTTATATTCATCCTGTACAATCTCGATTCCGAATTCCCAATTCCGAGAGATTTTAGATTAAATCCTGAGATCCTAGAATTAGTTCTGCTACTTCAAAATTTTCCTAATTTTATCGCTGAAATATAACGAGCAAAGTGATTCATGTGCTGAGATATAAAGATGCAGTATTCTGCACTTTCATTTCATTTCCATAAATACATTTTTTTAAACCAATTTTATTTTCAAAATATGCGATGGCAGATCATAATATGCATACGAATTATACGGGGCGTACCAGTGGCAAGTTATCGTATAATGATACCCAATATTTCTGGGGTTTTATTAGAAAAAAAAAATTGTTTGTAACAAAGAAAATTCGATGTAACACATTTTTCAATCCTCAAAAATAAATAAAACTGGAATAAAAACATTATTTTTGTATATTTCGGATAAGATATAGAAGAATTAAAGTTGAGTGTGTATAATTATCACACTTCTCTACTTTTTAACACTCTCCAACATAGTTGAAATGTGTTAGGTAGATTTCGTAAGATACTACCTATTACATTCTCCCCTAATTTGGAATTTATGAAAAATTTTTGCAGATCTACGCCGATTATGACTCTCAGAACCCAAAACCATCCTCAGTTCAACACTTTATCTATCTATCTATCTATCTATCTATCTATCTATGTCACTTTTTTATGGACACGATAACTCGAATAATTCTTCACAAAACTCTTCCAAACTGATACATAAAATCAAGGGGCATAAAATCTCGGTCAAGTTCGTTAATGGGCAAAATCGAACTAAGGGGGGGCGGGGGCATTGGAGGGGCTTTTTGTGAAAACAGAAAAAAAAACCATAACGTCTTAATTATGATACATATCGAATCCGTTTAAAGTTATTATTACTTCTAGGAAAAGGGCCGAAAATTTATGTATGACATATTTTTGATATCATTAAAAATGGCCCCAAGGGGGAGGGTAAAGGGGGGTTTTAGAAGAAAAAAAATGCATAACTTCGTAAATTCACAAGATATCAAATCTGTTTAAGTTTATTATAAATCCTCTTAATATTATCTAAAACTTTTATAATGACAAGTGTTTTATAGGACCAACCCTTATAGCAAAAAAAATTAAAAACAAAAAAATCTCTGCCGGCTTCGCCTGCGAACAAGTTAGATTCCGAAGTGGGCGGTCCCTTATGGAAACCAACTGCGGCATCATGGCAAAAAGGTCATTTCTTCCGCAATTCCCAACAAACAGGCGCCCCACGGTCTGCGTCTTCGAAATCTACCTGTGCCTGTAGGCCGAGCCGTCAGGGATTTTTATGACTTCGGTTTGTCTGTTCGGCTGTCCGTACTCTAACTCTCGTAAATATACTCGGATTGCCCTGTAATTTTTATATGTTATTGACGTTTAGCACGATCGTTATTGAAAATGAAGTGTGTAGCGTTTATAGTTTGTTTTCAGGGACAGTTAAAATGTATTCCCTTACATTACGTCCAATGGGAAAAATTCGATTCAAGTGCATTTGAATGATGTTAACCATTGCGAACATAATGAAATGGATATGCATTTGTGAAGTGCACTAAACCATGCATCCTGTATAATACGGGGTGCAAAGTATTTATTATTTATTTACAGGGCGACGCAAAATAATTCCGTTACATAATGGTCTGCGAAAAAAACTGTTTGCATCGCATTTTAATTATGTTACTTATTTCAAATATCATGAAACTGATATATATTGCTGAGGTTTACTACAAGATACTTGATGTAGAATGTGATGTGCAAAGCATTTAACGTTCATTTACAGGGATACGCAAAAGATTTCGGGTACAATATTGTATCTGAAGTACTGTTTATTAGCTATAATTGCTGGAAATGCGTTTTCAGTTATGGTATCTGGAGGCACGGCAGTGCCTCCGTCAAGTCGAGAAAGCACGGACGTAAGCATACTTTCCTGGAAGCAACTCAGGGCACTTTTGACCCCCCCCCCCCCATATCTCCGCGCTGGAGTATCCCAAAAATTTGAAACTTCGTTTTTCTAGAGTATTTGGCACACAGGACCAAAATTTAAAGTTACAACTTTCTGTCTTTCCTTGTTCAGACGATATATGAACTCAAACATTCGATTTTTTGTCGCTCACTCACTCACTCGTTCACGCGTCATCAAAAAGATTAGGTAGATCACGTAGCCCTAGAAACTTGACATTTGGAAAAAAGGTAGTGTTTAGGATACAAAGAAAGAAAAAATTATAAAATCCGGAAAATTCGAAAAAAAAAACATTCGAAAATTCAACAAATTCCATCAAAATTGAAAATTGAAAATAATACGATCTTGTAGTCTTAGAAACTTAAGATTTGGTGTGAAGGTAGTGTTTAGCATCCAGAAAAAGAAAACATCAAAAACACCAAAAAAATCGAAAGCAAAATTGAAAAACCGAAAAAATCGAAAAAAATCGAAAAATTTCAAATAATCCGATTTTGTTGCGCTAGAAACTTGAAATTCGGAATAATGGATATTTAGGATGCAAAATAAGGAAAAATTAAAAAACCCGGAAAATTCGAAAAAAAAATTTCAAAAAAAATTGAAAAAATTAAAATAATTTGATCTAGCCTTAGAAACTTAAAATTCGCGGTAAAGATAGTGTTTAGGATTCAGAATAAGTTAAAATAAAAAACGCAATAAAATTCGAAAATAAAATCAAAAATCGAAAAAAAGCAGAAAAATCGAAAAATAAGGAAATTTTGAAAATAATTCGATTTCATAGCGCTAGAAACTTGAACAATGGAATAAAGGTAATATTTAAGATACTAAATAAGGAAAAATGAAAAATATGGATAATTCGAAAAATACCCATAAATTAGTGCAGACGATATATGAACTCAAAGTTTCGATTTTTTGTCACTCACACACTCACTCACTCTCGCGTCATCAAAAAGATTGGGTAGATCCCGCAGCCATAGAAACTTAAAATTTGAAATAAAGCTAACGTTTTGGATACAAAGAATAGAAAAATTTTAAATCCGGAAAATTCAAAAAAAAAAAAAAAAAAAAAAACATTCGAAAATTCAACAAATTCGAACAAAATTGAAAATTGAAAATAACACGATCTTGTTGTCTTAAAAACTTAAAATTTGGTGTGAAGGTAGTGTTTAGAATTCAGAAAAAGAAAACATCAAAAACACCAAAAAAAAATCGAAAATAAAATCGAAAAATCAAAAAAATCGAAAATTTTCAAATAATCCGATTTTGTTGCGCTAGAAACTTGGAATTTGGAATAAAGGTAGTATTTAGGATGCAAAATAAGGAAAAATTTAAAAAATCCGGAAAATTCGGGAAAAAAATTAAAAATTCGGAAAATTGAAAAAAATTCGATTTTGTAGCTTTAGAACTTAAAATTCGGCATAAACTTATTGTTTGGGATACAGAAAAAGGAAAAATTCAAACACAATAAATTCGAAAATAGAATAAAAAACTCGAAAAAGATCGGGGAAATTTCAAAATAATTCGATTTTGTAGCGCTAGAAATTTGAAATTTATAATAAAGGATACAAAATAAGAAAAAAATAAAAAATCCAGAAAATTATAAAAAAAATTCGAAAAAAATCAAAAATCAAAAATAATTTTATCTTGTAGTCTTAGAAACTTAAAACTTGGTGTAAAGGTAGTATTTATTATTCAATATAAGAAACAATTAAAAAATTCGTTAAATTCAAAAATAAAAACGAAAAATCGAAATATCTTTAAAAAATCGAAAATTCGAAACAATTTGATTTTGTACTGCTAGAAACATTATTTTTAAGATAATTGTCCTATTAGCTAGTACAACGCCCCTAATTGTTTTATGTTATTTCCCCCGGATTATGGTTTTCTTTTCTTTCGTTTACGAATTTCGTTATAGAAAAATTCCGCTATAGACTGGCTACGTTATAAGCGATTTCTTTATAGACAGGTTTTTTTTCTTTCACAGGTTATACTCTATTTACTTCGCATATGAAATATGGATTGTTGAATGATGTTAGCCCCACAAAAATTTTCACAGCTCCCCTACCCTCCCGACATTACTATCTGGTTATGGCTTGATAGTCCTTTCTAAATAAAATCATGGTGACTCTAAGATTCACTTGATTTATCTCTAAATTGAACCTAAATGATCTTAAGAAGACGGATCAAAGAATTACTATATTGGCATGACAATCAGGTAACTTAGACTTAAAATCGGAAAATCAATAAATTTATAAAAAGTCAAAAATTTGAAAATAATTCGATTTTGTAGTCCTAGAAGCTTGACATTTGGCAGAAAGGTAGGGTTTAGTATACAAAGTAAGGAAAAATTAAAAAATCCGTAAATGAAAAAAAAAAAAAAAAGACTCAAAAAAACGAAAAAAAAAAACATCTAAAAAATGAAAATAGTTTGATTTATTTGAAATTTCCGGAAATTTTAATTTTGGCTTTCTTTTTATACTAAAAAGTTATTTTATGCTAAATATCTCTAGGGCTGTGAGTAATATCTCAGATGGATAGCACCTATCCTGGAAGCAATTGAGAGTACTTTTGACACTCCTCCTCCCATAACTTAGTGCTTGCCTAGGAACCTGAAATCTCTTTTTATCTACAGTACTTTGCAAATGAAACTAAAGCTTCAAATTTTTGATACCAGTAAATAATAGGGACAGAGTGTGGGCTTAGCGAAAATCAGTGGATGATCTCCAAAAAGAACCCAAAATCAAGAAAAGGAGGATTACTTACAAAAAGAAGTGAAATCTCATCAAAAACGTCACCTGTAAAAAATGCAGCCAAGTCTCGTGACCCTTTTTCCGTAAAAAGTTCTCAGATCGTGTAAAGCCAAGTTTAGCTATCTTATTAACTCTGAAATTTTCATTCACAAATCACTCCTAGTCTCTACATCTTTAGTTAAATATTATTTTGTGACTTGGCAATTACGTAGCACGAGAATGTGATGTATATAATTAGTCTTAATCAAATAATACCATGCCATCCCATAACATAATTAAGTGTAATAACTTCCCTCTGCGAATATAATTAGTCTTAATCATATTATCTCATCCCATCCCATAACATAGTAAGGTGTAATAACTTCCCTGTGCTGCGTAATTGCCAAGTCACAAAATAATATTTAACTAAAGATGTAGAGACTAGGAGTGATTTGTGAATGAAAATTTCAGAGTTAATAAGATAGCTAAACTTGGCTTTACACGATCTGAGAACTTTTTACGGAAAAAGGGTCACGAGACTTGGCTGCACTTTTTACAGGTGACGTTTTTGATGAGATGCGTTTTTAAGTTTAACTAAATTTTTGCATATCACGTGGTTATAAGTGCTGCAGATCATATGCAAGACTATACAAAAGACTTTGTAAATATTATCGAGTATGAGCGTGAATTACTTAAAAGTGGTTTTTAATTGAGTTATGCATTTTCAAGCTGAACTATATTTAGTATACTAAGAGATGTTTGTATAACATAAATAAAATCATATACAGGTCACACAAAGAACTGGATACATGGCCGCCTATGGATGATAATTTCTCATCTGTGTTATTTCAGTAGTTTTAAGCATGTATTAGCCTGAATTAAATTTTAGCCTAATATGTGGCGTATATAAAAATCTGTATAGGCAATATACAGGGCTGTACAAATTAATTCAAGTATGTATATTTCCGTCTATTGGTAGAAATTGCTGAAGGTTAATTTTCAACCTGTTATTCTTTTAATAAACTAAACTTTAGGATACTATGTAGAATACATGCAAACCTATAGATCAAATACAGGTCTTCACGAAAGAATTTGAGTACTTTTCCGGCTATGGACGGTAGGTAATTGCTGAAATCTGGTTTTCGAATGCATTCTGCATTATCTAAAATGTTTACTTAGGTATCTTATTTTACCTTATTAAGCAGTGAAGTTTTGTTGAAATGTTCTGGAAATGTTGAACAATCTGTGCTTGAAGCATGTTTTTCCTTTTTTGTCGTTAACTAAGATTTTTTTTTTTTCGTTTTATGCACATTACTTCCCACAGCAACTCTGAAGTATTCAATATTTTCCGCAATATTTTTTCAAAGGCATTTCCCCACCACCCCACCTTAAAAAAGACAAACACTGATTAACAGTTTTATATTAATTTTTTATGTGCAAAAAATCTCAAACATTTAAAAGGTTAGTTTTATTTTATATAGCGCAAACCATATATGTGAATCACTAATTGATAGAACCAACTGCTTTTATGAATCAAAATATAACAAACAACACACAAATTAATATGTTATTTGTGGCACATTCTGAAATCTGTCACTTAATTGAATCCACATCTGTGGGGAAAGCACCTTTGATTAAATGGTACTTTCTGTATACGCTAACTTTTAGGTTTGAACTTTTAATGATGCCTCTTTGAAAGTTTAAACCGAATTTATGTAATACTGCGTCTGGTCAAAATTAAAATAACAATATTTTTTTAATGGTAATTATCAAAAACGTGGAAAACAGTTGTGTTAATAAAATATGCAAATTTATGTAAGTAAATTATCTAGCAGGACAGCCGTTCTTCTCAAGTTAAGCTATTAAAAAAATGTTAAGCCTGTCAAACAAACAAACGCCAAGAATCAAACAAAAAACAGCTACTGCTTATAATAAAGGGAGACAACACCTTAATGGTAAATCGACCAAATATGCCAGCGTAAAATATCAGACATCAAAGAAACCAAGTACCGCGGAAAATAAAATGAAAACTGGAAGAATCTAATGCAGAAACTCTTCAATTTGAGACCAAGCTCATCTTCATAAGTAAACAGAAATATAGAATTTTAAAGAATATGTTGAGACACTTAAAATGATTATTTTTTTTCTTCGTCAAACTATCTTTTTTAAACAGCTTAGACACCTAAATGATGGACCAAAAAAAGTAAGGATTCCATTTCTGGACAGGTAATTACTTAATCTCCGTGCTTTAATAAAATTCGGTGTCATAACAATAAAATTTATATCCTTAATTAGTAAAAAACATACATTTTTCTAATTTTTTCTAAAAAAACTCATAAAATTGATGTTTTGAGTACCAATTGTCGGTTAAATGAGTCATTTCGCTTACAAAACAGTATAACTGCATAAATCACCGAATGGTACTGTTTAATCAATAACTTCAAAATTTAATTACATCAATGTGGGATTTTCACCAACCTTTTCAACAGATGATAACACTTGAAATGCAACCGATTTCCCCAAATTACTTTTAATTCTGTCGTTTGTAAGAAAATTATTTTTTGAGGTGCATAAATGATTATAGTTTGAAAATCCAATGAAATGATGAATATAACGGATAGGTAATTGAAAAATGAAAGAATTGTATGTGTACTTAAAATTATGTATTTTATAAAATGTTGGAGAAAAATATAATAATAGAAAATCAAGAAAAATTATTTAAAAAAATTTGTATAAAAGCAACAGTAATAAAATCAACTCAAGTTACTTGAGGGAAATACAGGAAAATCAAGTTTAGAGTGTTTTTTTTTGTTTTTGTTTTTTTTACTGGACCTTGAGTTGTCCATTCTTCTTCCTCTTCCTCTAGATGGAAGGCCTCCTCGTCCATATCTACTTTTCGTCGTATCCGGCTTGTGGGTCTTCTTCCTCCACGGTATTTGTACACGACACACCTTTACAGTGGTAACATATAGTTGAGCATTTAACCCCGTTCTTTCTACAAGAACATAAACCACCTTTGCACCCCTTTGCACATTTTCATAACAGAGTGCTTAGGAGCTCTGGTGGGGCAGCTACGACGTTCGTGGTGACTGGAAATATACCATTCCTGAATTACTTCCAACCCCAATCAGTGGGATTCATCAGCCTTCCATTTCAAATATTGACCTGAAGAAAAGCTCTAAATGAATGTTGTTTGGCTACATCTTCAGTTGGCGGCAGAGAAGCGAGGTTAAATTGGATCTTCATAAGGTATTTTGCAAACATGTTGTAACGCAATTTGTGCAATGTTGTGGCTTCGTCGTACTGGGGATTGTATAAGGTGGCAATAAATTTCTGCACCGCGGCACTTACTTTCTGAGGCGTAGCATATTGGTTATTAAAGACTGTTGGAACATTCTGTAAGTGAGCATTTTTTCCAAAAGCTTGACAAATTTCAATTTGCCCTGCCTGAAGAAGGCCGATGTAGAATCACAGCCACTAAAAGCATGCAGGAATAGGATGTTATTCTTCACAATCGGCGAGTACTTGAAACTTAATGGTGAATACAAAACATTTCCTGATTGTCCTTTCCCAGGTTTCAAGAAGTATATCGTGGATGAATTTGGAGCAAATGCAGTCACAAGCACAAGCAGATTAATATCTTCCCCAACTATGATGACACGTTCTGACAGCTGATCAAGTTGGATGGCTTCCATCACGATGGTAGTATCTGCATCCATGGCAGCTTGCTCCACGGTAAAATTGTCTTGCTCCAATTTTTCAATGAGCATTTTTATTAAACGGAGTTTATTGCCTTCATTTGCAAGGAAGTGCTCTTTTTGCAATTCTTTCCAAAATCTAATAATTTTTGTTGTCACTGACTATCAGCCAAATTCAGATATTCGCTCTAGGATCTTAAAGTAAAGATCTCTAATAAGATGCGTTTTAATTGGTTGATCGAATTTCTGGTCATGTGTCTGGCGTTAGCGCTATGACTTTTGTGTTTTCCCAAGTCTATATTATAATAGCGCAAATCAGATACGGGACGACTACTTCGAGTTTCATCTGCCAATCGGCCATTTTTCCTCAAGACAACAAAATAATTAAAATTAAGCTATTGCATTTTTTGGATGTTACGCAGGACATTTTAATTATCTTGTTATGAAAATGCAGATTTAACTCCGCATTAATCACCAATAAACAATAATTTATAATTACTTATAAGTCTAACAAAATAAATTTAGTCTTCCATAAAACACTCATCTCCCTGATATATTAATGAATAAGACATTATAAAGAGAACAATGGAATTTTGAAATGAGAATTACCCTGTCTTCCGAAGCTGGACGATTATAGGTAAGAAGATATGGTAATAAAAAGATCATATATCTTTAGTTTTTGGCTGAGCAGATTACTGCTAACTTTATAATAGGCTTTTAGCAATTATATATACTAATAGCCTATGCGGCTTTTTAGAACAACATCTCTTGTTAATCACACCCTATTACTTTTAACATTTATTCCATCACTCGACTGAGTACGACTTCAAATACACTGTGCAATATATATATATATATATATATATATATATATATATATATATATATATATATATATATATATATATATATATATATATATATATATATATATATATATATATATAAACGGGTTTTATGCATTTATTTATTTTATTTACATCACAACATCATTTCTACACCATATATAATACCCTCTTTTCACTCACACAATGCCTCACTATACTTTGCTAATTATTGTACTTGTCTTCCCATAACTTCTTTATTATATTTAAATTTTATTTACTTATTTAAGTTTCCTCACATTTCAACTATTATTTGCTTTGCCAATATCTTTCTCTTTCTTTTATTTTATCTTCATCTTATAATAGATGGCAGCACTAGATTTTTTTTTAACTTGTCTACAATTTCAGCTTTACTTATAATTTAATGGGCTAGATAGCAGCGCTACATAACTTTATATTATCATCTTTATCAGCAATGTTTTGGCAACGATATTCCGCCATTTTTGAGCAGGTGTATGGTTGATTTTCAAGTACCTTAAATCCATCTGCATCTACATTAAAATTTGTCTTTTTTGGTGAGTCTTTAACACTATTTTATGTTCATTTTCCTATTTAAGTTGCATAATTGTTTATTTATCTAATTTCTATTTCAGTAGCATATTTATTTACTTGTTTTGCTATTTAGACCTCATGTTGGTTTTTGATTATCTGGTTTCATTTGTGTATGTTATTAGGGGCTTAATATTGTCGATTTTAGGCATAATGCTGACAATATTTGATGAAATAACATGTACTTACTATGAATATTCTTATAAAGCGCTTCTGAAGATTCTATAAGATATTCATAGTTTTCCAATTTTGCTTTTTCATCCTTTTGGGTATACTTCCTTCAGTGATCATTCCACAGCTTTTTATAATGTCTTTTCCTTCGTTCTTCACATGTGTTTTGATTTATATATATAATCACACAAAAAACTCATAAAATCGAGATTTGCATACACACACATAAAATATCAGTTTACAAAAGAAAATGCAACAAATTTACATATTAGTTCGACGCTTCTCACTTTAGAGCAACTCACTGGTCTAGATCATAATCCTGGACACTCTTCTTGGGCATACATAGTTTGCTTGTAACAAAAGGTTTATTTACGTCATTTTACTGTCTCTGGTCGCTGTCTGGAAGTGAAAATTCACCACCACTCCTCATGAGTCCAAATCAAGGTGAACCTCACCTGTAACCATAAAAATGTTGTCAAGAAGCACTCTGGATAAATGCCCGATTGTAAATCGTATGTGACAGCTATATGGAACAGTATTGTGTGTGAACGACTTTATTTAACAGTTATAAAATTTCTGAAAAGAGCGCCTTTGTGTGACTATGAACATATAACTGGAGTAATGGTATCAGAACAAATATACCAATTACTTATTCATTGGCAATGTCTAATAATTGTTAATTGACGAAGGTCACTGCCATTCGCACCACGAAGGTCATTGACCAGCCGACACCGACGCACGAAAGATTGCCGGATGCGTTAAAACATGCTCCTATAAAAATGTCTCATCGTCTCCTTTCTGACGTTGAACTGTAATGCATTGTAATCATGCTTTATGTCAAATAAATATTATTTATATTTATAAATTTCCACTTTTGTTCCACTCGACACCACACCCTTCATAAATATTTTTGCGATTTTCTCCCACTAAACGTGTTTTGCGACCCCATGTCCTATGGTAAGTTTTCATCCTCTTTATGCCTTCTATCCCCCTCTTAATTTGTCGATCGAATTTTCGACCACCCTGTATATGTAAGTAAACTTGTATGATATATGTATGTAAGAATGTGAGTAAAGAAAAGTTGTATGTAAAGCTGATGATGATGTATTAAGTACGATGCATTTCGAAGAAAGGTAATATAAAAATTAAAAAATCTCAACTACTTTGGCGCGTAAATAAAATCTACCACTGAGGTATTTTTTTTTTTCAATAAGAGTTATTTGTACTGTTTACTGAATTCTCTATGCCAGGAATTCTTAAATTTTATACTGGCGTACCACTTAAATCGAAATTCATAATTTCGGCATATCATAGTTAATAACAGTAATTTGCAATAATTTAGTTACCAGCTAACATTTAAAATGGAATTATTATATTACTAAATTAATACTAAGATTATTTTCTTTTTACGTAAGATTAATTCAATAAATAATAAGAAAAATTGAATAAAAAATTGAATAAAACAGAAATCGGAAAATTAAGTTGTAAAATATTTTATAAAGATTTATTGATGATATTTTTTAAAGAAAAATCCGTAAATATTCGTAATTAATTGTAAGTATTCGTAAATTATTATCATAGTGTAAATGACCGTCCTAGGAAGGTGGGTAGAAATCATGATATTCACTTGAAATTGGAAATAATTGATAAAAATATTTGTATATTATTCATCTCTTCAAATCTTTATAAAATATTTTATAAAGATTTATTAATGATATTTTTTAAAGAAAATCTGTAGCATAGTATTCGTAAATTATTAGCATAGTGTAAATGCTCGTCCTAGGACGGTGGGTAGAAATCATGATTTTCACTTAAAATTGGATTATAATTGATTAAAATACGAGGGGCAGTCGGAAAATAAGTTTCCCTTGGCGACTGTGGACAGAGGTGTATATGAAAGACAAAAAATGTAATGAGATATTAAAGATAAAACATAACTTTATTCTTCCAAATAAGTAGCTAGTACATTGAGACATTTGTCATACCGCTTTATAAGCTTCAAAAAGCCTTCCAGGAAAAAATCAGGGCTTTGCATACGGACGAAGCGCTGTTTTTTGGCGCTGTTGGAGTGCCTGCGCAGATGGCGCTGTTCCTACACCGATACACCATTGGGTAGAGGTCGACCACGATCAAGCAGATGGCGCTGTTGCAGCAACGCGCCATCTGCTTGATCGCGGTCAACCTCTACCCAATGGTGTATCGGTGTCTTGCACGTTCGCGTTCACCTGCTGTGTCGTCTTTCGCACATAGCCGTTCAACGCTTCGTCCGTATGCAAAGCCCTGATTTTTTCCTGGCGGGCTTTTTGAAGCTTATAAAGTGGTATGATAAATGTCTCAATGTACTTGGTACTTGGTACTTATGTGGAAAAATAAAGTTATGTTTTATCTTTAATGTCTCATTACATTTTTTGTCTTTCGTACACACCTGTCCACAGTCGACAGGGGAAACTTATTTTCCGACTGCCCCTCGTATTTATATACTATTCATCAACAATAAGGAAAACTGACCTGAAACGAAACATGACCTGCAGCTCAGGATCTGATTAAAGAATGGACCTCTGGGGTTTTAATAACATATTTTAAAATGAATTTTTATGTAAAAATGGAGAAATTATTTTATAATAATAATGTACAATCTGCAGATCAGACATACTTTTAATATTTTCAACTGACAATTTCTTTATATATGGTTTCTCCGTTCCCTTTCCATAATCGTGATGTATGTTCCTTTCCACAATCGGGGATCCTGTCTTTGTTATAAAGTGACATACCCAATCGGTCCTTTAAAATAATAAAATACAATCTTTTTATGTAATACGCAAGTGAACAATTATGATTTCAAGCTTTTTCTTTACTGTTGCATTTAATAATTTTAATTTTCCTAAATTCCTTTACTGTTCTGAATTCTTTATAAAAAAATAATTCATCTAACATATAATTTATTTTTTAAGCTATTGTTAACATGTAATCAAGGTACACAATCAAGATGAAGTAATCAATGAAAGGTCCCATTCATCCATAATCTTAATAAATAAGAAAAGAAAAATCTGAAAATTACGTCACGTTTAAACAATCATATAAATTTTTCTGTTTAGTTTTTGCAACATAAAAATACACTAGATGGAACCCGTCAAAACTTGACGGAAAAAAATAACTATAAAAATATCAGTAAAATAAGTTTTTTTTTATTACATAAGAAGGTGTGTGTATGAAACAATCTTTCAAATACCTTATTTTAAAAGTTTTTCCCCCAGTGAAATACAGTACTATTTCCGCTGCAAACTCCAAACAAACAATCCGTAAACAACTGTGTAATGCAAATCAGTTTGACATTACCGCCATATTCCCCACGGCAAGAAAGAAAATTTCATGGACCTATGAAGTATCATACAAATAGTATATCCCTACTTTCATCACATATTTAGTAAATAAAAAAACATAGTAAATAAAGCACACCCCCCCCCCTGTGATAATGCAACCGAATGAGTTCCTATGCGCATGTGCATTGCATCTGCCCAAAGGCACCGTCGAAATTCCACGTTAAAAAAAGTTTTAAAATGTTTAAATTAAAAGTTTTAAAATGTCCTCTTTAATCATTGTTCGTTTCAAATCCATATCTTCTGAAACGCATCCATTGTTTTAAGCTAATCAATTTCTATGTAAAGATGAAGAATTTTTTTTTTTTTTACAATAATAAATCAATCTGCAGATGAGGGAGATTTTTAATGTTTTCAAGTGTAATTTATTTGTATGGTTTCTTCGGTCCCTTTCCATAATCAGGATGATTATCCCTTTTCCATCACAGTCGGGGATATTTTCCCTCTTATACAGTTAAATATCCAATGGATCTTTAAAAAAATAATAAAATACAGTTCCTGTTCCTAGCATATTCTGATGCAACATATACATCAACGAATTCAACATATCAGATTTATATTAATCGTTAATTTTTTTTTGTTTTTGTTTTTTTTGTTTTTTTTACAGATGTTAGTTTAGCGCCAAAATCCTCTATCTTATGGATAATCTGCTCTTATGATTTATCATGGTTTTTTTTTCACTTTTTATGGTGGTTAGAGAAATCTATTTTCAATTGTGGCAACTTTTCCTGGTGCATTATTAAAGCAAAGTGATGGTCATTGTTGAGATAGAATTGAAAACTATTTCATGCTTGAAAATTATTTAAAAAGTCGTTAAATTAAGCTGCAGTTTTCAAATAAATTTCAATCGAAAGCTATTTTTTTTTCTAATTGATGATGTAAGAATTGAAATTGTAAAATGCAGTAAAAAATTGAAATTTGTAGTATTTAGAAGTGAAGCTAAAGCGATAGCGCCGTTTGTTTTCACAACCGTTATACATTTCTAAAAATTGCCACTGGCGTCCAAAAGTAGACTATCATTTTTTGACATCGAAAGAGAAATTCACAGTGAAAGAAATAGGACTTTGCCGCTAATAAGGGACTGTGTTAAATGAACTTATAACAAACATACCAAAAAAATTCCTATAAAATATTAGCCTTACATTGTTTATTCTAGCTAAAAATACAATCATTATTTCAAGTTTTTTTTCTTTACCATAACACTATTTTTAATAATTTTAATTTTCCCGAAATCCTTTACTTTTGTAAATTTTTTTCTTAAAAAATGAAATATTTTAACCTATAATTTAAAAAGGAATTGGTAACATGTAATCAGGGTATGCAATCAAGATGAAGCAACCAGTAAAGGCTCCAGTTCTAATCTTTAAAATTAAAAATTGAAAAATCAGTTAAAATTACATCATGTCGACACAATCATATAAATTTTTCTTTTTAGTTTTATCAATGTTAAAATGCATTTCAAGCTAAGCAAAACGTCATTTTCACCGGCGCAAACTTTTCACACGTACTTTGCATATTTTACTTTTATGCTTAAACACCATGTATACAAATAAAAAATGTATTTTGTATTTAATTGTAATGGAAAACTGGCATCAACAAAGTTATAATGCATAATGATAAAATAAACCCAATGGACAATATTCCCGTGACGTCACAATAAATATGAATTTTTATTCGCTTATAAAACACGCGGATAAATACTTTTACCGAAATTAAACATGCAGATTAAAAAATTCGGCCTAAAAGCCACCTGCTTTTAATATTTATTATTTATGTTTTATCCTCGCAACCACAGAGTTTCTCGTTACTCTGTGCTTCGCAACAGTGGGCGTTATCCGATTGCCGACTTTATGACGTCATACACAGAAGTAAAAGTTGAATTTAAAATTATGGCTAATTAATTAAATTTTCGAACAACCGAATGTACGATAACAAATCTGTGTCCAAATATCTTTCATTTAAAAAAATAATGATGTAATTTGATGTAGTAGTTTGTTCTCGCGGATTGTCGAAAGAAAACGCTTAGCGTTTTAAATATATAGATTTAAAACTACGCATAACGTCATTTTCACCGGCGCAAACTTTTCTCTCGTATTTTATGTACGTACTTTTATGCTTCACCAACATGCAATCAAATAAAAATAATTTTTTTCTATTTAATTGTAATGAAAAAAATGGCATCAATAAACATAAGGATAATATAAACCCAATGATAATATTCTCGTAACGTCACAATAAATATGAATTTTTATTCGCTTATGAAAATAAAGTACACGTGCATAAATATATTTACGAAAATTTATCTCGCAAATAAAAGATGTCCAAAAAGCCGCGTGTATGAATATATTTCATTATTTCTCTGTTTTCTGAAACAATGGAAGTTTAAAGAAAAATTTATCAATGAATGACTCACTACACAGCTCTGTTTGTTTACATGTAAGATGTTGGTACCAAGACCCCCTTATCATAGTATTCGACGAGCATTTTCGGGTCGTAGGTAGGATCTTTTGGTAGCTTAGTCCTAACTTAGTCTTAACTTAGTCTTAGACTAACTTTGGTAATCCCAAGCTCACCTTCCCTGCTCTTCGGTGTCTTTATTTTATGTATTTTTTCTTTTAAATTTGTCTGGTATCAATTCTTTCAGGGTTTTTTTTTCTTTTTCTATTTAGAGTTTAAGGCATACGGGTCGCCCGTAAGGACGTTTGACGGTGCCCTTGGACGCTTAGCAGCGGCAGCGCTCCGCGCAAGAGACTCTGGTATACGGGACTTAAGTGAGGTTGTGCACGGAAATTGGCCGCTCACCGCGGCGGTTGTACATTTTTGGTGAAATGAATGGGTCCTGATCGGAATCGTCACCTCACTTGCGTATTATATAAATAGATATTGACAAAATTGCTTAGCGGATTGGAGATCTATAAATCTAAAATCCGTTTTCAGTTGTATAATAATTTTCTGTTTAAACTTTGAGTACCAGTATCTAAAAGTTTACGTACCAGAAAGAACTCGTACGCGTAACATAGTTTTGTAAATCCTGCTCTATACATTATATATAACGATAACATTTTTATTTATTCGTTCTAACAAACGTGCGAGTTTTTGAATATTCAATGTATATTATAAATTTCTTTTTTCTGATTTTTCAGAAAACATTAAAAAGGGAAAAGATTAAAAACTGCAATGTCCAATCAAAATTTGTCTCTTTCATTGATTAAACTCGATAAATTCACATCCAATAAATTTGGTCAAATTCTAAATTTGGATACTGAGAATCAAATTCTAGAGGGGAATTTTAGCTTCAGTTAGTTTAGTACTTAGCTATTTAAGTATAAGCTTAAAATAGCAAATGCTTTAAAAGTTGTATAATGGATCAATGCAGTGCAGAGAGAAATTTTAGAGAGCTAACATATTTTAGAAATCTTATATAGTATTAAAACACATACTAGAATTCTTAATTTTAAATATGGTAGGAAATAAACTATTTATACTAATGATTCGTTTTAAAAGTCTAAAATCAGCTGAAAATTACACAAAATGTTTTGAAAACGAATTTAAATAATTAATATTACATGTTTTCAGGTTGGTTAATTGAAATTAAACACTGATTCGAACTCAGACTAAAGAATAAGTCAATTCTTTAATCTGAGGATTCGAATTTCAAGGTTATGTATATAGGAGACTTCGGGAAATACTCCGTTATTAACCATTGGGAAAATAGTTGTTGTTTCCGTTCGAGAATGGACCTCTTGACGTCGTCATTTTATTGACGTCGTCACTTTATTTTTTTTTAAGCGTTTTTAACGAAATTCTATAACTTTAGAAGAAATTTTAACGTAATTCTGTAACTTTAGAAGAATTTTTCTTTGAATAGGCAATAGAAATGCATAAAATCGTTACAAAAATGTTAAAGTTACAAAAAGGATGGATGCAAATTATCAGATATGAAAAACAGTCGAATTCAAAAATTGACGTCGCATGAGAAATCGTCTTATAATTTTTTTTGTTTTTGTTTTCATTAATATATTGTAAATTTGGTACTTTCTTGTTATAGCGGCCTATAGTAATATATGATGCATATATGATGTATATATATGACATGTGTATATGTATATACGACATATAAGACGTAAATAATGTGTGTATAATGACATATATGGCACATATAGGAGTGTTTGGAATATATATATGCGTATATAGAATGCATATATAAGCTGATCTTGGAGAAATCATAACTGCAACCTTGGCATAATCATAATTGTGGGGACCGCTATAACACGAAAGTACGGTAATTTTATTATTATTATTATTTAAGCTTTCGGAACATTTTCCCAATGGTTATTGTAATTTGTTAAATTATTTTTTTTTATATAAATTGATTCTTTTATTAGATTAGGGCAATCACAGGACAATGAAACAAAACATATGGATATAAAAAAACATATTTTTTTAGTCATCGTTGAAATGTACATAAACTAGTGTGTTGTATAATTCAACTCTAATAGCAGAACAAAGGTCTCCTTAACCCCTTGGAGGGCAAGCACGTGGTCTAAAAATGCTAAATTTTACGATGTTTCGACACCAGTAAATTTTAATAATGAATTTTTACCTTCTCAATCTGCAAAACACAATACCAAATATTTTTATTTAATAATACTGGTGGCAAAGTTATATATTAAAAAGTGGTATATATTATATACCGGTGCCCCTCAAGGGGTTAAAGCATATACTCAAAATATTTTTAAATGATAATGAAACTACTCATGTACGTTATAAGAGATCGGTCAAATATAGCTGCGGAACCAGAGTAGAAAATCTATAAAATAAAATACTTTCCAGTATTTGGCACGAAAAGATGAACGCTTCATGCGATTTGGCGAGCAACACTTCTTCCTCGTCAAATGCGAAAAATTTTAATGCATTTGGAAATTGCTTGTTAAAGAAGTGTTTAAATGTGCATTACTTAATGAATTTAAGTTTAAACGATGAAATAGTTTATTGTTATTTCTATAAGCTTATATAATATTTTCGTGTTGCTGCATTTATTAAATTTTAAAAGAATTCACCGGTTGGATAAGTTTTAAACGTATTTTAAAAGTAACTGCCCGATTAAAAATGGTGTCGTTATATCTTTCGATATGGAATAAGTCAAAATTTCCATGGCAACAATATTGTTCTCTTGTTGTCTCCAATACTTACAATATCGAAGTTGAACTGACAGTGCTCATAATCGGACTTTAACTTTGGATTTGAAACAATTTTAATCAATTTAAATACTGTTCTCAACCATATAATACGATCGACAAATTTCATTATATATATGTATGACAAAAGTATAGTATTTTAAAAATGTAGTTAAGTTAAACTTACTTAAACTAGTTTAGTAGGCAGAGTTGAAAAAGGCTTTCCTTAAGATCTATCATAAAATTGTTTTTTTTTTATCTCATTCTGTCGCCAACCAGCGATATATCGCCAAAAAAACTTAATTTTCATTATTTTTTTACGGTCGCTTTATCGATATTTGTTTTTTGTATAAACATATGTATCCTCCTGACAAGAATGGTCTGTAATTTTTTTTTTCAAGTTTTCCTGAGTATGCGCTTATGGGGACCTTCCTTGTGAGTAACTTGAAAAAATTTAGAAGCACGATTACATTTGCACATTTGCAGCGAACCTTCCAATGCTTTCCCGCCTTAATCTCAACCTACATACAATATAGAAAAGAGAGGAGTAGACATCACAGAGTTCTAAATATAATAAAGATGCACTAATACCGTAAAAGCCCTACACCATATGGAGCCGGTTATTGCTCAAATAAGACAAGCCCGAGGAATAAGGGTTGAATATATTGGACGGAAGAGGTATTTCAAAGCGAATTACCTTAAATGAATTTTAGGGTTTGATTTTTGACTTCACGCCAAAGCAGTACATTGTCTCTCTATTTAACTCTGTGAGTAGACATATCCATCTTCACCTGTGCAAAGTTATGTAGCCGACAAACGAGTTCCCCGCACCCTCTCCTGCGTCCGCCATATTTTACTTTAACCGATAGCAGTTCAATCAGCAGTCTCCACTGCGGCTAAATATGGCGAACGCAGGATGGGTGTAAGAACGGCCACTGCCTCCCTTAACTCTAGGCCTACGCGCTAACACAAAAATGGCGGCTGTCGTAGGTGGATTTTTTTCACCGTTTGTACCGGTCTCTTGAATTTTAATATCAGTAATTTCTAAAAGTTTTCTCCGCCTTATTTTTCTGATATTAAATAAGTCTTTTTTTTTTTTTTTTTTTTTTGAAAAGTACTGGTGTCCATATTCAGGGGACCGTACAAACTCTTAAAAAAATCCGTCTTTGACATCCGCCATTTTTGTGTCAGCGTGCAACACTTGTATTCAGGGGGAGGTGGAACGGCGTCAAGTGACGTCATTTATGACTACTCCATCTATTCATCCTCAACGGAAGATTTCGTCTCATGGGACAACTCTTGCCTCTGTCCGCCATCTACACGTTCGGATTTAAGTGCGGCGTCACGACCTGCATGGATTGATGATACATATGCTAGGTACGCACAGGGTGCCCTCAAAAATACACCTAAAATTAATAAATATAAATTACGCCTTTCGTTACAATCGAATAATATAAAAGTTAGATGTGATACATTTATAAGTATCTCATAAATTTTGTGTATAGTAATTTTAAAATAGCTCACATTTTCGTCACTAGATGATGTTACGCTGTTTCAAGTCTGTAAAAATGCTTAAAATAACATGTGAATCTTACGTATGTAAACTATTGAGACGCTAGATAGTTCAGTGTCATCTACTGACTAAAACTTTTAAAAAAAAATAAAATAAAAATTACTACATGCAAAATATGTTGGATACCTTTTAAGTATGTAATTTATTTCATCTTTATATTTATTATAGTTTATGACTTTTTGAAATTTGAAGTTAGGTGTTCCTTTTTGGGAAGCTTTGTGTATTTTAAAGTTATGTGAACATTACTCACGAATGACGCGGATATATACTCTCCAAAAAAGACTGTCATAGCACGATGGGTGAGCAATATTGCAATATTCTTTACATATATTGGTATTTATTGCTATATATCATCTGCTGTGCTATACATAACTGCTGTCGTCATCTGGGTAAATAAAGCCCATTCAACGAATGTAATACAAAAACTATGATCATGTGCAAAAACTTTCCACTGACTGTGGTTCTTTAAAATTCTTTGGAAACTTTAAATGAAAAATAAAATGTACGTAAGGAATTGGATTCCAGAATCGATGATTTAATACAAGAAAAAACCGAATATGAAAAAGAATTAAAATCGCTGACAAAATAACAAGTTTGAAATTTAAAATTAAAATTAGGCTAAAAAGAGTAAAATCGAAACAGAACCAAAAGTATTAGCAACAAGTAATGATTCAGAAATCGGTAGTAAACCAGTATCAGTAGTGAAACTGCCTAAATTAAGTATAGAAAAATTTACTGGTGATGCAAGCCATTTTTTAGAATTTTAAATACATTTAACACCACAAAAGATTCAAATGAATCATTATCAAAAATTGAAAAATTCCAATATCTTAAGTCCTTGTTGTACGGACCTGCATACTAGGACTTCCCTCAAAGGGATTAGTCTGAGTGATATTGCTGAGAACATAAAGTTAACAATTACGATATAAAGAAGATATCAACAAGAATCTAAGTGAATTGATAGACAAGAGATAGAGAAAGATACAACATATGAAAAATAGCAAATTAAATGATATAATTACAAAATATCATATATAAATTCATATACTGTTATGTTTTCGTGTGCATTTTTTTATAACATTTGGCAAATAATCTCATTTTCTTAAGCGGGAATTGCTCAAAACTTAAAAAAAAAAAAAAAAAAAACGCCGGATCTTTTAAAACGATATTTTTAAAGTCACATAATCAGATTTGCAGCCAATAGCGTATTTTAGCAAGCGTAGTTTAACGCAAATTTAATTTAATTTTTGCAACATTTTCTTTGTGACAAATATCTAAATAAAATATTAAAAAATAAAATATTAAATATTGAAATATTAAATCAAATATTTAATATTTGAATTAAAAAAATTTCCTTTGTTTATTTGTATAACTATTTATAGAAACTCGTATACTTCAAACCACATTGATAACATGCTTTGCTACAAACGTGTCTACCAGTCTAACTACTCGTATGTCTTAGCTGTGTCTCTCTCCGAACTCATCTGTCTACTGTCTCTCTACTCTTCTGTATACCCGTCTCAGTATCCGTCTGTCTTTCTACCCGACTCTTTAATCGTGTCTTTACCTGTCTCGCTTCCCGTTACACTACTCGTCTATCAACACGTCTGTCTGTCTATATACCCCTCTCTCTACCCGTCTGTCAAGTCGTCTCTGTACTCGTCTCTCTATCCACCACGCTACCCGTCTCCCTACCCATCTCACTAACCCTCTGTCAACCCTTTTTTGCACCTGCCTCGCTACCCGTCTGTCTATTCGTTTCGCTACCCGTTAGCTCATCTCTGTCGCTATCCGTCTCTCTACCCGTTTGTTTACACGTCTATCTATCTCTCGCCAACTCTTCCCAATATTTAAACAATTTAGTAAACGGAAGCCGTTTATCTGTTATTAAATGCAAACAGGAGTAATTTATCTAAAGAGTGTAATCAGATGCAATTTTTTTAAATACATACATAAACCAGCATAATAATTCACCAGTTTTATTTTCATAGTAGTTTATGTCATTTGACAGTAAATCTCAACTTCTTCAACCCGAACTGCGTCAAGCTTTTTAAAAAAGCCCCAAGGTCCGTATAACTGGGAAGGGGAATTGTCCTCAGGGCTATTAGATACATGTTATTAAGTTAAGTGAAAGTTTCGTAATCGGGTTCGCAGCCAATTTCTTATGTCAGAAAGGGTGGCTTCACGCCATTTTAAATTCATTTCTGTAACTTTCTTTTTCTTTTTTTGGTGGGTGGTTGGGGTGGGGGGGGAGGGTTCCAAATATATACACTTAAATTCAAACTTTTACCCCCATGTTAATATTAGTGTTGTTTGTATTATCAATTAATACTTTGTTGATCGAGCTTCATTCGAAACAAATGTAAAAGACTTCTACAGTTTTTTTTTTTCTAGGAGAAAGTTCCGTAATCGGGCCCTAAGCTAATCGGGGAATTTAATATCATTATTGTTTCTAACTCTTATAGAGTTAAAACAATATTGTTGCTAGCATTACTCTTGTTTGTGACCAACCTCTTCTGTGTATCTGAATAGGGAAAAGTTCCGTATCATGTACTGGTTGGTGCCAAAGGCAGTTGTAGAATCTTACAAATTTTTCTAGAGAGCGGAAAAACATGTTTTTTAAAATATTTACAAATATACGTTTATTAAACCATGTTTTTGAGCCATTTTAAAAAATTAAGTACGGTGCTAAAATAAAATTTTATTGCCATTTTCGATAATTAATATTTTGCCATTTTTTAAAATAATAGAAGCTGTTTCATTTATTACGTTATTTTATTTTTATATTGAAATAAAAAATCACGTGTACTATTTGTCACACTATTTGTAACTAATATTCAAAAACAAAGTTTTCCCCAAGCTGGTGGAGGGAAAAATCGCGCCAACGTGGTGCGTATATGACATCTGTGCCTTGTTTCATTTCACATAGAGGTACTGCTCTATTATCCCGTCGACCACTTTTCATAACAAAAAACTATCGCCAAACTGTTAGATTAAACGCCAAAAATGCAGTCCCATTTACTTGATATCAGAAGCATTATACGTGTTTGTTACGTCATCAAGTGGTTTTTAACGCGACATTTGCGTGTATTTTTCATTATGTTTTACTGATTTATTAGTTATTTCATTCATTAAAATAACAATTGTGTCCTTAAATTCTTATATTTTATTTATTTATGTATTTTGATATTTCAATGACAACGTTCTCCCGTTTATTTGGCGGTAGTTTTTTGTTATGAAAAGTGGTCGACGGGATAATAGAGAAGTACCCACATATGTATTGGTACTTTTATGTTAACTTGGCGCAGTTGATAAATCGCCAAATATTTTTCTCATAACATCTTCATATTGCATTCATTTCATTTAAATATAAATCTTTCACTGATTTCATTTGAAATACATACGTACATTAAAAATACACGTCTTTCACTCATTTAATTTAAAATACACGCCTTTCACTAATTCCATTTAAAATACTAACAAGAACGAAAAATCATACGTCAAGCATAGATTATGTAGCACTTTCCAACGCTTCCAAAATAATGTTACAAATCATACCGTTTAATAAGCTAAAAGATAACATCTAAGTAAACAATTTGGAAAACGCATAACATATTTAAAATTATAATTTCAGGAATTTCCAACATATACAATATTCGGAAAAATATCCGAATACTTTTATTCAGCCCTGTATAGGATCTATAGGTTTGTATATATACTACATAGAATGCTAAATTTTAGTTCAGTTAGGAAACGCGTAGCCCAGTTTAAAATTCTCCATCTGGAGTTTGTCAATAAACGGAAATGTGTTTGCGAACTTTTGTGCTTCCCTGTATATGATCTACAGAATTTATACACACCACGTAATAAACAAAAAGTGAGTTAAATTTAAAATCGCGTTCAGTAACTTAAAATTGACTTCCAGGAATTATTGTTAACAGGCAGTAGAGAATTCTTTTGTGTGTCCCTGTAAATGAACGCTATGTACGCAATATTCTGTAGTAAGCCTGTTGTAATGCACATTAGTGATATATATAAATTTCAGTGCGTTTAAAATAGTGAAACATTACTTAAATAAACCGCAGACGATTTTTCTCCATAGACGTAATGTAACGGAATTATTTTGACTGTCCCTGTAAAGTATCTAAAAGTGCTATGCACACCCTATTCCATATTAAGCTTCTTCTAATGCACCTTAGTGATATATATAAATTTCAATGCGTTTAAATTAGTGAAACATTATTTAAATAAACCGCAAATGATTTTTCCCCATAGAACGCAATATAACGGAATTCTTTTGAGTGTCCCTGTAAAATAACTATAAGTGCTACACACTTCTGTTGAAATAGGGAACATGCTATAGATGGCGACAATAACATATAAAAATTGCAGAGCAATCCGAGCATATTTACGGGAGTTAGAGCACGGACAGACGGCAGACGGCAGACGGCCAGACGGCCAGACGGCAGACGGCCATACGGCCAGACAAACCGAAGTCATAAGCACTTTTCAACTAGGTTGGAAAGTGCTAAAAAGGAAAAGAAAATAAGAAATAATGCCACAAATCGAAACCTTTTATTTAAACATCAAAGAATTGTTCCTAACATACACACGCGAAATAAAAAAGCTGCTAATGGTGTGATTTACGCCAAATCTCTAATACTAATGCTACTCTTACTAATCTCTAATACTTTTCAAACAGAAAAAATTCCAGATTAACTTTCCATTTTTATTAAATTGAAATATATTTTATTGTGCTGAATATTAGTGCTTGCATATTTTTTTGCTCCATGTATTCCATGAACTTTTCAATTCCGATTGTCTACGAAAATCTCCCGCCGGTGAAAATGACGTACGCACAAAATTTAGTGACGTATGTACTTTAATTGTGCTTTTTTATCTATTTTTTTAATATAACTTCCAAACGGTTTGACACTTATTCTTGGTAATAAATAGACGACGTTGTCACCTTTATAGGTACCTGCTGTAAAAATTTGAACGAAATCCGTTAAATATTTTTTGAGTTATGCTTGACGAAAGGTTTTAATATCCATCGTAGCTATATATGGGGCAAAGTAATACTGCGCTGTGTATGAGTCTTCGTTGCACTCAGACAATAATACTGTAGCTGGTTTGGAGTTGACAGATCAAAATTATACTACATGATTAAAATTGTTAGAGGAGAGATATGGTAAATTTGAAAACATAATAAAGTGTCACATGAATAACATCCTAAACCTTGAAGCAATAAAATTTCCTAACAATGCAAGGCATTGAGAAAACTATATAATAGTATTGAAACCAGTGTTAGAAATCTTGATGCAGAAGGGGTTACATCAGGCTTCTACGGGCATTTATTACTGCCCATATTGTTGAAATTATTGCCAGAAAACATAATACTAGATTTCCACAGAAAACGAGATCTTGATAAAGATGAAGAAACTGACTTAATACTTTTTTAAAGATGAACTAACAAGGAAAGTCTCCTTAAAGCGCATAATTAGAAAATTTTGAAAAAAAATACTAATGAAGCTAAACGGGTATGTAATAAAAGAGCAGTGAAATTTACCTGCAGAATCCCAGTATAAAATCTGCAAAAAAATAAAATACTTTCGAGTATTTCGCGCAAAAAGATGCGATTGGGTTAGCAACATTTTTTCCTCGCCATACGCAAACGATTTTTAATGCATTTTTAAATTTCTTATTGTAAAATGATTATTCGAATGCGCTGTACTTAATGAATTTAAACTTAAATGATGAAAGTTTATTATTTTTTGTATAATTTTTGTATTTTCAACAATGTTTTTTTTTAATTTCCAATTATATCTATGAGATTTTTGTAAAATTTAAAAGCGTAAAATTATCATTAGTTTAAAAAAATTATACTGATGGGTTAATTCTAGGGCTCATGATACCATACCCTCTTGTTCAGAATCCTTTGCATTTTGCGTTCAGTATTTTCTTTCAACTCTCTGTACCTTTGCAGTAATATTAATTTAAAATATTCTTTAAATCAGATTAAATAAACCATTCACTTTTTTTCTCTATTTATTACCGATTGAATGAAATTTTGCAATTGTTTTATCCCCCATTCCACGATTTTTTCTAATTTAAACGGCTTCACCGGTTATATAGTAAGTAATTTTTAAATGTATTTAAAAAAAAGCCCGATGACAAACGCATTCGTTATACATTTCCATATCGAAGAAGTCGTTTTTTCCATAGCAACAAAACTTTTTCCTTGAGTTGACAATGTTCAGAATCGGGCTTATATTTGAGCTTGAAACAATTTCATTTAATTTATATTTTGTTTTAAATCGTAAATTACGATCTTTAAATTGCATTATATATACATTGTATAAATGCGTACATAAAATTGTAGTTATAAAAATTTATTTATTATGTAAGTTAAACTTACATAAACCAGTTCAGCATGTAAAAGTTTTTCCTTAAAGAGTATTTGTCATAAAACCGTATTCTTTTAAATTTCATTCCGTCAGCAACCGGTGATAAATCGTCAGATAAAGGAAATTTTCATATTTTTTTACGGACGTTATATCGAGGTTCCGCAGAATTTTTTTTATAGACATATATATCCTCATGAGAATGCAATTTTTTTTTTTCAAAATTTTCTGAGTTTGCGCTTATGGAGACCTTCCTTGTAAGATGTCGCGAAGTTGCCAATTTGGTAAATAATTCCTGATGCAAAGTTTTTGAAAATTCTCAAACTAAATATCAAAATTTTCCTCAAAGGAAATATATACCTTCAGCTGCTGATTTAAATACGTCTACTAAACAATTTTGCATATTTTGCAAGGTTTGTGATCATGCAGGTCAAAATTGTTCAAAATTCCCCGAAGAACAAAAAGATATAAATTAAACAAAAAAGGTGTCGCTGTTATAAATGTTTTTTTTATTATTATTCAAATCGCATCTATCTGTGAATTGTAGAACAAAAATTAATCTTGCCCGAAATGTGGTAAAAACACCTACAATTATTTATTTTGCCCTAAAAAAAACAATATTAGAAAGACCTGAAAATGAAAGAACGGGCGCAATTGTATTTATGATGTCGGAGCAGAAAATTAAACAAAATAAATCTGCACTATTACAAACGTGTACAGTTTCTGTGTCTGCTGTCAGAAAATGCCTATTGGCAAGGGTTCCATGTGACAGTGGTTCTGAAATGTACTGTGTGACTGTACTATGTGACAGTGGTTCTGTGCTTATAAAATGAAAATTGCTTTATAGTTCAAAAGCTAAAATTGAAGCCATTACGAAGAGAAAATTTATTAGTTTTTCCTTTTGCGGGCAGACGCCCTTATGAATCTTGCTATGAAGTAGTTGATCTTGAATTGAACAGTGTTGTGCAATCAATCAACTCGATAAAGATCGAAGCTCTTGTGGTTGATAACATAACCGGGGCTGTTATATAGTGTACTGGTTTAGTGCTGTTAAGTGAACCTGAAGTACTAGTGAGAATGAGAACGAAAGGATTTAATCCTGCTGATACAGGTCTTGAACAGGAGATAAATATTTTGCTAGGCTCTGACTTTTTGTGGAAAATTCAAAAGGGAATTGTGGGAAAATTCACTAAAGAACTATATGTCGCAGAAACTATTTTCGGACATACAGTGCAAGGGCAAATAGAGTCAAATAAAAAAGAAGTAGCTTGTTTGCGTGTTTCAGTTGAAAACATAAACACTCAGTTGAAAGCATTTTGGAATCTTGAATCAATTGGAAATTGTTTTTAAATTGAAAAAAATAATACCGATATTGAAGTAACAAATTAATTTCAAGAAAACTTAAAATTCGTGAATGGTCGTTACGAAATAGGGTTTTATCGAAATCTTCTCGTGATTTGCTTAGAAATAATCTTCAGCTAACAAAAAGGTAATTTTCTAGTTTAGAAAATAAATTTCTGAAAGATTATTTTTAGGTGCGTTCGTAATTATATAAATACGTAGCACCTATAGTCGTCGTTTGGTCCGTCCGTCTGTCCGTCCGTCTGTCTGTCTGTCTGTCCGTCTGTCTGTCCGTCCGTCTGTCTGTCTGTCCGCATATAACAACGCAAAAACTACCCAACCAAATGGTTTGCAATTTAAAATATATTATCTTTGCAGAATTTTGTCGAGACATTTCAAATTTTATTAAAATCGAATCAAAACTTTAGGAGATATTAATAAAAATATTTATTAAGAAATGTGAATTTTTTTTTTTTAAATCGGTGCTTTTTTGTTATAGGAGCTTCCGAAGTTTAATCGTCAAGCGACCGAGATACTTATTTTATGACAGAAATTAATCTGCAGACGATATAATTCATTTCACAGAATTAAAAATCATCAAGATCTGAATATTTATATAACTAGCTGATACATATATATCTGAATATTTATATAACTAGTTAAGATATTTGTATGAACAGTGTCATAAAATATATACTTAACTAGCTGTTTAACCCGTTCTACGCACGGGATATCATGAATTTAATTCTAAAACGTGCGTACGAACGCACCTCGTTTGTAACGTTTGACGTACAATTTCCAACTTGTTTTATTTAAAGAATATAATTTCATTTTACTTGAGCAAGTCAATGAAGAATTGTGTCACGAGAAATTTTCTGACGATGACTGCTATAACATGTCCCATTGACCTGTCATCCGTGAAAACAAAACTCTCAAATGAATACCTGAATCCTGGTCCTCACTCGAGGTCGAATGTTCTAGATACAGTTTTAAAATTTCGTATGCATAAAATTGCTTTTTCGGCTCATGATGAAAAGGCCTTTCTCCAGATATCTATAGCGAAAGAAGATCGTTATTATTTAAGATTTTATACTATAAAATTTTTGAAAAAGATAGAAAAAAAATATAGTTCCCTATAGAATGACAAGAGCCTACAGTCCCTTTATTCTAGCTTGCACGATCAAGCATCATATTACTAAATATAAAAACTCTCATAAGAAAACCTTTGATATCATTAATTCGTCCTTTTTTGTTGATGATTTATTTTACGGAGAAAATAATGTTGTAGAGGCTTTTAACTTATCTAAAGAAGCGATTAATATTTTGAAAAAATGGGGGAATGAACTTAAGAAAATTTAAAACTATTTCCGAGGAGCTTAGGGAAAGGTGGCTTGATTAAAATTTACCTGTTTCTAATTCCAATCCTCCAAATACCTTATTAAAAATATTAGACTTAACTTGGAACAACAAAGAAGATAATTTGGGGCTATAATTTCGCCCAGCGTTATCAAAATTAAATTATAATGAATGTTACACAAAACGCAATGCTTTGAAAATCGCAGCTATGTTGTTTTATCCAACCGGATTTATTGCACCTTTTGTCATTCTCATTAAATGTTTATTGCAACAATTATGGATAATGGGTATATCATGGGATGAAAGCGTTACTCATGAACTAGAAAAAGATTGGAAAATTTGGCTTTCAGAAATCCAGGAGCTCACATACTTGAAAATTCACAGATATTATTTTAGAATCCTGATCATGGAAAACGGGCATCTCCAGTTTCATATTTTTACTGGTGCTAACCCTAAAGCGTATGGTGTGCAGTGGTGGTCCTGCGGCATCAAACATCTACAGATAAATTCAAAACTAGATTTGCCATGACTAAGTCTATGGTTGTCCCCTTGAAGAAATTGACTCTTCAACACCTTGAACGCTATAATGATATAATTTGCTAACCTGGAAGCACTTATTGCTCCCAGGTTAGCAAATTATATAAAAATATTCTCCATATATCTAATATTGTTTCCTGGACTTATTCAGAAATTGTTCTTTATTGGATATAGGGTTCGAAATAAAAATAGAAATCATTCGTTGCAAATCGAATTTCGGAAATACATGAATTATCCGATCATGGAGACACTGTGACGACAAGCTTAATCCCGCCGATTTAATAACAAGAGGCTGTTCTGGAAAAAAAATGGTCAATTCTCAAAAATGGTGGTATTGTCTCAAATTTCTTTCCTTACCTGAAAATCAGTGGCCTAGGATTAAAATACCTGCATCAAAAGTACCTCATGTTTCTAAAGAGAATTCTCGAAAAACAGCAAACATTTCTTGTGTGGGAGATAATGCTGATAAAATTCCATTTTTTAATTTGTCAAGGTATAAGAACTATTCCCTAAAGAAATTCTATCGTGTAACTGCATGGGTATTTAGATTTATTTCTAATATCAAAGTGAAAATAGAAAAAAGAAATTTTTCAGAATTATCAGCTGACGAAATGTGACATGCCGAAAATTTTTGATTAAAGCTAGTTCATGAAGAAAGTTTTCCTGAAGTTGTAAAATGTTTGAAACATAAGAAAAATATTCCCAAAGAATTAAACTTAATTCAATTAAATCCTATGTTATCAGAGGAAGGATTACTCTTAGTACGAGGAAGGTTACAACAGGTTAAATTCTCATTTTATGATAAACATCTTATCTTGATTCCTTCCCAGCATAAATTTACGTAATTAATTAAAAAATATTCACATTAAAAGGTTCTACAGGAGCGTCAGACACACTCGTACAAACTCGTGAACAAATCTGGATTATAAGAGGCAATCAGTGTATAAGATCAGTTCTCAACAATTGTACAATATGTAAGAAATTTAACGCACGTCCTGGTCAACAAGTAGTTTCACCGCTTCCAGGTGACTGCAATAACGAGTCATTACCATTTTCTGTTACAGGGTTTGATTATACGGGACCTCTATATGTGAAGGAAAATGAAAATAAATATTATATTTTGTTATTTACCTGTGCTCCCACAAGAGCAATTCATTTGGAACTAGTCACGGACATGACTACTGTGGAATTCTTATTGGCATTTCGCCGATTCATTTCGAGAAAAGGATTGTGTCGTGCCATAATTTATTCAAAAAATGCAAAAACATTTTTTAAAAAAAGCTGAGCTCGAACTAAAAGAAATGTGGAAAGCAATCCACCATCCAGATGTTAAGAGGTTTTGCGCCAGTCGCAGAATTTCCTAGAAATAGAACAATTGTTTATCGGAGGTGGAGGGGGGGGGGGGTTGTGGAATATTTCCATACCGTAACCCTTCGCGGACCTCTTGCTTCGCGCCTGCCTGGCACTTTGATCATGTGACCGCAGCAGTGGCGAAGAGTATAAGATATTTTTAATGTAGAAATAATCTTGTCTTGGGTATGAAGACATGTTTTTCTATCACGACTTTCAAATGGAAGAAAATATTTTTTGAGTTTTTAAGTTAATTTAAAATGCTTACGTTCCCATGAAGGAACAGTAAACCAATGTATTTTTATACAGCGAAATTTTGTATATAGTGTATGTAGAATTTAATTCTGTTAATATAATCAAAAACATTTTTTAATGGTGTATTTATTTAATTGAAAAACACAAAGTAAGTACTTTTGCTCATGAAGTTTCTAATGTGTTGAACATAATTTATCTTGAATATCATGGATTAAAGCTTTCCCTAAAGTAATTTGTGAAATCTGAAAACTATCCTAATAATATTATAAATCTGATTGTGTGCAAATGTTAGGCTGAAGCCAGCGTCAAAATGGAGCATTTAATGATCCTGTACCTTTGCACATAGGTTGATTATAACCCTCATTTGAACATAGGCTGGTTTTTGTTTATTTTATTCAAATATTTTTCTTAATAATTCAAAATTTCGTTATTTTCATAGAGAATAAATGGACATTTTTTCGTATAATATTTTAAAATGGTTAAATTTACTTTACCGTTGCTAATACTTTATCGTTGCCAAAACTAATCAAAGCCCGGAATAATAATTTTTACTCAACAATTAATTTTCAATTGAAAGATTTTCACGTGAAAAACGAAAATTCAAAAGAATTCAAAAGAAGAGGAATTCCCGTGATATTTGAAACAAAACATATGGAGTATTTGTTATTATACATGAAGTAAGAATATTGGTTACGTTGAGAAGATATTGTCTGCCAAAAACTGCGTTATAATTAGCAGGAAAACTGAACAATAATCCTATGAGATATTAAAAAAAAGGAACTTGCCAAGCAAATTAAAAAAATAAATTTATTTCTATATTGTTAAGCCCGAGAAGGGACAGATATTAAAATTATTTTATTTAGTCAATGATACAATAATGTTGCATTTTTATATTAAATTTTTCTCAGTCTATTTAATCTTAAAAAAGAAAATTTAAATTTGAAACATGATATTAAAGCAACTTTAAAACATTTCATTTAGTTGAAATGAAATCTAAATAAATCTTCTACTTTTTAAATTATTTGAACTTCTCATGTTTCTTGTCTGTTAGAATTTGCTACAATACAAATTTTGCATAATGCATGTAAAACTGAAAAAAAAGTTGAAGATTTATTTAGATTTCATTTCAACTAAATGAAATGTTTTAAAGTTGCTTTAATATCATGTTTCAAATTTAAATTTTCTTTTTTAAGATTAAATAGACTGAGAAAAATTTAATATAAAAATGCAACATTATTGTATCATTGACTAAATAAAATAATTTTAATATCTGTCCCTTCTCGGGCTTAACAATATAGAAATAAATTTATTTTTTTAATTTGCTTGGCAAGTTCCTTTTTTTTAATATCTCAAGTTTTTTTAATAACAAATTAATATGAAGCAGATAAGATTCACATCAGGCAAGTATGTAAAAGACTGCACAGATCAAAATCAGTATCGGTAATATGAAATATACAGTTCAAACATTGATTATTCTTGAAACAATTAAAAAAATAAAAGTAATTTTTTACAAAAAAAAGTATATAACGGACTTCAACGGATTGTTTCTCATCTTCATAATGATAATAATAAACAAATCATGTTCATTTTTGCAAATAATTTTATTCCATTGTGCAAAATACGCTTGCAACCACTTTGGAAAGAAACAGTGGAAGATGGAACAGTGGAAGAGTAAGTAATGTGTGAAAGCTATCGATAAAATCTTATGTTGTTTTATCACATAATAAGAAGTATAAAAATAATAACGAGTATATATGAGCAGAATGTTCTTGAATATAATTGTAAACAGGGAACGTGTCAAGAATTTTTGTTATATAATTCAAATAAGACACCTATCTGCCTTCGCCAACTAGCGCGCCCTTAACTTACATCGGTGCCTCGAACCGAACGAACCTCCGACCCGGGTCCCCGCTGCCTTCGACACAGGATGATCCCTTAATTTGCACATCAAATAGTATAAACCTCTAACTGAACGAACCTCCGGCTCGGGTCCCCGCTGCCTGAGGCACCGTATAGCAGTCGTGCTGCGCACGTGCTGCATAATATGATTAAGCGGTCACAGACCTTTCCAACGATATATCACATGAGGGGTGTGTGCAAAATTGAGAAAAGTACCCCCTTGGGGAGGCAAAGTGGGGGATGGACACCGGAGATACATAATATGATTAAGCGGTCACAGACCTTTCCAACGATATATCACATGAGGGGTGTGTGCAAAATTGAGAAAAGTACCCCCTTGGGGAGGCAAAGTGGGGGAAGGACACCGGAGATACATAATATGATTAAGCGGTCACAGACCTTTCCAACGATATATCACATGAGGGGTGTGTGCAAAATTGAGAAAAGTAACCCCCTTGGGGAGGCAAAGTGGGGGATGGACACCGGAGATACATAATATGATTAAGCGGTCTCAGATCTTTCCAACGATATATCACATGAGGGGTATCGGCAAAAATTAGAAAAGTGCCCCCTTGGGGAGGGGCAAAGTGGGGGGATGGACACCGGAGATGCATAATATGATTAAGCGGTCTCAGACCTTTCCAACGATATATCACAGAGGAGTATCGGCAAAATTTAGAATAGTGCCCCCCTTGGGGGGGCAAAGTGGACGGATGGACACCGGAAGTGCATAATATGAATAAGCGGTCACAGGCCTTTCGAACGATATATCACATGAGTGGTGTCGGCAAAATTTAGAAAATCCCTCCACCCCTCCCCATAATTTTTGACGCGTCTTCATTTAAAAAAATTATGATTTGTGTTATAAAATATCCTAAAGTTTAAAACAGATGGCTTTATTGTATTTCCATTTTGTGTTCGCGCCCTTCCCCCTCCCCTCCCGAAAGGGCAAAACGCACCCCCCTTCCCCCTCCTCCACATAATTTTTTACACGGCCTAATTCTTAAAATCATAATATCTCGGGCCCGCACTGTAATAGAAAGCTTTAATTTACCCATAATGTAATTTAAACAGATTGGATGAATAGTCGAAAATAATCTGTCTTCCTGGTCGAAGCGCTAGTCGAAACCTGACAGGTCTCTAAAGAAAGTAACAACACCAGAATTTAGAGTTTTTTGATTAGAGAATTTATTTTTTTACAAAATTAGGTGTTTTGAAGAAAATTAGTGGAAGCTCGTACAAAAAGTGGGAGAAACTCTAGTAAAATAACTCGTTCAACGGGATTTGCTGTGTTAGAATAGCATGGGAAAGTCGCGCTAGAAATAAATAAGCCTTGCGCTGCCGCGCAAGACTTAATTTACGATATACACCTTTTATAGGAAATAGAAAACGTTGTTCGATTCTTCGGCATAGAAAAGTAATTTTTGCAAATTTCATGCATTTATTCATAAAATGTACTTCGTTAATATGACCATCAGATTTGCTTGTTGGTAGAGAAAAATAGGAACATCGATCCTTTTAAAGTATATTTTTATTTCATACCAAACTTCTCTTTTGATAAAATTGAATGTAAATTTCCATAAAATTAATTATGTGCACGGGATTAACAGTTATTTTCTTGTACGAAGATTTTTAAAAATGAGATATTACTTTTAAAACAATTTTTAAATATTATGCAATTTTTTCGGTATCGGGATCGGACGGGCTCGTGCTCTAATACATAAATAAGATTTGCTCGTATTATAATATATGATTTGGTTACGCTATTTCCACCAGTGACGCTATACATGCAAGAATAAATGTTATTGTATCAGTATTACCTAATTCTAACTTGAAGCATGGTAGGCATATGAAAAAACATAAGAAAAATGGATTTTAAAGTTTTAGTTAGGCAATGTTCCACCATGGGCGCTACCAGCGTAAAAAATCATGCGAAAATGTTTATTAAACATAAATTTGATCATGGCATTATTCAAATAATTTATACAAACCCGTAAAAAATAAAGTTTAAAAAAAATAGTTATCCTATTTCTCGCCAGGAGACTCTATAAACACAAAAAAAAAAAATTGTGTTGAATCTGTGCCAACTACTTTTAATTTCAATATAGCTATTATACAATGAAACATTAAAACAATCAATTTTATTTAAATTTGGTTACCTTATTTCCTCCCAGGTGGTGCTATAAACGAAAAAGTAAATTGTGTTGAACCAGTACAATCTATTTCATAATAACCATCTACGCCATTAATATATAATATGACGTCAACTTTCTCCCTAGCGAAATCTATAAACTATTTGATAGAAAGTTTTCTCTTGTATGTAACTAATATTCATATTTATTAATTACTATCGGTGAAAATTATTTCAATTGTTTGTTATAAATATGACGTCATATATACAATTGCTTCCTGTATTTATGCATATTGATGCTCCTTGTATTATGAACAAATGTATACTGAACTAAGAAAATGCCTTTTTTGTTACAAATGTGGCGACATACTCACCTGCTTTTTGCTTGAATTATAACCAAATATTTGAAAATGTCCGTTTATTTAGAGTATGACGTCGTGTTGTTCCATTTTTTTTTAAACTTAAAAAATCTAATTCATTTTCATTTTGAACGTGTAAATCTTTCAATTGAAAATTTATTGCTGTGGTCAAATTATTATTACGGTTTTCGAATTGTTGGCAACAATAAAGAAACATAGTTAAATTTTATAGGAAAAACGTTCACTGATTCCCAATAAAAATTATGAAATTTTGAATTATTAAGAAAAATATTTGAATAACGTAAATAAAACATAGCCTATGTTAATTCCTGGATTATAATCCACCTATATTCAATGACATTTAATCATCCGTTTTGATCCTGCCGTCAGCCAAACAATTTCACTATTTCAAATTTAAAATTTTATTAGAATTAGTACACAGTTAAAATTTTGTGGCAACGCGTACAAAAAGTGGGAAAAACTCTAGTAAATTAACTCGTTCAATGGGATTTGCTGTGTTAAATTAACATTAAGATGTCACACTGGAAATAAATAAGTATTGCGCTGCCGCGCAATACTTAAATTATTAAGAAAAGATTTCGCTTGGACCATGGAACTATGAAAAGGATCTTCCTTGGCTTGAACAAATATGACGTCATAAATAAAGCATGTATTTTCAAATATTCGTAACATTACAAGGAGCATGAATATCAGTGTATAATAAAAGTATATACATAATGGACGTCAGATTTAAGATGAATAACTGAAATATATTTTTTTTTATATACTGATTATAAGCTTGAATACCAGAATTGATAAGCTTGAATACCAGTTACAAACAGATGTGAGTTTTCTGCTAAAATTCACATCATTATTGCCACGAAAAGAAAATTAACAAGAATTATATCATTGAAAAGAAATTTATCTGGGATCAAAGTGACGTCATAATAAAACGGGATTTTTCAAATATGTTTCAAATGGTGCGTAATTCAATTTCATACATTAATAATTACAGAGTACAGTGAAAGAATAGAGAGACAGTGAACCGTCAAATCGGCTTGCAATATGAAGCCGGTTATCGCTCAAATCATTGGGCCCAAGGGCTCTGACTTCATTGGACGAGGAGAGATTTTTAAAGCAAGCCGCCAGTTGTTTAGGCCAACTGTAGGGTTGCATTTTCAGCATCACAACAAACATAAACATTTCACATAAATTTATTCTCTGAACTCTGCGATTAATAATACAAGCATCAGTAAGATTATTAGAAAAAAAAATTGAACACAAGTCTATTATTTTAAAAACTGACTGTCTGTTTGTATTTCGCAACTACTACTCTTAATGCAATGCTATTTACTTAACACCATTGATCTAAGGATGTCATATAAACTCTGAGAATTTAAAATTTTGAATTAGATTCCGAGATATTATTATTATTATTATTATTTTGTAAATTTTAACGAGATTACTCTAAAAACGGTAATTAAATTACTCCATTTTTGTGTATATATAAAAAAGAAGAAATAAAACGGATCATAAAAAAAAAGAAGAAATAAAACGGATTAATACATTTTTATGCCATTTTCTCATTAAAACTGAAAAAATAATTTATTTTCAATTTGAATAGTTGGTGAAAAAAAAATCTTGATTACAGTAGAATTTCCGAAAATTTAAAACATATTTCCACATATTCAAACTTTATGAATTAATTTATTCCGCAGAACAAAAATCCTCTGTCAGCATATTGTCAAGAAATCAAGAGTTGTTTCAGCTATAGATTAAACCAAGGACGCAAATTTGCTGTTACATGCAAATGTAACACTTGCAATTGCAAAGCTTTTCGCAACCCTAAATTACATGCAAACGTAACATTTACATGTAATTTGCACCCAAATTAATATTAATTTGAACCCTTATAAATGTTAATTTGCACTGAAAATTACATGCAAAAGTAATGTTTACATATAATTTTGGGTTGCAAAAAGCTTTGCAATTGCAAGTGTAGCGTTTGCATGCCATTTTGGATTGCAAAAAGCTTTGCAATTGAAGCTCCTTGCATTTAGGTGTAGAATTATTCCTCCATATTCACAAGAATTGAATTTAAACAAAAAGATATACTATTTCCAATGAAATATTTTTAAATGATGGCTGTTAAAACGTTTTTCAAAGTTTTTAAAAGTAAAAGGGTTTGTCAGGGAAAACTGATATTTGTTTTTTGACAAATTGTACTTTTTTAAAACTGAGCTATGTCAAGTCCCATATAACAAAGAAATACCGTATTTTCTCCTATGAAATATGATAAAGAGTTAGTTAATTATTTACGTTTTTAATTATCGGGGGTGAAATATTTTGCTTGATTAATGCATTTATTCTTCTTTTAATGTTACGTGAACGAAGTCACGGGTAACAGCTAGTTTCGTCATAAATAGCATATTGCAGCATTATTGACTTCCTATGATAATCAGTACTAAATATGTTCAATGCATTTGTGCAATCACCTTTTGAAATCTGTGAGCAAGGGATGCTCAAAAAGTAATCTCAGCGTATGCTGTGAAATATTGGGCATGTGTCTATGACACCACTTTAAAGTACATGAACGTAGCCGGGATTTTTTTATAGTGGCAGAGCAAAAAATAAGATTAAAGTTCAAGAGTTTGTGTTTATAATTCAGTGCGAGTAGATAATTGTTGCTTATATCTATTCTAAACAAAAGTAACTAATACTGCTACTGCAGCCTTAATTGAACTTATTGTGACCTTGTCACTTTCCCAGCTTATACTGCAAAATCTGTTACTTATAAAACCATGAAAACTGGTAGATTTATAGAGAAATGTATGAAACACGATGAAGCCGACAGTTTTAAATCGAAGAATTATTTTAAGCACTTTTTAATATTGAAATCGATTAAAATAGCTCAGTTAAATAAGTTTTATACGATCAAAAACTACGCCAGAAATGTATTCATTTTTTTGCAAGCTACTTGGCTAAATTGTCGTGTGCTAAATTGGGAGTCCTATCATTTTTTAAATTTGTCTATTTTTTTCCATTTTTCTATTCAAAATTTTATTATCTGAATAGAGATTTAATTCATTATTTAAAATAACCGTTTTTTACCTACTGTTGCTATATTTTAAATAGTCCAAATAGTCCAAACCCTTTTACAAAAACTTTCAATTGAAAATTCTGCAATGATCTCTAAGGCAAAAATGTAGTAGGAAAATTGGTTCATGGACGTGTTTGTTTGTAAACATGCCTTTTCCTTATACAGTAGATGAAATTAAATTGCTCTCCAAAGTACACTTGAATGATTGTTTCTCCACCAAATGAAAAGTTCCCACATGCAAACAATGATGTTTAAGTGTTCTGTAAAGAAAAGAAGTTGTATTAGAACTGAAAAAATCACTTTCAAAATTAATGCTTTTTCTGAGATTTCATTATGAAAATCTTCTTATAATTGTAAATTATGACCTTTTAATATTATGCAAACAAAAAAGACATGAATTTTTTTAAGAATTGAAGATTAAGCTTAGCTGCCAGCCTTCCGTTTTTTGCTGTTATTTTTATTGTTGTTTGTTTGTTTTTGAGTCAAATAAACACACATTGAATCAGAATTTTTTTTATATAAAAAATGAAACAAAATATGTATTACACAGAGACAAGTCACTTAAATAATTTTTAATTTTCAATAATTTTATTAATTAAATTTTATGGTACCATGTATGTTTTCTGACTTAAACAAACGGAAAGTTGGCAGCTGTGATTAAGTTGAAAACTATTTGCAGCCGTTAAAATGGTTACTGTTGTTCTTTAAAAAAAATAGAAAGTAGAAAGTAGACACAATTTACCATATCAACGTTTATATTATAATAGCAAAACCCGCGGCTTTGCTCGCGTAATTCTTGAAAAATGCAAGTGGTATTCATTGGCCTATTTTCATTAGAGGAAATTTTACTGCCACAGATAATTCAAAAATTACTAATTAAGCCACACTAATTAATCAAATTACTGTAATGACTATATCACAGAAATTGCAATTTTAAAACTTTTCTGTTCCTGCTCACATTAACATTTCAAAAATTTAAAAAACTGTTCTATGGATGCATTGTGTCTCTAACGTAACAGCCATGTAAAATTTCAAGTTTCTATCCCTAACAATTTCAGATAAATCATTTATTTGAAGGTTTTTAGAACTTTTTCAGCTTATTTCACTTTTTTAATTTTTTTTTATGGAAACCGTTTTAAGCGAGCACTGAAATCTTAAAAATAGCCACCATGCTAAATTTCAACTTCCTATACCAGCAGCATCACTAAAATTGCATTTTTTGAATGTTTTTTGATTCTGCACCTTTTTTTAATTTCGAATTTTGTAAAAACTGTTCTATGGAAGCATTTACGTATAAAAAAAATAACAGGCATGTTAAATTCTAAGTTTCTATCGCTAACAATTTAGAAAGAAAAAACATAATTTATAACGTTTTCCGCTCAATTTACACCTTTAAACTTCGAATATTTAATAGACTGTTTATACCGAGCGTCTGCATCTTAAAAGTTACAACTATACTAAATTTCCAGTTTCTAACCCGAAAAAATCCAATTAAATCATAATGTAGAACGTTTTTAGACCGTTTTCCGCTCTTTTCAGCCTGTTAAATTTCGATTTTTTTAGAAACCGGTCTTAGTGAGCATTTGCATTTTAAGAGTAACCACCATACCAAATACGAAGCTTCTATACCAGCTATATCACATAAATTGGAATTTTAGTACGTTCTTTTTTTCTCCTGTCCTTTTACATTACATTTCACATTTTTAGTAAACTGTACTGGGTGATCATTTACGTGAGTAACAGCCAGGCGAAATTTTAATTTTCTACCCTTAATAGTTCCAAATAAATCGTAATTTAGAACATTTTTAGAATGCTTCTCGCGCATTTTGTTTTTTTTTCTTCAGATTGTTCTGTGCGACTAAATCAGCAGCCATGAAAAATTTCAAGTTTCTACCCCTAACAATTCCATAGTAATTGCAATTTAATACGCTTTTTAAACGCTTTCCGCTCATTTCACACTTTGAAATTTTGAATTTCTTTACAAACCATTGTTAGTGAGCATTTGCATCATAAAAGTAAGCGTCATGCCAAATTTGAAGTTTCTAATCCTGTTAGTAAAAAAAAAAATCGTAATTTAGAACTTCTTTCCTCTTTTACCCTTTTAAATTTCGATTTATTTTAAAAAACTGTTCTGTGTGTGCACCTGTGTCTTAAAAAATATCAGCCACGTTAAATTTCAACTTACCGTCCTTAACAATTCCATAGAAATCGTAATTTAGAATGTTTTTAGAACAGTTTTCCCTCATATCACTCTTTTAAATTTCGAATTTTTAAGAAACTGTCCTTAGAGAGCATGTATATCTTATAAGTTACTATCTTGCCTAGTTTCAAGTTTCTAATCTCTTCAGTAAAATAAAAATTGCAATTTTAGAACGTTCTTCGCTCTTGCAACCCCTTGAGGGTAGTGTCACTGACATAAAATAAAACCTGTGTTAAAGCACGGACTGTCACTATAAATTTGCGAACAGTACGTTTAAAATCGGTTCGGTAGTTTCAAAGATTCCATAGAAATTGTAATTTAGAAAGTTTTTAGAGCACATTTAGCACATTTCACCCTTTTAAATTTCGAACTTTTTAGAAACTGTTCTTAGAGAGCATTTACATCTTATAAGTAGCTACCATGCCAAATTTCAAGTTTCTAGTTCCTTCAGTATAAAAAAAAAATAGAAATTTTAGAACGTTTTTCACTTTTGCACCCCCACTGTGTTAGTAGTACCTATAAAATATATAGCTAAATTTAAGCAGGGACTGTTACCATCAATTGGCCACCATCACTTTTAAAAATGGTTCTGTAGTTCCAGAAATTTCATAGAAATTGTAATTTAGAATGTTTTTAGAACGCTTTTCGCTCATCTCACCCTTTTAAATTTCGATTTTTTTAGAATTTGTTCTTAGAGAGCATTTACATCTTATAAATAACTACCATTCCAAATTTCATATTTCTAGTTCCTTCAGTATTAAAAAAAATCGAAATTTTAGAACGTTTTTTTGCTTCTGCACCCCCCTGGGGGAAGTGCACCCACATAAAATATAGCCAATGTTGGAGTAAGGACTGACACCATCAATTTGCCCCTATCACTTCTGAAAATGGTTCCCTAGTTCCAGAGATTCCATAGAAATTGTAATTTAGAATGTTTTTAGAAAGCTTTTTGCTCATCTCACCCTTTTAAATTTCGAATTTTTTTAGAATTTGTTCTTAGAGTGCATTTACATCTTATAAATAACTACCATGCCAAATTTCAAATTTCTAGCTCCTTCAGTATAAAAAAAAAAATCGAAATTTTAGAAAGTTTTTCGGTCTTGCACCCCCCTGGGGGTAGTGGCATCGACATAAAACATAGCCTATGTTGGAGCAGGGATTGTCACCATCAATTTGCCACCATCACTTTTGAAATTGCTTCGGTAGTTCCAGAGATTACCCCCTACAAACAAACAAACAAACAAACAAGCAAAAAAAACAAAAAAAACAATCGTTACTTCTTTATAATATTATTATAGATAATCTTCCAAAAGAAAAGCTTTTTCGTTCCGAAATTATAATTTGCCATAATAGGAACAACGAAAACAGAACATGAAATAAACAGTGCAGAATGAGAATTGAAATCGGTAAGGCGCTCGTGGTTACCTCAATAGGTTATCCGTGATCCGAGTTGGCGGTAGAGAAATTTTCCGAGGGGAGCCCTTGACTAGTCCTTGGGACTCTGGTTCGCTCCTATCAGCTGCCAGTAGAAAATCAAGGTGATGATGCTACGAGCTTTCCCTGATCCGGCCTCTCTCGATCATTCGGTGGGTAACCTATCGCAGCATCCGGATCTCAGAGCAAGGTGATATCCGAGTCTTGGACATGTACCGTTAACGGCTATAGAGTATTACAACCTGGCTTCGGCTTAGGAGACTGATTGGAAGCTCAGACGAGGATGCCGTAGCGGCACCAACCATTTCCGGAGGGTTACTTAAGCGAAGTCCCAAACGAGTGCAGGTGTCAATTCAGATCCACTTCCTGTCTCGTGACTATGTAACCGAGAGCAAGTGCATCTGGGGATTCATCTCCATGGCAGCATCGTGCGGACCCTATTTTCTCATACGGGAGGCGGCGGTTGTGGGACGCAGTAGTAGTAGAGAAAACAGGTGGTTGCTATGTGGCGGATTAGCTAACGGAGCACAGGCGTCCACCAGCCGGACCACCTTTTTGGCTTTTATCTTCTACTTCGTAGTCCTGATGCCTTACACGTTGTCACTCTGGTGTGCGGGGGGCTAATTTTCCTTTTTTACTATCTTTTTATTTATTTTTACTAATATTTTATGTTGTTTTTGTTCTGCAGGTAAGGAGCTAGTGGTTGCCTCTCTAGGCTCTGCACGATCCAAGCTGGCAGTAAAGTAATTCTCAGGTGAGGCTTCTCATTTGTCTCCAAGGTGTGGTTTGTTCTTGAGTGCTGCCACACACTACTTGAGAGCGATGATCCTACATTAGTGACCGGACCTGCTCCGGCCCTTCTCTTCAGTGATGTTTTATCGCAGCGTGTGGTGTCGATTTAACAAACCAGGTCATGTGCAGTATGGAATAGGTGCCTTAAACTAACTGGTTTTACTCCCATTCATCAGAAACATAACTACTTGTATTTCATAATTTTACCCAGGGCTTTTGTTCTAAAACACGTGACCGCAAATTTGGGGTGGGAGTCAGAAATGTTTATGAAATTCACGCACGCGCACACACGCACATATATGCAGGGTGTCTCAAAAGGTCGTTGCCAAACTTGATATACTGATCTGTCATACCATGACAAACAAGATTTACATAGGAACTTGCGTCCGAAAATGCAAATGACGACCGTTTGAGAGCGATGTTTGCACGCTTGTAGGAGAGTGGGAAGCGTGATCATTTTACGCGAAAGCATTGCTTCAGAAGGATGAATCGGTTTCCTAACTCAGAATTGGCAGATATGCATTACGTGTATGGTGCCGCGGATGGAAATGGACGAGCCGTGGTACGGACGTGCCTTGAACGCTTCCCAAACAGACGTCAGCCAAGTCGTGCTTTGTTTGGACAACTGCATCGCAGATTGCGTGAGGCAAGAGCTTCCCAAGTAAGCTACATCGGTCGAGAATGCACTATACATACACCTATCGTAGAGGAAGCTGTGCTATGGGAATTTGAGAGGAACCCGCAAAAAAGCATCCGAGAAAGCAAACGCGTCTTGGGTGTACATTGTTCCAGCGGCATGCACCTACTCCATGAGGGCAGGCTATACCCCTACCACGTCCAAAGTGTACAGGCATTGTGTGATGCCGATTATCTCCAACGCGTTGCATTCGCATGCTGGTATTTGCAAAATCGTCTCTCACAGTCGGATTTTCCATTGTGTATTTAGTTTTCCGATGAAGACTCTTTTACACGGGATGGTGTCCTGAACCCACACAACATGCACGTGTGAGTGTATGAAAACTCAAGGTGTACACGTGCTCATGCAAATCAAAAACGGTTCACCATAAACGTTTGGGCTGTTATTTTCAGTGACATGTCAATTGGCCCCTGCTATCTCACTGCCTCGACGAGAATACCTATCACACTTTTTTAGAAATAGTGTTGGTGGATCTCATGATTGACGTTCCAGCAGCTACACGCCGAAACATCTGGTTTCAGCATGATGGAGCGCATGCAAATTTTACCAGGACTGCGGGAATATCTCGATAGGACATATCCTGATCACTGGATTGGTAGAGGCGGAACTGTCGCATAGCCACCACGATCCCCAACCTGACCCCCCAGGATTTCCACCTGTGGGTGATACACGAAATCCATGATGTACGAGACGACCATAACGTCGGACATGGATCTCGTCGCCAGGATCGTAGAAGTGGCGGCACGTGCTCGTGACACACCTGCCCATTTTTAACGGGTCCGTGAATCCATGCGTCGATGTTGTGAAGCATGTGTGGCGACGCCATCTTGTACGGGCAGTATAAACGCGTATCTCGCAGGAAGCGATCGAGCTAGCCTTTTGCTCGGCACTTAAGATCTCACCTACTGCCCGTGGGTTCCCAGGTTTGATCCTGGCTCCCGCACCTACTCCTGCATTGGTGACTTTGGACAAACGAATACCCACCTTCGCCGACATCATCACCTCCTTTCGAGTGCAACAGATGACAGCACGAAACACTCCCAATACCCCAGGTAGCACAGCAATATCGGCCCGATATTGTCCAATATCGGGCAATCTTGGCGTGCATCGGGGAAGACCGGTCAAGTTTTACCGATATTGGCCGATATTGATCAATGTTGGCCGATGTTGAATCTGTAATATTATCAATTCTCTAATGTTCGACATTTAAATTTTTATCTTATATATAGTTCTTTTTTAGCAAGGTAGAAGACAGAAAACAATTTTAACAACACTTTAAGTTCTGTAAACCTATGAGGAAAAACTCATACTGGCGAATATCGGCCGACATTGATCAAGATCGACAACTGGGAAGTGCTGGATGAGAACTGCAATTCAACCAATCAGAGACAAGCATCCTTTTTCCTTTTCCTTCAGTCTTGTGATTAAAACATGGCCGCGAATGCGCGCTAGTTCTGTGTGAAACATCTTCTGTTTTTACTCTCTAATCGGTATGTATTCCCATTACTTATAATCTGTACTGTTTTTTGAACATTTGAAGACATAATTTTATGCATTTTATGAAATAGTTTTATTTTAAACGTATTTTTTTAATCTGTTTAAGCGTAACCCTAATTGGTATACATCGTTTAATGTTTTTGTTATTATTATTTTTTTATTGATTGTCTTGATTCTAATGAACGATTTTTTAAATTTTACCATAGATCTAGAATGCGTATAGGTATGCTATTGAAATGGGTATTTTCTATCGCAAATATTTTGTGTCTTTGTGTAGGATGCAGCTTATATATTTACTTTTAAATTTCTTTCTAAAACCATTTTTCAAGGCAATCACAGTGAAATGTATTTTCAAAAATATTTTACATTTCTCGATTTAATAAGATTTGCAGATTTTGTTTGATTCACGATTTTCTGTGTCTGATCTTTCATTTTATCATTTATGTTTTAAAATTGCATTTTAAAGTTTAAGATAAATAAATTGCTGTTCTTCAGATGCCTTTTTAAATAATAAAACATACTTTCTACATTTAAAAAATTATTTCTGAAATATACATGCGGATTAATTTTCTTTTTATTTTAAAAATCAACATTCAATCTTCCAACTTTCTCTTTTATTCTTGTAAAATGTAACATTCCTTCATCGCATACATATGTTAAAGTAATATATATGATATCCAAATTCTTTACTTCATATGAGGTTTTTTTACAAAAGCTACAAACACAGCTGCCAACACCTTCCCATTACTTACAAGTCAAACATTTTTAATAAGGATTATAGCTTAATAAAATAAAGTTTTTGTAAAGTAGTAATAATTATTACTTAATAAATTAAATCAAATAAAAACAAAACAACCCATTTTATAATTTTGTCTTACATTATAAAATACTTCATAAATGTTTTGTGTTTATTTGACTTTTAAGGGGGGGGGGGGAACTGTGGAAAATAAAATCTAGTTTTTGCAATATAAATAATTCTTTAACATGTATTCATAATATTTCATCCTAAACATACGTTTAAAATTTTTCTGTTGATTTTTAACCATTTACCTTTTTTTTTTTTTCAGAATCTTAATTGTACCATGGTCTTTGTCATCTGCCAACCTCTTGTAGACAAAAAGTGTCGTTGAGTCTTCAGAATCTAATCCTACTGTGGTCTTCATGTCATCTAATTTTGATTCCATCTACTTAAGATACTCTATCGTAAGTATGCATGTCTTGTGATTTTTTTATTCTGATTGTCTTAAAAATGAAAATGACTGGTCCAAAGTATGTTTATTTGACTGAAAAAAAAAACAGAAATTTGGCAGGTATAATATTGTAGAATTGTTTAGAATAGTATATATTACGATAACTATCCTTCTGATACTGGAAAAGTGTTAAAAGAAGAAAACTATATTTGTAGTGAGAGATTCGAGAAATCTTCACTTTTTAGAATGGTCAAATTGAAACATTGTAACATATCAATTGTAAATATTAGATTTTTTTTATGGGACAATTTGTTTAGAGATCCCTTTTTAAAGATTTTTGTTGATCCTAATGTCGTCCTATGTAATATACAAGCATGAAAATTCTTAGTTTTTTTTACTGAAATCGTTTTTTTTTTTTTTTTTTTTTAATGTCACTTTGGCTGTTTCGGAGACTGATTAAAAGGATAAAAAAAAAAAAAATAATGCCCTGAAAATTTAGAGAAGGGGGGGGGGGGATAGATAAAATTGTAATGGTGTACAAATTCTGTGCTTTTAGATTTTCCTTGTAACATATGCAACATTTAAAATATAAAACTAATAATATAAGTTTAAAAACTGATTTTAAAATGCATAACAAAATAATTAATATGTGTGCTCATTTTTTTTTCTATTGTTTCCAGTTTCAGCGAATATTCTTTCAAATGCAAAATGAAGGTTGGGGGGTACTAAAATAAGAAATAGAGATAGTTTTAAAAAAAGCACTGAACTAATATATATAATTTTTTTAACTATTTTGTGGTTATAATGCATGCACATCATGCAAATTTTGCGATATTATCTCTGATTTTGCTTTAGAGTTTTTTTTCTGCAAAGTTTACTTCAGTTTGAGTAGCTATGCTAATATAGTGCAGAAATTTCAGTAGTGGTTTCAATTTTAATGTCTTTTAACTTTTATTGCATATTTATTTTACGTATACCTAAATCAATTACATTGTGTAATTTTCACATATATTTATTTCTGCATGTTATATTGCAATAATTTACTTTCATGCCTGTACATATATGGTAAGTATGAAAACTTATGTTGATCATGAATCTGCATAACTTAGAAATTTTAACTTTTCAAATCCTATTTAATTTCTGTATGAAATAAATATGCCACATTTATAGCATAAAAAGGCATCTTAATCCTACCTAAAATTTAAACTTTGCATTATTTAATAATGGAATGATGCTCGCAAGCTAATGTTAAACCAAGGGAGTTTTGTTTAGAAAGTTCTTGTTTGCATTTTAATATTTTGAAAGGATTTTTTTTACATAAAATATCTGAGGTTGATGTCTATCAGAGCTTCTTTGTACTTTTCTGATTTTGGTTGATTTTGTTTTTCTTTGAAGACACTTTTAGTTTTTATCACTTAAGATATTTCAAAATTATTGATTTTATTTATTTATTTATTTATTTATTTATTTTAGAACATAATATTTTCCCCAACAGACTGTTCATCACTTATTAGTCTTGAATCAGTAAGTTCAGACTTAGATTCAGACTGAAGACAGTCAAAAAGATAAAATTAATAAATTGTTAATTTTATTAAACATTAAATTGATTTGCAGAAAGTTTTTGACCCAATATTTATGTGCACAGAAAATTTTCGGTTTTATATAAGTCTGCTGATTGATGAATTTTGCTATTTTTTATATGAATGATTGAAGAATTTTGCAGTTTTTTTTTTTTTTTTTTAATGATGTTAGGCTGACAAATTTTGCACTTTTGTGGTGATCAACTGATGAATTTTGTACTGTTTTACTAAGACTGAATGATAAATTTCATTGAAATTGAGAATTTGAAATGTTCTGTAAAGAAGCATGCGACATACATCACACTTTTAACCATATTCTGCTTTTGGTAAAAACTACTTTCTAGGGAACATTAATATTATTTTTGACGTCACTTCTGACAAGAATATCTCAATCTATGAAAAATGAAACAGATGAAGAAATCAATGTCTGGTGGATATCCCTGTGTTTGATTGCTCTCTGAAGATCACGAGTGTGTAGTTTTATTGTGTAACAAACGACTACCATGAGTGATCTTCTGCAAGCACGTAAAATTTGATTTACCAGATCTACAATCTATCGATAGAATAGGAGTATCGCTTCTGTGCTGAAAAAGAAGAAAATGAAGTAAGTTTATTGAAGTTACGTCAAAAATAATATCGATGTGGAAACAAACTTTTTTTTTTACATATACTAAATTATTTAGCTAATCATTACTTAGCTAAATTACGTTTTCCTAAAAATAGCATGTTAGTTTCGATTAGCCTGCGGTTTTAAGATAGTGAAAATCAAATTTTGATAGTTACATTCTGAATTATCCTGTAGCTCATCGGTAAACATTTCCTTTTTTAAAATACTTCTGCAAATTAATTAATTTTAGGTACTTTGTTGTTGCAGTGCCCCTATCCCACACACTTAATAAGTGTCATTTATATTATACACACACTAAAGCTAAACAAAACTCTTTTGATTAACATTCATACATTAAAATTTAAAAAAATTATGTTTCTAACTCTGGTTTTCATGGTGAAAACCAAATTTTGATAATTGCATTTTGAACTATCCTGTGTTTCATTGGTAACCATTTCATTTTTATAAAAGTCTTGCTGCAAATTAAGTAATTTTAGGTACTTTGTTGTTTTTATTCACTATAATTTCTTTATATCTCTGTAAATAATTATTGTATGTTCAGAAGATTGGCTTCATATTATGCAAAAAAAATCTAGAATCAGTAAGTTCAGACTGATTCAGAGTGCAGACAGTCAAAAAGATAAAATATATTAACACAAGTTTGGTTAAATATTTCAGGTGAAATTTTTTTTTTTCAAGCTATATTTTTTTACTATTAAATTCAAATCTATCATTTACATTACATAGTTTGTAAATAAAAAGGAGAATAAGTAAGCATAGTATAAGTAGTAATAAGTTATTAATTTTCATGAAGAAAATTCACTTGGACAAATTTTGATTTTTGCTCATTCTACTTTTCTAGTGAGTGTGAAAATGAAGTTTAATAAAGCAAAAACAACTGTTATCTCCAGCCACATTGAGAAAGTCCTGTGAGATATGCCAATTGGGATAGAAACTGTTTTCAAAGAAAAAGAAGAACATAGGAACAAGAAATAGATGTCTTGGAGAAAATTTGCTTGTAATATGATAATATAAATAGTGATAGTTTGTGAATAAAAAAAAGTTTAATTTGATATGTTGTGATTTCAAATAAATGCAGCGGCCGCAATGGCCTATAATTTTTTGCCATGTTTTATTTATCTTATTCAGGACAGCAGGTCATTTAGGGATCAGAAGATATTAATGGGGACTGTTCAATTATTCGAAAACACCTGCTAGCTAGTTAAAGCTATGGGCAGGTTCTTTTCTAATTTCCTGCTTAAATTTGATTTTTTTTTTTTTTGCATTGGATAGTTGAGATTGACCTCAGCTATCTTATGCAAAAAAAAAAATGTTTAAAAATATACAAATTTAAACGAGAAATTAGAAAAGAACCTGCCCATGGGTTCAACATTAGCGAGCAGGATGTTTTAGTGTCAGTGAAGTGTCCCCTTAAACTTAACGCCACTCATTCTCCAGAAAAGAACTGCAGAGGGAAAGTTGCCATATAAGGTAAGGGCAAAGTGTCTTGCTTTACCATCTGGCTCAAATGACTCAATTTTTAGGAAGTTTTATTTATTTCTTTTAAAACTAGTGTTCCATGTTTGAGATATTTTAATAGAATACTATTTATGAAATAAATTTACAAATGTTTAAAATCATTAAAAATTAATTTTAAAGGCTTTGTGAAACAATTCATAAAATCCAATTAAAATTGGAATTTTAGTAAAACATACATAAATTATTGTGATATTTGAAAGCTAAGCTCTTCGAGAAAAGAATAGCTTTCCTGACTTTGTTTAATGCCTTTGTAAAATATTATTGATTGTTTAAATGGTCATTTCAATTGCACTTTCTATTTAAAATTGCTATTAAGAAGTAATTTTAAAGAAAAATATAATGATATTCAATGAATAATATAGAATTCCAACCGAGTGTTTATCCCCGAGTGTATACGTGAGTCTCTGATTCAGAATGAAGAGAGTCCTAAAGATAAGATACAATTTTTTTTTTCAAAGAAAAAATTTTAAACTAATAAATTTTGTATTGATTTTTGATAATTTTTAATATAAAGTAATTCAATTTTAAAAGTTATACAACAGGTGGATTTTTGCATAAGTAATTTAACGAATTGTTTTCAACTAAATTTTGCCAGAAGATTATTATTTTTTTTTTTCAAAGTTTATATAAATACAATTAAATAAATCTGAAAATCTATATTTATGGTAAGAGCAGAAAAGAATAAATACCTACAGCTACATGTTATTTTTCTTAAATTTTTAATAATGGTTAAATATTTCGATTATGTGAAAAAAAATATATAAAGAATTGGTAATATGGCAAAAAAAAATGCTGTATATTACAATTTTTAATATTACCACTTCCACAAATTCAAATTATTATTATGGATATAATGATTTTTTATTTTTAATGAAAAAAGTAACATTTAATTATCTTTTTTACATTTTAATGTTTTCACATAGAACACTGAAACTGAAAAAAAGAAAAAACATCAAAATGTAGCTATTATACAATTTTGAATAAATTATTTTATTAATATTAAATTTAATAAAATGCTTTTTTAGTATTCTTTCATTCATAATCTTTAATATTACAATTATATCTAATGGATATAATAATAAAAACTGGGGCCTTTAACAAAACAGTTAATCCATGTGGCATTTCAGATGCTTATATATACATGGATTAGCTAATTTAAAGCTGGACTCACCAATATAAAATGGTAAACCTTTTTTTTCCTAATGTAAAGAGTTATTGATTTCTAATATTTTGCTAAAACAGGTAATCAATATCTCCCTATATGAGAAAAGAAAGATTTGCCATTTTATAGTGCTGAATCCAGTTTTGGCCAATATCGGTCGGTCCGACGTTCACCGATATCGGTCGGTTCAGGGTTCACCGATATTGGCCGGTCTGACGTTCACCGATATCGGCCGGTCCGACGTTCACCGATATTGGCCGGTCCGACGTTCACCGATATCGGCCGGTCCGACATTCATCGATATTGGCCGGTCCGACGTTCACCGATATCGGTCAATATTGGGTCCCGATATAGGCCGATATTGGAAAAAAAGCTAGCCATGCAATATCGGCCGGTCCGGTGTTTACCGATATTGGTCGATATTGCGAAATCGTTGTTCCCGATATAGGCCGATATTGCTGTGCTACCTGGGACACAAAGCCTGTGAAACGATCACAGCACGAAAGCCTATGACGACTTTCATAGCACGAAAAGCCTGTCACGCCGCACATATCAGGGTCACACGTGCATACGCCATGACAGCAGCAACTTGGTAACCGCCGCGCAACACGAGTGAACATCGCTCGTTCAACGTCAACAAGACGTTCTCCTCACTGGGGTGGAGTACTGTGGCGACGCCATCTTGTACGGGCAGTAGAAACAGCGTATCTCGCAGGAAGCGATCGATCTAGCCTTTTGCTCGGCACTTAAGATCTCACCTACTGCACGTGGGTTCCCAGGTTCGATCCTGGCCTACTCCTGCACATGCATTGTGGTGAATGGAAGGAATTTTGAACATTTTCTGTAAATTAAACCATGTTCCTTAACCCGGGAGACGTCACGCATATCCAGTATATAAATGTTTTTTATTTAGTTACCAATAATTACAAAAAATAATCGTCACCTTATTTAGTTGGAGACAATTGTTACAAATTGTGCTATAAAGTAAGATCAAGATTTCTTTTCGAAAAATAGTGGCCCACTGCCAGCATTGTATCATACTTGAACCCGATATTTCTGTTTAAAGTCAACCCAAAACATGACCTGAACCCGAACACAACCCAAACTCGAAGTGAAGAATATTAATCTATATTTGAAAAATATTATTGAAAAGTAGTTTACAATTAGAACCCTAATATGAATTCTATGATTTTTGTATAAAAATGAGCTTATATACACTCATTATATTCAAATATATAGTTTATTTCATTTGATAAATATTATTGACTTTCTTTTGAAAAATCTGTCAACCCAAGCTGGACCTCAAAGTGTCGAAACCTAACCCGAAATAGTTAAAGTCAACCCTTTACAAGCCAATCCGCGTGTTGGGTAGGTAAAATTGAGGTACCCGACCAGATACAGGACTCTAGCTGCAAACCCAGGGGTACAAAACCAGAAGAAACTTTTTAAAAAATAAAGAAAGACCAAAGCCGCAAAAACACACGACGTTTTTAATCGTTAATCATTAATTAGATTGAGAATTGATTTAATCGTTGATCGGAGAGAGGGATTGAAATTAAATTAAATATTAATCATTAGTCTATGAGGAGAATTGAAACGAAGTTCAATCGTCAATCTTTACTCATGATTAAACATTTAATCGTTAGTTTTCAATCGTTAATCTAATTAAAATTTTACACCATTCTGGTATTAAGTTATTGGTTTGGCCGCGACCTACGTTATACATGGCCGGTGCATGACGTTTAAAACGTCACAAGAAGTGGATCATAAGCGGCGCTCCCACCGTTTTTCACAAATCGCCGTGCAAAAATGATCCACTTCATGTGACGTTTTAAACGGCATGCACCGGCCGTGTATAACGTAGAGCTCCTATATATAACGAAGAGCCCTTATAGGAGCCTTAGTATAACGCAGGTCACGGTTTGGCACGGACTTTGAAATTGCGCCAATCAAAAAGTCGCCTTACATCAGTGTGTGAATGTTGCACATCTGTTTCCATATTCTATAGCCACTCATTATTCAGGCACCTCACGGATAATATTTAGTTTGTCATCTAACTTATGACTCCCTAATATCACGCGAAAGATGAAATTGTGCAAAAAAAAGAAATAATTATTAACAAGTTGGAAATAATATAATATTAGGGCTCGTAATCTTCAGTAATACTAGAGTTCTTAACCTCTGTGTTCCGACAGCAACGAGCTTAAACTTTTACTCACCAGATGACACATTCAAGGGCTAGGTCTCGGTCTAGCTGTAGTTCAATTTTAAGGCTTGATTTAGTTCAGATAAAATTTTTGTGCTTCATATTATGCGTTATAGAATTTAAATTTATTTGTTCCCTTTTTTTCTTAAAAAAAAAATGTCATCTGTCACTTTTAACTACTAATCTGTGACTTTAACTGCTAATTTAACTTTTATTACGCCACTGTGTTTACAGTTTGCAATGTGCATAAACAAAATTGAAAGCAAAACCAGTATCAAATTTTGATTTCTCGCGTTTGTAGTTTTTACTATCTCGTAATTTTATTGATTATTTTAATCAACATGAACAGAGAAGGGAATTTGACTCAGACAGCGTATGGCTCGTACGTTCAATTAAATACTTTTGACGAAAAGGAAAATGAATTTGTTCAAGTAAAAACATCGTATCCGACACTTTTGCCATATAAAAGGTTTGCTAAATGTTCCTTTCCTTAAGCTTCACAATATTTTTGTTTTTCCTTTTACATGTTTTTTTATTTAATTTGTTCTGTGTAATGAAATGTAGGAAAAGGAGTTACATTCATTTGTAAGAGGCAAAAATGTTGCACATGTAAAGGCACTCACTTTTATTTATTAAATGTAATTTCGTCCTCCTTTTCAATGAATTAAAAAATATATATATATTTACTTACGTTTTCTTTTGCACTTTTTCTAGGTTTTCTTTTGCATATTTTTTAGGTTTTCTTTCTCCACGAATTATAATGCAATATTATTCTTAAATTGACAGCGAACAGCCTGCGTTATAGTTTTATAATTTTAAAAATATAAACTGCATTAAAAAAATATATTCATTATTTTACTGTCTGATTTTAATTGCAACCATTTATAAAATTAGTAAATTTCTCTTTTGTCAACATTCACCAGTTATTTTGTTGGTGGTGATAGTGCCTTTATTATTTTTAACTATCACAGAAATTAGTATTTGCTTTGTTGTTTTTTTATTCATTTTATTGCCTTTAAATGTTTTATTCAGTTTGTGAAATCTTCGCTAATTTAAGAGCAGGGTCATTTTAAATTTACACACAGATTTCACGTCCTGAACATGAAGAATTTTTTCCTTGCAAAGTATTCAACACTTTTACTCAGTGTCGCTACCACTGTTTCATATTATCAGATATAGGAGCGTATCACAGGAGACAGGACAGACAAATGAGAATTATAAGTGGGCAAATTATGAATATCGCAGTACTTTTGGGTTATAGCGGCCCCCAGAATTATGACTATGCCAAGTTGTAGTCAATTTTGCAAAGCTTGTGATTGTGAAACACAAACATAACACACATGTATGAGATTAAAAAATAAATACAACTGCATGAAATAATGTAATATTTTATATTAATAAGAATATATTACCACATTTCTTAACAAATTCTGAACAATTTCTTACAATGTCTCACAAGAATAACAACTTTTTAAATGTTATAGGGGAGACTGGTACACATTTTTCAGTTAATTTTTTTTTCTCTTTAACTGACAAACCTATCTGCATGAAAATATTTGTGAACATTCCTTAAACCTTTATACATTCATCATAATTTTCTCAGAACATAGTTTTCAATATATTTAAAAAAATATATATATATTTTATATGCACCTGTAAAGTGGACCAGTGTGCTCCAGAAGTGGGGCACAGTGGACCGCTATTAGGTATTATCTGAAATACAATATAAATCTATTTTTCATTAATCTAATTCTTTTTTATTTCCCCTTTACCCACAAAATAACATAGTAATATAAATTTACAAGTAAACATTTTGAAACAAAAACAAAAATTATATTTTGAAAATAATAACAGATTAATACAGGAACAATTGCAATTTAGTTGAAGTTATTATTTAATTACAAAAAAATCAGCGCACATTAAAATTTGCAAATGAAATTCCAAAATACTTATGAGTATTGGTGAAAACTGGGAAATTTAGTTAGGTAGCCAGTGGCCGATAGACTCAGTTTCATTAGTGGCCACTTTTTAAAGTTAATGGCCACTATTATGTTTCAAACTTTCTTGACATCTAGATAAATTATAATCGTTATATATAAACATATTTTTCTATAAGAGTTTTATACCTATTGTATGAGTATGATTTTCGCATGTAGTATGAGTAGTATTTCACATGATTAAACAGTATCTCTTGAAGAAACAATCCAACTCGTGAGCATGTGGCAAGAGTAGAAATATTGAAGATACTGAAATGTCCTTAAAGTCCGCTTGTATCCGGCGGGGAAAAAAAAGGAATAAACTACTTGAAATGCATGTGGAATGAATCAAAGAATATATTTTGCAGAATAAAACTGTATTTCTTGAAAAAATAATCCAACTAAAGAGTAAGCACATGCGAAAAAGCCGAAATATTGAAAATATAGCTAAGTCATTGAAATCTGTTTGCATCTGGTAGGAAAAAGAATTAACCAGTTCTCTAATTAGATGTAATCAGTGTAGAGATGCATATTTCCATGAAAAATGGTGTATTTCACTTGGCGATCGATAACAGATTTTTTAATTGCCACTTGGCGAGTGGCGACTAGGGTGGCTATCGATGGCCGATTTTTTAATCGCCACTTTTTAAACTTTAATCGCCACGTGGCGACCACTAATTTTCACCTATACTTATGAGTAAGATTGCGCTTGGAATTTTCCTGAAATACTTTTGGGTCTGGGAGCAACATTATGATTCCAATCATTGACATCAACAACAGATTCATCTACGGTTTCAGGAAAAATAAACTGATCTCCATTCAATTTGCGTCTCATGAATCTTACTTGAATAGAATCATCACCCATTAGACTACAGTTATATTTATCAAAGGTCAAAGGCAGTAAATACAAAACAAAATATTTCTTACTATGTGAAATAAATTGTTATTTTTAGTTGTTTACATTATTTTACAGTTAAATAACTACTTAAAACAATATTTCTGTATAGAAAATAAGCAATTATTAAATATTTTGAACATTCTGCATTACAGGAGGGAGTGGATTGTGGACCACTGTGCCCCAGGAGTTGGCGGTCCACTGTGTCCCATGTTGAAGTTCAATAAATAATCATATTAATATTGTTTATAGCTTTCTTTTAAACATATTAACTTTAAAGTTAAATAAAAACAAGTATCTTAGCTTTGCAAAAAAGCTGTTTTATCTTACTTATCTACAACCATTAATTACTAAAAAAATAAAAATATTATTATGAAAAATTTTACTTTTAGGAGCTCAAAACAACCAATCAGGATAAAATAGTTCAATCTGTGCTAAACATATTTTCTGAAGGCTATAAATAATCAGTGCAGTGCTGTTGTCTATTAGGATAGAAGAGAAGCTTAAAAAAAATTAAATAAATAAAATATTAGGGCGTGGTCCACTGTGTCCATAGGTCCAGTGTGTACCGGTCTCCCCTACCTTACATTACAGGCCATATTTCCAAAATTGCTAGTAACCCTTTCCGGCACAGACAAATTCTGTTCGTAAAATGCGAAATTACTGACTGACACTGGAATTTACGAACGACTTTTTTTAGAAAATAAGAACTCCTTATTTTAAGCTTTCATTGTAGAAGCAAAATTTTATTAAAATATTCTTGGTGCCGAATGCAAGTTTGGATTTAAGATTAGGTGTGCCCGGAGTGGGACCACTGTGCCGGAAAGAGTTAATAATCCATCAAAAACATTTTTTTCTTAGGTATTTTTTCCAGATAAATTCTGTAAGATACGATTCAAGGTAATGGTGAGTTGTGCCTAGTTGTTTTTTCTTGTGCCATTTAGCAGAACGCTACATTCTTTCAACATGTTGTGTATGACCATCCGTTGTCGTATCAACAAAATTGTATGATTCACAGTAAAGTGATTGTAACTTTTATTTTCAAGCTCTTCTGAATTGTGCCCTTTCCAGCAGTCAGTGTAGATTGTTTATCCATCTTCTAAATGTTTACAATTTTTTTTTTTTTTTTTTTTTTTGCATCAACATATTAGCATTTGTATTTTGTGATTTGAACAAGAAGACATTACAATTTTCCCGTCTTTCAAAAATCCACTGTTTGGTCATTCCATGGTAACTTACGTTACATTTAGAATAATTGACTTCAGTAATTTTAGTAGTATAACACTAAAAATATTCATAATGTAATGTTTATATGATTTGTTAATTAAACCTATACAAAGCTAAATTTGGATAAAAATTACTTAAATTTAGTACTATTTCGTGAACGTTAAAAATTATATTTACTATGGTAACTTACGTTTCTGACAAAAAGAACATAAGTTACCATAATAAATATAATGGCAGCGGTAGAATTGATAAAAAATAGTCAGTGGTTCCAAGGACTAGTAAGCATGAGAATTTACTGGTCTGCAGTCATCATCATTGGTCCGCTACATAAAATTCTATGAGGGGTGATCCAAAAAAAAGTTTACAAGGCAAAGGAAAAAGTATTTATTAACAATAGAAACAAGATACAAATGGCAATCAAGAGACACATCTGGCCTTTACTTTTCTACATAGTCGCCAAACCTGTTTAAGCATTTGTCAGAACGTTCGACCAACTTATTTATCCCGTCTTGGTAGTAATCAGGGCCCTGCTCATTGAGCCATTTCTCGGCAGCTGTTTTCACTGCATCGTCTGAGGTGAACTGTGTTCCGGATAAGTTTCGCTTCAACGCCGGAAAAAGGAAATAGTCACTTGGAGCCAAATCGGGGCTGTATAGGGGGTGATTCCAGACCTCCCACTTGAACCTTTGCAGCAATTCCTGACTCTGGCGAGCTGTATGGGGCCTGGCATTGTCATGCAGAAGTATGACGCCTTTGCTCAGTAATCCAGGCCGTTTGCGTCGGATGGCTTCACGCAATTTCGTTAAGGTGGTACAATAATGATCGTTATTAATGGTATGGCCACGCTCCAAATACTCGATTCGGATAACACCAGTTGTATCCCAGAAAACGGTTGCCATCACTTTACCGGCAGAGGGTGTGACCTTAAACTTCTTCCTCGTCGGTGATCCAGCGTGTTTCCACTCCATCGTGGCTGTTTTGGATGTGGGGGTGAAGTGATGAAGCCATGTTTCATCACGGGTAATGATGCGATCAATGAAGTGTTGGCTATCTGAATGGTATCGCTGCAGAAATGTGAGGCTGCGCATCATTCAAGTGGCCTTATGCTCCGCGGACAACGCATGTGGAACTCAGCGGGCACAAACTTTGGAATATCGCAACTCATCGGTTACTATATGCTGAACGTTACCATAATTCAGGTCCAACTCTGAGGCAATCTCACGCACGGTTTCTTGTCGATCCCTTTGGATGATTTCTTCAACACGTGCGTGTTGATATCCGTCCTTGAAGAACTTGGACGGCCACTCGCTTCCATATTGCGGTTTTCCACATGCTCCCTGCCTGCTTGATAAGAACGACACCATTTCGCTACCTGTTGTTTACTCATTGCTTTGTCCCCGTATACCTCAACGATTTGTCTGTGAATTTCGGATGCGGCCACATTCTTGGCCCATAAGAATCGAATTACGGCTCGCACCTCTATGCGAGACCACTTTTCTAGACGTGCCATTACAGTCGCTCTTAAGTGTCTGCGTACTGACACTACTTACTCGTAGAACGGCTGTAGGACAACTAGCGCCATCTGTCAACCACCCTGGGTGGAAATATTCGCTCCACACTTATTACGTTTCAAATGCTTCTACTTGTAAACTTTTTTTTGGATCAACCTACGTATTAAGTCCCTTTAAACTTTTGTGAATCCTCCCCTCCTCCTAGAATATAAACCAAACTTCCTTTGCAGTTATTCAAAATTTTCACTATAATAAAATGTAAAATTATAATTTGCTAAAAATTAAATAAACAGTGCATAAAGAAAAACTATAAAATTATTAATTAGATATTTTATTTCCGATTATTTATTTCAACTAAGGTTTAATGCGTTTTCCTTTTAATAAAATAGAATTGTGTGATTTGTGTTTGGTTGCGGTTTTCTTAGGGATGGGAAAGTTTACATTTACCTGTCAGAGAGGGGGAAAAAACTTACTGGTCCTGCGGACCACTAAATTTTTCAAATTAGTGGTCCGATTGAATTTTTGGTAGTCTCGGACCAACGGACCACCAACGATTTCAAACGCTGAATGGTCAGTGTTAAAAAAATAGCACTAAAGGTAGGTAATTTTCATCCAAATTTCGCTTTGGATAAGTTTAATTAACAAATCATTTCAACATTACATTTTCAATATTTTTTGGTGTTATATTATGAAAATTATTAAAGAAAATTATTCTAAATGTAACGCAAGTTACCATGGAATGACCCTGTTGTGGAAGTATCTTGCTGCTGTTGTTTTTCTGACTTATAAAGAAACTTTCATCAGTCTTGACAATTTTATTTGCACCACCAATTTGTCCATTAAATCATCGTATTAAGTGCAGGGAACGCACTTCTTTCTTGTAACTATTCCAATCAACTGTCGCATTTTCACTCATATGTAACTGTTTCTTACTCCATTTTATGGATGTTAATTCCTCTGCCCAACACTATATAAACCTGAAAGCAGTTACGAGCGGTATTCTCGAACTGATAAACTAACTTCAAACACGGAGGCCCTTTTTTGTTACAACCTTTTACATTGCATCTCCATATAACTCCATCATTGGTAACAACATACTGTTTCATATCATGGCCATTTTCACAGCAGATTGCATTCATCTCAGTACTTGGTAAATTAAAGATTGTTTCCATATTTATAGAAAATAAATACATGCGATTAAAGAAAAAACAATACAACATGCAATATTAAAAAAAAAAAAAAAAAACTATGAAAAATGTTCTGGTACATCAATGAAAAATTAGTTTGATGATAGGATATCAGCATAAACACTTTTTTAGGACTGCAAACATTTGACCTGAAGAAATTTTACACAAGTCACTTGGGGCCGCTATAACTTAAAAGTACCTGATACAGTGGGATGATTTAAATTTTCCCAGAGAAAGTGTTTTTTCTCTTCAACTTTTGTTATCAATTATTCAACTTTTGTTATCAATTATTCATTCCCTTTATGTTGTTGTTTTAGAATAGTTACAAATAAAATCAGTTTATATTTTGTACCACTATTAAATACTTAGACTAATGGGAAAACCAAAAGATGTTATGTTCTCAAAACATTTTTTTTTTTCTTATATGCAACCTCTGATCAGATAACAAATGTTACAGATGTTTTTCTTCAAACTTAGCTATTGATTCATTTAATTACAAAAATGTTTGGAGTAGTAAACCATAGACATATGAGGAGGACAAAATCTCTGAATTAGGTTGGTGTTAATAACATGTGTTACCTTGTGTAACTTTTATTACCTCTCTTATGAAGAAGTAATTAATTCTAAACATTTTGTTTATTGATTACTATGAAATCATTTGATTGATCTACTCACTAAGTGGTCAAACAATCACTATAAATCCTTTTTTGTATAGTGACGATTTTTAAAGTTTCAAGTATAAAATAAAGAATTTGATAACAGAGATTACTTGGTCATAATTTTATTCATTGGTTTAGGTTAATATGCAGCATTAACTTCTGTAAGGACATCTATTAAACTGAGTGGTAAAGAATATTGTTTGGTTGCTTGTTCTTTTAAATATAAGTGGACTTTGTCTGGTAACAGAGGTTAAAAGTTTTTACAGTTGCATTGTTTAAATAACATTAAGCCCTACTTTCAGTTATTTCAGGGTTCCTACGGGTCAGGGAAAAGTCAGGGAATTTGAAAATTGAGGCAAAATGTCAGGGAATTTTAAAATTTTTTGAAGAGGTCAGGGAATTTTTGATGTGCTGCTTTCCAACAGGATCTCAGTTATTGTAAATGAAGAAATTTTGAATTAATTATTCCTCTGATATAATTTTTATATAAAATTTATGCAAACTATGCAATAATAGCATAATTTGAAAAATAATTTAAAATTGGAAATACATGCAGCACATAATTTTTTTTAGCATTTATCTAGAGCAGTGGTTCCCAACCGGGGGCGTACGGGCCACAGGGGGGCAATTTGACTTTTCAGGGGGGCAATTTGACTTTTCAAGGGGACAATTTGGAATTTCTGTGAACTCATACCTTCTGAATTGTTTTTCTAATAGTAATGTTGTAGACTGAAAATAAAAGTTACACATTCAAATTAAAAAAAAAAAAAATTAAATAAGTTTTTTATTAAATTTTTAAAAAGTATCCATTCAAAAGTTTCAAATGCAAATCTACCGGAATAATTATAGAGAAAACTTTTAAAGATATTTAGATACTTTTATATATTTAAAAATTCTTTATAATTTTTCTGATTTAAAAGTATTTTAGAATTTTAAACAACTTTTTCGATTATTTATCGAATGAGTCGCACTGCAATATGTCACATGAAATTATTCAAGCACTTGAATAATATACACTTGTATATTTAACAATTACTTGACGAATCTTTCATCATGTTTTATTCTGATTAAAAATTGTTGCATAATTTAATCGCAGAAATTTTGCGATTAAGTAAGGCAAAAATGTTTTATTCAAAATTATTGATTTTTCTAATCAAGGATTCTCTGCACTGTATACATACGTGGCGACCGTGTGCCAATAAATTACGAGGAGTATCAGATGATTATAAAAAATATTTGATTCATCCATTACCTTCGGCACATTTCAGGATCAATGTTAAATGCTTTTGACTCTATCAGGAGTAAATTCTTTTAAAATTTTATAAGAATTATATGTTATAGGGGGACGGGGGGCATCATCATCTTAGAGATGTTTTGGTGGGGTGCGGCTAAAAAAAGGTTGGGAACCACTGATCTAGAGTAAAACACAGCATACACGAAAATGGCACTATTCTTTTGGAAATTAGTTCTGGTCAGGTTAACAAAGATTAATCTGACCCAAATTCTAAAAATTTCTTTGAAGTCAAACTCCTCCCCCCTCCCCCCCCAACAAAAAAAAAAAAGTAAATAAAAATAAATTCATAGACCTTGAACTGCCAAAGACAATTTTTATGACCTGCAATCCGACTTGATCCTGAAGAACTGTAAGCTTGAACAAACATGAAATGAAAAAAAAATTAATATCATACTTAAATCCAATTATGAATTAATAATCTATAATTATGTATCTAATATGAATTTTATTTGTTATGAAATAAATTGAATACATATTAATTCATATTCATAAAGTTTATTTGGGTTCGTACAGTGATTTTTGTTCTGCACTTTTAGAGTTTTTTTTGTGTTCTGTGGCGATTTTTGGACATTCGAATTCATACAAATGAATTTGGTTTCAAACTTTTAGCCCAATATAGAAAATTTTTTCTTCTGTGATTTTTTAATTTTTTAGCGTTCTGTGGCGATTTTTTTGACATTCCTAAAATAATTCAGGTTAGCCCACTATAACAAATTTTGTCCTCTATGATTTTAAATTTGACTGATTTAACACTTTCAAATGTTTTCTGCATCTGCATTTCAGAATGCATCTGCATTTCAGTGACATTCTGCCAGAAGATCCATTTTAATTGTGGGTTTTAATTAATATCTCAGCCTCATATGCATTTGGGCCTGCCTTGAGCTATCTTCATTCAAAATTTCAAACCTCTATGCATGGTAGATTTTCCTAGCTATCGCACACAGATAGACATCTTTTTTTAATTATAGTGTAAAACTAGCTGACCCGTGATAATAACCTTAGATAAGTCTCAAATTTGTATGAATTTATATTTTTGAATGAAAAATGCACGAAAAAAATATTGGCATTTACTGGTAAAAGGCCACCTTCTTTAAAATTTAATAAAAAAATATGTAAATTTAGTAGTGAAAACATAGCCAAAGTTGTGCTGAAACAGATTGTTTTCATTGAAAAATTCTCAGATTTTATTAATTTAAAAAAAAAAATATTTTTACTTGTCCAAACATTTTGAAATTTTTACAGGTGATGTAAATTTGGTCTGCCGAGACGCAGTAAAAAGATTGTGTCAGAATACAGATGTTTAGTTATTTTTATCGTAGAAAAAAGATTCTTTTAAAAAGGTTAAAATTAGTATTTTTGAAAACCAATTGCACTGTCGAAAAGAAGAATGTCTCAGCTTTAACAGTCTTTATTTTATTTGTCGGTAACTCTAAAATTGTGGCCTGGGGTAGTGTTTCTGTAACGGGGAAAGAGTCAACCACAAAAACTGCCCTTTTTGAAACTTGGATGAAAACTTTCTTGGACTTTGTCCTCTTGAATATGTGATGACAAATCTTATCGTTTCAGTGTTTTGCACTTTTTGTTTAGCCATAGGCAACATTGTCTCCTTATTTTAGAGATCTTCTTCCAGTATTAGGCACTATAAAATAAGTCATATATGAGTTTTTGCAAAAGAAAGAAGATATTCCTATTAGAGTAATGCAGTTTTATGGAAATTAGCAAGTGTCTGTAACTAGGAGGTGTCTATTGTGGAGCATTTTACAACAATATATAGGCCAAATTTTTATTACGAAAGGTCAGGGAAATTTTTGTAAAAAAGTCAGGGAAAACCTGGAAAAGTCAGGGAATTTTTTTACCAAAATTGTGTAGGAACCATGTATTTGCTTCACTTTAAACCTTTATGATGATAGCTACAAAGTACAATTATTGTGGCCAAAATATAAAGGGGGGAAAAAATCACTTCACTAAGTGAAATTAAAATGTCCCATGATATCCATATAGTTATAAAATGTAAGATTTTTTTTTTTTTTAAATTACCATGAGCATTTTTAGTATTGAATATCATTTCTAAAATAATAAATTTTTGGTTAATTTTTTATTTTTTAAAAACTTATTAAACATTTATAGTAGGAGTATTGCCGCAACCAAGATTATAAAATGCAAACTTTTTTCTTTTAAATTACTATGAGCTTTTTTAGTATGAAATAGCATTTCTAAAACGATGAATTTCTGGTTTATTTTGGAAATTTTTTATTATTTTTTATTTTTTTGTATGTTTGTGTGTGTGAAATTTTATTATGAGTTTGGCTTGAAACTTCTATTTTTGTATCAGTGTTTTCCTTGTTATAGTATCATTGATTAATTTAATTTTAGAATTTCTTAATATTTTTTTAGTACAGTGTACAAAGTTCAAAATCCAGAATCCTCCAGACCTCGGCAATTCTGAATTTATTTCATACTTTTCCGAATGTTGGATCATTTGCAGTCAAAATATAGGGAAAAATAAAAACAATCTAACACCCTCTCCCCCTTCCCTCAACCCATGAATTATTTACATCAGGGGCACATTTGGAATACTAAACAAAATAATACAAAAACAGATATTTTAGTACAGGAATATATATATTTTTTTATGTACCACGATTACAAAAAAAAAAAAAAAAAAAAAAAAAAAAAAAATATTTTATTTTTATGTGAAATTTAAATTTTATTATTCATTATTTTACGGCATTTTTTTCCACATTAGTAGAACGAATTTTTTGCATTCTGCAGTGATTTTTTGACATTCGTAAAAAGAATTTGGTTTCAAACTTTTAGCCTAATGTAGTAAATTTTGTCCTCTGCAATTTTTGCAATGTTAATGATTTTTATGTGATTTTTAGTGTTCTTTTTCTGCCTTAGGCTGTGATAAAAAATAGATAAATAATGGATGGTTAGCAAATCATCCAGATTTTGGAGAATTCTGAATTTCGAACGTCTAGATTTGAGACTTTGTATTGTAACTTGTAACTATATAGTATTATATTGTTATCAATAACTTACGACATCCTTTTTTCTTGCTTCGTTTCTCTTTCCTTAACTTTTTTTTAAATTCGAAATTTCATTATTAGTTTAGCTTCAAACTTCTATTTTTGTATCTGTGTTTTCATTGTTATTAGTATAAGTATCATTAATTTAATGTAATTTTAGAATTTCTTAGTATTCTTTTAGTATATTACATTATTATCAATAACTTATGACATCCTTTTTTCCCTTTTCGTATTCCTTGGCATCCTTTCACCTTGTGGAAAATATGTATGTCACTTTTCTCCTTTTCTCATGCATCAGCTGTAGTTTAATTCGTAGTTGTGCATTTTTTTTCAAATATATTTTCTTTTTTTTCATATCTTTTGTCTGTAAATTTAATTTTTTAATAAAGTATTGATCATCAATATTTCATTCAATGTCAGTTTTATGCATTAAAATCAAACTAAATCCTTAGTATGTTAGTTTAATATTATGTTTTCTTTTATCTATATATTCTTTTTATTTGTACACTTTCAGTATATTTCATAATTAGGAGTTGCATGAATGTTCAAAGAACTGATATCAGTGTTTTCTTCTGTGTATATTTATTATCTTTTGGTTCTCTTTAAACACTTTCCAACATATTGAAAAATGTTTATGAATTCGATTTTTCTGGACATCTGCCTTTGCTCTGCAAAAGATTATGGTATAAAGGGAATTGCACAGTGCTGTAGTTGGGTGGGAAGGCCGTTCCCATAAATATTTGGTTTGTTACTAAGAAAAAATATATATAATATCGTGTACGAGCACAAGCCTTTTTTTTTTTCTCCAGACTGTGAAAACTATACACATTTCAATGTTTGAATGCGAAAGAGCATTCAGCTGTATGAATGACAACATGACCGACCGATGCGAAAAATTCACTCCTTATTGATAGAGCCAGTTCACTTATATTCATAAACTGTGTAGGACCTCTCTTGTCCTGAACCATGTGTGAAATCTTGGTTGCGATCAAGATTAGCAGACGAGACGAGACAGCTTGTCGTAAATCAGAGAGCACAGAAAACACCTCTCATTATCGTTCTTTATGGAAACTTCTAGGATAGAAGTGCCAGTAAGTTATATATGGATTTATTTCTGTTATTTCAATTAAATTTTTATTCATAATGGAAAATCTTATTATGAGATTGATTAAATATTGCTTTTAGATGAATGCTATACAAATACAATACTATAAAAAATATAATATAATAATTATAACTGTCAATTAAAAAAGTCGGCTTTTGGCTATATGTTTTAAATTGGCTTTTGGCTTGGCAAAAATCTGGTGGCATCAACAAAAGATGAGTTCCCACAAATATTTTTTTCCAACTACAGCACTGGAATTGCATTATGATATAACCCTTTCAAGGGCGGTGGCTCATTTTTGGACCACTTAATTTTAATAGCGTAATGTCACATTGGCACCAGAATTTTGGAATGAAAATTTTCCTTTTATTAACTATGTGAAGAAAAGCTTTTAATTATTTTCAAATAAATTTGTTTGTAAATTCTGGTGTCATTGAATCATTTCATCACTATACGAATAGAAGTACTTTGCCCCTGAAAGGGTTAAAGGGAAAAATCGCTTGCAGTGTTTTTATTGATATTATCAGGGGTGGGTAGTACTTGTTCTGAAATTCCGGATATTCCTGAAAAAAATAAAAACGTCCTGAAATATGGTAGTCAGTCCTAATATTCCTGAAATTTTGCGAGTTTTGTGCTATATCGGGATTTGAAATCATCAAATAGGGGGTAGGTGTACCTTTTTACTGATGCAAAACGTTCACGAAAGTCACAATTTTCTTGAATCTATCGTTAAAAATAGTGATTTTCATCAATTTGCACAAAAAAATCACAATTTTTGGTAATCAGTTACCAAAATTCGCAATTTTTATTGATTAGTCATTTAAAAACTTTGCTATTTTCGTCTCAGTCACAAAAAAAAAAAAAAAAAAAAAAAAAAAATCCTAGTTTTTACCAATTAGTTATAAAAAAGAAAATATTTTGCAATTTTCGTTGATCAGTGAAGAAAAAACAGAGATTTTCGTCCTTGAGTAATGCAAAAATCGCAATTTTTTAGCAGCTTGGTCAAAGGGTTCTGTAAAATCACTTTTCTTTTTAAATGTATACTTTTACAACAAAAAAAAATGTGTATGTAGTGTACTATTTATGATAATAAAATGTATTGAAGAGGGAGTTGAGGGTTTTTTCGGTTAGTATGCCAAGCAAATGTGTCCTGAAATTGTCCTGAAATATCAAAAAAAGTATGTCCTGAAATTAAGCCTTGCGCGGCAGCGCAAGGCTTATTTATTTCCAGTGTGACATCCTAATGTTAATTTAACACAGGAAATCCCATTGAACGAGTTAATTTACTAGAGTTTTTCCCACTTTTTGTACGCGCTTCCACAAATTTTCTTCAAAACACCTAATTCTGTAAAAAAATAAATCCTCCAATCAAAAAACTCTAAATGTAGTAAACGTGGAGTCTTTAAATTAAAGTCCAAATACTGATTAAAGTGATAAAAACATAACACGGAATATTTAAAATAATTAGCTAAAATTTGGCACGCGATGATCGATAGATTGAAGAAGCAATAAAAATAAAAACAAATAATAATTTTTCACGTTTCCCAGTTTTGGCCAATTTAAGCACCTGCTAGCCTTGGACATGCGATCTCGTGGTATATGTTTACTATTTCAAAAATATACGAGAATATTGTATTTATCTTTAAGATCCGAAGATGTCACCAATAGTTGTGAACGATCTACATTAAAAAGATATTTTAAATATTCCGTGTTATGTTTTTATCACTTTAAGCAGTATTTGGACTTTAATTTAGATGTTACTGTCTTTATCAAAATTGGATGAATGTTCGATATTTACTTATCTAGTGATACTGTGATGTTACGAAATGCGTTTTTAAATTTCTCTCTTAATCGATGATTACTAAAATTCAACATGGTGAAAAAATGCAAATTTTATGGTTGCAAGAGTGATGCACGATACTTTTACAAAGACTATATGCTGGGAGTTTTGTTTTTCCCTTTTCCTAAACCACAGAAAAACTTGAGTAAATGTAACGAATGGCTTTCTGCTTGTGGTATAACAAATAAGGAAAGGGCATGTTTACAAACAAACAGTTCCATCAACCAATCTACCACTGCATTTTTGTCGAAGCTATCATTGCAGGAATCGTCATGGCGACGTAGGCCAATCATATCATAGACCAGTTTAACATAGACCAATCAAATCCCACCATCTCATGTGTATTGTAGGAGCCGTAAAGAACGAACAGGTTTTTCTGCCAAACCAACAGTAGTTTAACCAACAGTGACGTCAGATGCCCTTTCCTTATACAGAAACGATGACTAGAGACTGGTATGTTTGCTCTCGGCATTTCATTGATTTAAATGGCCCAACTGAAGAGTATCCTAACCCTATACAAAGAGTATCTCTGTCTGAACCGTTAAGTGATACATAAAATAAATATTCACGATATTATCGAGGAAATCGTGAAATTATCAAAAATAAAAGAGCCGCATACTATAAAAAATGTAAAAGCCAGATACAGAAGCGTAATACTTCATATTGTTTGCGAAATAAATCAAAGGCTAATAAATATAAGCTAAAATACTGGAAAAAAAAATACTCAAATCATAATAGGATTCTCACCTCTAAGAAAATTAATCCTTCAAGATATCGACAGCTTGCTTTAGTGAAAAATCTGCTAGAGAGTTATAAATCAAACATAGCTCAGCAAAGCAGAAGAACAAATATTCAATTTCTAAAAACTCAAATAAAAGCTCAATTACTTGCGCGTAAAGCTATTCATACTAAAAATGTTTTGTATGCAAAGAGTTCATCGGCTTCAGAAAATTTTTCAAACAAATTTCAACAGATGTTATCAAAATCAACTCAAAATATCACTGCAGAAAATTTATGTGAAATAATTGGTGGCGAAAGAATTCACAACTCCAATGCAGAACCCTATTTTTGGGAAATAGCATATCACCCATTAGTTCACATACATTTAGATCATAATTATAGTAGTCATTCCAATTCTAAAATAGAACATATTCCTTTAGGTGATTTACATTTCGAGAAAAACATTGATGGTCATCATCCCAAAACTCTAATGTAGAAATGTGGACCTCTCTGTAACATTTGAGAGAATTCAGTTCGAAGGTTATTGCATATTCTTCATATATTTGCTTCTTCTCAGGGCAGTTCTACAAAGGAATTATTTTCAAACATAGATTGTTGTGAGTATAAATCGTATTACATAAAAGAAGATCAAATGTGTGCTGTTAATGAAATTATTGTTATGAAATTATTGTAACAAATGAAAACGAGATCAATAAATGGACTGTTTGTGACGATAAGAAAATAACAGATCGTACACGTTTTGTAAAAAATCTTGCAGATGTTTACATTTTGCTTCTACAGAAATGTTAAATTAAGAAATTGTCAATATAAGGTAAAATATTTATTCAGCTACAAAAAGAAATATTTTGCTGAAAATTTCATCCTCCATAACTACACATTTTATAACAAAATCAGAATACAGTTGTTTCATATATGCTCATTATTATTTTTTTGCTTCTTATGTGATAAAACAACATAAGATGTTATTAATAGCTTTCACACACGCTTACTAGTGTCTCTTTCCAAAGTGGTTGCAAATGTATTTTACACTATGGCATAAAATTATTTGCAAAAATGAACATGATTCGTTTTATTATTATCATTATAAAGATGAGAAACAATCCGTTAAAGTCCGTTATATACATTTTTTTGTTAAAAATTACTTTTATTATTTTAATTGTTTACAGAATAATCAGTGTTTGAACTGTATATTTCATATTACCAATACTGATTTTGATACGTGCAGTCTTTTACATACTTGCCTCGTTTGAATCTTGTCTGCTTCATATTAAATTGTTATTAAAAAACTTGAGATATTAAAAAAAAGGAACCTGCAAAGCAAATTAAAAAAATAAATTTATTTCCATTTTGTTAAGCCCGAGAAGGGACAGATATTAAAATTATTTTATTTAGTCAATGCTACAATAATGTTGCATTTTTATATTAAATCTTGCTCAGTCTATTTAATCTTAAAAAATTAAATTTAAATTTGAAAAATGATATTAAAGCAACTTTAAAACATTTCATTTAGAAATCTAAATAAATCTTCAACTTTTTTTCAGTTTTACATGCATTATACAAAATTTGTATTGTAGCAAATTCTAACAGACAAGAAACATGAGAAGTTCAAATAATTTTAAAAAGTTGAAGATTTATTTAGATTTCTAAATGAAATGTTTTAAAGTTGCTTTAATATCATGTTTCAAATTTAAATTTAATTTTTTAAGATTAAATAGACTGAGCAAGATTTAATATAAAAATGCAACATTATTGTAGCATTGACTAAATAAAATAATTTTAATATCTGTCCCTTCTCGGGCTTAACAAAATGGAAATAAATTTATTTTTTTAATTTGCTTTGCAGGTTCCTTTTTTTTAATATCATCTAGGGCTAGTACTACCCCTGTATTATATTTCAAACATAATGAGATTGATAGGCATCACTGAAGTGGACAACAACATACTTTCTCAGGGTATAGAAATAGTAGCATTTATAGTTCAATTACAGGGATACACAAAAGAATTCCAACACATTATGATCTATGGCAAAAAAAAAAAAAAAAAAAAAAAAAATCCTTTACAATTCATTTTAATGATGTTAAAATTCTTCCAACATAATGAAATTAGAAATGATCACTGGGGTATACTGCAACATGTTTGCCATAGACAGAGCCGTCCTTAGGGGTGTGCGACAGGTGCGGCCGCACACGCCTCGCGCCCGAAAAAAAAAAATTAATGTGAAATAGTTAAATATTTATTATTCATTTTGTTGCGAGTTATTTATTTCATAATAAAATTTATGTGTGTAAACATGCTTATTTATAAAATGTAAAATGTGGTATCAGTAATATGTTCGGTGCAAGTTGTGGACGCTCGAAAAGAGAATAGATTGTTTGCAGCTTATATTCAATCTAGGGTCATTCCATGTCAATTCAACCACACCAGTACACCCATGGTCACCGATTTTGATGAAACTTGGTATATTCAATAAACATATGGTATCAAATAACCCCCTAATTTTTTTTATCTCTGGCTTCAATAATTTTTTATTTACAGCCATTCAAAATTTCTTCAAATTCACCTTTTTGCATATGCCGAGAAGCGTTATACAAACTACACTTGGTTGTAAAAAAAATTCTATTTGGTTCCCAAACCTTCCAATTGTTTTCAAAATTTATTTGCTTACCAACAAAAATATGATAAACACAGAAAAAAATACTAGAGGGCTGTAAATATTTATTTTGGACTCCTAAAATATAATTAATTTTTATTAATTTTTATTTTTGTTCCAAAAAACATGATTTTCTAAAAATGCAATATCAGGGAGAGGGACAGGTATAATCTTGACGCATTTTTTTTAAAAATGAGCCTAAATATATGTTCTAACTTATTCTGGAATAAAATTTGTGGTTTTTTAATTCCTTCTGAAGAAAAAAAAAGAAAATCACAAAATGCCATCAATAAAATGGCAACATCATGAAAATTTCAATACCACATTTCTGTTAATTTTTAAGAATTTATATAATGTAACTAAGCTAAAAACATTACTTAAATATGTTATTTAAAATTGTATTAATTTTTTTTAATAATTTTTTGATGAAAGAGGAATTAAAACTTGCATTCACAAAACAATAATTAAACATGCTTTGCATGATTTTTTTTCGTCATTTGGCTTTGCAAATGACAAAATGAAATTCTCAAGGAAAATATAGATATAATATTTAGGTGTGATCTAATTAATTATCAAATAGGATTATATGGGTCTTTAGAACACATATTAGTGTTTATGCTAATTAATTACAAAATTAGTGTTTTTAACTAAGAATAATTCCTATCAAATTAAAAACTAAATTAAATATATTTAAAAAATTAAGTGTTTTTGAGCAAATTAATTTGTTTAACTATACAGTTAAAGTCATTACTGTTTAAAATGGATTAATTCAGTATATTCTGATATAAAAAATAAATCCTCAATATGTTTGTAAAAGTAAACTGGCGCAGTTTACCTTCCCTTTATGCTTAGTTGCTTCCTGTTTATATTACAAGGCAGATGTTAGGGTTAACCAGAAAGCTGATGCAATCATTCAAAGTATTGTGCAGCATCAATTTTTGAATTTTTAATTTTTTCTTTCTTTTTGTTTACTGTGTTTTTATTAGCGGTTTATGAAAATACTCACAATAAGCTTTAAATAAGAGCATATCATTCTGTCCTTTCTCAAATTCTGCTTTGCAATCAGAGAGCATTTGAGAAATGTTTTTATCTTTTGTTCAGTTAGTGTTAGTTTCCTGAATTAGATATATGCTTTAAAAATCTTCAGTGGATTAACTGTATTTTATTTTTTTTTATATATTACTGTGACTTTTTATGAAATGGAGAGTACTACATATGATGTGGGGAAAAAACTTCAACAGAATGTCACAAGACTAACTACATTAAAAAGAATGTTATTGTAAATGAATCAAATGATCTCTCTGAAGAAGACAAAATACTTTTAAAGTTAAGAACAGAAACTACTGAAGAATTGCATACCATTTGTTTTCATCATAGAATTGTATATTTGAAAAAGTTTGAATCCCTTCAAAAGGCACAAAAAGTATGTGAAAAATACATTGTGTGCTATAAATTTTCAGCAACATAATGATCTTTTACTCAAGGGACTTAAAGTTAAGCCAGGATAAAATTTATGCTGTCAATGTAGGACAATGCTCTTGTTCAAAAGTGCATTTCAGAATGAAGAATGTCTGTACAACAATACAGATACAAATTCTGACAGCCCACATAAAGTTGAAAACATGGATTACAGTCCCATTGCAAGCAGCAGCAAAGATGACATACAAAAACTAAATTCATCTTTTTTTTTTTTTAAAAAAAAGGCTAAAAGCAAAAAATTGAAGAAATTCTTGATCAAAATTCCAGAAGTAGATTCAATGGCAGAGGACCTTGTTGTACAGAAGGCGAAGACATGGATAAATTAGCAGATATCATAAAAGACAAACTAACATTTGAAAAATGTAATAAAAAACAAATTCAGTTATTAAGGATTCAAACATCACTATCATGGAGACAAAAAAAAAAAAAAAAAAAAAAAAAAAAGGTACATTTAATGTATCAGACTATGCATTCGTAAAGCTCAGAAACTTGTCAAAGAGAAAGGAATATATTAGCTAAACCAGAACCCAAAAGAGAAAAACAATTGAGACCCGATGTCCTTGACATGGTTAAAAACTTTTATGAAAATCATATTTCAAGGATTATGACAGGAATGAAAGATGTTGTGAGCTTAGGGGGAGGGAGGGGGGGGGGGGAGTACACATTAGTAAAAGATTACTTTTTTTTTTTTGCGTGAATTGTATATTAATTTTAAGCAAGAGTTTCCAAACATTAGGGTGGGTTTCTCAAAATTTTGTAGCCTGTGCCCAAAATGGTGTATTCTTGCTTGTGTATGTAAGCCTGTGTTTATATTCAGATTTAATTGAAAGTAAAATGCTTAACTTCCTCATTGTTGAATTATTCTATAATAACATTTAAACTGTATTGATTGCAAGGAAGAATAATATTAATCATTAGCAAAGTCTTTCTAACACACACAATACATGACAATTAAGAAAAATACAACTACCGAGAACATCTCATTTTAAGTTCTATAAATAAATAAAAAATATATTTATAAAATAAATTACTAAGAAAAATGAATATTTAATTTAAAAGTATGTTTAATTATTAAACTACATTCCAAAATTATATTACAGTTATGTGAAATAAAAATTATATTCACGATGCTGCCATTTTATTGGTGGCATTGGGAGATTTTTTTTTTTTTTTCATCAGAAGGAATTAAAAAACCACCAATTTTATTCCAGAATAAGATAGAACATATATTTAGGCTCATTTAAAAAAAAAATGTTCCAAGATTATACCTGTCCCTCTCCCTGATATTGCATTTTTAGAAAATCATGTTTTTTCGAACAAAAATAAAAATTAATAATAATTTATTATTTTTTAGGGGACCAAAATAAATACTTACAGCTCTCTAGTATTTTTTTCTGTGTTTATCATCTTTTTGTTGGTAAGTAAATAAATTTTGAAAACAATTGAAAGGTTTGGGAACCAAATAGAATTTTTTTTACAACCAAATGCAGCTTGTTTAGTGCTTCTCGAATATATTCAAAAAGGTGAATTTGAAGAAATTTTGAATGGCTGTAAATAAAAAAGTATTGAAGTCAGTGATAAAAAAAAATTAGGGGGTTATTTAATACCATATGTTTATTGAATACACTAAGTTTCATCAAAATCGGAGACCATGGGTGTACAAATCCCATTTTTGTGGTTGAATTGACATGGAATGACCCTCATAGACATTATTATACTTAGCCTAGGTAGAACCGGGTGCATGAACTAAATATTAATTGTTACACATACATAGGTTATGCGAGTTTTACTGAAAGGCGATTGCAATGAAGGAGAGGGATTCATTAGTTTGGAAATAATGGATTTTAATAACTATGTATTTGTAATGTAACAATACAGATTTGTTTTCTCTCTTGTGTAATCAAGATTCTCTTTTTATTATACGAATATTGATGAATAACGAATCATCTACACGCATACGTATATGTCCTGTTGCATAAACACGGCTGACAGGCAATAGAGCTGAAACCCCAATCTTGCCGGACGCGATATTACAAAACAGCAAAACTTTTAAAGGCTTGGCTCTCATCTTTTGGAGCTCCGGACTACGAGACAAAATATTTAAAGTTTCCAAAAAATGTGAAAGGTTTTAAAGGTTCTCAGAAAAAAAGAAAATTTTGAGACATATTGATTTTTAATCAGATTTTTTCCTATTTTTTGGTTTTCTTAATGAATAAAATAATATTCACATACTTAATCTGCCATAATATTAATGTCGGTAAACGTCTATATTATTAATGTCGGTAAACGTCTGTGTCTGTCTGTCTGTCTGTAAACGGATAAACTCGGCTCCGGGACAACACACGCGAGCGCTTTTGATATAAAAAAAAATCAGCTTTTGGTTGTATAAATACTGATTTTTAATAGACATAACAAATTTTATATTCATAAACTTTAATTTGGTTGTACTGATTTTTATTTTTAATTTTGGTTTTAGAATTAAATTCATGAGCTCTCGTGAGTAGAACGGGTTAAACAGCTAGTTTGGCTAATTAAATAAAAAACTTTAATCATGTTGCAATTAAAGAAAGAATAAAGTTTACAGGTACATTTTTTAATCTTTATCACATTCATTACTCACAGTCTGTCTCTTTAATTGAAAGCCATGGTATACGGAATTACAATGTTAATGATCATATTCCAATGAACACTCATTACAATTAAATAATTTAGAAGAAAATAAAATGATTATTAAAAATGTTATAATCTCGAAGCTCTATAAAGAAAAAAAAAGGTAGTTTTTTAAAAGTATTTCTCTTTAACTTATTAAGCTAAAATAAATTTCTAAAGAACCCATTAACAAATATGCAGTTGTCAAGAAAAACGGAAAAAAAAGAGAGAGTGATCATCAAAAACTAAAATCTATCTATATCTCGAAAACTAATTATTGGAATGATCTGTACTGCTCACATATATACAGGGCCTGATTACCAGCGGGGAAAACTTCCACCAGTAAACAATATAAAATTTTGTTATATTTAAATGCCTTATTCAACAAAGTTTGAATAAGAAAACATACCTAGTCTTTTTACAGGTGGAACTTTGCCCGGCGGTAATCCCCTACTTACATGCCCATGTTTTTTCAGAATTGTGGTTCGTCTTCTGTGAAAATTAATGTCGATCATAATTCATAATTTTTTTAATGTGAATTTATTAATATATATTTTTTTTAATTCAAATCTTGTGTTTTAATTAAAAGAGAATGCCTGAAATATATTTCGATCTATGCATTGTATCGCATTAAAAAATCAGTCTGATGATTTTTTGGGGAAAATAATAAATAAAAGTTTATCATGTGAATTAATATTAACATCCTCAAACTTACGAAGATTTAAGAAAATTATACAATCGGTGCTCTTTTTTCCGAGCTACCTTAATCAGAGGAACGAAAAATGTTGTCAAAAGTAGGTTTTACCATTGGATAATTCAAAGTCTATACAATTTGTAATATATAAATGACCAACCTATATTTCAAAATTTGTATTCAAATTCGAAAATTAGACACAATTCTCAGTCGAACAGTACCTTTCGCATCTCTCTGCGGCGATTTGGCGTTTAAAAAAGTATAGGGATGCTCTCTCTCTCTTTTTTAAACGTATGTACAGTATAAAATAACTAATTTACAGAAAAAAAGAAAAAGGTCATTCCAAAATATAAAACTTGCAGAAAAAAGAATAGCCTGAGTCCAGTCCTAGTATTATGAAAGAAAATTGGCCGAAGTCTGTATAAACCACTACTAACACCCCCCCCCCCCCCTCCCCCTCAAAGAAAAAGCGTAAACCTCAAAAGTTGATTGCATTTTGGAAAATAGTGTTGCCAATTTAGCAGATTTTTTTTTTAAAATTCAAAATATCTACCAGATTTTGCCAATAGTTACCTCTATTTTATTTAATCACGGAATGTCTGTCATTAAATAAAGCAAAAATTTCTATTTGAAAATTTTGGTCGATAAATAAAACAAAATCGGCTAAATTTGTTACATTAGTAGGATTGAGGGGTTTAACTATCTCGGAAGTGAAGGGCCTCGCACAGGGGCGGATCCAGAAAATTTTTACAGGGGGGTCGAGTTTCAGTGGGCAGCATTATACCTTCTACTTATAAAATTTTCAGTAAAGTGGAAGAAAAACAAAGTATCACTTAAACCTGATTCAAAATGTAATATATTACACAGTAATTAATAAATTTTCATGAAATAATATTAAATTAACCATTAAAAATTATATTAATACTAGGGGGCCTGCCCCCTGCGAGCTAAGCTCGCCAACCCCCGCTCAGACTTCGAGGTCTCTAAAAACATGACAGCGTGCTTTGTTTTAAAAATATTGGTAAATCTGTAATTGGGTTGCCATGCTTTTAACGTTTTAATGGGCATTTTTTGATTATCATAGCCTCATACACAGCTGTTGCGACAACTGACGACTGTTTTCGGGATTGATAAGTAAAATCAATTACAACTTGAAAACCAGCTTGTATAAAATGGTTAGGTTTAAATTGTGGCTACCTCTCGGACTTTTATAACAACGATCGGTATTCTATTCTTCCTTTGCGTTTAAGGATGAGAAAAGAAAAATTCCATCTTCTTGTGAGTAACATTAAGAACCACGATATTGAAAAGTACTATGTTATAGACATTTTCAGTAACAGGTTTTAATTTTCTCTCTATTTTAGTGCATCATCATGCATATTTTCATGTTATTTTAAATATGTAAATTATTTATTTTAATTAATATGTATATACGAATTTTCTAATAATTATTTATCATACAAAATTAATTAAACATTTTGTGCATGCCTGCCTGCATTTATTCGGCATCAATTGATGAGATATTTAAACAAATTTGCTATCCGCGATAATTTTTCACCATGTTATGTCACTTGAATACTGTCCATAAGAAAATAGGGTATTTTTCCAGTATAGGATCCTTTGCTTTTAGCTTTGGCGTAATTCGAGCTTCAAAAAGGGATAGATTCGTTAACATACATAGATTTGTTGCCAAAAGTTATGAAAACAAACCCAATGAACTTTTGGTGCTTTTCTATTATAGGGGTCTTGACGCTTTTTTAAGAAGCTTGGCGCAATTCGGGCATCAGAAAGTGAGATTTGGTGCCAAATGACATAAACAGCCATGGAAATAAATTCGACGATTTTTTTGTTTATATGCGTATTTTAATTATACGTATATTATTATTGTTTTTTCTATACAAATTACTTCTGATTATATATAAAATAGGATAAATGACATTTTGATGCTAAACAAATTGTATAAATATTGAAAAAATGCTTCTGTATACGAAATGACAAAGTGAATAGGTTGACAGAAAGTATGTTGCCAAATTTCCTTTTCCGCCAAGGATATTTTCTCTGTTACGTCAAGGTCCCATATACTGGAAAAGCACCGAACTTTTATGCTTGTTTATACATGTATTTATATGTATATATACAATTTATTTATAATTGTCTTTCAATTTACCTCTTTTTTTACATAAAAATAGATAAATGACTTCTTTATATTAAATAAATGGTATAAATATCGAAATTATTGCTTGTGTATATCAAAAAGCGAATAGATTGTTAGAAAACATGTTGCCGGATTTCAATTCATCGCCAAGGTCACTTACTGCATCTCGCGAAGGCCCCTAAATTGGAAAAGAAACGAAAATAGTTTTAATATATAACGTAATTTACACCTTAAGTGTGTTTCGAGTATGGTAATTTAATTATTTGTAGTTTTTTCTACTCTTTGTTATTTATGTGTAAACATATAATTCTTTATTAAAAAAGTAATGCTATTGAAATATTAATTTGTTTAAACTTTAATAGCATTTCTTTAGTATATAGGGAACATTTTTTTCCTTGCTGCCAATAAAAGAGATAAAGGAGTAAATGTCATTTTACCATAATTGATGTCATATTCTCATTAAAATTGGAAAGAACACCAAGCAGGATATTTTATTCTCCTTCCGTTCAGTTGGGCAATTATTATTTTATATATTCGTTTCAAATATCCGAATTAGTGATTTTATAAATTCGTTTAATTAAATTTTACAAAAAAATAACAAAATGATAGCAATAAATAATAATTACTATTAATTCCCCCCCTTTCTTTTGCGTTTACATAAATGACGTCATTTGGATGAATTTATTCAAAATATTTTTAGTTTATAAATTAAATTAAATGCTGACAGACGATTGAATCTTGACGATAGAAATGTGATTTTTTTCACATTTTCCTGAAAAACATAATTTAATCACAATCTTGTGTTCATTATTGATTGAAATAAAAGATAAATTCAATTTCAATTTGAAAATGACGAATAAAAAGAAATCAATAATCCCTATCGGGATCCTTTTCAATTTTTTTTCCCTTTTTTGTCGCAAAAAAAAACTGAGTAATTAGTTGCCATCATTACAGAAATGTCATTAAAATTAGAAAAAAATTAATATCTCGAAAACTAATTCCAATTTCAAAATTCTATTACCAGTTTTGACTTCCGCGGATTTTTATGGACAATTGGTATTAATTTCACCATCAAGCGTTTAATATTTTATTAAAAATAGCCCTGAAACATAATCAGTCGTTTAATCAGTCGTTTCATAAAATCGTTTCATAAATTCGTTTCATAAAATCGTTTCACAAATTCGTTTCATTAGGATTTTATATATATAGGGTAGATTAAAATAATATATAAATTACAAATTATAATAATATTATTATATTAACTTTTAGTAACCAATTTGTTATCATTTTGCATATATAAATATACAATTTATCAATTCTATAATATGTAGTTAATAGAGAAATATTAAAATTATTCAATTAAATTAAATTAAACGCTTTCATATTTAAGATGTGGAGAACACCTTTTATTGCAATGAAAAAAATAATGGCAAAACATTTCTGTATTATCTATCTTTAAAATACTACAGTTGCAATTTCCTGTGATGCTTCATTGCAAATTTATTTAATACTTCTTCAGGGTGAATTTCCTTATCGCGATGAATGTTAAGCATTTCTAAACCGTTTAGTCTTTCTTCTTTCATATTTGACCTCAAGTAAGTTTTTACTCGTCTTAATGTTGAGAAAGACCGTTCACTGGTACAGGTTGTAACAGGAAGGACACATAAAATATGGAGAAGAGTCTTGATATTCGGGTAAAATTCTGAAGCGTGTAATATGCTTTCACTTACACTGCGTGAAAGTTCGCTCTCTGGTTTGTTTTTCCATTGCCTCTGCCATAAGTCTATTTCTCCTCGTAATTCAGAAAATGTCCCTGGAATATCTTTCTTGTAAGGTTCACCTGCATTCATTAAAGTTTCAGTATCCTTATCAATCCTCATTGGCAAATGCGGGATCAATCCATGTAATGCAACTATATTTGAATGTTCAGCAGTTGAAAATCTTGTTACCAACTCTAATATGATAAAATCCATAAACGGCAAAAATAAATTAAATTTGTAATATTCTTCAGGACTTGATGCTACAGTATTGGATCTGAGGTGTTGTGTTTTTACATTTCTCGGCATAGTAATTTCAAATTTCCATTGAAGTAGAAGAGTAGTATCTAGTTGCTACTTTTGATGCTTCGTCGTATATACTATATTTCCAACTAGCTAACCCGCCCGGCGTTGCCCGGACCCGAGATAATTACAATCTCAGAGAAAGGCGTTAACCCCCTCCCTCCCCATAGCCGCAAATATAATGAATAATTTGTTCAAGAGAACCACCGTCACCTACATTAACGCGATCATTAAAAAAAGAATTACATTTTTCTGATCATTAGAACATAACGAAGACGCTACGCTAAAATAGCCTGCAGATGACACACCTTCCCGACATCAATTTCAAATCTATATCTTAATTAATTACCTAAATTTTTGTTCATTAGTAAAAATTGGCAATTATTTCCTTTCATTTTCGCAAACTAAATGGAGGTTCGGCCCGAGAAACAGATCTCTTTGTAGTTCAGTTTTTAATGAAAGCAGATCCTGTCTGAAACTTTCTCGGATCGTTTTCACTGGCGCCGGCAGATTTTTGGCAGTTTTTTGCATAAATAAAAAAAATTACCAACCGAATTTTTTAAAAATCATATATTCAGATACAGAATATTTTTTTTACATATGCTCAGAAATTTTCAAATTGATATCTCAATTAGTTTTCTTAAAATTCGCTAATTAGTAAAATAATTTCGAATTTGTTCATTTCCGCTTGCAAATCCAACGCGCCAGTTCGTTTCTTTCGCCATTTTGACTTAAAAGATGACATTTTAGAAGCGATGGTTAATGAGAATCTAATTAATATCCAGGCTAATTATCAAAATATTAAAATTCTGAGGCTCAGGTGCACATGGCCAGACCTTGGACTATCCACGCCTAAATTTCCAGACTTCTAGGTGGGCTAGATTTTGCTAGCCATTGCCAACAGACACACACACACGGACACACACATAGAGCGAAACTTTCTTTTATTAATATAGATATAAAATATTAATATTAATAAATTTGCAATAGAAAGTTTCAAGAATCCTCGCTAAACTATCCGCAGCTCAAGCAAGAACTTAAGAATTGCCAATTTGTAGTGACAAAATTGCCGGTTAGAAGTGTTCTAATTTTTTATTTAATGTTTTTAAAAAAAATCTTATTATCCAAATTTTTATGAGTATTAAAAAAAATGTTTCCTAAGCATGGGTATAATTTTTGTGTGAAAATATTAATATTTAGCTGGAAAAAAAACAAAAAAAAAAAACAGTAATTCATGAAACACTCGACTTTCATCCAAAGATTTCTAACGAAAAACGTCCCTCTAAAATGTTTCAAATAGATGGTGATGGCGCTCGAGTAGGACAGTTGCATCAGTTCTTCTGCGTTAATGACACTTTCAGTTTTGCGTCGGCAGATGGCGCTACGTGTGCACGGTTGTATGTTTGTAACGGCAGAGCCGTGCGACCACTATTTCCTTAGAAATCCTTATTTTTGCATCGCTACTCTGGTTTATTTAATTACTTCTGTGAAGAATCGATGCAACCAACCAGTGAACCAACCAACCCAAGAGAATAAAAGCGTATTTTTAATGAGAGTGCTTTGTGCATTTTAATTAATATTTCAGAAAGTAATTAAAATATTAAAATTCTGAAGTAATGTTGCACCAGCAGAGGGTTTGGACTACCTAAATCTAAATTTCCAGCCTTCTAGGTGGGCTAAATTTTCCTAGCCATCGCCAACAGACACACACACACACAGAGCGAAACTTTCTTTTATTAGTATAGATGATGACTGGTCACTTGCGATTTTAGACGTTTTGTTAAATATCTGAAAAGCTACATGAGGAATTATCCTGAAACTTCAGGAGTGTAAACAAAACATGATAGACGTCATATATTTCCGCGAAGATTTTTACCCGAAACCCCATAAGGGGCCGTCAACAAATTGAAGAAAAACGAATATATTTTGGATAACCCTGTAAAAACTAATATTGCAAAAGCATTCAAACTGTAGATTATGATTAAGAAGATTATTGTAATAATTTGGGTTCATTTTTATGAAGATAGCATGTATACTCGAAGAGAAATTCATGTTTTTATAAAAACAGTTCCAAATTCTATCAAGTTTTTCGCTTATAATTTGCAGAGTTTTTAATATAAAAACAAGTTATTTTCAGAAAATATGACAAACAAAATTGTACACAATACCCTGCAATCAGAATTAAAAAATAATAAAAATTGTATGAAAAATGAGCAGGTTTACTAAATATTGTTTCACTGCGCATGCGCGAGTTCAATCAAAATATATTAATATAATTAGCATAATATATTAGCTAAATGTATAGACCAACTTTTATGAAAGTCTGAAAAACATAGCTTGAAAATTCTGATGGTAATCGTCGACAGAGACGGATCTAGACTAAATTTTAGCCGGGGCAAGATTGTAGATTTGCCCCCCCCCCCCCTACTCCCAAGAATATCAAAATAAAATTTTCGTAAACAATTGCTTAAGGAAGTAATATTAATACTCAATACTCAAAATCTATATTTTTACTATGCATTTTTTCTATACAAAACGTACAATAATGTACAATACGAAAGTTACCGGTTTTATCATCTACAATACCTATTAAAGATTTACTTTGCGAGCTTTCTTTGATGCAAAAGTTTTTATTATGTCGTCATAAGGTAATTTGCAAGCTATCTCATTTTCTAAATTTATTATACGTAAATTGGATAATCGTTGTTCTTTTGTTAAATTTCTTAACTATCTTTTAATCAATTTTAATTTACTGAAACTTCTTTCATAAGAAGCGACGGATACAGGTAGTTTTATGAATACCATGAAAGTAGTTAGATTTGAATAAGCATTCTGAAAGTCCATATAAATTTATCATTCTTAGCAATTCAATAGCCGAACTTGATTTCATCTTTTGGTCTAACTCCAGTGCTTCTGAATCTTTCGACTTCCAGAAGAAGTTCCTCTTTATCTATATCGTTCTACACATATTTGCCAACTGCTCAGTTTCCGCTTATACTAATTCTTCTTTTGACATTTTTAGGAAATGCCTTCCATGAAGAAAACCAAACATGCCATTGAGATTTTGAATAGCTTCAAATCTGTTTCTTGATTCAGTTAGGATTCTGTCCACTACTTCAACGATCTTTAGTTTCAATTTATCCTCATCAGAAATAGCACTACTTCCATCTTCACAAAACTCAACAAAAAACCTATACTTTTTTGCCTTGCTCGTTTTCCTAAATTTTGCCTCAATACCAATATCAGTAGCAATGCCATTTGCATCCTGTATTGCATTAGTTGCAATACTTTCCCTTTCTGAATCTAACATTTTAATGAGACCATTTAAGTGTTTTACAAATCGTCATGTCTTCCCTCTGAAAAAGTTTATTCACTATATCGAGTTGAGTCAGCACTTTACGCCAGAAGCATGTCATCACTATGAATTCAAATTTGGTAATATTGAAGAGTAGTGAATAAGTTTCTGTTTTTGTTTCAGGAGTTGCTAATGGGTCAGTTTGTAATCCCTTTAGAACATTTATGATCTTTCCAATATGTTTATAAATTACTTTTACAGCTTCACGTTTTGATGACCACCGAGTAGTACTTTGTAATTTTAGTGAAAGAGGAACATGTTTTCTTAGAATGTCCCATCTACTAGTTGAGACACTAAAAAAATTGTAAAGGCAATTTAAGATATCAAAAAAAGTCTCAGCTTCTGGTACAATTTTGGCAGCATTTACACCAAGATTGAGGGTATGAGCAGCACAAGGAACAAAAAATGCTAAATCGTTTGCTTGCACTATTCGGGTTTGGACTCCTTTATATTTTCCGGACATATTGTCGTAGGATTCGCCCCTACAGCTATTTATATCTAGACCATCATTTTCTAATTTCTGTAAAATGAGTTCAGTAAGGGCTTCTTCTGTTTTCTGGCTGAAATTGAAGAAGTCAATAAAACTTTCGATTATTTCAGGACCATTTTCACTCATCTTTACATATTTAATAACCTGTGTCATTTCATCTAAATGGCTTACATCAGGAGTAGAATAGAACATGATGGTGAAGTATTTTGCTTCTTTGATATCACTAAAAATATGTTGTCTCATTTTCGCAACAATAATCTTTAGAAATTCATTTTGAATGCCATGTGAAAAGTAACTAACTTGACCTCGCTTATGACGGTTAATATGATCGCGAAGATCTGCATGATAATGTGATACTAGCTCAGTTATATTTAAGAAATTCCCGCATTTAGGATTAGAGAAATCAAGATTTTCATGTGATCCTCTTAGAGAGCAACCTATCTTTGCCAAATACGTTCTTACATCGACTATTACATACAGAACGGATTTCCAATGATTCTCCTCTTCCAAAATTTTATTTTGAAAATCTTTATCAATACCACCAACTTTAGAAAGTGAATTTTCGAGCGTTTTCCACGAACAAAAGTTTATTTTATCAAACAAAGAATTTTCGTGCTCGGGAATTCTCGCACTAAGTTTTTTCCACTTAGTAAACCCTTCTTCTTTTGCTAAAAATGACAATTTATGCTCTGGAAACGCGCTTGGAAATAATTTACATGGAATACAATACAATGAATCTTTTACTGGTGCTGTATAACAGCCAAGATAACAGCAAGCTGTGAATCCTACTCTTCTCTTTTTTTAGACTTCTTTCTGTAATAATCACCCGAATGTCTTTTAGACATATTCGAAATAAAATACTGTATACGCTGTAAAACAACATAGAACAGTGTCGGAAAAAAGATAACGCAAAATCTTTGAATTTTAAATAAATAAAAATTTCTTGAAAATACTGGTGGCAATGTGATATTTTGTATAATGTAATATAAATTATTTTTTATTTCTGATCTTTATGCAACGAAAGTAAACCGCCGCTGAACAAAATAAAATTGAATATATTTTCATGTGAATTTTTAATTTCCCTTTATTCTTAATCTTTTACGATTCCTCATTTTTGCGCCCTTCCAAGTCTTGCACCCGGGGCAGCTGCCCCGGCTAACCCCCCCCCCCCCCCTTATATCCGTCACTGATCGTCGATAGAATAAGCTCGAAATTCGCTGTTCCCAAAAGGAAGCAAAAAGATGCGGGGTTGTATCAAATATAGAATGAGAGACACTTCATTCTTATTATGTCAACTTTCATAAGCTAGTATATTTGGATACAACCCCTCATCTTTTTTCTTCCTTTTGGGAATAGCGAAATTCGAGCTTATTCTATCGACGATTACTATCAGAATTTTCAAGCTATGTTTTTCAGACTTTCATAAAAGTTGGTCTATACATTTAGCTAATATATTATGCACAGTATATTTTAATTGAATTCGCGCATGCGCAGTGAAACAATATTTAGTAAACCTGCTCATTTTTCATACAATTTTTATTATTTTTTAATTCTGATTGCAGGGTATTGTGTACAATTTTGTTTGTCATATTTTCTGAAAATAACGTGTTTTTATATTAAAAACTCTGCAAATTATAAGCGAAAAACATGGTAAAATTTGGGACTGTTTTTATAAAAACGTGAATTTCTCTTCGAGTATACATGCTATCTTCATAAAAATGAACCCAAATTATTACAATAAGCCACTTAATCATAATCTACAGTTTGAATGCTTTTGCAATATTAGTTTCTATAGGGTTATCCAAAAGATATTCGTTTTTCTTCAATTTGTTGACGGTCCCTTATGGGGTTTCTGGAAAAAATCTTCGCGGAAATATATGACGTTTATCATGTTGTTTACACTCCTGAAGTTTCAGGTTAATTCCTCATGTATCTTTCCAGATATTTAACAAAACGTCTAAAATCGCAAGTGACCGATCATCATTGGAAATATAGTGTATTTTCGAGTAACTTGATGAATTTCGATAATCATTTAAAGTATCGACAACATGCTTTACCATATCATAGCATTGCTTCAAATTTAACGAAGGGCTTTGCAAATTAAGAAATAAAGAAATAATTAAATTCAAGATGGAGGAAATGATTTGCACTGCAATAAAGGAAGCAAATCGCAGAACTGATGTTATTAAATATGCGAATTTGGAGGATGATTCTTCTGCATCTGATAATTCTAGAAAGCACACAATGGCATCGAAAACTCGTAAAAATTGTAAAATTGCGTCATGTCGTTCAATCCACCGAGTTTCACATGGTTTTGAAAACTTCAATCACGTTTCTTGAGAATGATGCTCTTGTATTTCCTCTCGCATAAAATTCATTATTTTAGCAGATTTCGTAATTGCATTGATGACTTCTTTCATGACACCGACAACATTTTTAATACTGCGTAACGAACAAGCTTTAAATATGGCAAGATTTAATTTGTGAGACGAGCAATGCATGTAAATAGCAAGTGCCTGCTTTTATTTTATGCGTGCTTGCACCCCTTTGAATTTTCCAGCCGTATTTGAACTACCGTCGTAGCCTCGTACTCGCACATTTTCAATTTTTGATCTTAATTTCTTTAGATTTTCTTCAATTAGGTCTGTAAGGAACTCACCACTTATGCCTCTAGCTTCTACAAAGCCTGCAAACTTTTCCCTGATTTTCTTCGTAGTATGCCAATATCGAATGATAAGACTCATCTGCTCGATAGTACCAGTATCTGTGGTTTCGTCAGCTAAGATACTAAAGAACTGACTTTCTTTCACAAAGTTCAGTATTTTCTGTAATATGAGCGTCCCACAATTGTCAGTTAATTCCTTTTGAGTTGTTTTACTGATAAAAGTAACGTTATGAGCAGCCTTGTTTATGTGATTTTCCAAAACAGTGTCACCTGCGTCAATGCAAAACCTCAATAATGAACGAAAGTTTCCTTCATTCTTCATTTGCTATTGAACCTGAGCCACCCTCTTCCGTCAGGTTCCCATCATCTCGGTGACCTCGTAATAGAATATTTTGTTTACCACATAATATAATCGCTTTTATTATGGGTAGTAAACGTAAACGACTTTCTTCAATTCTTCTTTTCATTTCAACATTGATTTTCATCTTAATCTATTCCGATGGGTTTTCAAATGTCCTAATGAAGTCGGTAAAGTTAATTGTTGCTATATTGTGGTACTCCTTAAAAGCGTGTCCTCGCAGACTTTCCTTTCCTTTTTTGTTGTTATTAAATGGACTCAATACAAAACTGCTTAGCGATGTCTTGCCTCCCCCCTCCTTCTTCTGCTCTAAAGAGTACACATATTTTGCAATAAGCTCCAGCATACTTATCACTGTAACTCAACCAGGAAAATTCTGTAAGCCACGACCGTTGAAACTGCCTTTTACTTCCTGTTTACATAACAATCGGAAATTTCTGGAACAAATCAGAAAGTTCTGGATGCTCCACTAAAAAGGGTGTTTCTCATCACAGGGGGGTCAGCTGACCTTTTGACCCCCCTCTGGATCCGCCACTGGCCTCGCAAAAGTTCTGGCACCCGGCCTCGCTTTCGCAAAGGACGGCTCTGTCCATAGATTATGGAGTGTGTAGCATTCATCGTTTTTCAAAAGAATGAAAAACACAAAGAATTCGGTTAAAGAACTAACTATGATCAGTATTTGCTGGAAATGCTTTTTCCATTGCGGTATACATTTGTAAACTTATCTAATTTTTAGTACTTTTCGCGTTGTGTATAAATTCTATAGATCATATGCAGAACTGCACAAAAGAATACACAAACATTACTGGATATGGACAGAAATTTCTGAAAATGGAGTTTTATTCAGTTATATGTTTTTTAAATTGCTTATGTAGATATCTCATTTCATTGTATGAAAAATTAAAGTTTCTGAATAATATTCTATTAGTGCTGGAAAGTGTCTCATAATCTATGCCTGATTCATGATTTTTTATTCTACCCTTATTTCATCATATAACAGGTTTTTGTATTGCATTCTAATCAGTGGCGGACTGACCAGGTTGTTAGCTTGCCTGATGGCAAGTGGGCCCTCTTAGACATTAGATAATATGAGGCCCCAGGCTGTGTGTTTCTTTAGACATAAATAAAATGACTTAGAATCTGAAGCACAGAGTACTGTAAATGAATCTGCATAAGAAAAATAAAGGTTTACTACTAATGGAATCTTCCAATATTCATTATGAGTAAATCAGAATAGTTTTTTTTGCTGAACATCCATTTCAAGTATCTTGATGCTTGCTTGACCATGTGATACTCAAAAATTCTCAAAGTAACAGAATAGATTCAGAATAACAGTATACTATACATTTATCAAAAACATTATTTAAAATTCAATTATAAAATTCTGTATTTACAATTTGGTATTTGTATAGTATGTTTATCATATGTAATTAGAAAAAAAAATATTTTTCTTGCAAAAATTGAACCGTTTGGTTTCTATTCATTTTCATTTATTCATTATAAAAATTAAATGATATTGTAGATGTGGGTGGGGGCTCCCTTTATATCCCAGTAGCAGAAGCAGTGCAGCACGACAGCGGGTGTTGCAGATTATTTGAGATCTTGCTTAGTAATTTAATAGCTTAAAAACATATGCGGGGCTTTTAAAAAGTTTATTTAATTACTGTAAGTCTCTAGATTTATTGTATTTATTACATCTTAATGTATCCTCTTTGGAAATGCAAATTTTGCTTATTTAATAATAGGTCTATAATTTCGTATGGTAATAAGCTTGATTCAGCACTGTTGGGTCTTGCAGATAAATTTTGCTATGCTGCAGCTTGACCCAGAAAAATTCTGCTACTGGGCTGGCAACTAATATTTTCAGACCCAGTCTGCCACTAATTGTGGTCACTATGCTTCTTTTTTTAATGCCACAGTAGAAGATTTCAGCTTGTTTAATATTATAATTTTTTTAAGTCTGTATGAACATAATACTTAGCTTTTTTTTGATTGATTTCATCACAACCTTTATGCTAGTTTTTAGGTGCGTTCGTAATTATATAAATACGTAGCACCTATAGTCGTCGTTTGGTCCGTCCGTCTGTCCGTCCGTCTGTCTGTCTGTCCGTCCGTCTGTCTGTCTGTCCGCATATAACAACGCAAAAACTACCCAACCAAATGGTTTGCAATTTGAAATATATTATCTTTGCATAAATTTGTCGAGACATTTCAAATTTTATCAAAATCGAATCAAAACTTTAGGAGATATTAATAAAAATATTTATTAAGAAATTTGATTTTTTTTTTAAATCGGTGCTTTTTTGTTATATGAGCTTCTGATGGATGTTAAATCGTCAAGCGACCGAGATACTTATTTTATGACAGAAATTAATCTGCAGACGATATAATTCATTTCACAGAATTAAAAATCATCAAGATCTGAATATTTATATAACTAGCTGATACATATATATCTGAATATTTATATAACTAGTTAAGATATTTGTATGAACAGTGTCATAAAATATATACTTAACTAGCTGTTTAACCCGTTCTACGCACGGGATATCATGAATTTAATTCTAAAACGTGCGTACGAACGCACCTCGTTTGTAACGTTTGACGTACAATTTCCAACTTGTTTTTTTTTTTTTTTAAGTTATAGATGGCTAAGATTTAGATTTAGCTTTAGATTTTCTTAGTTCTCTAAGAAAGTCCTTTTCCGTGTTGTGTTTACTATTATGACCAGTACGGTATATTAGTGATAAGGGGTGTGTTTGATTAATAAATTGTATTTTTCTGTTCAATTCATACAACGTATGTTTGATGACGTAATGTTAAAAAAAGCCTTTTCTTTTTTTCTAACATTCTTTAAAAAACTCTCTTTAACTTTTTCTTTCTATATTTTTTAATACTAGATTTTCAAATATCTCGTGCTTTTATAAATTAATTAAGGAAGAATAAGTACTATATGGTAATGATATATCATGAATTGCTTTAACCCTTTCACGGGCGGTGTCCACAAAAAAGGACATCTAATTTTAATTCCAAAACCGACAAACGGTACCAAGAATATTTAATTAAAAATTTCCTTTTATTCAGTACCGGAAAATAAGCAAGTTTTTATTTTCTAATAAATTCGTTTGTAAATTCCGGTGTCAGTCCATTATTTCATCATTTTGCTAACAGACTTAACCCGCGCCGGAAAGGGTTAACTCTTCAACTCAAATAATGAATTTGATACTATGATGGAATCATATATTTTAATTCATTTTTATTAAAAACCACTTATTATCATTCTAAATTCTTTTTCATGTAAGATAATGTAATCCTAAAGTAAATACTTTATTTTTATTTTATCAACTAGGAGGCCTACCCCCTACGAGCTACGCTCGCCAACCCCCGCTCAGACTTTGAGGCCTCTAAAAACATGACAGCGTGTTTTATTTTAAAAATATTGGTAAATCTGTAATTGGGTTGCCATGCTTTTAACGTTTTAATGGTGCATTTTTTGATTACCATGGTCTCATACACAGCTGTTGCGACAACTGACGACTCTTTTCGGGATTGATAAGTAAAATCAATTACAACTTGAAAACCAGCTTGTATAAAATGGTTAGGTTTAAATAGTGGCTACCTCTCGGACTTTTATAACAACGATCTGTATTCTATTCTTCCTTTGCGTTTAAGGATGAGAAAAATTCCATCTGCTTGTGAATAATATTAAGAGCCACGGTATTGAAAAGTACTATGTTATACACATTTTCATTAACAGGTTTTAATTTTCTCTCTATTTTAGTGCACCATCATGCATATTTTCATGTTATTTTAAATACGTAAATTATTTACTTTAATTAATATGTATATACGAATTTTCTAATAATTATGTATCGTACAAAATTAATTAAATATTTTGTGCATGCATGCCTGCATTTATTCGGCATCAATTGATGAGATATTTAAACAAATTTGCTATCCGCGATAATTTTACACCATGCTATGTCACTTGAATATTGTCCATAAGAAAATCGGGTACTTTTCCAGTATAGGATCCTTTGCTTTTAGGTTTGGCGTAATTCGAGCTTCAAAAAGGGATAGATTCGTTAATATACATAGATTTGTTGCCAAAAGTTATGAAAACAAACCCAATGAACTTTTGGTGCTTTTCTATTATAGGGGTCTTTGACGCTTTTTTAAAAAGCTTGTCGGAAAAAACCAAGCAGGATATTTTATTCTCCTTCCGTTTAGTTGGGCAATTATTATTTTATATATTCGTTTCAAATATCCGAATTAGTGATTTTATAAATCCGTTTAATTAAATTTTACAAAAAAATAACAAAATGATATCAATAAATAATAATTACTATTAATTCCTTTCCCCCCTTTCTTTTGCGTTTACATAAATGACGTCATTTGGACGAATTTATTCAAAATATTTTCAGTTTATAAATTAAATTAAATGCTGACAGACGATTGAATCCTGACGATAGAAATGTGATTTTTTTTTCAAATTTTCCTGAAAAACATAATTTAATCACAATCTTGTCTTCATTATCGATTGAAATAAAAGATAAATTCAATTTCAATTTGAAAATGACGAATAAAAAGAAATGAAAAATCACTATCGGGATCCTTTTCAATTTTTTTCCCTTTTTTGTCACAAAAAAACTGAGTAATTAGTTGCCATCATTACAGAAATATCACTAAAATTAGAAAAAAAATTAATATCTCGAAAACTAATACCAATTTAAAAATTCTATTACCAGTTTTGACATCCGCGGATTTTTATGGCCAATTGGTATTTATTTCACCATCAAGCGTTTAATATTTTATTAAAAATAGCCCTGAAACATAATCAGTCGTTTCATAAAATCGTTTCATAAATTCGTTTCATAAAATCGTTTCATTAGGATTTTATATATATAGGGTAGAAATCGTTTCGTAAATTCGTTTCATAAAATCGTTTCATAAATTCGTTTCATTAGGATTTTATATATATAGGGTAGATATAAAATTTACGTTTCTAAATTAACTACAAGCGATTTATTTATTACTTTTATTCCAAAATTTAAGAATGCTTTTCTATCAATAAAAGGTCATAAATCTCTTTCTAGTTATTACCAGGTTTGCTTATTTACATTTATGCAGTCTACAATATATACAAATGTGAAACAATGAAAAATCTCCACTAACATCTATTTACAATTTAATTTAAGCATTAGCTGTCACTAAATCATTTAATGATTTTATGACGTGTGTACAGTTTTCATAATAATCAAATTTTTTAATTGCTTAATAGGCGTATAGCCAACATAGTGAAAAAGTACCCAAGCCGGGACTCGAACCCGGGTCATCAGTATAGGGCATTGACGTTCTACCAACTGAATATAAAGTTTTATTAAATTCCGAGCATTAGTTCTTGAGATAGAGCTATTGCAGAAATCGCGAAAAATGCTGCATAGCAGCGCCACCTGCTGGGCGATATTTACCAAAAACTAATCAGCGCCAATTTATATCATTGACTAACTGAATATAAAGTTTTATTAAATTCCGAGATTTGTTCTTGAGATAGAGCGCCCACAAAATTTTTGTCACAGACAGACATTTTCTAAAAATAGCCAAATCGTGTTCAGGACCTTCTAAAACGTATAAATCCGTCGAAAACCCGAAGTTGAAAATTTTCATGAATCCAATACTTTCTTCTTGTAAAGATAGCAGAAAGTAATAAATTTATATTTCTTTCATGAGAATACATGAGTTGAATCATATTAACTAGAATTACATATTAAAATCTGTACAGAATGGTATAAAAATTAAAAAAAAACTTGAATTTTACACCTACATCTTAACTGAAAGTTTCATTGTTTACATCGGAAATGATGTGCGGAATTTAGGTATTTGAGGATTTTAGGATGGCGGATTTGAGGGAGAGACTGTATTAAAATGCTTTGTTTTGGTTAAATGGTAGTCTCTATTTTAATTTAATATTATAAAGTAAGTAATAGGGATGCATCGAATAGTGATTTTGACCGAATACCGAATATTTGGCACACATGTAAGCCGAATACTGAACACTCCTATAAACAGTTTTACATAAATTTTAACAATTTAAAATTTTAAAATTTAAAAACAATTAATTTAAAACAATTTTACATAACATTTAACACAAATACTTCTATTTTTATAAATAACTAGCAAGCTGCGCTGGTCGGTTTTTACAAATGAACCTTGAATCAAACGAAATATATCGTTTAATTTGACCTGGTATTTGAAAGCAATCTGTATATTTACCTGGAATATACTTCCACATTACTGAAAAATGACATGATTGCGGTATTATATTTTCTAATGTGCAGTCAAAATTTTAGCTGTTAAGTACCAACTCTTTTATTTGGTCATTTACAGTTAGGGTTTACTAAAGAATGATAAAACTATATGCAATATACTAAAACCATCACTAAAAATTATCGTACTAACAATGCAAACAAATTAACTAATAAAATCCATTCACTAGAAGTTTTTATAAAGGCTAATCTTTGATAATCGGGTTCGTACTTTTCCACATAATTCTAAAACTAACAGAAGGATATAAAATATACTAAAACCATCCTTACAAATTATCTACTTAACAATGCAAGTCGCAAAAAATACGCCCAGTAAAAACTTTCAAAACGGTTAATCTTTCCGAATCGAGTTCACCTGACTATATAACCTTCACACATAACGGTTTGACTAAGCAATGTAGAACAATATGTAGTACATTAAAACTATTTCCTGAAATAGCATCTAACTAACAATACAATTATCATCAAATTCCGTTCAGTAGAACTTTTTCAGAAGGCTAATCTTTCATAATCGGAATCCAATATTGAAAAGGCTAATATTTGATGAAAAAATGGTCACCCGATTTTCGAATCCCCCCCCCCCCCCCCCCTATAATTTTAGAACTAAGCAACGTAGAATGATATGTTATATAATAAAACTTTCCCTAGAAAATTATCTAACAGTGAGGTTCCATCGAAATCAATTCGGCAAAATCTTTTAAAAAGGCGAATCTTTCATAATCGGATTGATCTGATTATAGAACTTCCCAGAATAATTCTATAACTAAGCTACGTAGAACGATATGTTATACAATAAAACCTTCCCTGAAACATTATCTTAGAGTTCAAGCTCTACGAAAATCCATTCAGCAGAACTCGAGTTATAAGCAGCCGGAACGAATTTTCATATATGTAGAAGTAAATAGAAGTATATTGCCATTAATATAGTTTGCATTTGAATAAAAAAAAGGTAGTTTTCGGTTAGCCGGGCGCCAGTGATATATGTACATATATATATGTATATATTCATACATATAAGTGTATATATATGTACGTATATACATGTATTTGTGTAGATATATGTGTGTGTGTGTATATATATACATGTATATATATATCACTGGCGCCCGGCTAACCGAAAAGTACCAAAAAAAAAAAAAAAAATACTGCAAAAATGCAGTCGTACACTTGAAAAAAAAAAACACCTTTTGGCTTAAAATCTCTCATCAAAACAGTTTTTTTTTCTTTTTTCTTTTTTTTAAATAAAATTAGTAAAAGCTTTTTCTTTTATTTTTCCAGATGTATAGCCATTTCAATTCTTTCTGCAACAAAAAAAGACACCTTTTGGCTTAAAATCAAATTGTTTGGGGTCAAAAGTAAAATCAAAATCGCCAAAAACAAAAGATACATCGCCAGATATTGTTTCAATATAGAAATTTTGCCCCTTGAATAATTTTTTAAGCATTACGAACATTCCCAATCATGTTTAAATAAAATATTTTTGTTTTATAATATTCTCTCATCAAAACTCTTTTTTTTTCTTTCTCTTTCTTTTTTGTTTGTTTCTTTTTTTTTTTTAAATAAAATTAGTAACAGTTTTTCTTTTATTTTTAGACATGTATAGCCTTTTTTATTTCTTTCTGCAACAGTAATGATCGCCAAAAAATTAGCAATGGTAACCTTTTCGGCCAAAATAACAGAACTTTCTATCATAATTCTATAACTAATATACGTAGAACGTTGTGTTACATACTAAAACCTTCCCTGAAAAATTATCTCTCGAACAGTGTAAGTTCCATCAAAATCCATTCGGCAGAACTCGAGTTATAAAGGAACGGAACGAAATTTCCGTTTGTGTTTTATATATATAGTAGATAAGACCTTTTCTGTATTTCAGAGTTTTAAGGTTTTTAAAAGTTAAATTTTAAAACAATTTTACATAATATATAACACATACAGATGAGCATCGATTATCCGAACCTCGGTCAACCGAACGTGTTCCAGTAGGCGAAACTCAAATTTGCACGCCATGTACTGCAGGAGTTCTGCCTTCAAGACTGCTTGGAGCAACAAGAACAGTGTGATTCTGTTCAACTGCTTTCATTAAAACGTATAACAGATTTAGCGTCAAGATAAAGGGTGTCCTCTCTGAAGCAAAAGTAAATTTTGGACTTCCTTTCTTAAAATATAGACCTACAGTACTGTGCTTTTGATTTCCTGCAGATTTCTTTGTACAATTTTACATAATATTTAAAACAAATACTTCCATTTTGATGAATAAGACCTTTTTACAAGTAAACTTTGCGCTAAAAAAATTTATGCTTTGAACCATTACTTAAGAAGAGGATGGTCTTAAAACTTTTTTAATTAATGAAACTTTAAATTTCTTGGCTTCAGTGAATTAAAATAAAATTTAATTTTTTATACGATGAAATGGGGTATCTAAATAAGCAATTTAAATAGAATGCAAATGATTTTTCTCTGTATATCATAATACAGTGGAATTCTTTTGTATGTGCCTGTAATGTAAACGAACTATAAATTCTACATTCTTCATTTTCAGTAGGGAGCATTCTTTAGTGAACCTTATTATAAAAATTACATGTCATTCCGGGTATATATTGACCGCGGACATACGGCATACAGACATATAGACAAACCAAATTCATAAACACCTTTCAATTATGTTGGTAAGTGTTAAAAGATAGAGAGAATTAAGACACCAAAAAACATTAATTTCTGTATAGAAAATGAGACGCATAGCTTAAATTCAATGTCTGTTAATGTCTATGTGAAGATTTTCCTTCAAGGTTCTAGACTTTCGAGGTCACTTCAGTAAGTAGTGAGTGCAAATTAATCTGTTTTTTTTTTAGCATTAATTCACCAGTCCCGCCCCCCCCCCCCCGCGCACACACACACACACCTACAAAAGAAGCTAAAAAAATGTCCATGAAGAAAAATCTATTTGACATTGAGTTTAGAATACTTTTGCTGCGTAAAATTAACATATCCATCAAGACATGATGAATATGCTCAGTATAAATTCACCCGTTAACATTTTGATTATTATTTTTTCTTTTTTAACACAAAGAAATTCAATATTTAAGGAAACAAAAGGCAAACAATACATAGAAAGCAGTGCATTAAAATGTTTATTTTTCTCGATTTATTTTCCTTTATTTTATTTTATTTTTTTATCAGGTGTGTTTTTTACTAAAATTATTGTGACTTACTATAACTACAATAGCAAATGGAACATCGATCATTGAAAAGTAAACCTTAAGGACTTTGAAGATATCTAAACGAATACTTTGCTGCAATAGATCGAGGGTAATTGGGTTAAAATAAAATATTTCTCAGTATGACTAACATACTTTTATACAAAAAAGTCTTGTGATTTTCAGAAATAATGATGCTATAAAGTAAATGAAATACTCCTTTATTTTACATTATTTTATTTAACTCAACTTTGTTTTTGTATGTAAAAATTAAATTTTGTAATCGATCATTTTTATCCCACTTCTTGATATGATAGAATTATAAAAAGATATGTACACAGGTATGTGACAATACAACATTTTAATATTTTTAGAACTTAATCAGAGCTCGGAAAAACTACTTTTTTATTGTAGCGAACTACAACTACTTTACCGAAAATGTAGTTAACTAACTACAACTACTTGTTTTAAAAAGTGGCGACTACAAACTACTTTTCAAACGTAGTCACTACTTCGCTATTTTCAGAATTTGTCAAAGGATTCAATTTAACCTTGAAATTAAAGACACTGATTAAATAATAAAGCGACCACTCGTTACATCGCGTCTGCCGGGATACAATTTATGTAAATAAGACATTACCGAGGGCATTAAAGAATTAAGAAAGACAACATACCAGAAAATGTTTTGTGTTTATCTTCAAAATGTTAGTTTATACACACGTTATAAATTTCTTACTAAAATTAAGAGAGAGATTATAATCTACAAAATTACAGAAAAACAACTCTAAATGCAAACAATACATAAATCTGTAAATAAAGCAATTCCGAATAAGAAATCCGACGTTAAAACACGAAGACCTAAAAACGACTAAATAGACAAGTGTTGACAGCAAGAAATTTAATTCCTTTGCTGGGTTAGTACGTGATTTTAAGCAGCAAGTGTCAATGTCAATGGAAAAAAATCTATTACTTCATGCGATATGTTACTGTACACTGTAGATGAGATTTGCCGCTGAGATTCACATATTGTTGAGCAGAACAAATTTTGTACAAGAGAAGCAAGTTTCAACCACGTGATTTCCAGAATGGCACTTTTTTTTTCCCTGAAGTAGCGTCGGTTCTCGCTACAAACTACTGAATTTTGTATCACACTACTCGCTACACTACATTGTTCCTAATGTAGCGCGCTACACTACAAACTACTATAAAAAGTAGCGACTACTGTAGTTTCTCTACCTGTAGCGAGCTACTTCCCACCCCTGAACTTAATTATAAATTGATAGCTTAATTTTACGTCATTTTCCCATTTATCAGGCGCAGGTGATAAATCGCCAAATATTTTTTATGGTTACAGTTACAGGTGTACACAAATTAAAATAACAGTGAAGTAAAAGCCAAAATGGAACCAGTGGATGCGCCAAACCACGATCTCTAAAATAGGCCAACTGGCTGTGAAACATCAACAACGAAATATTTTAAGTACTAAAGCAGTAGAAAATATAAATAAAAAAGAGTGTAATAATTTTTTTAATGCGCTTTGATTAATCAGGGATCTGTTTAGGAAGAAATTTGGGTCCTTTAAAGGACCCTTCACAATTTTTTTCATTTCAAAACAGGATTTAATCATTTAGAAGTAAAATCTGACAGTCACTTTACATATATAAAGAAAATATGTGTATTTTACATACATACATATATATTCCTAAAAATGTATAAACAAGAACCTGAATATAACGATCATTTCAAATTCACAAAATCATGTCTAGATTTTTCACAAATATAAAAAGCTGTTCACAATTTCACAAAAACAGGACCCCGGGATAAAAGTCTGACAGATATCTGTTAATTAATAGTTTAATATTAATTAAATTATGATTATACGTAGAGTAAACAATTTAGAAATCCCAAATAGATAGTTTAAATAGTTTTTTTTTAATTCCATCTTAAAAAAGAAACAAAGCAATAATTATAATTTTTAAAAATAAATTCACTCGCTCTCGCTTTCTACCAGGCTGTGAATTGTCCATAATCGGGCCTCACGCTAACTTAACATATTGTAACGGAAAATTCTATGGAACAGGAATTTGCATTCATGAAATTAGGTGTAATTTTTAAGATAAACATTGCATGTAAAAGAATGCTTAAAAAAACAAAAAAACAAACCTATTTTTATACTTTTTAATATTCTCAGTAATATTAGTATCGATTTTCCTTTATGTTCTAAAACATTTAAGAAATGTAATTGACATTTTAGTTTAAGAATAATTTACTTACGTATAAATTCTTATGCTCTGTTCATGTTTTCTTGTTCTTACCTCTACTAATTTTGTGTCTGTGATATCTTCTAACAATGGCAGCGGTATTTTCCCGTGGAGGGAATTATCAGATTTTATCTTGTGTGAGCATATCTTATTTGTGAAGTCGCGACTACTGATAAAAATATCACATTTTTGAACTCATTTTGTTATTAGAAAGTGAATGTAGTTATGAATGAATATGGGATGCTAACCAGTTATATTTCTCTTCTCATTGGGACCGGCCATAAGGAGATGGGAGGGGGGGGGGATGCACCCAGGCAACGCGCTCGTAAAAGCCCTCATAAGGACTAAAGTATAACCTTTTTTAGGTAGATTTCGTAAGAAATACTACTACCTATTACATTCTCCCCTAAGTTGGAATTTTTGAACAATTTTTGCAGATGTACACCGATTATGACTCCCAGAACCCAAAACCACCCCCAGTTCAAAATTTCATATATATCTGTCTATCTATTTGTCACTTTTTTATGGACACAATAACGTCAATAATTCTGCACAAATCTCTTCCAAATTGATACATAAAATCAAGGGGAATAAATTCTCGGTCAAGTTCGTTAATGGGCAAAATCGAACCAGGGGGGGGGGATGGGGGACTTTTTGTGAAAACAGAACCCCCCCCCCCCCCATAATTTCTTAGTTATATGGTATTTCCAACCGTGAGGACAATGAAATTTTTAAGACCGAATTCCGCTATAGACAGATTTTGTTTTAGTACGTTTTACTGTATTTTTATGTACCGATTTAGCAGCCGTTATCACACCTTTTTTGTCTCCCTTTCCTGCTTTTTGTGACACTAGACTGGACCTGGCAACACCAATTGTAATTGTTATAACCTTGACTTTTTTAACACTTTCCAACATAATTGAAAAGTGTTTATGAATTGGGTTTGTCTGTTTGTCATTTGTCCGTGCTCAAACTCTCGTAAATATGGCAATGTATTTTAATGATGTTACAAAGCTTCAAACATACTGAAATTGATACACATAATTGAGTAGCACTGCAATATGCTTACTGCAGAATATGGTATGCTTAGCATTTATCGTTTATTTACAGGGACAAACACAAATATTCTGTAACAGTACTGTGACTGAGCAAAAATTGCTGGAAGTGCATTTTCAATTGTGGTATGCGTTTTTAAGTATATCTAATTTTTTGCATAAATTCTATAGATAATATACAGGGCTACACAAAAGATCTCGAGTGCATTTCCGTTTATTGATGGAAATTGGTGAGAGGGAATGTTCAATCGTGTTATGCGTTTCCTAACTGAACTAAATTTTAGCATTCTGTTACACACACACACATATATATAGATAGATCATTTATAGGGCTGTACGCAATAATTCTGTGTATTAATTGTCATTTCTGAAAATGTGTTTTCAAATGTGTTATGCGTTTTCTAAATTGCTTACTTAGATATCATTTTTCACCTTATTAATTTGTGAAGTTTTATTACAGTAGTCTGAATATGTTGGAAAGTGTTTCATAATCTATGCTTGAGACATTATTTGTCGTTCTTGTTTCGTTTAAAGCAGGACTCCATTATATACAAGTTCCGCTTTGACAGATTTTATACTGTATTAGATTTTTCATTTAGAAAATTTCCAATTACATGGCGGCAAATGTTAAAAGAGCTTTATATAAATTTTTCTTTATCTTTGTATAAGAAGGCGGCAGAGCGAATTTTGCTTACCGAACACATTTAAGGGGACGTTTATTATAAATAATTGATGTACTGGGAAAATATTTCTTTTGTTTTTATATGGGCAATCATGACTTGAGATAAATCCTATCTATTTCTTTTGTCAGCAGTTTTACTACAACTTTTCTTTACGTGTATTGTTTTGAGAGATAACTATGATGCTGTTATGTAATTTTCCTTTTCATTTACGGTGTTCACAGTATCAGTCTGTTTATAAAAATTGAAAGCTTTGGTGTATATCATTTATTTTATTTTGACAAAAATATTGGCCTACTTTTAGTACCTGTTATAATATATTTGCTTTTGGCGGATGCCAGAGATTATTTTGTTCATATTGTAAAAGCAAAGGAACTCTAACCATTAAATAAATTAACAGTCGAAATGAAAATGTCGTGACTAGTTGAGTCATTGTCAATTACATGAAAGGAAAATAGTATTACAGGTATTGTGTATATGTGCGAGGGGATGTTGGGGATTAATCACATTTTCGGGTATTAAATTTTCAGTTTTCTGTAATTTTTTGCATTATTGCTTCACATTTCTCATATAAACAGTTATTTGTTTCGCATTTATGTGTTTTATTTTCTTTATAAAAAAAAAACCTTCTATATACATAAGAAAAAAGTATAAAAATCGCGAAAATTGTCGACTTCCGTTTTTTGATAGATATGCAAGTTTTGGGATGTCTTGTACACAATTTGGCTATCTTTGGAAAATGTCTGTCTATTAGTTTGTATGCGACACAATGTTTGGGCCGCTCTATCTGAAGGACTAATATGCACGTAATTTTATAAAACTGCTTATTATTTTAGACCTTCACTTGAATAGAGGCTGATTAGGTTTTGGTATATATCTTTCAAAAGATGGCGCTTCTATATCGTGTTTTTAGCACGATTTCTGTCATAGCTCTATCTCGGCATCTATTTGATGGAATTTTACCAAACTTCTTATTCAATTAGACCTTGTCATAAATTGGTATTGGCTGATTAGGTTGGGTGCATCTTGTTCAACAGGTGCCGTTGCTGTGCTGTGCTTTTAACGGTGTATTTGATAGCTATATCGATTCCATGGTTGGAATTTCACCAAGTTTAATATGTAATACATTTATAAAAAAAATTATGTTGATTTAATTTAATTTTGTTCAGTCAGTGGGGGGGGGCGCTGCAATAGTATATTTTTACGATGAACATTATAGCGACACCAAATCTGATATTTGAAGTTATTAATTAAAAATATATACGTATGTGGTCCAATTTTGTATTTGAATTATGTATTTGAAATTTGTATTGTGTATAATGGTCCAATTTTGTATTTGAATACCCAACATAGATTGTCTGTTACGTGCTAGCCAATCTGTTACGTGCGTGCCTTTTTCTATTCACTGTTCATTGTAACTCCGAACTAATTTAAAGAAATGCATTCTACTTCGTTATTGTTGGTGCGTAACAGTGTTATTTAAATTCATATATTAGAAAAATATAGAAGAAAGTTTTGTGATGGCCATAAGCGTAGTTTAGGTGTCAATTTCGTTACATTATTCGATTCTAATGATAAAAAATGCTTCATTTATACATGACTTAATTTCATTGATACGTTTAAGCAATTTCGAATGAGAATTCTTTTTTCGAGTAAGAAATTTTGTTCATGCTAAAATTGCCTGTGTATCTTCTTATTAACGGCAGAGCCGTCGCTATATTTTCCAGTAGTTGATAAAGCATTATTAAAATGTGTAATAGACCAAGGCCCGACTGTCACAAGGACAAACGGTTGGGTGCACCACTTCCCAAAGGGGACCTCAAAGCCAAAAAACAGGTATTATCCATGAATTATTTGCAAATTACGGCTACAAAGTTATCGTGGGAGGTCCCCAACGGAATCTTTGCCCCAGACCCCCAACCCCGTATATTTAGTCGGGCCTTGAGGCCGTTCATTATTTCGTTTACATTTTAAGTTTTCGATTATGAAAGAGCCGTATTTAAATATAATTTTATTAGCGAGAACGTGCCATTTTGTTCAGACATCGGTAAAAGCCTCCAGTTTTCCCTAACTGTTTGGGAAAAAAAATCATCAGTTATATCGGAAACTTTAATATTTTTCTTTATAACTTGCTTAATACTTGTATCGTATAGGATAAAAAGGCAGCTTAAAAAATATATGAAATGCATGCATAGTATAGGGGAAAAATGCGCTGTTTAGTATAATCGAATAACTGAACGCTTAATTTCGGATATTACACATTTCCATTATAGCAAAATTTATTACTAATAGAGTGGTCATATCTTTTAAAATAAAAGTTAAAGAAAGTGGTTATTAATTTTAAATGTATGTGAATGAAAATATTTTTCTGTTGAGTGTTCTGTTACCTTGGTCACTTAAGGGAAATGAGATTTGCGATAAGGAAGTAGAAATCACTTAGTATTAAAATTATTTAAAATTTCTTACACTCAAAAGTGCTTAAACTGCCTTGAAAATAAATCGAACACTTTAATATTTATCTGCTTTGTACGTTTTTTTCTTTCGTCTTATCGTTTAATTGCCGAAAACTTCTTTTGTTTTCCCGTCACCTCGTGTTACTCTGTGATTTTATCATCTTGTTACTTGTTGAATGCAATTCGCTTATCAGAAATGAAATTTTAATCTTATCATTTTTGAAAGTAGTCCTAATGTGATTCGGTCTCCATCAAGTGTGTTTTCACACCTTACTCCCTCTGAACATAATCAATGGATTACTTGATGTCATAGTATACCTGTTTGTAATTGTTTTTGACCGCCCTGTAGACATGGTCGGTCGCCAACCAGAAGGCACTCGCTTGATCTCCAGAGGTGACAATCGCCCTGATCCTTATACGTACGGTAGCATTAAATCTGAAAGTTTACAGCCGCAGACATCCAGGCAAGTCATTTTTTTTTCTGCATACAATACTTACTCATAGGCAAGATATTTTATGGATCACAAAACAGTATGGCTGTAAAGTCTATTCAAACTTAAATACTTTATGAAATCACGAAATTATTTTTTATTGCAACCATACTGATTATAGAAAGCCTTGAGTGGATCTAAGGTTTTTGGCTTAACGTATCGATGCTATTCTATGCCATGCAATTTTATCTGTATACTGTGAATTTGCAGAATATATTATCAGACCAATAGGACATATTAGTGAATCGTGTCAGCTGCACTCGGAAGAGGTCCCGTTATATCAAAGATACTAGGTTCGACTTCTGACCTGGGCACTTTTTACCCAGGAAAGAATTCTGTCGGACCTCTACCCACCTCCCCACTCCAGGGTTTCTGTAAATAATACTTTAGCTGTTTAAAAATAACTTATTGGCACTTTAGAAATGCTTTGAACAAGTTCTTGCATTTTATTACAGAGGTTTTAGTTGTCTTCCCAACTTTAACAGTTGATGCATTCCAGCAATCCTCACAAAGAACCAAAAAAAAAAAAGAAAGAAAAGGAAAAAAAAAAACAAGCTTGCTTTTTGTTTTCCTAATAATCGCACCTATACTTCACTTCATGAAAACAATTTTGAAATCATTGCTGTCGAAACTATTTTCTTATTAGCACTAGAACGCCCGTTGGTGTCATTTCGATACCAAACCGAATTTAGCTTTTTCTCTCTCTCACATTTTTTCACCTATATTCTTCAATTTGTATGACTTTTAATCATTTTACGTAATAAGCACACTGTCGAAATTTTTATTATGTGATTCCATTTTTCAAAAACTAACAGCCAAATTCATCTAGAACGTCTGTTGGTGTTATTCCGACACCAAGCCATAAAGCATCGTTCTTTTGTGAATATGTAATAATATAAGTTTAATTAAAGCACAATGACGCAATATAATGCTAAATTATAATTTATAGCGTCCATTTTGCATAAATAAATTAGTGATTTCGAAATGACACCGACGGCTGTTTTAGGATGTCGAAATTGTCTGCCGTTTTGATTTTTTGTATTTTTCTGTGAAATAAATCATCGTTCTTTTCTGAAAAGGTAAGAATATAAACTTAATTAAAGTACAATGACAAAATGTAGTGTTAAATTATAATTTATAGCGCCCATTTTGCATAATTAATTTAGTGGTTTCGAAATGACACCGACGGCAGTTTTAGGATTTCGAAATTCTCGTCCGTTTTAGTGTCCGTTTTAGTGTCCGTTTTAGTGCACATGTAAAGAAGTTATTTTCTCATCTTATTGTTATTTATTTATAAATAGAACTCAGCTACTTTACTCTCACACTAACATTTTTGTATTTTCTTACATTGTAAAATTGTAATCCTTATTAATTATTTTTAATCACTTTTAAAAATCTCAGACCGAACATTTTATTATAGAGTCATGAAAGGTATTTCAAACACTGTTCAATTCAGACCTTTTCCTCTCGAAGATACTTTTAATAAGACCGGGACGACATTTTGGTTTTCCTTAGTAAGAAATTGTTTAGATACATCACTAATACACTCACACACATATCGTGCTGCTAGGGGGACGGGCCAATCTCGAGAGTAGGGCATTTTGTTTCACGGCTTATCCCTTACGCCTCCTGAATTCATCAGGTTATTTCAAAATTCGTACACTTACTTACTCTTGACACATGCATAACCTGTCTATCAATGGGTCTGCAATGAATTTTTTTTCTTCAATATTTCTTATGGGGGAAAATATTCCAAGTATTCTATCGTGTAAAGTTTTGACAATTTTTTTGAGAATCGAGAATTTTTGTCAGGTTTATAAATTAGAAATTTAGTAATATAGCAGTGGTCGGAGTATTTTTTTTTCTTCAGTTTCTACTTTGTGAAAAGAAAAAAAAAATTAAATTATGTTTTTATAGAAAATCAAATTCCATTACTCGAATCCAAATTAAGAATTTATTAATACAAATTTTTAAAATATTTCTACTACTGTTTTTCTTTCTGTGAACTTGTTTTGTTTAGAAGTTCTACAAATGTAAAAAAATATTAATAAAAACAATTATCAAAAACTAGATTAATTAAGACACAATTATTCTAATTGGTAAAGAAATCATATGAGATGTAATCTTCCCAACTGAGCAAAAAAGTCCGGGCCAGGATTCGAACCCGGGAGCAAATTCACAATCACTCCACGTCCTACGCACTTGACGCCAAACGGTTTGGCGAGAAAATGAACTGTAGCACGCATTCCCGTGTCTTATACGAATTTGCAAACTGTTGAAACTACTTCGACCGCGCATTTCTTGTTTATGTAAGAAGTATTTCTGACTAATTATAATACATATGTATACATATATATTGTGAATATGTGCATTATTTAATGTTTTAGATCCGTTTTATAACTTTACCTTTCTTAAAATGATCACAATAAATAGATAAAAGTTTATTATATTTACCTTAATTACTTATTGAGGAAATGCTAAGATAAGTGTTTTGTTGCTGATTGATAATAGGGTAAATGTGACATAACAGTAATGGACCCCTCCCCCTCAAAGTTTTTTGCTTTATAAAGAAATATCCAATACAAATTCATCTTTATTATTTTTTTCAGAGCTCTTCCTTGCATGTAAATGTGGTATCGCAAACGACGGCGATTCGATAAACAAAAATTTACCCGATCTTATATTATCGCCATTAAGAACACGTGAAAATAATATATTTCAATAAGATTAAGTGAAAATCATATAAAACTCAACAACCTTTTATTCCTTTTGCTTTTGTGCCATTAAAAAAAAAAAAAAAAAAAAAAAAAAACATTCAACACACGACACACCTCAAAGTTACAGCTGCTCAAAATACATTTCCGTAAGAGGGAGGAAAATCGTATCTCTTTTCAAATCAGTATATGGTGCTGCCCCCTCTTATTAGATAAACCAATTCGAGACTCAAACCCAGGGATAGAGAATAATATTCAATATATCTTATTGAATATACAATATATCTGATATTCAATATATCTTATTGAATATACAATATATCTGATATTCAATATATCTGATATTCAATATATCTTATTGAATATACAATATATCTGATATTCAATATATCTTATTGAATATACAATGTATCTGATCTCAATATCTGATATTCATTATATCTTATTGAATTACTCAAGCATAAAATATTGCTTCACAGTTCTGCTGTCTTTCAGTGAAATTTTTAGATTTTTACTGAATAAGCTAAGAGATGGTTTTACTTAATTCATTTATATCTTTTTTATTTTCTTACAAAATTGCATGGTTTTTTTTTTTTTTTTTTTTTTTAGTAATAGAAAACTAGACTTTTTTATACTAATGGTCATTTACAAAATTTCATTTATTTTTAAGATTTTTAGGATTTAGTATCCATTACTGGAATGTTCAATTATGTTTCTTTTCTAATCTACTATCAAATTTATTTAAATATATATATATATATATATATATACTTAATTAGGATGAATTTGAAAAGTAAAAACCGAACGATCCTGATTATTTTATTGAATTTGGTTTTGCTGCAGTGCTGTATTATCCCTTTAGAATGTATCTTTTCTATCAATGCTTAACAAACTGTATAAGATTTTTTTTTGGTGAGGGGGGGAGGGATAATTTAAAAGTGAAAAGGTGTTTAACTAAATATAATAAATAAGTATCCATGATTATTCGAGATTAAATAAAGTAGTATAAAAGGTAAATAATATCATGTATTATAAAATGTATTTTTACTTCTTTCTTAAGCTTCTTTTATAAAAACAATTATTTTTTATTTAATGTAACTGTTTACAAAACAGGAAATGGTTCATTTTCATGAGCTTGGTAGCCTAAGCTACCTAGTAGCTACTTCAGTAGCTACTGAATCTTTGTAATATCTTTAAAAAATGAAAGCTTTCACTTATTTTTAAAGCATTTTAATGCTGACGATAAAACTCGAGGTAAAAAGGTAGGAAGAATGTTGTTGGATGTACAATTGTAATAAAAAAATCTATCAATTCAATGGTACTTGTACGATTTGGAGCCAAATGCCATGCATGCGCGAAGTTCATTTTCTCGCCAAAGCGCTTGGCGACAGAGGTTGGCCCCAAGTGCGTAGGATGTTGAGTGATTGTGAATTTGCAACCCGGGATCCCTTGGCTGAAGCTGCCAATCCTCTAATTATCAAGAATTCTCTATTATGGAATGGAGTTTACAATTGTAAAGATACCTCTTTTTTTTTAGGAGAAATTTTGCAAAGAGGTCCCAATTTTTGTCTGAATCGACTCCTAGTTGAAGACATCAACCAAGTAAAAAAGTATAATCTGAATGAATTATGAATAGTAATTTTATTAAACTTTAAAATCATTCTGAAACATATTATTAAAAAATAATCTAATTGTCGTAGTGTGCAGTAATTTTGATTTAGTAACTAATCTGGATTCTTTTGTAGTGTTTTCGTGATTCACACTGAATTCAATGGTTTTGCCTGAAATCGACTCTTCTCGAAAATGGACGTTCTAGATTATCGATTTCTTTTTCCTTTCTTTTTTTACCGCTCTCCGAACATAATAAAAAAAATGTTTATGGCTTCTTTCTTTATTTGTCATTTGTCTTACCCTAACTAATGACTAATTAACACATGGTGTAACCAAATAAAGGTCCGACTGGGACAAACAATTATACGGCTTAAAGCTTACTTTACGATATTACTTAAAAATAATCACTGCAGCCGAAGCTATATGCTTTTTGAACTGAACAAAATTTAAATTTTCATTTCTTCTAGTTTCCTAAGAGATAATTAAGAAATACAGTTGGAAAATGCTTCGCTCAAATTACGGTAGCAACTCTCCAATATGACATACGAGGGGATTTTTATAGATTTCTTCAAAATTGACAAATGCAAACAAATAGGGAAGTTCGAAAAGACAAAAAATATCGTTATAGAAAGGCTGGTTCGATCCAGTCCTGTTTACGGTCATTTCACAAAAATTCATTTAGAAGAGGACCCTTCACGAAATTATTTTTAATAAAAGAGGCCCTTTCATAAAATTCTGCTTAATAAAAGGGGACTGACTCTTCGCTAAATTCTATTTTATAAAAGCGAATTCTTCATATATATATATTTTATTTTATTAAATTTATGTAATTAGCAAGCAAAACAAGTTCACCAGATAGGAAAACTTTACCAGGAAACAAGGTTGCCAAAAAAAAAAAAAAAAAAAAAAAAAAAGAAAAAAAAGAAAAGAAAAAAAGCACGTTTGTGGCTTTTATTGATTTTAACCGGCTTTTTTTTTTTTGGGGGGGGGGGGGGGCAAAATTGGCTTTTATAATATTTATTATATATTTATTCAACACTAATTTTAGGTATATTTAAGGTTATTATTCCGGGTCCGGACTACGACGGTCTTTCGTTTAAAAATATAAAATCAAAATAGATCGAACGAAGCATACGTAGCACGCCCGGTTTACAGTTGGGCCGCTTAACTCTAAGTTTGTTTGGATAGATTTTCAGTTGAAAATAAAAAAGTCCTTCCGGCCTGTACCGGGAGGAAAAGGTAGCTTTCCTATATCTTCGTTTTAAAATTTTAGCTTATGTTACACGAAAACAGCAAGCTAAAATGCAAAGAAACGTTTACAAAAGATTCGTTAATACTGAATTTGACTAAGAAATTCGCCAAATTATTGAGCAATAGCCAAATTGGCTTCATTTATGAAGATTTATTTTGGTCGCCAAATTTGGCATATTTCGCCAAATGTCGCCAATTTTGGCGAAATTTTGGCGCTAACGGATATGAATATATAGTTTTATGCGTATGATTGGGAAAATTATTACAACAATGAAAGAAAATAATTTGCGAGTACTCTCGTTAATGTGCTGTTTTGTTTCAAAATGTCAACCACCCTAGAATTTCAAACTGCTCTATCTCAGCCATTTTTTAAGATAGAGGTAAACCAAAAAATACTCTGGAATCCTTGTATCAAGGATTACGTAATTAAGGTCACGTAATTAAAAAATAAATTTGAATTTTTATTTTTTTTGTATATTTATTTTAGTTTTAAATTTTTAAATGGTCGCCATCTTGAAACAAAATGGCGGACCAAGCTGGCCAACGAACTCGGTCGAGACATTAGTGACCTTAATACACACAATTAGTTTCATCAAAATCGATTCATAAATACGGACGTTATAGTATGACATAGGTCAGATATATATATATGGAGATATATATATAAATCAACATTTGAACGGAGGGTGGTTTTGGGGTCTGGGGGTCATGATCGGTGAAAATATATCGAAATTTTCCGGAACTGCTTTCCTCCGAACGGCTGCAATAGGTAGCTTTATACTTTTTTGTATTGAAAGCTACCTAAAATCGTACAAAATCGAGTGTGTAAGTTACCGAAGGCAGTGCCCCCCCACACACACCGCATTAGGATCGTTTTGAAAGATTTTCATTTAAGTATATAAAATCACTCAACATTGATTTTAGGTATATTTAAGGTTATTATCACAGACCCTTGCAACACTGGCGGGTGAGTTGGTATATTATAAAGGAAATAATATAAATAAATAAATTCTTGTAACGACAGTATTTTATTAAATATTGCGTAGAGGCAGCTTGGGGCTAAATTAAAAATTTTCAATCTTGATTTATAATATTGTTAGTGCAAAACCTATTACTAATAAAAGAGGATAGTTTGTGTGTGTCCGTTGGCGATGGCTAGAAAAATTTACCGTACGTAGAGGTATGAAAATTCGGATGAGGATAGTTCAAGACAAGTCTTAATGCACCTGAGGCGCAAATTTTTCATTTTTAGAGTTTCGTTCATCTTACGAAACCTTATTCGTCTCACTTCTCTGTCTGTCACAGAGTTCGTACTCCGAAACTGTGTAAGTTAGAAACATGAAGTTTGTGTACTTACAACTGAATAACTCCTCCTGTCACACGACAAATCATAAAATTTAGAATTCGTCGGTAATTAGCCAAGATATTAATTAAAAACGCATATAAACTCATTAAAATTTTCATCAAATAAAAAGCAGTTTCTATTGCATTGATATCCTGTGTCGAGGTTCGCAACGAACCAATGAGATGTCTTCTTTGACCGGGACCCCCCTTCCCCCCCCCAGATTCTCATTTTCACACTGATAAAATGGCAGACTAGGCACTTTTAGGCCTCTATAAAATAACGAAAATTATTGCATTGTTCGATTTGAAATTTACCTCTATGCACAAATTTTAACGCTGAATCCAAATTATCTAATTTTCTTAAAAATCTGACTGCAATTACTCTAGATCAGCCGCACTCAACCTTTTTTTCTCGCGGGCCGTAAACATGTATTTGCGACGTAAGGCGGGCCGCAACACACTTGTAAAATAATGTAAAAATGTATAGATTTCTATTGCAAATGCCGCGAAGATTGTTGTCTTGAAATAGTGGTATAAAACTTTTTGCTGCCAATTTTTTCTGCGACAAATATTTAACCCTAATAAGCCTTATTAGGTATATGATAAGTATAAAACGTACAAAGAATGCAACAATTCCAAATTCTCAAAAAAAAAAAAAAAAAAAAAAAAAAAAAAAATCAAAGGATTTTTTCTAATAAATCAGTTTTTTTTTTTTCTCAATGCAAAAACTTTTTTTTTTTTTTTAAATGTAGAAATATAGAGTGCAAATTAAATTAATTTGGAATAATGTTTGTTTAGAGTTCAGGGTTAAGAAATGTATACACTACTATAGCACAAGTAAAATTACATGTAAAACGAACTTTGACGAAGGAAACGTTATTTAAGATATTTTAAGGTAATTTTAAATTAGTAATTATAAATAACGGGAAATTGTCTTCCCATGAAAATATTAAAAAAAGATATCTCAATTAATTTTATAAATAGGGGGATTATGTGTTTCGGGCCGCAGGTTGAGTATGGCTGCTCTAGATAATAATTAAATATAATTATTTTTTCAAGTGATTTTATCTTGCAAAGACAGCAAGCATTTCAGCTCAGGCACCTGTTTGGGAGCCAGATCAGCTGGAAAGAATGGTAATTTTCATACTTAGAGAGATTTTGCGCTCTATAAAATGATTAAAAATATTGCATTTATCGATTTGAAATTTATGCATCTTTGCATAAAATTCGACGCCGATTCCTAAAATCTAATTTTTGTAAAAATCTGATAATAAAATGCTGATATATTAATTAAAAACTCATTAATGAAACTGGAAAATGATTATTTTTTATTCATCAAATTTCACTGCACACAGCCGTCTGTTAGAAAGAAATAAAAACCCACAAGATAAATTCCAGCACTAGGGCGATTTCGGGCTGTATAAAATTATTAAAACTATATAAATACGGATTTGAAAATTGATATATATATATATACGCAAAATCATATATGCTGATTTTCCAAAAATCAACCTGTTCAAGTAATCAAGTAATATAGAAATTTGTAAAAATATTTTAGATACGATTTTGAAAATTGATTTATACGCAAAAGTCGGCCGGCAAGTTTTTATTTTATCAAAAACCGGATTTTTTTTTTTTTTTTTTTTTTTTTTTTTAATGGAAAAAGAAATATTAAACGTTGATGAATGGTAAAAACATATTTTTAAAGTATTTTATCCACTTAATGATAATTAGCGGGGTGTAAGATTTTTTTTTAAAACATGACAGATATATTATATGATAGACATTAATACAGAGGACTTTATTTAACAGATTTGTTATATTTCTGATGATGGATAGGAGGAGGAACGACTTTTTATTAAATATCGCAATTATTGTACATTCTATCTCGGGTTTTATGGGCCGGATCACAACGTGGCTTGGCTCATTCAATTTGGTTTTCAATCGCCTTACAGATTTTAGTTTAACTTACCACCGCCAGGAGGCGCATATTAAACGAAACCCTTTGTGCGGTCTTAGATCATATTTACCCACTTGTTTGATAATTAGCCGAGATATTAATTAAAACCACAACGAACTCTCGTCAAAAATACGCTTTTTTCTCCAAATGGCACGCGCCAGCAGTTCCGGAGCTGGCAAACTTTGAAGAAGAGAGCGACTTTTTTTTAAGGTCTTTTTTTCGAAGCGCGCATCGGCGGAACTGTTCAAAATACGAACAAGCAAAATACACATTCTTGAATTTATTAATTTTACATTTAAAACGCCGCAATTCGTTAAAAAATATATTAATATTAACCCTTTCAAAAAAGTTCGATTTCGCGCAGCTTTGGTTTTTCTCATTTTTGTTGAAGCTCACATCGGACTCAGTTTCAGAGAAACGGATGAACTAAAACAGGGTTCCTACAGTTTCAGAGAAAAGACGGTTTTTTTATTATAGAAAAACTCGATTTATGTAATCGCGCGATTGCACAAGGCGAGTTTTTCGCTAAGTAAATACTGTTCTCTGTGTGACCTAAAGTCAGAGAAATTCCTTGACCTGTAGGAACCCAGTAAAAATATCCATTTAAAGCAAGCGTTATTTCTACGACGGTGCAATTCGTTTTCAGAAATACAAATATTAACTCTTTAAAAAAAAAAAAAAAATTCGCGACTGCAGGTCACTTCGCGATAAAACTAACTAAACGTCGGCATTTTAAGCACAATCTTTTCTACACGTTCTTAGTACACATGATTTACATCTCCTATAAAAATCTCGAAACATTCATACGACGTATTTTTTTATATAAAAATAAATAATATCTGCAAAATTTCGCCCAGAACGTAAACACGTGGGCGGCCTCGGCTCATGTTTTTACAACTAAATATGTATATTTTTGCACGAAAATTTTTACACAGACTTCAAAACCGTTATAGTTATTACTGATAAAAAATTCAAAGATTTCGGGTGATGAGAACTAATTCTTTTTTATGTTAAAGAAATCCACGAAAAAAAAAAATAAAAAAGAGAAGAGAAGATAGCCCTTTTACAACTAAATATCAATATTTTTTTCATGATTTTTTTACACAGGCTTCAAAAACATATTTATAACGGATAAAAAATTCAAAGAGTTTGGCAGTAAGAACTATTTTTTTTAAATGTTAAATGACCCGACGTGAAAAAAGTGTTCTTACAACCGCTTTTACCACTAAATATATATATTTTTTGCGAATTTTTTACCCAGGCTACGGAAAAGTGATATTTTTTACAGCAACGACTATTATTTATTTATTTATTTTAACATTTAATGTACCCGACGACCTCCTTTCCTTCGGCATACTTTAAAATTATGCATCGGCTCCAGAAATCTAAATAAGAAAAAAAAAGGGGGGGGGATCCCAAACCACATGCTCGTTTATTTCTCTTTTAAACGGTGCAACCCGTTTAAAAAAATACGAATATTCACCCTTTGAAAGAAATTCACTTTTGAAAGTCAGTTTTGGAGAATTTCGTTTTTTTTTTTTTTTCTGCGCATTTTCCTTTAGGATTAACATTAGGCACATTTTGATTAAAAATATACCCTTAATTTTATACAATCGCTCTGAAATTTTAATACGGTATACTAACATTTTAGCTAATGATTGAGTATAAATTTGGTTCCGAAATTATGAGATGTGGGCGAAAGCTAATCAGTTTGAAAATAAAAAGATTCCCTTGGGTAAATTTGTACGCTCTTATTTACACTTATAACGTAAATTTATTTTTGCACTAATGCTCAAAAATTTTAATACTTTAAACTAAACTTTTAGCTGTTGTTAGAGTAAAATTTTGGTTTAGAAATAATGAGATTTGTTAGAATAATCAGTTTGAAAATAATTTTTTTTTTCTCGATACGAGGTTCGTTTGGAAAGATTTTCGTTTCAAACTATCAATTATTTGAAAATTGGGTTAAAGATATAGTCATACAAATTTGAGGTTTACTTACGGTTATTATCACGGGCGCAAAGCTAGGCGGGTCAGCTAGTAATAGTAATGTCATAAATCGTATCGGCTTTTAACTGCATTGTTTTATAAATACATTATTAATAAACATATTTCTCTTTACATAGTAAAAGAAGTTTTTGTTTTATAATTTATTTATTTTCACATAAGAATTAGCTATTACTCTAGTCGTGTGCATGTTTCATATAAAAACTTGGCCTTTCTTTCTTTATTTATTTTTGAATCCCTCTTTGAATTTATATGTCAAACTAGTTTAAACTTCCGGGATCTGTTTAGGAAAAAAATAGGAAAAAGGATCTGTTTAGGAAAAAGAGTCCTTTGAAGAACTTCACAAAATTTTTCATTTAAAAAAGGACCCTTCACAAAATTATTTTCCCTAAAACAGGACCCTTCACAAAATTCTTTGTCTTAAAAATAGGTTTTTCACAAAAGTTTTCCATCTTTAAACCAAACATTTCACAAATTAATCATTTAAAAGTAAAATCTGACCTGTCACTTTTACATATATAAAGAAAATATGTGTATTTTATATCCATATATATCTTCTTAAAAATGCATAAACAAGAACCTGAATATAACGACCATTTCAAATTCACATAATTATGATTAGATTTTTCACAAATATAAAAAGCTGTTCACAATTTCACAAAAACAGGACCCTGTGAAAAAAGTCTGGACAGACCCCTAAACTTAGAAATGTGGATGGATTTTCTAACAGTAAAGTTTGGGAACTGCCGTTTTAGAGCATAAATAAAATGGATGTATTTTTGTTCAAAAGGTAAATGATTGGATATGGATACTGAAACTAAGAGCATAAATCGAAATGGATGTATTTTTATTCGTCCGGTAAATGATGGGATACTGAAACAAATTTAACGTGTTGAGAAGAATTTATCTTAATGAGAAAAAAAAATAAAATAATGAAAGTTTTTTTTTTTGTTATGGTGTTACATTTTTATTGTAATTTCTGTTTATTATTATTTTTTTTGTTGTTTCAGCAGATGCATTTTCATTTTATCTTTAATTCATAATTTACTTTTTAATCTTGTAAGTTTGATAATTTTGCCATTTTTTGTCATGTAAAGTTTCGTATTTTGCAGTTCATCGTAGATTTAAAAAAACATTAGAATAGATAAAATGGCTTAAAATCTAATCTACTTAAAAAAATCATTTTAATTTCTTTAACTAATACTATATTCGAATAGCAGTAGAGAATATTTTTTCAAGTATATTCCAGATTTGTTTTCTTTTGAGCTTCATATGCAAATCTACTTATCCTTTTGTTACTTTTTAAACCTGTCATTTTGTGTACCTCTGTATGAAATCATATAGCGTGCCTTTGTTAGTCCGCCCAATCACTGTGAGGGAAGCATTTTTGCAGTTTTAACAACAAAAATTCACAGTTGGTTGAAGCTAAATAACATAGTGTTATTTTGGAAAGCTTAATTGCGTGCATATTATTTCGTAGCGCAGAGGGGAAAAATATCTCTTTTAAAACATGTCGTCAGCTTTTGATTTTTTTGTTCGCACATTATTTTATGTATATATTACAGGAGAAATATTAGGAATTAGACGTGTTTAACTGTGCCAAAAAGCCGTCTAATACATCTGGCATATATACTTTTAAAATGAAGTGAATTTCTCTGTAAATTAACTAATTTCTAATACATTGATTAATTATATAAATTCCAAACTTTTTTAAAAGTTTTTATTTACTAAAAATACAAGGCAAGGATCAACGGTTGTGGCATTATTTCCCTCTTTTGCTTATAAAAAAATAGCCTGAATTCGAAATAAATCAGCTGCCCTGGGAAAATATACTATGAATTTAAAACCAAAGCTTGTGGAATAGAAAATATAAGAACAACTTCGTTGTGCAAGATACACAAAAATACATAATACATTTTATTTTGTTAATCTACAAGGGTGGGCTGATAAGTTCGAGGCGTGACAGTGAAAGCACAAGATATTTGGCAAAATTTCATATTATTTTTCAATGTAGTCCCCTTGCAACTTAATACATTTAAGACACACTCTTGAATGCGAATTGTAGCCCTGTACGAGGGTGGTTCGAAAAGTTCTCGGCCTGGCAAAGAAAATACAAGATTTTTGACAATATTTCATTTTATTTTTCAACTTGCAACACAATACATTTCAGAAGACACTTGAGAAACGTTCATTCTTTGGCGTTTTTGGTCGACGTTCAACAAACGCGGCACGCATCGAGCGGAAAGCTTTTTCATACCAGAACATCGTGTAAAATGTAGTGGACACGGTCTGTGGACATGTTTGCAATGTCAGCAAGTTCGCGTATCTCAATCGGCGATCTTTCAATATTGCAATGTGATTTTTTGAGACTATTTCGTCGGTCGTAGCGATTTTTGGACGCCCTGAGCGTTCATCATCGTGAATTGATTTCCTAACATGTTTAAATTCAGCAGCCCAATTGTTTATCATCGAATATGAAGGACAAGAATCGTTTAAGGTGGAATGTAACTCTTTTTGTATGTCCGTGGGGGTTACACCTTTTTTAACAAAGTATTTTATGACAACTCGAACTTATTTTTTTTCAATTTTTAGAAAATGTCAAAATTTGTTTACTTCAATTTATCGCCCAGCAATAACCAATAAACTCACACGTCTGAAACTCGAAGCATGTCATTTAAAAGATCATACTTTACAAACATCATTGTCATTTGGTCATACTTGTTCCATCTCTGTGTCAGGCCTCGAACATAGCCCACCCTCGTATAAGAATTTACAAAAGTAAATATTTTATAACTTTCGATTTAATAAGCCAGTTTTAATAAAGGAATCCTTTCTAAATTTCACATTACTTTTACACAAATTTTCTAAAATATCTTTAAATATTAAAGACGAAAATTTATTTAGACTAATTGATTTTTTTTTTTTTTTTTTTTTTTTTTCATTTCACATCTTGTGACATAAACGGTTAAAAATAAAGCCTGATAAATGCCTTTATTCATTTTTAGTTGGTGGATATAATTTAATTCTAGTTTTAAAGTTAATAAAAATATTTTCTTGATTTAGCAATTGAGATGTCGAAGGAAATAAAATTTATTTATCATAGTGTATCCCATTCTTAACAGACTTCCAACGAAGAAGGTTATACAATTCGTTTGTATTATGTTGGTTTTTTTTAATGTAGTATGTCCACATGCGTAACTGTTTTACGTATGCTCCAATTTTCTTTTTCTTTTCTTTCTTTCTTTTTTTTTTTTTAATGTTTTTTTTTTATTATTTATTTTATTAGGATTTAAAATTGATATGTTTGTCCGTTCATTTTCTTCTCTGTTTGTGATTTTAAAGAGCTTTAACTTTCCTAAAAAAATAAATTTTGAGTATGGTGTTAAGGGTACTACTTTGTTTTTAAAATAATCGCTGTATCGTGTTTTTTTTTTTTTTTTTTTTACCCGAATTCGCCAAGTTGGCACTAATTTTTTCAGTTTGTAGGCTGGGTATTCATCCAACTGTGAAGGATTGCCAAAAAATACGAAAGTAAGAAAAAATGCCTTAAAGTAGGTTTAATTTTTTTTTTCATAAAAATTACTTGTTAAGAAGCACTTTTATCGATCTGCTGTGTCCTTTGAAATAATGTTATCTATATTTCGGAAATCGATGATAGATTTGATAATTCTTTACGGCATTTTTTTTTTTCTGTTTCTATTCTATTTCGAATGTTTGCCAGAGCGGCATTCTTACAAATGTTTGTTCACCTTTTTCCTTTGACGCAAACGTAAAATCACTTTATTTACTTAGCGACGACGCTGTGGCTTATGTTCTGATACGTTCCGCAGGTTCATAGATCAGTGAGTGCCCCTTGCGAAAGGCGCTCATTTTTACTTACCCATCATACGTAGTATAGGGTAAGTCTAGTAATCGTTTTGAAAATCGAAAATTTTTTTTTGACGGATTTACACGTTTCAGAAACTGGAGATTCCGAAAAACATATTTTTAGAAAAAAATTTTTGCCGTCCATCTGTGTGTCTGTAAACGCTCTATCTCCCGAAAAAAATGAGATAGAGACTTGCAATTTGGTATGCACTTAGTATGTAATAATGGGAAGAAGTCTATTTCCTTTCAATAACCTCGATTAACCGGGACTATTTTTTTCGGACTCTCGAAATATTCGTTCTGATAAAAGGTATATAAAAATTTTCGAAATTGTTTATTTTAAGAAATGAATATAAAAGACAATAAAAAAACATAAATTTTGCATAAAGCATGAAGTCGATCGGATAATTAGTTCCGAGATATTTGGAATCATTTTTTCCACACTCTTCGATTTTTCATGACCCTGTATTTCATCCAAATTTCACTTTAAAGATATATTTTAAGTGGAAATTTGACGCTTAATCAGATGCAATAAACCGCTAGTTAATAGGATTATTATTTTTGGAGTTATAAGGAAAAACCTCTTTCAAGCAATTTAGTAATCAAGCCTTTAAAGTTTGACGTCATCCAGCCACGATTTTATTTGAATTGCAATGCATTTTATAAGTAGTTTACACATTTTTATTTTAATATTTTACATTATGCATATCCATGATGGGTAAGTATTACGGTGGCCCCCAACGACTAGTTTATATACCTATAGAGCACGAACACGCTTACAAGTAAACTGCCATTTTCACTGTTTGGGTGGCAAAAACTTCGTTGTTCTTCGTTTGTTAGCATTGAAATCCATAGCAATTTTCTCAATATAACGTATTTTTTATCCGACCACTATTATTTTCAGTAAAGTACAGTCTTGTTTGACTATGTTGCATCTTTATCTGATGCTTCCCTCCCCACTTTGCTCCCCCAACCTGTAAACGAATTAAATTTTTTTTTTTCATAGCATAAAAATTCTGCCCTATTTGTTGCTTTCTAATGAAAATAAATCAATAATCATGTACATTACCCTCCCCCCCCCCCACCCACCTCTCTCCAAAATTCCCCCCCCCCCCCCCGGCATACAAAGAAGTTTAAATTATTTTAAAATCTTTGATTTTATATAAAAATATTTTGTTCTATTTGTTGCTCTCCAGTGACAATAAATAATATATCATATAAATTTCCCTACCCCGAAATTTCTGCTTCCGCCCCCCCTTCCAGTATGCAGAGTTTCAAATCTTTAAAACTCTTTATTTAAAAAATAATAATCTCCAACTTTTTTTGCTCACAAATAAAAATAAATAAATAATCATCTAAATTACCACTCCTAACCTCCCAAATTTACGCCTCCCAGCAGCATACAAATGAGTGTAAAATATTTTAAAATATTTATTTTATATTAAGAAAAATCTGTTCTAGGCAAAAATAATCATATCCCTTATCCCCGAAATTTCCACTCCCCCTCCAGCACACATATTTTCAAATATTTAAAAAATTTTGTTAAAAAAAACTGCTATATTCGTTACTCACTAATAAAAATAAATAAATAATCCCCTAAATTACCCCTTAACTCCCTAAATTTATGCTTCCCTCCTTAGCTCCCCCCCACCCCACCCCCAGCATACAAAAAAAAACGTAAAATATTTTAAAATATTTTAAATTTTTATTTTATATATAAAAAAAATCTGTTCTATTTATTGCTCTCTAGTGGCAAAAAATAATTATATAAGTTATCCCCTATCCCTGAAATTTCCACTTCTCCCTCCAGCATACATATTTTCAAATATTTAGAAAAATTGTTTAAAACAAATGCTACATTCATTATTCATTAATAAAAATAAATAAATAATCCCTAAATTACCCCCCTAACTCCCAAAATTTACTCTTCTACACCCCAACATACAAAATTTTTTTAAATCTTTAAGTTATTTTTATTTTTATATAAAATATCTTCTGTCCTATTTGTTGCTCTGTAGTGACCATAAATAAATAATCAGTCATATAAATTATTCCCCTTCACCTGAAATTTCTGTTTCCCCCACTCCCTCCCTCTTGCATACAAAATTTAAAATCTTAAAACCATATATTCGTTACTGCGTAATAACAATAAACAAATAATCAATCATCTAAAATCTGCCCCCCCCCCCCGCCACATGTGCTTTCTGCTCCCTCCCGGGTTTGTTGTGGCATAGAACACTATTTCAAAACTTTAAAACTCTAATTTAAAAGTATGTTCGAAAAAGCACAGTGAAATAAAAGCCCGCTAATACTCTTATATTAGAGAAAAGTGGTGGTTTCTGCCACCCATACAAACCAGCAGCTGAAGCATGACGTCATATGCCCGTGCTCTATTACGTATTTTTACTTTCCAGTCATATATAGTGAAAGGAAAGTATTTTAATCCTGATTTAAAAAATGAAAATTTAAATTAAAATGACCATGAAATTTTTATAGATTTTTATGTTTTATGATGCCTGTAATGAGTTTTTGTTATTTTTACAAGTTTTGTATGTGCAGAAAACTTCCATATCGGACACTTCCCAACAGCAGGCACTTTTTTAATTTTCAACAGCTATATACAGTAAAACCTGCATAACGGGCCCTCCCGAATAGGGGACACATGTTTAATAACCAACAAGCTATATATTGGTAACTCTGGTGCGCGGACACCTCCAAATAGCGGAAACATACATTCTGCTCCTTAGATGTATGCAATTCAGAGATTTTACTGTATATTGGAATTTTCTCATGTTTTCAGGTTGCCGGAGTCCGTTTTTGTGTTTTTACGAAGGTGGTGACTGTATGGATGTTGTGTGTGAATCAACACGATAGCGTCTTAACGTTGTATTCGGTTGAGCTTTCGTTGGCAGGTATGTTATTGGCTACTTTCGAGAGAACTGTATGCATTTTCAAACAAAATCGGCCGACGATTTTGGTATTTAGGCCATTTTTAAACCCCATTTCAGCCATTTTGTGATTAAAGGTAACCGATAAATATTATATGCACACCCAAGAGAGATAATTAAAAACATAATACACACACAAGTGCTCCAAAGAGCGGACAAATTCCGCGGTCCCGAAGTCTCCTACGAGTTTGTAGTTGTTCCCAATGTTGATTTTGTTGATTCCAACGTTCCTCTAATTTTTTTCTATTCTCGTAAATTCGGGTGTTTTACATGTATTGCTGTTGGTGTCTGAAAAAAAGCCACTACATTACGTTCTATGGAGGAAAATTGTTTGCAGCATATTTTAATGATAATACACTATTTTAAACATATTCAAATTGATACATGTTAGTCAGGTGTACTTCAAAGAGGCTTATTGTAGAATATGGTGTTTATAGACTGCATTGTTCATTTGGACACTCAAAAGAATTTGGTTATTGTTTATGAACAATAAATTACTGGTAGCTCGTTTTCAGATGTGGTTCGTGTTTTAAAATGTAATTAGCTTTTTGCATATTAATTTGTGTTTATAAATTCTATAGATCATATACAGGGCTGCTCAAAAGATCTCATGTACGTTTCCATTTACTGGCGGAAATAGCTGAAGGGGAATTTTCAATTGTGCTATGTATTTCCTAACTGAATTAAATATTAGCATATTGTGTAGTATGCATACAAATCTATAGATCATATACATGGCAGCACAAAAGAATTCCGATATTTTGTTCAACTATTGATTATAATAACTGAAATTGAGTTCTCTAATGTGTTATGTGTTTTCTAAATTATTTACTTATTAAACTGTGATGTTTTGCTACAGTATTTTTAATGTGTTGGAAAGTGTTTCATAATCTATGCTTGACACATGACTTTTTGCCCTTGTTAATATTTAAATACTGCTTAAGATGTTGACTATTACAAATAAAGTGCACAGTATTATTGTTCATGCATCTAAACTTACAAATTATTTTTTGAATTTCACAAATTTGATAACTTTACTTTTTTTAAAGTGTATTTAAAAGGTATTTTTATTCTTTGCTGTACTTACATGACTCTGTAATAATATTTTCTTAGATTGCAACGTTTTAGCTGATTCTTAACTTTTTATCATTTTCAGATGTTTATGTACAAAACGAGACTCAATTATAGTTTTAATTGTGGCAATAGGTGCCTGTATTTTTATATCTATAAGTTTAGCCTTTGGATTGCCCCAAATACATGAAAAGCGGCGACAGTACTATGATGTATCTTTTCCAGAATCTCCTTCTCCTCTTCTCACATACAGTAAAGCTGTGGTAGTATCAGATGGTGTGAAATGTGCTGATATAGGAAAGTAAGTGATTTTTTAAGCAGATAAAACAAATATTTTAAGCACCAGAATTTTTAACTAATTGTAGACTAGTTTCTGTAGCATTCAGCATACCGTCATCACTGAGATGGCGTTACTGATGGCAGTACACTGAATGCTACCGAAACTAGTCTTCAATTAGTTAACAGTTCTGGTGCTTAAAACGTTATTTTATCTGTCTATGTTGTTTTGCACCAAGTATCATCTTAATTGTCAGCTGAGTAATTTTTAATGATTTTTTTTCCCTAGCCGTATATTAATAGGAAATGTAGAATTTATTAATTGCAAAAATCTTTTTTTTCTTTCTTTTGTAGTGCATATGTTAATTTTTTTAATCAATGATTTGTCAATTATCTGGAATGAACTCCTTTTAATTGACATTGTAACTCACTGGCATGCAGTTTTAGTCATATTAATTTACTTTCATGCTATTTTAAAAAGTTTGCTTATTGCCTTTGTATGCGAGATTGTTGGATACAAGGGTATTTAAATTCATGGATATTTTTAAACAAATGTTGAAGTTGTATTTTCTATCTCTCCCCCCCCCCCCCGCCCTTCCCCTCCAATCTTGTTTAATTTTAATATGAGCGTATACTAAATTTAAATCAGAATGCCAGTTTGAAATCTTTTAGTCTGTATTACAGGAATTAATCTTTTAAGAAAGGTAAAGGGAATGTCCCTTAAGTGAATCCCCCATTTTTTATTAACACTCTGAAGGTTGCAACCCTTATAGTTACGTGGAAGATCACTATGTATCTGTGAGATATTTGCACCAAATTCATTTATTCTTAAAAACATACTGACAAATTTCTTATTCTATAAAAGAAATAAGCAATTAATTGCCAATTTTAAACAAATTCATAACAAAATGGAAAAGCTAAGCTTTTGAGAGTTTTGGACAAGGAAACTATACATTTTCTTCATTCTGCAACTGCAACACATCAAAGGAAAAAAAAAAAAAAAAATTTATGATATTAAGCTTATTTGACAACCTTTATAATACCTATTCTGATTTAGATTTTGGGAATATTTTTGGTAATTTTAAGGACACATGCTTATTAATTGTTTTCTAAATACTTAAAACTTTTACAGCCCCTGCCACCACTTATTTATGTACTCAGAGCTAATTGTTTTGCAATTAACTATTTTGTTACTAACATTTGCTGTTATATTATATGTCATGTCATAACAATTACTGTCTATTATTAACAAATTCATTGTTGCTACAATTTTTAAATCTTGATTTAATATTTAACTAATGTAGAGTAAGATTTTTTTTATTAAAATAATTAGAAAATTCTATAAAAGTTAATAAACATGGGAAACTGGAAGTTTTTGGGGGAATATAAATTCAAAGAAATAAATCTTTCTCTGACTCTTTATTGCATATTATTATTATAAAACACCTGTAGAAATTTAAATAATATAAAAATGTTTAAAATTTATGTAGTAGTAGTGTTGTATGAAAATGTTTAAAAGTTTGACTAAAAAGTGAATAAAATACATCATGTAAAGCATATTTGTGGCAAAAGGTTTTTTATGAATGTAACTGACAATTTTTTGTACATTTAAAAAACAAAAGAAAAAAAGAAATCATTGCTTTATAATCGATAATAAAAAAACTTGTGTTTTTTCTTACGAAATTTCCAAAAATAGTCTTGTTGAATCTAAGATCCAGTTCCTCTATTTTATAAATAAGTAATGTGACTGAAAAAAATATTCTACCAAAATAGTACACCATTATAACATAACATTTTATAATAAACAGACAGAAAATAAAATTTGGAAATCCAGAAATACTTACAAATTAGGTTGAGGTATTTGACAGATACATTGTTCTTTTTTAGGAAGCATCACATGTGCTTCTTTGGCCAATGTTATTAAATTACTGGGATAAAAAGCCTCACGAGTCAAGAAGATATGGAAGTGAAATGCTCTCTACACCAAAGCAGTCAAGAAATCCAACAGAAAAAGACATATTACAAATTTTTCAGATCAGAAGTGACCTTTTGAGTATTCAGATAGCAACATAACAGCCATGCTTATTTTCATTTATTTTTGTTGGGGATTTTACTACACTGGTGTGCAAGGACAAGGGTTCTCCAAATTAAAAAAAAATGATTTTTAAAAAGTTTTCTTAAATGTTTATTTCAAAGTAACAGAAGATAAGCATAAATTATGTATCAAAACAAGAAAAAATATATTCAAAGATTAATGATGTTATAAAATACAAGTGTACTGTGAGTAGCATTCCAGAATTAAATACTGCTTTAATGTATGTCCTTATTCTTACTAAATACTGCTGTAGTATATGCCTTTATATTCTTTTAAAATATGTCTTTTTACTGGGTATCAGTTTTGTGATTTGTATTTGTGTTTTTTTTTACACTGAAATTTTAAAACTTTAAATGGCAAATTTTTGGCTCATATATATTTCACACTTCTGGGAACTGTTTGGTATTATGTACTCTTTTAATATTCACAAACCTTTAAAAAGGTATTTCCAGAAATAAAATTTTAATATGATGTTTTATAATTTGGATTTTGGTGGAGAAATTGGATTGTAGCCATAAACCTGAGAGGATGGCTGCTCTGTTGGATCAAATTTGTAATGTAATGTTGCATTTATTTTGTCAAAAGATTGCTTAATGTATTTTTTCTTTCTTATTTTGATCTGCTTGTTTGTAATTATCTGTTTAAATATTTATAGAGAAATTCTAAAGAAAAATGGAACAGCTGTGGATGCAGCATTGGCAGCTTTATTTTGTGGTGGTGTCGTTAATCCCCAGAGTATGGGTCTTGGAGGTGGTTTCTTTATGACCGTGTATATAAGGTAATTTTAAATAATTATTTGCAATATGTGCATCGAACAAAAGCACAAATATAAATTTATCTTTGGAATTTACAAAAAAATATTACTTTAAAAAATTTAATAATTTAAAAAAGTTAATTTATGAATACTTTTTACTGAGAATCACATTTTCAAAAATTTCCCTCAAAACTAAAAAATTAGAAAGACAATTTGAAGAATATATAATTGAAAATCACTATACAAAGTCTTGTAACTTTATCTTTAAAATAATTTAAATATGAAAAATCCTGAAAAAAATATATTCTGAGGTAAATGCATTTAAATTTTGGAAGAGGATGCAGCAATCCCAGACAGTACATGAAAACCATTATATCTTTTTATTCAATTATCATATTTACATATGGTTTACATAATTTTAATTGGAAAACTGTAGAGTATTTTTAAATCTATAAAATGTATAAAGGTCATTTTTATGCAAGATTTTCATGATCCAAACCACCTTTATATTATAACTAGCTAACCTGCCTGGCGTTGCCCGGCCCGATATAATAACAATCTCAGAGCTAGGTGTTAACCCCCTCTCTTTCCATACCCGCAAATATAACGAATAATTTGTTCAAGAATACCCCCTTCACCTACATTAAACGTGATCATTAAAAAGAGAATTAAATTTTTCTGATAATTAGGACATAACGAAGATGCTACGCTAAAATAGCTGGCATATGACACCCCTTCCCATCCTCAATTTCAAATCTATTTCTTAATTAGTTATCTAAATTTTTGTTAATTAGTAAAAATTGGCAATTATTTCCTTTCATTTTTGAAAACTAAATGGAGGGATTGGCCTGAGAAACAGATCTCTTTGTAGTTCAGTTTTTAATGAAAGCAGATCCCTGTCTGAAACTTTCTTGGATTTTTTTCATTGGTGCCGACAGATTTTTGGCACATTTTTTTGCATAAATTAAGAAAAATTACCAGCCGAATTTTTCAAAAATCACATAGTCTGATGCAGATTTTTTTTTACAAATGCTCAGAAATTTTCAAATTGATATTTCAATTAGTTTTCTTAAAATTCGCTAATTAGTAAAATAATTTCGAATTCGTTCATTTCCGCTTGCAAATCCAGATCAGCTGTTCTTTTCTTTAACAATTTTGATTTAAAAGATGGCTTTTTAGATACAATGTTTAATGAGATTATAATTAATATGTTGGGTAATTATCAAAATATTAAAATTCTGAGACTCAGGTGCACATGGCCAGACCTTGGACTATCCATATCGAAATTTTCAGACTTCTAGGTGGACTATTTTGTGCTAGTCATCACAGACAAACACACACACACACACACACACAGAGCGAAACTTTATTTTATTAGTTTAGATAATAAAATATTTATTATTAAGTTTTTTCAAGGCTACTTTTTTTTTTTTTTCTATGTTAATATTTTTGCTTGATTTTTTGTTCTTATGTTACTTTTGTTTCAGCAATAATTTGTGCATATATATGTGTGTATTTTTTTACAGGGAAAGTAAATCTTCTGTAGTTATTGATGGACGAGAAATAGCTCCACAGAAAGCTTCAAAGAATATGTATAGTGGCAATGCAACATTAGCAAGAGAAGGTATTAGTTTTATTTGATATCTTTCATTAATTATATATATTCAGAGATTTTTTAATTTCACATTTTCCCAATCTCCTTTCTATTTTAATTCTCTCTCTCTTTATATTAGTATTTTCTTATGCTTTACCAGTGTCCATTTCTCCTTTCAGAAATTTATCTTTTAGTTCATTTATTTTACTAAAGAATTGCACATCTACATTAATACTCTCTTTTCTCTGTTTCAACACCTGCATTGTCTTGAAATATTGATTTGTTTAAACAAATTTTATTTTTATTGATTTTACATCTCATTTAACTTTGAAAAATATGAACATCAATAATGAAATAAAAAAATTGTTATGCAAGTACTGAGTTAAGTTGTTTCGCACCATATCTATTTGTACAATCAACAGCTATATTAATTTTTTATTGATTAATTATTCAATTTAAACCATGCATTAATCAAAAATGTTATTTCAAACATTAATAAAAGTTACTGTCAATTTATAAATCTTTTCAAATGTTCTTGAATATTGCTAAGTAAAAAAGTTTCCAGTTTCTAGGTGTTTTTCTTTTCAAGCATTAAGTGAGCAATCCTCTATTTCTCTTAAATGAAGTAAGTCGTGATCTAATCCTTCTTCCAAGCAAAGAAAATGATACATAACATTCACAGTATTTAATGTGTCATTCTGTTAGTTTTGTTTCCCCTTCTGAGCTATTGTTGTCTTTTTTAGGACTTTTCACCAATTCACAACTTGAAGAGCAACTATCTGTAATATTTCTTTATCCTCTGAAACATCAAATGTTAATACATTTACATTTCCTGTTATGCATTCGTCAAAACTTTCTGTTATTGTTTGTAAAAATTTTTTCTCTAAATGATTTTCATTTATCAAAGTTTTTGTCAGAAGAGTGTTGCTTTATTGTTTTTTTTTATTTTCTTATAGAAAATGTATTAGTTCAACCATTTGTATATAAAATATTGGCTTATTCCAAATGTAGTGTTATTGAAGTATCTCTGTTAGCAAAAAGAAAGTCACCAAATTATTATACTTACATATTTGATGATCAAATTTGCTTTTTTCACATTGTAATAATTCATTTTGTAGCAGTGAAAAAGTGTGCATTTACTATATGCTTTCCCTTTTTTTTTTTTTTTTTTTTAATATAAAAAAATAACAATTAAGGATATAAATATGTATATTTTAAAATTTAAATTTCTATTCTTGCTATGTGTATAAAATATTTTAATTAGGCATTTTTATTCTTCATTGATGCATATCTGTCGAAAATTGGTTAACTGCTATATAGTGCAATAAGTGATTGAATAAATGTGTTAATTGAATAAAATGTGTTGAATAAATATAAAGTGTCTGCTCATCTTGCAGTAATAAAAAACTGTTTTCTTCTATGTTCTATGTTCTGCAAATTATATTAAGTTCTTATTCTAAATTTCTAAATAAAGACATCACATTTTTTTCAAAACTGTGTCGAAATCGGTTCTGAAAGTGAAAGTATCCTAATAAAAAATAAATTTAAATTTTAAAAAAGTAAAAAACGGCCTTTGTATAGATTAACCTCAACTATCCAATGCAAAAAAAAAATAAATAAATAAATAAAAAAAATATATCTACCCTATATATATAAAATCCTAATGAAACGAATTTGTGAAACGATTTTATGAAACGAATTTATGAAACGATTTTATGAAACGACTGATTATGTTTCAGGGCTATTTTTAATAAAATATTAAACGCTTGATGGTGAAATTAATACCAACTGTCCATAAAAATACGCGGATGTCAAAACTGGTAATAGATTTTTGAAATTGGAATTAGTTTTCGAGATATTAATTTTTTTTCTCATTTTAATGACATTTCTGTAATGATGGCAACTAATTACTCAGTTTTTTTTTGTGACATAAAAGGGAAAAAATCGAAAAGGATCCCGATAGGGATTATTGATTTATTTTTATTCGTCATTTTCAAATTGAAATTGAATTTATCTTTTATTTCAATCGATAATGAAGACAAGATTGTGATTAAATTATGTTTTTCATGAAAATTTGAAAAAAAAAATCACATTTCTATCGTCAGGATTCAATCGTCTCTGTCAGCATTTAATTTAATTTATAAACTTAAAATATTTTGAATAAATTCATCCAAATGACGTCATTTATATTTATACAATTTATTTAATTTATCTATTTTTATGTACAAAAAGAGGTAAATTGAAAGACAATTATAAATAAATTGTATATATACATATAAATACATGTATAAACAAGCATAAAAATTCGGTGCTTTTCCAGTATATGGGGCCTTGATGAAACAGAGAAAATAGCCTTGGCGGAAAAGGAAAATTTGGCAACATACTTTCTGTCAACCTATTCACTTTGTCATTTCGTATACAGAAGCATTTTTTCAATATTTATACAATTTGTTTAGCGTAAAATGTCATTTATCCTATTTTATATGTAATCAGAAGTAATTTGTATAGAAAAAACAATAATAATATACGTATAATTAAAATACGCATATAAGCAAAAAAAAATCGTCGAGTTTGTTTCCATGGCTGTTTATGTCATTTGGCACCAAATCTCACTTTCTGATGCCCGAATTGCGCCAAGCTTTTTAAAAAAGCGTCAAGACCCCTATAATAGAAAAGCACCAAAAGTTCACTGGGTTTGTTTTCATAACTTTTGGTAACAAATATATGTATATTAACGAATCTATTCGTTTTTTAAACTCGAACTACGCCAAACCTAAAAGCAAAGGATCCTATACTGGAAAAGTACCCGATTTTCTTATGGACACTATTCAAATGACATAACATGGTGTAAAATTATCGCGGATAGCAAATTTGTTTAAATATCTCATCAATTGATGCCAAATAAATGCAGGCATGCATGCACAAAATATTTAATTAATTTTGTATGATAAATAATTATTAGAAAATTCGTATTAATTAAAATAAATAATTTACATATTTAAATTAACATGAAAATATGCATGATGGTGGAAAGAAAATTAAAACCTGTTACTGAAAATGTCTATAACATAGTACTTTTCAATACCGTGGTTCTTAATGTTGTTCACAAGCAGATGGAATTTTTCTCATCCCTAAACGCAAAGGAAGAATAGAATACAGATCGTTTTTATGAAAGTCCGAGAGGTGGCCACAATTTAAACCTAACCATTTTATACAAGCTGGTTTTTCAAGGTGTAATTGATTTTACTTATCAATCCCGAAAACAGTCGCCAGTTGTAGCAACAGCTGTGTATGAGGCCATGATAATAAAAAAATGCCCCATTAAAACGTTAAAAGCATGGCAACCCAATTACAGATTTACCAATATTTTTAAAACAAAGCACGCTGTCATGTTTTTAGAGGCCTCGAAGTCTGAGCGGGGGTCGGCGAGCGTAGATCGCAGGGGGTAGGCCCCCTAGTATATATATATTAAAAATATTGAAATGCTAGCGAAATACTTAGAAAAAGATTTCTCCTATAGGATTAACATTAGCGAGCGAGTGTTTTTGGCTTTGAAGTTGTAATACTACTTTATATATTATATATAAGCATATAAAATTATTTTCTTCTTAGCTTTGCTAAAGTTTTTTCTTTTTTTTTTTTTCCTTTTTTGGGATGGATTTTTTTTAATTTATCTATTTTAAACAATATAAACAAATATTTATTAAGAAACAAAGTATGTTTTCATTTATAGTAAAGCAATGATTGGAGCTTGGGCAATGATTGACGCATGGCTGCTGTTGATTTTAGCCAACACATTGTAAACCTGTCAATAAGCACTTGGTTTTATTTACTTTCTGTCTCTTAATTTTGAACAGTCTTTTAAACAAGCTAACTTTTTTCCCCCTAATATTTCATGCAGGTGGTCTTTCCATTGCTGTTCCTGGTGAATTAAGAGGTTATTGGGAAGCTCACCAAAAGTTTGGCCAACTTCCATGGAAAGAACTTGTTGAGCCATCAATTGAGCTCTGCACTCACGGTTTTCCAGTGTCTGCTCATCTTGCAAAACATTTACAAAAGTTGAAAGAAAAGATCCTTTCTGATGAATTTTTAAGGTAAATTTAAGTTGTTTTTATTAATTTAAGATTAAACCCCTTTCAGAAAAAACTGATAATTTTAAGCCTTTTTTTTTTTTTTCTTCCGCAATGAGAAACATGAAACTTTTTGACAAATTCACTAACGTCATTTAACGTCGTGACGTAATTGACTGGATCCGGATGGCCTTTTTTTAAGCTTTTTTATTACATTCACACCTACAGACAGTACAACTAAACAATTAGAAGAAATAAAAGCTTGAGATTACAACTAGACTAAATTATAATAGTCTGTCGGCAGAGTGATATTCTGCTCGTGGGTTTGGCCTTTTAATGTTTAAGTAAAGTTCTTTGCATTCTGGGGACAGCTTATTTCGCCCGAAAAACACTTCCATATCACTGAAGTAAATTCAGGAACTTGCTCGCCTCGTTAGCATCAAAGGAGGGCTCCAACGTCCATCTAGGTCGCTCTCTTAATTTCAACTCCTAGTTTTGGCCTCTCTCAGGGCGTATATGTCCAGGTTTTTCCATTGTACCTCAAGTGGAAGTTGAGTAGGTACCAGATGGTCTCAAGCATGTGAAGAATTATTACCTTCTCATGTCAGAACAGCCTTCAGAATTTCTAAGAGTTCATAAAATTATGATACTTCAGATTGTCAATTTAAAGTTTGGCCCAACACTCGAAAATATTTTCTGGCCTGAGAATAAAAAGTCATTTACAGATTTCACTCTTGGAGAGGGATAATTTGGGAGGCCTGAGAATAACATGACCTTACTATTCTGAGTAAAATGAGAAAAATTCTTTACATCACAAATTCATAAAATTTGCAGTTGATTGAAATGCCATAGAATCCTACAATATTTTTTCATTTTCCTATGAACGTGATACATCCATGGGTAGTAGTTGCCCTAAATTTCGTAAAATTCCTAATTTTAAAATGTATCCATAAATGCTCTAGTTTTTTTTTTTTTTTTTTTTTATTGCCCTATTTTTTCTAAAATTTAAAAGAAACCCTTAGAACTTTCTGAAAATATAAACATTTGTTTGTCCAATATAAGAAAAGCCACACAGTGGTGAGTAATACAGTAGACTCCCTTAAATCTGCAAAGCTTAAAACCAGAGGTTGTGCAGATTTTAGAATTTTATGAATTCCTGGTCAGTGTTTTGTTTACATTTTTTGAACAATAATTTGAATTTAATAATGCACTCGAAATCATAATGAATGCTTACAATAAAGTAAAATAATAAAAATTTTAAAAATTTAAAACACATTAAAAATATTAAAAGTAAAGGCCAAGTAAATAATTAATAATGCATAACTAAATATGCATAATGATGATGAGATAATTTTTTCTTGAATTATTCAGAGAAACTCACCTTATAAATGTATACACTAATAATACACATCAAAATCCTAAAATAACAAAGTTTATTTCATGTTTAGACATACTTAATAACCAAAAAAGCTTGATTAATAGATAAATTATTTGGTAAAAATGTCGTGATCGCCACTGATCTTGAATTTTTTCAGAAATAAATTTATACTTCCTTGATGAGAAAACATGAGTTGAATCATATTAACCAGAATTACATTTTAAAATGTGTATGACATAAAAATAAAAAAAAAGGTTAAATTTTACACATACATCTTAACTCTAAGTTTCATTGCTTATATCGGAAACAATGTGCAGATTTTAGGGTGGCAGATTTGAGGGAGTCTACCGTATTATAAATATGCCAGAAATATTGGAATGTCCATTATTAAGGTTTCTAATTCCTGTGGTATCTGTATTATTACTTGCCAGTGTAACATTTCTTTTATTGTACAAACCAAATATAGTTTAAACTTTCGAATAAAAGAGCACAAGTAATATATTCATAAACAAGAAATTAACAAATCACTCTTGCAAAATATTAATTTATTTGGAATTTTAGCAATTTTTGAATTGTTTGCGAATTTTTTAAAAACAATTCTCTTTTTACAAAAAAAAAAAAAAAAAAAAAAAAAAAAAAAAAAAAAAAAAAACCTTTGTTTTTAGGAAACAATTTCTATTTGATACTTTAGCTATATCCAATGTTATGTTTTTTATCCCTATATGGAGGTAACCTCTGGAAATCATTAAAAAAATAATAAACAATAATAATAATTTGAATTTATATGGATTTTTAAATACATTAAGAAAATAAATAAATTCTGACTGCAATAATGAAGGTTGAACAAGGGAATTTTTCGATGTTGGTTTGCTATGGTAATCTTTTATTACCAAAACCTTTGTTATGATGGCAGAGTTTCTTCAATCAACAAAGATAAGTGATTTCATTGTGTCACCTGGAGACAGCATATTTTTTCTGGTTCAAGGGAATTAAAAATGAGATAGTAATGATTTCTGTTATTATGTTTTTAAAACAAATTTTTTTTTTATTACTGCACACATGCCTGGGTTAGCCCAAAGCCCTAACCATGAGCAACCCATAGGTCTGTCTCATTCTGATTTTCTTTCATTAGATTAGGGCTAAGCTTAATTCTCCTCAGCAAACTCTGTCCGGGCCTAAACAACACCAAGCAGGTCTAGTAGTCTACCTGTAAATTAATTCATTATAATTTATGTTGTAGTAACATTTCTATAAAATTTTTGTATGAGATTAAGAATGATATGCAGCAAAGAAAATTATTTCTTTTAAATCCAAGCTTGATATTTGAAAGTTTGTTATTTGAGTTGAAAACAGTGTTATAGTGTATATACAATAAATCAAAATTTATACAGAAAAGTTAACAAAAATTTTTACTTGCCATCTTAATCCATTAAAGCTGATATATTATATCAATATAAACATGACAAATAACATTTGCAAGTTTCAGTTTCTTCAAATAATAAAAGTCAAGATTCAGGATTCTTTGTTTAAATATTCTACAGCTAATATTAACATATGTGTTTTGATTCTTTAAATCCATTAGATAACCTGTACAGTTTCTAATTGGAAAAAAGAAAAGAAGAAAATGCTTTATTTCACTTTTTAAAAATAAAATATAGTATTCAATTCTATTTAGTGTCATGTTTACATCACAGAAATTGAAAAAAAAAAAAAAAAAAAAACAGGAAATATTGCTAAGTTAAGAAAAAAATACTCACTTTCCATATTTTATTACATACATATTTTATTTAAGCATGGTGTGTTGTTTCTAATATGACTCTCCATGTTATTAGTAATATGTGTAACATATGAAATATCAATTTGTATGTTAAATCATATGCCTTTGTAAATGTTTATGTACAGTATCTAAATATTCGGTACTTTTCAGTTAGCCGAACGCAACTGAAAAGTACCAAATATTCTTAATTAAATTTAAAATTGACTATAATAATAATAACTTTTAAATTTCAGCTCTAGCAATATAGATTAATACTTTTTTTAATTGCTCAATTTTTAGCTTACACCACTATTTAAATGATATATAAATCATTTGTTGCCTTATGAGACTTGGCAATTTTTTTCATTGTAACATTAGTTTTAGAAAAATATGTGTTATTGTACATAAAGAAATTCCTGTAGAGTATTATAAAATTAAAAGTATCTTATTAATATATTTTTAACCAGTATTTCAAAATTTGAATGCATGTCTTTTCATATCAAATAATTAAAACAGTATGGAACCGTTTATCCAGAAACCAGTTAATCAGAAAACTAGTTATTCAGATTGATATTTACAATTGACTGATTTCAGAATCTGTACATTAAAAAGTGTCATACAGTACAGTGCCAGTTTGACATGTGCATTGCTTGATACATTACCCCATGCAGAGTATATAATATATTTTCAACCAGTATTTCAAAATTTGAATGCATGTCTTTTCATATCAAATAATTAAAACAGTATTGGAACCGTTTATCCAGAAACCAGTTAATCAGAAAACTAGTTATTCAGATTGATATTTACAATTGACTGATTTCAGAATCTTTACATTAAAAAGTGTCATACAGTACAGTGCCAGTTTGACATGTGCATTGCTTGATACATTACCCCATGCAGAGTGTAACTGATGTGAAATGGAAACATTTAGATGTACAATGTTCTGATTTTTGTGCAGAGAGTTTTGTTTCCAAAGGATTTATATTAAATTTTCTCTTTCAAACTTCAATTAATCTTTGATCTTGATTGGATTTGATTCTTAATCTGTGTAATCCAATAATTAATTTGAAATGGAGACAATTTCACAGCCATATATATTCTACAAATCTGATGTTGATTTTATCTAGAATGCACCTTGCCTGAACATTCTGGATTAATAATTCTATACTGTATATGAAATGAAAAATAAAATAATTATTGTTCTAAAATAATCATTTTCCAAATATTCTGTTAAATTTCATCTATGAGTTCTGTGTGTTTCTTGACATCATATTTCTGTTATTAATAGCTTTTAAAGAATATTTATATATTTTTAAAAGCAATTATATTTAAGTTTAGAAAGCTTAAATGTAATTTATATTTTTCCTGCTCTTTTCCCAGTAAATGTTTAATATTTTCCTATTTTGCATTTATGCTGTTATTGCTATTATTTTACTTTTAGAGAGGAATTTTACAATAATGCAACTGATGATGTGTACAAAGAAGGAGAAACTTTAAAGCGACCAAATCTTGGAATTACTCTGAGTGAAATTGCTAATAAAGGTGCAGATGTTTTGTACACTGGTGATCTACATGAAGCTTTTGTAAAAGACATTCAAAATTGTGGTATACTATTTTTAAATATTTGATTAAAGTTATTAATGTTATGTTTTCTTCTGTGTAGTGATTTTTTTTTTCTTAAAATCTTTATTAAGTTATGATTTTTTTAAAAAAAGGGTTAATCCAAGTGAATCTTTTACCTTAGGTGTGTATATACATATCATATGGTGTCAGGTTTCTTTTCTTAGAAGCAAAGCTTTTATTTTTTATACGCTATTCAAAGGATTTTAACTTGTTATGCTTTTTTGAAAATGGGCTACTAAGAGAAATTTCTCACAAGCTGTTAGATAAGCTCTTTTTAAAGAATGGCTACATTGGTCACAATAGGAATAATCAAACAAACAAACAGCTGTAAAGATAAAACAACACATGAAAAAGTATACTACCTCCATAGTACAGAGACTTTTACTCTGATAATCATTATCTCAACTCCATAGTATTTTATATTTATTTCTCATCATTTGTTTTCTTTTCTTTCTTCTATTTTTTAAAGTTTTATTTAGCTTGATGTTTTTATGTTTAAACCACCTTCTTATTATTATTATGTTTTTTTTTTTTTTTTTAATTTTTTTTTTCTTTATCAACTTTTATTGGATTAATTGATTTGAAATATTGTTCAGCATGCTTGCTTAAAATAAATAAACAAGATGCATTTTTAATATTTTGTTTCTGTTTCAAAGTAAAAAAAAAATTATAATGTTCCCAATGACTTTGGAAAAATCAAGCAATTAAAATCATGGAAAGTCATAGAAAATGTAGAATGTTTGACAAATGTCTGGAAAATTTCCAGATGTTAAGATATTTTTTAAGTAATGGTCTGAGGAAACTGTAGGAATGGTTTATTATTGCTAGGAACTGTATTCACTTGACCATATTTAGTTTTTCATTTATCTTCTAGTAAAAATATAAATTAATTTATCAGCAATAGGTTATTAATACATTATTTCTGACAATTTTGTTTTAGAACAAATATTCATAGGACGTTGCTTACGTTTTATTGGGTTAAACAGGTCCAATCTTTGGAGGTGTAGGATCTGATTAGGTATAATTTTGTCAACTCGAGGTCTGGAGAGCATAGAGATCTTTTTAGTGTTTCGTTCATCCAGGGATCATTCTAGAACATAAAAAAGGGCAGGCGCACATTACATAATAAGGGCAATTTTGTTAAAAAGGGCACATCATTTCATAAAAAAGGCATTTTTGTAATAAGTGCATATACCCATGTACTGGTGGGGATGAAAGTCTGGCAACAGCTTAAAGTACTCTTTAATTTAAAATATCCAATAACTTTTCTAATTTCCATAACATCACCGTTTGAAAAGTATTAAAAATAGCAAAATGAAACTTATGTTCTCGATTTTTATTGTAAAATTGCTTACTATATTCACAGTCATTTTCCCACGATATTTAAAAACTTCTCTCTAAAACTTTTATTCACCCGATAACTTTTCCCCGGCAAAACTGGTTTGGAAAAAGCTACAAAATAAAAGTTCTAAAACTACTTCTCAATTTTTTTATAGAACTTATGTAAGTTATCATCTGGTCAAAGACCAGAATGCCTGTTTTAATACTACATTTCATTAGAGAAGATGAAATTAATCAATGACACTTAGTTACCCTTTATGTCTTGTTCAATGGAAAACATGATAAATAAAAAGATGAATCCCTCAAAGTCAAAGTTTAGACATACCAGGGCATTTCACAGAGAAATAAAGAGGGAAAGAGGAGTACTCCTGATGTACTATACTAGCATTCTAAAAATAAAAGATAGGCCAAGAATTTTTGAAAATACAATGCAAATAAGGCAGGATTCTACCCAGGAATTAAAGGAGGGTTGGAAAGTTCAGGAAAAAGGGCAAGGAGGGTAGAATTCTACTTGGAAAAAGGGCAAGGAGGGGGGATTTTATCTAAAAAGGGCATGAGGGTAGGCCACCCTTCTGAAACTCTCTAGAATGATCCCTGGTTCATCTCACAAAACCCTATTCGTCTTGCTTCTCTGTCTGTCCGTCACAGAGTACGTTCTCAGAAAATGTATAAGTTAGAGACTTAAAATTTTGTGTACTTACTGCTGAATACCTACTGTCACACTGGAAATAATAAAATTTTGAAAAAGTCTTCATTAATGCAAGATATTAATTAAAATCCTAAAAACCCATTCATTAATGGAAAAAAATATTCATGTAGAATTTAATCAAACTGTTTCTGAAATTCCAGAAGAGGGGTAAGGGTTGCCATAGTCACAGCATTGCAATGACGATAACAGACTGGACATTTTCAAAGACACCCCTATCTCATAAACTATTTCACGTAGGAACATGAAATTTCGGACACACACGCAAAAAAAAAAAAAATAGCTTTCAGAATTTCTAAAAAAAATTTTATAACTCCCCCTAGAAGTGTAAATATTAATTTAATTAATTTGTTCAATTTCCTTTTATTGGAAAACCACAGATGAACAGTCTGCACCTGTTCTCATGGCCCAAAGATGGCAGACTAAGCATTTTTCAAGCTCTGTAGATTTTTTTAATATTACATTTATCAATTTGAAATTAACACATCTATGCATATTCTTTTTTTTTATGGCGAACCCAGAAATCTAATTTTTATGAAGATGGCGTAATTAGAACAGAAATTACGAATTATTTTTGCGTTAATGAAAGTCATTTTTTTATTATGATGATTGCAACTGGTGTGTGAAATCAGCAGGGTTGTAAAAAACCCGGGTTTAAAAAAAAAAAAAAAAAACCAGCCCAGGCTACCCACTACAACCCTGGAAATCAGAGACGCTCAGCCAGACATCCCGGCTTTTTAGAAGGGAGGAATATAAATAAACCACAGATTAAGATGGTAGTAAGAGATTAAAAGCTTTATTAATATTTTTTAATACTGCATTTACTGATTTGAAAATTATAAATCTATGCATATTTTTTTTCGGTTAATCCAGAAATCTAATTTTTATAAAGATTTCATTATTATAACCAAAGTTGTATTTTATCACAAAATGCTGATTTTTGTATAGAAAAAAGAAATAAAATGCTAATAGACAATGATGTAATTAATAATGTGAATAGGGATTCAGTTAGACAGTTTGTTATATGATTTTATTATAATTGTTCTTTATTTCTCCATACTTTCTGTAATGTTTGGCTACTTTGTTTTCAGCTACAATTGTTTTAACCTTCTTTGTTATAGCTGCTCAAAAATGATGATTGCTACTTAAGTGTAATGATTAGTGAAATGAAATCAGATTTTCAACTTCCAAAAAAGTTTATATATTAATAATTATTGAGTTGCCTCGTTTCCTGATTTTTTTTCTAGGAGACTACTGTTTTTCTCCTGTTTTCCCATACTTCTTGTTCTTTGATAGGTTTTTCTCCTGATTTTCAGATTTATTTTTAAATATTGCTGATTTTGATTTATATATATAAAAAATTATTTTATCTCACTTTATTTTGAAATGTAAAACTTTATAAAAATTGCAAATTGTGATTACTTTTCTCCTTTGTGTTTAATCAGCAGAATTTGCACTAAAATGAAAAGCTCAATACAGATTACATTTATAGGCTCCCTACATGCCCAGTATATGCATATATTTAATACAAAATCAGCCTCTCACAGGACACTTCTTGAGCTTTGAACTAACTGTCCCCATTGCTCCCCCCCTTCCCTTATATCTATACATGTGGTATCTCAGTGGTATTTAATCTAATAAACTTTCAGAATTATTATGAAATGGGTGACTTTTTAAGTTTCTGTGACTGTTGTCATGACCAAATTTTTAATTTTTTTTAATCTTAAATAAAATGAAATCTCCCACTATTTGTGTTAATGTAGTATTTTCTGTTAAATATAAATTGTATCTTTATGTTGAAAACTTATGTTATTGAAATTCACTTTAATTGAATTAATTTTCATTATTATTATTATCATGTAACATTAATTAAAACTTTAAAAGATGAAAATGTTGGAATCTCAGTATGTTAACACAATAATTTGTGAAAAAGAATGTCTTGTTCTTTTATTTTACTTACTTAGCAATTCTGTAATTTTAATCTGGATAATTTTAGTGGTGCATTTATGTGATTGACATGCTAGAAACATATTTTCTTTTGTTTTTATCTTGTATTGTAGCATTGATAACTCTCTAAATATGTTTGTCAGGAGGAATAATCACAGAGGCTGACCTCTCTGCTTACAAGCCCTTGACAAAACCAGCTGTGTCAGTCAAATTACCAGATCAAGAATTACTATTACATACAGTTCCTCCTCCAGGTAGTGGCTTAATTCTTACCCTAATCCTCAATATCCTCAGAAATTACAACATGACAAGTAATGATTTCAAGGATATAGACCGGGCAACTATCATGTATCATCGAATTTCTGAAGCATTCAAATTTGCTTTTGCTCATAGAACTCAAATGGGAGATGCAGCGTTTGTCAATCTCACCCAAGTATGTAAATATTTATTCATTTTTGTTGTAGATTTCTTTTATATATAAACCTGAGATTTTTTATTACTTTTTTTAAACAATTTGAGTAATACTAAGAAGGGGGAGGGGAAAGGAGAGAGAAATCCAACTCAATGTATTATGTAGAACAGAGATTTTCAACCTTTTTTGTGTGTGTATGCAGACTGAAAATGACAAAGCAAATAAAGTAGTCGGTTGCATCTCCCATTGTAGTGCAAAACTTTCTATATAATGCCATTTTTATTGCCATTTCCAATAATGCCATTTTTACTTTCTTTTATCTTTACAAGAAGAAGGTATTGTATTCATGAAAATTTTCGACGGATGTATACGTTTTAGAAGGTTCTGAACAAGATTTGACTATTTTTAGAAAATGTCTGTCTGTGACAAAATTTTTGTGGGCGCTCTATCTCAAGAACTAATGCTCAGAATTTTATAAAACTTTATATTCAGTTAGTGCCTGTCTGTCTGTATGTGACACTAATTTTGTGATCGCTCTATCTCAAGAACTAATGCTCGGAATTAAATAAAACTTTAGATTCAGTTAGTCCCTGATATAAATTGGTGCTGATTAGTTTTTGGTAAAAATCGCCCGGCAGGTGGCGCTGCTATGCAGCATTTTTCACGGTTTCTGCAATAGCTCTATCTCAAGAACTAATTCTCGGAATTTAATAAAACTTTATATTCAGTTAGTCTCTGATATAAATTGATGCTGATTAGTTTTTGGTAAAAATCGCCCTGCAGGTGGCGCTGCTATGCAGCATTTTTCGCGATTTCCGCAATAGCTCTATCTCAAGAAATAATGCTCAGAATTTAATAAAACTTTAGATTCAGTTAGTCTCTGATATAAATTGGTGCTGATTAGTTTTTGGTAAAAATCGCCCAGCAGGTGGCACTGCTATGTAGCATTTTGCTAGATTTACACCATTTTAGCGATAGTCATGTCTCAAAAAATAATGCACGGAATTTAATAAAACTTGAGTTTCAGTTAGACTGTGATATAAATTGGTGCTGATTCTTTTTATTGTATGTGAAACCTGTGTGAGATAGAAGAAAGTTTTGGGATTGACACATCCGACTAGTTATAAGATGATTTGCAGCAGAGTATACTTTAGTATACTTTTTATACTCATTGTATATTTGCTTTGAATTAAAAATATAACTTAGAAATGCACGCCAATGATTTGAATAATTAAATAATATGTAGTATGTAGTATGTAGTAAGTTTTACTATTATCATCATTAAAATTTAGTGGGAAACATTTAATAAAGATTTAAAATATGTGTGGTTTGTTGTATGTAAATAGTATAAAATTAGACCTTATCTGTTAGAATGCTCTTAGAGCTTATTTTTGTCCGTCTGAGATTGCTTCATCATAATTTTTATATTTATTGTTTTATCTTTTTATTGTAGCTAATCGACAATCTACAATCCCAAGATTATGCTGATTCATTATGGGAGCAAATAGCTGATGGAATTACTTATCCTACTAAATTCTATAAGCCTGTGATGGAAACTTCTGATGATCATGGTACAGCACAAGTTTCTGTGTTAGCAGAAAATGGTGATGCTGTATCAGTTACAAGCACTGTAAATTCACAGTGAGTAATAGTAACTCTCTTTTTATTACTGGACATTAAGAATTATCTTGAATGATAGCATTTTTAAGTTGTTGTAACAGTTACTTTTTTTTTATATTGAATATATATATATATACAGATAGGGGACAAAATAATACAAATATCTTTAAAAAAGTACAGCTCTTTAAAAGTACAGCTCTACGTATCTTTGAAAAAGAACAGCTGCGCTATGACACAGAAGTCTGCCACCTAGTGGGCATGAAGAGGAAGCAGTCAGTCTTTCAACTAGGGATGTACCGAATATTCGGTACCTATTTGGCTATACTACTGCATATTTGGTTGGGCCGAATATCAAACTATTTGGTCTGCTGAATATAAAATTATAGTTATAAGATTAATAAAATAATTCGGCCTGCCCGAATATCGAAATGTTTGGCTAAACCGAATACTTAAAAAACTTTTTAAAAATATTTTTAAAAACCTTACACTGCTTCTACTTTTAACTGTCAATTAATGATAATATTCAGAATAATTAGAATCATATTTAAATAAAAGGGAATGCTTTTACATTATTCAGTTGCTGTTTGAAAAAAGTATAATGAAGATATTGTAGTTATACTATATATTCAAGTTTCAACAGAATTGCTTTGATTTTTGTGAAATATGATAACATAACGAAAAGTCCTGGAAATTGCCACCATTAATACCAAATTAACACTGTGCTAGACATTCCTTTATTCAGAATGCAGCTGACAGTACCATTCACTGGCCAAAATTCTGTCACTTCCAATGAAATCATCACATTTTATAGAAGCAAAATTAATATGATGCAAATCTTGCTAAAATATCTTCATTATCGTTAAAGTTGTGAACAAAAATCAATTTCACCTTGTAGAGACACACCCTATATTTTTGATTGAATGTATTGTATTTTTGGTGAAATAAGTGGATTAAAATGTTTCTTGTTCAAAAATGTTTGTCTTGTCCACATTATCTCCCTTGAAAGTTTATTAAAAGTTTTGTATATTTCTTAGATATAATACTTTGTATATTTCATACCTCTGAAAATGATCGCCCACTCCAAACACTGCTCTTTGGTGCATTTAAAAACTTCCTTGCTAAATCAAAAGGAACAGGAACATTATTCTTGCTGAGTTGTCGCCATTTGAATAGATTGTGTTATTTATTTATTTTTTACTTTAGTCCCTTCCTGATAAATAAACAGTATGACTGTAAAAATTTTCTTCCAATTCCTTCAGAATTTCTCTTTGATTTTAAAATATGAGAAAAAAATCATTTATTTGTTTAAATTCACAGAAGAAACCATGAAATTTAAAATTTTATTAATTAAAAAAGTTTTAAAACTTTCTCCTCTTAAATAATAACTCAAAACATATTTTTTCGTAGTGTAAAGTTTGCTTGTAAAAAGGTTATGTTTATCAAAATAGAAGTATCTGTGTTAAATATCACATAAAATTGTTTTAAAATTTAACTTTTTAATACCTTTAAATTCCGTCCAGCCGAATATTTGGGACTCGGCCTGACAGTTACTATTCGGCCAAAATCACTATTCGATGCATCCCTACTCTCAACAGCAGTCGTAGATGTTGGATGCGTCTATCGTACGTTCTGAATGACGTTGCAGTGACAGACTTGACAGATTTCGAAAGAGGCATGATTGTTGGAGCGTGTTTAACTGGAGCTTCAGTGACAGAAACAGCAAACATTTTAGGGTGTTCAAGGAGTACAGTATCGGCTGTCATGATGGTGTACACAAAAGTCAATAAGATGGGGATAGGAAAGCACAACATTGGATGAAAGAAAAAGCTGACTGATAAGGATAGGTGTATCTTGAAGCACATAGTGAGTCAAAAGCACAAGCAATTGTTATCCAAAATAACATCTGATATGAATGGTCATCTCCAGAATTCTGTTTCAGGCAAAACCATTAAAATGGAACTCCATAATGCAAACATTTATGGCAGAGTGGCAATTTGTAAACCATTTGTGACATCACATAATGCTTTCAAGCGACACCAATGGTATAGAGCTCACAGAAGCTGGACACCACAACGGTGGCAACAAGTCATCTACTCTGATGAATCAGTATTCACCCTATTTCAGACCACTGACCGTGTTTATGTGTGGAGAATGCCAAGAGAAGCGTTTACACCCAATTGCCTCTTTTGCCGACTGTGAAGCATGGAGGTAGATCCCTTATGGTATGGGATGCAATATCTTGGCATGGTCATGGATCATTTGTTACTATGCTTGGGAGGATCACACCCCATCACTGTCTTGGAATTCTAGGTGATCATGTCCATCCTTTCATCCACACCATATTCCCTGGAGAACGTCTGATTTTTCAAGACAACTCACCTACCCATGCTGCTAAGCATGTTCAAGAATGGGTTGAAAAGCATGACGTTGAATTAGGACATCTCTCCTGGCTCGCTGAGTCATCGGACATGAACATCATTGAACATTTGTAGCCACATTTGGAGTCAAACTTTTCACTTGATTTCCGCCTCCAACCTTTGGAATTACATACTGCTCTCCAAGACAAGTGGCTTAATATTACACCAAATATTGTGCATTACCTCTATGCATTCATACCATGTCACATACAGTGTGTACATACAAGCAAATAATCTCAAAGATTACAGTGCAAAAGTCTTGCATGGTCTCACTGGTAATGTATATATTATTTGACAAATTTAAATTTTAGGAAATTGTAAAATTTATTTATTATTATTATTATTTTGTAATTTAGCAGTACCATTTAAAACTTTTAAGATTCTATATGTAAGTCCAAGTTATCTTTTAGAGAATGATATAACTCACAAAACTATCCTTAATAATATTGTTGAAGTAAATAAGTATCCCATCAAAAAGTCACCTGTAAAAAATGCAGCCAAGTCTCGTAACTCATTTACCGTAAAAAGTACTGAGATCGTATAAAGCCAAGTTTAACTATCTTATTAACTCTGAAATTTTCATTCACAAATCACTCCTAGTCTCTACATCTTTAGTTAATTATTATTTTGTGACTTGGCAATTACGTAGCACCAGAATGTGATGTATATAGTTAGTCTTAATCAAATAATACTATAACATATTAAAGTGTAATAACTTCCCTGTGCGTATATAATTTGCCTTAATTAAATTATCCCATCCCATCCCATAACATAGTAAGGTCTAATAACTTCCCTGTGCTGCGTAATTGCCAAGTCACAAAATAATAATTAACTAAAGATGTAGAGACTAGGAGTGATTTGTGAATGAAAATTTCAGAGTTAATAAGATAGTTAAACTTGGCTTTATACGATCTCAGTACTTTTTACGGTAAATGAGTTACGAGACTTGGCTGCATTTTTTACAGGTGACTTTTTGATGGGATTTCACTTATTTTTGTAAGTAATCCTCCTTTTCTTGATTTTGGGTTCTTTTTGGAGATCATCCACTGATTTTCGCTAAGCCCTCACTCTGTCCCTATTATTTACAGGTATAAAAATTTTGAAGCTTTAGTTTCGTTTGCAAAGTACTGTACAAAAAGAGATTTCAGGTTCCTAGGCAAGCACTAAGTTATGGGAGGGGGAGTATCAAAAATACTCTCAATTGCTTCCAGGATAGGTGCTATCCATCTGAGATATTACTCGCAGCCCTAGATACTTGATATTTAACATAAAAGAACTTTTTTGTATAAAAAGAAAGCCAAAATTAAAATTTCCAATAAATCAAACTATATTCCTTTTTTCGATGGGTTTTTTTTTTTTCGTCTTTTTTTTATTTATTTACGGATTTTTTAATTTTTCCTTACTTTGTGTACTAAATCCTGCCTTTCTGCCAAATGTCAAGCTTCTAGGACTACAAAATCGAATTATTTTCAAATTTTCGACTTTTTATAAATTTATTGATTTTTCGATTTTAATTCTAAGTTACCTGATTGTCATGCCAATATAGTAATTATTTGATCCGTCTTCTTAGGATCATTTAGGTTCAATTTAGAGATAAATCAAGTGAATCATAGAGTCACCATGATTTTATTTAGAAAGGACTATCAAGCCATAGCCAGCCAGTAATGTCGGGAGGGTAGGGGGAGCTGTGAAAATTTTTGTGGGGCTAACATCATTTAACAATCCATATTTCATATGTGAAGTAAATAGAGTACAACATGTGAAAGAAAACAAACCTGTCTATAAAGAAATCGCCTATATCGTAGCCAGTCTATAGCGGAACTTTTCTATAACGAAATTCGTAAACGAAAGAAAAGAAAACCATAATCCGGGGGAAATAACATAAAACAATTAGGGGCGTTGTACTAGCTAATAGGAAATTATCTTAAAACTAATGTTTCTAGCAGTACAAAATCAAATTGTTTTCGAATTTTCATTTCTTAAAGATATATTGATTTTTCGATTTTATTTTTGAATTTAACGAATATTTTAATTGTTCCTTTTATTGAATAGTAAATACTACCTTTACACTCAGTTTTAAGTTTCTAAGACTACAAAATAAAATTATTTTCAATTTTTGATTTTTTATAATTTTTTTTTATAATTTTCTGGATTTTTTAATTTTTTCGTATTTTGTATCCTTTATTACAAATATCAAGTTTCTAGCGCTACAAAATCGAATTATTTTGAAATTTCCGATCTTTTTCGAGTTTTTTTATTCTATTTTCGAATTTACTGTGTTTTAATTTTTCTTTTTTCTGCTTTCTAAACAATAAGTTTACGCCGAATTTTAAGTTCTAAAGCTACAAAATCGAATTTTTTTCAATTTTTTGAATTTTCGAATTTTTTTTTTTTTTTTTTTTTTAATTTTACAGATTTTTTCTTTCTTTCTTTTTTTGTATCCTAAATACTACCTTTATTCCAAATTTTAAGTTTCTAGCTTTACAAAATCGAATTATTTTCAAATTTTCGTTTTTTTTTCTCGATTTTTTTTATTTTATTTTCAATTTTTGTTGTGTTTTTAATTTTTTCTGTTTTTGAATCCTAAACACTACCTTTACACCAAATTTTCAGTTTCTATGACTACGAGATCATATTATTTTCAATTTCTCTCTTTTTCTTTCTTTCTTTCTATTTTTATTTATTTATTTTTTAAGTTTTCGATTTTTTTTTAATTATCCATATTTTTTAATGTTTCCTTATTTAGTATCTTAAATATTACCTTTATTCCAAATTTCAAGTTTGTAGCGCTATGAAATCGAATTATTTTCAAAATTTCCTTATTTTTCGATTTCTTTCGATTTTTTTATTTTATTTTCGAATTTTATTGCGTTTTTATTTTAACTTATTCTGAATCCTAAACACTATCTTTACAGCGAATTTTAAGTTTTTAAGGCCAAATTATTTAAATTTTTTTTCAAATTTTTCGAATGTTTGAATTTTTTTTCGAATTTTCTGGATATTTTAATTTTTCCTTATTTTGCATCCTAAATACTACCTTTATTCCGAATTTCGAGTTTCTAGCGCAACAAAATTGGATTATTTGAAATTTTTCGATTTTTTTCGATTTAATTTTAATTTTAATTTTTTGTGTGTGTGTTTTTGATGTTTTTTTTTTCTGAATTCTAAACACTACCTTCACACCAAATTTTAAGTTTTTAAGACTGCAAGATCGTGTTATTTTCAATTTTCAATTTTGTTCGATTTTTTTGAATTTTCGAATGTTTTTTTTTAATTTTTTTTTTTATTATTATTATTATTTCCGGATTTGATCATTTTTCCTTTCTTTGTATCCGAAACACTAGCTTTATTCCAAATTTTAAGTTTCTGTGGCTGCGGGATCTACCCAATCTTTTTGATGACGCGAGAGTGAGTGAGTGTGTGAGGGACAAAAAATCGAAACTTTGAGTTCATATATCCTCTGCACTAATTTATGGGTATTTTTGAATTATCCATATTTTTGAATTTTTCCTTATTTAGTATCTTATATATTACCTTTATTCCAAATTTCAAGTTTCTAGCGCTATGAAATCGAATTATTTTCAAATTTTCCTTATTTTTCGATTTTTCCGATTTTTTCGATTTTTCGATTTTATTTTCGAATTTTATTGCGTTTTTTATTTTAACTTATTCTGAATCCTAAACACTATCTTTACTGGGAATTTTAAGTTTCTAAGACTAAAAAATCAAATTATTTTAATTTTTTCAATTTTTTTCGGATTTTTCGAATTTTTGATTTTTTTTTTCGAATTTTCCGGAATTTTTAATTTTTCCTTATTTTGCATCCTAAATACTACCTTTATTCCGAATTCCAAGTTTCTAGCGCAACAAAATCGGATTATTTGAAATTTTTCGGGTTTTTTCGATTTCTCGATTTTTTCAATTTTGCTTTCGGTTTTTTTGGTGTTTTTGATGTTTTCTTTTTCTGGACACTAAACACTACCTTCACACCGAATCTTAAGTTTCTAAGACTACAAGGTCGTATTATTTTCAATTTTCAATTTTGATGGAATTTGTTGAATTTTCGAATGTTTTTTTTTCGAATTTTCCGGATTTTATAATTTTTCCTTTCTTTGTATCCAAAACACTACCTTTTTTCCAAATGTCAAGTTTCTAGGGCTACGGGATCTACCTAATCTTTTTGATGACGCGTGAACGAGTGAGTGAGTGAGTGACAAAAAATCGAATGTTTGAGTTCATATATCGTCTGAATTAGAAAAGACAGAAAGTTGTAATTTTAAATTTTGGTCCTGTGTGCCAAATACTCTAGAAAAACGAAGTTTTAAATTTTTGGGATACTCCAGCGCGGAGATATGGGGGGGGGGGGGTCAAAAGTGCCCTGAGTTGCTTCCAGAAAAGTATGCTTACGGCTGTCCTCTCTCGACTTGGCGGAGGCACTGACGTGCCTCCAGATCTTGCCAAGGCTGTGGTTTTCCTATTAGACTTAATGTTAGCTATATGCTCCATTTTTCTGCAACTAAATTTCCTCATGCCAATATAGTAATTCATTGATCCGTTTTCTTAGGATCGTTTATGTTCAATTTAGAGATAAATCAAGAGAATCTTAGAATCACCATGATTTTATTTAGAAAGGACTATCAAGCCATAACCAACCAGTAATGTCGGGAGGGAGGGAGAGATGTGAAAATTTTTGTGCGACCAACATCTTTTAACAACAAATATTTCATATATAAATTAAATAGAGTAAAGCCTGTGAAAGAAAATGAACCTGTCTATAAAAAAAAAAGGTCTATAACGTAGCCAGTCTATAGCGGAACTTTTCTATTACAAAATTCGTAAACAAAAGAAAAGAAAAGCATAATCCGGGGAAAATAACACAAAACAATAACGGAAGGTGTACTAGCTAATAGGACAATTATCTTAAAATCTATCTAAAACAAACTATCCCCATCCTGTGGGATTTGTTTTTCAATGTTTTACTTTATTTAATGCAAAACATAGATTGCATCCGACAACTCATAAAAAAGTGCTCCGGCCTGTACTGGCAGGAAAAGGTAGCTTTCCTATATCTTCGTTTTAAAATTTTAGCTAATGTTACTCGAAAACAGCAAGTTAAAATGCAAAGAAATCGTTTACAAAAGATTCGTTTACACTGAATTTGAATAAGAAATTCGCAAAATTATTGAGCTATAGCCAAGTTGGCTTCATTTATGAAGACTTATTTTTGTCGCCAAATTTGGCGAGATTTCGCCAATTGTCGCCAAGTTTGGCGAGAATTTGGCGCTAATGGATATGAATATATAGTTTTATGCGTATGATTGGGAAAATGATTACAACAATGAAAGAAAATAATTTGCGAGAAATCGCGTTCACTAAAACTTATAAATTTATATTAAAATCATTAAAATTACAGACATTACAATACACTTTCATAAAACATTAAAAACATATTAAAATTGGACGTTTCAGATTTACATGGAAAATCCCTCTTCAACAACAACATTTCACTTAGCGTAAATCATAGTTCAAAAATATCAACAAATAGAAAATGCAACGTATCAAAATTTCAAAGTCAAAGTTACAGTTATAATAACACGGAGTATTCATTCGGGATTGCACCTGCTTGACCATTATTGACCATAAATGTATCGTTGTAATGTGCTGTTTTGTTTTAAAATGTCAGCCACCCTAGAATTTCAAACTGCTCTATCTCAGCCAATTTTTAAGATAGAGGTAAAACAAAAAATGCTCTGGAATCCTTGTATCAAGTCCTAACACCTAATTTAAAAAAAAAAAACTTGATTTTTTAACTTTTTTGTATATTTATTTTAGTTTTAAAATTTTCCGTGGCCGTCATCTTGAAACAAGATGGCGGACCAAGCTGGCCAACGAACTCGGTCGAGGCATTGGTGAGCTTAATACACACAATTAGTTTCATCCAAATTAATTTATAAATACGAGCGTTATCGTATCAAATTATTTTCATTTTTTCAATTTTTTTCGAATTTTTTTATTTTTTTTTTCGAATTTTCTGGATTTTTTTAATTTTTCTTTTTCTGTATCCTAAATACTACCTTTATTCCTAATTTGAATTTTCTAGCGCAACAAAATCGGATTGTCTTCAAATTTTCGGTTTTTTTCAATTTCTTCGATTTTTTTCAATTTTGCTTTCGATTTTTTTGGTGTTTTTGATGTTTTCTTTTTCTGGATGTTAAACACTACCTTCACACCAAATCTTAAGTTTCCAAGACTACAAGATCGTATTATTTTCAATTTTCAATTTTGATGGAATTTGTTGAATTTTCGAATGTTTTTTTTTTCGAATTTTCTGGATTTTATAATTTTTCCTTTCTTTGTATCCTAAACGCTACCTTTTTTCCAAATGTCAAGTTTCTAGGGCTACGGGATCTACCCAATCTTTTTGATGACGCGTGAACGAGTGAGTAAGAAGTGACAAAAAATCGAATGTTTGAGTTCATATATTGCCTGAACTAGAAAAGACAGAAAGTTGTAATTTTAAATTTTGGTTCTGTGGGCCAAATACTCTCTATAATTAAAGTTTAAAATTTTTGGGATACTCCAGCGCGGAGATATGGGGGGGTCAAAAGTGCCCTGAGTTGCTTCCAGAAAAGTATGCTTACGGCTGTCCTCTGTCGACTTGGCGGAGGCACTGCCGTGCCTCCAGATTTTCGTAACCACTGCTTTCCATATGGAATATTAAGTGTGGGTCTATGCAAGAAATCCTGAATGACATTCTTGGAATTCACAAGAAGAATGTGTTTTCATATTCATTAAACATTTTCACAAATATTTGGAAATTGCAAATAAAGATGAACTTTTGTTGATTCAAATATTGGTAAAATTTATGCAATGTTAGACTTTATCGAAAGAATGTGATCATACAGAAATAGTTAAAGAAAGTTTCTGTAACACTGGATAAATTGCAGTCAGATTTTGAAACTTTTCAACAGGTGTTGAAGTTTATATTGACCTCACAGTAAGTGTGGGTTTGCTGCTTTATGAGCATTTAACTATACAAATGATAGATACAGCAATTGAACCCATTTTTTATTCTTCAAATCTAATGGGTCCTTCATGCATTGGCAATAGATTGTCAGCAGGGCAAGAAAATCGGTGAAATGTGGCTACAGACTGTAAAATCAAAATAATGTGCCTGTTTTGTTTTAGTTTTCAAGATAAAAGGACAACCTGTTGTTTCCTGAAAATATTTTTCACAAGGATCTAATTGAACTAGTACAAAGATACTCTTTCAAAGAGGTGTTTTTTATTGGAAAGAAACACACAGAAATTTGGTATATTGTTAAGTGAGTTTTGTTCTTTTTTGTCCAATTGCTTAGGTGCCAACCAAGTTCCTCATCAATTGAACATGTGATCTCAGACACATGGACAAAATTAAGAAATTGATTAGGGGCAGAAAAGTCTGGAAAGCTAGTAAAGATTCAGAATTTTCCAAAGAAAAGCACAAAAGACACTGAAGAATGGTAGTTTGAAAATGGGATTTATGTACAATGCATAATTATGTTATGCTAGTAATAATTATTAAAACACATATTTCTTATGTAATCAGTCATTTTTTTTAAAAGAAGAAAAAAAAGTCTTTACTGCTTAAATTTTATAAGCATTTTGTTTAACTTATTTATTAAAGAAAGTTAATCAAATGAAAAAAAACCCAAAAGTGGACAAATTTGTGGCTTTTTTATTTTTTTCAAATGTGTTATTTTAAAAAAATCTGTGTCCAACCCAGCCAGCCCTGTTGTGGTAAACAATATTAATCTGTTCCAGGATTGTCACCTTTAACCAAAGCCATCATGCCATTATCCAAGGCATAATTTCTTATAAGATTTAATTGAAATTTTAATTTGTTCTGCCCCCTTCCCTACACCATAGTACATAATAAAAATGCAGATAAAACTCAGTAAAAATATCCTAGAAATGGGATACATATAATTTATTTATTATATTTGCTTTAAAAAAAAAAAAAATAAAAATAAAATTAATTGTGCTTGAAAGTAGTTTTTAAATACCAATCTTTCCAGAATGTCAGTTAGGCTTAGTTCAAAGCTTTTTGACAAATGGACCTGTAAAAAAATATGTCTTTGGTTGTATCTTTTCATATTCCTCTATTTCCAAATTAAGATCATGACACAATATCATTTACCAGTTTAGGTCCTTTATCTGAAGTTTCTTTGTTACCATAGGAAGGACACAGTTTCCTCTAAGCTGTTTTAAGTCATTTCATTATTACTTTTTCCCAAGTAGTAGTTTCCATAGCAATTAGTCTAATTGCTATGAGAACGTTCTTCCTTCAAAATTTTCTTAGTTGGTTGCTTTACACATTTCAAAACCCTGATAAAATGCACCCTTGTGTAAATATTTTTAAAATTTGCAATTATCAGCTGATCCTTAGGTAGAGTCAGAGATGTAGTTTTGGGAGGGAGAAAAATGAACTTTATAAAATCTAATTGGTCCGGTATTTCTTCTTGTATGCCTCATGGATGGCCAAGTGTGTTATTCAAATTGAAATATTTTTTAGAGGAAGACTATTTTTTTGAAAATGAGCTTTAACAGTTGGTTCAAACATTTTAGGAATCCAGTCACTAAATTTTATTTTTGTGACTTAGACTTTATTGTTAGATTTCCACCGAGATTGATTTAGAGATGATGAACTTTTTTAATGTTTGGAGATTCTCTGAGTGGTCAATTAACATTGGTTTTACGTTGCAGCCTCCACTTGTACTTGATGCTAAATACAATGTTAACCTGTCATTCACTGGTTTTTGCCCAGAAAATGTTTTTTCTTTTGCGATAAATGTCCTGTTAGATATTTTCTTTCAAACTAACCCAGTTTTACCACAATTCTAGGATTTTGACATAATCCTTCTTCTATAATTCTTACAAAGCTAATGACAAAATTATCTCCTGTTGCTTTGTCAGCACTAGCTGCCTCTCTGTGATTAATTTTATTAAAATTGTGCTATCAAATAGTTACCAAGAGATTCTTTTCCTACAGCCACTCATTGTTTCCAAGTATGCCGTTAATTGAGGCTGTCATTAATGAAGGTATCATTGTATAAGGAAACATGCTCTAAGGCTTACAATATTGTAAATAAAAAATCTTGTGAGCAGCATCCACAGTTTGATTGCTAAGGCATTGTGCTAGAATTTCAGTCATAGAGATATTCCTGTTAAAATAATATTTAACAGTTCCATTTATATTTGAATTTGTGCACATGCCTTGAATTGTAAACTGTGCCTGAAATTTTATGTCAACGTACAAAACTGATGTCACTAATATGAATGATGCAATGTTTTGGATAATTAAGTTTTAAGCAGCATGAGATTTCTTTCTCAAACTTATAAAAAATTGAACCTGCAACACTGTGGTAAAAGATTTTCATTTTTCAACTAATTTGTATTTAATTCAAAGCTTAATTGTATTTATTTATTTATTTATTTACTAGCGTGCTAAGCCTGCTGCACTGGGCTATTTTTCGAAATGTACCTTAAATCATACGAAATGGCTTTTTATTTTAAAGGAATATGGATCTTCACCTACGGATGCTACCCTAGTCAAAATTTTCAAACGAATTATATCAATGGATTTAAGCATGTATTTTAAAGCAATAGGGACATTCACCTGGTTTTTCCTTCAATATTGCTGTAAACGATGCGAACGACATTGCATTATATTATATCATACATTGGACAAAATTTGGGCTGATAAGAAGCAACTCATTTAGTTGATCATTTGTAGTAGAGTTTGGTTTGGAAATGAGGCCATTATAACCATAAGACCATTATGGCAACAGGAACTAAAATGTTCTCTAGTCAACATACTACTAAAAAGAGAGCATTACAATGATTGCATAGATTGACCATTGAACTTAAATAATGTTCGGGTGATTCATTTTCGTCTGTAAGTTCTTGAACTCTGTTTCTCTTTCTTGTCTCTATGTCAGGTTCTGGTAACGTAAGTACAATCTCACTCTATGTTACGTTATGTTTCATAATATACGTTCTCTTCAGGCAAGTCTAACTACGGTTTTTCATCTTTCGATTCCAGCAGAGTAAATACAGTCATAAACGTAAAAAATTGTTTGCACATAAAGAACAGTGTTTAACTTTCCTATTTAAAAAAAAAAACTGGTGAAACATAAAAAGTACATTTTAGGTAGATTTCGTAAGAAATACTACCTATTACATTCTCACCTAAGTTGGAAATTTTGAAAAATTTTTGCAGATCTACGCCGATCATGACTCCCAGAACCCAAAAACACCCCCAGTTCAAAAGTTTATATCTATCTATCTATCTATCTATCTATCTATCTATCTATCTATCTATCTATGTCACTTTTTTCTGACCACGATAACTGGAAAAATTCTGCATAAATCTCTTCCAAACTGATACATAAAATCAAGGGTCATAAAATCTCGGTCAAGTTCGTTAATGGGCAAAATCGAACCAAGGGGGAGGGAAATGGGGGGGCTTTTTGTGAAAACAGAAAAATCCTCATAATTTCTTTATTATTATACGTATCGAATCCGTTTAAAGTTATTATTACTTCTAGGAAAGGGGCCGAAAATTTATGTAGGACAGATTTTTGATATAATTAAAAATGGCCCCAAGGGGGGGAAAAAGGGGTGTTTTTAGAAGAAAAAAAATCATAGCTTCGTCAATTCACAAGATATCAAATCCACGTAAATTTATTATTAATCCTCTTAGTATTATCTAAAACTTTTATATTGACAAGTTTTTTATAGGACTAACCGTTATAGCAAAAAAAAATTAAAAACAAAAAAATCCCTGCCGGCTCTGCCTGCAAACAAGTTATTTTTCGAAGTAGGCGGTTCCAACTACCGCATCTTTTCGAAACTGATACATAAAATCAAGGGGCATAAAATCTCGGTCAAGTTCGTTAATGGGCAAAATCGAACCAGGGGGGGGGGGGGGGGGACTTTTTGTGAAAACAGAAAAAAACCCATAATTTCTTAATTATGATACGTATCGAATCCGTTTGAAGTTATTATTACTTCTAGGAGAAGGGCCGAAAATTTATGTATGACAGATTTTTGATATAATTAAAAATTGCCTTAAGGGGGGGAAGGGGGGTTTTAGAAGAAATAAATTCATAACTTCGTCAATTAACAAGATTTCAAAACCGCTTAAATTTATTATAAATCCCCTTAATATTATCTAAAATTTTTATATTGACTTGTTTTTTATAGGACCAACTCTTATAGCAAAAAAAAAAAAAAAAAAAATCCTTGCTGGCTCCGCCTGCAAACAAGTTTGGTTTCGAAGTAGGCGGTTCCAACTGCAGCATCATCGCAAAAAGGTCATTTCTTCCGCAATTCCCGACAAACAGGCGCCCCACGTTCTGCGTCTTCGAAATCTACCTGTGCCTGTAGGCCGAGCCGTCAGGGATTTTTTAAAGCTGAATAGTTTGAATAAAATTAAAATGACGCCATTTTCACTGTCTTTCCATTTTTTAGACCAGTTGCATTTGTGCAACTGTTAACCTGAAAAAACCCAAATGATTAAATCCGGTAGAAGAATAAACATCTAGTTTGCATCCAATAAAATCTTCCTAATCTTCCATAATCTTGTAGATATCCAAGTTTGACGTCAAACATTAGAAGTGTTTGAAACGATATGGTTACTAATGTACCAGAGTTACTTACAAAACGAAGTTATTGACACGCCAAACTATGTTCCATTAAATAATGTCAAATTACTGTTAATTCAATTATAGATCTTTCATTAATAAAATTCCATACCTTATACAAAACTGACAATGATAAAGTTAGTTATGCAAAATGTTTAGTAATAATCTTTTTGGTGAATACTTAAACCGAATATTTTCTTTGCATTTCACTAAAGAACATAATAATATGCAGAAATAAATTCATTTGCCACTATGTTTAGCTGCTAGGGATGTGTATAAGTCGAAAATGCTTTATAATGATCGAAAAATTATCTAATCAGAATTTCAGCTACTCGTTTTTCTTATCCAGGCTGAAATGATAAATCAACAAATATTATTTATTTCATTCGCCACCATTGACATTACAAAGTTTTTCCGTACATTGATTGGAAGCATTGCTTTTTTGGTAAAACTTTGTTTCATAATTTAAAAAAACCCCCATAAATTTGGCAATCGCTAATTTCAAAAGTCGTCTAATCTTCTGTAATCTGAATCGTCGTCCAGAGTAACTTTGAAACATAAACAAAAGTTCCAACAATATAGTAAAAATGCCAACTGGCAGGTGACCGGAATACGTACGATTAGTCCAATACATTTTAAAAACAATGACGAATCAAAAAGAGCATCAAAAATTTATTTCAGCACACAATTTTTATTACAAAATGTTGCCTTTTGTGATAGTAATAACGCATAATTACACACATCTCCTTAAGAATATTCTTTAGTTCCTAACTTTTGACGCAGTGAATATTTCTATAAGTGAAATTGGCGATATATTAAAAAAACAAAAATAACAGAATGGACAATATTCGCTGATCTGAATTCGAGGCTATAAAAATCATATGTTTGGTGAAAACAAACCGGCATCCTTCCGTAGTAAATTTTTAAATGTCTAAAATTTAACTATTTTACAATATGTGTTTGGGTGGCAGACAGTCACTAAAATTTAAATATTTGATCGCATATTTATAACAATAACTGCTATTTATAAAATTTGCATTTTAATATGAAAATTTACTCCAAAAGGATCTTGTATACCCGAAAAAACACTATTATTGCTAATAAAGCTCAAGCTGATGTCACGCTTATGCATTTTTGGCTTAAAATCACATTGTTTGGCGCCAAAGGTAAAATCAAAATCGTAAATAAACAAATAACATGTAACTCATAAATGCAGTCATTTTTACAATTACATCTGCTGCTAGTTCCTCGTGTAAGTCACATGATAGGCGAGTTATATATAAAAAAAATTAACAGAAAGACAAAAAAATGAAAAACAAAAAAAAATTGTCACTCATATAATATCTAATCAAATGATCAGATTTTGTTAACCTGACGCTAACGATAAATCGCCAATATTGAATATTTTTAAGCATTACAAACATTCCTTTGGGTTTAAATTAAATATTTTCCCTTTATAATATTATCCCTCATTAAAACAGTTTTTTTCTTTTTCTTTTTTTGAGGGGGAGGGGGGATTTTAAATAAAATTAATAAGAGAATTTTTCTTTTAGTTTTCTATGTGTTTAAATTATTTTCTGATATAGCCGTTTCAATTCTTTCGCCAACGATAACGGTTGCCAAAAAAAATGACCTATGGTAACCTTATCGTCCAAAATAACAGAACTTTCCATCATAATTCTATAGCTAATCTACGTAGAACGTTGTGTTATATACTAAAACCTTCCCTGAAAAAATATCTATCGAACAGTGCAAGTTCCATCAAAATCCATTTAGCGGAACTTGAGTTATAAAGGAACGGAACGAAATTTCCGTTTGTGTTTTATATATATAGTAGATTTTTTCTCCCAAGTAGACTGGAATTTTTTTATCAGTGATTTCATAATATAAAATAGCTTTTGATAAATTTTCATTTAAAAAAAACTTATAATTGACTTTTTATTTATTTTTTAGTTTTGGAAGCCTCTGTTTGTCTCCTTCAACTGGTATCATATTAAACAATGGAATGGATGATTTCTCATCACCAAACATTACAAATTACTTTGGAGTTCCTCCATCTCCAGCAAATTCTATCTCTCCAGGAAAGCGACCTTTATCGTCTATGTGTCCAACAATTGCTGTAAGCAGTAATGGTGATGTTCACATGGTAATTGGAGGAGCAGGCGGTACTCGTATTATCACTTCCTCTGCGCTGGTATAATTTTTATTATTTTTATAATTAAAAAAATCGTGCTTATGTAATGCAATGTGATAACTGTTGTATATTATTTAGATATTGTATGTTTTTTGATCAAGATTACTTATATAGTATTATTAATTTAACTTAGCTTTTGATCTATCCTACTCTACATAGTGCTGCACATGTTAATCAGTTAAAATTTTACCCTATAGTAAATATATGAATTTTAAAAAAGTGCATTTACTTCACACTAATTCATATATACATGGCTTCGAACATATTATGCCTAAATAAAAGAGGGAAAGAGAACATATATATTTAAAAAAAGAAGACCATTTAGTGAAAAAAAAAATTTTGAGAAAAAATTTGTAGTTTAAAAAAATGGACTAAAATATTCCATTTGTCTCAAAAGTACGAGTTTATCTCAATATACAAGTAACTACTTTAAAATTACTCAAAAAAATATTTTAATTGGTCATCCTTTAGAAAGATCTCATTAATCAATCTGTATAGAACAGAGCTTCATTTATAAAACATTGCAAGGTAGAAATTATCCAATATTTAGCATCTATCAATTCACTGTTGACAATTCTTATAAAAAAAAAAGAAAGAAGAAAAAACACTTAAACATTTTAAATTTAATTTGCTGCTCCGTAGATATTTAGAATAGCAAATTAGTTCAGTACTTTTCTCAAAAGTTCGAAAAGAAAAATTCAAGAAGTTTATGATTAAATATCCCAATACATTTTTAAAAGAGGGATGTATCTTCAATTTTTAACTAACCTAATCATTAATGTAAGTTATTACTTAATTCTTTGTTTAGGAATAGTTTCCAAATTTTAAAATTTAGGAGAAGTTAAAATATTGATCCAATAAAGAGTTCACACTAGAGCATAAAATCGTGCAATTTGTGTGTAGACACATACACACACACAAAATAATAATAAAATAAAAATAACCCCAATTTTTAAATGTATCTTTTTTTTCTTTCTCCCCTAGGTTCTCAAAATCTCATTTTATTTTTTTTCTTAGTGCAAATCCTTTAGTAAAGGGACCGTTAAGTAACCAATCTAGTTTTTGTAATTACAGGATGTCATTTCACCTGAAAGTAAATATGTTCTTTTAGTCAGTTAAAACCCATTATTTTGTCAAACAGACATTAAATAACACTAAATTTTGAAGAGGGAAAAAAAAAAACGAATTTAGAAAGGGACAGCCAAATGGTTGTTCTCCGCCCCCTTCCCCCCCCCCCCCCCCCCCTAACTGAATCACACTTCAAACAAACATTCAGTGTAATTATTTTTTATTTTTGTTATTGCATGCTTTATTGATGGATGACCCATACATATCATTCAAACAGGAAAATAAAAGTTTAACATTAAAAAAAAATTTGAAATACAAATAGAGAAAATAACACAGTCTTTAAACTTCTTGTACAAATGTGTATATATATACAGGGTGTCCGAAAAGTCAGGAAACAGTCAAATAACTCGAGAAATATATATCAGATTGAAAAACAGAAAATATGTGTTCAATATTTTGGAAAAATCTATTTAGGGATATCAAAGTTGCCCTCCCAACTCTTCCCCTAAGGGGAAAGGGGAGGCAACTTTGAAATCTTAAATAATAACCTCCCTTTTTTATTGCAGATTCGGATTGTACAGGAAAAAATACGTAACTTTTGTATTTAATATTTTCTTTGGAAAATCATAGATGGTGCTGTAATTGAGTAAAATAGAGAATTGTTTCCATTGAAAAGTCTGGAAACTGTCGAATAACTCGAGAAATATACATCGTATTGAAAAACGGGAAAATGTGTTTAATATTTTAGAAAAATCTATTCAAGGATATCAAAGTTGCCACTTTTCTAAAATATTGAACACATATTTTTTCGTTTATCAATCCAATGTATATTTTTTGAGTTATTCGACCGTTTCCAAATGTTTCAATGGAAACGATTCTCACTGCATTTTACTCGATTACAGTACCATGTATGATTTCCCAAAGAGAATGTTAAATTCAAAAGTTACTTTTTTCCCATAGAATCCAAATCTGCAATAAAAAAGGTGGGTTATCCAGAGCTGCCAACTACTACGAAAAAATCGTAGTTGCTACGATTTTGAACCACAAACTATGATGCTACGAAAATCTGTCGAAAACTAAGATTTTCTGCAAAAAGAAAACACGAATTTCGTCACAGGATCACTAAAAAAGAAAACCGTGAAATTTGTCGCAGGATCGTGCGAAAAAGGACTAATTTCGTCACAGGATCACGCGAAGAAACTCGAATTTCGTCAAAAAATTGGCGAGAAAAAGCAAATTTCGCCAAAGGATTGCCAAAAAACGCAAATTTCGTCAAAGGATTGTTAAAAAACACGAATTTCGTCAAAAGATCATTGAAAAACGAGAATTTCGTCAAAAGATCAACAAAAAAAGCGCATTTCGTCGAAGGATCCCCGAAAAAATGCGAATTTCGTCAAGGAATTGCTGAAAAAACACGAATTTCTTCAGAGAATCATGTGAAAAACGTAAATTTCATCAAAGGATTGCTGAAAAAATGCGATTTTCGTCAAAGAATTGCCGGGGGGAAAAAGCAAATTTCAGCAAAGGATTGCCTAAAAAAACGTTAATTTTGTCAAAGGATTGTTGAAAAAACTCAAATTTCGTTAAAAGATCATTGAAAAACGCGAATTTAGCCGAAAGATCGTCTTAAAAATGCGATTTTAGCCGAAAGATCGCCGTAAAAACGTGATTTTAACCGAAAGATTGCCGTAAAAACACGATTTTAGCCAAAAGATTGCCATAAAAACACTCATTTTGTCCAAAGATCGCTGAAAATAAGCGAATTTTGTCAAAGGATTACTGAAAAAACACGAATTTCGTCAGAATTTACTGCATTGGGTTAAAAGATTGAAACAAAATTTCTTTTCGTAATGTAGAAATTTTGCTATGAAATGCGAAAACAAATTAAATTTAAAAAAATCTATTCAAATAATCCAAAAACGAGCTTTAAGCTGACTGGTAAAAATGACCTGGAATCTGGAATAACCACAGCACTGACTAGTTGGTGCCACTGATAATGTCCTTAAAAAATCTCTTTAATTCCTTAAAAACTTAATTTTTTATTTTAAAAAAGGGTGGGAACTCTGTTCTATCATTTATTTAAGGTGGTTGCAATTATTAGCACATACTTGATTTGCTCTTTCAAGAAAAGTATCTTACTATTTTTCAAAATTTCAATTAAAAAAAATGTTCATTCCATTGAAAGATTTTATTAATGTGCTGTATCTTGGTAAAATAGACTTTTAATTAGAGTAAGTAGAGTAAGTAAATAATTTCTACCTAATTCTTGTTGATAATTTATTTTTAATGTACTAACAGCTAATTTGATGTAAAACGCGCATTTCGTCGAAAGATCGCCGTAAAAACACGAATGTTGTTGGGGCCGTGGTTAGAATACTTGTTAAAATAAAAAATTTATACTAGTTGCCAAAAATGTGTGCAAGTATGGATTAAGTTCATTAATGGATGCCAAATAGTTCAAAAACAGTTTATTAAAAAGAATTCTTGATCAAAAGTTAGTAAAACAATAAAGGTCATATTACTATCACAGGTTTCAAACTCACTCAACATAGCTTCTGCAGAACATGAAGAAAAATACTTAAGTGGATGGCTGGTTTCATATCAACTGGAGTATTACACAGATTCTAATTCAATATACTAGATGCCATCAAGAGCTGGACCAGCCAGGCTCATAATATTGGACAACACCTTTTAACTTGAGATTACCTGTGCTCACATTACTATGCATCTGCCAACTGTGTGAGAAGTCAAAGACACAAGAGCTTAAATACTGCTGAAAGCAAGGTCAAATATGCAGTTAAAAAATAATTATGCAAATATTTACTACTGTAAGGCAGTGAAAACAATTAACTGGAAAAATGACTGACATGAAATGATTTTTCCTGCAACATGTCAATCCAACCATGAGAACCAACCAACCACTTTCACAATGTAAACACAGTCATAAGTGAGGTGGCAAGTTGTTCATGCAAGCACAAAACTTAGTACTACTTTATAAAATTAAATTTCCTTGTTGCATATTAAGTAAGTAATTTATATTTTTAAACATATACATTAACTATTTAAATACCCATAACAATTTAAACACTTAGAAAAATATAAACAAGTTAACTATACTTGCCATTATGATACTTAGTGTTAATGGTTGAGCAGAGACACTGGGAAAACTAAATGGGAAAACTATTGAAACATTTTATAACATTATTTTATTTTAATTTAACATAACTTATAAATGCATTTAATAAACCTTAAACCAACAAATTTAGCCAAAAGATCGCCGTAAAAACGCGATTTTAGCCGACAGATCGCCGTAAAAATGCGATTTTTTATATTATATATATTTATTTTAGTTAAAAATATATATTTTTTAATAGCAATTATAATATTTGTTGTGCTTGAAATTCATAACTTATTGCTCAAATGTCGTTCGTGCAGTTTTCAGCTTTTTATGTCAATCTCATCCCTGCTATTGTCAGAAAATCGTTAAAAAACGGCAAATTTCGTCAAAAACATTGTGAAAAAGGGCAAATTTCGTCAAAAGATCGCGAAAAAACGCAAATTTCGTCATAAACATTGCAAAAAACGGCAAATTTCGTCAAAAGATCGCGAAAAAACTACAAATTTTGTCAACAGATTGCGGGAAAACCGTGACTTTCATCAGAAAATCATGAAAAAACGGCAAATTTCGTCAAAAACATTGCAAAAAACGGCAAATTTTGTCAAAAGATCGCGAAAAAAAACGACAAATTTCTCCAAAAACATTGCGAAAAATGGCGAATTTCGTCAAAGGATCGCGAAAAAACGATAAATTTTGTCAACAGATCACGGGAAAAACGTGACTTTCGTCAGAGAATCGCGTAAAAATGGCAAATTTCGTCAAAAACATTGCAAAAAACGTCAAATTTCATCTAAAGATCGCGAAAAAACGGCAAATTTTGTCAACAAATCGCCTAAAATGGCAAGTTTAAAAAAAAAATGCAAATTTTATATACAGATCTCGAAAAAACTGCAAATTTCACCAAAAGATCGTGAAAAAATGTAAATTTCGTCAAAGGGACGCAAAAAAAAAAGTAGCGGGAGTGGACACTCCCCCCCTCCTTCTCAGATTTTTTTTTTTTTTTTTACTCAGAATCACCCCTGATTTGCTCGCTTAAAATTTACAGCGTTAAAAAACAGCCACCAACCAACCAACCTTCAGATAAATTTGAATTTGGTGTGCCTATTTCTCATTTTCAAAGGTTGGCAGGTCTGGTTATCATTTAAGATTTCAAAGTTTCTCCCCTTTTTTCCCCCAGAGGGCAGAGTTGGGGGGGGGGCAACTTTGACATACCTAAATATATTTTTAAATATTGAACACTTTTTCCGTTTTTTAATCCAATGTATATTTCTCGATTTATTCAACCGTTTCCAGACTTTTCATTAGAAACTATTCTCACTGCATTTTACTCGATTACAGTGCCATCTACGATTTTCTGAAGACAATGTTAAATTCAAAAGTTACGTATTTTTTCACATAGAATCCAAATCTGCAATTAAAAGGGGGAGGGGGTTATCATTTAAGATTTCAAAGTTTCTCCCCTCTCTACCCAGGGGTCAGAGTTGGGGGGAGGGGGGCAACTTTGATATACCTAAATATATTTTCAAAAATATTGAACATGTATTATTCCGTTTTTCAATCCGATTTCTATTTCTCGAGTTATTTGACCATTTCCAGACTTATCAATGGAAACTATTTTCACTGCATTTTACTCAATTACAGTGCCTTCTACGATTTTCTGAAGAAAATGTTAAATACAAAAGTTGTGTTACAAATTTTTCCCATACAATACGAATCTGCAATAAAAAAAAAAGGGAGGGTTATTATTTAAAATGTCAAAGTTTTCCCTTCTTTCCCTCCCGGGGGGCAGTGTTGGGGAAGGTGGGGGGGCAACTTTGATATCCCTAAATGGATTTTTCAAAAATATTGAACACGTATTTTCTGTTTTTCAATCTGATGTTTCTTTTTCGAGTAATTCGACAGTTTCCAGACTTTTCGGACACCCTGTATATATATATATATATATATATATATATATATATATAAAACACAAACGGAAATTTCGTTCCGTTCCTTTATAAATCGAGTTCTGCCTAATGGATTTTGATAGAACTTGCACTGTTGGAGAGATAATTTTTCAGGGAAGGTTTTAGTATATAACACAACGTTCTATGTAGATTAGTTATAGAATTATCATAGAAAGTTCTGTTATTTTGGCCGAAAAGATTACCATTGCTACTTTTTTGGCGATCATTACTGTTGCAGAAAGAAATAAAAAAGGCTATACATGTCTAAAAATAAAAGAAAAACTGTTACTAATTTTATTTTTTTTAAAAAAAGAAACAAACAAAAAAGAAAGAGAAAGAAAAAAAAAGAGTTTTGATGAGAGAATATTATAAAACAAAAATATTTTATTTAAACATGATTGGGAATGTTCGTAATGCTTAAAAAATTATTCAAGGGGCAAAATTTCTATATTGAAACAATATCTGGCGATGTATCTTTTGTTTTTGGCGATTTTGATTTTACTTTTGACCCCAAACAATTTGATTTTAAGCCAAAAGGTGTCTTTTTTTGTTGCAGAAAGAATTGAAATGGCTATACATCTGGAAAAATAAAAGAAAAAACTGTTACTAATTTTATTTAAAAAAAAAAGAAAGAAAAGTAAAAAAAACCAGTTTTGATGAGAGATTTTAAGCCAAAAGGTGTTTTTTTTAAGTGTGCGATTGTATTTTTGTAGTATTATTTTTTTTTTTTGGTACTTTTCGGTTAGCCGGGTGCCAGTGATATATATACACACATATATCTACACAAATACATGTATATACATACATATATCTACACAAATACATGTATATACATATATACACTTATATGTATGAATATATATATATATATATATACATATATATATCACTGGCGCCCCGCTAACCGAAAAGTACCTTTTTTTTATTCAAATGCAAACTATGTTAATGGCAATATACTTCTATTTACTTCTACATATATGAAATTTCGTTCCGGCTTCGTTTCCTTGAGTTCTGCTGAATGGATTTTCGTAGAATTTAAACTGTAAGATAATTTTTTAGGGAAGATTTTATTGTATAACATATCGTTCTACGTAGCTTAGTTATAGAATTGTTCTGGGAAGTTCTATAATCAGATCAATCCGATTATGAAATATTAGCCTTTTTAAAAGATTTTGCCGAATGGATTTCGATGGAACCTACAATATTAAATAATTTTCTAGGGAAAGTTTTATTACATAACATATCATTCTACGTTGCTTAGTTCTAGAATTATAGGGGGAAATTCGAAAATCGGGTGACCATTTTTTTAATCAAATATTAGCCTTTTCAATATTTGATTCCGATTATGAAAGATTAGCCTTCTGAAATAGTTCTACTAGACGGATTTTGATGAGAATTGTATTGTTAGTTACATGCTATTTCAGGAATGGTTTTAATGTACTACATATTGTTCTACGTTGCTTAGTCAAACAGTTATGTGTGAAGGTTATATAGTCAGGTGAACGTGATTCCGAAAGATTAGCCTTTTTGAAAGTTTTTACTGGGCATATTTTTTGCGACTTGCATTGTTAAGTAGATAATTTGTAAGGATGGTTTTAGTATATTTTATATCGTTGTGTTAGTTTTAGAACTATGTGGAAAAGTTCTATAATCAGATGAACCCGATTATCAAAGATTAGCCTTTATAAAAACTTCTACTGAATGGATTTTATTAGTTAATTTGTTTGCATTTTTAGTGATGGTTTTAGTATATTACATATAGTTTTATCATTCTTTAGCAAACCCTAACTGTAAATGACCAAATAAAAGAGTTGGTCCTTAACAGCTAAAATTTTGACTGCACAATAGAAAATATAATAGCGCAATGACGTCATTTTTCATTAATGTGGAAAAAACATGTACAAACTTAATGAAAGTTTTAAAGAAACCTTTTTATCTCCTTAAATATACATGCTATTCTTATACAAATTAACACAAATGTAATTCACTTAAATTCACATTGTCATGTGCTGTCTACAGATCATTTCAACCATTTTATTTCACATGGTGATCCCAAATATTATTTATTTTCCCTTCAATTTGTTGTTGGTCTCCTCATTGCCCTTGTGATCAAACTTTCACTGACAAATATGAGGTTGAATATATATATTTTTTTGTTATGTTCCTGAAGTGTCAAAAGAATTTGTCAAGTATTTATATTCAACAAAACTTGTAAAATCAAAAGTGTCCAGTCATTTTTCTTTTAAAAAATTGTCACCATTCCAACAATTTGCATGTCAGACTTTTAGTGACACCCATCTAATTGCTATTTAAAAAAATTATAAGCTTACATTAAAAAAAATTTACTGTTAAACTTCACTACTGTTAAACATAATTCAACTAACTTATTTGTTTTATTGTGAAAGACAAGCTTGCTAAAGTTATTGTTTGTCTGAACAAGAAGTTAAGTGATTAGAAGATTTAACTATTTTTATTTTAACTTTTTTGTTAGTTAATTCATCTGAATGCCAGGTGAATATACAGATTGATTTCAAATACAAGGTCAAATTAAACAATATATTTCGTTTGATTCAATGTTCATTTGTAGAAACCGACCAGCGCAGCGGGCGTAGCTTGCTAGTATATATATATTTTAAGGTTTAGTTATAAGCAACAATGATTGTGGATGGAGAAAAACGTAAACAAAGTGGTAACGCATTTTTTGGGAAAAAATTAAACTAAAAATGTGTTATACAGAGATAGTTTTTTTTTAAATCACTATATATATATATATATATATATATATATATATAAATATAAACTTTTGTCTCTTAAATACAACTAAATTTTCAAACACAAACAGCAAAATTAAGGAAAAAGAAGCCCCCTTTTTATTTTACTTAACTTTATTTTTTATTATGTAATATCAGCCTTCACCTTTCTTGGGCATTTATTTTAAAAGTATACATGTTAAAAAAAGGTAGACAATTCTTTCCTTAAATAAGGATGTTAAAAAGCAACTGAAATTCATCTCCCCCTATCACCCATGTCTTCCTGAATTTTCACAACATTCAACTGGCTTTTTTATATAAATTGCTCGATTTAATTTACACCAAACCATTGAAGGGGGGGGGGGGGACAAAAAAACTTTTTTATAGTGTATGCATGTGCAGTTAAAAAATGTTTCATACAACTGCTCACATTTCATGAAATGTTTAATATATTTATAGTCTAGTTTCACTATGTTGTTTTTTCTATCTATGCTTTGTAAAATTTTCTGAAAATAGCGTTAAATTTGGTGGAAAACCCTGCATACTATAAACAAAAAAACATGTACAAACTTAATGAAAGTTTTAAAGAAACCTTTTTATCTCCTTAAATATACATGCTATTCTTATACAAATTAACACAAATGTAATTCACTTAAATTCACATTGTCATGTGCTGTCTACAGATCATTTCAACCATTTTATTTCACATGGTGATCCCAAATATTATTTATTTTCCCTTCAATTTGTTGTTGGTCTCCTCATTGCCCTTGTGATCAAACTTTCACTGACAAATATGAGGTTGAATATATATTTTTTTTTTTTATGTTCCTGAAGTGACAAAAGAATTTGTAAAGTATTTATATTCAACAAAACTTGTAAAATCAAAAGTGTCCAGTCATTTTTCTTTTAAAAAATTGTCACCATTCCAACAATTTGCATGTCAGACTTTTAGTGACACCCATCTAATTGCTATTTAAAAAAATTATAAGCTTACATTAAAAAAAATTTACTGTTAAACATAATTCAACTAACTTATTTGTTTTATTGTGAAAGACAAGCTTGCTAAAGTTATTGTTTGTCTGAACAAGAAGTTAAGTGATTAGAAGATTTAACTATTTTTATTTTAACTTTTTTGTTAGTTAATTCATCTGAATGCATAAAGGCTTAAAAGAAAAAAAAAAGATGTTGATGTAAACAATCTTCAAAATTGGAACTAATAATCTAAATCCATCTTTACCATATTAACTTTAAAATAAAGGTAAATTAAAACCAGTCTAAAGATCTTTATTAAAAACGTCTCAATTAAACTGTACTTCAGATTTCAGAAACTGGTCTGAAGTCAGTTGTCCAACACACAAATTTATTTGCATTAGTTTTTCTTAGCTCTTAAAACATGTGTGTTTTAAAATGGGACATTTATTTTAAGTATTCCATTTTAAATATTACAATTATTTTATTTTTAATTAGTGTTTAGAATTTTAACAAGCTAAGCCTATTTTAACTTAACAATTTTTTTTTTGTGAGAATTTTTTTATGGAAACTTTTTCTTTATTTTAATTTCTGTTATCAACCAGAAAATAGAATGTGCAGACCTGCCAAGTCTCCGGCTTTTTGGATACCAGTAATTTAGTACAGAAAATGTTGTTTTATTGAATTGGAGCATTTTGCGATTTAAAAGAACAACATTTTCTCAAAAAAATTACTGGTGTTCAAAAAGCCAGAGACTTGGCAACTCTGAATGTATGTGGGAACCCAATTACTTCCTTCATTATTGTCCTTTAAGAACTGTGCATTAAATACTGACACTTGTGTATAATCCATAGTCCTTTACTCTCATTATAAGGGAGTATAAAGCCTTTAAAAATTTTCCAAATAGCTTCATCTTTGTAGAACAGAAGCTTTGTTGTGTTCTTTTTTGTTATTAATTAGAATGATGAATGCTAAAAAGCTTTTCTTGAATTCCGTTAAACACCATGTAATATGCTTGTAGTTTCAAAAGCGGTTAATAAATGTCCATCTAGGTCAAGTAAGACAATGTGGGAATACATTTATAAGGATTGAAGCAAATCTCTGCAATAATAAGTTAACCCTTATAATTTTGAAATTTTGTTGATTTTTGCTTACACTGCTTTTATTGTTAAAGGGACTTACTAATTAAATGCTCCCAGAACCTATAGTTGTGTATCATTATTGCATGTGTCTTTATAAAATACTTTGATTTAAATAGTTGTAGAATAATTTATAAAATACTTGATAACTCTAATTTTACATTTTTAATGAATATTTTTTTTTAGGCAATGATAAGAACATTGTGGCTTAATGAGGATATTAAATCAGCTACTGATGCTCCACGCATTCACCACCAACTGTTTCCAAATGCTGTTCAGCATGAAAATGCTTTTCCCAAGGTAAAATAATAATAATAAAAATAAAAGTGTTATTTAAGATTGAGAAAATTTAAATTCATCACAAGTAGTTATCTGTTCCGTTAGCCTATAAGTTCCTTGTAAAAGTCCTAATCACAACAAAATGCTTCATTTCGCCAGGAAATGAAGAAAAATTGCCAAATAGCGAAATCTGCGTTCTTTTTTTTCCTTTTTACAGACATTCTCATTTGTGTTGTTGAATGCTTATGTTAAATCATTTCATAATATTTTCATCACTCTGTTTCTGGTGAGAAACTTCCTCATGCAATTCAGAAAATTTCCACTTAAAAAGGAAAGGAAAAAAAAAAAAATCATAAAATTTCATCTACTTTCCTGAAAATCTACTTTGGCATCCGCTGTGTTACAAAGTAAAAGAATCTTTAATTTTTTTGGTCCTGTTTTTAGGGTTTCGTTCAACTCATGATACCCTATTCGTCCCGCTACATTGTCTGTGCGTCACAGAGCCGTTCTCAGAAACTATATAACTTACAGACCTGAAATTTTGTGTACTTATAGCTGAATACCTATTATGAAGATGAAAATCATAAAATTAAAAAAAATAGTGTTTTAATATAGAGAGATAAAAAACCAAAAATCTAACAGCCTTTTCCTATTAAATTTAAACATTTTTCGTTATAGCAGTTGCCAACAATTAAAAATCCACAATAAAATTTTTTCTATTGAAAGATTTCCACGTGAAAAATGAAATAAAAAGTTTCACCAATAGAAAAAAAGATTAATATGACATCATATTGGTAATAAAACTGAAATTTTCAAACATTTCTCAATAATACAAGGAGTATGAGTATGTGTAAGTACAGAAAGCAGGTTAATATGATGTCATTAGAGAATTAAAAAGAAAATTAATCTGACGTCATATCGGAAGTTTAACAGACTTTTTCAAATGTTTGAGAATAATACAAAGAGAGTATCAATATGAGTAATAGAGAAAGCAAATAGATATGACGTCAGCAAGTGATTATAATGTCATATGAGTTTGAGGAATGTAACGAATCATGTTAAAACCCGATTATGGAAATATTGGCATATTTTACCATTTTGAAGGTCTCTATATAACATGTTTAATTTCGAAATTGATTTTTTTTTATATCGAATTTAGTTCACATGACAGATATTATTATGACAAAGTATAATAGCGGGCTTCGCTTGCTATCGGACCCGTTCAGATTTTCGAAAAAACGAGAAAAATAGACCAATAAATTTTTACTTTATAAAAAAACATGACTTTTTTTTTTTTTTTAATAAAATTTATTTGGATTTATTAAAGAAAAGATAAAGTGTTTTGAAAGGGAATATTAAACAAAGCCCTTTGTGCGATCTTCAGTCACACTTACCCACTTGTTTACTTTATTGAACCAATAAATAATCAATCACATAAATCCCTCCATCTGGAATTGCCACATTCCCTTTCCTTTTGCTTCTCCCCTCCCCCCCCCCCCAGTACTGAGCACATAAAGTTTAAAATATTTAATTTTCAAATTGTTTTTGCTTTGTTACTCCTCTGTAACAGAAAATCCCAAATTTCCATCTCTCTCCCTTTACTTTCCCAATTCTCAAATTTTAAAATCTTAAAAATTGTTTACTTTTTTTTTTCTGTTTTATTTCTTGCTTTTTGTAACAATAAAAAACCAATCATCTAAATTTCATATGCTTTTCTTTCCCCATCCTGAGTACACAAAGCTTAAAATCTTTAAATGTATTTATTTATTATTATTTTTAAATTCTCTGTCCTATTTGTTACGTTCTAGCAACAGTAAATAATCAATAATCTAAATAACTTTCTGAAATATTTCTTTCCAACCAAAAAAGGGGTGAATTTCTATGTTATTAGGGGGGGGGGGGGGGGGAATTTCCTCTTTTTTTGGAATTTTGCTATTTTTATCCTTTTAAAAATGCATTGCTCAAAACCGTTTCATTTTTTAGTGTCAGCCAAAACTGCAGCAAGTCTTGTGTGGGTGATAATTGAAAGAACGATTTTGTAATCAATGTTTCACGACAAATCTATTTTGCTAATATATATAGCAACAGTTTCATTCAGATTGCTAAATTAGGTCAAAAGTCAGCAAGAACCCTGCATACAGCCTGACAAATCAATGACTAAAGGAAGGAGTAGACAATGTCTTGTTTCTTTTTTGATTAAATTTTAATCACTTCCCTCTCCCTTTCCTTCTCTCATTCAACTGTACTTAAAGGAAGAATCATTATAAAATGAAATATTTTTATTAAATAGAATAACGAGAAATCTTGATGTAAATTGGTGTATATCAATAATTATAAATTTTTAAGGAATTAAAGAGATTTTCTAAGGCCATTATCAGTGGCACCCTTTTTTGACGAAATTGTCGTTTTTCACACGATCCATTGACGAAATTCGCATTTTTTCAGCAATCCTTTGGCGAAATTTATGTTTTTTTAGCGATCTTCGCATTTTTTCAGCAATCTTTTGGCAAATTTTTCATTTTTCAGCGATCTTTTAGCAAAATTCGCGTTTGTTCAGCGATCTTTTGACAAAATTCGTGATCCTTTGACGAAATTCGCAGTTTTTTTTTCCACAATCTATTAGCGAATTTCACATTTCTTGGGAATTTTTGCGTTTTTCACACAATCTTTTGACAAAATTTGCGTTTTTTTTTTTTTTTTTTTTGCGATCTTTAGACGATTTTGCATTTTTGGAAAATCAAAAAATGGGAAATGACAAAAAAAAAAACGGAAAACCACGGATCCGAGGAAGAATCTCATGCCTGAATATAAGTCAAAAGTTTTCCGAATAAAAATGCATATTTTCTATAACTTTGTTTGCCAAAAGTTTTTTGTTCTTCCAAGATTTGGCTTCTAATGTCGGAGCTGGTGAAAATCACATCATTTGTGTGAACTTATACAAAAAAAAAAAAAAAAAATTAAGTAATTTATTCAAAAAGCATTTTATATTTATGAATTAAAATAAATGCTTACAAAAATTGAATTTTTCTCGCTAAAACATTTTGTTTTGAACGCCCTTGTGAAAAGTTTAAATCACCATCTTAAGTAAATAGTTGAAAATCTGTTTATTATTATTATTTTTTTAAGTAGGGAGCATTAATTATCTAGTTAAATGCAAGTATATTAATTCAGTTTTTGTTTTACATCCTTGGTTGAATGTAAAATTTAAAAAAGTTACAATAGTTTCTTGTCAATTTTGTTAATGGATGTTTTTATTTTCCTTTTTTAAGGTAAGTTAATTTCTGCCGCTTAAATATTTGAACATAAGTTTTTATTTCTTCAAATTTTATTGAAAATGTAATTTAATCACAATATTGTTTTCGCCATCTGCTCAAATTAAATGCATATATTCTTATCAATTTGATTAACTAAATGACATGAATAAATAATAATCCCTATTAATTTCTTTTTCCCCTTTCTTATCCACAAAAGTGTTTACATAAATGACATCATATGGATGGATTTATTCAAAATATTTTTAGTTTATGAATTGAAATAAATGTTTGGAAGATTGTATTTTCTTGCTAAACCATATCAGTTTAAAGTGCCTTTGTGAAAAGTTTTAATCACCATCTATAAGAAATAAATACAGTCAGACCTGCTCACGGTTAATATGCGGATTTTTCACAGTCCCTTGAATTTCGCCCATAAGACTAATGTAAAAATATCATGTTTAATACACAAACAGTTATTAAGTGATCCCACTTAATATGTGATAAATTTTCGGCACCTTGTGGCAAAAAATATCGCTTGCAGATTCACAGACCAAGATGAGAATCTCTTCTCTCTTTTGTAGTGTTGCAAATTTAGTGGCATTTTTTATTCAGATATCTACCACTATTTCCAAATAGTTATATTCATATTATGTAATGACAGATTAATTAAAGTGAATGTTATTAATTGGAAATAGTGGTATTTATTTCAATACATTACTCATTATCACAAGTACTACATACAGTTTTAATAACTGAGTTGTTCTGCTAAGATTCCATATTTTTGGTATATGTTAAATAAAAAGGCTAGCAGCAAAATTACTTTTGTTGTTTATTTTTGGTTGAAATGTTTTATCAACAATAAAGTCATATTTGAATCGATATATTTTTTCATTAATTATTTCAGCCAGTCTTATAAAAACAAACAAAACAGTTAAATTGTAATATAAATAAGCAAAAAAGACACAATTTTCGATCATTAACATACAAACGTAAGCTTTAAAGTTCATTGAGGCAATTAGATTTGTAAATGAGCTCTGTTCCTGCAACATTATGTAAATAACGTTTAAAACGCGATCCCGCTTTATACGCAACTTTTGTCCAGTCCCTTGAAACACGTCTTAACCGGGTTCGACTGTACATGCAGAACTTAGTTTCTTCTTTAAATTCATTTATTGTAAATAGGGGATAATAAATTCTTTACTTAAATACAAGGAGCTCAAATGTATTTTTGTTTTTAACGTCTTTGGAGGAAGGTAAAACTCAAAAAAGCTACAATGCAGTTTTTTTGTTTTTTTTTCCAATGGAATTAATTTCAATGTTCAAGATGACAGACGATTTTGGCTTTTTAAAAGGAACTGATTCCTGAAGATGCAATATGTGAAAATAAGTTTTTATTTCTTCAAATTTTCTTGAAAAACATAATTCAATCGCAATATTGTTTCCACTATCTATTCAAATAAAAGATATTTTCAATTTGAAAATGACAACAAAAAATAAATCTAATAATCTTTATTGTTTTCCCTTTTCTCTCTTTTATCCACAAAATGGAATAATTTAGTTGGCATCATTACAGAAATGTCATCAAAAATTAGAAAACAATAATATCTCAAATTTTAAAATTCTAAGACCATCGTTGACATCCTTGGATCAGTGCAGATAACTGGTGTTAATTTGATCACCCAACATTCCATATTCTGGGAGTAATAGCTGTGAAATATTTGAAAACATATGCCAATTTGATCAGTCATTTCATAAGTTCATTTCATTAGGATTTTATATATATATATATATATATATATATATAGGGTAGACTTAAAGTAATGATTTACGTAATGATATTGCGATTAAATTTACGATTAAAGTAATGATATTGCAGTAAATTTAATTTCTAAAAAAAAGTTTAAAAGTTACAATTGGTGAGTAATTTTTTTTCTTCTTCTATTAGGTATATTTAGACAAGTTAAAAGAGTTTGGGCATGTTGTTCAAGCCGATGAGCATACCAGTGTATTTCTTGGCATAGTGAGGAATGGTGAAAAATTGCAGACTAATGTTGATTATAGAAAAGGAGGTTCAGCTAATGGCTACTAAAAGTATTTCTGATCCTGTGATTTTAAGTGATATTGTGCCTTACTTATGAAAGACTGCTGAATTGGGCACTGGTGATATTAGTTTTCATATTTATTTCAGTATTCATTTACCTTTGATATAAAGTGTACATCTGATTTTATCCATCCTCTGTAATGATTGAAAACATTCCCAATAAATGTTTATTAGTAACATTTTTTTAAATATGTTGTTGATTAGTGTTTGAATATATAATATTTTAGTTTCATTAATCATTGTGTCACTAAAACATTTAACATTCTGTCTGTTACAATGGCTCGCTATCAATAGCTGTAAAACTGAGTCATATTTAAAAAAAAAATGTAAATCTGTACTGAGTCTTAACATTTTATTTGATGTTATAAAAAATGTAAAGAATTGTTTTTATTATCGTTATCTCAAATAGTTCTTCACCCGAATTTTATTGAATTCTTTAGACTATTCCATTGTGTAAAACGACTTCTTTGCTAATATTATGAAAAAAGAAAAATAGAAAAGGGGATTGGGATTATCTAAAATACTGGTGATAGAGAATTTTGAATAATTAATTAGACTTTTAAATTTTTGATATTTCAAAAGGAGAAGAGAAATAATTTAGGCACAGTGATCAAAAGTGGTAAAAATAAATAATTAAAGTACATTGCATATGGAAAATAAAAGAAAGAACAATTTAAAATAATCTTCATGAGGGGAAAAGTATAAAAGGATTCATACCTGAACATAAATGGAAACTGCATCCCTGTGAAAACATCTTGATAAAAACAGAAATTTTATGTACCAAAATATTATCTTTTACTTTATCTAATATTTACTTAAAACTTTTATGAAAGTAATCTTGATCTAAATATAACTTTTACTTTATATTCTTAAAAATACTTTCTTATTAAAATTTATAAATATTTAACTCAGATACTTAAATGATAACTTTTAGGCAATATGTAAAAACAATTTTTCAAATAGATATTTACAAAAGCGAAAGAAATTTATAATCCCATCAAATCTCATTCTATTAAATATATATATTAACATTTGAATTAATATTTTATATTTTTAATTATTTGAAATGATTGTTTTTAAATTTTGAAGGCACATAGAATAAAACAACAATATATACATTAAGATAGTATGAATATACAAAAATAAACGAAACAAATCCTTTATACAAAAATTTCATTTATTATATTAAAATTATAAATTGAAGTTTAAATACCTTGTAATATATATATATATATATATATATATATGTAATTGAATCAATTCAACAAAAGTTACAGGATGCTAATACAGTCATATTATTGAAATTTAATTATTTTACATATTGTAATTCTCGTTTGATGAAGTTTAATAGTTTGACTTAAGTTACAGGCGATTAAATATGCTATCTTAAAATTATTTAAATTATGATCCAGTTCGTTATAGGAGGAGTTTATTATTAGTAAAAAAATCAGCATAATCATTTAAGAAAAGTGAATTTCAGGAAACCAAAGAAAAGTGAATGTCATCAACATATATAAGTAACCATTTACATTACTCAACTGGAGACACCATTCTTCTTTATACACATGTGATCTGAATTTCTATATAGTCTTTCACGCCATCCAACCTGTAGGTTGTTGGTGCAGCAGATATATGTCAATAATGAGTAAGATGTGGAGGCTGATGACCGATCATATCAGAAAAGCGACTGGTATCAACATCACAGCCATCTGCCTAGTGGCTCATTTCTTTAGTGGCAAATTCTTTAAATCTCGATTTCTTTTCTTCTTTTTTTTTTTTTTGCAGTCTTCCCATGTAGTCACAAGACATCATAAAAATGGATTAATTTTTTACTATTGAAGAATATTATTTGTTATTTAGTTGAAATCCAAATATTAAAATTAAAAAATAGCCTTGATTTAGAATACTCCAATAGCTTAAAAGAAAACTGATGTGTGTTTTAACACATCGGTGTCCAGGTATGTAAGAGACCGATAGCTACGAAATAACGCTAAATGTACCCGTTTCGTGCCGAAACCTTGTAGCAAATGAGGGCTACACAGCATAAAGACGTCATAATCGATTAGTGAATGATACGATTACTACAGCGAAAATGTATGGATGCAGTATGCAAATTGTGTTACGAAAGGTAAAATTTAGTGAAATGGCAACCGTACTTCGATATTTGAAAAGGTCGGGGAAGAAGCCATTTAAAAAGAAAGATGGCGATTGCTTTGAAACGAAAAGAAATAAAACATAAAGTTATGACTGCCAACAGATAGATAAATTTGGAAAACGGGAATTACAGGAAATAAAATATTTTAAGTTTAAAAATAAATTTTAAATTTTGAAAATAGAAATTTTAAATATTGAATGAAATTAATTGTTTGTCTGTGACATAACAGAATTAGCCTCCCCACCCACCCCCCCCCCCCAAAAAAAAAAAAAAAAAAAAAAAAAAAGAGAGAAAACAAAACTGCAATTGTCTTAAACTAATTTTTTATTTCATTGATTGCATCAATACATACAGCTTGTTAATGTTGAAAAAAAAAAAAAGTTTATTTCTGATTTAAATACATCTTAATTTATTACAATTTGTTGTATAAGTATAGTATGTTAAGAAAATGCAAGATCATTTAAATTTTGCTAAATGTAATAAAAATCTACTTACATTTCAAGCAGTATGTATATGCAGTTATAATGCAAACCTAAAAATGGAGGTTGTGCATTATATAGAACTTTGTGTTATATAGATTACATTCCATACATTATTAAACTTACCTTGTAATATGTCTGAAACATATCAAAATACAGTAGAGTAACAAACAAGTGAAGTTTCATTGCTAAACTGAGCATAAAGCCGACAGAATGAAAAATGTCCCTAGCCGGGAATTGAACCCGGGACCCCAAAATAGCACTCTGAGGCAATAGCACTGAACTACTAGGAACAATATCCCAACTTGGCATTTATCACTCTTTTGTCTTTTGTATGTCGGACAGGCTGCAACTGCAGCACAAGATGGAAACTGTCATCCAGAGCACACAGCCTGTGGCAAACTTTAGACGACCTTTTTTCACAACAAGTCTAGCATAGAACAACACATACAAGTAAATTCCTTGTAGCTCAGTGGTAGAGCCTCAGAATGCCATTCTGGGGTTCTGGCTTGGGACATTTTTCACTCTGTCGGCTTTATGTTCAGTTTAGCAATGAAAATGCACTTGTTTGTTTCTCAGTAGTTTCGGGCGAATTTCACCCCTGTACAATTAATTGGAAATTTACATGTACAGTAGAGTATTTTCATATTGCATTCCTTGGGACCAGGTGTTGTGCAGATTATAATTTTTTGCATAATATAGATCATTTTATACATTGTTAAATTTATAAACATGGTCCAAATATGCCTGGACCAAATCATATTACTCATTAAAACAAAAATAAAAAAAAAGTAATAATAGAAATTGTTGCATTAAAAAGCTCTGAATTAAGGAGATAAAGTTAAACAAATGTATTAAATTTAGTCACTTAGAGTAGCAATTATTTATGGGAAAGCAGGTGCTTTTTTTTAACTGCGAAATTGTTTACATCTTAGAAGTAATGCATTTTATGGAGAATTCCATTATACAGAATTCTGTTATAAAGATCTTCTGCTGTATTATATAACGTAATTACATTATATTGAAATATTGCAATGGAAGGAAATATTTAAATAATACTATTATTAAATTATGAGATCATTTGACTGTTAAAAAGATTTTATCCAAATCCATATAAAATCAGACTAACTTTAAAAAATAAAAATAATCTTAAAAACTGTGTTTAATTAAAGAGATTTACACTCTGTATCTGGAACAATGTGCCATTCATTTGCAATATTAATACAGTAGAAGATCTTTATAACACAAACCTAAAAACACAAAGTTGTGCGTTATATAGAATTTTGCATTATATAGATCACATTTTATACATCATTAAATTTATGTTGTAAAACATGGCCAAATATGTGTGAAACATACCAAAAACATTAGAGTATCTTTATATTGCATTCTTTATTACCAGGAGTTGTGCAGATCATAATTTTTTTCATAATATAGATCATTCCATACATTGTTAAATTTACTTTATAAACATTGTCCAAATATACCTGTATCAAATCATAGTATTTTTTTTTCAGTAATTATCTCTGAATTAAGGAGATAAAGTTGAACTAGTGTATAAAATTTAGTCCTCTAGAGAATAACAACTATTTATAATGTGGGAATTCAGGTGTTTCTTAACTGAAAATTCATTATTTACATCTGAGAAGTTGTGTGTTATATGGAGAATTGCGTTATAAAGATCTTCTACTGTATTACTCCATTTGTAGAAGTGGCGTCTGTGTTATTCACACAAAATATCCCATTGTTTTTCCTTAAATCCAATTCAGCAATTTTATTGAGGCATGTTAAAACAACATTTTTATCTATTTTAAATCCATTCTGATCAGATTCATATACATAACAAAGGTTAAGATGTTATATTGTGATCTTGAAACATCTGATTAGATTTTACAGTGAAAATATTAACTCCAACATGTTTTGGAAAAAATTGAAAAAGTGCTGGACAAATTTCCAAATTGTATTAATAATCCTTAAATTTTAAAATTTCTAACAAGCAAAAAAAAAAAAAGTTCATACATTTCTTTCTATATTAAAAAGAAATAACTCCCGCTGTCAATGATTTTTTTTTGTGTGTGTCCGGAGGTCTTTCTAGCCTAATATTAAAAAAAAATATTAGATATAGTAAAAAAAAAAAAAAAAGGTAATTTTATTGAGAAATGTTCGATAAAATCGAAGAATTATTATCGACTGATACTCAGCAAACCACAGAATATGTGCACACTTTTTCCTGAGGAGACACCATTTTTTATTTTGGCAGTAATGATGATGTGTGCATGCCCACAATCACCGTCTCATGTTTTCATTGTAAAATATAGACATTAGGTCACTGTTTTATGCAAATGAAGTAATCGCAGTGCTAATTCTCAATTTTTGACGATTTCTTGTTAATGTACCTTTTTGAACGGGGGACATCCTGTATAATATTTCATTAAAGTGTAAATGATCAAAATTTTAATATTGAAAGTAATGATTTATTCAACTGTAAACAATAAACATAATGAATGTTTATTTTTATTTTAAATTTTCTATTACAAAGACTTAAATAAATGGAATAACAATAATAATAATAATAATAAAAAGCTTTCATTTACAAAATAGCACATATAACAAAATAATTAAGAAAAGTAACATAACTGTTTACAAACCTATGTAAAGAAAGATTTTCGACAAATCAAGAATTCAATGTATAATTTCAAAAAGAATTAACAAATTGAGCAAACTTTAACTAGTTCTTCAATATGATTACAATAATACTAAATGTGTAAGCAAAATTACACAATACAACAAATATACAGTGCTAATTAAAATAAAGAATGAATTGATTGTAAAATAATAATAATAATAAGAGCACGAGAAATAACAAATAAAACATTTGTGAATTTATATTTAATGTATTATCTTAAACAGGAGATTTGTATACTCAAAAGTAAGGAAAAAAAATCAGAAAAAATTAAACTCAAATTTATAAATGAAAATTAATATTAACAATGGAAAGTTGAGGACAGTTTTAATGATTTATCAAATTTAAATCTACACTCTTTTTCAATTAGATTTTATGAAGAATGAAATTTTTTTGTGAATGAATGAATAAAGGAGTTAAGTACTCCTTGAAAACCTTTTCAATTTTAAAGAGTTTCTAAGTACTCTAAGGAGTTTGTCTAAACCCTGATTTTAATAACATCATAAACTGTATAAGATAAAATAAAAATTATTTGTACATTGACCCTGATTTTTAACTGCAGTATGATAAAAAAAAAAAAAAAAATCAATATACCCATGAATTTATTGATAACATTTAAAAAACTGTAAATATATATCTGTAATTACAGATGAACATAGATCAATTCATGTACAACAGATTAGAATCACAGTAGATATTCAAAGTGTGTTTATTTACATACATTTATAAAAAAAAAAAAGTTATTAGCACAATCAGGAATATATTATATTGACTTTCAGATCATACTCTATGACAGTAATCTCAGCAAGAAAAACAAGAACGAAAAATCATGTGTCAAGCATAGATTATGAAACACTTCCCAACACATCCAGAAAACTGTTACGAAACTTCACTGTTAAATAAGGTGAAAGAAGATATGTAAGTAAACAGTTTAGAAAACATATAACACATTGAAAAATACAGTTTTCGAAATTACATTCCAGTGTCAAAAAAGTAGTATTTTGTGCAGCCCTGTATATGATGAATAGATGTGGATATATAGCATGATAAAATTTAGTTCAGTTAGAATATTCATATTTAGCAATTTTTGCCAATCGATGGAACTGCACTCGAAATTTTTTGTACAGCCCTGTATGTTATCTAAAGATTTTTGTACAACCCCATATTAAGTTAAAAGGCAACTTAAAACTCACTAGCAGCAATTACAAACCTTAAACGACAATGTATCTTTTCCTTTGTGAAGCCCTGTGTATGAATTTATTTATATTCCACAAACTTCTATTAGTCTACTGAATATAGTTCAGCATGAAAATGCCTAACACAATTAAAAACTATCCTTAAGCAATTCACTCCCATAGTATGTAATACTTATGGATTCCCTTGTGTAGCCCTATATATGATCAACCGAGTTTATAAACACACGTACTATGAAAAAAATTAGTTAAACTTAAAAACGCAACTCAAAATTGAAAATACACTTATCACACATAGACTGTAAATATCACACATGTACTGTAGCCATTATCCTTTGTGTGTCCCTGTAAATAAATGCAATGCACACAAGAGAGCAATTTATAGTGCACCTCAGTAATCCATATAATTTTCATTATGTTTGAAGTAGTGAAATATCACTAAATTACACTGCAAATGATTTTTCCTCATAGAACAATGTGTTACAAAATTGTTTTGTTTGACCCTGTAAATGAATAATAAATGCTTTGCATGCCATATTCTACAAAAAGCATGTTTTAATGCGTTTCATAATTATATATATATATTTCATCATGCTTTAAATGATGTAGCATCATCAAAATGCACTTGAAACGATTATTTCCCATTGACTTTAAAGTAATGGAATACTTTTGACTGTCCCTGTAAAAAAACTATAAATGCTACACACTTCAGTTGAAATAGAGAATATGCTATAGTAAACGACAATAACATACAAAAATTTTAGAGCAATCCGAGTACATTTATGCGAGTTAGAGCACGGCCTGACAAACCGAAGTCGTAAACACTTTTCAACTGGGTTGGAAAGTGTTAAAAAGGGTTAAAACATTCTCCTTGACAGATGATGATGATGATAAGATTGTCACTCAAGTAATTCTCACAAACTAAGGATCATGAAAGATTTCAAGATGAAGGAATGAAAATGCATTTTTTATCGGAATATGCAGTAGAAACAAGAACATCATATTACATGAATTATTTTTATGAGCATGCTTGCATAGTACTGTACCTTGGTAGAAAAAGAACCAGTATCTAAAATGACTAATTTTGATCTATGTTTACCCAATTATTTTACAATAGTCATTGATATTATAGAAAAACAATGTCCTTACTTTAATACTACTGTAATAATAACCGTTCTTCAAAAATCACCATTCTTTTCTTCCAAGTCCACCAAACACTTCACATCGATCATAAATACATATAACATAAATAAATAACAATGTCATCCCTGTAAATTATCTTTTCCAAAGCATTTTAAAAATATTAAATCAACTTTTTCTCAAAATGCCACAAACAGACATTTGCCCCTTTAAAAAATAAATACATAAATAAATCCTATATTAATGATTAATTGGGGTAAACCCCAAGTACAATTTAAAACAGTTTAAAATAATTATTAAAAACATTAAACTACACTTTTAGTGTCAAATACTGAAACAGACATCAATTGCTTCATAAACACATTAATCCTATGCAGTCTATTGTGTCTTTAGTATTACATTATAATGAAACATTTAAACTGAATATATATTTTAATTTTCATGCTTATAGAGGTTTATATGACAACAATTATTTTGAATAAATTCATATGATTACTTTCTCCAATGCTTTTTTTTTTATACAAATGTGTAATTTTTATTTAGTGCATACAATTCCCACAGATTTGAATAAAAAATCATATAATTCCTTTGCTTTAGTATTGGTAGCAATATGATAATATGAAAGATACTGTAAAAGCAATTCATTTAATCATAGCATCTAAATCTACCCTATATATATAAAATCCTAATGAAACAAATTTGTGAAACGATTTTATGAAACGAATTTATGAAACGATTTTATGAAACGACTGATTATGTTTCAGGGCTATTTTTAATAAAATATTAAACGCTTGATGGTGAAATTAATACCAATTGTCCATAAAAATCCGCGGATGTCAAATTTGGTAATTGAATTTTGAAATTGGAATTAGTTTTCGTGATATTAATTTTTTTCTAATTTTAATGACATTTCTGTAATGATGGCAACTAATTACTCAGTTTTTTTGTGACAAAAAAGGGGAAAAAATTGAAAAGGATCCCGATAGGGATTATTGATTTCTTTTTATTCGTCATTTTCAAATTGAAATTGAATTTATCTTTTATTTCAATCGATAATGAAGACAAGATTGTGATTAAATTATGTTTTTCAGGAAAATGTGAAAAAAAAAAAAATCACATTTCTATCGTCGTCAGGATTCAATCGTCTGTCAGCATTTAATTTAATTTATAAACTGAAAATGTTTTGAATAAATTCGTCCAAATGACGTCATTTATGTAAACGCAAAAGAAAGGAGCAAAAAAATATTTATACAATTTGTTTAGCGTAAAATGTCATTTATCCTATTTTATATATAATCAGAAGTAATTTGTATAGAAAAAACAATAATAATATACGTATAATTAAAATACGCATATAAACAAAAAAATCGTCGAATTTGTTTCCATGGCTGTTTATGTCATTTGGCACCAAATCTCACTTTCTGATGCCCGAATTGCGCCAAGCTTTTTAAAAAAAGCGCCAAGACCCCTATAATAGAAAAGCACCAAAAGCTCATTGGGTTTGTTTTCATAACTTTTGGCAACAAATCTATGTATATTAACGAATCTATCCCTTTTCGAAGCTCGAATTACGCCAAACCTAAAAGCAAAGGATCCTATACTGGAAAAGTACCCGATTTTTTTATGGACAATATTCAAGTGACATAACAAGGTATAAAATTATAATTGTTTAAATATGTCATCAATAGATGCCGAATAAATGCAGGCATGCATGCACAAAATATTTAATTAATTTTGTATGATAAATAATTATTTGAAATTCGTATATACATATTAATTAAAATAAATAATTTACATATTTAAAATAACATGAAAATATGCATGATGGCGCACTAAAATAGAGAGAAAATTAAAACCTGTTACTGAAAATGTCTATAACTTTTGGCTACAACAGTACTTTTCAATACCGTGGTTCTTAATGTTATTCACAAGCAGATGGAATTTTTCTCATCCTTAAACGCAAAGGAAGAATAGAATACAGATCGTTGTTATAAAAGTCCGAGAGGTAGCCACAATTTAAACCTAACCATTTTATACAAGCTGGTTTTCAAGTTGTAATTGATTTTACTTATCAATCCCGAAAACAGTCATCAGTTGTCGCAACAGCTGTGTATGAGGCCATGGTAATCAAAAAATGCCCCATTAAAACGTTAAAAGCATGGCAACCCAATTACAGATTTACCAATATTTTTAAAACAAAGCACGCTGTCATGTTTTTAGAGGCTTCGAAGTCTGAGCGGGGGTTGGCGAGCGCAGCTCGCAGGGGGTAGGCCCCCTAGTATTATTATAAAATTAAATGAAAAGAAATAATTAAAAGGTAAGTTATATTTAAATATGCTACCTCCTAAGCAAGAATTTAATAGATAAACCACTTCAAGTATGACTCTGACATAGATAATGGATATGTTCAAATGAAATACATTGTCTAATACTACTAAACAGTGGGCTACTAAGGGTTAAGCATTAGAAAGAATTAAATTGAATCCTGAATGTCCGAGATGAATTCTTGATGTTATAATAATTTTTAGACTTGTTCTATAACAAACAGTAATCTTGAAAGAAAAAACCCAGAATAAGTAATAGCTATAAGAATGTACATTGACATTTATTTTATGAAGATTTCAATATACAGCAGATTCCTGATTATTCAGCCTAGATTTTAAAAGAATTCTCTGGAATAAAATTGGGAATTACTTTGCTAAGGCTTTGTATGTAGCGTGTCCGCTAAGATCTGCAATTTTCCTACATGCCATGTGCTGTCACAGAAAAGGGCTAAAAAGGAGAAGCAGTCATTTATCAAACACTGTTTCAAAATTGAAAAACTGAAAGTTTAGATTCTTTTATTTCATGTCTTAACTTTTTGTATTTGTGTAATCATTTATCAATGAGCAGGAAAATAAGTTTAAGCCATTTATTTTGTCGAATTAGGCTTCAAATTTATATTAAAGTTTTGTTTATTTTAAAACTGTATGTACTGTATTGATACTGTACAGGGTATATGATTTTATGTTTCTTGCAATTAAGTTAGACATTATAAAAATATCTTAAAATGTACAATATTTTTATTCTTGAACTTCCTTTTTCTGTAATAAATTTTTAAAGTGGTACAGTACAGTAGATAACAAACATTTATAAAGTACTGGACTGTACTAAGAGATCAGAAAATATAAATAAGAACAAGTTTTGGTATAAAAAGTGTGTTTTCAATGGTATGGGTTGTATTACAGATGCATGGGTATCGGTATTTACAGAACTCTGTCTTCCTTATCTGGCCTGCCATTCTATCCCATTCGGCTGGATAGTTGAAAGTAGAGATAAAAATGCTATAAAAAAAAAGGGGGGGGGGGGAAACCCAGTTTTTTTCCAAAGGGGTTTCCATTAGAAAAAATTAAATTATATTTATAAAATAATGTATTTAAAATTTTATAATAGCAACATTGATAATCACATAATAAGATCACTAATTATAATTAAAATATAGATAAAATGCTTAAGTGATACAAAGAGAAACACAAAAGGCTTATATAAACCTTTTAATGATCTACATATGTTTCAGCGCTCATACGGCAGCATTTTTAAGATAAACAGCTATAAACAAATTTATAACAAACAAAAATTTGCGAGAATATTTTGTTTATCTTGTTTATCGTTATCTTGAAAATGGCACTGTATGAGCACTGAAACGTATGTCGATCATTAAAAGGTTTTTATAAGCCTTTTGTGTTTCTGTTTGTATCACTTAAGCATTTTATCTATATTTTAATTAGCAACATTGATATTTTTTATTTTCTTTCTTTTTTTTTTTTTTTTTTCATGTTCAGTGTTCCATGTGTAACATTAACTAGGAAAATAGATAATTAAATGCTACTTCTCTCATTAAAAATAAAATGTCATATGCAATTTTATATCAATTACACCAATTTGTGGAAATAGCAACGGTAAAGCAGTGTAATTTAGGATTATTTGAAAAAATCCTTTCTATTTATTACCATATGAATAGTTTTCCATAATCTGATAGTAATCACCAGAAATATTTAACTATTATTAATTGTTATTTTTAATAACATGCAGTTGAAATGATTTATTCTTTTCTGCTTTTATCTTAAATATAGATCTTTAGACTTGTGTAATTGTATTAATATACATAAGTTCACTGGACAAAAAATCAGTCACCCTTGCATAAAAGCACTACAATTTCATTATACTGACACAGATGGCATTGCAGAAGAGTCATGTAAGGAACTGAACCTGGAATGCTTCTCTATGATCATAGCAGTAATATGCAATGTAAGTATGTTGTTGTGAAGTACTAATTGGGGATGAAAGTCATGCCTAGTCAATCAAAAATTATTTCAAACTCAACATTTATTGCTGTAGTCAGTGAATGAAGGTCCATACTAATCTATTTCCAAGCAAAATGTGTGAAGGAAATTCTTTGGACTCTCTAACTTTCCAAGATGACAATACTTGTGTTCATAAAGCAGCATGTACTATACTTGACTGGCCATTACATCATTTGTTCTTAAACCCATAGAAAATCTCTGGGACATTATTTTGAACAATGAGTAAAACAGTTGTTTGGGGATAAACTGTTAATGGCTTTATGTGATCTACTCATCAGCAAGGGACATTAACTGCATATGACACGTATACTCCCTTTTTCACTGAATCCAGGCAGTGTTAAGCAATTTTAAAGAGACATCTTTAGTGGTTAACTTATTTTTTGTCTGGTGTGCTTATATATATATATATAAAAATCTTCTGGCAAAATTTACTTGCAAATAACCTATATAAGTTATGTATGCAAAAATTCACCCTCCCCCCTTACCTAAAAAAAAAAAAAAAAAAAAAAAACTATTATATTATTAATCTATTTATCTTATATTATTTAAAAGCTTCTATTTATATTAAAAATTATCAAAGAAATTAAAATAAAATTTATATTTTATCTTTATGGCAGTTTTCATTATGAATCAGAGTCTGAACTTATTGATTCTACACTGCTGGGAGATGAACATTCTGTTGGAACATTATGTTCTCCATTAAATAAAAACAAATTGCAGCAAATATTGGTTTATTTTTAGGTTTTAATGACAATTTAACTGAATCATTTAAGAAGTTGAATAATGTATTTCAAACAATGGTGTTAAATTAAGCAAGGAAAGCTATTCTGAGACTAAAGAATGAAAATTTAAAAAGTAAAAGTATTTTTATTGCTTTTTGTAATATATTCATATGAAGTGAAAATAAAACTTTATTAATGTACATAAATTTAAAAATGTTTAATATTTTATTTTTTCTAAAAACTATTCAGCTACAAGAAAAGTTTATACTTGTGAGGGAAAAAAAATACTTATTTTAAAATTTCTGGAAGTTTTACATCACTAGTCTGTAATCTACCACACATATAATAAAGTTTTTAAAAATGGCATAGGTCTTTATTCATAATATCAACTGACACTAAAAATATCACATTCATAAGTTCAAAAAGTTTAAAATACACATGAAATAATAAGTAAAAAAAAATTAAATGTTGATAATAAATGAACCATTTAACATAAAATTTCATTAATTGCCTTACTTTTGAATAATACTAAAACAAATGGAAATAAAATAAGCAAATGAAAATTATGATAAAACAAAAACATTTTTTTTTTAACTTATAACATGGAAGCTCTAATTACAATGGAAGAGGAAGGATTGTTAAGTACAATACCATTATAAAAATGACTTAATCAAAAACATAAAATGACTAATCTTATGCATAATTTAAATAGTAGAAAAGTGAATTCATATTGTACACCATATGCATAATGATTTATGATGTACAAAATAACTTTTGGCTTTAATAATTTGTTTTCAAAAAAGTATTTAAGAACTAAATACCATAATATTCACAATTGGTAGCTAACATCAAATATTCATTGATTGAACTTTATCAGCCTATTGAAACAAGTATAAAACAATTCTTCTTCAAACCTTTGTAGAATAAATATTACAAAGCAATAACTTGTAAACAGTAGATTCTTTTCTTTTACCTACACATCACTAACTTTATCAAATGGCCACTAGAACTACTGCATAGATTTGTATTCTGATATACAAGTGAAAACAAATCACATAATCCAAGCATGAACACCAAAAGAGCTCAAGGGTGCTGGGGAGGCATTTGCCCCCCCCCCCTCCCCAAGAAATTTGATTTTCCAGAATGCATCAGCCATCACAGGTCAGACTCAAAAATACATTTTGCAAAATTGACAAAAGCTAAAATAACTTGTCAGATTTGACTAAAATAGAAACATTATCATTAACTAAACACTTTAGACACAAACATTAATAATTAACGATAATATTTGCATAATATTGCAACATTCTCAAAACAAGACACATTTTATCATTAATAAGTAATTTGGCTAATTTAAAAAATATATATGAGAATAAAACTGTATCAACTGCAGATGAGCACAACAAGAATAAACTTTGCCCTCCCGCCAAAAAATCCCAATGAAATTGTGCTCTTAAGAGCTTAGGAGCAAATAACTGCAGTTTAAACAAATTAATCTAACTTCTTTAAATAATCTATGTCTCAATTATTATACTATACCCCTAGCCAAAATTATAAAGAAACTAAAAATTGTAGAGAATCATTAGTTTTGCGCATTTCTAAGTATTAATAGACATTGTATAACATGTAAATCCAAAGAGCTTGCTAATTTTTATTAAAAAATGTAAAACAAGAAAAATATTGCAATTTTTTAATGGGCAGATATTGCTTATAAGTTCAAATAGATGTGATTTTAACAAGAAATGCAACCAACTTTATTTTGCAGACACTGAGTCAATGAGCTCATGATTTCTAATGAATGAATATTTTTTACCATTACATAGAAAAGTTCCCCATTGCACTCCATTTTTTTTAATAATGTTCATATTGTATAGCCACGATTTGCGGAAGAATAGAAATGTTGCATGAACTTGTCAAAATAAAGGAGGAACAGTCATGGTTCGGGTGCTGTGTCAGCTCAAGATAGAACTTATTTAATTATTGTTTTTAAGAAGATGAACTAAAAGTGTATACCCGTATTTTAGAAACACAAATTTTAGCATATGGTGACTTTTAAGTAGGTGAAAAATTAGCTTTCCAACAAGATGATGTATAGTGCCATACCTCAAAAGCTTTTAAAAAGTGCTTTAATAGTAACAATATCCCATTATTTGATTGGCAACCTCAACTGCATAATATGAACATTTTAAAAAATTAATGGAGTGCAATGGTTAACATTTTTTTTTATGTAAATGGCAAGCATTATTTATGCATTTCAGACACTGGGGGGAAGCTATTAACAATCTCCAAGCAGCTATTCCACCTCATAATTATCAAAATCTGGTACAAGCATGTTGAATCGTATGGCCAAGTGTCTCCAAAATAAAGGTGGTTACATTTCTTATTTAATATTGGAATTTATATGTCCTTATAATTATGACCATTAAAAAATTTTAATGTTTTATACAGTAACCCCTCATTATATCGTGCATTCTGCTATTTTGCTCTATTTTAATTGTCCCCTAATAAATTTATTTTCTTGAAAAAGCATATAAAACTTTTGAAATGTCGAAATCTAAGAATTTAACTGAAATACAATTGGTTAATTTTCATTTTCCAGTGGCAAGCAGATAATCAAAGTAAGTAATAAACATACAACTGGATTCTTATTTTCAGAAAATACTATAAAATGTAAGTAAAGTGTATACTGTATATGTAGGGTTTTGTATTATTTAAACGTTTTACCGTCTCTTTTGTGTTGAACTTGTAGCTTGTTTGAACAAGTATTAAATCGAAAACCTCGTAGCTAAATTTAGGGCTCTTCATTTTTCATTTATAGACACTCTTGTTGCCCCGTTCAGTAAATCGTGCTTTTTTCTTATCTCCCAAGTAGCTCGATATATCGAGGGGTTACTGTATTTAAAAATTTTTTTAAATAACTAAAAGTGATTTTTGAGTTAGTTCACTTTGGATTATAAATACATATTATATAATGCTTATTAATACTTAGAATTGTATACAATTTGCGATTCTGTACATTTTTTTTAGTGTTTTAATAAATTTGGCCAGGAATGCAAAATTTATGAAAGAATTGTATTAGTATTAAAGCAATCACTGGATAAACATAAGGAATGAATTAGAATGATATTCTTACATTAAAATACTATTGCAACCCTTTATGCTCCGATGGTACTTTTAAGTACCATTAAAGAAAATTTAATATAAAATTTATTTTAATTCATCTATTAGTAAAAGTAAATTTTACTTTTCATATAAAATGCTTTACTCAAATCACATTTAGAAAGCACAGTGAAATAATCTAAGCTAAATATTTTTTAAAGTGGATATTTTCTCAAATGTTTACATAGGTGTAGCTCCTATTAAAAAATGTTATATGAAAAATTTGCAATTACAAAAACCTTTCCATTTGTTGATAGGATCACAATGCATTTATTTACATTGTTTTTATAAGAATTGTGATATTTCCATAACAGTAATTTTTGTTAATTAATCTAATTATTCTTATAAATATTTTACAAAAAATATAATTACTGACTTATTAAATCAGTTTTAATGAAAAAAGTATCTAAATTTCATATTATGTAAATTTTCTAATATATCTTCAGACATTAAGGAAGATAATTGATTTGAAGTAGAGCAATTTCTTGATTCATAATTTGGGGCATAAAGGGTTATTTACAATGTTTCCATGAGACTAACACACATTATATAAAGATAACAGCAAAAGTTGGAAGGATTTCAATCTGTAACACAAATCAATGTTCTTAATTACAACATTTAAGGTCATATAATGTTTTGGTCCTTATATACTATTTATGAAAGTTCATCAAAACATATTAACAAAACTAACACATATGAACAAAAATTCATTGTCACTACAATCTTTAGATTCATACCACATAAAAAAGCTAAATTTTATCTATGTTGTAAACTAATGCAGTTTCTCAATCAAGAAAATGGCATTATAATGCTCTTTTGCACTTGTCACAAGATGAAGAATGCAACAGAGGATCACAGTAAGTACAGTTCTGATATGCTTGTCGTTTTTGGTAATGTTTAGAATGAGTTTCATTGTAATAAATGTAATCCTCCTCCTCCTCTTCTTCTGTTGTGCTTGGCTCATATTCAGGTATAGCTTCTTTAGCATAAAAATCAAACTGTTTAGATAATGGGGCGATAAAAAAAACTTTATCCTTTGAATAAAGTTCCATAATGGGATGAGCACACAATCTGTTAACCTATAATTAAAATGATATATAAGCATGTTTAAGTGAAATATAAATACTGTAATAATGAAAATTTTAAAATAATACTGGAACAGATAAACTCTTAAATGTATGTACAATTTTAAAACTAATACAATTTTAAAACTAATACTATAGTTAAACGAAAGAAAGAAATTGATACAAAATTTTTACTCAATCACTAAACATTTAGTATAAAATCTCTAAACTATCTAATACAGGGTGCAAAATTTCTATCCATAAGGTTGCCAACCACTAGTGACCAGAAATTTGAGGCTGATGATTAGAAGGTAGCACATGTGAGTATAAAATCGTTTCAGATATCGAAGCAACATTTTACTTGCTAAAAATTGATAATCATTATCAAATCATGGGCTCAACCTTAATAATTTTTATTAACAGATGATGGGTTTTATAGTTATGCAAATCTAATATTTGTTACTGACAGGATAACTGTAATAAAGAGATAGCAAATGAAAAGAAAAATGTCCAAATTACATCTTCAGATGAAGAATAAAGACTTTTTAACTGGTACATCTTGGTGAGTGCCTTCAGACTTGAAATTTTGAGGCCTGATCTAATAAATACTGAAAATGCAATTTTTGTAGAAAGCATGTAAAGTGAATCTTTTAATCAAATTTTCACCCAGAAACAAATTTAAGCTACTTATGTACTACAAATTATAGCCAAGTTGGCTTCATCTATGGCAATTTATTTTTGGTCACTAAATTTGGCGATATTTCAACAAGTGTCACCAAGTTTGGTGACAATTTGATACTAGCGGATATGAATATATAGTTTTAAGGATATGAGAATTAGAGCAATGGTTACAACAATGAAAAAAAAAATTACAAGAAATCATGTTCACTAAAACTTATAAATTAAACAAGTTTATGGAAGAATCCCTTATTTTTAATCTTTTGTCTTGTTTCAAAATGTCAGCTGAATTTCAAACTGCTATATCTCAACCATTTTTTAAGACAGATGCAAAACTAAAAATGCTCTAGAATCGTTCTATCAAGGCTGAATACTTATAGGAAAAAACGTTTTGGATTTTTAATTTCTTTGTATATCTTTTTGAATTTGAAATCTGTAAGTGGCTGCCACTTTGAAACAAGATGGCAGATGAAACTGGCTAACAAACTCAGTCAAAGACCTTAGTAAGTACTGTACACGGTCACATCCAAACATCACAGTCAGTCCCTTCTTAGTCACATCCAAAACTGTTCATAAATAAAAGGGCTACATCATGACAAAAAATGAATATATATCAACAATTGAATGGGGATGGTTTTGGGATCATTATTTGTGAAAATGTACCAAAATTTTCTGGAATTGCTTTCCTCTGGATGGCTGCAATAGGCACTTCTTACTTTTTGTAATGGAAGGTGACTAAAAACTAAAGATTATATAATGTTTGTAAGATGGCTCTTTCTCAACTATTTTTAATCTTTCGCAATTTGCAGAGTAAGTGCCTTTCTCTCTTAAGGCTGCTCATCAGTAAACTTCCCGATTCTCCTCGCTAATGTTAATCCAATGGGCGTAGGATACATTCGTATTTTTGAAATATCTCCTCAGGAAATTAATATTTTTAACTTCTGTTTCCTGTGTACTGTTCTTAAAGAATGTCTCTTTTTTTCTTAGTTATCAAAATATTTCTAAACTATGTGCTTAATTTATATTTGTATGTGTTAAAATCTTAGCAAAACTGAATAAGAATTTAACATTTCATATAAAATTAAGTATATATTTTAGAAAAAAATTGACAACTAAGAAAAAAGGAGACATTCTTTAAGAACAATACAAAGAAAACAGAAGTTAAAAATATTAATTTTCCAAGGAGATATTTTAAAAATACGAATGCATCCTACGCCCATAGGAATAACATTCGCGAGGGGAATCAGGAAGTTTACTGATGAGCAGCCTTAAATGCTTTTCAAGGATAACCATAGAACTACCCTATATTTATTTCTAAAAAACATTTATGGAAGTAATTGTGATTAGAAGAATTGTGTTATTGATATCTATTGATCTCTCATGCAAGATAGATGATAATTATTTAAATTAAAAGCAATCTTAAAATTTGTTAACATTATTTTAATTTAAAATGTAAATATTAAAAAATAAGAAGTAGTAAACTATTTACAGTAATAAATATGCTTGTTAATATGCTTCCAGAATTGAATCAATTTGTGAATCTTTGAATGTCACAGCAAGAAAAGATCGATCAATGTTAATCATTTACCAAACAAATATGATAATAATGTAATTCAGAAACCATGTCAAAATGCTTTGCTAAACATACTACAAGAATATCTGAACTTAGATCTCTTTGAAAACTATGTAAATTTATTATCTTAGCAAAATAAATATCTATCGAGATCCAGCTCACTTATATCAAATGGCAATACCACCACAAATTACTCATATTCATGGATGAAAATAAGTAATTGAGTAAAAATGGGATAGAGAAAAATATCAGCAGATACTTCTAATCAGTTATAAACACACACATATTTTTAGTCAGGGCTGTGGAGTCGGTGGAAAAAATGACTGACTCTGACTAACATTGACTGTTGGGTAGGTCCCTATTATTCAGATTGCTTCATTGCTGCCATTTGTTTTGAAATAGTAGTAGTCGCTTTATTAAATTTGTCATTAAATAAAGGAAATATTACTATTTGAAAAAGTGGCAGCAATGAAGCAATCAGAATAAAAAAAAAAATACTCAACTGGCAACACTGCAACCTACTGGCACATTCCTGTTTGACCTTGAAGCATATGATGTGCATATCAACCAATAATGTCTTCACCTCCCCCCCCCCCCCCCCGTTTTATTTCTTTGGATGAATCATGGGCATAAGCTGTGATAGGTAGTTGAGACCAGGACCCAGTTACTGCAACAGCAGACTTCCAACAGTATTTTAGTATAAAAATTTTCGCCTTTTTTTAAACACAGAATTTTTTTTTTTTTAATGAAGCAAAAATTGTCTTATAAAATGCCTGTGGAACTTTCCCCCTGCATTAATCAACTTTGGTCAAGACTAAAAATATTTTGAACCTCCCCTCTCCTCCCAGATATTCTATGTGCACTCACACAAAAACACAATGTGCATTAAATTTTATGTAAAAACTGTATGTAAAATATTTATATGCATGTAAATTTGAAGTTATTAGATAGAAAGAACAGTTGAAATCTAATAATTCTACCAAAATTTACTTTGAACAACACACACAAAGATCAATCAGTTGAATCCAAACAACATATATTATGTTGGTGTCATTTGAAGACAATAACCAAAATATTTTATTCCAAATGTGGGGGACAATACCAAATATGGATGAAAGGACGTTTAATTTTGGTTTATATCCATTCCAGCAGACCCAAAAATAAAAGGCAAAAATTTTACAATTTAACACTAGAATGACGGAAATTTTACACAAGTTTCATAAAAATATTTCATACCAGAATTTTTATTTAGGATTTTTAACTTATTTATTTAACTTATTTTTGTGCAGTGTATATTTAACTTATTGTATGAAGAAATATCCAGCTCGAATCGACATTTTTACTTTTGGTAGGAGCCAAAATGGCTCCTCACTGTCGTTCTGCTGTTAACACGTTTGCTACTGAGGATACAAACGTGGTGTTGCTTGGTCACTCATTTGACATTCCATTTTTAATCCAAAATTATGAATTCATAACGGAAATTTTGAAAGAAGAATTTTTATTTTATGTAATCACAAAATGTCTGTCATTAAATAAAGCAAATATAACTCTTAGTATTTTCTGGAGTGAATTCGAAATTTCTGAATAAAATAAAATTTTGTTAATTTTAATCTGGTAATGAACTTGTTAAGTATCATTTGGAGCCTCCAGAACCTGAAAAATTACAAGGAAACTTTAAAGAAGAAAAAAAGTGAAGATTTTACTATTTTGGCATTAATTTTGTTCTTACAGCTCCGTAAACAAAAAAGGCAACAGTTTTATATTTTCAGCATTATTAATTGTACAATTTTTGGTCCTGCAGACCCGAAAAATACAAATACTGAAATCTAAAGAAGTAAACAAAATGGAAATTTTACTATTTCGGATCTCGCTGACTTGGAAAAGAAAATGTAAAAAGTTGCAATTTTGGAGTTATATCGTGTCTTCCAGACCCGAAAAATTCCTATGTAAGGGAAATAAAGATGAAAATTTTACTATTTCGGAAATAATTCAAGTTCTGCAAATTTGAGAAAAAACAGTGAAAATTTTATATTTCCAGCATTAATTTTATAATTTGGGGTCTGCAAGACCCGAAAATCGAAAGGAGAAAGATAACAGAAAATTTTCTATTTCATCATTATTTTGGGTACTGCACTCAGGGAAAAAAAATTGCAATTTCACATTTTTTTGGAGGTTCTGTGCACATGAAAAAAAAAGGAGAAAATTGACAATTTCGATATTACTCCTGGTCCCACAAACTCAAAGAATCTGAGGGAAAACAAGAAAAAAAAGGTTTCTATTACAATGATATTTTGGGCTCTGTAGACTCCAAAAATAGCAGAAGTTTCCAATTTTCATATTACCTCGGGTTCCGCAACCCCCCAAAAACTGAGAGAATGGACCATATACTAAATATGAACTAGAGTTTAAACTAAAAACAGTTTTCATATATGCTGTACACTGAGCGGTATATTGGGCATGTTAAACCTGGGTTGCCTGGTGTATATATATAGTCCACAAATAAAAATAATAATTTAGTTTATAACTTTAAAATTACATAGAATTGGTTTAATTTCATTACAAGCTATCGAAAAAAGAAGTCTGAGTCTGCCTATTTTTTAGTGACTCCGACTCTTTTGCCCAAAAATGGGCCTGACCCCGACTCCACAGCCCTGGTTTTTGTTAAAGGGGGTGGGGGGACCAGAGAGACCTCACTTTATCATACACTTACAGGGGATTTATTATTTTCAATCACAATCACAAAAAGTATTTTATGTTTACATCTCTCAATACTTTTTTTACTTCCTAATTCTTTCAAATATAAGGGAGGGGGGGGGGGGTTGTACCCAGTGTACACATACGTCAACTAATATATATATATTTTTTAATTTCTAGTATTTGTATTCGTCATTTTTTCATGATCTGGGTGATTTTATCCTGAATCCTTCGCCATTTTTTCAGTTATCTAAAGCAATATTTATTCTATCTGTAATTTAAATAAGAAATGACTTGCTCTTATTCATTAAACTTTCATGTTCACAATAAGGAAATTCCCAAAAAAATCATTTATAAAAAAAATTCCTCCGAAATCGCCTTTAAAATGTTAGTTATAATTCTGTATATCTAAAAAACAAATTATCATTAAATAATTTTACTAAATTATCCTTATTTTTATCATAATAGCCTTCAAAGACATTTTCGCTGCGCCGAATTGAGCCGCGATGAATTGACGCTGCGCCGAATTGTGCATGATGAATTGTTCCGCGATGCCTTGTGCTAGATGAATTGACGCGACACCAAAAATAACATACTTAAAGTTAAAGGATATGCAGAACAATAATAATATAATATAACATAACTTAACAGAATAATCAATAGAAATGTAGTATGTAAAACTTATCATCATGTTAACATCTAAAATACTTTGTAATATATTAGATAAGTTCTTTAGTCAAATATGTAGCTTTTATAGTTTGTTTACAGGGCAAAAGCAAAACATGCAAAACTTGTCATCTGAAATATCTTGCAAGTAATGACTTCATTAATCAAGTTTGTAGCTCTTATAGTTCATTTACAGGAACACACAAAAGCAAAACATACAAAACTTGTCATCATGATAACGTCTTAAATACCTTGCAAGCATCTTTGATGATTATAATTAATTAAATCCAAATCTTTGTTATGTACATAAACAAAAATACACACCTTTATATAGTGTTTTAACATAGGATAAATCCTATACACAGCTATTGCTAATGAATACTGGTTTTTATAAGGGAATGAAGAAACAACTGCATAGTCAATAGCAGGGAATATCTGTATCTTAAAACCAGCTTGTATCAGTTTTGTATATAGACTTTCGTCCATGTTTTCAGAGAGAACTACTCCAACAGATGAACCGACTTGACTTCTTGTTTGCTTAAAAAAAATAAAAATTTGTATATAACAACAGCACAGTTTAATTAACATAGAAACATAATGAAAAAGACAATAACTGTACAATAATAAATAAATTTATAGCATTGTGAATGCATAAATTTATTTTACTTATTCTAATCTATATATGTTTATTTAAAATTGAGAAAGAATTGAATATTATAACAAAAAAGGAGTCAGTCAAAGAAGAATATCATTTAAAAGGGACAGAGTATGCAATATATGTAAGTATGATGCATGTACAAGGCTCCATAAGTATAATCTATCTAATATTGATTTGCACGCACATATAATAAATACCATACATTATATAAATCATTTGAAAAGAAAGTCAAATAATTAGTTCATATCAAATAATAGTTTAAAATTGAGAAAGAATTGAATATTATAACAAAAAGGGGTCAGTCAAAGAAGAATATAATTTAAAAGGGACAGTGTATGCAATATATGTAAGTATGCAGGGTCGGCCCAAGAGGCGTGCAAAGTGTACGACTGCACGGGGCGCCAAGTCGCAAAGCGACTTAAGGGGTGCTCAAAAGTCAAAAGATCACCCATAAAAAATAATTTTAGATTCCGCATTTTTCTTTTTCATTTTTTCCATGCTGCAGTCTGTGGGAGTGGCTCTACCTTGGGTTTAAATAACAGTTCAAGGACACTGAAATCTTCCCATACAGACCATATGTCCGGTTCCTTTATCTGAGAAAACGAGGCTATTAACACTCAAATTACAACATAACCAAACCTCTATTCAACAGCAGGACTGAGGGAGGTTAATTAATTACTACTGACATTTTTACGATTCTGAACTCTTTCTTCTCCCGCTGGTCGGTCGACTCTGGACTGTCCCCTTGATGCAGCCGACAGTGGCAAGTGTCCTTTGGCAGGTAACATCTTGTAGTTGCAGACAATTGTACAAATTACTTATTCTCGTTTTTTTGTATTAAACAATATTAATTTAAAGATTATACTCAAAATGCCGTGCATGAAAAAATCGGGAAATTATTACAGGATCAAGAGGGCGGCAAAAAAAAAGAAAGAAAAAGTAAAAACCATGATGAAAAAAGGATATAATCGGAGCACCAAATCTTTTGTCGAAGACGCAAATGAAAGGTTAATAGAGGTAAATTTCTCTAACTAAAAATTATACATGTAATTAATCTTATTAAAAAATTAACTTCAGCACATCGTTTTATTTAGCTATTTTTAATTTAATCTGTATTAAATCAATAATAGTGTAATAGTATTTCAATACACGGCCGAATTTAGGAATTTTTCAGTCGCAAGCATTTTGGCGCCCCCTCCAATCCTTTTCCAAAATAAATGTATACAGAGAAGTTTTCAATCCATTCCCCTAATTTTTATTTTAAATATGAAATAATTGTTAAGAAGCATATTTATCTTAATATTTTTATATTGCTTTCTTTAGAAATGGACCTACTGTAATCGCTTCGTTTTTATCTATCTATATATAATCCAGATCTTGTTGACACGATAATGTTCGAAAATTGAATCATTTCGAACCTAATTGGAACAGTGTATTGATCTTACAAGTACCTTGGATCTGGGTCATTAATCAAGTATGTAAATCTTATAGTTTACAGAAACACACAAAAACAAATTTTGTCATCACGATGTCCGAAATATTGAACCAATTCAAATATAATTGGGACAGTGTATAAATCTTACAGGTATCTTAGATGAATTCGTTAATCAAATATTATTCTCTGGCGCCCCTAAGCAGTCCCTTAATGGAAAAATCACACCCTGTTTAAAACAAACAGTATAAAATTAACGAATATATCTTTATTTTGGGTCGTCCGATTCCATGACATTTTTTCCTAAATTTCGTTATTTGTTTTTTGTACCAAAGGACGAACCAAATCTTTTGGCGCCCCCTTCTACTCTTGTGCCCAGGCCTCTCTCCTCCCTAGGCCTTGCTTCAATAAGACAATGTGAAATGCACCACAAATAAGTTTAAAGTCAAAACATTTATTGATATGAAATTAGGACTATGTAAATATTTTTCCTGGTCCGTACTTTCTTTCTTTTTTTTTTCTCAGGAAATAAAGGAGATAAATTTAGTTCATTTTAGAAAAAGACATTTTTCTAGTTCAAATTTTAGAAAAAAAAATCAGACAACGTCGATGGAAACTTATTCTTAAAGAGTGATGTTATTAACATTGAAGAAAACAATGCATTGTAAAATTTTTGTGAGGTCAGTTCATCCTATTAATTTTAATATTTATATTTTTTAAGAAACATATCGATGATTTAAAATTGTTTTTTTTTCAATCTATTCTGAACAGCTTTTTCAAATAAGAGAGAGAAGGTTTATTTTAAAAGTCGTGTAAGGCCAAAATCCAAACTGGCTGCTTTTTAGCACATTTTTTATCTCAAACGTGTCAAATTGGCAGATGCTCTTATTAAAAAACTAATGTAATCGAACAGTTTTTCGGTAAAAGCAGAAGAATTTTCAAAAAATGCCGTCAAAGTTGGTGTTTTGAACCAAATTTCCGGACACGACAGCGCAGGAAAGAAAAAAAAAACTGCTGTCCTGAGATAAAAATCACTTATAACTCAAGATGCAATTCTTTTAACAAAAAAAAAAAAAAAAAAAAAAAAAAAAAAACTTTTGATTTCATATCACATCAAAAGACATACCTGCAATCTCGTGCTTTTATACTTAAAAACGAGTCAGAAAATGTGTCAGATAGTTTTATGTTGTTGAACGGGGAAATATATTTTAAATCTTTTTATATTTAAATTTATATGAAAGATAAAACCATGAAACTTTGTACATTGTTTCTCAGCTATAGTTTTGTGTTGTTGAGCAGGGAAATATTTTTTTATCAAGACTTTTCATATTTAACTTTATATGAAAGATAAAACCATGAAACTTTGTACAAAGTTTTTCAGCTATGTAATCTTTAAATTGGTTTCAGAATTTTTTATTTAAAGTGTAATTTTTTTTAATTTGTTCCTCGTAGTAAAAAATACCCATAAAAAAAAAAGTATGTTCTTTTAAAAATTTGTAATTTTTTTTAAATAAATATTTCTGTAGATCCCTTAGTCAAATCAATATTCATAATTTTCACATCAAATGTGAAAATGTATCCAAACAAAAAAAAAAAAAAAAAAAAAAGAAATTGAAAAATAGAATATTTTAGAAATGTTTAAAAAAAATAATTCTCTTTAAAGAATTTACATTTAAAAGGGAATAGATATATAAATTTGTATTTCAAGAAAATAAAATTAGAAAAATATAATTATGAATATAAAGTAAAATCATATTTATAAATATTTTGTTTCCCGGCCATCACACCTTTTTTTTTTTTTTTTCAAAATGTAGCTAAATTTTTTTGTTAAAGCTTAAAAGAAGAATGGAATAAAAGTACGTAACTAGACGTAACTAAGATGTAACTAGACGGGGATTGGGGGGTTAGGGCCCACCCCAGAATTTCAAATTCAAGTGAAAATGTTATGATACTGATTACTCAAAATTTTAATTTACAAATATTTGAAAGATTAGACAAACAAATACAATTATTTCTGATTTCAGAACTAATGTAATCAAAACGAGTACACAAACATAAGTGAATGTGTGTGTGAGGGAGGAGGGGGGAGTCAAAAGGAAAAGCAGTTGTGGCTTGAAGCAATAGGGAGCCAGAAGAAATAAAATTAAATAATTTCTGAAGGCTTCGAATCTGAGCGAGGGTTATCTTTTTTGTCACGAGGGTGATGGTAAATAATCAGTTCTAAGAATTCCAGTTTAGTAGTCTTTCAACAAAGCTGTAAAATATTATGTGCTATGGTCAGAGCCGCTTAGAGAGGGGACACTTCGGGTAGGGAAATGACCAATATAAGTATTTCTAAGAAGTGATAATTAATCTCTTTCGGGAAAACTAGGATATAGTTGTCAGGTGTTGGTCCAGGAGTAGGTAATAAGAACATCTTGGCAGGGGCATCCTTTGAGGAAGGACGAATTTTTTGCAGCTTCCCTGTGGCTTCAAGCGTGTGGGGTAATTTCAGTTTCCATGCATAATTATCAGTACACAAATAAATTATGTAGTTTAAAATACGGGAAACTTTTTTTTGTGGTTCTGCCACGTAGGCCTATGCTTCAAGTTCCAGAGTGTATATTTTGTGAGTAAATTTCTCCTTATCAGATCTTTGAAATTCTGTATAAATGGAAGAGCTTTGAGGAAGATGTTACGTGACAAAAATGAAATTGCGAGAAAATTGAAATAAAATTTTTTTGTCGTAAATTTTCTTGTTTTTAAGTTATCCAGAATCTATGATGGATTTTGAAAATAAAATTTTGGTAATATGCTTTCTAAGAATATAAACATCAGATCGGATGATTTAAAAAAAAATTTTCTGCCCTTGCCTCTCAAAGCAGAGGGGGGGAGGGGGGGAGGAAGGCAATTGGTTGTCTGTTTGGAATCAGTCTCTTTGCCTCGTTTTTGTCCACGTCCTATAGATGCAGATTCTCAAAATTTGGAAGGCGTCACTGGCTCTTAAACCCAAAAAATCCAGTGGCCACAATTGTAAAACAAACGCATAAAAACAATAGTGTTTATATAGGGTAAAAAAACAAAAAAAACTCAGGAATTCGAAGTGTAAAGTAATTTATTTAATATAAACAAGTGTACAACAAAATTTGAATATTAATTAAATCTTAAATCATGTGCAGTCAGAAGATAAAGTTGGGCAAGATACGGTTAAAAAAAATATGTATAAGCTAAGCAATTGTGATAGCGGGGAATATCAGAAAAACAATTTTTTTTATTTTGATTTTGCCAGACAAAAGTGCATATGAAAGAGAATCTGAATTTGTGAGATTATTTTGCACTATAAAAATCAAAACACACTTCAAACATTTGTTTATATATATATATATATATATATATATATATATATATATATTTAAATCACCGTCTATGTAAAATTATCAGATTGCTATTCAAATACATTTAACAGTTTGCTGTGTTAAACAGATCATTCTGAAATGTTATTAAAATATAACAATAATATTGGTTAGGTGTTTTGGTCTTAATCTTTAAAAAAAAATCTCAACATTTCACAATGGGGACTGGGAATACCAGAAATTGGTTACTTTTAAATCACATGGCGACTTAAATACCGAAAGTTAGTGGCCACAGCAAAAAATTTAGTCGCCACGTGGCGACTGGCGACCGTGAATCTGCACCTATACCACGTCCCCAGATTATTATGTCTTATTTCAATCTGAGATCGTAATATTATATAGTAAAACTGCTATTTATTGTAAAATTAAAATTTCCCTTTTGAAACATTTTATTATTTAAAGGACATTTTATAATAAAAAAAGAGATTGCATTTTAATGTCTTTATGTATTCTTTAAATAATACTATAAGTAATTAGTATTTAGTAATAGTATGTTTAAAAGTAATGAATATATAAAAAGTTAAGAATAATCCAAGAGTATTTCCTTTTTTCGAGTTTGGGGGGGGGGGGGGGACGCCCGACGGATACTCGCACGGGCGCCAAAATACCATTGGGCGCCGGCCCTGTAAGTATGATGCATATGTACAAGGCTCCATAAGTATAATCTATCTAATATTGATTTGCACATATAATAAATACCATACATTATATAAATCATTTGAAAAAAAGAGTCAAATAATTTGGAATCATCAATAAATCATTTGGAAAAGAAAGTTTTGTTTGTTTTTGTCCTTTTCTTCCACCATTCTGGAAGAAACCCAACTCTGACATAGAAATTGGTGTTGAATTCAGGGGGGGGGGGGTGACATTCTCTCCCCGGAGCATTGAAATATCACCCTGGAAGATTTGAAACTTTATGTTTTTAAAGGCTAAAAAGGGAAATTTACCCTCCCCCTCCCCCCCGGAACTCTACAATGTCCCCCTGGAGCCACAGAAATCACTCCCAGAGAAAAGGGTCTGAATTCAAATCAAACTATGAAATTTCTAATACGAACACCTAATTTTGACATCATATTTGGATTTTCCAGTAAATTTCACTTTAGGAAACCAAATGGGAAGACATTCAGTAAAGTAGTTTAGGAATTATGGCTATTTAAAAATTTAAACTCCTAATGTTAAATTTATTTTTAATAATAGTTTTTTAAAAAATTACAATACAGATAGTTTTTTAAGTATGACTCAAAAACAGCTTGGCAGAAAGAGCTCCAAATTTGGATCTGTATATTTAAAGCTTATGGATATCAATTGTTGAAATTTTTATATGTTACATGTCATATATTTAAAAAAAAAAAAAAAAAAAAAAAAAAAAATCATAACCTATGTATTTAAAAAATGTTTTAACAGAAATCAGTTTCTAAAAGGTTCAAATATGCAAACCCAAAATTACAGCTCATTCCGCCATGTAATTTTTGAGTTATGCTAAAAAAACTACCAGCATTGCAGTTTTTAGGTATATTTCGTAAGAAATACTACCTATTACATTCTCACCTAAGTTGGAAATTTTGAAAAATTTTTGCAGATCTACGTCGATCATGACTCCCAGAACCCAAAACCACCCCCAGTTCAAAAGTTTATATATGTATATCTATCTATCTATGTCACTTTTTTCTGACCACGATAACTGGAAAAATTCTGCATAAATCTCTTCCAAACTGATACATAAAATCAAGGGTCATAAAATCTCGGTCAAGTTCGTTAATGGGCAAAATCGAACCAAGGGGGAGGGAAATGGGGGGGCTTTTTGTGAAAACAGAAAAATCCTCATAATTTCTTTATTATTATACGTATCGAATCCGTTTAAAATTATTATTACTTCTAGGAAAAGGGCCGAAAATTTATGTATGACAGATTTTTGATATAATTAAAAATGGCCCCAAGGGGGGGGGAAAAAAGGGGGGTTTTAGAAGAAAAAAAATCATAGCTTCGTCAATTCACAATATATCAAATCCGCGTAAATTTATTATTAATCCTCTTAGTACTATCTAAAACTTTTATATTGACAAGTTTTTTATAGGACCAACCGTTATAGCAAAAAAAAATTAAAAACAAAAAAAATCCCTGCCGGCTCCGCCTGCAAACAAGTTATTTTTCAAAGTAGGCGGTTCCAACTCCCGCATCTTTTCGAAACTGATAAATAAAGTCAAGGGGCATAAAATCTCGGTCAAGTTCGTTAATGGGCAAAATCGAACCAAGGGGGGGCCTTTTGTGAAAACAGAAAAAAACCCATAATTTCTTAATTATGATACGTATCGAATCCGTTTAAAGTTATTATTACTTCTAGGAACAGGGCCAAAAACTTATGTATGACAGATTTTTGATATAATTAAAAATTGCCTTAAGGGGGGGAGGGAAGGGGGGTTTTAGAAGAAAAAAAATCATAACTTCGTCAATTCCCAAAATTTCAAATCCGCTTAAATTTATTATAAATCCTCTTAATATTATCTAAAACTTTTATACTGACAAGTTTTTTATAGGACCAACCGTTATAGCAAAAAAAAATTAAAAACAAAAAAATACCTGCCGGCTCCGCCTGCAAGCAAGTTATTTTTCGAAGTAGGCGATTCCAACTCCCGCATCTTTTCGAAACTGATACATAAAATCAAGGGGCATAAAATCTCGGTCAAGTTCGTTAATGGGCAAAATCGAACCAATGTGGGGGGGATGGGGGGGACTTTTTGTGAAAGCAGAAAAAAACCCCATAATTTCTTAATTATGATACGTATCGAATCCGTTTGAAGTTATTATTACTTCTAGGAGAAGGGCTGAAAATTTATGTATGACACATTTTTGATATAATTAAAAATTGCCTAAAGGGGGGGGGGGGGGAGGGGGTTTTAGAAGAAAAAAAAACATAACTTCGTCAATTCCCAAGATTTCAAATCCGCTTAAATTTATTATAAATCCTCTTAATATTATCTATAACTTTTATATTGACATGTTTTTTATAGGACCAACTCTTACAGCCAAAAAAAAAAAAATCCCTTCTGGCTCCGCCTGCAAACAAGTTTGGTTTCGAAGTAGACGGTTCCAACTGCAGCATCATCGCAAAAAGGTCATTTCTTCCGCAATTCCCGACAAACAGGCGCCCCACGGTCTGCGTCTTCGAAATCTACCTGTGCCTGTAGGCCGAGCCGTCAGGGATTTTTTGCTATTGAAAACATACAGAGTTCAAAATTTTAAATCGCCACAATTTCTAAACTACTTACGCTGAATAACTTTCTGTTTGGGTAAAATTTACCAAAAAATTCAAATATGATGTCAAAATTAGGTGTTCATATTGAAAATTTCAGTTTGATACAATTTCTAGATATGAAGATGACCCCCTAATAGCTTATTTCTCTAACATAAGCTGAAAGAAGACATAATTTTCCAGTCGAATGGCTTTTTTTTTTTTCTAGGACAATTTGGTACTTAAAATGTATAGGGGTGCTTTCACTCTTTTTTTTTTTTTTTTTTTTGTCCGACTGCACTAATAAATTTTTTAAAGATTGGTGGAGACAACATTAAAATGAAGTAATATTTAATAAATATATTATATTCAAATTTTGATTAGCAATTTTTTAAAAGAACTCAAATTGTATAAGAAATTAATAATTAAAGAAATGCAATTTTATTTCTTTTGTCAGTTAATTTTACAAGATGATATTTTTATGGGAATAAAAATATATATAAACTGAGTCAATGGGATAATTTTTATTTTGCTAAATAAGCATTTATAATGAAGATTATTCAATAAAATTTAATTAAAAAAATTACTAAAAATTATATTAATCTTGCAAATGCCAAAATGTGTAGAATGTTACTTACAACGAAATTTTCATGATATATTGAAAATGAATCAAGAGCAGGTGCAATATTTTGCGCTTCCGTTAATAAAAATCGAGATTGTGAATAATCTTGAGTGAACTTATACGCGACAAATATATCATTTTTAAAAGGTGGCTTTGTTGCTTTAACTACTATTTTATAAAACGCACCATGATAAATTAATAACATTACAACGGAAAAAAATATTAAAGCAAAACAGAATGATATAGTATAATAATACTGAGAAAGACTTTCAAAAAACGCGATCATTGTTTATAATATTTGAATAAAATACAATGCCGGTCCTGGAAACCAAAACAAAAACATTGAATTCAAACTTCTTTGCCGATTTATCTGATCCCGCCATTAACAGAATTTTGAAGAAAATTTGAAATATTTCAGTCTTGCTGTCTAAGTTTATTGTGCCTGGTAAGTATTTGAAATTTGATCAAAAAGTCCAAACAATTATTGAAATTGTCAAATTAATTTTTGAAAATATTCTATTATAATTTTAAAATGAAGATATCCAACTCAATGGTGTCAGGACAATGCAAACGCATGCGTATTTTAAAGAAGAGTTACGATTTTAAAGATGGTAAGAAACATTTGTTTTGTTTGTTTATGTCCGTGGCGGTCCGTGGTTTACGAAGTTTGGTGGTTTATGTAGATGTAGGTTGATTTGTCGAAGTTCCGGCTGAACGCAGTTGTTATTTTATAAAATAATGAACCCTCGATTAGGTTTATGAAGAATTAATCACCATGTGTCTTTAAAATATCTTTACTGCATACTTAATATATAATTTGAAACATTGCATAACGTTCTTAAATTGAACATCAGTTTAAGATGTTCAGGTATGTTCTACGAATATTACAGTTTTTTTAAAATTGCATGTAGTTATACATAAAATATTTATGATTTTTTTTTTCATTTTTAGAATTCACAGTGCCATGACTCCTAAATTTCAAGGACCTGTTTGGACCTATATAGCGTCACGAAGATGCTTGCGTAAGTAAGATTGCTAATTGTATTTAATTTTCATTTTGTAGATCCAAATCAGTGCGCTTACCTATTTACGTTTATTTAATTAAAAAAATTAATTAGCCATTGGCTAGCCTTTGAGCTTGTGGTTACTCGTCAATTTAATCTCACAATTCAATAAAAAAATAATTTCTCACTTGAAAACTAAAATTGTTTGTTCGTAAATTTTTCATCTTTTCGATGCTCCACAAAAGAGTGTCTGTATCCACATTTTTAATGTGAATATATATATTTTTATTATAGAATGCTAAAAAATTTAAAAGAATTATTAAAAGTAAAAACTGTTTTAAGTCTGTGTCTTATTATTCACCAACACATGCAGTTTCATTAAAGAAATTGTATACTATTGAAAAAATATCAAAAGCTAGTTCTCATTTTATTCTACATTAAAACATAGGGACGAGTGTAGCTGTATTTGACCCTGCTAACTATGGAGATGAAACAGGTTTACGAAAGCGGTAAAGTCTGGAAAAAAAAATAGTGAATTTCATCAGTCTGTTGCCAGAAGAAACCGTATAATTTGCCGATCGGTTACGGAAAGAATTGCGAAGTTCGTCAGTCAGTCAAGGGAAAAAAATTAAGAAGTTTGTCGATCAGTCATGGGAGAATATTGTAAAATTCGTCAGTCCATCACGGGAAAAAAATAGCAAAATTTGTCAGTCGGACGCAGGAAAAAAATCTTGAAATTTGTCAGTTGTACACGGAAAAATATTGCAAAATTCGTCACTCAGTCATGGAAAACCTGCCCAATTTTTTCAGTCTTACACAGAGAAAAAATCGTGAATATCGTTAATCTGTTACATGAAGAAACCATGAAATGGTGTTTTACAAATGATGTTTTACTAAGTGTCATCTTTAGATGTTTTATTATTTATTGTTTCAATAAAATAACAAACAAAGAAAAATATAAAAAAAGTGATTTTTAAAGATTTTTATTTTTTTTGGGGGGGGGGGGGGGGAGATTTTATTTATTTATTTATTTTTGAGTGAAAATCTGCCAAAATACAGAAGATTCTTGGCCCTTTTTACTGCTAAATTAATGATAAAAACGGGTTTTTAAATGATTTTTTTTTTAAATCTTGATTATAAGCTCCCCTCCCACATTTAACCTTTTTTGGTTATTGAAAAAGGGGGGGGGGGACTTACAATCGGGATTTTACGGTATTAAAAACGCAAAACCAGCTGGTCATTTATAATTAAAGTGGAAAACTTTGTTGAATCACCATAAAAAAATAATACAATAAATACAACAGTGCCATTTCGGATCATATAAAATTGATCCTTAATCAGGTAAAATGCCAACTTGTTTTGAATGCAATGACACAAGGTGAATGTTATTTGTCAATGCTCTAACTCTCGTAAATATACTCGGATTTCCATGTAATTTATTTTTGTTATTGAGGTTTACTATAGCATTTTCACTATTGAAAATGAAGTGTGTAGTTAGTAATCATTTATGGTTTGTTTACAGTTACACACAAAAGAGTTCTGTTACATTTTGGTCTAAATTGTTTGTAGTGTATTTTAATGATGTTATAATACTTAAAACATATTTAAATTGACTATGTATCACTGAGGTGGACTATAACACACTTTCTATGTAATATACTACCAGTAAGTAGTATTTATAGTTCGTTAACATGGACATATAAAAAGTTTTCATTTACATTATGATCTATGGAGAAACTTGTTTGTAGAATATTTCAATTAATTATGTTACTATACCAGAGTTTCCCCCAGGTTTAAAAAAGGGCAGGGTGCTGCTGATGAGGAAAGGGCACTTTTACATTCTTCAGGGCACTTTTTTTAATTTTTAAGGGCACCTTTAATATTTAAAGGACAACACTCTTTCGAAACACAGGTCAATGAGTCAACTTTTCATATTCAACCAATAAGTATTTCTAAGGCTATTATATATTATACTCTTACTTCAAAGAATAATGCCCCTCGAAAAATAAAGAAATCGAGAATAAATCTGTGTGCCAACTTTGAAGCAAATTGGATAATTCTGCATTAAATATCCATTTAGCTAAATTAAGGGGAGATTAGTCCCCCTTTACCTCCCTTTATACTTAACCAATAAACCCCCAGAACTAATCGGGGAAGCACCTTGTCAGAATAAACCTGCATATCAAATTTGAAGCAAATCAGATAATTCTGCATGAAAAACCCATTTATCTAAATTAAGAGGGGATTAGCCCCCCCCCCTTTATACTTAACCAGTGAACCACCAAAACTAATCAGGGAAGCACCTTATCAGAATGAACCTATATACAAACTTTGAAGTAAACCGGATATTTCTATCAAGAGTTATCGCGTTACGTACGTATGAACTTGAGCTATTAATTTCCAATCTATTTTAAATTTTAAAATAAGTTAACAGCAAAATTATACACAACATGTTTATGTAGCTAACTACATAAGTCACACTAAACTTTAGGTACTTGTATAGCTAACTATATAAGTACATTTTTTTTTAAATATTTGTCTAGAATTAAGGTCCTGCAATAATAAAATAGGTATGTTTAGGCACTAAATAATAACCCACAACATGATATGCTTTACACATGCACAACCTGTGGCCAGTGGGTCAAAATCTCTAGAAATTCAGGAATTGTACGTATTTTGACAATTAGTTTTGGAAAAAAATCCGAAATTTCGTCATTCGGGAGCGAAAAAATCATGAATTTCGTCCATCGCGCGAGTAAAAATCATGAATTTCGTTGATCGCTCGAGTAAAAATCAGGAATTTCGTCAATAGAGCGCGTAAAAATCATGAATTTCGTTGATCGCTCGAGTAAAAATCAGGAATTTCGTCAATAGAGCGCGTAAAAATCATGAATTTCGTTGATCGCTCGAGTAAAAATCAGGAATTTCGTCAATAGAGCGCGTAAAAATCATGAATTTCGTCGATCGGGCGCGTAAAAATCATGAATTTCGTCGATCGGGTGCATAAAAATCATGAATTTCGAGATTAGGGTGCGTATAAATCATAAATTTCGTAATTTAGGAGCGCAAAAATCATAAATTTCATCGATCGGGCGCATAAAAATCACGAATTTCATCGACGCATAAAAATCATGAATTTCGTCGATCGGGCGCGTAAAAATCATGAATTTCGGCGATTATGCGCGGGGCAAATCATGAATTTTGTCGAACGGGAGCGTAAAAATCATGAATTTTTTCAAACGGGCACGTAAAAATCATGAATTTTGTCGATCGGACGCGTAAAAATCACGATTGTCGTCGAACAGGCACGTAAAAATGATTTATGAAATTCGCGATTTTTTAATGGATCTCTTGGCAAAATTTCGTTTTTTTTTTTTTTTTTTTTTTTTTTTTTTTTGCAATTGTTTAACGAAATCTTTTTTTTTTTCTTTCATGACTTGATCCTGCAGAATTCGGTCAAAAAAATAATAATTCACGGACGAATTACATGTCCATATCCTGTGTCTGCCTCTAAGAATATCTCTCAATATTTCATGACCTACAAATTTAACCTGTTATCTGGGTATGATGAAATATTTTGTCATACACGAACTACTACTCCAATATTTTGAACGCATTACTTCCACTAGTAAAATTAAAAAAAAAAAAATTGTCTTATTAAAACGGCCTATTCATGCATCATGACAAAGTTTTCAGATATAGAAAAAAATATATATTATGTGAAAGATCGAAAAATTGAGAGACTTGGCAAGTCTGATTTTACCATTCTATTTTGATTTAATAGAATAAAAAACGAAAGTCATACGCACAGACACACACACACACACACAAAAATCTATTGGAAAATGAAAAAAAAAGCAGAAAATATTTAAAAGAAATAAAAGGGAAATGACAAGAAGTCGGAAAATCGCGGATCAGCGGAAGAATCTCACGCCTGCCTGAAACTCATGATTTTTTTTGTTCTATGAGAGATAGACGAAATACATCATTTCCCCCGCAATCGATTAGCAAAATTCGCCATGTTTATCGTACTCAATTGACTAAATTTACATTTTTTCTTTCGTTTTTTAATGATAAATAGATATGATTTATTTTTTGGCTAGTAAATTATTTCCTTTGCATCTATTAATTCTAAAATACTGATTTATCGGAATTCTGCAAAAAATGTATCCGCGAAATTTTGCTAATTATCGAAAAAATCATATTGTAGGCACCTTCGCAAGCCACAAGATTTATTTATTTATTTATTTTTGCGGGTGTTTGTAGGTGTAGGCCTTTGTATTTTTTACTTTATTATCATACTACACATTTTATTCTATATTTACGGAGAAATTTGGTATTTTTGGAGAAGTCGACATCTATGTAGTGAAGCAAGCAATGCTAAGGCACCATTTATTGAGATTGAAAAGAACAATTTTCTTATTTTCAGAAGTATGTTTTCATGAATTTTAAAATCCCAGTAAAAAAATTGAGACATTCATACTTAAACATAAAAACGAAAGATTGTGATAAAAAAATGCAGTCTCCCGCGAAAAAATGGAGAGATACTCCAGTCCTGGTTAACATAACAGGTTATCATAGTACCTTCAACAGTTCTTTATGTATATTCTTGCTATCGTCAGGGGATTTCTAAATCTACCGCGATCGCGGACTTTGAACAGATGGGAAGGAAACGTGCAATCCTATGTGTAAATGAGAAAACAACTTGCAGGCGCGCGTTCAGGGCGGGCACAACAAAAGGCAGTACGGGCATCATTTTTTAAAACGAGGGGCAGAAGGGCGCTATTTTTTGGATGAGGGGCAAGAAGGGCGCTATTTGTTTAACCAAAGGGCAGGCAGGGCGCAGCGCCCTCCTGAAACTGTCTGGGGGAAACTCTGCTATACTATTTAAAATGCAATAGTATTGATATGCATCACTAGGGTGCTCTACTACATGTTTTTAAACGATTACAGAGTATGTAGCATTTATTGTTCATTTATTATAGAAACATACAAAAGAATTCTGTTACATGACTGACTATGAGCAATAATTGCTTGCAGTGCATTTTCAGCTGTGGTATGCATTTTTAACTCATTTTTAGTGTATTACATGATATGTATAAATTCTAAAGAACATAATACAGGGCTGCATGAGAGAATTCACACACATTGTTTTTTGGCTATGGACAGCAATTGCTTAAAATAGGTATTTACTGTGTTATATGTTTTTAAATTGTTTATTTAAAAATTTCATTTCATTGTATAAAAAAAAGAAATTTCTTAACACTATTTTGATAGTGTTGGAAAGTGTTTCATAATCGACTCCTGATGTATGATTTTTTGTCTTTGTGTATATTCTAATTATTGTTATTAAAATTAACTTTCATTTCCATAAGTTTTTAAAGTTAATGTAAAAGATTGTATACCAGAAATTTACAATAGCAATCTAATAATAGAAACTGTCACGAATTTACATCAGCAAATTCATTTAGTACATTCTTGCATTATACTCTTGTTAATATGAAGTATCTGCCTGCCACCTCTGACTTATTTTGTGTGATTTTTAAAATATTTTCTAGATGTATGTCAAGTTGGAATATTTGCTTTGGTGCTGTTTGGACTTTATCTGTCTACATTTTACTATGCATTAGATAATGGTAAATGACTTACTTCAATTTTTTCTAAAAAAAATCTCATGTAGTATTTAAATTATAAGAAAACTTTTGTTTAATAATATAATATGCTAAATATTTTTTTTTTTTTTTTTTTTTTTTTTTTTTAATATACTAGGAGACCCACCAATTGTTGCCCATGTTAACCATGGGGTCCTTCCTGGTAAAATAAACAAAAATGTACTTTCTTAAAAATGCCGCAATCACAATAATGGAGTTCTATGCATTCGTGCCTATAAATTTTTTTAATGACAATCAGAAAAAAAAATGACATTACTTTCATGCAATCTTAATAAAATACCTCTGATCTACAAAAGAGTTAGTTTGGTACTTGTAACTAAGTAAATAAATTTTAACCATAACACAATTATTAGTATATACCTATAATTGTAAAGTATTTTCACAAAGAAAAACATATTTTTTAATTTAAGCATAAAATATCTACTAATATACATATGGTTGAAGAGTTATTTTCTTCAAACACAGTTTTAGTTCATGCCTTTTTTCTGTTTTAATTATTTAATACTGTTTTACTTTAAGTCATATTTAGTTTTATTTTAAGTTAAATTACTTACAAAGATTTATAAGTAGAAAGAAAATTACTTTTAATATTAAATATTTATAATGAAGTTATACTTTCCCTTGTAGTTTTATACAGGTATGAAACAGAATTTCAGGTTGTACTTTGAAATTCCTTTATTAAAAATAATAAGTATAAAGTTTTTTTAACATAAAAGTTAAAAAACAAAAATAAAAATAGGTCTGTTTAATTGTTTAACTTGAAAGAAAGAAAGAAAATTAATAAAGTCATACTTTAATAAACAACTTCAAATTTTATTTTACAATCTGAAAATAAAGATACAACTTTCTAAAAGGTGTAAATGTAAATTCTCAAATTTATTATAAAGAATTCAAATATCAATATTAGGAAAGCTGGCAATTTTTTTAACTTTTGAGACTTACCTTTTACTCCTGGATAGATAACTTACTATATTTCATATTTTGCATTGTAAACAAAAGTTTTTTGACATTGTTTGTGGTTTAAAACTCTAAAGGAAATCACAATACAATATTTTTAACTATATATTTATGTAGTAATAATATTAAGAATATATGAAGAAAATATGAAGAAAATATTAATGAGTAATTTTTATTTAAAAAATACAGATTTTGTGGACTTAAATTAAATCTGAAAAATTGTCATTTTCTTTTTATTTAAATCCATTCAGTTGATTAAAAAATATATTTTTCCTTCAGAGAGATTAAGTATAATGACAACAATATTTTCCAAAGCAATTAATTATTCCCTGATGAAGGGAATCCTAATTAATTGCTCTTGAAATTGTAGTTGTGGTTTTACTTTGGTTGGAAAAAAGAAGTCTCCCTGACACCTCATTCTCTTCTGTAAAATCGAAATAACTTGTTTTGTGTGGATCACGTTAAGTTTATTAATTAATTTTAATTAATATTTTAAGCATTTCAATTATGTCAAATAAATAGAAACACAGTGTATGCTCACTAAACAACAAATTAGATGTGCCAGCACATTTAGACAAAGGCGAATCAGCCACAAAATTAACTGCTGAATTTGGTATCGGCAAAGCTCCAATTAGTGATTGAACTCCACTATGTTTTATTATTAAAAAAGTTGCTTGAATTTCGATTCTTAATAAATTACTCAATTTCAAAAACTTTACTCAAATCATTACTATTAATGTATTTCTTAATAAGAATCTATAAAATTTATTTTGCATGATGTAAAATTTTCTTGGTTCCTTTGTTTATTTTTATGAGAACTTGGAATCTCAACGCAGTTAAATTATAATTGTTCTTAATGCTGTGTACTGATTTTAAAAATCTTACATAAAATTGTATAATACTCACTCTTGTTGGTCATATATTAAAGATTCGAACAGAATGATATCACATCTCAATTTGACTGCATATGATAAGACATAGCAGTTTAAAAAATGTATCCATCAGTTTTATGTATCACTTCTATCAAGGATGTTCGAATACAATTTGCCATCCTGTCCTATGCTTATTATTGATAGAACTTATGTAATAGAGAGCAGGGTATCCGGTAATTGTGATTCAGATATCTGATGGTATTTCGGATATTGAAAAATCAAACGGATATGCTGCATATCAGGTATTTTCCGGATATCTGTTGCATCTCTAGTGCCAACCAAAAGGCTAACTCAGTTGCTTCCTGCTAGAAACCCACTTTTAACTGTTTGTGTGTGCTACCACAGTTGCAAAAAGGAGTGAGCTAAAAATTGTAAGGGCTAAGTTGGGAAAATTGTAAAGTAGCCCTTCCCCCTCTGTCTTCTAAAACACATAACATCATTCAGAGAGTCCATACTGTTTGTTCTGAGGTATATTTAGAAAATTAACTAAACCACATAGTCAAAATTGGAATTGACCATGGTTTATCGACTACATATCATTCACAAGTTGATTGATAAGTACAGAAGAACCCCCCCCCCCTCCCTCCCGAATGCGCTCAGACCACCTGTCTTGTTTTCAGGAAAATCTCCTATGTTCCTATTTTTTACAAGAGATTAAAGATTGATTTTAAATAGATTTAATATACAACTTATTGCTTCCCCACTAAGAATCTTATTACTCCATTCAACAAAAACTAAGTCCCTATTCTGACCTCTTTTCTTTCAGGAGTCTATGTTATTCCTTTGCAGCTTAATAGTAGACAATCAATATTCTACATAGGTAGGACAAAGAGACATTTGTTTTAACATATTAAAGAACATAAAAATGGCTTAAAATCTAATAATTGACAGCTTTATCATGGATATTTTCAAAAGGTAATGTTAAAAATATTGATTTTGATAAATCATTTCAAGGTATTCTAATCTTTTCAAGGCCATTATATAAGAGAGTTTGTTGAGATTAATTTTCATAAAGAAGAAATCTGTAATGTCAATCTCTCATTTGTAGTCCAGGAAATTTGGATTAACTATTTAAAAGAGGTTCATTTATAATTTAATATTCAATCTGTTCTAGACTTCACGAATTGAAACATTGTTTTGCTAGCAGATGGCACAGTGTCCTCAGATGCTGACACTGAAACTTTAATGGATTGTGTATGTTTGTTATGTGTCAGTGTTTCTAGTCAAACAACTGATTAGGTAAAGCATTCACCGAGTGTTTCTCAATGAAGGTCAGTCAGCCACCCCAGAAGATGACTTTGAGGATAGAGTCAAAACATTGGGTATTTTTAATTATATTTTAATGTTTCAGTATCAATTTTAGTAAAGTGTATGTTAATTAGCAACCTATGATTATTTTAATATATGTATTTTAAATGAAAATTATGTATTTTAATTTAAATGAGTGAAAAGTTTATATTTTAAATGAAAATAATGCAATATGAATGATGGCGATTGAACACTATTTGGTGATTTATTACTTGTGCCCAGCTAATATAAAAGTACCCAATTTTGTATTTGATTCATGAGTGATGTTATCTGCAGTTTACTGAAGCTGCAGCATTATATCAGTTTTTTTCCACTTTAATTATGCACTTTTTACATACTGGTTTTTATTAAAAATCCATTGAACGATTATAGATTAGCAAAACAATATAATAATTGACTTCCCTTTTATTAATTATTTGTTTATGTGTAACAATCCATTTTATTTTTTTTTATAACAAATGCTTGATTATTTCAGATAAAATGATGCCTACTCAAGAATTATTTAATGAAACAAGTAATTACATTTTATTAATTAAAAATATATATTATTTATGTTTATTTTATTTTTTATTCTATGTAAAGTAGATTTTTAATCTTAAAATTATCTTTGGCAGGTTATACAGAAACTGCTGTATTGTTAAATACTGAAAGTAGTAATATAGTTTTACAAAAGCAAGTGACTACTCAAGTGTATGAAAGACCTGCTTTATATAATGAGTAGGTATCAGTCTGCCAGAAAACAGTTATATGTTCTTATTTTTTAATAGCAGTTTTTAGAATCAGCATTTTGGACAACATAAACAACTTTTCCATTTTTAAACATTTAAAATTTTATTTTTCATGCATTTTTTAAAATACATTTTTCTCTGTTTTTTGCTGTTTGAAAATGAATAAGATGATATCATGTTTTCATATTTCTTTTTTCCGTTTAATATTTTATTATACAGTAAACTCTGTCTGAGGTGGAATCGATCGGTACTGAGAAAACTTTCTGCCATAGAAAATTTTCTGCTTTATGCAAAACAGCAAAAAAAAAAAAGTGCCTGTCCTATATATATTTTTTTTTTTATGTTTACTGATCTATAAACTGAAATTTTTAATGAAATTATATTTTTTATTAAATTTATTCAGGGTGGGATGACAGGATTCATGACCAAAATTTTAAAATTCCGCTCAAAATAATATCGTGGGCGAGAGTCTGCTACCCAAAAAAATGTCATCATTTTTCGGAAAAATATACTTTTAGAAACGATGATCAAGTCCTGCGACCGACTGACGAATATCGCAATATTTTTTCATGACCAATCAACGAAGTTTGCAGTGGGGTTTCCGCGACAGATCAATGAAATCCTGCGACCAGTTAACAATTTTCGCAATGTTTTCTGCGACTGATTCGGGAATTTCTTGATTTCTTCTTGCGACTAATTGACAATATTCATGAATCTTCCCTGCGTCTGACCGAATAATTTCACACTTTTTCTCAGCAACCAACTGAGGAATTTTGCTATATTTTCCCATGACCGATTGCTGAACTTCACGTGGATTTTTTTCGGCGACAGATCGACAAAATTTTTTCTGCAACAATTGTCAAATTTCCTGATTTTTTCCGCTAACGATTTTTTTCATTTCAGTTTCTTCTTGCGAGAGGTTGATGAAATTTACAACTTTTTTCCTTGCGTCCGATTAAAAAATTTCATGATTTTTTTCTCTGCTACCGACTGATGAATTTTGAGATATTTTCCCAAGACTGATTGACAATTTCGCTGTATTTTCCTGCAACAAATTGGTGAAGTTCGAGTGGGTGTTTTTTCAAGCGTCCGATGACAAAATTCACAATTTTTTCCTTGTGTCCTACTAAAATATCTCGTGACTTTTCTTCGCAACTGTTTGACAAATTTTGCAATTTTTTTCCTGCAACTGTTTGACGAATTTTACGATATTTTCCCATCCTCGATAGTTTGATGTTTGCAAGACAGTGTGCATTATTGAGAAACAATCAAATTTTTTGATTTTCATTAATCATTTTTTTATTGAGTTCTGTGACCCACCTTTCTATTAAGGCAGTCAACATCCAGGATTTTTTTCTGAGATCTCCAAGCCACAGGCTATCAGCATTCAAACATTCTTAGAACATTGCAATTTTTTCGATTTCCCAATCACTAGTTGCTTTTCTAAACTGCCCTCCAAATTTGCACAGAGCAAAACACACACTCTTTGGAGTTTTTACTCACTGTGGCATTCTCTTTGTCTTTTTTGTAACAGACTTAGTTGGCATCCCATAATAACTTAGTCTGGTCTCATCACAATAAATGTGTCCTTTACTTGATATCCTTCAATCAAAAGATGAAAATTTTCCTTCCATTCCTGAACTTCATGCTCTGGGAAGTCTTTCGAGTCTTCACAGACTTGCTTCATGGCAGTGTTGTTTGATTAAGGAAATTCATTAACCATCCACTGGAAGCTTTGAAATGTCTATCTTTCACAGCACTTTTCCTCTTTCTGTTGTATGATCTGCTTTCAAATTCTTTTTTTAAATATTTTTCTTTTTATCTTACTTATAATTTTATTTTCTTACTTAATTCTTACTTTTTTTTATTAAATTTATTCAGGGTGGGATGACAGGATTCATGACCAAAATTTTAAAATTCCGCTCAAAATAGTATCGTGGGCGAGAGTCTGCTACCCAAAAAAATGTCATCATTTTTCGGAAAAATATACTTTTAGAAACGATGATCAAGTCCTGCGACCGACTGACGAATATCGCAATATTTTTTCATGACCAATCAACGAAGTTTGCAGTGGGGTTTCCGCGACAGATCAATGAAATCCTGCGACCAGTTAACAATTTTCGCAATATTTTCTGCGACTGATTCGGGAATTTCTTGATTTCTTCTTGCGACTAATTGACAGTATTCATGAATCTTCCCTGCGTCTGACCGAATAATTTCACACTTTTTCTCAGCAACCAACTGAGGAATTTTGCTATATTTTCCCATGACCGATTGCTGAACTTCACATGGATTTTTTTCGGCGACAGATCGACAAAATTTTTTCTGCAACAATTGTCAAATTTCCTGATTTTTTCCGCTAACGATTTTTTTCATTTCAGTTTCTTCTTGCGAGAGGTTGATGAAATTTACAACTTTTCTCCTTGCGTCCGATTAAAAAATCGTGACTTTTCTTCACAACTGTTTGACAAATTTTGCAATTTTTTTCCTGCAACTGTTTGACGAATTTTACGATATTTTCCCATCCTCGATAGTTTGATGTTTGCAAGACAGTGTGCATTATTGAGAAACAATCAAATTTTTTGATTTTCATTAATCATTTTTTTATTGAGTTCTGTGACCCACCTTTCTATTAAGGCAGTCAACATCCAGGATTTTTTTCTGAGATCTCCAAGCCACAGGCTATCAGCATTCAAACATTCTTAGAACATTGCAATTTTTTCGATTTCCCAATCACTAGTTGCTTTTCTAAACTGCCCTCCAAATTTGCACAGAGCAAAACACACACTCTTTGGAGTTTTTACTCACTGTGGCATTCTCTTTGTCTTTTTTGTAACAGACTTAGTTGGCATCCCATAATAACTTAGTCCGGTCCCATCACAATAAATGTGTCCTTTACTTGATATCCTTCAATCAAAAGATGAAAATTTTCCTTCCATTCCTGAACTTCATGCTCTGGGAAGTCTTTCGAGTCTTCACAGACTTGCTTCATGGCAGTGTTGTTTGATTAAGGAAATTCATTAACCATCCACTGGAAGCTTTGAAATGTCTATCTTTCACAGCACTTTTCCTCTTTCTGTTGTATGATCTGCTTTCAAATTCTTTTTTTAAATATTTTTCTTTTTATCTTACTTATAATAAAATCCGAAGGCAAGAAACTGTCTGTAACTATTCCAGGCAGGACCACTCTGATCTGCGAATCGACCGTAGTTAAACGCCATGTTAGGCTTAATGAAAAACATATGCTAACATATGAAGCTAAATGATAATTTCTTCTACTTAAAATCATGTCTGCTCAGCATATTTTCGTATAAAACATGTATATTATATCCAGTTATACTGTTTTAAGTTTTAAATTAAAAATAACAGATTAAACATCTGATTACCTGATGTAAACAAACAAACACTGTTGCCATTCAGAATCATAAATCCCATATCCAGACAGAATTGAATGACACTTTGAATGTTTCATTAAAATATCCAATTATGCTCTTAAAATATTTGTAAAAGCATATTATAGTCTTTAAATATTTAAAGCATTTTTTAAATTTATTTCTGTAAGCACTTTTTCAGAAATAGCGATGATACCTTTCGAGGCTTTGCGATGATCTACCGGCATTTTAGATTTCGTTCCTAAATACTGTTCTTGCGCCATCTATTGACAATAAATACAAATTATACCTTTCTATTGGAAGAAAATAAATTAATAATACAACTTTATTATAATTTACTTAATAATAAAGTTGTAAAATAATATAAAATGTACATAAGCATATTTTTAAAACAAGAAAATTCAAGATGTATTGATTTATTACAAGATCAACTTTTTTTAATGATTTAAATTATTTTTATCATTAATTTTGAAAGGGAAATATTTGACTTTGTGTAAAAATTAATGCATTCTTTTAGATTATGAATAAACTAAAAGATCATTTTCGTATTATTGAGAGCGAAAATTAATACCTATAATTTACTTACCATAGTTAATTATTGAGACCTTAATTGATTATTGAGACCGTTATTAGGATTAAGATTTTAATTATTCAGAAAAATATTTGGAAATTTTGAGTTGAAAAACAAAAATAAAGGAAAAGATTACGTTTTGTAAAATTTACCATTAACATAAGGTATGTACATTCAGGATGTATTGAATTATTACAAGATCAACTTTTTTTAATGATTTAAATTATTTTTATTATTAATTTTGAAAGGGAAATATTTGACTTTGTGTAAAAATTAATGCATTCTTTTAGATTATGAAGAAACTAAAAGATCGTAATTTTGAAAGGGAAATATTTGACTTTGTGTAAAAATTAATGCATTCTTTTAGATTATGAAGAAACTAAAAGATCGTAATTTAGAAAGGGAAATATTTGACTTTGTGTAAAAATTAATATATTCTTTTAGATTATGAATAAACTAAAAGATCGTTTTCGTATTATTGAGAGCGAAAATTAATACCTATAATTTACTTACCATAGTTAATTATTGAGACCTTAATTGATTATTGAGATCGTTATTAAGATTAAAATATTAATTATTCAGAAAAATATTTGGAAATTTTGAGTTGAAAAACAAAAATAAAGGAAAAGATTACGTTTCGTAAAATTTACCATTAACATAAGGTATGTAAATTCAGGATGTATTGAATTATTACAAGATCAACTTTTTTTAATGATTTAAATTATTTTTATTATTAATTTTGAAAGGGAAATATTTGACTTTGTGTAAAAATTAATGCATTCTTTATGATTATGAAGAAACTAAAAGATCATTTTCGTATTATTGAGAGCGAAAATTAATACCTATAATTTACTTACCATAGTTAATTATTGAGACCTTAATTAATTATTGAGATTGTTATTAGGATTAAAATATTAATTATTCAGAAAAATATTTGGAAATTTTGAGTTGAAAAACAAAGATAAAGAAAAAGATTACGTTTCGTAAAATTTACCATTAACCCTCTATATTACCTAATATTACCTTTACGGTTCAGGTCAGTTTTCCTTATTGTCGATAAACAGTATATGAATATTTTTATCAATTATTTAAAATTTTAACTGAAAACCCCAATTTCTACCCACCGTCCTAGGACAGGCATTTACACTAGTAGCATCATAAATTTGAGTTTTACCACAGTTAAACTTAATGCAAAGATCATTAACAGAATATTTTATTTTCTTTGAATTTAATAACTTCAATTTTACCTTGCAGCAACAGCATATTGAATTTAGATTTTGAAGCTATTATCTGCTATGCACTTGCTATCATTCTTAGATAAGAAAGAAATGACTTTGAATAAATACGCAGTTATATACCATATAACAATACAATGATTGAGTTTTCTGAGCACATAATTTCTTTGAAAGAAACATAAGTCACTTCGACTTCATCCTTCCCCCCCTCCCAAAACCAGCACCCCATTCAAAATGGAAATTATTGTCAGTCCCCTCCTTTCTCTATCTACTAGGACAAACAGTTAAGGCATCTGAATGACTGATTGACATAGAAGATTGGAGTAAGCAAAAAAGTGATATTTTTCCCTTAGTACAATGAGAAAGGTACAATTATTAACAAAAAGAGATATTTTGATCGAATTTTTTTAACAATTACTTTAGTAAATGTAAAAAATAAACTCAGCATGATATTTAAAATTTTTTTAGAGGAAAAACACTTTGCTTATTATCAAAACCTACAAGCTTAGACTTGAAGGCTTTTAAATTAGTAACATTTCTAATCTTTTATATTAAAAGAAAAAAAAAAAAAAAACGATCAACAATGGAAATTTTTTTGACACATTCTCGATATAATATCATTTTTATACATAAAAGAATAAAATTTCCAAGCATGACTATTGGAGCAATTTAGAATCAAATAGCATTTTTCATTTTCCGATAAATATATTGGATCTTCAGTTACAATGAATTGCTCTCTGATCATGATCTTTTCTTGATTGTCCTGACTCAATAATCAGTTGAAAACGGCAATTCTGAAAGATCCTTTTTCTTTATAGAAAAATGAGATATTCAATTTCTTCGTATTACTTCAATAAAAGTGCCTGCAAATTTAATGTTTATAAATAAAAATGACTTCAGAAAGCTGTCACTTTGAATTTAACCTTAAAGCATAATATATTGTATTTTATAAAATACATGTACATAATACTAGTAATAATAACTTTTATTTGCAAACTTACATGGAAAATAATGGAATAAGAAAGTAATTCTTAAAAATTTAAACAGTTTTTGATATTTTGAATTTACTTTATAATTATATTATTATGGAATTTAATTAAAATATTCGACAGTGAGTATTTAACATATCTATCAGATTTAGAGTTTCATAAACCAAATGGCTTTAGTTTTTAAAATATCCTTTTCTCCACTTATGCAAAAGTTGGTTTCGGTGGGATCTTAAAAACCTTTCTGTTTCCATGTTAAGCAGATATTAGCTTATGCAGCATGAACAATTTTGTGCTGCATATTCTGTGACATTTTTCTATGGATTCACTAGTACTTGAAAATCTTTCTGCATTAGACAGATTAACGGCTTGCACAGAGTCCACCTGAGACAAGATTTACTGTATTAAATTTAGAAATTTGTTGAAGATTATTAATTTGATGGGCATGTTTGATAATCAGATAAATACAGATTTAATTTAACTATGATATACCTTAAAAAGTTTTGTTTATTCATTTAAATGTTGTACATAATTTTATTCACTTTATTGTTTACTCTTATTTTTAAACAGTTTCATTCTTTTCACTTTCTTTTTACAAACTGTTATACATATGTTCATACTATGTCCCATAAAATTTTTTACAGATTTTGGCTAATGTAGGCCTGAAATCTTTAATAGTTGTCAAAATAGTGTCTAATAATAGTAATTTTAAGCTCGCCTGTTTATGAAGTCCTCACTGTATTACTTCAGTTAAATAAGATTTTAAAGCCTATTATCTTATTTTATAATGTCTGTATTTTAGCATTTTACTTAATTGATTAGTCTTTTTTTATGGGTTCTCTATTGGCATAAATATTTAACATGCTTACATTTATAGTTTACTCAACAATATTCACATTGTTAATTTGTTAATTTTATAGTTCTTCCAGGCATGAGAAAAAAAATAATGGAATCTGTCTGTAACAATACTTAAGAGACAAGTTAAAATTATGAACAGTTTACTTTATAGACAAAATCAAGATCAATTTACTGATTGAGTGTGAGGATTCTCACATTATTTGTGTTTTTGTAATCAGCATTTTTAAATTTTCATTCTACATTGGAGTGATATGTTATTTCTCCAGTGCTGGTTACGTCATTGTTCCTGTACGTTCTCTGCAATCGTGGGTATGGCTGATCACATCATAGATGCTGTAATGTGTTTTCTGCATATCATTTTGCACCCTGTGCTGATGATTTCTTTCATTTTCAATTTATGATTTTAACGTTTGCCAGAATTTATTTTTGGGACCTAGTTAAAAAAAAAAAATTCTGATCATACCGGTCAGAGTTAGTTGAGTTTGTATCATCGATTGCTGAGGTGATGCTGATGCTGAGTTGTAGAGATTGACATTAAATTTAATTAAGTTAATTGCTTATGAAAAATTTTTAAATATTCTGGCAAGATGGATTAATTTTTTCTACAATTATTTCTAGAAGCCCAAGAGAAAGCCTATTCACTACTAATTACTAGGGAGTATCAAAATTTTCGTTTTTTGAATGTTTTTATACCAAAGCATGTAGCTGGCACTTTCTCATCCATATTGTTGAACATAAAATCTATATATTTAAAACGCTAAGCGTTTTCTTTCAACAGCCCGTGAGAACAAACTACTGCATCAAATTACATCATTCTTTTTTAAAATGAAAGATAGCTGGACACAGATTTGTTATCGTACATTCGTTTGTTCGAAAATTTTATTAATTAGAAGTAATTTTAAATTAAACTTTTACATCTGCTTATGACGTCATAAAGTCGGCAAAAGGATAACGCCCACTTTTGCGAGGCACATAGTTTATTTTCTGAACTCTGTGTTTGTGAGGATAAAAAAGATATAAGTATTAAAAGCACGTAGCTTTTAGGACGAATTTTTGTATTTCAAGTTAAGTTTCGGTAACAATATTTATCCACGTGTTTTATAAGCGAATAAAAATTCATATTTATTGTGAAGTCACAGGAATATTGTCCATTGGGTTTATTTTATCATTATGAATTATAACTTTGTTAAAGCCATTTTTTCATTACAATTAAATACAAAATATATTTTTATTTGTATACATGGTGTTTAAGCATAAAAGTAGCGTATATAAAGTACGTGTGAAAAGTTTGCGCCGGTGAAAATGACGTTATGCTTAGCTTGAAACGAATTTTAATATTGATAAAACTAAAAAGAAAAAAATTATATGATTGTGTCAACATGACGTAATTTTAACTGATTTTTTCAATTTTTAATTTTAAAGATTAGAACTGGAGCTTTTATTGGTTGCTTCATCTTGATTGCATACCTTAATTACATGCTACCAATTACTTTTTTTTTAAATTATAGGTTTGAAAATTTCATTTTTTAATAAAAAAAATCACAAAAGTAAAGGATTTCAGGAAAAATTAAAATTATTAAAAATAGTGTTAAGGTTTTAAAAAAAAATAATTAAAACTTGAAATAATGATTGTATTTTTAGCTAGAATAAACAATGTGAGGCCAATATTTTTTAAGAATCATTTTGGCAGGTTTGTTATAAGTTCATTTAACAGTTCCTTATTAGCGGCAAAGTGCTATTTCTTTCACTGTGAATTTCTCTCTCGATGTGAAAAAATGGTAGTTTACTTTTGGACGCCAGCTAAACCACAGTGGCAATTTTTAGAAATGTATTATAACGGGTGTGACAACAAACGGTGCTATTGTTTTAGCTTTCATTGCGCTTACATAACTTCTAAATGCTACAAATTAAAAAATTTTACTACATTTTTCAATTTCAATTCTTACATCATCAATTAGAAAAAAAATTAGCTTTTGATCGAAATTTATTTGAAAACTGTCGCTTAATTTAACGACTTTTTAAATAATTTTCAAGCATGAAATATTTTTCAATTCTATCTCAACAATGACCATCAGTTTGCTTTAATAATGTAAAATAGCCCCTGGGAAAGTTGTCACAATTGAAAAAAAAAACCTCCGATAAATCATAAAATAGAGCATTTTGGCACTTTAAAAAAAAAAAAAAACTATTTTTTGTTTCTGATTAACATAAAATTTATATGTTGAATTCGTTGATGTCTATGTTGTATCAGAATATGCTAGGAACTCTATTTTGTTATTTTTTTTTTAAAGATCATTGGATATTTAACTGTATAAGACGAAAAAGATCCCCGAGTGCGATGGAAAAAGGAATAATCATCCTGATTAAATAAAGGAACCGAAGAAACCATACAAAAGAATTACACTTGAAAACATTAAAAATCTCCCTCATCTGCAGATTGATTTATTATTGTAAAAAAATTATTCATCTTTACATAAAAATTGATTAGCTTAAAACAATGGACGCGTTTTAAAAGATATGGATTTGAAACGAACAATGATTAAAGAGGACATTTTAAAACTTTTAATTTAAACATTTTAAAACTTTTTTTAACGTCGAATTTCGACAGTGCCTTTCGGCAGATGCAATGCACATGCGCATAGAAGCTCATTCGGTTGCATTATTACAGGGGGGGGGGGGATGCGTGCTTTATTTACTATGTTCTTTTATGTATTGAATATGAGATCAATGTATGATTCTTCATAGGTCCAATAAATTTTCTTTATTGCTGTGGGGAATATGGCAGTAAGGTCAAACTGATTTGCATTACACAGTTTTTTACGGATTGTTTGTTTCGAGTTTGCTAAGGAAATAGTACTGTATTTCACTGGGGGGGGGGGGGGGGGGGCTTTTAAAATAAAATATTTGAAAGACTGTTTCATACGCACCCCTTCTTATGCAATAAAGAAGCTAATTTTACTGATATTCTTATATAGTATAGTAAAAGTACTGATATAATAATTTTTTCCGTCAAGTTTTGACGGGTTCATTCTAGTCTTATTTAAGAAGATATATGTCCCTCTATATACTATTATCATTCATTTTTAGGTCGTATAAAGAGTGATAGAAATGTTGAGATATTATACATCTTAAGGCATTATTTTAAACTAGGCCTCAAAACTTGTGCAGTTTTAAGCCAGGACAAGAGTAGTGTCTGGACAGTTCAAATCAAATCCAAACATTTTAAGGAAGGGGATCTCAGCCTTGAAATTAAACCCAGAAGTGACAGGCCATCAGTTGTGAATTTTGAATTGAGAAAAAAAAGGAGAATCCATTCCCTGCAATTAATTTTGATGCTAAAAATTAATTGTAGGGACATATGTCCTCTTAAATAACATTTTATGTTCAACGATATGGGTGAGAAAGTGCCAACTACATGTTTTGGTATACAAGTATCCAAAAAATGAAAATTCTTTTGATACACCCTAATATAATTATCAACTATAGAAGATTTTTTATTTAAAAAGATGTCCTCAATTTTTGCACTTGCATTTTCCATGATGATGGTAAGAATTAACCCTTTCTTAATTTTTTTTTTGCTTCTGACCTCAAAAAATGCCAAGTGGAATTATTGTTACTTTTGATATTCACAACTGCTTAATTTTCTATAAGATCACTGAATTTCTCATCACATTGACTGTGCAGAGTGAAATATTAATATTGTATTGATGCAAGGATGATGTAATGTTTTATAATTATATTTTAATAATGTAAATTAATATATTTTAAATAATTAATCATAAGAAATTTTAACTGTTAAAACAGATGTAAGGTATGCGTAATATAAGAAGTATTCTAATACACTCAGAGAGATCTGAAATGAGATTAACCTATTCATTCCTAGGTGAATGAGAGTAACGCAGAAAAGCATATGTGTGGAATATTTTCTATTTTCTAGGGAGTTATAATGTTTCAAACACTTATTTACAGAATATCATAAAGCACAAAAATGCATTTGGTTAATTGCTCTTTACTTTAGATGAAAGTACTTCTAGTTTTATTTTATGCTTTGTCCACAGTGAGTGTTTTTATCAAGAATCAAGAAATGCATTCTACAAATGGTCTTCTTAAAACATTGGTTGTCAGCAAAGCAAGTTTTAATTTGGTAATCTCCAATAAGGATAAATTATTAAAGTTCTATAGTTTTTAAAGTTTACAGATGCAACTACATGATCAGCTCAGGAAAAGTAAAATTATCATTATAGACAGATTTATATCTAAAGGAGTTATCATATAGACAAGTTTTTATGCATTAATTCTGTAGGAAATTTGTCAAGGCTATGAAAAGTGCCATTAAAGGCAGGTTTCACTATATATATGTATTTGTATGATCTGGCTTCAATATTTTCCTTTATTACTTCCACTGCATGTTTTATCTTAGAAGGTAATTAAAAAATTTCAATTATCTTCCAACAAACAAGCGAAAATCATTGTTACAGTAATGTTGCTTAATCTAAACAAAAAGTGCTTAGATTTAGTTAACTATATTTAAGAACTTTTCCAGGAATTCTCACATATTAAAAAACGTCTACATTTTTGTCTTTTTTTGTTAAGCTGTGAAGTAGTTCTATCATTTAATGTTAAAAAAAGAAGCTCTACAGTTTTCTGTTTTGCTGTACAGATCACCTTAAATTAAACCAAAATATTGGTTTGTACTAGCCTGCAGAAAGTTTTTACTTTCTCCTGGAAAATTTTATTTTTGTGAGATGTCCCTTTTTAGCTCACAGGCTATCAAAGCCTGAGAGCTTATGTGCCTGCCGGTTCTGTATGTACTTACGTACGTATGTATGTATGTATGTACGTAACGCGGTAACTCTTGATAGAATTAACCGTTTTACTTAAAATTTTGTTTATAGGTTCCTTGTGATAAGGCTCTACCCTGATTAGTTTTGGAGGTTCATTGGTTAAGCATAAAGGGGGGAAATGGGGGGCTAACCCCCCATAATTTAGATAAATAGGTTTTTCATGCAGAATTATCCCATTTTCTTCAAATTTTGTATATAGATTCATTTTGATAATGCGCTTCTGTCAATAGTTTTGGGGGTTCATTGGTTAAGTATAAAGGGGGAAAGGGGGGATAACCCCCCCCCCCCTAATTTAGATAAATGAGTTTTTATGCAGAATTATTCGATTTTCTTCAAATTTTGTATATAGGTTCATTGTGATAATGCGCTTCTCTGAAGAGTTTTGGGGGTTCATTGGTTAAGTATAAAGGGGGAAAGGGGGGCTAATCCCCCCTTAATTCAGATAAATGGGTTTTTCATGCAGAATTATCCGATTTTCTTCAAATTTTGTATACAGGTTAATGGTGATAATGCGTTTTCCTGATTGGTTTTGGGGATTCATTGTTTAAGTATAAAGGATGTAACGGAGGGCTGCCCCCCCCCCCTAATTTAGATAACTGCGATTTTCATGCAGAATTATGCAATTTTCTTAAAATTTTGTATATAGGTTCATTGTGATAAGGCGCTTTCCTGATTAGTTTAGGGGGTTCTTTGGTTAAGTATAAAGAGGGTAAAGGGGGGGGCTTATCCTCCCCCCTTAATTTAGATGAATGTGTTTTTCATGGAGAATTATCCGATTTTCTTCAAATTTTGTATATAGGCTCATTGTGGTAAGGAGCTTCCCTGGTTAGTCTTGGGGTTCATTGGTTAAGTATAAAGGGGGATACGGGGAGGTAATCCCCCTTAATTTAGATAAATGGGTTTTTCATGCAGAATTATCCGATTTGCTTCGAATATAGTATATATGTTCATTGTAATAAAGGGCTTCCCTGATTAGGTTTGGGGGTTCAATTGTTAACTATAAGGGGGTGGGGGAACAGGGGGGGGGGTCATCCCTCCTTAATATATTGTCGATTTCTTTATTTTTCGAGGGGCTTATTTCAAATTCTTTGAAATAAGTGTATAATATACAATTAGTGTGAATAGCCTGTGAACTCAATGCCCTCAGTTTAACTGGGCGGTTTTCTTTTTTATTTAAAATCAAGTGATTTAATTCTGTACACGTTTTAAATTTCCCAGTTTCTCTTAGAAATAATTATCTTTAGTAACATTAATGTATGATATATTGAATTTATATTTTCGTATTCAGAACAGTGACTGTTGTCCAGCCTTTGAAAATAGGTGAAATTTCTCCAAATTGTGGACTTCCTAAATCATGTGGTGAAGAAGAGTTTGCTGTACATTTATATTCAGGAATAGATCACAAAGATGAACCTAAAATATGTGTTGATGGGAAATAGTAAGTATTTTACGAAGCCTTATTTTTAATTAAACTCTGCCTGTATTTTTTTTCCAGTTTTTTAATTACTTCACAAAATAGAATATTTATGACTTTAATAGGCTGTGATGCAATATGTAGTTTAAAGAAAAATCCAATACTTGGAAGAACCCAGTGCATATATACTAAACATGAAAAACCTTACCCTTCTTTTAGCAGAATTGTCATTTATATATATATATATATATATGTGTGTGTGAAATTAGTTTATTAAATTGAAATAATGGATAATTGCTTGTTTTTTTATTATAATATGCTTTTGCATACGTAATTGTGAAATTTTTTAGTTTCCATTTTGGAAAAAAACATTCATCCTAGCGAAAAGTAAAAGGGTACCACAACCTGCCTGACCTTTAAAATAAGTTTTAATTGTGCTCAAAAACTATGTAGAAAAGGCTAATTGTGATAGTCTCTTAACAACAAATAAAAATGATAGTTTTTCTTTTGTTTGTTTTTTTAAAGACCACAAACCATGTAACCATAATATAAAAATGTGCAGATTTCTCCAGAAATATCTGAAAATGTACAAAAATAAATATTTTTGTTAATGTACAAGTAAGTATTAAGTTAAAGTGCTTAATAAAGTTATTATACTCTTTATTATTTACTTTAGATTATGTGGCTTTAGTGTACTATGGCCTTAATGTACAGCCAAAAGCTATTGTGGTTTTATCGAATAGGAGAAGGAGGGAAGGCAATGAATGAAAATAGCATTTCCCTCTTTCCCACCCCTTCTCTCTGTTTCCAACAACACATCCCTATTTTCAATCATACAAACAAAAGGAAATTATTTGTGTTTAACAAGGAGGGTAATAGATACAAACAAAATATTATTTTTACACATTTACTTACTTTAAATTGTGTACAAGTTTTTTTTCTTAATATATTATTTTTGCTTTAGCAGGCGGTGAGAATATTCAGTGATTATTCCATTAAAATATCATAAAATTATTTTAATTCCAAGAAATTTCATAATTTTTAAGGTGGAAAATGAATGCCTTAATAAAAACCTTCATTTAGGAATTAGCTTCTCATTTTCCCTTTACTATGTGATTATTTTATTTTAGCATGTGTGATTATTTTTTCTTCGCTAAAGTGACTGCATTAAATTTTGAATAAATTTTAACTAAAAAAGATATAAGAATATATGGGTTTTTTTTAATATAGGAAATAAAAATAACTGCTAGTATTAATATTAAAAAAAAACTTAAAAGCAGCCTTTGAAGTAAAAGCCACTAAATTAAGAAGATATATATTAAATAGTTAAAATATGCTTATTTTGATAATGTTTTAAATTATAATATATATGTATATGATAAATTAAGTACTGTTTGTAAAAGTACAAAAATATTATTTTCTATCAGAGAAAGTTTTGGTTTCTTTTTTATCCCATGACTATATTTACCTAAACATCATAGTTATATTTATCCAATCAAACCATATATAGAATTTTCATTTCTATTGTTTTTACGAGGCACTCACCAATTTTTTCAATTAAAAAAAATATTTCTTTTTGTAAAATAAGATCCAAAATGCTAATAATATACAGAAATTAAAAGATACAGTTTTCTATTCAATTGTTTGTTTTTTTGCTTTAAAACTTTATTTTGGAAATATATCATATGAATATATTGAAAAAAATGTGCATTGGTTATATTCTAAATTGACAGTGATTTAAACAATAATTTGTTGTTATTATTACTTTTCATTAAATTGTTGATCTCCTGTTTCAATTTTTATACAAGGATAAAAATATACAGATTTTGTATTATACCTTTTATAAGGAAAAAAAATAAGTAAATGTTGCAAATTACTTAATGCTTACTCTCAGGACTTGCCAAATCCATTTGCCAGGTCGCCACTGGTGACCAAGTAATTTATCTGGCCTTTTTAGGTGCGTTCGTAATTATATAAATACGTAGCACATATAGTCGTCGTCTGGTCTGTCCGTCTGTCTGTATATAACAGCTCAGAAACTACCCAACCAAATGGTTTGAAATTGAATATATATAATTATTGTAGTCATTTCAGATTTTATGAAAATCTAATCAAAACTTAAAAAGATATTAATAAACGTTTTCTTCATTTTATTAAATCCTACCATACTTAATTAATTCAATGATATCCCATGATAGATAATAATGATTCTAAGTTGCCATGTAGTCCAGGCATTAGAGGCTAAAAAAGGGCAAATAAAGGAAGATTTTGGTGTAGTTTTGATATTTGGTTCCTTTATGTTTTTTGGGTCGCTGAACACGAAACTGAGGTTTTCCAACAAAATTTTTCCTGGGAAATATGTTTTTTTTTTTTACAAAAAAGTCTAAAAAAACAGACTTTTCTCTGTTTTTTGAAAATAACTCCAAAACTTTGAATTTTGTCTGAAACTCGACTGTATATGAATTAAAGAGAATAAAATTTCCTACATTTTATGTATTGAAAGTTCTTTTCTCTGATCAATGGTTTAGCCATGAGCTGGAAAATTGAAACAGGAATGCAACAATTTAATGAAAAGTAATAATAACAACAAATTATTGTTTAAATCACTGTCAATTTAGAATATAACCAATGCACATTTTTTTCAATATATTCATATGATATATTTCCAAAATAAAGTTTTAAAGCAAAAAAGAAACAATTGAATAGAAAACTGTATCTTTTAAATTTCTGTATATTATTAGCATTTTGGATCTTATTTTACAAAAAGAAATATTTTTAAAATTGAAAAAAGTTTCCTTAAATTGGTGAGTGCCTCGTAAAAACAATAGAAATGAAAATTCTATACATGGTTTGATTGGATAAATATAACTATGATGTTTAGGTAAATATAGTCATGGAATAAAAAAAGAAACCAAAACTTTCTCTGATAGAAAAATAATATTTTTGTACTTTTACAAACAGTACTTAATTTATCATATACATATATATATTATAATTTAAAACATTATCAAAATAAGCATATTTTAACTATTTAATATATATCTTCTTAATTTAGTGGCTTTTACTTCAAAGGATGCTTTTAAGTTTTTTTTTTTCCTATTAATACTAGCAGTTATTTTTATTTCCTATATTAAAAAAATCCATATATTCTTATATCTTTTTTAGTTAAAATGCAGCAAAAATAGTGTTACAAACAAAAAGCTGTAAAAAAATGGGAATTACGGCACTGTACGTCGTTTAACATGGAAACTAACCATTTTACGCAAACGTTAACCATTAATGATACTAAAGATTATATGATTGACTATATTTTATGTATTTGAGGTAGAGGTAAAGTGTGGATCCGGTGCCAGGGGAAGGTGGGAGTAATGGAGCAGCTCCACCTCCTCTCATGAATCGAGGGTGCTCCTCCTCAGGAGAGCTTGTACTCTAATAGGAAGTGTGAGATCTCTTCCGAATGTGGGAGTGTTCTAATTAAACAGGCCTTTCTAATGACGAACACAAATTTAATTAAACGACGACGTAACGATGACAAATACAGATGACAAGGACAGGTACATTACACGACGTGTAATAAACACAAAGGATTAATCATATTTTTCAATATTCATGACCGGTAACATCTGCGGCCATTTTCATAACAAATTCTGGTTTCTCATATCACAAACGATGTTCTTCGCCGCTGACATTCCAGATTCTACTGTCGCGCTTTTTCCATTTCTCCAGAAGGGGGCACTACTAGAGCAAGAAAAGGCATGCGCAGTCCTCACACCTCCCCCTTTCGAGAATTTGATTTAGTCTTTTGAGACAAATCAATATCTAGTAAATATCTAAATAAACAAATAAAACATATTAATACTAAAATTCAAACATTTAAGGAATATCAAAGAAAATAAACAAATAGAATACACTATAACACTAATACTAATATTTTAAAGTTCTAGGATAAAGTTAAAGGTTCTCAAAGTGCAGACTTGTAACACAGAAGAAAAAGAAAAAAAAAAGAATGTTCAAAGTTTTTAAGTCCAATGTGAGGCATGTAGCCTACTTAGAGAGTCAGCATTCGCGTGGAGTTTCCCACGTCGGTACGTTATTTGGGCTTGAAAGCGCTGAAGTGCAAGGGCCCATCTTTGAAGGCGTGCACTTTGAGGTGCACAGTCTGTGAGAAATTTTAAAGGATTATGGTCACTCACCACAGTTACCTGTGAACCATAAATATAGTGTTCCAACATTTTCAGGGCGAAGATAACAGCATAAGCTTCCTTTTCGATGGTAGCATAACCCTCTTGGCATTTGGAGAGCTTTTTACTTGTAAAAGCAATGGGGTGCTCTTGTTCATTTTCATCTTTTTGAGATAGACAAGCACCTATCCCATACGAAGAAGCATCTGCGTGTATAATAAATGGTTTCTGAAAGTTCGGGGAATAACAGATGGGCGATTTACTGATCGCCTGTTTCAACTCAAAAAAGGCTTTGTCACAATCCTCAGACCAAGTAATTTCATTAGGGGCACGTTTCTTAGTAAGTTCAATCAATGGACGAGCTATGTCGGAGAATGAAGGAACATAGAATCGGTAGTAAGATAAAAGACCTAATATGCTTCTGACATCTTTCTTTGACTTGGGAACTTCTAAGTTTTGTATCGCTGATACTTTGTCGGGATCGGGTACATGTATACCGGATCCTACCACATGACCTAGAAATTTTATTTGAGGCCGTGCGAATACGCATTTCTTAAAATTCACTGTAAAATTGGCTTCTTCGAGGGTAGTTAGTACTGCATCTAGGTGCTTAAGGTGATCCAGCCAATTATGTGAAAAAATCACTACATCGTTGATGTATGTTTCTGCATAGGCTTTATGTTGGATTAAAATACGATTCATGGATCTCTGAAAGGTGGCTGCGGCGTTGCGTAGCCCAAAAGGTATGACTACAAAAGCGTACTGTCCACGGTGTGTGGCAAAGGACGTGAGATGTTTGCATTCTTTGTTTAGACGGATCTGCCAGTATCCTTTAAGTAAATCCAACAGGCTAATGAATTTCGCCGGAGCTACTTTATATATAAGATCGGTTGCATTAGTCATTGGGAATGAATCGATCTCGGTTTAGGAATTCAAATATCTATAATCGACGCAGAGTCGTATTGACGAATCCTTTTTAGATACGCAAACAATTGGATGCGCATATTCGCTCTTGGAATGTTCAATGAGACCTAACTCAAGTAATTCTTCTATTTGTTGGTCAACTTCATTTTTGAGTGCCTCAGGAATTCGATAAGGTCTCTGACGTTTTGGTTGGCTGCCCGGTTTCAATCTAATGTAATGTTCACCTACATTGGCAATTTTTAGAATTCCAAACTGTAGGTTTGGATGTTTACGTAACAGGTCGGATAGTTGTTTCTTCTCTTCATGTGATAAATGTTTTAGCTGCAATTGTTTATCGATTATAGTAGGATTTTCTTTGTTAATTCTGGGGATATTCTCGATTTCGCCGAAATCTATATCGGCATCGTATATTACTCCTATGTGTGTAGTTTGGGCTTTTAATTCTCGTATTTTGTTGGCGTGCAAATGTTTGACACTGTTGTCTGATAATTGTACCAAATAACTATACAGAGATTTCTTTTCGAGTATAGTGGCGGGTGCTGTCCACCTAAACTTTGTGACTGCTTTGTGTCCTTTACTTTGTGACTGCTGTCAGGAATCAAAACAATAACTTGATCATTGGGCTTAAATTCTTTGTGATTTGCTCGTCTATTGTGATAATAGGCGTAAGCTCGCTGTTTATCTATGCAGGAAATTCTGGCGTTTTCGGCTGCTTTTTCCAATTTTATTTTCAAATCATTTAGATAATTTGTAACTGAGCCTAATTGACCACATGGCAAAGGTGTTTCATTGGTCCATGATGATTTCAATATGGAGAGGGGGCCAGTCGGACGTCTACCATATAACATTTGGAATGGACTAACATTAGTTGTGGCGTTCGGTACTTCCCTGTATGCCCACAAAAGGCAGTGGCGTAGCTACGTTTTTTGGCGCCCGGGGCAGGAAGAAATTTTGCACCCCCCCCCCCAATAAGAAAATAAAAATTTTCCTCAAGACGGAAGGAAAATCCTTCCGGCTAGTACTGGAGGAAAAGGTAGCTTTCCTCTTCTTTGTTTTTAAGAATTAAACGAATTTTACTCAAACACACGAAGGTAAAATGCGTGGAACACGGTTATAGAAGATTCCTAATTTTTGTCAATATTTGGGAATTTTGAAAAATTGTCAGCTATCGCGAATTTATGATGACATTTTCATTTAGGGTGACCTACTTTTATCTCCAAGATGTTTAGCTATGTAGTTTTAAGAGTATGGCAGTAGCAACAATGATTACAACAATGAAAGTAAATTATTTTCTAGAAATCACGTTTGCGAAAACTAAATTAAACCCGATTATGGAAAAAAAAGTCTGCTGCTTTGTTTCATTTACGAGGTGCATACACTCTTTAAAAATTACAAGGAGTTTCATATATTCTAAGTGACAAAACTGCAACACATATTTTTCAATTGACTCCTGTTTTTTTTTTTTTTTTTTTTTTTTTTTTTTAATCTTTAAGTCTTTAAGTTGCATTTCGTAAAATTAAAAATACGATATAGATAGTTTTTTTTCCTAAAAACAAAAAGGTTAAGTAAAATGTCTTTTGTATTTTATTTTAAAATTTGTCATGACTTACTAATACTAATTAACATTTGTAACTAATTGAAAATGTGATTCTTACAGTTGTTAAAGTAGATTTGTAAGGAAAGTATAAAAATGTTGCGAAAAGTTTATAATTATACAAAAATGTGGTTTTGAAATTTTCTTTAAAAGATTTTCAATGAAATATTTTAACAAAAAATTTTAAAACATTACTTTTTGCTTGATTAAATCATGAAACTTTCACAAAACCATTTAATAATATCAATAAAAACTGCATCTTAAAACTTACATCGATGCACCTTATTTGCAAACTTTTTACTTTAATTAGCCCAAAGAGAAAGAGATATATATTTGTCCATTCAGATTTAATTATGTTATTTTATGTCTCTTTTGCTTTCTTTTAATCATGATGGCTAATCCTGGTTTGAAAAGCAATCTAAAAAACTATTTACAAACTTTATGAGCTTGTTGTTTAAAAGTAGCGGCGTAACTTCAGTTGCGTCCCCGAAACTTATAATATTGTGGCTTAGAAATAAAAAGTATGCAAATGATCTCTGCAATAACATATCTGACTTATAATAAATCCCGGATATAACGAGCGAAGAATTTGTTTTCCAGTATACTAAATCCAGGGCTTAATTTATGCCGGAGCCCAGCTCCGGTACTTCTCTATTTTTAGTAAAAATTTAAATATTAGCCAGAATTCACCGGAGCTCATAAACACAGTGCTCCAGAGCACAGTGCAGTAACACTTCCGCAAAACGAATCCTTAATTACCCTTTCCTTTCCATCCCATCTCCAATCTTTTGCCCTCTTTTGTATCGAAACACTTATAAGTGACGTAATGTGTCGCTCACGTAAGAGATGGATATGAAACGGTCTCGATTTTTATATCAGTCTTCGGGTTTGGACAGACTCGAGCTCAATTTGTCTTAAATTAAAAATTTTATTTATTTCAATTTCAAATCATTTGATTACTATTTTGATAAGAATAAAGAGTAAACAGAAATAATCTTTTTCTATTCTGCATAGCTGCGAATTATTACATTTTTTTTGTTCATATTTTCGAATCATAATCCTGAGCTTATTGAATCGCAGAATTCTGCGATTAATTAACATTAAGATTAGGCAAAGGTTTCTATTTGGAAGTAGTAAAAACTAAAAAGTAGAATCGTTTACAAATGCAGATAGATGTATTTAAAATTTTTATTTTGCTAAATAAAAAACAATGCTATGAACTTTAAAAATGTATGAAATATAAATATGCAGATTGGAGTGACGGTGGAGAGGAGGGGGGGGGGGGGGGGGTACACTACGGGTGTGTTAGTACTGCAGAATATTAAGGCTCCGGTACTTTTTTTGTTAGAAATTAAGCCCTGATATAGACTGTCCGTTTTCTGAAAGTTTTAATGAATTTTTATTTTATAAAATTTTGCTCTTTAAAAAATATATCTGAAGATTTAATAAAACATTTTAGGTATAAAATTATCTATGATTAGCGTTATCTTTAACTTTGGAATTCATCTATTATACTTGTGTCTTTACTTAATAAAGATTTCATTAATAATACATGAATTCATTTTTATTTATTTCCTTTTCATTTAACTCGTTTTTTGTAATGTAAAAATGGAATTTTCTAATTGATTTTTCACCCACTTCCTGTTAGACTTATAAAAATTATGTACACAGGTGTATTTCAGAAGACAATACAGCATTTTAATATTTTAAGAACTTAATTATCTATAAAATAAAGTTGTTTGTCTGTGTACAATGGTTAGCAAAATCTAATGCACGCAGAAGTCTGAAAATTTGATTTGGGTGTGGATAGTCCAAGTCAGATCCTGATGTATCTGAGGCTTAGGTTTTTAATTTTGTAAGACCTGGGCCTTTATGTTTTTGTGTTATAAATTGTTAATAACTTGTCCCCCTTTCAATCCAATCTTCTACATTTTGAGGCATTTTCTCCATTAAGTTATTCCCCTATTTCAACAGCCCAGTTAAGACCCTGGGGCCCAATCCAGGACCCCTTGAACTTTTTTTCACTGTGCATTTTTCACCTGCCTAATTGTGTCACCCTCTCAATGCATAACTTTAAAGTTTTGTATTAATTTCTCTCCTCGGGTCACAATCTTCATGTTTTTGTTAAGGTCCTAGGGCCTTTTTTTAAACATTTAACCCCATTTTTGGCGCATTTCTTTAAAATTTTATTGTAATGATTAATTCATAATCTATGCTTAATTTCGACTAACTGAAGATCTAAAGCGCTAAATAATAGGACCTTTCAAAATGTTTTCATCTTAGGGCACTGCTCAAAACTATCGCTTGGACCTTTTTGGGCTCCCTACAAGTTTTGATTTAATGCGTCTCTCAATTGGGTGCCCCTCCCTCGTCCATTTAATCATTTTGCACCTCCTTTCAGGTACGTAATCAGGTAAAGTATGAAGTGTGTTGAGCCATCCCTAGAAACATTTACAGAAGCTTTTTCTTGCATTATTTGAATATAATAAAATGTTTTATTAAAGAAAACATTCATACACACAAAAACAAGTCAACAATTTTCATTTATTGTCAAGATATGAGAGATAATTTCGGTTAACCCCCCCCCCCCCCTCAATTTGGCGCCGCCCCCCTTGCCCCCCCTTAGCTACGCTACTGACAAAAGGAAAGGTATGTGCTTGTGCCAGTTTCCGGAATTTTTCCTTATTGTATGGTGTATCATTCCTTTAAGAACAGCGTTCCATCTTTCGACTAAACCATTAGATTGTGCGTATCCAGGTACAGAGAAACGTGGAGAAGTTCCTAAATGTTTCATAAATTCTTGTGTGAGATCAGAGGTAAAATTCTGGCCATGATCGCTCGCAATTAATTTTGGAATCCCTGTTCTACTAAAGATCTGTAAAAGGGCATCGCATGTAGATTTAGCAGATATATTTCTTAAACAGACCGCTTCCGGCCAACGAGTACACTGATCTACTACGGAGAGTACATACTTGTATCCTCCACTAGGTGGTTCAATTGGGCCGATTATGTCCATGTTTACAATTTGCATTGCCTCGTCAGGACGAGTAACCGGAGTTATAGGTTGTTAGCAATTCCCTCAGTTTTTCATATCACTTATATTTAATTGGTTTATATATACATTATATTTATTTATAGTTATTTTACATTTTGAACTTACCTTTATGCTTTGCAGCTTTTCATATTGTTTCGTTTATCCATACAGCATTAACGTTATATTTTTCATGTGCTTTGAGATCGCGTTGCGATGTTGTTTTTCCTGCCGAACACATTCAAGATCGGTAATTCGAATGGACAGTAGCTGGGTTTGCTAAGAGATGGCGCTGCTGGTCCGCGAAAGCCCTTTCGCTTTCGGCACGTGCATTAGAGACGAACTTGTACCGTATTGGTTGGAGCTGGGGGCGGTTCCTGTTTATGTTTTTCATTCACGGCGTGTGCTGGCTTGGAGGATGCATATATAGTATCAGTCACGGTGGTCGATGGTCGCTCGTATGTTGTTTTGGAAATATGAAACGTCTGTGGTTGTTTTGAACGGTGTTTGTTTTTGAAGGAGCTCTGGCTTATACTGGAATGCAATGATGAATGGATTGATAGTTAATGGAGTATTTCCTTTTGAGCTTATTTATCAGCACGTTTTTAATTTGAATATTGTTGCAATTTAATGAAATACTTAATGTTTATGAAGCTTTTAAAACTTTTAAGATGAGCATCGGAGCGACGTGTTTAGCGATATATTTAGTAATTGTTTTTAACTTTTAACATCATCATTCTTTTGTTTCATCATCTAAATTATGTTTTAGTTTCAAGAATATTTTTGTTTTACAAATGCTGTTTTTTTTCTTAATGATTTAATAAAAGCTGATGTTTTATTTTAACTTATTTGGTCATCATTTTAGTTTCTTTTACACTCACTGCACATAGAAAATTATGAATATATACAGCTGCATTTTTAACTACATTTTTACAGGGTCTTTATTTCAGCATACGCTTTCAGTTGCAAATTATTCTCTGCTTAGTAATAGGATGTATTAATATAGTGCAATAATATAAATATTATAGGAGCTTTAGTTTTTGCACTAGTTATATGAGTAGTCTCATATAACAAAAGGTTATGGGCGTTTTTATAAGATCCATGTATTTTTATAAGACCCATGCAGTTTTTACCTTGATAGGTATTTAATATTATTGCAGTGAAGTGTTTAAATACGACCTTTAGAGATTAATTAGTGAATTTTAGAAGGGGGGGCCGTTAGTTTTAATAGTGTAATTAAAGTAGTGTCAGTAATTAATAGTGAAAAAAAAATTTAATCTTTGAAATCTTGAATTTTTTCTTTTTTTTTTTTTGAGAAATTAAAATGGCAATGATGCAATCTCAGATACAAAAGCTCAATTCCAGTAATTACGCCAATTGGCAGGCAGACATGAAGTATTTATTGATGGAAAAGAATGTCTGGGAAATTGTTGCTGAAATTGAAAAGGTACCTGTCGTAGTAAAGGATGGAGAGTTTACTGAAAAAGATGTAAGAAATTTTCATATTCGAGAAAAATTGGCACTTTCTACTATTTATCTTAATATAGAGCTGAACTTTAGAAAAATAGTTGAAAATTGTGATGATCCAATAGATGCCTGGAAGAAACTCCGTACCCATTTTTATCCAGATACTAGAAGTCGTCATATGAAGTATTCACGGAGTTGTGCGAGTGCAAAATTGCCAGTGGTGAAAGTATTAATTTATATGCCTCCCGACTCTTGAGAATTGCAAATCAGCTTAAAGGTATTAACAAAAATTTTGACGATGTCTACGTGACTTTCCAATTACTAAGATTTTTGCCGACTAAATTTGATAGTATGGTACAAGCCATTCTGAGGTGGAAAGAGCAGGACTTTGTTTTTAATGATGTTGTAACGTCGCTGGTAGCTGAGGAGACGAGGCTTAGTATGAGAGACTGTGATCATGGAAAAATTTATGTGGAAGCACAGTCGCTGCAGTTCCAGAAAAGAAATAGAAAGAAAGTGACATGCTACTTTTGCAAAAAGCCAGGACATGTCAAAAGTCAGTGCCGCAGTTTCCTGAAAGCTATGAATCATCGAAGTAGAGATTCCTCACCATCTGCAGATTGTTCTAAGTATCGAGATCCTTTGCCATTGAAAAGGAGTGAAAGCCCTCATGTTGAACGAGCATTCTTTGGACGTAAGCCTAGATCCCCACAGAGAGACAGAAATCGACACAACACTTCCCGTGTACCTGGTGAAAGGATGAGAAACCAGTCTAGAGAAAATGGTGTAAGAAGTCCCCAATGTAAGTTTTATACATCTTTCTTTTTGTCTCAGGCAAATTTGGTTAATGGAGAGGCTGACTGGGTCTTCAATACTGCAACTTCTCACCATTTCTGTAAAGACAGGTGTAAACTAATACTTATAACACATTAACTTAAATATTTGTGGACTGTATCATTATTTTATTTTTACTAACAAAAGGAAGAGCGAACGCTCAGGTCGCCTTCAACCAACACAACATCAACATAACTTCAGTTCAGTTCGATTTCACTTTCAATCGAGGGGAGTTCGCGACGCCCTCTCACGGGACTTATAAATTCTCAGTTTTCAACAATAAACATTCTCCCCCGGATTGAAATTTACAAATTTCAATAACTTAGAATTCTTACAATCATATAAATTTACATAGCACAATTACAGCAAAATTATTACACAACAATTAGATAAACACAGCATAATAATAAAAATGTAAAATTAACAATAATTAATCACTATATTCTTTCTTAGGTATCAATAGGAAGGACAGCTATTTTCGTAATTGAATGCTTTAATTCACCTGATTTAGTGCGAACCTTTACTACCCTGACCTTGCCATCCGCTCCTGTATAAATTTTACTTATGCGGTCTAAGGCCCATTTACATACAGGCAAAAAGTCTTCCTTCACTAATACCATTAAACCTGTAGTTAAATTATCCTTTTCCACAATCCATTTAGATCTCTGCTGTAACGTATTTAAATAATCTAATCTCCATTTTTCCCAAATTTTCTGGACGACCCTCGTAGTTTTCTGCCAACGGCCTAAACGATTAATATTAACATCAATTAACGACGGTTCGGGTATAGCATTGATTGGTCTCCCGATCAAAAAATGACTGGGAGTCAAGACCTCAAAATCATCGAAATCATTTGACAAGGGAGTAAGAGGTCGAGAGTTCAAAATACCTTCTACCTGAATAACAATAGTTTCGAACTCTTCATAATTAAATCGCAAGTCACCCATCGCTCTTTTAAGGTGATGCTTCACAGATTTTACTCCAGCCTCCCAAAGTCCTCCGAAATGAGGAGACTTAGGAGGTATGAATTTCCAGTCGATATTTTCAGAAATTAAATAATTCGCCAAAATCTCATTTGGAAAATTTATCATTTTGTAAAACACCTTCAGTTTGGAATTTGCCCCAATGAAATTCCTAGCATTATCCGTAAATATCCTAGAACATTTTCCACGCCTAGCCATAAACCGTTTAAGAGTAGCAATCAGAGCATCAGAAGTTAAATCTGAAAGAAGTTCAAGATGGATTGATCGAGTCACGAAACATATACAAACACAGATAAATATTTTGTTTAAAGAACCTTTGCGCTGATTTTTATAAGTTACTAAAAAACGGCCCACAAAGATCCAAACCGGTGCAATTAAATGCCGGTGACTCATTAATTCTCTCATAAGGCAATTCACCCATTAACTGCGAGCATGGAGTTGGTTTTACCTTAAAACAAATAACACAAGAATGTACCGTTTTTCTTGCCAAATTTCTACCCCCTATAGGTCAAAATTTTAACCTCACAGAATTCAAGAGTCCTTGAGGAGCAACATGAAACAGACGCTTGTGCATAGAAATAAAATAAATTTCACTTAATTTTGAATTTTTAGGCAATATAGCAGGATGTTTCTGCTCATAAGATACGGAAGCTTTGTTAAGTCTTCCGCCAACTCGCATTATACTCTGGTCATCTATAAATGGATTTAAAAAGTTAATATTACCTGTCAGAGCCTTCTTACCACCTAAAAAATTTTGTGAGGCTCTAATTAAAACATTTTCAGCTTCCTTGACTTCTTCTAAGGTCAAATGACCCCTTCTTTTAAGAGGAGATCTGCAGTTAAAAATAAATCTGTGAATAAAAGAAAAAACATGTAACAGTTTGAAATAGTCATTAGTCAGTTCAAAAGGTTTGTCAAAAAAACTAAAACTCTCGTTGATAAAAAATGAAGTCACTGTACAGTTATTTGCCTTTTCGGAAGATCTAATTTCACTTAAATAGTTCTCATTTTCACTTTCACTTAGTAAGTCACTTTCAGAAGAAACCGACTGCAAATAACTTGAAAGTTCTGGATCCATCAAAAATTCAGGGCCTGTAAACCACTTGGAATTGTTCACAAGAGAGTCAGCACTTATTCCTCGTGAAAGAAGATCTGCAGGATTGTCTTTACCAGCACAATGAAACCATGTCTCTGGTTCCGTCAAACTTCGGATTTCATCAACACGATTGGCAATAAAGGATTTCCATTTCTTGCTAGATCCCTTTATCCAGCATAGAGTAATTTTTGAATCTGTCCAGTAGTAGATTTTAGAAGTATTTTTTACATCAATTACCTTTTTAATTTGTGATCCTAAGCGAGATGCAAGTAAAGTACCAAGCAACTCTAGTCGCGGGAGAGTTATTTTCTTTAGTGGGGCAACTCTGGTCTTAGATGCTATTAAATTAACTGACACTTGGTCGAAATCTTGCACTCTTAAATAAACAACAGCACCATAAGCCTTCTGACTTGCATCGGAAAAGCAATGAATTTCAACATTGTTTGTATCAGATGATAGGAATACAAATCTAGGCACTTTAATTTGCGTTAATAGAGGAAGTTCCGAACACCACTGAGTCCACTTTTCACAAATGTCAATGGGGAGCTCAGCATCCCAGGACAGTTTACGAATCCATAATTCTTGGAAGAGACATTTAAGTCTTATAGTGAATGGAGTGAGGATACCAGTTGGATCGTAAATTCTGCCGGAAGTCTGTAAAACAAACCGTTTTGTATTTTTCCTAGTCTTCAAAAATTCTATTAAGCTTGAAATGTCTATGCTAATAGAATCTTGTTTAATGTCCCACGATATGCCCAATACCTTCAATGAATTCATAACCTTATGATTTTGATCAAATGGATAAATTTCGAAACCTTCTTCTATCCACCGTTCTAGTAACGACTGGTCATTTGTTAACCACTTTCTCAAATTTAAACTGGCTTGACTCATAATCATCTTAGCCTCATGTGAGATCTTCAGAGCTTCTTCAATACTATCAGTACCACTCACTAAATCGTCGACATAAAGGCACGTATCAAGAATTCGAAAGGTTTCAGGATATTGATCTTTAAATCTTTTTATATGTTCCTTTATTGTGGCAGCTAGGAGAAATGGACTAGAATTTAATCCAAAAAGTAAACGCTTAAAACGATATATTTGGATATTCAAATTATCAAACACTTCATCTTTCGGATTTTCGATAACTTCCACAAAGAGAAATCTGACAGCGTCTCTGTCCTTTTCTGATAATGAAATTTGGAGAAATGCTTTCTCCACATCTGCCAAAATTCCTATTTTATTTAATCTAAAATTAACAAGCAATTGGAAAATACCAGGGTTTAAATTGATACCAGGCCACAAACAATCGTTTAGAGAGAGTTGTCCTACATCGTGAGAACTGGCATCGAATACAATACGCGTTTTCGTTGTAACACTATCTTTTCTAAAGACCGCTCGATGTGGCAAATAGAATATGGGTCTGTCCTTTGGCTTAGTTGGATCTGACACCCTTTCAATAATATCAAAATTAAGATATTCTTTCAAAATTTCTTTGTACTGAGAAAACAAATTATCATCATTACGCATTTTATTAATTAAATATTTGAATCGTTTCTCAGAAATCTTATAGTTATCACTCAAATTAATCCAGTCTTTTTTCCACGGCAGAGCTACTTCGTATCGATTATCTTTACAGGAAACTGTTTCGGTAAAAATTTCTAATGCCTTATCTTCATCATTACAATAAGGGTCATCTCTAATCCCAATTGATTCTAAATCGAAAAATTTACTCAATTGTTCTTCTACATTGCAAGTTAGACCACAATATGCATTATGATTAGCATGGTTCGAATCGGTGAAAGAACCTCCCACCACATACCCAAATACGGTATGCTGTAAAATGACGTTAGAATTTTTTTAACTGATTTGACCATTTCGTAATAAATCGTAAAAACACTCAGTGCCCAATAAAATGTCAATTTTATTTGGTTCATTAAATTTTGGATCTGCCAATCTTACATCTTGAGGCAGCTCAGAAAATGGAAATCTAAAGTAATGTCCTGGAATAAAATTGGTTATTTTTGGAACAATAAAAAAAATCTAATGTTCTCTCATAATCAGCATTATTTGAAATAGTTGCAGTAATTTTCCATTTTATGTTAATTTGAGCATTATTTAAACATGAAACAGAAACATTAAATTTCTCCCTTTTAATTCCTAATAATTTTGTAAAGTTTTCTGAAATATATGAAAAATTTGACCCCATGTCAATAAGAGCACGTGCTATCATAATTTCCCCAGACACACTTTTAATATAAATCAAAGCTGTAGATAAAATAGTTGTTTTCTTTTTTTGAGATGAATTATTTACAGACGTGCCAACAAAATCATTATTTTTATTTTCAAAACATTTTGCTTCTGGATTTAAGCTATGGTTATCTTCGTCGGGGGAAAGCAATGAAAAAGAAGTCCTTTTCGATTCCCCTACTTTCTGACTCAGCTCAATTTGTGGTGAAGTGTTTATTTTTTCTTTTTGAATATGTAGCAAAGAACTATGACGCATGCCGCAATGGGCGCAAGAATATTTCGAAGAGCAGTTTCTCGCTGAGTGAGTTGAATTAGTAGATAAACAATTAAAACATAATTTATATCGTTTTGAAAATTCTAAACGATCGTAAACAGTCATTCTTAGAAATGCATTACATTTATATATTGGATGATTTTCATTTTTGCAGCAAATACACTTAACATTTTTCACATTAGAGTAAAATGATGTTGTCTTTTCTTTCTGTTGATATATATTTTTTTTGATTTGCAGCGTTACTCGTTTTTTAAGCTTGTAATGTTCGAGCATGATCTTTCAAAAATGAAGTTAACTGTTCTATCGATCCTAATTCGTCCCTTTTAACTGACCTTTCCCACCAACATCGAGTATTTCTGTCTAATTTTTCCACTAATAAATACACGATCAATATTTCACCAAAGTTATTTACATCCTGTTCTAATACTTTTAAGGATCGGATGCATTCATTAATGATATCAACGAATTTTAAAATGGATTGAGTGGTATCACTTGTTGGCTGTAAGGAAAGTAACTTTTTAATTACTGCATTAATTAAATCTCTCTTATTTGAATAGCGCTCTACTAATAAATTCCAAGCAATGTCATAATTTTGATCCGAAATGGGAATGGATTGAATAACGTTAAGTGCATCTCCCTTGCATGAACTTTTTAAATACTGTAGCTTATGTGCACTTGTAAGATTATTATTATTATGTACAGCTGCAGAAAATAGATCTTTAAACTCAATCCATTCATCCAATTTACCAAAAAATGTAGGAAGTGTAATTTTTGGTAACTTAATTTCTGAAAAAGAGTTACTTTTAGAAAAGGATTCATTGCACATTGAATTGCTATTATTTTTTCCAGAATTTACATCCAATAATTTTCGCTTTATCGCTAAATTAATGTCATCTATGGTTTCAATAATGCCCTCTTTTTCACATATAAATTCATCTATATCCTTGTCATCGCAATGCGCAAATATTGCATCAAATACTGAATTCAATTCCTTTTCGAAGGACAGTATTTTTGCATTATAAAGCTCTAAAAGGACTATATCTGTGTTTTCTAAAGTCGAATTAACCTTGTCCTTAAATTTTGTAACATTTGACTTTAAGCTTTTTTTATTAGTTTTCGCAGCTTTAATGTCGGCCATATTGAAAAATGATGCAATGAACAATGAATTAAAATGTTTTGTACTCACCGAATTAAAATGATTCCGTAATAATGATGTTCAAAAATAATCCACAAGGTACTTCATTTCTTCATTTTTTATCACAATGCAATAAATTTAATAGTTTTTTATCACACAATCAAAAAGTTCAAATCGAAACTTAGCGACTCACAACTTAACGAAATTAAACTAAACTTATTCCATCCATAGGTCATTCTCATTCTCGAGGCTCGTACGACCATAAAAATGTATACTAATACTTATAACACATTAACTTAAATATTTGTGGACTGTATCATTATTTTATTTTTACTAACAAAAGGAAGAGCGAACGCTCAGGTCGCCTTCAACCAACACAACATCAACATAACTTCAGTTCAGTTCGATTTCACTTTCAATCGAGGGGAGTTCGCGACGCCCTCTCACGGGACTTATAAATTCTCAGTTTTCAACAATAAACAACAGGGATCTGTTTGTTGAATATACTCCTCTTAATGATGAACACATGGCAGTAGCTATTGAAGGAGTAACTTTTCCTATTGTGGGAAGGGGAACAATAAAACTTAAGTTTGGTCAAAGGATCTTGATGTTTAAAGATGTAATGTATTCACCTAAATTAAGACGTAATTTGATATCTGGTGCACGTTTAGATAAAAATGGGGCTTATTTTACTGGTGGAGGTGGTGAAGTGAGGATATCTTGCGACGGACAATTTCTATTTAAAGCTAATCTTAAAAATGGGGTATATTACCTTCATCCTAAAATTCCAGGCGCAGGTAACAAGAGAGTTACTTTTGAGGCATCATCTGTTAGTAAACACGATGATATGACTGTTTGGCATAGGCGTTTAGCTCATGTTAGTCCTTATTTAATAGTACATACTTGTAGAAATACTGGTGCTAGGGGTTTACCTGTTTTGAGAGAAGGGGAGTTTAAATGTGAGGTTTGTAAACTAAATAAATACCGGAGGACATCTTTTAAGTCTAGGAATTTTACTAGATCCAACTTTCCACTAGAGCTTTTATTTACTGATGTCTGGGGTCCATGCCATATCAAGGGTAGACAGGGGGAGCAGTATTTTCTTTCGATAATAGATGACTATTCACGAAAAGTATCCTTGTACCCTATGAGCGAAAAATCAGAGGTTTTTGAAATTTTGAGGCAACATATTAACCGTGCAGAAAGGTTTTTAGGTAGGCAGGTTAAGGCAATAAAGTCTGATAATGGCAGGGAGTATGTGAATTGGAATTTGAAGGAATACTGTGCTGAAAGAGGTATAATTCACGAATTAACAAACACGTTTACCCCAGAACAAAACGGCGTGGTTGAGCGATACAATCAAACAGTAGCAGATGGAGCCAGAACCATGTTAAAGGAAAGTGGTCTGGATTTAAGTTTTTGGCCAGAGGCTATGCTCCATTTTACTTACACATGGAACCGTTTGTGTCATAAGAATCAGGTGAAAACACCATTTGAACTTTTTGGTGGTACAAAACCCTCGGTAAGACATCTAAAGCCATTTGGATGTGTAGTATATGTAAGTATCCCTCGGCAGAAACGTTTAAAATTGGACTCTAAAGCTTGTAAAGGATACATGGTGGGATATGCTTTTAAAACAAAGGGTTATCGTATATGGTTGCCAGATAGTGACAAAATTGTTGAAACCATAAATGTGTCATTTGATGAGAAGACCAGTTTTAAGCAGAGTATTGATGGAGCAGTGCTGGGCACCATTCAGGAGGAGTTGCAGTGGGTTCCTGCTACTGGAGGTGTTTTTGAGGAAGAAGACGTTGTAGAGGAAGTCAGACCCATTTCTGACCGCTCCAACGACTCCCTTGAATCACCTTCTGGTGCGGAAAGGCAGGGGTCTTCTTCGAAAGATGGTTCTATTTCCACATCCCAACCTACTTCGCGAGACACTCGCTGGATGAGGAAAATTGTTCCCAGAAAAACTGGTTCTCGTACGGATGTATATTATTTTGACATAGATAATAACTCTCAACGTTTAAGATCATCAAGGGAAGTGATAGATTACTGTAGGGATAACAATGTAAATTTTGAACTTAACTTATTTGATTTTAAAAGGAATAATAACTATCAAGGAGTAGTGTCAAATCCTAGTGTTAGTAGTCCTAGTGTTGATATCTGTCAATCGCAATCTTGACTATATGATCTGGTAATTCCTAAGACTCATAAACAGGCAGTAAAATCGGATCAGTGTGAGGAATGGAGGAAAGCTATGAAAGAGGAAATTGATACCATGAAAGAAAGAGGCGTGTAGCATTTGGCCGAACTACCACCAGATGTAAATCCTGTAGGCTGTAGATGGGTGTATACGGTAAAGAAGGATGATTCGGGAAAAATTGTTAGATTTAAATCTCGTTTGGTGGCACAGGGTTTTAAACAAATTAAGGGTGAATCATATGACGAAACATTTAGTCCAGTAGTAAATTTCAGTGTCATTCGCTTTTTCTTTTCTTTACTAGTATCTCTTAAAGGTTGGTTACATACCCAATGTGATGTTAAATGTGCCTATTTATATGCACCCCTTTCAGAAAATGTCTTTATGTCACAACCACCGGGTTTTGTTGAGCCAGGTAAAGAAAAATTATTTTGTAAGTTGGATAAGGCAATATACGGTTTACATCAGTCTGGACGTGTTTGATTCTATGAGATTAACCACATTCTTTTAGAGATTGGCTTTGTGAAACTGGAATGGTGTAATTGTGTCTATGTGTTGGATTCAGACTTAATTTTACTGTTATATGTAGATGACATAGTTCTTTTTGGCAAGTATAAGAAAATAATAGATAGGGCTCTGGAACTTTTGCGTAGACATTTTGATTTGAAAATATTGGGCAAAACGAGAAAATTACTTGGCGTCGAGTTTGAGGAAGATGGAAATAACTTGCGGATTCACCAAAAATCCTATATTAAAGAGTTATGTAAAAGGTTTGAGTCTTACAGGTTTCCTATTTCATCCCTACCAATTAGTAAGGGCTCAGTCTATTCAAAAGCAAATTGTCCTAAGTCTGATGAAGAGCATAGAGAAATGTCACAGTTGCCATATCGTAGTATTTTGGGTTGTCTTTCCTTTTTGGCTAATAGATCTCATCCGGATATTAGTTATGTTGCGAATATCTATAGTCAGTTTCAGTCAGATCCCGGAATAGAACATTGGTATGGTTTGCTCAGGTTGTTAGGATATGTAAATTATACTCAGGATATGACCCTTAGTTTATCATGTATAAAACCCCAGTTAGTCACTTACTTAGATGCAGACTTTGCAGCCAATAGAGACGATAGAACTTCTTTAGGTGGTCAGATCGTTTTCTTGGGTAACTCTCCCATTTCATGGCGAACATTTAAAGAGAAAAGTGTTAGTTTGTCAACAATGGAGGCTGAGTTCATAGCCATGACCGAAGCAACGAAGGAACTTTTTTGGTTTGATAGAATCTTAAGTAAGTGTTATAGAAGGAAAGTTATCACTGGGGAAAGTGTAAAATCAGTACTGTATGTAGACAACCGGGCCACTATAGATTTTGTAAGATCACCCATTGAGAATCATAGGAGTCGACATATAGATGTCAAGTTGTTTTTTGTACGGGATTTGGTTAATGAAAATACTTTTGATTTAAATTTTGTCCGAAGCAAGGAAAATCTAGCTGATATCTTTACTAAACCCCTCACCAAGTTTGAATTAAAAAGATTCATTGAATATGTCTTTAGAATTTGTTCTTGAAGCATTTTTGAAAGTTTTGCTGTTTTAGAATTGTTTCATATTATTCTGCTTCTAATTTTGTATAAAAATGTATTAAATGTGTTAAACATGTATTGGAATTTAACTTATATTGTTCAGAAATTATATTTTGTTTAAAAGGTATTTGCTTGGTGGACATTTAAAGTTCCACCACTAAGACTCATCCGGAATGTGGTGATGCTTCTTGATAATCCATTCCTTGGTGTCCGAACGGCCCCGGGATGCGACTCGCAGGGGTGCAAATGTAATCTAGTCAGAGTGGCATCTGGGAGTGGATTTATCAGTGTCACAGCAAGGTCTTTCTGCGGGCATGTTACATTTATTTTAGTGAGTCCCATTTTATTTAGTTAATATATGGAAATGCCACATTATCCCCATTTACCTTGCAAAATGTTTATGTTATTATCTATAATTATTTAAATTGTTGTTGTATTAGTTTATATTAAATTTTGGGTTGCAACCTATTTATTTCTATATTTAATTGTTTAAATTGTATTTTTGGAATTTTTCTAAGTATTGATATTTGTGAATTTGATGTTGAATTCATAATTAGTAGTATAAGATTGTGTTTGTCTGGGTTTTGCATGACATCTCTATCTGAGGTCTGGAACTCATGTGGGAATGTTCATTCTTTTTATATGTAATAGGAGAATTTTGTGTACTGTTGAGGATTTTTTTGTATTATAAGTAATTTAGAAATAGTTCTACTGTTTTGGAGTAAAATATGGAAATTTAATCTGTCATAATTGCATACGTTTTTGAAAAATTGGCTTAATTGTACTGTTCAATTGTTACAGGTTCCTGGTATTTTTCAATGTGTGTGATTGGAATGAGAAATCGTGGCACCACGTAAGAATGTGTGTATGAAAGGTGAATGTATGTTGGTGACTATATGATATGTAATGTGTTGTGTTATTGTTTAATCCTTGGTTTTCAGGTTCTTTGTAACTTTAATATTTTAAGTATCACGAAATGTCCTATGGGCATGTGGAAGAAGCATGTATTCACATAATGTCTTACAGGCATGTGGAAGAAAAATTGTATCAGTTATAATTATTGTAAAATTGCATTTTTGAAGTTCTGATTGATTAGTCTTGATATATAAAATTGAAATTTATGAATTTTTCTTGATCAGTTAAAGTGAAATTTTCTATCTTGTAATTTGTACTTTTTGGATTGAGTGTTTCAAGAGATTGCTGTTGCTGTAATAACATTGAAGTTTTTAAGCTTTGATATGCTAATATTTGAATTGTTTCAAGGTTTAATGTTGCATTGATTTAAGTTGTGTTAAGTTTTTGAATGTTAAATGTTTATTGTGTGTTGAATTGTTGAAATTTTTGAAATGTTTTGTTGAATGTTTGTGAATTTTTGATTGTTGAATAGGATGAAATTATTTTTTAAACTTAAGCTTACTTGCCTGATGTTAATCGCTCTGGTGCTCTTGTTTCTTGAAGGTGTTGGCGATGCTGGTAAAATTTTTTTTTGTAGGTATTTGTCTTAGGTATTTTTGAGGCTGTTGTCAGTTGTAATATAGGTTTTATTTTGTGGTTACCTAAATTGTGGTAATGGATTTTGATTCGGAGGTTTGTGAACTCATTTTTACCTTTTTGGTATTTGGAATAAGTGATATGAGGGGGAGGCATTTGTTAGCAATTCCCTCAGTTTTTCATATCACTTATATTTAATTGGTTTATATATACATTATATTTATTTATAGTTATTTTACATTTTGAACTTACCTTTATGCTTTGCAGCTTTTCATATTGTTTCGTTTATCCATACAGCATTAACGTTATATTTTTCATGTGCTTTGAGATCGCGTTGCGATGTTGTTTTTCCTGCCGAACACATTCAAGATCGGTAATTCGAATGGACAGTAGCTAAGAGATGGCGCTGCTGGTCCGCGAAAGCCCTTTCGCTTTCGGCACGTGCATTAGAGACGAACTTGTACCGTATTGGTTGGAGCTGGGGGCGGTTCCTGTTTATGTTTTTCATTCACGGCGTGTGCTGGCTTGGAGGATGCATATATAGTATCAGTCACGGTGGTCGATGGTCGCTCGTATGTTATTTTGGAAATATGAAACGTCTGTGGTTGTTTTGAACGGTGTTTGTTTTTGAAGGAGCTCTGGCTTATACTGGAATGCAATGATGAATGGATTGATAGTTAATGGAGTATTTCCTTTTGAGCTTATTTATCAGCACGTTTTTAATTTGAATATTGTTGCAATTTAATGAAATACTTAATGTTTATGAAGCTTTTAAAACTTTTAAGATGAGCATCGGAGCGACGTGTTTAGCGATATATTTAGTAATTGTTTTTAACTTTTAACATCATCATTCTTTTGTTTCATCATCTAAATTATGTTTTAGTTTCAAGAATATTTTTGTTTTACAAATGCTGTTTTTTTCTTAACGATTTAATAAAAGCTGATGTTTTATTTTAACTTATTTGGTCATCATTTTAGTTTCTTTTACACTCACTGCACATAGAAAATTATGAATATATACAGCTGCATTTTTAACTACATTTTTACAGGGTCTTTATTTCAGCATACGCTTTCAGTTGCAAATTATTCTCTGCTTAGTAATAGGATGTATTAATATAGTGCAATAATATAAATATTATAGGAGCTTTAGTTTTTGCACTAGTTATATGAGTAGTCTAAAATTTGGGCATCTTCCCGTTTGAGGTCAACACATTTCTGTTCCAGCAGAGCTAAATTTTCTTCTATTTCCTCAAAATTCAGTGATTCCAAAACCCATGCATCTTCTAACTTTTTAACAATAGAGGTAATAGATGCTTTTATCATGCCTCTAGTTTTTTCAAGCTTAGTTAATTGGTCGGCCATGATTAAATAGAAAAATTGTATCTTAGCTCTATATAGGTTATCCTAAATATTTCACTATAATCTTTCACTCAGTAATCAAATAATACAGCCTGTAATTCATCCATTAATTCTGTCCTATTTTATGCACTATTTTCACCATTGCCTCTTTATAACTGAGGATATTAAGAAAAATAAACTAAAATAAAAGTTCTTAAATTTAGGACGTTCTCATTTTAATATAATTAAAATACGTAAAAAGCCACAGCAAAAACTGAAATTGGTTTATTACCATATGTAATGCTAATGTATTTGTGAATAACAAGCTTTTAATGTATGACAGATGCAGCAGAAATGTTGTTTTTCAATATTTCTCTAAGGTATCAATGCATTCTTAATAGAAAAAAAAATGTAAAAATTCACCTTCCTATCTATTTACTATACATAAATACAAAATTGAAATCATTTTTGAAATATAAATATTCAAATCACATTTTGAAATAGTTTTATAGTACTTATTTTTTTCTTCTTTAGTTCATTTTAAGCTGAAATAACAATACAACATATATTAAATTCACTGGGATTCATGCTCTCACTACTGATAAAACACAGAGGGAAACAGGAAGGATGCCTCTTGGCCGATATTCAGCATACGCACTACTAGACGTTAATAGTTAGGAAGCCCCGCTCAAAGATAACCAATCACAGTGAAAAAGTGGTGAGGCTTCGCTTCATGAACGTGGCGTAATGCAAAATTTTACCTGCACTGTGATTGGTTGCTCACGAACCGAGCTTCCCAGCTGCTAAGCTCTAGTAATATTAACGACTACACAATAACTCGTACATATTTGAGCGCTTATTTATTCGTCATGACTTATCAATATGTGTGAATATTGCAATATGTCTAGTCTAGAGGAATAGCAGCGACGGTATTGAAACACAGACGATAGGTTCAGTAAGGAACGGACAGTGGAAAATGCGGTTGGGTGGAAATAAAAAGTAAAGCACAGAATGTATGGGGATATATTGAGATAACAACGAAAAAGAGATAATCGTTGGAAGGGATAGCCGGCTTTGAATGAAGCGGGCAGGGAATAAATGCGTGGGGAGAAAGGATTATTCAGATATTAGTACAGGATTTTCAGCGCTTTTTCTAGGATTTCGAGGTTGCGCTGCGGGAAAAAAAATTACATTGGCGTATATCGGTAGAGTCATAACTTAGCTATCGTTATTGGGATATATTGTCAAATTCGAAGTTTTGCTATCGTTATTGCGATAATTAAAAAATATCAATATTTGACCGATTTATTGATAAGTAATCCAGCCCTACCCACCACCACCCATGTAAGCGTTCCCTCTGATTATTTTACGATTTTCTGTCATGTTGGGGGGGGGGGGGGGCGGATTAACAGGATTTTACGATAATATCTAGAATAAATATCCAAAAATGAAAAATCTGAGCCTCAGGTGCATTTGGACTATCGTCATCCACATTTTCAGACCTCTATGTGCAGTAGATTTTCCTAGCCATTGCAAATGCACATGCAGAGATGTACAAACATCTTTATATATATATATATATATATATATATATATATATAACTTTAATTATGAAATTTCTTCTTTTCAGCATTTTGACTAGACGTGTCAATGATGGTGGAAGAGGTATAAATGTAGTTGTTATTGATAGCTTGATGAAAGTCGTTATAAGAATAGCTCATTTTGATACTTATGAGAAAGGTAATTATAACATTTGTAATTTAATTATTTATAATTAAATAATTGGATAGTCTTAAAGGGTAAATGGTCCTGATAGTATGTAGAATTAACTTTTACATTTTTATTCATTCTCTTTATCTATTTATATAATGCAGTAAGGTGATAATTCCAGGCAAAACTCCTTCATCTAACAGTAATTCCCTATCAAATTTAAACATTTTTCGCCACACAGCTGCCAACAATTAAAAATCCACAGTAAAATTCTTTCCACAACAATTAATTTTCTATTGAAAGATTTCCGTGTTAAAAATGAAAATGAAATAAAAAGTTTCAAGAATGAAAAAGAGGATGGATGACATAATATTGGAAGTATAACAGAGATTTTCAAAGCATAAATATGAGAAAGTACAGAAAGCAGGTGAATATGACATCAGCAGGTGATTATATAACATCAAATGAGTTTGAGGAACATATTGAATCATGATAAAAGCCTGATTATGTAAATATTGGCATATTTTAACATTTTGAGGTTCTCTGAATTCGTTTTTGCTATTTTAAAATCTATTTCACATATGTATATATGTGTGTGTATGCATGTATATTAAAATTTCTAGAAATTTTCAAGTCCCCAGAGCTCATTCTTACTGAAGAGCTGAAATAAAGATTTCAGATTTAAAAAAAAATTAAAAATTCACATGTTTATATTTCTTGCAATACAAGTGAGTAAAAGTTTCAAATTTTCTAACCGCCTGATTATTCTGATTTCTAACCACCATCCTAGGACGGGCATTTACACTAGTTTTTAATATTTCATTACATATAAAACCAATAATGATCACAATTTCTTCAGAGAAAATTTTGTTAGATTTCTAAAACCAAATTTTAAGTTTTCTTTCTACTTTTTTTATAACATTTTTCCCCTGCAATCATTTAAATATAGTCACACTTGTCTTTGTATAGTACCATTTTTCAGCGAAATGCTTCTCACGTAGAATATAGAAAGAATAGTGAAATACTTCTCTGTAAGTTCTAGTTTCAGTGATATCTTGTGAACATATATGATAAATTTGGTTTTTTGGTCTTTTTAAGATTGAAACAACTTTCCGTTATTTTATTTTCAGTTAAAATTAAACTATTTAATGATTTTGCTATGATACTTTGACTTATTATATATTTTTTTTAACTAAAGATCTTATCTAATGAGTATTTGTAAAATTCTTTTATTTCTTTGGATGCATATTTGGAGGTAATTTTTTATTTGTTGCCAACTTTGACATTTTTTCCATTTTACTTAAATTTTAATATTACTTATCAAACCTTTAACCTCTTTGCAATGAACATCTGTTATGCAATTTTAAATTTTTAGTACCACTGTTTCCAAATGGTAATTTTTGTATTATTTATTTGGAGAAATTTTGATATTAAATAGGGCAAAAATTATTGTTTGAAAATAGTAGTAGTAAAAATTAAGAATTGTAAACAACCTATACAGCATTTGTAAATAATACTTATCATGAAAGGATTAAATATTAGAATATTATAGTTAGCATTTTTTAATCTGATTAAGAAAGATTCTTTTTTAAAAAAACACAAATATGGCCTTGCAGTGAAATGACTTGGACACATTTATCCATAATGATAACTGTGTGTGATCAATATGAATCATTTCACAAACGCCAAGTTGACGCACATCCACTTCATCTATGGCCTAGCCGACGGAAATGGACACACTGCTGTTCGGTTGTATCAGGAAAGATATCCAACGAGGTGGAAACCAAATCAGAAAATGTTCGCTCGGGTACATCAGAACCTTGCGGAATGTGGATCCTTCACAGACTTGATGAAGGATACTGGGTGGCCGCGAACAGCACGGATACCCATATTCGAAGAGGGTCTGTTGCAGCTGTGGACTGAAATCCCTTTACCAGTGTACAGACGCTTGCCGCTGCCACCAGAATGTCTCAATCAACTGTCCGTCATTTACTGCTGGGCAAAGCCTTACATCCCTTTCATCTCCAGAGAGTTCAGTTATTGCAACCAGATGATCACCCACACTACATGTCACGTTTGTACAGTGGTTTCTACACCAAAGTGTGACTGACACACAATTTTCGAGTTCTGTTATGTTCAGTGAGGAAGCAACCTTTTCACGTGAAGGGGTGTTCAATATGCACAAAGCGCACATGTGGGTCTTAGACAACCCACACGTTTTTATGGAAGGATAATATAATTTATAGACATAAACGTGTGGTTTTCGGAATCAATTGCAGCCCTTTTTTACTAGCGGCTACTCTGAAACACCATCTGGAAAGTACACCTGACAATTTTGTTTCTACCGCAGAGACTTTGAATGAATCTTTGTATGTAGATAATTGTGTTTGTAGTTTCAACACAACTGAAGAGTTAAACAAGTTCATAATTGAATCGAGAATGTTACTGTCCTCCGCGAAATTTAATTTAAGGGGATGGCTGTCAAATTATCCAATTCAAATTATGTCTGAAACTTCAACAGTTAACATAGCACCAGTACTAGGCTTAAACTGGGATCTAGAAAACGATACCCTATCTTGCAAAATCGGCCCTATTGAGGAAGAGCAAATTATTCCTACAAAACGAGCTCTACTTTCATTGGCTCAGAAGGTTTTTGATCCTCCGGGATTTGCCTCACCCATGACTTTGCTCCCTGACCTCGAGCCGCACAACAACACTTCACTGTTAATGTGTGGGGGCCCCACCAGTGGCTGAGAGGTTCTGCTCTGAAGCTGGTAGACGGGAGGTGCTGGGTTCGATCCCAATTGCGCCCGTCGGCCTAATCGTTCGGAGTTTTCATGGTTTTCCTCAAGCCGTGGATTTATCCATGCGTAAATACGGTTAGGTTCCCTTAGTGTCGCGAATCCAATTGAATTAAACGTATTCTTGGCTCCTACTAACAGGAGATGTTATGTTTTCATAAATGTATCTTTCTAAGCTGTGTGAGAAAGATGTTTTGTTTTTGTAGATGTAAATTTCTAAGCTGTGTGAGAAAGACGTTTTTTGTTTTTGTAACTGTATCTTTCCAAGCTGTGTGAAAAATATGTTGTTGTCTAAAAATGGTTTTTTGTAGAATGTTTTGTTGGCGCGGAAGTGAGAGAATAAAGATATTTGTTATGTTTTTTAAGAGGACTGTTTTTCACGTATTAAAGTATTATTTTCTTTTGTTTTAGAAATGACGAAAGTATTAAAACGGGTAGTTTTAATGTTTCGAAAATTGCTGTGTATGTAATTTGCGATAAATTGGCACCCGAACAGAAGGACATAGGAAGTAATATTTTTTTAAGTAGAAAACTGTTCAAGTATGGATGCGTTAAAAATAAAAAGAACGCCGCTGAGAAGCGCATTTACGAAGACTTTAAATGCTTTAAACGAAGCTCTTAACCAGTCAAGCCCAGATGTTAATTTAATAGAAGAGCTATTAGATCAATTTATAGACAAAGCATCTGGATTACGTTCCACAGATGACGAAATATTAAATTTTATGTTGTCGAATGGGTCTGCGGAAAAAGATTATGTAAAAGAATTCGAAGCATGTGAAGAATACCATGAAAAATTAATAACAGTGAAGAAAAATGTAAGACATTTTTTCGTTAAGCCTGCTGTCGAACATCAACCTCTTTTACCTAATTCGATAGAAATCGAAAGAATGGGATCCCGCACACTCAGATTGCATGAAATTAGTTTGCAGCCGTTTGATGGGGACTCAAGATCGTGGCTAACGTTTTGGAATACCTTCAAGAAAATTCACGAAGACACTGTATTAGACGATCACTCGAAGTTCGTTTATCTGATGCAAGCAATTACTCCGAAATCGAAAGCGTCCCAAATAGTGAGCAGTTATCCTATATCGGCTGAAAATTATCCTAAAGTAATTCAACATCTAAAAGAAAGATTCGGAAGAGAAGACACTTTGATACAAATTTATGTTCGTGATCTGCTGCAGCTGGTATTATGCAATAATAATACATCCAGAAGAGAGTGCAATTTGTCATCGTTATATGACAACCTAGAAACCAAACTTAGATCGTTGGAATCTCTTGGGGTTACAGAGGACAAATACGCGAGCATTTTATTCCCGTTGGTGGAATCGTGTTTACCTCATGATGTTCTCCGAATTTGGGAACGGGATCGTGAAAAGTCTGCTCAAGGTAAGAGCGAATTAAATTCTATACTTAATTTCTTAAAAAATGAAGTGTTGTCTGAAGAACGTATTTTATTGGCGCGTACTAGTTTTGGTTTTGATAAATCTAAGAATTTTACTAGATTTAAAAATGTTGAATATAATTCTATGCCAACTGCTACTGATTTATATGTAGGTGATAAATCTAAAGGTAAACATTTAATTAAGAAATATGATGAAGCATGTATATTTTGTGACAAGTGTCACTTATCAGAAAAATGTTTTAAAGCTAATTCGCTTTCTTTTGAAGATAAACGAAGTATAATTTTGAAAAAGGGGGCTTGTTTTGTCTGTCTTAAGAAAAATCATATTTCACGTCACTGTAAATCGAAGATTAAATGTTTAAATTGTGGTAAAAGGCATTTTGCTGTAATGTGTCAAAATGTTTGTAATGAAGAAAGTAATACGGCGTTAGAAAGTCGTAAACATGAACATGAGTCAGGGAGTAGTGATACTGTTTTGACTACTCAAGGTTCCGGCCCAACTGTGTTATTACAAACTTTGCATGTACGTGTAAAGCACGATGGTAAAGAAAAAATTGTACGGGGAGTCATAGATACGGGCTCTGAGCATTCATATTTATCAGAAGATGTAATTAAATATTTGAATTATAAAAGTATTGATGAAGTTAAATTAATTCATAAATTATTTGGTGGTGTTGAAACGAGTGAAACAAACCACAACAAATATAGAATTCATTTAAGTAGTATTGATAATAGTTATAAATGTGATATGCATGTTTTAGATGTTCCTGTTATTTGTTCTAATATAAAAAAGGTGCCAAATGGTTAAAAGAATTAAATAAATATGGTATTAAGATTTCGGATGTTGAAAACAATGTATGTAAAACCAAAAATGAAATTAAATTGTTAATTGGTTCCGATGTGGCAGGAAAATTACTCACCGGAAATATTAAAGTTTTAAAAAGTGGTCTGGTTGCTGTAAAGACCCATTTGGGGTGGACTCTCATGGGGAAAATTCCTGGCATTAAATCTGAAACAAATGATTCTCTTATGGTTATTTCGTCTCTTTGGAACGAAAGTTCCGTTGCTAATTTATGGAAGATAGATATTCTTGGTATAACTGATCCGGTTGAATCTAAAACTAAAAATGAAATTCATGAAGAAACTATGCAACATTTTAAAAGAAACATAAGAATAGATTCTGATGGGAGGTATGAAGTAGCATTGCCTTGGGTACTAGATAATGCCCGCTTACCTAGTAATAGAGAATTGGCCGAAAAACGGCTTGCTGCAACGAAGAAAAGGTTACCAAATTTGAATAAAACTGAAGTTTATAATGAAGTATTTGATACATGGTTAAATGCAGGAATAATTGTAAGGGTGGTCGATAATAAAAAATCCAAAATACATTATTTGCCACACAGGCCTGTATTTAAAGAATCGAGTGAAACTACTAAAGTAAGGCCGGTTTTTGATGCTTCGGCTCATGTGAAAGGTTTTCCTTCATTAAATGATTGTCTGGATAAAGGATTAAATATGATTGAAATGATTCCTTCAATATTGCATCATTTTCGGAAATTTCCTGTTGGTGCAGTATCTGATATAGAAAAGGCATTCCTACAGATAGGGATTACAGAAAGTGATAGAGACTATCTACGGTTTTTATGGAAGGATAATATAATTTATAGACATAAAAGTGTGGTTTTCGGAATCAATTGCAGCCCTTTTTTACTAGCAGCTACTCTGAAACACCATCTGGAAAGTACACCTGACAATTTTGTTTCTACCGCAGAGACTTTGAATGAATCTTTGTATGTAGATAATTGTGTTTGTAGTTTCAACACAACTGAAGAGTTAAACAAGTTCATAATTGAATCGAGAATGTTACTGTCCTCCGCGAAATTTAATTTAAGGGGAGAGCTGTCAAATTATCCAATTCAAATTATGTCTGAAACTTCAACAGTTAACATAGCACCAGTACTAGGCTTAAACTGGGATCTAGAAAACGACACCCTATCTTGCAAAATCGGCCCTATTGAGGAAGAGCAAATTATTCCTACAAAACGAGCTCTACTTTCATTGGCTCAGAAGGTTTTTGATCCTCCGGGATTTGCCTCACCCATGACTTTGCTCCCTAAACTTATTCTACAAGAATGCTGGAAGTTGAAATTAAAATGGGATGAATTAATTCCAGAGAATTTAGCTAAACAATTTTTGAAGTGGGTGCAGGGAACAAAATTAATTTCTGACGTCAAACTTGAGCGCTGGATGAATCTAGATGATTTTGAAAATGATGTAAGTCTTCACATATTTTGTGACGGAAGTAAACACGCATATGCTACTTGTATTTTTCTGAGAGTAAAGAAGAAAAATAAAATTTTGGTGAGTTTTATACAACCACGCGCAAGAGTAGCTCCTCTTAAGAACCTAACTATACCGCGGTTAGAGCTTTTATCATGCTGCATTGGAGCCAGGTTGGGTAGTCGTGTCATTGCTGATTTAAGAATTCCAAATTTGAAGATCTGTTATTGGTGTGATTCAACCACAGTTTTAAGCTGGATAAAGCGAGATGATAGATGGGGAACATTTGTCTGGAATCGTGTAGAAGAAATCAGGTCTTTGTCACAGAAAGATCAGTGGCGACATATTTCAGGAAAATTTAATCCGGCTGATCTTCCTTCCACACTAGTCTTCTGTTATTTTCTTTTAAAGGCCCGGTGATTAAAAATAGTCTTTTTATGGTTGGTTCGATTACGATGTTTCCTATTAATGAATAGTTATTTAAAAGAAAGGATTTTCCCATGGCAGGTATTTAATCCAAGCAGACTCACTGTAAGATATCGCCTCTGTATAACGGGCGCATCTCGGTATACCGAACGCACATCGATCCCTCTGTAACGACGGACGGTTGATCGCCGCTACCACACATCCCAGTAAGGTATAACGTCGTTGATGTAGTCGTGCGAATGTAAGAAATCAGCAGGCATTTTCCTGGGAACTAGCTTTTATTCCAATTAATTACAAGTCTCTCTTTAAGCTAGGCCCAGGGGACAGTTTGAAGAGTCTTTTACCGGGGAAACATCGTCTTATCGTTCATATTTCGGCGAATTGCCGGACTTACAACGGCAAGGATGCCGTCGCACTTTGAAGAATACTGGCCGTAGTTTTTGTGGAGAGTGATTAGAGTCAAAAAGCCACGCAAAAACGTGCTCCTCACATTATATACGGCCGGACCACCGCCAGAGACCGCTTTGCAACTTATGAAATAATGTAATTTAATTGGCTAATTAGCCCTTGACTCATATCTGGGTAAGCAGCCCAGATAATTAACATGCAAGATGCAGCCACCGGGAGAAGAGAGATGCGCTACCGTCAGCACTTTTAATCTTAACTAGGATTCAAAATTGGTATCTGTTCGTAATAAATGTATCGTAAGGAAAGTTAAGTTACAGGGGCAACTAGAAATGAAGGCAAAACTTTAAAATTTTGACACGCGATTTAGGGATTTTAAACTTTGAATTTTTATATTTTAGTTTCTGATTTGGAATGGGTTTAACTAAACTATCCTTTCATATCAATCCACATTCGTTCACATTCAAAATTCTTTCATACTTTTTCACATTCATTTCATGCATATATGACTAAACTTAAAAGACGCTTATCACGGGATCTTTAAAAGCTGCAATCTTAACAGTAATAGAAATTTTTTATTTGAAACTTTAGATTGTTTCAAATGCTTTATGAGAAAGATGTTGTTAAAACATATGAAAATTTACGAAATTTATTACAAAAGATATATCTAGATATGTAGACTTAAAATATTTTTTATTAGATGAAATTCGTATAATTGGAAACTATTTCTGTCTTATTCATAAATTAATTACGTTTTATTTTATATGAAAATAGATAGTTTTGGATAGAGGCACAGAGAGTCAACTTGGCACCGGAGATAAAATTTTCAAACAGGGTGCCACTTCAACATTTTCGGAGTGACAAAGCTTTTTTTAAGTAAATGTGTTATTTAAACATATGTACCCTAAAAATGTTTGTACAAAATTTTAAATAATTAATAATAATATTTAGCAATATATATTAAATATTGCTGAATATTATTATTAATTATTTAAAATTTTGTACAAACATTTTTATGGTACATATGTTTAAATAACATATGTACCATAAAAATGTTTGTACAAAATTTTAAATAAATAATAATAATATTTTATAATTATAAAATGGTTAAAACGTATTCAATGTTAAATTCCTAAAAAACAAACTTTTAAGTACTTTATTTCAATCAATTTAAATGCAAAATATTAACGAACTGAAAATATGAATATTTAAAAATGAAATATTCATTATTGAATTTGTTTTACATTATTTAACTACATTGTTAATTAATTATTGATAAATGCCTATAATTATTGGTTGTTATAAAATAGTAAAATAAAAAAGTTGTATTATTTATGTTTAATTTTTGTTTGAAACTTATACACACACACATGTATGTGTGTTTGTTAGAAATGTGGTTCAATACACGTATAATTAATAAATTAATTAGTAATGTAATTAGTTATTATTAAGTAATTATTAATTATTTGTTATTAATTAATGAATGAATTAATAATTATATGCAGTTATGTATGTATTAATCAGTTTTTAAAATTTTTTGACACTTTCGGTTTCGGTTTTGGTTTCGGTCGAAAGTTGGAAGATCACCGAAATCCGGTTTCAGTTTCTGTTTCGGTCTTAAAATCTGTTTCGGTCGATCTCTAGTTTTAATGTTTCGAAAATCGCTATGTATGTATTTGCGATACTTAGAAAGACCCCCCATAAAGGGCACTCCCCCCGGGCCTATATCCCAAGTGTAGATAATTGGCCGTCAATAATCAACTCAACTCAACTATTAATGTGTGGGCAGGTATCTTGGGAAACAGTGTAGGCAGGTCACACGTCTTACCACAACGACTGGATGCTCACAAGTATCTCGTCTTTATTCAAGAGGTACTTCCGGAAATGCTTAATGATGTCCTCGCACATGTTCGACGCGAAATGTGGTTTCAACGTAATGGGGCGTCATCTCATTATGCAAGATGTGTACGTGACCATTTGGAAGCAATTGGATTGGGCGTGGCAGTCCCATCACTTGGCCTCCCAGATCACCTGATTTATCTCTTCAATTATTTTCTCTGGTGGGCCATGAAGAGCATTGTGTACGACATGCCCATAATTTCTGGAATGGACTTGGTGGCACGAATCTCCATCGCTGCTGCTATCATCAGCAAAACATCAAATATCTTCAAAAATGTTCGCCAATCCATGTCGCGTAGGTGTCGTGCATGTATCCATGCCAATGGGTGCAATTTCGAACATCTCATGTGATGCTTGTAAGATATACATTGTACTCTTTTGTTGTGTAATAAAGTGTTTTACACTGCATGCTGTGTTGGGGCCTTATTGTGTCTTTCTGTCTCTTTATCACGTGAGGGTGACGTTTCCGCCCATGTTTTCCTATGTAATTGTAGTTCCTAACAATGTTCTCTACCTCCCCTCCAAGTTTGTACACGAAGTTCTGGGACAACCTGTATATATATAAATTTATACAAAAATGAAAAGCTCCAAAAATATTTTAAATGTGGGATTTATGTATAAAAAAGAAATCTTTTTGTTATTGTTTACTTAATGGCACTGTAAGTGGGCATTTAAAAAAAAAAAAAAAAAAAAAAAAAAAAAAAATTAGTGCGAAATTTATTTGTGCAAAAGTCACTGTAAATTGAAATCTGCTCACAACAAATATGCTTTTATTACATCTTAAGTTTTCTTCTTTACAAAATTTCTGGTACAAGCACTAATTTCTATTACCATTCTATGTAAAACATATTATGTTTCCCACATACAAGGAGGCAACAAGGCTTGCAAAATCCTATGGAAAACAGTTGATATTGAAGTACCCTTTTCTCAGGAACTACAGAAATTGTTCCAAAAATGTTTTTAATATATTTTTTTTTTTTTAGCCATAGAACCAACAACAATCAATTTATTGTTTTTCAACTAACAATAAATTGATTGTTCAGCAAGAAATAAAAAGAAAAAATGCAATAGTTATGCATGAATAAGTCTAGGGTTTTTAAAAAAATTAACATTATGAAAAAGGAATTGATTTTCTGAAATAGCAAAATTTGCAAAATATAGCTAATTATAACCAAAAAAAAAAAAAAAAAAAAAAAATTGCTCCTATAGCTCCTGAGATAAAGGTACACCAGTATAATCTGTTTTCGATGGGATTTTGCAACTGTTGTGACTTCCTTAATTTATAAATATAGGTATTTCATTAACAATTAATATTTAATGTATTTGATATCTTATCCCATTTTCATTAACTTTCCAATTTTAATATTTTGTCAAATTTGATTAAAAAAGCTGCGTGTTTGATCATTTAATGCGATTGAAAACATTGATGTAAAGTTTAAAGCCTTTAATGTATTTTTCAAAAGATTCTTTTACTTTTTTCTTATTTAGAATCCACACCATTGGAAACATTGCTTTTGACTTTGAGACCTGGAGATATTGTAATCTTGATGACATTTGATGAACCTTCAAGGAAGTATGCATTTTATATGTATTAGTGTTAATATGTCTTCTGTTACTGAAATGTGAATTCATTTATACCTTAATTATGTATGACATTATATGACTTTTTGAAAAATTATAATATATATATATATATCTATGTACTGATTTTGATGAGTAATACTGTTTAATTTAATATCTAGTGCTTTTTTAGAAGAATAATTTCAATATTTATTTGTATATTTAAAATCAAATTGTTATGATAGCTGTTTTTCTGGTATTACATGTTCATTGTATTCAATTCCTGTGAAAGTACAATAGCCCTTTTTATATAAAAGTAATTAAGTAACTTTGTCTATATTTGTATTACAAAATGTCTCTACCATTAATTTCCTTTAAAAAAATTGTAATACATATGTAAGCTAATGTTTTGATTTCAGATTTGTAACATTTAATTGAAGATTATCATTTTTCCTTGTTTTCAGTTATACTGTGATAACCAAAGATATTCAAATATATTGTGCTTTTGTCTTGTATCCCAGCATGTGCAGTATTATAACAAGGGACTATTGTATTGAATTTGTTACTATTATATGTTTAACATTACAAAAATTCCTGAAATGGCAATTGAATCATTGTATAGAGGTTCAATAATATATTAATGTTTGTCTGTTTCACTGCCTTGGAATGCCTTCCAAAAATTATATGATCCGTTTTAAATTTAATGGATATGTTTGTCTTATATTTAGAATTAGTTGTATAGCTTTTGATAGAATTTGGTTCATGTATTACAAAAAATAATAAAACATTTTCTTTTACAGTTGTATATATATTTAGAATTTCACATCATGTTTTTGCTTTTTAATCTCAATATTTTAAGTACAATTACAATACATCATATCAAAATGATCAGAAATTTAAAATAGACAGTGTTATCATTTCAACTAGTTGCATACCTGCCAGTCCTCCTTTCTTTTAATGAAGACTCTTATGTTTTAAACACAATTTCCCTTCCTTACTTTTGTAAACTGTTTTTGTATTCATGTAACTCACTAGATGGTGCCATTAGTGTCTGAAAATACTAGCTTGCTATGATAGGCAAATCTTATGCCAACCATGATGTATTGTAATCTTATTTTGCATCTGACAATAAATATAAATAATCCCTTTGCATCCAAGTGTTTACTAATTAATTTGTTAGATAGAGGCGAAGAAGAGAAATCTTATTGATGTATTTTTTGGAAATAATAATTTCATTTTGAAAAGATAAGTGAAATTTGTCACAGATAATGTGCTAGGCTTAATTTTGTGATCGCTGGCCATGTAGCTTGTTTGTTTACGTTTTAACTTGGCATCTTTTGGCTGCATTAGCGAAGTTAATATTTCTGTTGAATCCCGGAGTGAATACGTAGAGTAATTAGAGCAATTCTTCATTGTGAACATGATCCAAGATGAGAATAGAAAATGTATAGTTTTTTTAACTGTGGATGAACCTGCCACATATGGGCTGCTTTGAAATTTACTATCGCTGGCTGCACCCATGTCCTAAGACATTAGCAAAGCTAATTGGGATCCTGACTGAACATTATGATGTAGTTCCTTCTGAAACAGTAGAAAGATAAATTTAAACTGTGTAAGGTGTGCTGGTGAATTGGTGGCCGATTATACTGCAGAACTTCAAAAATTAGCCAAGTATTGAAACTATAAAGATTATTTAGATAGGAAGCTGCATGTTGGAACAATCTATGGTATCCAGTGTCAAGCTATTCAAAGAAAATTGTTATCAGAATCAAAGCTAATGCTCATACGGGCATTGGAAATCACTGTTTCCATGAAAGCAGTAGCAAGGCATGCTTATAGATTTGAAGATATTTCCAGTTTCAGAAGTACAGATATTGCAAGTTAAAGTACAAAAGCTATGGATTACCGAAATCATGAAATCAATGTCCACTTCAAATGCCTTACATGCAGGAAAGCACTGTTTCCATTATGGGGATCCCAAGCATCAGTCATCAGAATGCAGGCATGAGAACACAACCTACCACAGCTGCAAAAAACCTGGGCATCAAAAATATGTTAAAAATATGATGAACCAAAATTCAATCTTTCAAGAGAACCTGAAGAAAACACAAAATGCAAACAATATATTATGTTCCATTTGAGAGATGTGGAAGAAGATTATTCTCCAATTAACATAAAATGTTAAGTGCAAGGAGAGCCTGTTACTTTTGAAAGCAACTCTGGAGCACCTTTTTCATTGATGCTTTTAACAATGTTTGAGAAAATTAGAAGATTTTGTCCTCCATTGGAGCAGACTGAGATCAAACTACATCATATACTAATCATCCCATTTCGGAGTTAGTAATTACATCAATCTACTCGTCAGTGGTGAGTAGGTTATTTAATGGGGCTACAATAATTTTTTTAAAAACAATTTCAACATTTTGGACAATCTTTTAAAAATTGCAGGGTTTAAAAATATACCAAAAACTTTTATATATTTTTATTTGTTGGCCATATTTCATGCTTCTCTCAATTGCTGTAATGTAAATATGGCACTGAGTTCTATTCTACACTTGTGTATCTTTCTTAATTTTACAAAAAAGAATAAGTAAATATAAGTAAGACAAATATAAGTAATCATCCTGCCCAGTTATTTAAATATTTGTTAATTATTTTGCTAGATATGCTTCACTTACAGTCAAAAGTTTCTCCTGTTTTCTTACATATTTAAAAAAATACATATAATGTTTCATAAATTTCCAATAAAACCATAAATTTGGTATTTTTTTTTTACAACATATGCATGTTATCTATTTTCCTGTTGTAGACAAGAGACTTATATGCATTTTCTTATGTAGATTATCTCGTATTGCCAGATTGTTGTTGTTTGATCTTGGAAGTGCTCTTGTTCAAAATTTAAGTTACAGAGGAAGTTGGTATCTTATTACGCAAAAGAGTCTAACAGGATTTTCACCATTTGAAGGTGTAAGTTTCTAAATTTTCAATTGATTTAATGAGTTGTAAGTGATATTGTAAAAATGTGTTTATCTCAATAAACATTTTTTCATTTCCTATATTTTTTTCTTCTTCAGTTGAATTTTGCTGAAAGTAGCAGTGGGTGGCCTAAACATCATGATGTTAGATTTTGTGTTCCATTTAAAAGTGAGTAGTTTGTGGAGACAATTACATTTTAAGATATAATGCTACAAGTTTAAAAGTTAAAAATTAAACCAGAATAAAATTTTAATTGTTTAGCTTTGTTATTACATTTCACCTTTCATATTTATTAGCAAAAAAATATTTATTATTTTCATTTTCTGGAAAAGTAGCTTTATCAAAGGTTATAGAACATTCCAATTATGGAAAAATCCCCAATTTAAATATATAATTATTAAGTTTTAGTTCAATCGTTTTTTTTTTTTTTAAACACAAACTAATCCATGAGCAATGGATTAAAATTTTGAATAAAATCTATTTAAGATATATCATATTTTGCTTGCTATTATGTCACAACATAATTTATATATATATATATATATATATATATATATATGTATATATATATATATATATTGGTCTTGTTTTTCCAAAAGGTTTTTTTCTTCTTAAAAAAGTTATTTTGCTGCTCCAAAAAAAGCTTTTTCCTGCTCTAAAATGGCTTTTTTTTTTTAATCCAAAATGGGTGGCTTTGCTGTTCCATATTATGTTCATGCTGTTTCATCATATATAATTGACATAAGTATTGTTTAGTAAAATTTTAAAAAATGGAACCTGTCTATAACAGAAAAAATTCATGGTCATGTCGAAAGGAACACTATACAATAATACCTGCTAAGATGGAAACCTATCTAAACCAGAATTTTATTTTGATCCCTAGCGATTCCATTTTCATAAATCTTACCATATGTAAAACAATATAGTGAGTTATTTATGATTATTTATAAATCATAATTTTGGATGGTTAATTCATACAGCAAAATCTGTGAAAACAGAACCTGTTTATAACAGAATCATGCTTTAAATGGAAAATGTTTATATCCCAATGGAAATAATATCATATAAGTCTACCTTCTAAAATGAAAGCTAGTCTAAAATTGATTTTTTTTTTTCTTTGTCTCCAGCAATTCTATTTTTACAGGTTTTACTGTACATTTATAGGTCATTATTAATTGTTAATAGCAAACTATTACAGTAAAACCTATTACGATGAAATTGCTAAGGTCCAAAGAAAAGTTCTGTTTCAGATATGTTTCAATCTTAGCAGGTATAATTGTATGGTATTTCTTTTGTCAGAAGCATCAAATAATTCTGTATAAGGTAGGATTCTATTATTGGCAGTTTCTCTTTTCACAGCTTTTGCTGCACTATGTGCATTTTTTAAGGATTTACAAAAAGGAATACAATGAAAGCTGTGAAAATGGAATCGTTGGGGACAAGAAAAAAAATTGCGTTTTAGACAAGTTTTCGTGTTAACAGGTATAATAACATGGTATTTCTTTTGCAGCTATCATAAAAAGTTTCCATTTAAGACAGGTTCTGTTTTTAGAGGTATTACTGTAGTAAAAACATTGTATAAATGGAGTTCTGCTTTAAACAGAAAATTTTTATGATCCCAGTGAAAAAAATATTATACAATTATATCTGATAAGATGGAAACCTGTGTAAAGTGGAACTTTTCTTTCGTGCCTATAGTGATTCCTTCTTAGGCTTTAATGTATTACCTACAGAATGTTTTTTTATAAAATAATTTTAGTTCTTTCAAAGTAGAAAAATTATTCTGCAAACTTATGTAGAGCTAATAGCATTTCTCTAAATATTAAAAGCAAGCACTAGAATAACACTAATTTTCAAAACAATTTGAAAAAAATACAGCTATAATAACACAGTTTTTTTTTTTTTGGGGGGGGGGTATAATTTAAAGGGTTAAAAGACCAATCAAAACTTGTGTGTTGTGATGAATACATGATGTATAGGAACAACAAAATGAAAAGCAATAATTACTAAAAAAAAATAACATAAAATTGTTTTAAAGCTTCATGACAATAACCAGTACAAAATGTAATGTAAAAGATAATGAGAAAAAAGAGCAGCATGCTACTTGGATGCTGTTGTTTTTCATTTTGGTCTAAAAGAATAGGAGATCGCTTTATGAAGCTGTGAAACAGCTTTGAAGAAAAGCTTAGTAAGAGGGAAAAAAATAGTTGAACAAAACAGTAAGATTAAGTACATAGTATAACAACAACAACAAAAAAAATTCAGATAGCTCAAACTTTTAACTAATTTGAGCTTCTTGTGCACATTTCTTACCCACCTTCATTTTAACAGGTGATTTTTCAAAGAACCTAAAAAAGGTTTAGCTCATTGGAGTGATAACAGTTGTTTAAGAGAGTTACAGTTGATTGATGGGTCTATTAACAACCATTCATGTTACTCAGCCCATCATATCCCACTATGATGATACTGGCCACCAGTAAAGAATGACATTGGTACTCTTTCATTGGTATCTTTCCTTCCACATTTCATAAAAATTTTCAAGAGGAAAAGTACTGTTATCTTTTTATTATACCAATAAGATATTATACTAAATACGAGTACTCAATACAACATGTCTACTTAAAACTATTTCCCCCTGCTTAAAACTCATTGAAAAAAGAAATATTGATATTTTTAGAACTAAGTCACATCTATACTTAATTTTAGCAAGTATTTTACTTTTATTTAAATTTGTATGTTAAAATATTTGTAACTGTAACTGTAACTAGCTGTGCAATAATACATTTTCCATAAAAGTGTATATTGTTAATTTATTTGTTGTTACTTTGTAATATATTTATATTTCATTCACAGTTCCTGGACAAATGATTCATCCTGATCCGCCAGTTAACAATAATCCCCAGAGAGTTCAATTTTGTGAAAAATTTGATGATCTGCCATTGTTTTGTGATGGTAATTGTTATGTTTTTATAATATATTTATTGAAATTGTATTTAATTTTAGAGTATAATTTTAAAATGATAATTATATTGCAATGTATTTAAAACTTTAACTTTTCAGTTCATATCTTTCAATTTTTAAAATTATGGTATTTTACTTAATTACAGTAGGATCTCGATTATCCGAACATCGATTAACTAAAACTCTCCATTAACCGAAGTCTGTTTCTTCTGCACTTTTTTTTTCACTTTCTACTATCATCCAAAATTTTCTCTTAACAAACATGCATTTTTAAAGTTTTTATTTCCCCACATTCCTTTTGTATGCAAGCCGTCCTTTCCAAACTACGAGTGCAGATAAATATTTTGGAATTCCCTTTTTCAGAATTCCTTCTCGCAAGCTCAATTCTCGGTATGAGTGTACTCTTTCCCACTTTCAAACGTCCCTGTCCTAAACAAAAACACACCCCATTTCGAAATTTGGAAAGTCGTACTGCCGAGTCCCAGAACAATCGAATTTTATTGCACCGTCTGATTGTAAACAAGTGCAAAGAACATAACCTCTTTTGTCATCTCAAGAGCAGAGAAATTTTCATTGCAGCAGAATTTGAAAAGGGGAGGAGTCACTTATCCTTTGTGGACAATTCTATTCCAGAAAAGGAAGGAAAAACCCGTTTTCTAGTCTCTTTCTACCCCTACTTGAACGATCTTTTAGGTATGGTCACTTTTGGCAGCTGGAATGCAGGTACATTGGGACCTTATCTTTGTCTATCCTTTCCAAATTTGCTGACCTCTACATGCGATAGATTTCCCAAGCCATCCCTAGGGTGCCCCTATATAAGAGTGGTGACATATGTACAGAATGCATGCTCAAACAGAAGTTTTTTTCCAAACTATGGCAATCTTATATTCCAGAATTTGGCAATAACTGCCGGGACAAGATCAATTAGATGAATGAGACAAGTTAACAAACATTAACTTTGCAATAATGGCAGGTTTTTCAGGATGCTTGATGGTTCATTTTTGCCCCATTAAATTTTATATCCCATATCTCGCTATTCACATACAGAGATGTCTTAGCCATTCCCAACATAAACACAGATAGATATACACCTTTCTTTTATTAATACAGGTATCAGCAGGCATCCCATAATGTATGTATTCAACATGACTTTTCTTTCTCACTTTTATTATATAAATAATATCTGAAGCAAAATAAAAAATAAAATTTATGAAATATATTTTTAGTTTATCTATATTGATGTTTAACTTCTGTTGATAAATAGCAGAAAGATTGTAGTTTTATGTCATTTGGCTTCATAATTTCATATTGTTTGTGATTGTATTACTTTATTATTTGCAGCTGATGTGGTCAATGATCCTTTGTCTCCATCACCTGTATGGAAGCAGCCAGCAGCTATAAATAAAATCTATGACGTTCCAATTATTGTTATGAGTGGTAAGTAATTGTATTTCATTGTATTCTAATGTATTTTGTATGTCTGTGATATATTCATTTTAATAGACTTATTAAAATTTACATAAATTATGATTTTTGATCACATAAATCATAAAAATATATAATATTTTTTTATCTCATGTGCATTCACAAAATGTCTAGTGATAAGTTACTTCGATTTTAGGTGGACGATACTTGTGCCATATGCTGCTTATTTCTAATCTAAAAGAAAACTGTTCTTTTAAACGTAAAAGTCTGGGAGACAAGTTTTTTTTACTTAACCATTTTATACAAGCTTGTGTAATTGATCTTTCTTGATTAATCATGAAAACAGCCACCAGCTGTGCTGCAACAATAGTGGATGTACCATGGGAACTGAACCCCCACCCCCCAATCAAAAGGAAATGAATGGCAACTCAATTGCAGAAGATTGCCACTGGTCATGATAATAAACAGAGCAGATTAGCATGTTTTTACAGGGTTCGTACACATTTCATTACATGAAATTCAAGGACTTTTAAGGACTTTCAAGGACCAAAACCAAAAAAATTTAAGCACCTAAAAATTGAATAAACTAATGAATTGCATGTTTGAATTGAAATTTTCATTTTTGTAAATATATAGAACTTTTTAAGTAAATATAAGTACATTAGATGTACAACGAATTGAACTTTACAAAAAACGTATACTATATTTAATTGAAAATATCAGTAATAATTTTAATAATACAAATTATGAAACGAGAAACACAATTAAATTTTCTTTAATTCTGAAATTTTTTCTAACAATTTTAGATCAAGGCTATTAATGTGAATTTCGTTTTCTTTGATAGTTTTTCTCAGTTCATGATATTGCATAAACAAGTCTATGTTCTTAGATGTTTCAGCTTTATCAGCCAAATTATTAGCTTCTACATTTGTACTTTGCATGTCCTTTTCAAGAAAAATCTTTTTTTTTCTTTAGGAAGGTGATCTCATCCTCTAAAGTTTTCCGTTTCAGTTGTTTTGTTTCAGCCTGAGCTTCGTTTTTTTTCTTTTCCAAATGCTGCATGTGCATGTACTTTGAACGAGCAGATGAAGCAGCTATTCTGATTTCTTTTGTAATTTGCAAATTGTGAATTTCCCCAGACAGCTTGATATATTCATGAATCACACGTTGAGAAATATAAGATGCCTCTTTCAAATTTTCAACTTTAAGGGCTTTATTAACTGAGAAGCCTCTTTCGACAGATGCTTGTCCATGGGAGAGTATAAGAATCATTTTAATAATCTTCCATAGGTTTTCATATTTGTTTCCAGAAAAGTAAAGTTGAAAAACTGTATCCAAGGAAAGATTGTTTGGGTCAAATGAAGCAAAATCGAATGAATTCGGCTTGACAACATTGGATAGGAAATCGGCTGGATAGGAATCCCATCACAATTTTTTTCTAAAACACGCTTATTTTGAGATAGTACTAAAGATGCTTTTCATTTTTTCTCTTGCTTTCTCGGGATGCCCAGCCATCATGCGTGGGTCAATGCTAATCGCATTTCTTACTAATGAATAATTAACTGGACATTTTTGCATTAAATGTTTTATCATTGTTGTAACGCACTTTAGACAATCTTGTCTAAGTGAAAATATATCATTTTCTGTTATTTCTGTTTCCCTTTTCTTTTCTTTTATTAGTTGCTCTGCAGCAAAACCTAAATATATTTTACCCTTATCGTTGTGCATATTTTGATCACTAAAATTAAATTTGCATAATGCATCAACTTTCTGTATCCGATTTTCAGGTTTCAGATCCTTAAAATGCTGAATACAATAATTTACAAGTTTCAACAAGTCAGTGGCAAAAAATGGAATCATTGGTTTATCACTCTGATATAGCTTCAAAAATGGTAAAAGTATTTTTGACAGCGATAGAAAAAAATTCAATTTTATCAAAAATGTTTTATCTTTAGTTGCTTCCTTAATGATACAAAATGATTTACATGTAATTTTTAGCAAAATACCCATATCAATTTTCTTTACACATGTTATGATATCATTCCCTATTTCTATGCTGCTGGGACATTTTCGAACCACCTGTAACTAACAGAATTTTACAGGGAATTTTTTCATTGATGAGATATTTATAAATCGTCTCTCTGGAGGATCTTTAAAAATCCAATACAAACTTGACAGAACTGAAGTTATGTCCCACCCGATGGATGAAATTTCATGTTTGAAGGAATTGTTTAGGATATGGAGACCACATGAACATAAATTGAAAGATTGTATGCCATATTCCTTGGATAAGTCTTCCTGTAAACTGTTGTAGAATTTCCAATTAACATAAGGCCCATCCATAGATATTTGTAGAAGTTTTGATAAATCCAATTTTACAACACATTCATACAAAGCTGAGAGAATGTCTTCACTTGTTGAATGCCCAATAAATGCTGATGTTAAATATTGTGTCCTGACTCTACATTCCTCCTGGTGCCAATATCGTACATGAATATCAAGCTGCTTTTTTTGGTTAGTTTGATTTAGAGTCTCATCAAAGAGCAGAGTAAAAAACTCTGCATTTTTGCAGTTATCTACCAAAAGCGTTTGAAAATGAGGGCCAAGACCAAAATGGCATATATATGCACATTTTTTTTCTCCACATGAAAAATTGCTAGCGATGCTACTGTCTGAGAACATTCTAGAAAGTACTTGTGCAATATCTTCACAGCGTTTATATGAATAATGACTTTTAATGCACTTTAAGGCCCACAATATTTCAGCATCTAGTACATCATTTTTAGAAACAAATGTGTCAATTCTATTTTTTTCAGAATTTTTTGAAGTCTTTATGTCTTAAAGAAAACAAAAAAAAAAAAGAAAACAAAAGAAAGTCTTTAAAGAAAACAAAACCATCTTTCTCACACAGCTTAGAAAGATACATATATGAAAACAAAAAACATCTCTCTCACACAGCTTAGAAAGATACATTTATGAAAACATCTCCTGTTAGTAGGAATTCAATAGGATTCGCGACAACTAGTATCTATTTTTTTCTGATGTATTGGCATCTAAATTGTTTGAAGTAGATGCTGTTTTTGAGAAGAAATCTTTCATTTTCTTTTTCATTTTTTTAGATTCAAGGTTTTTAGAATGTTTGCCACGTGTAAGAAATATAAAAATACATCAGAAATAATCTACAAATACATCACACATGTAAGCATAAAATCAATTAAGATGTAATTATTTTTATGTCTGAAGTATAAATAAAAATCTAGAATAAATTTATTTTAAAATATAGAAAACTAGCTGACCCGCCCGGCGATACCCGGTCCCGTGTAATAACCTTAAATCTATTGCCCCGGGTGGTGAAACACGAAACTAAAATCATTAAGTTTTGTCGAAATCGAGTCGAATGAGTCAAACCGTATTGTGATCGGATATAGCTGCAAAATCTATTACTTCCACCTTCCACTGACAGGGGGCACAATCTCTTCTATACGAACATAACTGAAATCTTTAAGGCTATCGATGTCAAGGCGAATGAGCCAAACCACGTTGTGATCGGACCCATAGAACCCGAGATAGCTCCAAAATCCATTAGTTCCACCTTCCACCACCAGGGGGCGCAATATATTCTATACGAACATAACTGAAATCTTTAAGGCTATCGATGTCGAGGCGAATGAGCCAAACCACGTCGTGATCGGACCCATAGAACTCGAAATAGCTCCAAAATCCATTAGTTCCACCTTCCTCCACCAGGGGGTGCAATCTCTTCTATATGAACATAACTGAAATCTTTAAAGATATCGATGTCGAGGCGAATGAGCCATACCCCGTCGTGATCGGACCCATAGATCCGGAGATACAAAAGCGCTCCTGGCTGCGAGGGCATAGGCGCCGACTAGGAAGGGGAAGGGGGGGGGGGGGACGTCGCCGCTTTGTCTGGTTAAGGTTAGGGCGTTTGTTAAAGTATTACCGATAGTAATAAAGACAAAAAGAAGGCAGACAATTTAGAAAAATGATTATCATTGAAATTTTTCAGACAAAAATTAAGGGGAAAAAAATCAAAGAAAAATTTAAGGACTTTCAAGCACTTTTTGCAAATTTTGAATAAAAATAAGTACTTTCAAGGACCAAAAAATCTTTAAAAAAATTTAAGGACTTTTAAGCACTTTCAAGGACCGTACGAACCCTGTTTTAGAACCTGCAGAGTCTGGACAGGGGTTGACAAGCATAGCTCATGGGGAAAAAATTCACTAAAACTTTAAAAATTCATTTAAAAAAAATTATGCTAAAAAATTTCAGTTTGCAGGAATGGGATTAGAGGGAGATTTTGGAGATTAGAGGAGAAAAATTTTGGTTCAAAAATTACTGACAGATGGCACTGCATGCATAATATGTAGCAGATTTATGCAGATCAGGCTGTCAGTAAAATCCCTCATTGCACACTGATTCTTTATTCAATGCCAACAGTATGCTATCATTATCAGATCAAGCGCTGTTGGTTAACTATTTTACAAGAACGGGGAATTGCAAACTGACACATTACGAAAATTTTGTATCGCAAAATGACTGAAGACCAGAAAAGGACTGTTTCATGTGCTGAGAATCTGAAGCTTGTCAGACACTTTGCTGAAATAGCTGAAATATTGCATACATCTGCTTCATATTATCCATGCCAGTGCCATCTATCAGTAATTTTTTTTTAACAACAGCCTTTTTTGTTATTTAAAAAAAAAATCCAATTTCCCTCTAACCCCATTCCTACAAACCACAATTTTTTAGCACCATTTATTTCTTTTTAATGATTTTTTAAAGTTTTAACAAACTTTTGGCACACCCAGTATATAAAGGAATTATAGTTTTGCTATAAACTCACTAAATTAATAAAAGAAATATATATTATTTTAAATATTATAAATGTTTTATATTATTAATTAATGTTTTGTATTATTAATAATGGCATTTAAATTTCTGGGCAAATAAAAACTAAAATGTTTTAAGCAAGTTTTACATTTGGATTCTAAATTTTTGCTATGAAAGTTTTTAAATTAATTAAAATGGTATAAATTGAATTGAAATTTTGTCAATACATTTCTCAGACATTTGCAAATTGCTGTATAATTTTTGATGGAATTTTATGCATATGGTCAGAAAATACAAAACATTTTTCCTTTTCAGTTTTACAATTTTGAAATTATAAGTATTTATTTCCTTTTTAGGTAGATTTTGTAAGAAATACTACCTATTACATTCGCACCTAAGTTAGAAATTTTGAAAAAATTTTGCAGATCTACGCCGATCATGACTCCCAGAACCCAAAACCACCCCCAGTTCAAAACTTTATATATATATATATATATATACAGTATGGAACCATTTATCCGGAATCCAGTTAACCGGAAAACCAGTTATCCGGAATGATATTTCTAACTGATTGATTTCAGAATTTCTCCAGAAAAAAGTGACAGTTTGACTTGGGCATTGCCCCATGCATTGTACAACTTGATCAATATCTAGGTTTTGAAATGAAAGCATATTTAGTTAAATATTGAGCGTTTTAAGTTTTATGCAGTGTTATTGTTTAAAAGGTATTGTCGGAAATTGTCTCCTTTCAAACTCTGATTAATCTTTGATCTTGATTGAATGTGATTCTTAATTTGTATAATTCAATAATTAATTTGATATTTGTAACAATGTTACAGCCACATATATTCTACAAATCTCATCAAATGGATGTTGCTTTAATGTCCAATCAGTTATCCAGAAAAATCAGTTATCTGGAAAACATCTGGCCCCGACCATTCTGGATAAATGGTTCTATACTGTATATATATATATATATATATATATATAGTATAGAACCATATATATATATATATATGTCACTTTTTTATGAACACAATAACTGCAATAATTCTGCACAGATATCTTCGAAACTGATACATAAAATCAAGGGGCATAAAATCTCGGTCAAGTTCGTTAATGGGCAAAATCGAACCAAGGGGGGGAGGGTGGGGGGACTTTTTGTGAAAACAGTAAAAAACCCATTATTTCTTAATTATGATACGTATAAAATCTGTTTAAAGTTATTATTACTTCTAGGAGAAGGACCGAAAATGTATGTATGACAGATTTTTGATATAATTAAAAATGGCCCCAAGGGAGAGAAAAAGGGGGTGTTTTAGAAGAAAAAAATTCATAACGTCGTCAATTCACAAGATATCAAATCCGCTTAAATTTATTATAAATCCTCTTAATATTATCTAAAACTTTTATACTGACAAGTTTTTTATAGGACCAACCCTTATAGCAAAAAAAAAAATTAAAAACAAAAAAAATCCCTGCCGGCTCCGCCTGCAAACAAGTTATTTTTCGAAGTAGGCGGTTCCAACTCCCGCATCTTTTCGAAACTGATACATAAAATCAAGGGGCATAAAATCTCGGTCAAGTTCGTTAATGGGCAAAATCGAACCAGGGGGGGGGGGATTGGGAGGGCTTTTTGTGAAAACAGAAAACCTCCCTTCTAATTTCTTAATTATGATACGTATCGAATCCGTTTGAAGTTATTATTACTTCTAGGAGAAGACCGAAAATTTATGTATGACAGATTTTTGATATAATTAAAAATGGCCCCAAGGGGGGGGGAGGGGAGGAAGGGGTGTTTTAGAAGAAAAAAATTCATAATGTCGTCAATTCACAAGATATCAAATCCACTTAAATTTATTATAAATCCTCTTAATATTATCTAAAACTTTTATATTGACAAGTTTTTTATAGGACCAACCCTTATAGCAAAAAAAAAAAAATTAAAAACAAAAAAAATCCCTGCTGGCTCCGCCTGCAAACAAGTTATTTTTCGAAGTAGGTGGTTTCAACTCCCGCATCTTTTCAAAACTGATACATAAAATCAAGGGGCATAAAATCTCGGTCAAGTTCGTTAATGGGCAAAATCGAACCAGGGGGGGGGGGATTAGGGGGGCTTTTTGTGAAAACAGAAAACCCCCCTTCTAATTTCTTAATTATGATAGGTATCGAATCTGTTTGAAGTTATTATTACTTCTAGGAGAAGGGCCGAAAATTTATGTATGACAGATTTGTGATACAATTAAAAATGGCCCCAAGGGGGGCGGGGGGGAGGGGGGTTAGAAGAAAAAAATTCATAACTTCGTCAATTCCCAAGATTTCAAATCCGCTTAAATTTATTATAAATCCTCTTAATATTATCTAAAACTTTTATATTGATAAGTTTTTTATAGGACCAACTCTTATAACCAAAAAAAAAAAAAAAATCCCTGCTGGCTCCTCTTGCAAACAAGTTAGGTTTCGAAGTAGGCAGTTCCAACTGCCACATCATGGCAAAAAGGTCATTTCTTCTGCAATTCCCAACAAACAGGTGCCCCACGATCTGCATCTTCGAAATCTACCTGTGCCTGTAGGCCGAGCTGTCAGGGATTTTTCCTTTAACAGTTGTCTAGCAACTACATTTCCTAATGTATGAAAGAAGAAAATTAGATAAAATTGGTCTATTTTGAAAGATTTAAACTGAAATTGCAACATTTTTATTAATAAAAAGCTTATTTTCTTGTAATTTTGGCTTGCTTTTTCTGTCAAAGTAGATCCGGATTTATTTAGCTATGAAACCTCTTTTAAATTCTATACAATGATTACCAATTTTTTCCCCCTCCAAATGAAAATTATGAGAACTTTGAGCTTCTAAATTATATATGTCTTATAACAAGAGCTTACATTTGCAAGCAAGCCTGTATTTTGGATATGTAACACCCCTGTGCAGTCATTCATTTTACACACACAGACACATCCTCTTTTTCTCAGCTAAACTGCTGTATTTCATAGAATCGTTTACTTCAATTTTAAACACTATAAAACATTTAAAATTAACTGAATATTTAAAGCATCAAAGAAACATGCAAACTTAAGTTTTATTAATTTTTCTACAGTGAAAAATAAGCAGCAAATAACAGAAAATAGTCATTATATTTAATTAGCCCCTTTAAAAATATTGCATAAACCTCCACTTTTTCATAACAAAAAATATAGCATTAATATCACAGAGAAAATCACTTTAATAGTACCAGTAAAAACCTCACAAACCTCTAATTTAATCAAGCAAAATGTATGGTAGAAATACACAAAGAAAATTCACTATAGTTAAAAGATACATTAAAAAATATTTTTCATTGAAACATCCAAATTAGTCAATAAAAAAATGTTTTACAAACTCTATATTTAGTAATCATTTTTATATATTTACAAAACTTAATAAAATGACTTTCACTTTAATCACTTTTGGATTTGCGAGTGCATTTATAACTTGCCCGAAATCGAGACTGACCATGATGTCTGATAGTACTCTACGATTCAACAGTTATTCTTGATTCTGTGTTGTCTATAAATAGTTCTTAATCCATTTTAAAGCAGAAAATGACCTTTCACCAGAACAGTTTGTTGCTGCAGTACAGTTGTAAATCTTGAGTGCAGTGTACACATTTGGATAGATATCACTAATTTTCTTTGCTGTCAACATTCTGCATAGAAATAGAAGACAGGTTAACTTGGCATCTTTTTCCTTCTTCCTGGATAAGAGATAGCCTTTAAAATGGATGCATTCTTCAGCAAAGCTGTGTTGTATGTCCGAATCATAAATGGCTCAAAGTTTCTATGCAGCATCATAAATTTGAGTAGCTTCTAGTTCGGTGATATTTGAAAGAAATTAAAATCATATATTATATTCTTTATAGGCATTAATTCTAATCCTGAAGAGTTTTGTATTATCTTAGAATATGATACTTCCATTCTTCTCCAGATTTCATTGTCATTTTTCAAAGAGTCTGATCATCCTGCTTCTTTTCTAAATTTTGTGATTCTGCATCTAATTCAGATGAGTCACCAAAACATCGCTTATGTTTAATTTGATGATTTTGTCCTGAAATCTCACCGGTTGAGTAAGACTGAACTGATTCCGGATTCCTTACCTCAGCAAGTTTCTTTTCAGTCGAATTTTTGTGACTAGAGAAAAAGGTCTGTAGGTCTTTTAAAAGCATAATTCTTCAGAATCATTCAAAATGTCCACATCCTCAGCTTGCAATTTTGTCATGGCTTTGCCAAACTGTTGTAGAATACAATCCCACACTGAAGTCATGAATGCTATCTCAGTACTTTGTAACTTTTTAAGAAGGCCCTTAGCTGCACATCTAACTTTACCTTTTTCACTCTCTGAAATTGCTCTTAATGCAAATAACAATGCTTTCCAATATGCATTCAAGCTTTTATAAGTATCCCCATGTGCGAACCATTGAGTTGTTGATAATGATTTTAATGTTATAAAATTAAAAATATGAATTGCAGCTGCACAACATTGTGCTACTCGTTAATCAACTAGATTCAGTCGGTGAGCTGAGTATGGAATGAAAAAAACAAAAAAAACAAGTGGGTAAGTGCGATCGAAGATTGCTCAAAGGGTTTCATTTAATATTCCTTTCAAAACACTTTATCCTTTCTTTAATAAATCCAAATAAATTTCATTTAGCAACCAAAAAAAAAAAAAAAAAAAACATGTTTTTTGTTTATAAAGTAAAAATTTACCAGTCTATTTTTTCGTTTTTTCGAGTACCCAAACCAGCCCGATAAAGGGCAAAGCCAGCTATTATATTCTGTCATAATAATATCTGTCACATGGACTAAATACGATATAAAAAAATTATTTCAAAATTAAACATGTTGTACACCTTCAAAATGTTAAAATATGCGAATATTTCCATAATCGGATTTTTATCCTGATTCAATATGTTTCTCAAACTCATATATTTACTATTCTCTATTACTCATATTGATACTCGCTTTGTATTATTCTCAATCATCTGAAAAATTCGTTAAACTTCCAATATGACGTCAGATTTTTTTTTAACTCTAATGACGTGCTATTAATCTGCTTTGTGTACATACACATACTCATACTCCTTGTATTATTGAGAAATCTTTGAAAATTTCCGTTTTATTACCACTATGACGTCAATCATTTTTATTTCGTATTAATCTTTTTTTCAATTGGTGAAACTTTTTATTTAATTTTCATCTTTCACATGGAAATCGTCTGATAGAAAACTAATTAATGTAAAAAGAATTTCATCGTGGATTTTTAATTTTTGGCATCTGCTATAACGTAAAATGTTTAAATTTAATAGAAAAAGGCTGTTAGAATTTTGGTTTTTTATTTCTATTTATTAAAATAATACAAATTTTTCAAATTTTAATATTTTGAGCTCTTTATAGCTGGTATTCAGCTATATACACAAAGTTTCAACTCTGTAAGTTACATAGTTTCTGAGAATAGTTCTGTGACGGACAGATAACGGAGCAGGAGTAATAGGGTTTCGTGAGATGAACGAAACCCTAAAAAAAAGAGGGTTTCTGTCCTTGCAGACATATTGGTTGCATTGTCATATTATTGACATCTGCAATTATCAAGTTTCAAACCATGTAATTGTAATAAATTCAAAACTGCTTCATAGAGCTTTTCTCTTGTATGACTTGCATTTTTTTATAAAACAAAGAAACCTTTCAACAGAGATCCCATCTTCAGTTACATGCTTGACGATTAAACTTAATTGGTCATTATGGGATATATCTGGCATAGAATCTATTATGACGAAAAATATTTAGAAGAAAAGACTTCATTGTCTACTTTCTCACTCACCAACTTACGTATAAGGCTTATTAAACCTTATTGGTATCTTCATAAGTATTTTCACATGTTGCTGGTGATAAGTATGAAATTGATCCTTTTCCAATTGATCCTTTTGTCACCAAACCATGCAATGTATTCAGCCAAGAAAGAATCATATTCTGCAGTTAATTCCAAACACATAATGAAATTATCATTTTTCACAGACCCAAACACCTCTTCATCTCCACGAAATGCTAGACCTCTTTAATCTAGTTTTTTAACCACAGAAATAACTTCTTTAAGCAAGGGTTAAATCAGTTATGCAATCTTGTAAAAAAAAATGTAGGCTTTTTTAATTTACTTTAGTGTATTTTTTATTTTTAAATTTTGTAGAACAATGAACTTAAACTGTTTTACATACGATTTCACAACTGTTTTCGGCTTCTTAATCCAGCTTAACTGAAAATTTCAAGCCAGGAGCAGATTAAGGCATGCAAACAGGTCCCAGGCACATAGTATCATTAGCTTTCAATGGTCTTTTTAATTGCATAATTTTCCTCATAAATAAAACCAAAATTACTATTTGAAAATAGTCGTGAATGTTACCTCTGACATCAACAGTGCGTAGTCGGGCTCTGTTTCAAGCTACTGTGCCTGGACTTAGGTGCATCTTATAATTTGAAATTGTTCCTGGAATCAGATAGGCTGATTTGGGAATTTGAGCAGGCTTAAATACATAAACTGGGCATAATGTAGTCATATATTGCAGTCATTGTAGATTTTAGGCGCTTGTGGTTCCAAAACTGTCAGCTGCATCTAGAGCTACCTATACGGAAATGGTGCACCAACAAATTTCATAAGAAAAAAGTAATAGAAAATTAATCTATTTTTAATACAAACAATGTTTTGCAGTCCTCAAAAAAAATTTCTGAACTCAAAAAAATTTCCGGCCTCAAAATTATGCTCCCCCCCCCCCCCCCCCCCCCCCCCCCCCAAATTGTACCATCCTGTGCTGTGGCACATGCCTAAATACGGCCTTGTTTAGTTTGCAAGGATATTAAATTTTTGTTTCATGAGATTTTATCCTACTTCTGGAAAATATGCAGATGTTTTGTAGTTGAAAGTGAAAGTTAAGTATTGTTAATAGAATAAGATTAAATCTCCTATCCAACGCAATGCTTATGTTAATTAAATTACCATGCAAACACACCCCTAAGTATAATCGAATCCTAAAATGATGCAATATTTGAAAATTGTAAACGTAAAAATAATGAGGCCGTGGGGAGTTCAGGGGGCAGACTGTCCCTGAAAAAGTGCATTTTTTATCACAGAAATATTCACTAGAACATTATCGTGTGATTAACGTGACAGTCCTTAAAAGTTGCATTTCATGAATCTTCAAGAAATCTTGTACGCTTATAAGTCTTATAATGCAAAAAAACATTCAATTGCACATGAATTTTAGATATTCTGTAAAGTGTGATTTAAATAAAAATGCGATCTGAATAGCTGATGTTGAGATTCATGTCCGGAGGCACTGGTAAAACAAGTACGTGTCCAGGAAACCCAGATACAGGCCTAGAGCCTGGCATCCCCATGGATGTCCGGTTCCCAAAGTTTCTGAGGGACTGGGGCATGTCCCCAAGTGTCATGCAGCAGTTTCCTTTAGTACAAGACTCTGCTGTTGTAACAACCAGTTCGTTTATCACTTGGCAGCAGGAGTAGAGATGCGCAGGTGGCGATGCTCCTCCTTGGCTAATAGCCTGTATCACACCAGACCATCCGCGGCCTCGGTCCTGTCTAATGCGAGGCACATTTGAGTTCCTCAGAACCTCTACCGGTGGGACGGTCGGTCTTTGGCTTGACAGTTTTATGATGTTGAGACCCCTGATCTGCAAATTTAATAGTTTATTATTTTATTGTGCTGAATATATTATTGTTAAAATGCCTTCAATTTCAAATAAATTAAATAAGGTTTTAAATAAAAATAAGTACATGGATAATTGTTAAACATTGAAATAAAATTTGCCAGATCTTTTCTTAGAGACAAAAGGGCACACAATTTTTTCTTGCTCCAGGGTGCTAAATATGTAGCTATGCCACTGTGACAAAATAAATATTTCAAAAATATTGTAGCGTTTTTACATAATAGAAAATATTAAAATATATATGTATATATATATATATATATATATATATATATATATATAATGATGAAGATTAACGATTTGTGATTTTTTTTAAATGTCATATATGTTACACCTAATTTCCTCTCTTAGCATCTTCACTTATTTTGTGAATATGATAAATATATTATTCATTCAATGATGCCTATTTTTTCTTCAAAACTTCCTTTTTGCATACATTATTTATTTTTTTACAAAAATTATATTTGAATTACTATTACAAGCCTTTCATATATCCTCCATTACAATAAAAATCTGTGTAAAATTTCCAAAATACAGTAGCATTTGTCACCTAATAAAAATATTCAGAGGCATTAGGCATCCCTTTTTAATTTTAATTGTTAGCCATGAATATGCACGTTGTTTGTCATTAATTTTTAAATATTCTTACTGAAATAGAAATGGTCCTGAATTTTATACATCCTTTGTTCTTTATTTAAAGCTTAAGCATAATTAATTTAATAAAAATAAGTTTTTAATTATACATAATCAGGGCTTAACAAATGCGGTCGCCAGGTCGCCACTGGTGACCAACTTTTTCTATCTGGCCACTAAGTTTTTTAATCTGACTTTGTTATTTATTTATTTTCTTTTTTTACAAAAATTGAACTAAAAAATGAGCACAAATGATATTTTGTCTCTCCAACATCCCTACTCGTGTGGGCAGCAAGCACAGTAATCTCCCTTTTCTTTTGTACTTTTAATGGAAAAGCCAAGTTTAAAAGGTATTTTCCATTTTATGCACACAAAGCGCCATTCTTTTCCGTTCTAGTCGGCTTAGCATGTCACGTGATGAGAATGTGGGGAGAGGGGGGGGGAAGTTTCAATAAGAAATATTGTCAGTCCAATCTGTGACATCTAAAAATCAGATGCAATGATTAAAAAGGCTTAACTTTTTTTTGTAACTTTCAAATCAGATTTTTGTGTTCAGAATTAAAAATTTATTAATCTATCACATTCATTTTAAAGAACAATAACATATAAGTGATTATAAGTAATTCATTCAAAGTAAATCCATAAAACTTAATTAAACTTTCAAGAATAATTCTTTTTTAATAAAAATAATATGAATCTTTTAAATATTTCTTCTCTACTTAAAATTTTTGGCACCTAGCTCCTGTTTGCATCACACATGTACGGCATCACTCTGTCTTGGAGACAGTTGTCTGGTACTGGGTTGTTACTCAAGAATATTTTATAATTACATTGTTTGGATTATTATTTGCAGTAAATGGAAATAAAAAATCATTGATTGCACTTCAGAAGGGTGAGGTTTTTTTTTTTAATTTATTTATTCTTACATTCCTATCGTTGGAACGTTGGAAAAATGTTTTTTCAAAATAAACCTCATCTGGCTGCTCATTCTGTTATGTAATCCCAGCACGGGAAAATGTATTTATTTATTTTCTTTTTTTTTTTCGTTTTAGCAATGTATATTACTAAGAACGTCTCAATGTTTAATTAAATTCTTTGTTAAGATGTCTCATTATAGATGCTGCAAAGTTTCAAAATGTTAAGAATTAAACTTGAAATTATATTCACCTACACACATTTAAAAAAAAAAATTAACTTTTATTTTTAATTTGGCAAAACTAAGAGAGTTCATTAAATGCAAATTTCGAAATAATAAAATCAGAATTATTTGACTGAATTCGATAGGCTAAATAGGCAAAAAATCGTTTTCCGTTTTTACTATTTTATCGATGCTCTCTCATCAGATATAGATTTTGTAGCACTCAACTATTCCGACTTTTGAAGCATTCGGCAATCAGCATTTCCCGAACATGTCAGTTATTCAGAGTTTACAATATTTCCTTTTTGATTTGTTTTTCATAGATATAAATTTCCTTATAAAACTTTGTGTTATTGTCTGTTTTAATAAAGTGCTATTCTGAGCTATGAAACTAATAATTCTAAACTATGTTTGTTATTATTTTTTCTCACTTAATTCACAAAAAAACATTTGTGCTTTTGGAAATCAAATTCGGGGGGCTACCAGATTTTTTCAAATTTGTAAAACCCTGTACATAATAGTACAAATATAACATAATTATACATAATAATGTACATAGAGCTTTTTTCTTTTTAGATATATACCTCTAGTTTCACATCTTACCCTAAATAAGCGTGGCATTATAAAGTGAAACATTGTGTATTTGTAACCTCTGTAGATGTATCCTCCATTATAATATTATTAAGTAAATTACCCCCTAAATCTTTAGAAAGAAATTAAGCCCCAAGTTTTGACAGAACCTTGCAACCACCTATATAAATCTTAAAAGAAGTGAAAAATGAGCTATGAATATTAATATAAAAATGTTTTCGTTAAAAAAATTTTAGTGAAATTTTTATGCTTAGAAAGTAACATTTTCTGTAGAATGACCCATATAATTTTTGCGAAGTTGTTAATCCATTTAAAACTTTGCTAAGTTTCATTCTTACCTGGAGCATTTTACAAAGATGTATAATATCAGTTTTTAAAATATGCAATTGTGTTGAACTTTCATTTGTTTAAAAAAATTATCTTTTTTACAGGAAAAAATGCTGAATTTTTGCCATTAACTCTTGAAACTCTTATTCGGCAACCTGGAATAAAGCAAGCTTACATTGCAGTAATTAGAAGTTTCTGTTTTATTTATTTTTCATTTACATAACATCATCTCCTCTGTTCAAAATGCTTTGTATGCTTTGTGCCTTGCTAATTGTAAACTGTTGACTAATCTTAGATTTATAACTGAATATAACTTTTCAAATTGCTTTTTGAATTTTTAAAATAACCGAATACTGTATTTTTTTCCCCTTACGCAAAGCTGGTTGTCCTACTCAATGTAAAACAACTAAGCTTCCTTTTATCTTAAGGGTTTTTTTTCTAAAATCATAATGTATTGCTATTTTCTATGTAATTTCCAACTTAGAAATATCTTCATGAACTCTTTGGATATTCCTTGTAATAGATATTTTTTTTTTATAAAACAGTGCAAGTAACATGCTTTAAAATATAAAACATTCCTAAAGTGCCTTAAAAATATAAAAAAAGGCCACAAATCTCAAATGAATAAATTCCTTTCTTCAGACTAAAACACATACCAAAAAGCTAAACTGAGCAATTAAATCTTGCTTCTTCTCTTTTAATAATACCTTAGTGTACTCTGTTCTCATAAAGATGAAGGATTCATTCCTTCAAACCATGTTACTCTTATATGGTCTTAAAAGGTTTTTTACTTTAACTCTTTTAAAAAATTAAACTTTCAATTAAAAAAAAATATCTAAATTATGACTATAGTAATTATGAAATATTTTTTATTGATGTTGGTCAATGCACAAAGAAAATATTGGGGAATTTATTCTCACACATTCTACTTTGGGTTCATTCTTACTTTAAACATCAATAGGTTTCCTAGTAGAGTCCTGCTTTTTTCTGAACCTAGAAATTTCATTTGAAGATCTGCAATCTAACCTGAATCCAACAATTTTTCTCTACCTGAACCTAATGCATTTTAATCCAAAACCTGAAATAAAAGAAAATTTATGGCAGAATTAAATGTTGTTTATGTAAAAACAATCTACAATCAACTAATATCAGTTTTATCTCTTATTAAGTGTATATATATACTCATTCATCTTCAAATATCTCCCGATATTCTCATCCTACCATATCCTGGATTTTCTTTTAAAAAATTTGGTACATCCCTATCCGACATTCGAGAAACAAACCCCAACTTGAAACTGAAAAATTTAGAGTCAATCAGACATGCATAAAAAAAGTTGAACCCAACCCAACCCATAGATTGGGTCTGATTCAGTAAAATTGGATTATCTCACCCTATGCAGGACTCTGGCCTTAACTTGAGTACTTATCTTATATGAACAGTTTGCCACAAATTTGAATAAAAATATTGGAATGAACATTGCATGCAAACTTTAGCCTCAGTTTTTTTCTTATTAAAATTGTCGTATTATTTACATAATTTACTACATAGATATTTTATAATCTTGTGTGGATAATTTTATTTAGGCAATAACATACAGTGTTTGTAACTTATGTAAAGAGATACAAGCAAGATGAAACAAATTGCATGCCTTTTTTTTAATTTGCTGCCACTTTATTGATTTCTGCTACACCTGAATTGAAATAGTACTTTGAAAAGTATTGGGATTTAATATAGTATTAAATAATGGTTTTATTCAAGTAATAATCACTATTTTTCAATTATTGTTATTTTTATTATTGTTGTTTTAAAGTTAGTGCTCATTTAAATAAAAAGGGAAAGTTGCATATAATGATAGACTTCTAAAGTTCTTTAGATATTCAGAATTATGTTAGTTTTACATATTTCTATGTTAAAAGTATATTTCTACAATAATAACTAAACTGACTTATTTATTACAGGTATATCATTTGCCAGATAATCCCATGGTTCAAGCAGTGACTGATTTATTTGGATTTATGTCGGAAGAGTTGTTTGACTCTTCTAATTATTGTGGTAATAATTTTCATTTGTAACATTCTCGTATATTAAAAAGTTTCAGCGTATTTTCATACTTGAAGGAAAACTAACACTACTAAAGAAATAAAAAAACATTCATGTAGGCTGCTCATCTTCTAAAAATTCTGACACTTGAGCTATAAATTTATTATGTAAATATGCTGATCATTCTTTTATTCTATCAATTTTCATATTTTTAAATATGTATATCTTTCTTGGCTTTTCTATCATTTAATATACTATTTTTTAATAAACATAATAATATTTTATTTGAAAAGTAATATTAATATAAATGAAAGATTTTATTAATCATTATACTTTTATTTTTTTTATGAAATTAAATTTCTCAAATCACTCATTATTTTTTATTTTAGCATTGATTAAATAATTAAATGTTCAAAATATGCATTAATATATATAAATTAAACAGATTATGGGCCTGCAGTCTAAACAGTTTTTGAGTTCTAATTCTGTATAATAAAAAATCTGTAAGTGTCATAAATTGTGGGCATATAAATGAAAATGTAAAAAAATTAAATTTTGTTAAATCTCAATACTTAGTCTTTATGTTAAGATCTCTTTGAATATTTCCTTTTCGTTGTAAAAACATTTTGTGTGGTGTTTGTCATTTGCATTCATTCATTCATTTATTTCTGTTTATTTTTAGAACATGTAGCTGATGCATTTGAAAGAACAATCTTATTATTCCCTGAGGCTGTAAGTACTTTGTAATACTTCTTCTTCACATAATTATTATACTTTAATGCATCTCTTATCATTATTAGTTAAAAACTGAACATAAGTTCCTCTAACTGTTTGTTACTCTAAATTATTATAATTTTAAAAATATGTTCTTAATTCAAAATCCAGACAAAGGGAATGTCTTTCTCTCCTTGCACCAACTTTGCTAGTACCCATATAAGAGCCATCCATTGGATTTCTTGACCTTTGTACTTTTCAAATAAGAAATTTGAAAATTTTGATTTCTTAACCTGAAACCAGTGTTGTCAATTTGTTGTGGATTGTGAAGTATATGCATAGGAATCTCCCCCTGGAATCCAATGAGAAGGATTACAAATTAACATAGTTTACAATGAGTTTTCATGCAGAGTAAACGTATAATATTCCAAATATTTAATAATTAAAATAATCCAAGTTCAAATTAAGATTATGGTATTTATAAGAATTAATTTTGATTAATGATGTATTCCCAGTTGATAAGATACAGCCTCCAACATTTGAATTTATTAGAATAGACTCATGTTTAACTAACTTAAGAACAAGGAAAAATTCAAATTATGTGTACTTTTATTATTTCCTAATCTGTTTTTAATTCATTTTTCTTTTATCATGTGCAGGGCTTTACAAATTTGAAAAAATCTGGTAGCCAGGTATAAATTCTAGTCGCCAGTAAAAAAATTTAACACCCCCCCCCTTCCTCGTTATTGATTTTTTAAAAGTACAAACGTTTGCTTAGGAATTAAGTCAGAAAAAATAATAACAAACATAGTTTAGAATTATTAGTTACATAGTTTATAATAGTGCATAATAACTAAGTTTTCTAAGGAAACTTATCAAAGTTATATATTTGTGAAAAAAATAATAATAAAGGAAATATTGTAAACTCTGAATTAACCGACATGTTCGGGGAAATGCTGATTGCCGTATGCTTCAAATGTTCAAATAGTTGAGTGCTACAAAATCTATATCGGATGAGAGGGCATCTATAAAATAGTGAAGCCGGAAAACGATTTTATGCCTATTTAGCCTATCAAAATAAAAAAGTCAAATAATTCTGATTTAATTATTTCAAAATTTGCATTTAATGATATTTGCAATAGTTTTGCCAAATTAAAAATAAGTTAATTTTTTCTGTTGTTGTTTGTTTGTTTGTGTGTGTGTGTGAATATAATTTCAAATTTATTTCTTAATATTTTGTAACTTTGCAGCCTCTATAATGAGATATCTTACAAGAAATTTAATTAAACGTTGTGATGTTCGCAAACTCGAGGGCTATTAACCCGTAATATTACAAGTTATTACGTAAACGTTTGTTTTCGTAGCTAAAAAGGAAAGACAAAATATATTTTCCCGTGCTGGATTAAATCGAAATCAATAGCCGGCTGAGGTTTATTTTCATCCAACGATCTACAATAAGAATTAAAAAAAAAAAAAAAAAAAAAAAAAAACTTTTTGAAGTGCAATCAATGATTTTTTATTTCCATTTACTGCAGATAATAATCCAAACAATATAATTATAAAATACTATTGAGAAACAACTCTGAACCAGACACTTGTCGCCAAGACAGAGTGACGACGGCAATGTCCAACGCGTGTGTTGCAAACAGACGCGAGGCGCCAAGCATTTTAAGCCGGGAAAAAATATTAAAAATAATAATACATATTTTTATTAAAATGAATTATTCTTGAAATTTTAATTAAGTTTTATAGATTTACTTCGAATGAATTACTTATAATCACTTATATGTTATTATTCTTTTAAAATGAATGTAATAGATTAAAAGTTTTAATTCTGAACACAAAAATCTGATTTGAAACATACAAAAAAGTAAGCATTTTTTATCATTGCATCCAATTTTTAGAAGCCACATAAGACTATTTGTTATTGAACCCCCCCCCCCCCCCCCCCTCTCCTCACATTCTAATCACATGACTAGCCGACTAGAGCGGAAAAGAATGGCATTTTATGTGCATGAAATGGAAAATGCCTTTTTAACTTCGCTTTAGAGAAAATGTCGTTTATGCTCATTTTTTAGTTCAATTTTTGTACAAAATAAATAAATAAATGAAACAAAAGAAGTCAGATTAAAAAAGTTAGTCGCCAGATAAAAAAAGTTGGTCGCCAGTGGCGACCTGGCGACCGCATTTGTCAAGCTCTGATCATGTGTAATAACACATGTATAACCTGATGAATGTAGCTAAATATATATTATTTAGCTTCAAGCACTTGAAAAATCACTAACTCTCTATTACCTCAAGGTGTTAGCATTTTGTTTAGCTTAAGTGACTCAAAGAATAATTATAATTTGTCGTAATGTGTAGTTTTCTAAAGAAAGAATTAGTAAACATATTCCTTAGTTTTATTAATTGTTTGGAATGAAGTTTATGTGTGATAATTATTTTTGAATTGCTAACACGCCTGTAAAGTATAATAAGATAAACTCAATATTTAAATAATTACTGTATAAACATAGTTGGGAAATTCTCTGTACTTGAAAGTTATTATTTAGATTTTACCCGAAAGTTGATTGCAGTAAATTATGAAAGTTAAATATAATCTTTTTTCTTGCAGAAAGAAATTTTATTCATTGGAGAAAACTCTATATTAGCTCCTGATTTTATGTATTACATGGGACAGCTGTTGTCTATGTTAAAATTGGATCATTCCATTTTAGCTGTTTCTGCTCTAAATGAAAATGGTATGAATATGATTCTAAAACTTAATTTTTCTTGCATTAATATATATATATATATATATATATATATATATATATATCGAAATAACTTTATGTATTTATTTTTAAAATATATTTCAATAGGGTTCAAAACTGTATCTGGAGATCCTGGTCTTGTATATCGAACAGAATCATTTTCTGCTGCTGCTGTATTAGTCAGGAAAAATTTCTTCAAACAATCTTGGTGTAATAATAAGTAAGTTAACAACTTGTGACTTATACTTGAAGAAAGATAATTACAGTAATATTTTTCATCCTACAAATTCATATGTAAAAGTTTTAATTATTGTGCACAAATAGAACTAAAACTGCTGTGGTGTTATTATTGTATCTTATTTTGATGATTATTTATTATGATTTAATAAGAATAATCTTCCAAATCAGCAGTTCCGAACCTTTTCTCACTTGCGTACCCCTTTCTTAGGCATTTCATGTATGCATACCCCTTCTTGAATAAACTAGGTCCCAAAAATATTTATTTTTGTTCGTTAGTAATGTCCTTATGTTAGTTACTAATGCCAGTTTCAGCTCTTTTAAGTATTCCAGCTCAACCATTTATACATTATGAGACACAAAATATATCAACATAATTTTTTTCAAAACAATAAATATTAGTTGAAGACTTCAAATTAAGCACTCATAATAAAAAAAAAGAATGAAGCTACATGCATTTATGTGTATTATTGACCTGATGCCACCCAGTTATTAAAATAAGACTATTAAGTTTTTGTTTTATTTTCATATTTCTATCATTAGATACAAATGAACATTAAAAAATGGGGGGGGGGGGGAATAAAAATACAGTACAAAAAAGTGACAATTTTCACAAAAGAGGAGGGTGGCACATACGTAATCTCACGATTAGGCGGAGTTAGTTGCAACAAATTATTACTCAATTACTAGGTTTAGGCATTTTATTTCATTTTGCGAGTAGCCTATTGGAGTTTACGTAAGTTTCTCTTTGTAAACAAAAATTCTACAACTTTTTTTAGTTTTATTGAGTTTACATTCTAACTTTTTAATTTTTGCATTTTCTGCCATGACCGGTGTAATTTTCACATATTCCCAGGGGTACACGTACCCCAGGTTTGGAAATGCTGATCCAAATGAATTATTTGAATATTTACTTGAATAAATTAACTAATATTAGTTAGTTTTTAATTCTACAATTTAGTTTAAGGTTTAACCTGTCTTATTCTTTATCAGTTGTTAAAAATATAATTTTCAAATAAATATTATGAATATATATATATATATATATATATATATATATAATTATAATATCCATGAATTTCAAAAAACATATCAAGCTCTATTCTACCCAAATCTCCAAAGAGACAATCAATGATACCGTGTACACAGAATACCACACAGCTAATAATTAACATGTGCAAACATAATATTACCATAGCCGATGCCTCAATGGCAATTGGCCAAATCCCACTCATACCAAAAGAATATTGAAAAAAGAAATAGAGAGAAAGGGGAAAAAAAAAAAACTACAAATTGGAGCCGCAATTAAGCAAACACAAATGGATTAACAAATTAAACATGAACCATACACAATGGAAAACCGGACCACATGAGAATCAAACATGAACTGGACATGGAAAAACACATGCACATGCACTCACCAGCCTGGATGCACCCACATGTGCTTTAAATAATAATTCAGTGTTTCATAATTCCACTGGCATAATGCTAAGATCAGTAGAATCATCCAGGTACACTGAATTATTACCAGACAACAACTGGAAATATCAAAACCTGGAAATATCCAAATAGGAAACAAAAAACCATTATATATATATATATATATATAACCATAAATGAAACATTATCATAACACCAACTGATACAATGAAATAATAATTAAGTATGTAATAATTAGATGACAATGAAAGATTCCCCAGCACACTGAATATGGAAACAAAAACATATTAAAAGAATAAGAAATTAAATTAAAAATTGAATAATTGGAATTAAATGAATGAAATGAAATGAAATTTGTGGAATTTAGACACAATTATCAAGTCCCAAATGCCTAAATACCACAAATGAGATGTTTCATCATCATATTAGCCATACATTGCTAAAGAATGTGATTTTGGGACTACATCGCATAAACAATGAAGCAAACCTGTGATAAAATAAAAAATAAAATACAATATTAAAAAGGAAAGAAGCCAAACTTAAATTATACAGAGAAATCATTGAATAGAGTCAGAAAGTATAAAATCCATGATGATTAAAAAAGATACCTGTGCTCCACAAGAATCAGCATGAAACACAACATAACTAGGGAATGAAATCCAAAAAAAAAATCATTACATGTTGCCAATTTTAGAAATATAAAATGCTTTACTATATTGCCATAAATAATAATAGAATAATATGAAAATTGCAAAGCAAACAGGAACATTAGTGCTGCCATCTATTGGTAAAAGTGAATATAATCTGAATAGAAAGTATTGGATGGAAATTAATGTTTAATAATTAAACCAAATTACTATCTTAAATGATAACAATTAGTTAAATAATAAATAAATGAAATTAACTAATAAATAGAATATCGAATTACAATAAAGTAATGGATGTATTAATGAATAATTCTATGTTAAAAATAAGTAGTAAGATGGAAAAATTAATAATTAAAGCAACATAAAAATATGTACCATTAAATGACAAAAACGATTAAATAACTGTGCAAAAATGCAACAACACATAAATTAAATTAAAATAAAATACTAAATATTTGAATTAAGATACAAATAATTTAAATTAATATTAATTAAATATTGAAATGAATTAGTCACATACAATGTTTCTTCATACAAAGTTAAAAAAATTATAAACACTTAATATAAGTTGTAAGGGTAGAACGTTTAATAAAAATTAAAACATATTATATTAACACTGTAGAAAAGTATACATTATATTAGAAGTTAATATGATATTGTCCACCGTAGGTATTAATCCAAATCATTCGAACAAAAACATTCTTAATATTAATGAATATAAATTTATTTAAATAAATTAAATAATGAATATGTAAATTTAACTAAATTAATATACATAAAAAAAATTTTTAAAATCACATCGCAGTCCATTATAAAATGTGTAATATCAAACAAATGTGTAATATATATATATATATATATATATATATATATAATTATAATATCTATGAATTTCAAAAGACATATCAAGTTCTATTATCATTCTACTTAAATCTCCAAAGAGATAATTAATGATATTGTGTATACAGAATACCACATAGCTAATAATTAACATGTGCAAACATAATATTACAATAGCTTGTGCTTCAATGGTAATTGGCCAAATTTTACTCATACCTAAAGAATATTGAAAAAAGAAAAAAAATAGAGAGAAAGGGGAAAAAAAAAAATTATAAATTGGAGTTGCAATTAAGTAAATACAAATGGATTAATAAATTAAATATGAACCATATACAATGGAAAATTGGACCACATGAGAATTAAATATGAATTGGATATGAAAAAACACATGCACATGTACTCATCAGCCTGGATGCACCCACATGTGTTTTAAATAATAATTCAGTGTTTCATAATTCTACTGGCATAATGCTAAGATCAGTAGAATCATCCAGGTACACTGAATTATTACCAGACAACAATTGGAAATATTAAAATTTGGAAATATTTAAATAGGAAATAAAAAACCATTAAGAATATACAATATATTTCATTCACATCGATTATCCCAAAAACTGTATTTAACACCTCACGAAATTACCACGAGATAACAGTTTTGAAATAATAAAATTGGAAATATGAACGTGTAAAGTGTAGATAAAATATTTTACTCACAATAATTATACAGAATCCTTAAAATGTCACAACTTCTGCATAATATTCACATCCACATGGCAATGCATCATACATGTTGACTAAGTCGAGTTGAGAGAAATGATTTGAAAGACAAGTTGAGAGCACACTTTTTTTAAAACACAACCCCATCGATGACACCCAAACACAAAATGATTCAAAAACACACAAAATAATTCTGGTTTTAATACACTTATAACAAAATTATATCCGTGAATATATATTACTCCATCCAATTTTAATTCCTGAAAGTAAAATTAATATACAATCAATAGCTCCCTCTATAGTTAAATTAAATATAATATTAACAATATTATCAACAACTACCTGAAAGGTAAAGTGTCGCCATCTATTGGTATTATAATAATTCATAATTAATATTTAGTTAGATATCCACTTTATTAGTTACATACTCGCTTCATTAGATTTAATTATATAAATAAACTTTAAAAAACAATACTAACTTGTAGTTTTACTTTAAATTCAAATAAAATATAATACTACTATATGAATAAATCTACACAGAATTAATTCAACTTGCACAGCATTTCAGATATTCTTAACAAGAATATATTATGTAAAAGAGATATTATTTTAATTCAAATTGTTTTTGCTGCCAGCTGTGTTAATCCACTAATATTATAGACATATTATTAAATAATTAATGTTTTATTTTTACTACTACTTAAATATATATATTAGACTTGTTATTAAATAATTAATGTTTAATTTATACTACATTGTAAATATATTTTATATTTCATAGATTAATTTAAATATCTAATTAAATAATTCATAAACAATTCAAAATATCTCAAAATTTATAAAATTGATAATTAATAGTATTACTACTGTTTTTCAAATATATATATATATATATATATATATATTTAAAGTACATCTTTATTCTGCTATTGTCATGAAATAATATTGCTATAATTGAATAACTTATTTCACTTTTTTATAGTGTTAACAATTTTACATAGATTTCTACATTTTTACTTCTTGATGATACATACAGTGCATCTCATAAATATAAAGACACAGATTTTTTTAAATTACATTTTATTATTCAGTTTAAGAAATTAAATTTGTACCCCATATTAAGAACAAAGAAATAAATCTGTTATCAGGGTTTAAATTTAAACAAAATAATTTTGACTTGAATGATAAAAAAAAAAATTAATAAATACGTTGTCTCATAAATATAAAGACAAATTTAAAATTTCTTCATGTGCAATTTTTTTTTTTTTGAATGTGTGCGTACAGAAATAATCTACATGTGCAGAAATACGCTGTAAGTTACCCAAACTAGCAAAGTCATTTAACTTCTTTCAATTGCAAAGATCCGCGGAACATTGAAATTTCTAAAGATGAGATTTGCAAAATACATGGATTTAAAGCTAATGGCTTAATAGTTTCTCAAATATATAAAAAACTGGGAGAAACAGAGCTGCGTTATATCAAAATTTACAATTTGAATTTGAGAAAACGATCTGGCAGACCGAGAAAGAGTAGTGAAAGATTCGATCACAAGATCATGCGACTTGTTTTGTTGCAGAAAATGTCACTCCGACAAGTTTCTCAACAAATTGATGGTATGGTCTCAAAGGACACAGTATATCGTCATATAAAAAAAAAGCAAAAATATTGTGTCAGCATATCGTCGGTACCATGTCAAACTATCGAATTTGAAAATAGCTACTTTTCAGGAAGGCAAAAAAACTGTTTTAATTATGGATTTAAAATCAGCGCTTGGCGGAAGTAACTAATTGTTATATATTTCTTGTGCTGTTTAATATCCTATTTAAGCTTGCTATCGAGAAAAATCATTTGGCTAATTTTATTCGCCAAAAAATCACATTCGATAGTTTGAAATGCTATGTTTATTTGTACTTTTCTCAGTTTTTGCAAAATGTTGCAACTCAAACTAGCGAATTTGCCGTATTCGATAGTTTGATTTGTAAAATTTTGTACTTTTCTCAGTTTTTGCAAAATGTTACAACTCAAAGTAGCGAATTTGCCGTATTCGATAGTTTGATTTGTAAAATTTTGTACTTTTCTCAGTTTTTTGCAAAATTTTACAAGTCAAAGTAGCGAATATACCATATTTGTATCAATATGGTTGTCAACCTAGATAGTCACTTATCAACCTAGTTGAAAAGTGTTTATGATTTATGTTTGTCCGTCTGCCGTCTGTCACTCTGTCCGTGCTCTATCTCTAGTAAATGTACTTGGATTGCCCTGAAAATTTTGTACGTTATTGTCGCTTACTATAGCATGATCTCTGTTGGAAATTAAGTATGTATAATAGTTTTTTTTTTACAGTGACAGTCAAAATTATTCCATTACATCACAGTCAATGGGAAAAAATCGTTTCAAGTGCATTTTGATGATGCTACGTCATTTAAAACATGATGAAATTGATATACAATTGTGAAGTGCACTAAAACATACTTTTTCTAGAATATGGAGTGCAAAGCATTTATTATAATTCATTTACAGGGTCAAACAAAAGAATTCTGTTACACATCGTTCTAAGGGGAAAAATCGTTTGCAGTGTAATTTAGTGATATTTCACTATTTCAAACATAATGAAAATTATATGCATTACTGAGGTGCACTATAAATAGCTCTCTTGCGTGCATTGCGTTTATTTACAGGGACACACAAAATATATTACTTACAGTACATGTGCGATATTTACAGTCTATGTGTGATAAGTGCGTTTTCTTTGGTTTGCGTTTTTAAGTTTAACTAATTTTTTTCATAGTACGTGTGTGTTTATAAACTGAGTTGTTCATATACAGGGCTACACAAGGGAATCCGTAATCATTACAGACTATAGGAGTGAAGTGCTTAAGGGTAGTTTTTAATTGTGTTACGCATTTTTCTGCTGAACTATATTTAGTAGACTAATAGAAATTTGTGGAATATAAATAAATTCATATACAGGGCTACGCAAAGGAAAATATACATTGTCATTTACGGTTGGTAAATGCTGCGAGTGAGTTTTAAGTTGCATTTTAGCTTAATATGTGGTGTGTACAAAAGACTTCAGATAATATACAGGGCTGCACAAAATATTTCGAGTGATTTCAATCGATTCGTGAAAATTGCTAAATGTGAATTTTCTAACTGAACTATATTTCATCCTCCATGTATTAAATATCCACATCTATAAATCATATACAGGGCTGCACAAAAAAATTCGATTACCTTTTTGACAATGGAAGGTATTTTTGAACACTGGATATTTCAATGTGTTAAATGTGTTCTAAACTGTTCAATTACGTATCTTCTTTCACCTTATTTAACAGCGAAGTTTCGTTAACGTTTTCTGGATGTGTTGTAAAACGTTTCATAATGTATGCTTGACGAATTATTTTTTGTTCTTGTTAGTTGATTTACAGGGGAAATGAAAGGAATTCTATTACATTACGCTCAATGGGGAAAAAGAAGTTTGCGGTGTATTTTAATGATGTTACACTATTTCAACTATAATGAAATTGATATGCACTTATAAAGTGCATTAAAATATTTTTTATGTAGAATATGTTGTGCAAATCATTTATCATTTATTTACAGGATCACTCAAAAAAATCAGTTTACATAATAATATACGGTGCAAAATTGTTTGAAGCGTATATTTATAATGTTACACTATTTGAAACATGATGAAATTATACGCATTACTGAAGTTCACTACAAAATGCTAACTGTGCAATATGACAAGGCATGACAGTTATCGTTTATTTACTGGTATACACGAGAGATATAAATTATAGTGCTCTATATTAGCGGTAATTGCTGGAAGTGCGTTTTAAGTTATGGTATGCGTTTTTAAGTTGATCTATTTGCATACTACATGGCTTATAGCAATTCTGTGGATCATATACAGGGCTACACAAAAGAATTTGTAAGCATTACTCTGTATGGGTGGGTATGCCTTAAAAGTATTTTTTAGTTAAGTTATGCTATTTCGGGCCAAATTATATTTAGTAATTCGTAGTATATAAATAAATTCATAATATACAGCGCTACGCAAAGAACTGGATATATTGTCGGCTATAAATGGTAATTTCTGGAAGTGTGTTTTTAATAGTGTTAAGCGTCTTCACCTGAATTAAATTTTGCCTTAGTACAGTACAGTAAGCTACATGATGTGTACTGTACATAAAGTTGCAGATAATAAACAAGTCTCTACAAAATAATTTGAGTACACTTCCGTTTAATTATAGAAATTGGTGAAGGTAAATTTTTGACTGTGCTATGCATTTTGTAACTAAGCTACATATCTATTGATCGCGTGTAAGGATAATCAAAAGATTTCGAATACTTTTCCGGATATGGACATTAATTTCCGAAATCGCGGTTTCACTTTGATATCTTCTTTTGCCTTTTTTAAATAGTGTTCCTTACAGTGTTCTGGATGCGTTAGAAAGCGTTTCATAGTCTGTTGTTGACGTATGTTTTTTCTTTATTTTTTGACAGAGCAGCATTTTTAAACTCAATTCACTGTACATAAAGTTGTACATTTGCACCAATTTCCGATCAATCAGTTTGATGTTTTTTTGAAAATTAATCATCAATAATTATATCAATTAACATGACTAATTGTATAATCAATTAATATAACAATATAATATATATAACAATTTAAATTTTATAGTGAAATGCGACACTACTATGTCAAACTATCGAATAAGAATATTAAAACTTTTGTGTGGAGAGCGAGAAAATGTTTTTATTGTGGATTCAACATCAGTGGAATGCTGAAGTTGTTGATTGTTATAGTTTTCCTAATCTGTACTATTTAATATTGACACCGAAATTTACAATTTCATTGTTTTAATTGACAAAGAATACATTCGTTAGTTGAATCACTAAGATGTTATGTACTTTTTCAAGGTTCCCTGCATCAAAGTAGCGATTGTGCCATACACGATAGTTTGAATTGTTTTTTTAGTATTTTATTTATATTTACATATTCACTATCAAACGCATAACAGTTTTCCTTAGTGAATTATTTGTAAGTAAATACTAATTTAATAGAACAAAATAATTTATTTTCAAACGTTACATAAGTTTTATAAAATGTAGCAAAAATTAATATTAACTTGAATTGTGAGATTCAATTCTATCTTCAGTTCTATCAACTAAATTAATCTTGATCAATTCCTTCTTCAATGTCACTCCAATCAGGTTCTGCTAAATTATCGCGTGCAGTGGAAGAAGTTGGTAGTAAATTGTAGAAATCGTGATAGGATCTTGGTATTAAATTGTGGGTGCATAACAGCAAAAGATCTTTTTTCTTTTCGTTTGAAATTGGTAGACGTTGCTGGTATGGTTTGACTGGTTTGCTATTTAGTTTTCCTTTTCGTTTTTTAATGTATAATTCAATGAAATTTTCATCTTGTATTCGTGTTTTCATAAATATTTTGTTTTCGTTGCTTTTTCGGTACTGAAACCAAACAGCGTCACTAAATTTATATGTCTGCTCATTTTCTCTGTGATTGTTTATTTCTTTTTCCTCATTACTGTCTCCATTTTTTTGGACTTTTTTTTATGTTGCTTTTCTATTTCAAATTTTGCCTCATGTGAATTAAAATTGAGAAAGTCATCATGAAGTAATCTAATAACATTATAAGGACTAGGTTTCCTTCGAGCCATTCTCACAAGCTGTGCCCATTCTTCAGGTGTATATATAGGAGTATTTTTTGCTTTTTTCTCTATTTTTGAGTGAATGGAATCGCATTCCATGTACGAGTGCCCGGGCTCAAAATAAACGTGATCTATGGTGGATAACGTTGGGTGTACTTTGACAGCATGAAGACACATAGCAGAAAAATGGAAATTTTTTTGCTGGCCACTACAGCTGTCCGACATCATTTTTACGTGCTCTATTTCTGGATGGGCCATAATGTAATTGAATATGCAAGATGAAATTTCAATGCTGCCTCTTCTTCCTTCGGTTTCATCCCACATATAGCATTGAACACTCGAATCTTCCAAATTATAAATAGTTAAATTATAGATGGCCAATTTTCGAACATAGAAAAAAGGTCCTGCAGCTCCTTTTGGAGTTGATAAAACTGACTGCAGATCAAAATTGAAAGCCAGTACTTTTTCACTTCCTAAAACGGAGAGTTTGTCTTCGTTCCTTTTCATTCTTGCGGCTTCTTTTCTTTCTTGATGTCGATCAAATTCTTCTCTGTTTGTATTTTTCTCCGCCTCTGAGCTCGCCTCAAAAGTGGCACATACTTTACATAAATCTTTTTTGGGCTGGTGGAATTTTAATTTGAAGGATTTAAATGTTTTCCTATATGATTCATAACATCGTTCTTTTCTGCCTCCTGCTTTACATTTTACCTTATACAGTCGATACATGATATTTATATTTAAATTTGCATCTAAAAATCTAAAATCAGTTGATTTGCGGCAATAATGTGACTCCATAGCAGGAAATGAAAGGATGTGCTGTTTCACATAATCTTCACCATCATTCAAGTTGATCCGTGGGTTACTTCCTGGATTTTTTTTTCTTCTGCACCCCCCTCTATTATCAGACTCTATGACACCAGTCTTGTTAATTTTTTTAAATGCTCCCTTAATTAGTCCCTCACTAATACCAAGGGTATCTAGAAAAAAGGCTCTACAAACAATGTGTTTCTCGTTGCCATAAGTAAATGTGTATGTTTTTGTGAATTCTTTTCTAGATATTTCACTACTATGTCTTTTCGGTTTTTTCCGAGTGATGTGCCTAACAAAGAATTCTCTTTGCTTGTGTAATGAGTCAAGGGAATGAAAATTATCAAATATAATCTTTCTTTTCTCTTCTGGAAATTTTGCACAACATTGATGTTTTCTATTATTTATGCAAGTAGGTCTTCTCATTGGTTTGGCAGGAATTATTTTATGGTTTTCAGTTTCATATGCTGCACCTTTTAATCTTTTGGCTTTATTTATATTTTTTCTCCATTTATGGGGATTGGACTTGTACCGTTTCACAGGCTCGATAATTTCATCTAACGTAGAATCATGTGAACTACAGCTATTTGTAGCAGGACAGCATTCCTTGTTATTTTTGTTGGCAGAAGAGCTAAAAGTATGTTCTAAACCAATGTTTTTCACACATTTTGCAGCCTGGAAATGGTCTAGTTCTGAACGGAAATGAACTTTTTTTTTACTTATAACCTTCGTGGGTTTCTTTTTCTTATGAATTGTGATTTTAGATTTTCCAGCTCCTAAAAAAACATAAAAATTAATAATTATAATAATGAAAACAACAATCATTTACAGGGTGTTTCAAAAGTTTCTTGGCATTTTCCTTCAAAGTGCTTTTAATAAAGAACTTGTTAGTACAAATAAGAAGTACAAGGTATAATCAATACATTTCAATGTGGTTGCCCTGTAAGTCTAAGCCTAGGCTCCATCTTTCATGGGTGACGCAAAAAGCATCTGCTAGCATATGTGGTGTTATTTGTGCTGCTGCGTCAGTTATTCGTTAATTTATTTTTTCAATTGTGTGGATCTTCACTGCGTACACTTCGACTCTATGAACTCCCACACAAAAAAGTCTAAGGGATGTTAAGTCAGGAGACCGCGGCGCCCACAACCGCGACCTATCCACCTATCGGGGAATTGTTCATCCAGGTTGTCTTGAACAATTCATGCGAAATGGGATGGTGCAGTGTCTTGCTAGAAAACAATACCATCACTTTCTAATTGTGGCTGAAAAAAAAATTGCAGCATATCAAGGTCGATGTTTCCTGTAACTGTTGGCTCCGAGAAAATAAAAGGTCCATAGATCTTTGTTTTAGTTATTCCCATCCACACATTCAACTTAGGAATGTACCTTTATACATTTCTTAAATAACCTGAGAAACAAAGGAATCATTATAAAACGTTTTTACATGAAAATGTCAAGACACTTTTGAAACATACTGTAGAGTATTTAATATTATACATAAAGAAAACTAGAAAAGAGATTAAGCCGAACTCGAATTTTCGTTTGAACATTAAGAAAATTTTATATTATAGAGCAAAAATATATCCGTGAGTAACACTGGCGTCATATTGACAGTGGCAACAACGGATCAATAAATGCTGATTTTACTACTTTTTTTTTTAACTTCTAGGCACAGAACAATTTCAATTTTTATAACGTCGAATAGGCGAAAAAATATTCTTTTAACTACAATTTATTTGAAAACTGTATCTAAAACTGTGTCTAAAAACTCTTTCCATTTTTTATGGCTCTAAAAATAATGTCTAATGTAAGTAGTCTAAGTAAGTAGGTCTAAGTAGTCTAATTAATGTCTAATGTAACATTTGGTGATTTATTTGGCTATTAAATTCGGGCATGCGGCTAATACGAAAGTATCAGTTTTAATAAATTACAAAAATTTCTTTGAATACATAATTAATATTCTTTATATAAAAATGTATTTTCGTATTGTGTATGTAATATATATAAGGTAAAGCCAGGAGTGATGACACAGTCGGAGAGATTGCGCACATAGAGGTTCGGGTTGAAGGGGTAGAGTGAGCGCGCAGCGACTCCAGGTAGTTGTACAACACCAGTAGTGGAGTGTCTACTTGAAAGTGCACGTTGATTGTTTTGAGCGTCTAAGATAAGGCATTGCTATTTTGTTTTCTTTTCCCAAAGTAAGTGCTTGAATTTTCATAGCTATTCATCAGAATTTCCATACAATGTCAGTAGTACAAAATATTTTAAACTTAAACGGTTTCTCATAAGCTACTAATCTAGACTAAAAATGTGAACATCAACGGTTCGTTTTAGAAGAGGTCATGTTTAAATAAAAGGCCGCGTAATCTCTCCTACGGAAATTGGAGAGTTTGCGCATCTGCTACTTAGGAGAGATGGCGCGGTGTTCCCATTAGTTTCAATGCTAGGAGAGATTACGCAGCTTATTGGTAAATTTGCATAAAAAAATAAAAAATGGAAAATGGACTAATTTTAAGTTAAACGTGTTATCAAGTAACACTAGATGGAACCCGTCAAAATTTGACGGCAAACAACTTGATAATACCATATAAGTAAAATTTATAGTTGCTTTAACTTGACAAATTTCATAGTGGGGAGCATAATATGATTAAGTGGTCACAGACTTTTCCATCAATAAATCACATGAGGGGTGTATGCAAAATTTAGAAAAGTACACCCTTGGGGGGTCAAAGTGGGGGGATGGACATGGGAGATGCATAATATGATTAAGTGGTGACAGACCTTTCCAATGATATATAACATGAGGTTGTGTGCAAAATTTAGAAAGTACCCCTTGGGGGGGGGCAAAGTGAGGAGATGGACACCGGAGATGCATAATATGATTAAGTGGTCACAGACCTTTCCAATGATATATAACATGAGGGTTGTGTGCAAAATTTAGAAAGTACGGGGGGGGGGGCAAAGTGGGGAGATGGACATCGGAGATGCATAATATGATTAAGTGGTCAAAGACCTTTCTAATGATATATAATATGAGGGTAATGTGCAAAATTTAGAAAGTACCCTTTGGTGGGGGCAAAGTGGGGAGATGGACATCGGAGATGCATAATATGATAAAGCAGTTACAGACCTTTCCAATGATATATAACATGAGGGTAATGTGCAAAATTTAGAAAGTACCCTTTTGGGGGGGGCAAAGTGGGGAGATGTACATCGGAGATGCATAATATGATTAAGCAGTTACAGACCTTTCCAACAATATATGACATGAGGGGTGTCAACAAAATTTAGAAAAGTATCTCTTGGGGGGGGGGGCAAAGTGGGGAGATGGACATTGGAGATGCATAAAATGATTAAGTGGTCACAGACCTTTCCAATGATATATAACATGAGGGTAATGTGCAAAATTTAGAAAGTACCCCTTCGGGGGGGGGGGAAGTGGGGAGATGGGCATCGGAGATGCATAATATGATTAAGTGGTCACAGACCTTTCCAATGATATATGACATGAGGGGTGTCAACAAAATTTAGAAAAGTATCCCTTAGGGGGGTGGGGGGGCAAAGTGGGGAGATGGACATTGGAGATGCATAATATGATTAAGTGGTCACAGACCTTTCCAATGATATATAACATGAGGGTTGTGTGCAAAATTTAGAAAGTACCCTTTGGGGGAGGGAGGGGGGCAAAGTGAGGAGATGGACATCGGAGATGCATAATATGATTAAGTGGTCACAGACCTTTCCAATGATATATAACATGAGGGTAATGGGCAAAATTTAGAAAGTACCCTTTGGGGGGGGGGGCAAAGTGGGGAGATGGACATCGGAGATGCATAATATGATTAAGCAGTTACAGACCTTTCCAACAATATATGACATGAGGGGTGTCAACAAAATTTAGAAAAGTATCCCTTGGGGGGGGGGGGGGGAAATTGGGGAGATGGGCATCGGAGATGCATAATATGATTAAGTGGTCACAGACCTTTCCAATGATATATGACATGAGGGGTGTCAACAAAATTTAGAAAAGTATCCCTTAGGGGGGTGGGGGGGCAAAGTGGGGAGATGGACATTGGAGATGCATAAAATGATTAAGTGGTCTCAGATCTTTCCAATGATATATAACATGAGGGTAATGTGCAAAATTTAGAAAGTACCCCTTCGGGGGGGGGGGGGGAAGTGGGGAGATGGGCATCGGAGATGCATAATATGATTAAGTGGTCACAGACCTTTCCAATGATATATGACATGAGGGGTGTCAACAAAATTTTGAAAAGTGCCCCCCTTAGGGGGGGGGGGCGGGATGGACCCCGGAGATGCATAACATGAATAAGTGGTCAAAGACTTTTCCACCGATATATCACATGAGGGGTATGTGCAAAATTTAGAAAAGTGTCCCACTTGGGGGGGGGGGGGGGATGGACACCGGAGATGCATAACATGAAAAAGAAGTCACAGCCGTTTCAACTTGCAACCTTTTTCTCGAAGGCATTTGACAATATTAAATTTTTTTTTACCCAAGACAATTTAACGATATTCTTATTTTTTTTTGCGTAATTCGTCAAACGTTCATGGAAAAAATCAGGAAATTCGCTAATCAATAGTTGATAAATTATAAAATTCAACAATCGATAGCAGTAAAATTGGTCAATCGATAACGGAAAAATCACGAAATTCATCAAATGGTCTCCCGTAAAAAAAATTGTCCTGCACACTGATGTGATGATAAAAAGGGTTTTGAAGTATAGGACAAAATTAGCACTTGCCAAACAGCGAGTAATACTGAAAATTTGGCAATGGACTTTATTGCCACCACTGGTCAAACATAATAGTCACACTCACCAATTGCGATGATTGAATGGAAAAAGATTTTTTTTCTTTGCTGTCGCGCGACAAATTTTGAAACCATTTGGTAAATTTCATCCCCGAAATTGGCAGATTGTGAATTTTTTTCTCGAAGAAATTCGACGATATTCGAAAAATTTTTCTCCCGAAACCAGTTGATGAATTTTGCGATTTTTCCACTGTGTAGATTAATGAATTTTGCACTTCTTCCGCTATCGATTGACGAATTTCGAATTTTATCGACTATCGGTTAACGAATTTCACGATTTTTTCCATGAACGAACAAATTGCGCACTTTCTGCTAATTGACACATTTCGCCCTTTACAATTCAGTCAATGAGTTGAACGTTGTTTCTTTCGAGAAATGTCAGGAATGAAACAATGATTCTTTAGGTTGAATTTACTTCGTTCAATGCCCCATGGAAGAATGTGTGCGATGCAGCAACGGGCGTCACAGACTTTTTAGGGCACCTGCAGACTAAAAACATCTAACCAATCTTCGCGGGGGGAAAATAACAGATTTTGTCAAATGATTGAGGAAAAAACACTACTTTATCAAAGGATAATGGGAAAACATGACTTTTGTTAAAAGACCACAGAAAAAACGTAATTATGCAAAAGGATCGCGAAAGATAAGCAAATTTTGTCAAAGAATCGCAAAAAAGGAAATTTCACCAAAAGATCACGCTTTTTTACTAAATTTCGTCTAAAAATTGCGGAATAAAATGTATTTTATCAAAGAATTGCTGGAAAATGCGAATTTCGTTAAGGATCGTGAGAAAAATGCGAAATTCTTCAAAGGATCGCTGAAAAAACACTAATTTCGTCAAAGAATTGCTGAAAAAACATGAATCTCGCCCAATAACAGAAAAATCATGGTTCATAATCATTATATCTAGTAGTATATGTAAATACAGTTTGTGATATAAGACAAAATTAACATTCACCAATCGGCGAGTAATACTGGAAATTGGTGATTGATGTTATTGCCACCACTGGCTAAACTTAGTCACACTCGCCAATTGCGATGATTGAATGTAAAATGAAATTTTTTTTCCCGCTGTCACTCAAAGAATTTTGAAACCATTTGGTGAAGTTTTTTCCGAAACCATTTTGTGAATTTCCCGATTTTTTCTTCAAAATCATTTGACAAAGAGACTTTTTTCTTGATGGCATTTGACAATATTCAAAATTTTTTTACCCAAGACAATTTGACGATATTCTTAATTTTTTTTGTGCAATTCGACAAATGTTCATGGAAAAAATCATGAAATTCGTTAATCAATAGTCGATAAATTGTGAAATTCAGCAATCGTTAGCGGTAAAATCGTAAAATTTGTCAATCGATAACGGAAAAATAATGAAATTCATCAAACGGTTTCCGGTAAAAAAATTGTCTTGCACGCTGATGTGATGATCAAAAGGGTTTTGAAGGCATTTATTTTATTTGTTGTATTGTGTATAAATACCTAGGTGGAAACAGTTTGCTTATTTTGTCAAATGTTTCAACAATATTCGACCCAATACGCATGCATAAAAAAAATCTTCCGGTAGGACCGGCCAATGAGGTGAAGGTCTATTACGGTCTCTAGAAACGTGTTTGGGATCATCTCCTGTTGTTTTTTTCTTGCACTTTGCGTTAAACCTAGGAAGGTATTTATATAGAACTCACTGTGGAGTGTTTAGAAGGTATTTATTTATTTCATTTATTATAATTTGTATGAATACTTAGGTGTCCATTTCGGATTTACTGTTTAAAAATGAATTTAGGCTCTTTTAACGTTCGCGAAATCAATCCCGATGGAAATTGTCTTTTTAGATCTCTATCATTTTGTTTATATAGTACAGAAAATGATTATTTAAATGTATGTAAAAATATCGTAGAACACGTAATACAAAATTGGACCACTTATAGTCCGTTTATTATCGGGGATGAATCTTATGGTGTTCCGATTGCTAATGAAGACAATTATGTAAATATATGGTTCTTCATAGAGGTATATGGTTCTTCACACTTCAATAGAAGCATTGTTTAAATTAATATAATTCTACAAATATGATGCAGTTTTAAAATATCGAGTAATGATTAATACTGTCAAAGAATATACTCATATACGTAATTAAGTTTTGGTACTTCTCTATTATCTCATCGACCACTTTTCATAAAAAAAAAACTATCGCCAAATAAATGGGAGAACGTTGTCATTGGAATATCAAAATAAATAAAATATAAGAATTTAAGGATACAATTGTTATTTTAATTAATGAAATAACTAATAAATCAAATAAACATGATGAAAAATACACGCAAATGTTGAATTAAAAACCACTTGATGACATAAAAAACACGTATAATGTTTTCGACATCAAGTAAATGGGACTGCAATTTTAGCATTTAATCATACAGTTTGGCGATAGTATTTTGTTATGAAAAGTGGTCGATGGGATAATAGAGAAGTACTCAAGTTTTTTATACCAAGTTTGAAAATTTATCTTTTTTTGACATTTAAAAAAAATAACATAAAAAAACATTACAAATTTGCCCATTTAAAACATTCAAGATTTGTATATATACAAACAATACAATGTAAATATTAATATTGTTACATGATACATTATATACATTGTTTGCATATATACTTCTTTGTATACATATATTGTTTGTATACATACAAACAAATATAATGTAAACATTATTCAAATATTAAGAGTTTGCAAATCAAAACATTCTAAAGATTTGTATACATACAAACAATATAATGCATACATACTCTTTACAAATAAAATAGCCCACTTATATAATGACAAAACTTTTAAATCGAATAGAGATAATATATTTCTGTTTTGTTATGAAAAGTGGTCAATGGGATAATAGAGAAAAGTACCTAAGTTATTTATACCAAGTTTGAAAATTTATCTTTTTTTGACATTTAAAAAAAATAACAGAAAAAACATTACAAATTTGCCCATTTAAAACATTCAAGATTTGTATACATACAAACAATACAATGTAAATATTAATATTGTTACATGATACATTATACATTGTTTGTATATATACTTCTTTGTATACATATATTGTTTGTATACATACAAACAAATATAATGTAAACATTATTCAAATATTAAGAGTTTGCAAATCAAAACATTATAAAGATTTGTATACATACAAACAATATAATGCATACATACTCTTTACAAATAAAATAGCCCACTTATGTAATGACAAAACTTTTAAATCGAATAGAGATAATATATTTCTGTTTATTTTATAACTTATATTCAGATGCTCAGATTCTGCTTTTTTCGAACACATAATAATAAAAATATTACTACCGTGCGTACTGTCTTTTGACATTATATTTACATAATCGAATTCATTATCAATCGGAACACCATAAGATTCATTCCCGATAATAAACAGACCATAAGTGGTCCAATTTTGTATTACGTGTTCTACACGTTTGAATAATTATTTTCTGTACTATATAAACAAAATGATAGAGATCTAAAAAAAAAATTTCCATCGGGATTTCGCCAACTTATGAGCCTAAATTCATTTTTAAACAGTAAATCCGAAATGGACATCTAAGTATTCATACAAATTACAATAAATAAAATAAATAAATAAAATAAATACCTTCTAAACACTCCACAGTGAGTTCTAGATAAATATCTTCCTAGGTTTAACGCAACGTGACAACAGAAAAAAACAACAGATGATACGATCCCAAACACGTTTGTAGAGACAGTCATAGACCCTCACCTCATTGGCCGGTGATTTTTTGACGCATGCCTATTCGATCGAATTTCGATGGAATAGATTTGACAGAATTACCAAACAGCTTTAAATATATGGATAATTTTATTTTGTAATCTTATCTGGACTTGCTTTTTCATATTCTTTAATTTTTTTTTCCTTTAATTAAAAATTTTTAATCGTTTTAGGTAGCTTTCAATACAAAAAAGTATAAAGCTACCTATTGCAGCCGTTCGGAGGAAAGCAGTTCCGGAAAATTTCGATATATTTTCACCGATCATGACCCCCAGACCCCAAAACCACCCTCCGTTCAAATGTTGATTTATATATATATATATATATATATATATATATATATATCTCCATATATATATATATATATCTGACCTATGTCATACGATAACGCTCGTATTTATGAATCAATTTTGATGAAACTAATTGTGTGTATTAAGCTCACCAATGTCTCGACCGAGTTCGTTGGACAGCTTGGTCCGCCATTTTGTTTCAAGATGGCGGCCAATTAAAAATTTAAAATTAAAATAAATATACAAAAAAGTTAAAAATTCAAATTTATTTTTTAATTCAGTGTTAGGCATTGAAACGAGGATTCCAGAGCATTTTTTGTTTTACCTCTATCTTAAAAAACGGCTGAGACAGAGCAGTTTGAAATTCTAGGGTGGCTGACATTTTGAAACAAGACAGCACATTACAAAAATTTTCATTGTTGTAATAATTTTCCCAATCAAATGCATAAAACTATATATTCATATCCGTTAGCACCAAATTCTTGCCAAACTTGGCGACATTTGGCGAAATATCGCCAAATTTGGCGACCAAAATAAGTTTTCATAAATGAAGCCAATTTGGCTATTGCTCAATAATTTGGCGAATTTCTTATTCAAATTCAGTATTAACGAATCTTTTGCAAACGTTTTATTTGCATTTTAAGTTGCTGTTTTCGTGTAACATTAGCTAAAATTTTAAAACGAAGATATAGGAAAGCTACCTTTTCCTCCCGGTACAGGCCGGAAGGACTTTTTTAAATTATTTTCTTTTTCTGATTCTTTAATCATTAGGTTGAAATATTCACTCCTAATACAATAATATTTGTTCACAAAAACCTTACAGCAATGTCATTTAAGTGTAATTATTATTGTTAACAATTTAATTGTAGTTATTATTAGTAACAATCTCTCCTACCCATGTGCGCAATCACACCAACCCTGTAAGGACAGATTGCGCAAAATAACTTTCTTGGTTTTATTACAACTGTTCTATTAAATTGCAACATAAAAACAAAATAGCAATGGAAATGCATAAAAAACAAATGAAGTAAATAATATTCATGAATGGTTTAGCAAAAAATTAATATTTAGATGTTTTATTGCTATTCTTTTGAATTGTGCGCAGACTATCCTAGCTTTACCTTATGTATAATATATAAATTAAATATAAAAAAATCTACTAGAGTTTAAAAAAAAAATGATTTTCACCTATGTTAAGGTAAAGACAGGAGAGATGTCGCAGTCGGAGAGATTGCGCACATAAAGGTTCGGGGGGAAGGAGTAGAGTGAGAGCGCAGAGACTCCAGGTATTTGTAGAACAACAGTAGTGGAGTGTCTATTTTAAAGTGCACGTTGATTGCTTTGAGCGTCTAAGATAAAGTATTGCTATTTTGTTTTGTTTTCCCAAAGTAAGTGCTTGAATTTTCATAGCTGTTCATCAGAATTTCTATACAATGTCAATAGTACAAAATATTTTAAACTTAAACGATTTCTCATTAGCTACTATTCTAGACTAACAATGTGAACATCAACGGTTCGTTTTAGTAGCGGCCATGTTTAAATAAAAGGCCGCGCAATCTCTCCTACCAAAATTGGAGGGTTTGCGTATCTGCTACTTAGGAGAGATGGCGCATTGTTCCCATTAGTTTAAATGCTAGGAGAGATTACGCAGCTTATTGGTAAATTTGCATAAAAATTGAAAAATAAAAATGGACTAATTTTAAGTTAAACGTGTTATTAAGTTACATAATTTTATTTTGTAATCTTATCTGGACTTGCTTTTTCAGATTCTTTATTTTTTTTCCTTTAATTAAAATTTTTTAATCATTTTTAAAATTATTTCCTTTTTCTGAATCTTTAAGCATTAGGTTGAAATATTCACTCCCAATACAATAAACTTTGTTCACAAAAACCTTACAGCAATGTCATTTAAGTGTAATTATTATTGTTAACAATTTAATTGTAGTTATTATTAGTAACAATCTCTCGTACCCATGTGCGCAATCACACCAACCCTGTAAGGACAGATTGCGCAAAATAACTTTCTTGGTTTTTTTACAACTGTTCTATTAAATTGCAACATAACAACAAAATAGCAATGGAAATGCATAAAAAACAAATGAAGTAAAAATTATTCATGAATAGTTTAGCAAAAAATTAATATTTAGATTTTTTATTGCTATTCTTTTGAATTGCGCGCAGACTCTCCTAGCTTTACCTTATGTAATGCGGGAAGCCCGGAATACATCCCCTATTTAATATACTGTAACGAAGGTATAAACGGACGGGATATTTTTGTCCTGTGAGCATTGTGATAAAATTACAAGTCAAAATAGAATCTTATTAATCAAGCAGGACGGTCGTTCTGTCAAGCCAAGCTAACAAAAAATAGTAAGCTAGCCATACAAATAAACGCCAAGAACAAGACAACAGACCGGTTCTGTTTTCTTACAGGAAACAAATTTTGAATGTTAAATCGACCAAACATGCCAGATTAAAATATCACATATAAAAAAAAAACCCCGAAAATTAGAAGAATTTGATGAAATCTGATGAAGAAATTCTTCAATTTGAGATCAAACTCATCATCATGAGTGATATATAAACAGAGATATATATTTTTTAAAATAATGTCGAATTACTTATGATCACTTTTTTCTTCGTCAATTTTTTTTCCAAACAACCTACAGCTGAACTAATGCACAGAAAAAAGTAAAGATTGCATTTTTGGACAGGTAATTGCTTAATCTACGTGCTTTTATGAAATTCAGTGTCAAAAAATAAAACGTCTATCATTAATTATTTTTATTTCCCAAAAACCATGGTAAAGGACAGGCATTTCGTTTGCAGGCAGAGAATCAAATCAGAAAATACCTTTGTCGTCATTTTAATATAAATTAATGAAATTCTGTTGTTAAATTGTTTTTGTTTTAGAAGTCAAGTTTTCATTTAAATGTATTGTAAGAGTGTGTTTAATTAAGCGTTTAATTGTGTGTTTAATTGAGCCAAGAAATAGTAGAAAAATTCTAATTTAACAATTTACAACGACCATTGGGAAAATACAGAGGGATAGCGGGGCAGTGTTCAGTCTCTACCCTAACCGTTACCTCGTACTATAAGACATTTAAAAATTTTATTAATTTAGCCCTCCTAAAATACCCCCCCTTCCCGTCTTATAGCAGACTATTCGCCCCACCCTACTATAACATAGCTTCCCCACGCTAGCTATTCTAACGACCTACTATAGTATGATCTCGGCAGAAGGCGGTATTACCGCCACCATCGCCTGCTGCTGACGCAGAAATCCCATTTCCTATCTACTGACTTCCCCTTTTGGTATCCGAAGGTCGAATAAACCGAAATATTGAAATAGGATGCCAATTTTAGGTGTTAGCATTGACATTTTTAAAGTTTGGTACAATTTCTATTTGTAGACCATCCCCTAAGAAAAATTTAAGTATTGCTTTAACTGTTGTTTAGAATGATATCTGAGCTAAAAGTATTTTGAGGAAATTAAAGTTGAAGACCACATTTTTTACTTCATAAGACGATTTCTCATTCGACGTCAATTTTTGAATTCGGCTTTTTTTCATATCTGATAATTTGCATCTATCCTTTTTGTAACTTTAAAATTTTTGTAACGATTTTATGCATTTCTATTGACTATTCAGAGAAAAATTCATCTAAAGTTATAGAATTTCGTTAAAAACGCTTAAAAAATTCTTCTAAAATTACACAATTTCGTTAAAAATGCTTAAAAAATTCTTCTAAAGTTACAGAATTTCATTAAAAACGGTTTAAAGAGTAAAGTGCGTACATCATTTGGTCCATTCTCGACCGAAAGTATCAACCCTTTTCCCAATGGTTAATAAAACCTAGCAATAATAAAAAGATTACTGTCTGAGCCATAAAAAACAATATACAATTAAAATTAATTAAATAATACCTTGGTCGATATAGCTGCCATCTGATTCAGTGGTGTGACTTGGAGAAAATGTTGGGTCTAAATCAGTGTTATCAGATGAGGTTGGATATAAATCTAACAGAAAAAAATGATAAAATCAAGAAAAACGCGTTAAATTTATAAATAAACGTTTGTCTGGCTTAATGAGCCACTTACCATTATGCAAAGAAAAGTTTGAAGCCTGTTGATCTGTAAAATTTTTTTCAGCTGCTTTAAAAGTAACATCAAAACTATTAATATTTCTGTACTTTTCTCCAACGTTAGATAATTTGCAGTTTTCAATACCTAAAATAAACGTAAAATATTATTAGTATTCGAAGAATACAAAACATAGCAAGATAAATAAATAAAGGAATTGTTTACTTTTTTCATTCTCCGCATTGGATATCAGTGTTGAAGGGGGTGGTCTAATCAAATTTAAATCGAGTACAGGGTGAATATTCCAATCTAAATAAAGAAGACACAATATACAAAATTAAAACAACATTCGAATTCAAATTAATTACGCTGAATAGCAGAATATTAAAAATAGAATAAATACCTGTGTTAAAGAGGATATCGTTTTTATCTCGGAGTCGAGATGACGACGGCGAACTCGATATACAGACGTCTTTAATTCCAATGTTAATTTCTTTTTGATATTTTTTTAATAAAATCCGTTTTGCCATTTTCGTTACATTACAGAGGATAGAAATGATTGGAATAAAATTTAACTAACTCAACCAGATTTAAGAAATAAGTTACTAACTACCGCAGACGATTTTAAATTTGATGAAATACAAGTGTATTCTAGAATTAAAGTTTCTTAAAACAAAAACCAGCAGAAAAAAAAATTAAATTACCGAGTTGTCACGATTAAAGAAATCGTACTAAAAATGTAAATAAGAAAAAAAAAACATCATGCGTCAATCATAGATTATGAACCATTTTCCAACGCTTCCAGATTACTCTAACGAAACTTCTGACGGAAATTCCAATTAAAGGGTAATCTTCTATTCGGAATCAACTACTCTTCAATCGTCAGATAATAATAAAGTACTTTAAATTTGCAGTAAACAACTTTAATTATCTCGTCGGAAAAACCCATTCATAAACTGTTTTCAACTCAGCTAAGTACATGGAATAAACGCCCACGTGAAAGAATGATTATCACGTGCTATCATGTGCTTTTCCCAGTGACGTCATCCAAGGCTACCAAGGACTGAAAAACTCTTTAGACTTTAGTCAGTTGTTGTGTGAATTTCTTTGAATAATGTAGCGTGTGAAAATGTCAGAGCAAATGTAAATGCTCTGTTATGTAATAATCCAGAAATTAAATAATAGTTAATCGTAAGGCAAATGGCACTAATTTTGTCTATGAAGTTTCAATTGTGCTAATATATATATATTTCAGAAATGAGTAATGTGCTGATCATCATCGATAATCATTTGGATTACATCGTGAATATGGAAACTCACAATGTGCTACGATATAACCCATTGGATAAACTTAAGGAAGGTTTGAACTTATAATCAGGTAAGCGAATGCATGCTTACTTAACTCTATTTTTGAATAACTGTTTTTATAGAATTAAAGAAACTATTTTACACATTAAATAAACTGCGCCGCCGATAGATTATGAAAGACTGATAATATGTATTAAATAAAAATTTTAAGCACATTAGCTATATGCTGAAAAAACTCGCTTTATAGAAAATAAAAACGAACGCAAAGAAAAGCGATTCGTATAAAATTAAATTAAATATCTTTAAAAATAATTAAAGATAGAAAACAAAAATGGCTACATTTAAAGAAAGCCAATTCATCGAGAAGCTAAATTCGAGCAATTATTCCAACTGGAAATTTAAGCTCGAAATGCTTCTCATTAAAGAAGACTTATTTGAAGTAATAAGTGATCAACCACCAACTCCTTTAAATGAGGATTGGAACAAAAGAGATAGAAAGGCGAGAGCTTTGATTAACTTAAGCATAGATGACGCACAAATTGTGCATGTAAAAAATTTTACCACAGCCAGGCAAACCTGGGAAGATCTCAAAACTACGCATGAAAGAGCAAATTTGAGTAGCAAACTGTATTTATTACGAAAACTGTACAGTACTAAACTGCCCGAAAATGGCAATATGATTACTCATATAACAAATATTCTACAAATAGTAGATAAATTATCCGCCATAGGCGAGAATATAAATGACTCACACATATCCGCACTATTTCTATGCTCATTACCGCCCAGCTACAACACGCTTATCACAGCATTAGAGGCAAGGCCCGAAGCCGAATTATCCCCAGATTTTATCAGAAGTAAACTCATAGATGAGTATAATCGCAGACAAGAAATGTCTGAACAAAACAACAGCTCTGAAAAGGCATTTAAAACACAAAGAAAACACACTTATAACGACTACAAAAGAAATTCAAAATATTGCAGTCACTGTAAGATGACAAATCACAGTAATAGCGAGTGCTATCACCTCAAGAGCAGATACACACAGCACAACAAAAACAAACACACATATCAAAATGTGAATAACTTTAATAATAAAAATAAATCTAAACCTTTCTCATCATCACTATGCTATGAAAACACAGATAATTATAAAGAGAATACTGACTGTCACGATAACGCGAATGATCAGAAAATAAGCTCAAAAACTAATCAATCCGAAGATCGCGTACTAATAACAGAAAAATTAGGAAAACAAAACTGGATACTCGACAGTGGCAGTACCTCACACATTGCAAATGATAAAAGGTTATTTGATAAATTTAACAATTTTGAAAAATCATCAGTCACCATCGCAAACGGCAACAAACTCGAAGCATTCGGTTCAGGCGACGTTTTAATAAAAACGAAATCCCCAAATGGAGAAATAAAACTCACAAGACTACAGGAAGTCCTATACGTCCCAGAACTAGAATCCAATTTAATATCCGTAAGCAAAGCAACTAAAAATGGATGCAAATTAATCTTTGAAAATGACAAATGCGATTTAACATTCGATGGTGAAATTTATATAAGAGCGAAGAACAAAAATAATTTATACATAATCGAACAAACAAACCACTCAGAAAATGCAGAAAACTATGCAAACGTCACACTAAGCTGTAATAATAATAAAGAATGTTTAGAAGTATGGCATCGAAGACTAGGACATCGTGATTATGAAGCAATCAAAACAATTGTTAACAAACAGCTAGCTACCGGAATAAAAATTAGAAACTGCAGACACAATAACAAATTATGTGAAACCTGCATTAAATCTAAATTAAACGACGCGCCATATCCAAAATCGGCTACAAATAGAGCAAACAAAGTTCTCGATTTAATACACAGCGACGTCTGTGGACCTATAAGTACACCAACACTAGGAGAAAAACAATACTTTCTCACATTCATCGACGATTACTCGAGATATACAACTATATACTTACTATCTAAGAAAAGCGAAGTAATTGATAAATTAAAAGAATACATTGCAATGGTAAATAATCAATTCGGTAGAAAACCAAAAGAAATAAGATCAGATAATGGAGGAGAATATAATAGCAACGAAATAGAGAATTATCTAAAGGAAAACGGGATATTACACCAATTCACAATTCCACACAACCCGAGCCAGAACGGCGTGGCAGAAAGGAAGAATAAAAGCCTACTCGATATGACACGTAGCATGCTTTTAGAAGCAAATTTAAATAAACAATTTTGGGGAGAGGCAATACACACAGCGACATATTTACAAAACAGATTGCCAACAAGAGCGAACGACAAAACTCCATACGAACTATGGAAAGGTATCAAACCTAATCTCAAACATTTAAGAACCTTTGGATGTAAAGCATTTGTTTACATTAATAAAATACATCGAGGAAAACTAGATAATAGAGCGCAAGAAGGTATTTTTCTAGGTTACGAAACACGTTCCAAAGGATATCGCATACACACAAAAGACAAACAAATAATAATTGCCAGGACTGTAAAATTCATAGAACATGAAATAAAACACTCAAACATCATTGAGGAAGATTCAAATCTCGAAGAAATCTCCACTGATGATAGAAATCAAGAAGAGAAGAATAAAAATTACATTGAAATTGACATTAATGATAAAGAAAAACAACCATGCGAGTCCAAACAAACACAAATAGAACCAAGAAGGTCAAATAGATCTAACAGAGGAGTACCACCAGATAGATTTGTCTGTTTAGTTAAAGACACACAATCAAATGAACCAAAGAATTGGAACGAAATTATGGAAATGAAAAATCCACACGATAGGGAAAATTGGCTCAAAGCCACCGAAAACGAAATCAAGTGCCTAGCTAAAAATAAAACTTGGACATTAGTCGATCCGCCACCAGGCAAGAAAGTGATAGGTTCAAAATGGACTTTTAAATTAAAACGCGACAACCTAAACCAAGTGCAAACCTATAAAGCACGACTCGTGGCACAGGGATACAGTCAGAAATTCGGAGTAGATTATGACGAGACCTTTGCTCCAGTTGTCTCTCATACTACAATCCGTGCATTTCTCATAGCAGCATTAAATCATAACCTTAAAGTTAATCATATCGACGTGAATACAGCGTTTTTACACGGAAACCTACAAGAAGAGGTATACATGAAACAGCCGGAAGGCTATATAGCTCCAAATCAACAAAACAAAGTATGTAAATTACAAAAGGCAATTTACGGGCTCAAGCAAGCCGCCAGAGCATGGCACACAAAAATCTCCGAGAGTCTTAAAGCATTAAATTTTGTACAAAGTACATCTGACTCATGTCTTTTTATACGCGAAAATGGTGAAAACTCGACATACATTATAGTTTATGTGGACGATTTGTTAATCGCCGGAAAAAACGAAGATATAATTGAATTAATAAACAATCTCAAAAGGGAATATGAATTGAAAGATTTGGGAGAAGTCAATAACTATCTCGGAATAAATATAAAAAGAGACGATAAAAATTTCTACTTAAACCAAAATTCAAAAATTGAAGAATTGGTAGATAAACTCAATCTTCAAAACGCAAAACCTTACAGCACACCTATGGAAGCAGGTTACAATCGACTCAACGATGATGAAAATCTATTACCTAACAATATTAAATTCAGACAAGCAACGGGAACATTACTCTACATCTCAACATTAACCAGGCCCGATATTTCAGCAGCGGTCAACATACTCAGCCGTAGAAATGAAACCCCTCGAGAAAAAGACTGGAAAGCAGTCAAAAGAATCGTAACATACTTAAACAACACAAAACACCTCAACCTGACGCTAAGTTCGAAAAATAAGCCTATTCTCGAAGTTTATGCAGATGCAGATTGGGGAGGTGATCCAGAAACTAGACGATCCACCAGCGGAAATATATTTATGTTAGGAAAATGTCCCATACATTGGACAACGAAAAGACAGACATGCGTTGCTCTGTCATCAGCAGAAGCTGAATACATTTCTGTAAGTAACGCAGCACAGGAAATACTATGGATGATAAAACTCCTGGAAGATTTAAATTTACCACAACAGAAACCCATAACAATATACGAGGACAATCAGCCATGTATAAAAATGGTTGAAAGTGAAAAACATACTCGAAAAAGTAAACATATAGATATCAGATTCCACGCGATAAGACAACTCAAGGAAGATGGAATAATAGATTTAAAGTATTGTCCCACAGAATTTATGACCGCAGATTCACTCACCAAGCCCAACCCCAAACCTGAATTTATAAAACACCGAAACAATCTGAACTTACTTCCTTATCCTACATAGAAGATTAAGGGGTAGTGACGGAAATTCCAATTAAAGGGTAATCTTCTATTCGGAATCAACTACTCTTCAATCGTCAGATAATAATAAAGTACTTTAAATTTGCAGTAAACAACTTTAATTATCTCGTCGGAAAAACCCATTCATAAACTGTTTTCAACTCAGCTAAGTACATGGAATAAACGCCCACGTGAAAGAATGATTATCACGTGCTATCATGTGCTTTTCCCAGTGACGTCATCCAAGGCTACCAAGGACTGAAAAACTCTTTAGACTTTAGTCAGTTGTTGTGTGAATTTCTTTGAATAATGTAGCGTGTGAAAATGTCAGAGCAAATGTAAATGCTCTGTTATGTAATAATCCAGAAATTAAATAATAGTTAATCGTAAGGCAAATGGCACTAATTTTGTCTATGAAGTTTCAATTGTGCTAATATATATATATTTCAGAAATGAGTAATGTGCTGATCATCATCGATAATCATTTGGATTACATCGTGAATATGGAAACTCACAATGTGCTACGATATAACCCATTGGATAAACTTAAGGAAGGTTTGAACTTATAATCAGGTAAGCGAATGCATGCTTACTTAACTCTATTTTTGAATAACTGTTTTTATAGAATTAAAGAAACTATTTTACACATTAAATAAACTGCGCCGCCGATAACTTCAACATTTAATATGGTGAGAGAAGATATTTAAGTAAATAATTTAGTAAAAGGCATTATTATAAAATGATAACCGTCTAGCAATTACCGTATATATACGGAAAAATAATCGAATTCGTTTGTGAAGCCCTGTATATGATCTGTAGATTTGTATATCTTCTAGATAGTGTTTGAAAATTTAGTTTAATTTTAAAACGCATAACACAGTTCAGAAATTTCCGTCAATAGACGAAAGTTTACTCTAATTCTTTTGTACAGTCTTGTATATTATCTGCAGATTTTTATACGCGTCACATAATATGATAAAATTTAATTCAGGCAAAAATCACATAACACTGTTTAAAACACACATTCTGAAATTATCATACATAGCCCGCAATGCATCCAGTACTTTGTGTAGCCCTTACTTTGTGTATATTATGAATTTATTTATATTCTACAAACATCTCTTAGAAAAATAAAATTCCGCTCAAAATTCCGAAAAAGAATTAAAAACCTCATTTATGTAATTTAGCACATTTATATTCTACAAACATCTCTTAGAAAAATAAAATTCCGCTCAAAATTCCGAAAAAGAATTAAAAACCTCGTTTATGTAATTTAGCACGCATACGAATTAATGCTTACAAATTCTTTTGAGTAGCCCTGTATAGTACTATCTGTGGAACTTTTACACACCACATAGTATGCGAAGAGTTAAACTTAAGGAAGCATACCATAATTAAAAACGGTTTCCATCAATTATCGCTAATACAAAACATTGTAACCGAGTTACTTTGTGTGCCCCTGTAAATTAACGATGAGAAGCATGTATGTCATATTCTACAGTAAGCATCTTGTAGTGCACCTCAATTACGTATATCAATTTCATTTTGTTTGAAATAGTATTGTAACATTATTAAATTACGCTTCAAACATTTTCCCTTACGCCATTACGTAACCGAGTTACTTTGTGTGCCCCTGTAAATTAACGATTAGAAGCATGCACGTCATATTCTACAGTAAGCATCTTGTAGTGTACCTCAATTACGTATATCAATTTCATTTTGTTTGAAATAGTATTGTAACATTATTAAATTACGCTTCAAACATTTTCCCGTACGCCATTACGTAACCGAATTCTTTTGAGTGGCCCTGTAAATAAATGATAAATGATTTGCATACTATCTTCTAAATGAAAAATGTTTTAATGCACTTTAGATATGCATGTCAATTTCTATATTGTTGAAATAGATTAACATCATTAAAATACACCGCGAACGTTTTTTCCCCAATTGAGGGTAATGTAAAAGTATTATTTTGAGTGTCCCTGTAGATGAACTATTAATGCTACACATTCCATTTTTAGTAGAAAACATTCTATACTAACATAAAAAACATGCGTCAATTCTGTTAATTTTGAATCCATAATTAAAAGTTTTAGATCTTTGCCTTCCTACAAAGTGACTATTTTCAAATTCGATAGTTTGACATGGTACAAATGGTTAAAAAAGTAAAAAAAATACAAAAATTTACGGCGAAGTATCGAATTTGCCGTATTCGACACTTTGAGATGGTAATTTTTTTAAAAAATGTGCAAATTCGATAGTTTGAAATTTGCATTTTCTAAGTTTCAAGTAAGTTCTAATTAAGCTAGAAAAGTGACGATTTGGCAACGTACGCGTCATACACAATATAAAAGATTGGCATAAAATATGAAAAATGCATTTTTTCACATTCGATAGTTCGGAATGGTACCGACGATATGTGCAGATTTCCTTTACTGGAAAAAGAAAACAAAGAACGAAGGCTACTCTGGGCTAAAGATCATATGCATTGAAAGGACGAATGGATGCAAGTCATTTTTTCAAATGAAAAGACATTTCACTTGGATGGCCCAGATGGTTGGAATTCCTACTGGCACGATTTAAGACGTGAACCTCAAACCCTTTTCAATAGGCAGAAAAGTGGAAGTTCTACGATGAGTTGGGGTACTTTCTCTGTTAATGGAACTACAGATATTGCTTTTCTGGTAGGTAAACAGACATCTAAAGAGTACATAGAAGTGCTCGATAGTCACTTGTTGCCAATTGCTGAAATTCTTGGAGGTTGGAATTATTTGTACCAACAGGATAATGCACAGATTCACACATGAAGACTCACAAAAAAAAAATGGTTTGCTGATAACAATGTTCATGTCATGGTGTGGCCCGCACGTAGCATTGATTTAAATCCACTTGAGAATCTTTGAGGCATTTTTGTTTGCAGTGTATATGCATCTGGAAGACAGTTTTCAAACGTCCTTGAGTTGAAAAAGAAATCGAACAAAGTTGGTTTGATATAAAGCCAGAATACTTACACAACTTAATAAACAGCAAGCCAGCTAGAATATTTGATGTCATTAATAAAAATGGATCTATTATTGAACGATAATTCAAAAGTATGTAAAATGTCTTTATATTTATGAGACAGCAAATTTGTTTCCATTTATCATTTTTCGAGTTGAAATTATTTAATTCTAATTTAATTTACTGTAAAATGTTTATTAAGTATATGCTTTTTGTTATATGCATAAACATATTTTTGAATACTGAATTATTAATATTATTTAGAAAATATCAGTGTCTTTATATTTATGAGACGGACTGTATTTTTTAATGTTGAGTAACTGAAATATAAAAGTGTTAAAAAATTTTGAACTAATTTAAGTTGTAAAAGAAAATAAATATTACTGCATATGCTATGGAATAATACTCTTTCTGGTACGTATGCAATTAAAAAATAAAATTTAATTTTCTTCTTTTGTAAATAGCATCATTTTAATGAATGAAAATTCCTTTAATGCTTAAATTAAAGCTACAAGCCTATTTGCCTAGTTATATTTAAAAACATTTAAGAAATTATTTATATTTTAATTCTAATTATAAGATGAAAAGAATTTTTGTGAAATTTATTTATAAATTGTATATTTAACTTTTTCTTTAGTTCATTGAATGATCCTCTTTATATATCTTCTCACATTATGGGTGATGTAATAGTTCCAGATGTGTCTCGTATTACCCTTGCAGCACCATCTTCTTACACTGATCCTTCAGATGATGTTTCATCTGTTTTTTTTAATCATGACAGAACTGTGACTTAGTAAGTAATTCTTACTTTATCTGTATTGATTTACTTTTGTTTTTCATATTATTGCTTGTGAATTAAGTCTTAAACTAGAAAAATGTCTATTAGTGTATACAACTCATTTCTATTACATAATGTATAAGAAGAAACAAAATATATTGTGGAGTTTAAATGTTTTTGAGACATTATATGAGAAACCAAAAGTGAACATTCATAATTACTGTATGAAATGCCAAATAGCATAAAAATATGGAAAACACAAAAAATTTTAAAACATTTTAAAAAAAATTGTAAATAATGTATTTAGGGAGATGGGTGTAAGAAATTCAACACCTTATTGTATAAAACTTTGATAAAGTAATTACTGTTATGAATGAATGATATGGCCATGTATTTAAAGTCTCTCATTTTACTGTTAAAAATACTTATGGAATAATTTTTTTTGGCAGTTAAATGTGAAAAGTTGTCTTATTTCATATTCATCTTGGGTAATGTGCTCTTGCCTATATTTGAAAGCATTGGCTACATCTGTGAAAATAAATGTGTGGATAAATAAAATAAAATAAACTATTGTATGTTTGACTTTAAATCTTACCAATAATTATTATAAAAATTACTTATACTATTAATATCAATAAAAATATTAAAATATTCTTATTTTTTCTTTCTACATCAAACCTCAATTTCTTTTTTTTTTTTTTTTTTTTTTATTACTGATTGGTTTGGTTTGTTTTTAATAACTTATAATCAGGGTTGACAAATTGGACCAAGCTAAAAAAAATCCTCAATTTTTTTTTTTTTTTTTTTGAGTTGGCTACATTAACAAAAACCTGCTGGGTTTAATGTTATGTCATTGATATAAATTTCTCAAAATCAGAATGCTTCAGGTGTAAATTTATTGTTTTGAAATAATAAAAATTAACATAAAACACCCTTTTCTTATTTCAGTTTTCCAGAAATGTTCAATTTCACCCTACTTGCTGTGATAATGTTTATAAACTTTTACTAATTAATAATAGTTAATGCAGTTTCCTGTTGGTTTTGTGTTTGAACCTGCATCTGCAAATTAAAAAAAATACATGCCTCTGTTATGTTTATACTCATAATAATAATAACGACTGAGTCACTTCTAAATCTGTGCTACCCATCTTTAATTAAATTTAGGATTAGTGGTTGCTCCTTCAGTTTACGAATCTCAATTTATGATTCAATGGTTGGAGTATCATAGTTGAGATTTTTTCCAACAGAGCGAAAATATGCCGGGACCAGGACTCGAACCTGGGTACTTAGTTGGAAAAAATCTCAACTATGATACTCCAACCATTGAATATAATTACCTAGTTGAATATACTTTCCTCTGTTCATTATGACTCAATTTATGATTTTGTATTTTGATGCTGCAAAAAGTTGCATTCTACTCAGCTGTTTGTGATTTTGAGGAATGTACTGTGGTCTCAAAGGTGATATACTTAGAAATTTTAAATCAAGTGTTTTTAACTTTTAAAGAAATACTAGATGCATCTCCTTTCTTATTAAATACTACAGTGGAACACGTTTAAAAAGTTTTCCCCACTTAAGAAATTTTATATCAATGGTCCCAATTGTTTTCCTATTTCTTTAATGCTAAAATCCACTCTTTAGGAAGTTTTCGAATTTCACTATACGGAAACATTTTTAGGTAGCTTTCAATACAAAAAAGTATAAAGCTACCTATTGCAGCCGTTCAGAGGAAAGCAGTTCCAGAAAATTTTGATATATTTTTACCGATCATGACCCCCAGACCCCAAAACCACCCTCCGTTCAAATGTTGATTTATATATACAGTCAAACCTCGTTAACATGAACACGCTTAACGTGAATTACTTTTAACATGAATTGTTTTCATAGTCCCCTATAAAAACGAGTACAAAGATTTGATACTGATAACATGAATTACTGTTAACATAAACAAAATTTTGATTCCCCTTGAGGTTCATGTTAACGAGGTTCGACTGTATAGATATATCCTTATATATATCTGACCTATGTCATACGATAATGCTCGTATTTATAAATCAATTTTGATGAAACTAATTGTGTGTATTAAGCTCACCAATGTCTCGACCGAGTTCGTTGGCCAGCTTGATCCGCCATCTTGTTTCAAGATGGCGGCCACTGAAAGATTTAAAACTAAAATAAATATACAAAAAAGTTAAAAAATCAAATTTATTTTTTAATTAAGTGTTAGGCCTTGATACAAGGATTCCAGAGCATTTTTTGTTTTACCTCTATCTTAAAAAATGGCTGAGATAGAGCAGTTTGAAATTCTAGGGTGGCTGACATTTTGAAACATGACAGCACATTACAAAAATCTTCATTGTTGTAATTATTTTCCCAATCATACGCATAAAACTATATATTCATATCCGTTAGCGCCAAATTCTCACCAAACTGGCGACATTTGTCGAAATATCACCAAATTTGGTGACCAAAATAAGTCTTCATAAATGAAGCCAACTTGGCTATAGTTGACTAATTTGGCAAGTTTCTTATTCAAATTCAGTAATAACGAATGTTCTGTAATTGGGTTCTTTGCATTTTAGCTCGCTGTTTCGAGTAACATTAGCTAAAATTTTAAAACTAAGATATAGGAAAGCTACCTTTTCCTCCCGGTACAGGCCGGAAGGACTTTTTGCATTTACATTCTTTCTTTCAAGGGAAAAAAAAGATTCAAAATGTACATATGAAGAAAGTAATAGATATGCGAAAAGCAGAAGAATGTGACACCTGTCCCCATAGAATACACGATAGCCATTGTTCAGAATTTAGAGGAAGTAACCAGCCAGTTTTGAGAATTTCATTCTTGAAAAGCAAAGGGTTTTCTTTTCTTTCTATGCCAGACTTTAGAGGGGTGGAGATTATCGCGAGATGAATGTAGTTAAATATGCAAGAGCAAGCGGTATATTGCACAAAAATACAGTTTGAAATGAAATTGTTTATTTTTTGTTTCCTAAAAGGGGTTTTTGCATTAAGTTGTTTTTGAGTGACCTTGCAAGCTTCATTCGCAGAAAGAATCATAAACAACTGTCCTCATTGACATTTTCATGATAGTATACTTTTAGACATCTATGATTGCTCTACAGACGTTCTCCTGAACACAAATTATATTCTGCTTGCACTGTTAAGCTCCATTCTTATTACTAGCTTGGCACATTTTTTAATCGTGATATATTTCTATGTAATGGCCCATAAATGAGGAACAGTAATTTTAGTTTTGGTTTTTATAAGGGAGTGTATAAGGGGGTGTCGTGTGCCTTTTTTTCTATAGGGGCTTGTTTTGGGGGGGGGGGGCAAAAGTGGAGAATGACATTTTTCGTTTTACAAGACGAGGATAATTTTTTCGGCTGTTGGAGGTCGGGCTGCTTTTTCAGGAGTGGGGGGAGGGGTGCAGGATATTTTAGTTTCGATTTTTTTTCTAAGGGAAGGAGAATGGGTATTATGTGACTTTTTTTCGATAAGGGGCTTATTTTGAGGAAGGTTGAAGTGGGGGGTGACATTTTTTTGTGTTACAAGACGGGAGACAAGGGGATTTTTTTCGGCTGTTGGAGGTCAGGGTGTTTTTTCAGGAGTGGGGGAAGAGGAGGGCAGGATTTTTTAGTTTAGCATGATGTGTCACATGACTGAGTCACATAAGAGAACAAGGGATAAAATGTTGAGTTGTTTTTGGCTGTATGTTTTAGGGAGAAGAAGTGGAGGTGTCATGTGACTTTTCATGTAGGTTAACAATGACTGTCAATTTTTGAGTGGCTGATTCAATTAAATGAATCATCAAGAATATTATTATTTTAGATGTAATTAACATTCTTTATTTTTATAATATTAATGCATTAAAATATTTTAATTTATAAAACTATCTAATTCAATACTTTGTATAGTTTTATACTATTAATGTTTTCATTATGTAGTTTGCTATTATAGTTTTTCCTCTGGGAAGTTTTCCCGTTTAAGATGTTTTATTTACCCAGTCTCCTGGAAAACTTCTTAAGTGGGTTTCACTGTACAAAAATGTAAGAAACTTTCACTCTCATTTAGGAAATATAAAAATCCACACATTCAAATAATATTAGCAATAAATATCCTGAAATCCAGAAAAATCCACAGAATCCTAGATAAACCTGGGTGGACTGGGTTTTGTAAAAAAATCCAAGTTTTTGCCAATCCTGCTTATAATATCAATTATGTTTTTTCTGATGTAATGTTTAAGATATTAATCAATACAAATATTTAGACACTAATTTGACAATGATATTCATGCGCCTATTCAATTAAATTATGGATATATTCTGCTTTAGACACCCTATAAAGAGAATCGTTTTCTATTTCTAGATAAAAGTTAGTTTTCTAAATACAATAAAGTAATCATTGTTGAAAAATAAAGCTTGAGGGTGTTTGAAAGTCAAATCTCCAATTGTACACTTCATATTAAAAACTATGAGTATGGAATACATTTGTATTTTTAAAATTTCTCATAAAAAAATAATATTTTTAACATTTTTCGTAGTTTTTCTTAAATAATTGTCGTTTATTTCTTTGACAAAATATTTATAAAATTTTTATTATTTGAGCAGAGAGTGTCACCATTATTTTGCTGCCATAATTTTTTAAATGAGTACAGTAGTTGCAAAGATTACCTCTTATAATCAAAAGTTTCTGTTTTATAATATTAGTATAGATCTGCAACAAATTATATAGGTACTTTTCGGTTAGCCGGGCGCCAGTGATATATGTACATATATAAATACATATGTATATACATATATATGTATATATATACATACATATATGTATATATGTGTGTATGTATATATATGTGTACGTAGATATGTACATATGTCTCTGTGTGTATATATCATCATCATCATCATCAACCGTTTTCAATCCACTGCTGGATGTAGGTCTCCCCCAGATTTTTCCATTGTTGCCTGTCTAGTGCTTTAGTCATCCAATTAACACCGGCCACTTTTCTGATTTCGTCACTCCATCTTACTTGAGGTCGTCTTCTTGGTCGTTTTACATCTCTGGGATACCACTGTAGGGTGTTTGTGCTCCATCTATTGTCTTGTCTTCTTGCAATGTGCCCAGCCCATTTCCATTTTAGCCGTTTAATTCTCTCGATGATGTCAAAAACTTTCGTCTGACTTCTTATCCACGTTATTCTCTTTCGGTCTCTTCTGGTTATGCCTAGCATACATCTTTCCATACTTCGCTGTGTTGTTTGTAATCTTTGTACCATCCGTTTTGTTAGTGTCCAAGTTTCTGCTCCATAAGTTAGTGCAGGCAAAACACATTGGTTAAACACCTTTCTTTTCAAACAAAGAGGCATGTTACTCTTCAGAATAATATTGTTCTTCCCAAAAGCACTCCATCCATTTCTTATTCTTCTATTGATTTCATTCATGATACTGTTGTCTGATGATATTTCTTGTCCAAGGTACACATAACTTTCAACATCTTTAATCTCAGTGTTGTTGTAGACGATTTTCTTTTTTGATGCAAATGAATTGAACATCACCTTAGTCTTTTCCAAATTTATTTTTAATCCCACATTAATGCTAGCTTCTGCCAAATCTTTTAGCATATTTTGCAATTCTTCAGGGCTATTACTGAAAATTAAAATGTCATCAGCAAACCGGAGATGGCTTAAATATTCCCCATTTATTCTAATCCCTTTGTTTTCCCAATCCAGCTTCTTGAAAATACTTTCTAAGACAGCAGTAAAAAGCTTAGGCGAAATGGTGTCTCCCTGTCTTACTCCTCTTCCAAGCTTGATCTTCGCTTTTCCTTTGTCCAAACGGATGGTGGCTGTTGCTTTCTTGTAGATCTTCTTTATAATATTGATATAAGGTTTGTCTATACCAATGTCCTCCAGAGAAGTAATTACTGCAGATGTGTAGACCGAATCAAATGCTTTTTCATAATCAATAAAGGCAAGGCAGAGAGGTAAATTATATTCTTTATGTTTTTCTATAACTTCCCTTACTGTTTGAATATGATCCATTGTGCTAAATCCACTTCGAAATCCTGCTTGTTCTCTAGGTTGAGCTGAGTCCAGAGCTGATTCAAGTCTTGTCGTTAAAACTTTGGTGAAAATTTTATAAATCACTGACAGTAAGCTGATTGGACGGTAGTTTTTAATGTTTTCCTTTTCTCCTTTCTTATAAAGTAACACCATCACAGCATTATTCCAATCTTCTGGTACATCTGATTTCTCGAGACATTTGGAAAACAGTATGGCTAGCATTTTTGCAAATTCTTCTCCTGCTTCTTTGATAAGGTCAATTGTAATTCCATCTTCGCCAGGGCATTTACCTTTTTTCATGCCTCTAATGGCTTGTACAACTTCATCTGTCATCACTGGGATTATCTCTTCAGTTTCTGTTATGTTTACTAGTGGATCACGTAGGTTGATTTCCCTTTGATCTTCACATTTATATAGATTGTTATAGAATTTTTCGACAATGTGTACTATTTCATTATTGATTTTGGTGATTGTTCCGTCTGCTCTCTTCAGTGCAAAAATACCTTTTCTTCCAACACACAGTTTGCGCTTAGCTGATTTTAAACTTTTGTTATCTTCTAGAACTTTTTTGACAAGATCACAGTTAAATTTTCTGATATCTTCTGTAACACATTTTCTTACCGTTTTACATAATTCTGCATATTCAACTCTTGATTTAGGATAGTTTTTCTTCATTTTAAATTCTCTGCGTTTCTTCATCAATCTTCTTGTTTCTTCTGTTATTTTCTTTGTTTGCTTTACTTGTACTTCACCAGCTATCGTCCTTGCAATTTCTTGTAGAGTATTTGTTATTTTCTTGTTCATTACTGTAACATCTTGTTCTTCTTCTAAGATTGATTGAAGTACTTGAAAACGATTTTTAAGTTCTAAATTAAATTCTTCTTTATGTTTCTGGAGATTTATAATATCGACTGATTTCTTTGAGCATTGCAAAAGCTTCATTCTTTCCACTTTAGTATTTAAAAGCAGTTTGCATCTAACTAACCTGTGATCGCTTCCTGTATTGAAGTTATTGAGAACGCTGCAATCCTGAATAAGATGCTTTTTGTTTGTCAAGATGTAGTCGATTTCACTTGTTGAGCCATTTGCACTACGCCATGTCCATTTTCTTTGTGGCTTTTTCTTGAAAAATGAATTCATGATATACATCTGTTCACATTCTGCAAATTCAATCAATCTGTTTCCTCTTTCATTACGCACCCCATATCCATGATTTCCTACTGAGAATTCACCTTTCTTTTTTTCCCCAATTCTAGCATTCCAGTCTCCCATTATTAATTTTATGTAGCATTTTCCTTTTTGATGCATTGAAGCTACTTCTTCATAGAAATCCTCAATTTCTTCATCAGTATAGCTAATTGTTGGTGCATAAACTTGGGTAATTTGCAGCTTGTATCTTTTTGACACTTGTATAACTAACCTTGCAACTCTATCTGATGCACTATCATATTCTACGATTTGATTCTTCCACCTTTTATGAATCAGAAATCCTACACCACTTGTTTTTCCATCTTCTGTACCTCTGTAGTACAATACATGTCCACTGGCAAGATCAATCTTCTCTTCACCTTTTCTTCTTACTTCGCATAATCCTAGAATGTCCCAGTTGATTCTTTCTAATTCTTCTTCAAGTTCCTGTAAACGACTTTCAGAAGATAAGGATCGTCCATTATACGTAGCCAAGGTCATCAACTTATGGCAGCCAAGCCGAGCCCGGTGATTCTTAGCACCCTCTGTCTTCATGTTTTTCTGATCGCTGCCGTAATCAGGAACATGCAGACTGCCGGGAATTGAGGGCCGTGATTTGTTTTGTGAATTCATGGTAAAATAAGGGGGGAGGTGGCCAAATTCCTCCACGCTGGCCAAGCGGGTTGGAGGAAGCCCATCCGCGTTCGTTCCCCATGCACTAGGCAAGAGTACTAACAGGCTGCACCGATGGAAGGTGCGATCACTGGCGCCCGGCTAACCGAAAAGTACCATTATATATGACAGCCTTTTTAACAATACTTAACAATACATTGTAATTAACGTGATTTATTTCATATAAGTATTTTTTATGTCTTAGTTCAGTCTTTAGTGTACATTCTTCACATTTATTTGAATGTATGATATTGTTTATTTTGTATATTTTTAGCGAGCAAAATATTGCACTGAAATATCCTGAAAAGCTTTTTGTGGAAGATTACGAGAAAGATTTAGAAATGCTCATACTGACTGCTGCTCCATTAGAGTTTGATTCGGAATCATTGCTTCTTTGTATGAAAAATAATGACAAATTTAAAGAAAAGCTTTACCAGGAGCTTCCGATTTTTATCAGCAACACAACAAAGTATGTTTTTTTTATTGTTACATTTCTTTGCAATAGTTTTTTATTTTGTTGAAGTGGCATTATAGGAAAAATGTTATCTGAAGTCAAGCCATAGTATGATTAGGCAAAATAATTGGTATTTACCATTTATATGAGCCTAAGTGATAAAGAGAAAATGTCCTTGGCAAGAGAAGAAAGATTTACACACTACTTTCTGGCAACCTATACATACAAGCAATTTGATCAATATTTACACACTTTATTTTATTTATATGTCGTAGAACCTGTCGAAATTTGATGAAAGGAATTGTTAGATTGTATATAACAGTACAACTATAAAAATAATTACAATAAAAAATCAATCTTTCATTAGCTAGTCTAACTCTTAAAACAAATATAATTTTTAACAAAAGTTACAAAAATTCTATTTCCGTTAGCTTCAACTTTTCAAATTATCGAAAAATTAAACTTTGTTAGTATAAGTAATCAGTAACATATAATCAAGATAAGTAATTACAGTATAGGATCCGTTATCCGGCGTCCCGGTATCCGGAACGCTCTGAAAACCGGAATGCAAAACACTAGAAAAAAAAAATTTTCATTACAAGAAAAAAAAAAAAATAAAAGAAAAAATAACAAATTGATTAGGGGTGATTCTGGTCCGGAAAAAAAAAATATATATATATATATATATATATATATATATCGGTCATAAATCTGAAAATTCGGACATAAAATGTATCTGTATTTCGGCAAATGATCGCTGAAAAACATCAATCTCGTCATTCGTTCGAAGAAAAGTCGCCAATTTTGTCAAAGGATCGCGGGAAACACGTGACTTTCGTCAGAGAATCTTTAAAAAATGGCAAATTTCGTCAAAAACATTGCGAAAAGCGGCAAATTTCGTCAAAAGATCGCGAAAAAATGGCAAATTTTGTCAACTGATCGTGGGAAAAACGTGACTTTCGTCAGAGAATCTTGAAAAAACGGCAAATTTCGTCAAAAACATTGCGAAAAGCGGCAAATTTTGTCAAAAGCTCACGAAAAAACGGCAAATTTTGTCAACAGATCGCGGGGAAAACGTGACCTTTCGTTAAACAATCGCAAAAAAAGGCAATTTTCGTCAAAAACATTGCGAAAACTGGCAAATTTCGTCAAAAGATCGCGAAAAAATGACAAATTTTGTCAACAGTTCGCGGGGAAAACGTGACTTTCGTCAGAGAATTCCGTTAAAACGGAAAATTTCGTCAAAAACATCGTGAAAAAATGGCAAATTTCGTCAACAGATCACGAAAAAATGGCAAATTTTGTCAACAGATCCCGAAAAACTTCGATTTTTGTCAAAAAATATTGAAAAAAAAAATGCAAATTTTATCAACAGATCTCGAAAAAAAAACTGCAAATTTCATCAAAAGATTGCAAAAAAACGCAAATTTCATCAAAAGATCGTGAAAAAACACAAATTTTGTCAAAATATAGCGAAAAAACGCAAATTTCATCCAACAGAGCAAAAAAAAGTGGCGGGAGTGGACACCCCCTCCCCTCTGTTGTAACTTTTCAGAAAATTTGCTGTGAATTTCAGAATTTTTTTTTACTCAGAATCACCCCTGAAAATGATATTGCCTTCATTCATTAATTTATAAATTCAATAAATAAATATAAAAAATTTCTGATACGAAAAACATTACGATAAGAAAAAATTAAAAACAATTACGTTAGAGAAATAAAACATGTCTGTGTACAAATTTTATTTTGTTACAAGTTTCATTAAAAAAAAGTTAAACGTAGTTTAATGCCATGTTGTTATTCTGGAAAAATATGTTGAGCAGAAAACTGACTAACATTTCTTTTTTGTTTTGTAAAATTGAGCCTAGAAAAATTATTTCTATGCTAAGAATCGGCGAATCCGCCATTGCGATCAGCATCAATAACAGGTTATGGAAAGTTGCCAGATTACGCATTGATTTTAACATTTCCTTTTTATACATAAAATAATAGTTACTTGATAATTTGTAAATTTAGATTTGAAAAACTTTTCATAGTCAGAGGAATTTTCTCTGAATAAAAAACTAAAATTCTTTTTTAGAATATACTTCCAGTAAATTTTATACACATAACATCACACTCCAGTATGCGTAGCCGCAATTCACTCCAGCAGATGATCTTTAGCCTCAATCTAGGGTACTTGTATAAATTTTAAACAAGCTGGATAAATGACGCCAGTTGATGCCATCGCTATCTCCAAATCAAAGATTCTGCTCCCAGCTCCCAAAATGAAATTTTATTTATTTTTTGTAATTTTGATTTTTTTTTGTGTGCAAATAATGTATTAAATGAACAAATTTATAAGTAATGTATTTGCATATATTAATCATATTTATCACCATTTTTTGCAATTATTTCATATATTTTTTATACTTGTAAAAAAGTGTTCTGAATTACGGAAAAACCCCTTATCCAGAATGCCCCAGGTCCCAAGCATTCTGGATAACGGATCCTATACTGTATAACGAAGTTATAGATTGAGGCTCTAATCTTTGGTATTATGGAATGATACATCAGCAAAAATTATGTCACTTTGATTCAATCATAATTTTCTTTTCAATGATATCTAAACATAATAATATATTACTACTTATGCCACGAAAGATATAGTAATTCCCATTGTTTTCCTTTTCTCTGTAATAATAAAAGTAACTCGTTTACCACCATTTTGTAGAAATTTCATTATAAAAACCTTTAAAATTAAAAATAAAACAAAATTGGAAATATTAAAAAAAAAAGCTGCTTTGGGCTTATCTACAAATAAACAGCTTTCAATTTAAAAAACAATTATTAAAATTGGTTCTGTAGAAATCACAAGGCAGATGACGAAAGAAAAGGGACTTGTATTTCAAATACAGAGTGATTTTTTTTTTAAAGTTGTGAAAGTAAAATCCTATAACAAAAGAACCACTGATCAAAATGACCTGAAATTTCACCAGTATGCTTTTAAAGCAATGGGATTTTTTAGGCGTGGTTAAAAAAAAAAAAAAAAAAAAAACGCACCGGCAGATGGCGCTGTAAGTTAACAGAAACAAAGAGTATCGTCAGTGGGAGGAAAACAATGGACGGTACTTTTAGAAACCATGTTCCGTAGGCCTTCTGTCGCCATTGGACATTTTCTTAAATTCTTAAGTGTCCTGAATCTCCCAAGAACAATTGCTGCGCTGTCATTATTCTAATAATACAGTTTCACTAACGATGCACGGTTCATGAATGGCACAGTCATTGCAAGGATATTAGTAGAATAAGGAACACGAGGTGAGCGTGCTTCACGTTTTTATCGCCACTGTGTGTGTGTCGTGTGCAAGCTCATCTCCCGACTTTAGTGCATATACAGCGCCATCTGTCGGTGCAATTTTAAGTTTTTTTTCAAACATACCTAAAAATTTCCCATTTCTTTGGGAGCATACTGGTGAAATTTCAGCTCATTTGAATCAGTGGTTCTTTCGTTATAGGGTTTTATTTTCACAACTTTAAAAAAAATCACCCTGTATATACCCAAGAAACACAGTAGTAGTAAGCTACTGACATCTACGCTACCCTTGGCCAAAAGTGTTTGATAGAGGACCCACTTAAAGCATTTACAATGACTCCATGCAATAAGTGTTATGTCGGCTCACATAATAATCGGCTCAGATGTAGTCACATAAAAATTGGCCATAAATACATGAAGTTGCCTACAATCATGCCCCTAATGGTGCTTGAAAATAAAAGATAGTGTAAATCTAGCCACAATTATACATTTAATGGTCATCAGGAATGAAAGCTAGCCATAGCTATACAATAAATGGTCATCATGAATAAAAACTAACCAGAAACTTGCCATAATAATACCACTATTGTTTTTTAAGAATAAAATTTATTTTGCCCAAAGCTTGCCTCAATTAGGCACCTTTTTTTTGTGTGTAGTAATGCAAAGATATTTACAAGCTAATGTTAAACCATTGGCAGCATTCATTTCAAATTGCTCATTTGCATTTCAATTTTAATTGTATAGGCTATCTGAGGTTGTTGGCTACCTTTCTCTTTCAATTATGTTTGCAGTAACTGAAAGTATCCTCAATTAAAAAATAAACTGCAACCAAAATTTAAAAAAGTACAAAGATGCCAAGTTAGACACCTACCTCAGATATCTTATGCAAAAAAATAAACAAATCATTTAAAAATGTAGAAATGTAAATGAAAAATTTGAAAAGAAAATTGCCATTGGTTTAAAAAACTTGCCTCATTGCAATCTGTTTTGCAATGATTACAAATGAATATTAAGAGTTCCAAACTTTAAACCTTCACAATTCTTAAAATACTTGATCAAATGGTTTCCCTTTGGTATCCTGCAATAAAATTTATCCAAAAAGCCAATTATGATGTCAAAATTAGCCGTTAATATTGAAAATTTCAGAGTTTGGTTCAATTTCAGTGTGAAGATTATCCCTAAACTTTTTTTTTTTTTTTTTTAACATATATTGAAAAAAAAGACACAATTTCCTGTCAAATGGCTATTTCCAATTTTGTCTGTGACAATTTGTAGATTAAAATTTATGGAGTGGTCCCCTCTTTTTTTTTTCCTTGGGGGGGGGGTACTGTACATTTATAAGAGTATCAGCTTTCCAAGGAAACCACCTCAAAATAGATATAATAGATGTGTGAACTAATATTTATCTATTCCAGTCATTAGCTTTTTTTTTTTTTTTTTTTTTATTTAGCATAACAATCAAAATTCTATTTTCTTAGGAAGTTCTTTAAGTTATTGATATTCTTGATAAGGATTATTTTTATAATCAGTGACTTTTAAATTGTCATATATGTGGGAATAATGAGAAGTAACAGCAACAATGGTATGAACTCAATGAAATAATAATATCTATGAGCTACGGTAAATGCAAGCATAAATAAGAGTTCACAATATACAAGAGTGAAATCGCACAAGGATGAATGAGTGTTCAATAGATTTTACACAGTTGTTGGTTGTTATGAGATGCAAGGCTTGGGGAAGCTTGAAAAAGTATGTATTTAGAGAAAGACTGAAAGTCGTTATTGTTTAGTAATAATTATAAAATCGTATGTTGATTATCCAGTTGTACATTTTACTGTTTATTGAACCTTTTTGTTTGTAATTGTACTTGAAGAATTTCAATTGTAGTGAAGTTGTACATTATTCACCTTGATAGAGTAAACCCACCCTTCACCTTAATGATAATAGGTAATTAGTGCAATCAACATACTATGTATGAATCAGTGTACGCTAATATATCATTAAACTAGCTGTTAACCGTGACTTCGTTCACGTATCATTAAAATAAGAATAAACGCATCAATTAAGCAAAATATTTCATTCCCGATAATTAAAAACGTAAATAATTAACTAACTCTTGATCACATTCCATAGGAGACAATACAGTATTTCTATGTTATAGAGGCCTTGACATAACTAAGTTTAAAATAAGTGAAATTTTGTGACAAATAATCACGAAAAGGAAACTGCAACCAATAAAAAAGGCGGGCCAAATAAAATCGTGGAAATCGGCGAATTGTGTAAAAACATATGTCAAGTTTACCTGGTAAACCATGTTACTTTTAACGCCTTTGTGAAACGTTTTAATAGCCATCCTTCAAAGATAATGGAAATAGTATATTCTTTTTCATTAAATTCAATTCTTGTGAATAGGGAGCAATAATTGTAGACCTAAATGCATGGAGCTTAAATTTGCCTCCTTGATTTAATCTATAACTACAGCGCCTATATTCTAGGCGCTGTACTACAACTGAAAAAAAAAAAAAAATCTTTATTTCTAAATGAAAATATGTTGACAGACGATATTTGTTCTCCAGAATAAATTGACTCATGAAGTTTGAATATGTGAAAATACGTTTTTATTTTTAAAAAAATTTACTGTAATCAATATTTTTTTTTCTTTCACCATCTATTCAAATTGAAAATAAATTATTTTTTTCAGTTTTAATGAGAAAAAATATATTATTCCGTTTCATTTCTTCTTTTTTATCCACAAAATTGGAATAATTTAGTTGCCATTTTTAGAGCAACTTCATTAAATTTATAAAAATAATAATAATAATAATCATATCTCGGAATTTAAATCATTTTTTTAAATTCTGAGAGTTTATGACATCCTCTGCGAAATACAAACAGGCGGTCAGATTTTAATATAATATATTCGTATATATTTTTATTTTCCTAATAATCATGGTGTGGTTTTTGGCAAAAAACTCTCATCTGTATGTAACTGATATTCATGCATTATAATCGCTAGCTTAAAAAAAATATTTAAATTTTTCGTTTTAAATATGATGTGAAACTCATCTACTTTCTAAACTTACCGATTCTTGTATTATTAATGTAATGAATTGATTCACGCTCTTTCTAAAACACATCTGAAAATTCAAATTTTATTTCAAATATGACGTCACTTTTTCCTCAGAGAAATCTCTTTTAAATGGCACAATTCTTGTTAATTTTCTTTTTCTGACAATCAGGACGTAAATTTTAGCGGAAAACTCACATTTGTGTGTAACTGGTATTCAAGCTAATTATTAATCAGTATCGATAAAAAATATTTCAGTTTTTCATCTTAAATATTACGTCCATTATCTATTTACTTTCATTATACATTGATATTCATGCTCCTTGTATTATTACGAATATTTGAAAATACATGTTTTATTTTTGACATCATATTTGTCCAAGCCGAGGAGGATCCTTTTCATAGTTCCATGGTCCAAGCGAAATCTATTGTTTAATAATATAATTATTGTTGCGCTTTTTCCTTCTAATTATAACGCAGTTTTTGACAGAATTTTTTTTTTTTATTTTAACCGATATTCATACTTCATGTATAATAACAAATACTCCATATTTTTGTTTCAAATATCCCGGAAATTTACCTTCTTTTGAATTTTTTGAATTTTCAGTTTTCACGTGAAAATCGTTCAATTGAAAATTAGTTGTTGGGTAAAAATTATTTTTCCGTGTTTTTATTTTTGTGGCAACGATCAAAGCCCTAGCAACGATAAAGTAAAATGGTTAAATTGTATGGAAAAATGTCCATTTGTTCTCTATGAAAATAATGAAATTTTTAATTATTAAAGAAAATATTTGAATAAAATAAACAAAAACCAGCCTATGTTAATTTGAGGATTATAATCAACCTATATGCAAAAATACAGGATCATTAAATGCTCCATTTTGACTCTGGCTTCAGCCTAACATTTGCACACAATGAGATTTATAATATTATTAGGATATTGTAGCTTTTTACAACTAAAACACTGTATTTTCATATTGTATGTATTATTAAAATGTAATGATGGTGTAACTTTTTATTTAAATGTTAATATAAAGCAGTAAATTTAAGTACCAACTTAATACAGGGTTCCTGCAGGTCAGGGAAAAGTCAGGGAATTTGAAAATTGAGGGGAAATGTCAGGAAATTTGAAAAATATTTGAAGAGGTCAGGGAATTTTTTATGTATTACTTTCCAACAGGACCTCAGTTATTGTAAATGAAGAAATTTTGAATTAATTATTCCTCTGATCTATAATTTTTATATGAAATTTATAACTATGCAACAATAGCATAATTTGAAAAATAATTAAAAATTGGAAATACATGCAGCGCATGTTTTTTAAAGCATTTATCTAGAATGAAAGTAGAGGACACAGCATGCACGAAAATGGCACCATTCTTTTGGAAATTAGATCTTGTCAGGTTAACAAAGATTAATCTGATTCGAATTCTAAAAATTGCTTTGAAGCCCCCCCCCCCACAGATTTTGAATCTATCAAAGACAATTTTTGACGACCTGCAACCCGACCTGAACCTGAAGAACTGTAACCTAGAACAAACACGAAATGAAATAAAATTAATATCGTACTTAAATCCAAATATGAATTAATAATCTATAATTATGTATCTAATATGAATTTTATTTGTTATGAAATAAGTTGAATATATATTCATTCATATTCATAAAGTTTATTTGGGATTCAGTCAATGATTTTTGTTCTGCAATTTTTAGAGTTTTTTCTTTTTTTGTGGTGAGTTTTGGACATTCAAATTCAGGCAAAAGAATTTGGTTTCAAACTTTTAGCCTAATATAATAAATTTTTTCTTCTGCGATTTTATAATTTTTTAGCGTTCTGCAGTGATTTTTGGACATTCCTAAAATAATGCAGGTTACAATGTTTTAGCCTGCTATTGCAGGGTTGCTATAGCAAATTTTATCCTCTGTGATTTTGAATTTGACTCCTTTAATACTTTCGTATCTTCTCTGCTTCTGCGTTTCAGAATGACGTTAATTATAGGTTTTAATTAATATCTCATCTAATTATAAAAAAAATGAAAAATCTAAGCCTCAGATGCATTAGAACTTGCGTTGAACTATCCTCATCCAAATTTTCAGACCTATGCTTGGTAGATTTTCCTAGCCATTGCACACAGAGAGACATAATTCTTTAATTATAATGTAAAACTAGCTAACCTGTCCAGCGTTGCCTGGGCCCGTGATTACAACCATAAATAAACATCAAATTTGTATGATTTTATATCTTTAACCCGATTTTGTATGAATTTATATTTTAAATGAAACATTTACAAAAAAATATTGATATTTAGTGGTAAAAGTGCTTGTAAGAATACATTTTCTTGTTTTTTCACATAGGGTCGTTTCATAGTTTAAAAAAAAATTTTTTTTGTTTGTACTCTTTGAAATTTTTATCGGTTATAAATCTAAGGGTTTTGCAGCTCGTGTAAAAATTTCGTGAAAAAAAAATTATAGTTGTAAAAGAAATGTTTTCTTCTCGCTTTTTTTTTGTTTTCGCATCGGATCCTGTAACTTAAAAATAAAAAAAAGTTCTTATCTGAATTCTCTGAAATTTTAATCAGTTACACATATAACTGTATTCAAGCCCTCTTTAAACTTTTGTGAAAAAATATGTATATCTTATATTTAGTACTGTAAACATCCGAAGCTGTGCAAATTAGCCCATGTTTTATCGTTTTCATCGAAAAATTCTCAGATTTTATTACAATTTTTTTAAATATTTCTACTTGTTCAAACGTTTAAAAATTTTTACAGGTGATATAAATCTGGTCTGCCAAGATGCGCTAAAAAGATTATGTCAGAATACGGATGTTTAGTTACTTTTATCGTAGAAAAAATATACTGGGATAGTGCAAAGTGATCTGCAGTTTTCAATGTTTTTGAAAGGATTAAAATTCGTATTTTTGCTAAGTAATTGCACTGTCAGGAAGAAGAACGTTTCAGCTTTAACAGTCTTTCTTTTATTTGTCGGTAACTCTAAAATTGTTTCCTGGAGGGAGCATTTCTGTAGGGAAAAAAGCATCAACTGCAAAAACGGCCCTTTTTGACAAAATTTTCAAAGAGCTAACAATATTTTCTGCAAACTGATTGTGGAGTTTAAGACATAAAAGAACATACTTTAAGAATATGTCTTCGGTTTTCTGTTTCCTGAATAATTTGGCCGATGGAGGTAAAAACAAAATGCCAGCATTTCATTCGCCATTCCTTTTCGCTTGAAAATCAGGTTCTAGGCATCTGTTAGGCATGCTTGCCGATTTTCAGGGGAAAAAAAAAATGTGTTTTCAATGAGTTTTTAATTAATATCTCAGTTAATTATCAAAAAATTAAAATTCGGAGCATCAGAACCTGCTTTGGACTGTTTTCACCCAAATTTTCAGAATTCTATTTATGGTTGATTTCATTAGCCACCACTGATACACAAACAGAGCGAAACCGTATTTTATTAGTACAGATAACAGCAAGATATTTGCTTTGACTAAATAATGCCAAATATGGCTCGTTTTGTTTTTAACACAAGAGCTGAGAGTGTATCATATGTATTACTTAGAAGAATGATTTTTCTTTTAAATTTATTTATTTGTTTGCACCAAGTGCAGTCAATATATCACTGTTAGTACTGCCATTTATTTCTTTACTGTAAAGCTGTATGCTTTGACAGCATGTTAATAGTTTTTTAACTAAGTAAATATAATTTAAATAGATACTAAGCATCTTAAATAACTATGGCTTAACAGAAAGCTTTTAGTTCACAATGAGCATTATTATTTTTATTATTATTACATTTTAATTTTCTGTAATATAAATTCAAAATCAGGGATTACAAAATGTAGTGAAAAGCTGGGTTAGGAGATAAAGCAAACAGAGATTCTTAAAATGCCTAAATTAAGACAGAAAATTAGAATAAATGTTTACTCTAAATCCCACTCCAACTTCTCAATACAGGTTGCGCGTATAGTGGAAGCATAATTGCATTGTAGAACTTAGCACTAATGAAACAAAATTAAACTGTAAAAATAATACTGAAATCTCAAATATAATGTAAGTTATTCAGTAAAATATAATTTAGAGTAGCTGATGATAAAATTACTCAAACTGGAGTATATGCACGAATTTAGATCTGAAATGAAAATAAGAAAAATACAACTCACCCAAATAAAGATGATGACAGGAATATGAGTAAATAATTGATTTTATTCACACAAGACATTTTATCTAGTTTAACTGTGGCCACTTCAATAAAATACATACAAATTATTTAAGTAAATAAGCTATCTTCATCATAATCTTCTCAGTTCAATTCCATATTAGTAATTTAAATGTTCTAGATAAAAGAGATTACTAGGTTCTTCGTTAAAATTAATCGTCTATGCTAAAAAATTAAGTTAAATTAGAAATTGTTCTATTTTATAGTTATATTCAGAATTCATCTTTAACCGCACTTGAGAAGATACTCATTTTTCTGTGTTATCTGGACTGAAGCGACGGAACGATGAAAAGAAACACTTACTATAAACGGCGAAATTCTTTATTCATATCTAGCTGGAGAATTAATGCTGGAGAAATTAGCATGAGTAGGAACACTCACATTACTTGGTGGCATTATTATAGCATCTTTAAACACACCAGTCTGATGAATCTAATATGTTACGCGGATGACATCTTTATCGCTGGCAGAATATCCATTCAAGTCGGAATACACTGAATATCTAAATGAAGAGGAATCTGCACGGATTTTGTAGAAATCTATACGAATATCGCATTTAGGCTATGAAGAATTGACGCTGAATTATGAAGAATTGACGCTGGTGAAGATAGTCTCTTTTAATTAGAGAGACATATTCTGGATTAAAAATATAGTAAAACTCCGAAATCTTAGCAGAACATTAACGGCGTTGAAGATACCAGCAGCACATCTGTCTTCACTCAAAAATTTTACATAGTGTCTGGCCTTTCGGCCAAACACTGCCTTTTATCCTCTCCTGCACCTACATCCCAAGTCAACGGAGAGCAGCAACTCACTAAAAAAATTTTGAATTCAAACTCTACCAAGTTTAACTGAAACACCAGCCAAACTATCCAATCAGAAAAGGCGAAACATTCCTCTTCTTCGTTTCGCACCGCTTAACTCTCAACCGTAACTGCTAAAAGCATTAGTGCGACAACTCAACTCTACACGCGAACGATACTGGCGAAAGGAAAACACTTACTCCCTAGCAACAAGTAGCGGAAATTAAGATCTTACGTTCACGAATGTTCTAGAACAAATTTGAATTCCCCTTTTTCCCCACTGAAAAATGCACCCCCTAACCTTGGAATGTCCACTCGAACGACCCCTACACCAAAATGGGTGACAATTACCTCTTAAGTTGTTGTTTTTTTAACGCACGAAGATGCGATTCAAAATGGCCAGGCATCATAGTGAAAGCAAACGAAGTAAACATTGAAATTAGAGAAAATGTTTAAAAAATCATATCTGCCACGATTTACGTTGAATCTTGCTAGGATTTTGGCAGACTGCATAATTAATTATGTTTAATCTTTTGAATCAATTTTAAAACAAAAATAATTAATATTTAAAAAGTAGAAATTATATATTTTAACTTAGAAGAAAAATCGCGGTACTTTACCGGAATCGATGTCAACAAACGGAAATCTTTAATTCACTATCCAGAGATTTCAATGCATGATTATAATTTAATTTACAAGTGATTATTGATATTGATTTTTAAAAAGTGATTTAATTAGAGAAGTTATTTTTAATTAATAATAATATCTTAGAAGAAAAGTTAAAAAGATTAATTTTAAAAAGATAGAAATTATTGACTGTTTAAATAATAACGATTAAATAATTAATTTAAATGTTAATTAATATGAAAACTTTTAATTAATGATTAATAAGGATTAAATATTTAATTTAAGTAAAATAAATAATGAAAACTATTGATTTTAAAAGTATAAATGGAATGTATCATAACACAAAAATTCAAAGATTTTAGGAGCCCAAAAATTAAATCTCCAAGTATGAAATTACAGCTATAATAAATAATTATCAGCATGGCAGGATTGAGTTCCACTAACTTAATTACTGAAGACAAGGTAGCTTTATATTGCAAGTTACAGTTTGCAATAGAATGTTATACCACTTGTACGAAAACTTTCTTGGACTTTGTCCTCTTGAATATGTGATTACAACTCTTATCATTTCAGTGTTTTGCATTTTTTGTTTAGCTGCAGGCAACATCGTCTCCTTATTTTAAAGATCTTCTTCCAGTATTAGGCACTATAAAATAAGTGTCTATGTAAGAGTTTTTGCAATAGAAAGGGGATATTCCTATTAGAGTAATGCATTTTTATAGAAATTAGCAACTGTCTGTAACTGGGAGGTGTCCATTGTGGAGCATTTCATAGCAATATATAAACCAAATTTTTATTTAAAAAAGATCAGGGAAATTTTTTTAAAAAGTCAGGGAATTTTTTTTTACCAAAATTGTGTAGGAACCCTGTAGTAATGTAATCAAACATTTTTAAATATGGTGAAACCTACTAAAACGGAAGCACAAAAGACTGGAGTAATATTCCATTTTAGAATGGTTCCGTTTTTACAGTGTTTTCTATATCAGCTTTATGTTTGTTATCTGGAGGTACACGGAAGTATGAACGTCAGTTTAGTGGTATGTCAGTGTAAAAGTTTGGGAACCCCTGCACTAGATACATATCTCATCACCATGCATGCAGGATTATTTTATGTATCTGAAACATTTACATAAGGGATATCATATTTACCTTACACCTTTGGACCATAAATAAAATTTATTTGTAAAAGAACACATACCTAAACTTTTAAGAAAATGTTCATTATTTTGCTTTTAAATTTTGTCATTGTTTGCTTGATTTGAGAAGTTTTAATTCAAATTGATGTAGTTACTATTTCAAAATATCTACCGTATGTATAATATTTAAAATTTATTCAGTTGAAGCTTTGGATAACTTGTGAACATTATAGCACAAATATATTAAATTAAATTTCAAATTTGTTGTCCTTCGAAACAGTTTATATACAATGCCAATTGCCAATACGTACTTGGAGTTTCTAGAATTTTTGTTACTATTTAATTTGTATATGTTTTACAATGAATTTTTATATTAACTAAAATAAGCAAGAAATTATTCAGTGGAACTTAGAAAAAATTACTCATTTTTATAGTTCAACTAAATGATATTTAATATTTTGTAATCATACATTAATGTAAATTTTATCTTATTGTGAATTTAAAACATAATGAATTTCCATTTTCTTTTATTATAATTATTTACTTTCACAAGTTTATTACTTTTTTAATTTAATGAAATGTATTATCATCTGTGTTTTATTTCTAGTCTCTCATCTCAAGTACTTGCTATATACTTTTTCCAAGAAACAGAAAAAGATACATCTACAGTTAGATATATCACACAGTGTCTAGGATTGTTTTATCATCCTTCTTATCCTGTAAGAGGAATGTATAAAGGAATTTTAAGGTATATTCTCTTTTAAAATGTGATGTTGTTCTTAAAAAAAATAATGGTAGTTATATCATGAAAAATATTTGAGTACTATTTAAGTAGTCTTTAGAACTATTTATTTTGAGATAACCCTTTTTAGACTTGTAAGTTGCCGATTTAACGAAGTTTTTTTTTCTTTTTGAAGCAAAATAAATTTATCACTTTTTGTTTTATGTAAAAAAAATATATCGCTTATTTTTTTATGTAGTTTATAAAATAAAGTACTTAATATTTTTATCCTTAAATGTAAACTTTATATGTATAACTAGCTGGCTTCGTCTGCTAGCGGGCCCCTAATTTACATTGTTTCCTCAAATCTAATTGAATTCTCCATTTTTATAAAACCTCAAAACAAACGAACCTTCTTCGCAGCCCCCTTGAACCGAACGAACCTCCGACACAAGTCCCTGCTGCCTTCGGCACCGTATATCAGTCGTGCTATGCACGCACCGGATAATCCTTTCATTTGCACATCGAATAGTATAAACCTCTAACCGAACGAACCTCTGACCCGGGTCCCCGCTGCCTTTGACACCGTATACTGGTCGCGCTACGCACACACCTTATAATCCTTTAATTTGCATATCGAATAGTATAAACCTATAATTGAATAAACATCCGACTTGGGTCCCCGCTGCCTGCGGCACCGTATAGCAGTCGTGCTGCACACGCGCTGCAATATACGTTAGTTCCACCTTCCACCACCAGATGGCTCAATCTGTTCTATACGAACCTTGGGCACTGAAATCATTAAGGCTATAGATGTCAAGTCGAATGAGCTATACCCCGTCATGATTCATTTCATCACTATTCAATTCCTTGTTTAAACTACATATTACATAATTACTCATCTAATCTCAGCATAGCATCTACATTTTATTGTAAACTTTTTGACTCGCCCGAATGCGGTTAGCCATTTGTAATTTGCTTTTGTTAATTTTTTATATAGTCTTTTGTAACGTTTTTAAGTTTTAATAAACACAACTCGGCATCGATGGAGCTTGCCTGTTTTTGCTGCTTTCCTGTCTCTGGAAATTACATAAGATTGCTGTGGGGATTTCTGGGTCCGTCTGGACCCCGGGGTATCCGCTGGTTGGTGTAACTGAAGAATTTGGTGGAACTGAGGGAATGTTTTTTTTTTCCTTGTGGGCATTAAGTTTTGTTAGGAAATACGGTGTATCTCCTAAGTGGTTAAGTAATTAACAGAGTAGCTTTAAGCAGCAGTTCGTATATGCTGATTTAAACCCCGATTAAATTAATCTTAATTATCTAATGAAGTTAAACCTGAAAAAGAAATAGCTTAAACTATGATGGTGGATTAAATGAAAAACAACTAGCTAAAAAACAAATAACATTTATTAAAAAGACTTTAAAATAAAACAACAAGTAAAAATAAATTAAAAAAAATATTAACATTGAAAAACACTTATCTGAATTAATTCGTTACGATGACATAATATCCATTATCATGACACAGATACTTTACACAATATAGTTGATTGACTGAAACACTTAATATCAAACTATCACTTTTGAAATTGATGTAACCGGAACTCAGCGTCATCTTGAATATAATAAAACAGTTAAATTTCATTCTGAACCCCACGATCTAATAAAACTTATTGATGCTAAAAGGGAACTCAGATAAACTGTAGATAACCTTCATAACGACATCACTTCTTAAATATCTTTAGAAAAACCAATTCAAATGATTTAAGATGAAAAATACAACGGCTACAAGATTAAACTGCTCAAGACGTTAAGAAGACAGTCTAAAATTATCAGTCATATTATTCGTCTAACACTATTCAAGTTAACAGGAAAAATTTTCCAAGAACTTGAGAAAATGATGAACTCAATAAATGACAACTTCATTTCCAGAAGACGAACTATCGACCTACTTCTTCTAAAAATCTGTAAAGGTATTGAAATCCAGTCGAATGAGCCAAACCCCGTCGTAATCAAGCCCATAGAACACGATTTATGGAAGTGCCCCTGGTGGTGAAACTTGGAACTAAAATATGTAAGTGCTATCCATATCGAGTCGAATGAGCCAAACCACATTGTGATGGGACTGATACGACACAAGATAGTTTGAAAATAAATAGCTAAATCCTTAACTTTTTATTTCTATAAAAATATCGGGATTTTGCTAAAATAAAAAATTATAGGCCGAAATCGAAAATTTTTTCAATCTGTGAAATCTTAGCCCACTCCAAATAAAGATGCATACTTTTCAGATCCAAAAATCCACTATTTTTAAAAATTTTATATAGCTTATAAAAATTGCAGTTCCAATAAAAAGAAATTATTTTATCTCCACAAATAACTGCCAAGATGTATCTGCCGTGTCTGGCCGAAAAATGATGCCTTTAAAACAGTTTTGAATAAATTCTTTTTAAAGCATCGAATTAAATAGAAAATATATTGTAATTTTTGTTGTAATTAACAAAGAAATATGAAAATTACATATTTAGAATCCTCATGGAAATATACGGATGTATGTATAGTTTTTAAATCGACAAATGCAATATTTAAAAAATTTTTGATGGACCTCGAATCCTTCCACTATAAAGAAAGGTGTTTTGTTTTGTTATTTGATCTGCAGATGTTTTGTCTCCGTTAGAGTGTTGAAATTAAAACTGATCTTTTTTTTTTCGATTTAAAATTAAAAGTTTCTTAATTGATAACTTCTCTTCTAATTTGTTGAATTTTAGCTCCCTGAATTCGCGATTTTTTTTTTTTTTTTTTTTTTTACATTCGTTTGCAAACTTTTGTGCCCCAATGTGACGATTTTTTGGAAAAAGGCTGAAAACATCCAATATGCCATGTTTATCTGAGCCAGAATGAAAAATATCCAGGTGCAAGTGGAAGACGAAAGCTGATTGGTTTAGTTGCGAGCCTCGATGCAGGGTCCCTTTCCAGTTAAAATTGAAATCGTTTCTTTGTTTCGGGAAAAATGCCCCTTTTTTGCTAATTTTCGAGACTTTGTTAATAACTTTCTTAATTGAAGGCCAATTTCTTCGATACTGGATCCGGGATTTTTCCGAATTTTTTAACACCAAGACCGCTGCTCTGCTCGCCACGCGAGCTGAGTTTTTCCAGGTACAGACTGACAGACGTTTCTGAACATTAATAATAAAGATTAGCTGGCTTCGCCCGCTAGCGGGGCCCCTAATTTACATCAGTGCCTCGAATATTTTGAAAACTCCTTTTTTTATAAAACATCGAAAAGAACGACCCTCTGGCTCCCATCCACTCCGAACCGGGTCCCCGCTGCCTTCGGCGCACCGGATAATCCCTTAATTTGCATATTGAATAGTACAAACCTCTAACCGAACGAACCTCCCACCCTGGTCCCCGCTGCCTTCGGCACCGGATAATCCCTTAAATTGTACTCGAATAGTATAAACCTCTAACTGAACGAACCTCCGGCTCGGGTCCCCGCTGCCTGCGGCACCGTATAGCAGTCGTGCTGCAGTATACGTTAGTTCTACCTTGCACCACCAGGTGGCGCAATCTGTTTATACGATCATAACTGAAATCGTTAAGGCTTTCGATGTCGAGTCGAATGAGCCATACCCCGTCGTCTTCGTGCCCATAGAACCGGAGATAGGAAAGCGCCCTCTGGTGGTGAAAAAACGAACTGAAATCGATAAGCTCTATCGGTGCCGAGTTGAATGAACCAAACCGCGTCGTGATGTGACCCATAGAGCCCGAGTTAGCGGCAAAATTCTTTAATTACACCTACCACCACCAGGGGGCGCAATCTGTTCTATGCGAACATAACCCAAATCTGTAAAACTATTGAAATCCAGTCTAAAGAGCCAAACCCCGTCGTAATCGGGCCCATAGAACCAGATTTACGGAAGCACCCCTGGTGGTGGAACTGGAAACTAAAATATGTAAGCGCTATTGATGTAGAGTCGAATGAGCCATACCGCTTCGCGATGGGACCCATATGACGGGAGATATTTTGAAAAGAAATAGCTAATTCTTTAGCTTCTTTTTTTTTTTTTTCCCCTATACAAAAATCGGGATTTTGCTAAAATCAAAAATTATGGTTGGAATTCGAAAATTTTTTGAATCCCTGAAATGCCAGATCACTCAGAGCAAGGATTCATATTTTTCAGATTCGAAAATCTGATATTTAAAAAATATATATATTGCCCATAAAAACTGGAATCATTTTATCAATTTATCTCTTTTGGCAGAAAGGCGTCCAAATGTCTGATGACAACACCTGCAAATATTTTACTTCTACCCAGTTGAAATAGAAATAAATTCATTTTTCATTTTCATTAATGAGTTTTAATTGATATCTTTGAAAGTTATTGGTCGATTTTTATGAATTTTTTTTTGTTGAATTTGCGATTTTGTTTTACACATGTGTGCAAATTTTTGTGAATGTAGAGTCATTATTTCCATTTGTTTCAAAAAGGAATGGAGCGATTTGATCTCGGATGTGTCAACACGGCATTCTTTACAGCAACCTTTTTCCCGTCTGGGGTCAATGTTGGATGTCTGGTCAGTTTTTGGCCGAAATAAAGAAAAGTTATGGTCCGAATTTCAAAAAAATTTACTTTTTGGAACGACAAAAATCGGCCGCGTGTGTACCCCGATTTTCGGATCGATACCTCCGGTAGATTTTTTTTATATTCGATGATGCGTTAAAAAGCGACAATTTTGATGTCTGCGATTATCAAAACGGAAATTTTCTTTTCGGGTTTCTATAAAACTGTTTCTTGTTTTGCTAATTTTGATGAGGTTTTTAATTAATAACGTTCTTAATTAGGGGCCGATTTCTTCGATACTGAGTATCACCAATCCCGGGATTTTTCCAAATTTTTTTAAACAAAAAGCGCTTCGCTACTCGCTACGGTTGCAGAGTTTTTCCACGTACAGACACACACACACAGACGTTTCCCGAACATTAATAATATAGATTTTTGTAGAATTGGCATACACCTGTAGAAATACTAGATGAATTTATAATTGCTGAATTTGTGCTAAATCACGCATGAAACCAACTTTTTCACTATAAGTGTTCAGGCCTGGACTTGAACCAGAATCATTGGCATTGCATGCAATGCTCTACCATTAAGCTGTCTGGATGATATCCAGCCTGGCACTCATAACTCTTATAAGTTGGCAAGGCAAGAATCCTGCAGCAAATGATGAAATGTCTACATGAACCACAATTCTTGCGGCAAGCATGAGACGCAAACTGCCATTTAATCCATCATTGATGAATTTCCCAGCCCTTGAAAAAGTAAATTACATTATAAGCCTTCATTTGTGTTTTTACTTTTGTTTCACTTTTTGAATAAATAATACTTCATTTGTCAGGACTATGTTTTATAATTTGTAATTTGGCAGTGCTATATGGAGTAATAATCTCATTGCATATGGTTAGTTGCTTCTGTTTCAATGGTTAATTTTTGCAATAAGTTTTTATATATTGAACTTCCATAATTATATGCTGCATTTGCGCAATCATTTGTGGATAGTTTTACTTTTTTACTTTTAATTTTTATATTCATAAGAATATCATTCTCTTGCAGCCCAATTAGATAATCATCTAATTACAGCCCAAATTTTGGCAAAATTTATATATTTTTTCATATATATATATATATATACATATATAATTTTTTTAGACTTGACAAATGCCTGTAGAAATACTAGCTAAATTTATAATCTCTTTGCTAAATCAGACGTGAAACCAACAGAGTGAAAAAATGTCCAAACCTGGATTCGAACCATTATCATTGACATTGTCTTCAAGAAGACATTTCATCTTGTGCTGCAGGATTGTAGGCTTGCCATTATTTTATAAGAGTGAGGAGTGCCATGTTGGATATCATCCAGGTAGCTTAATGCTAGAGCATTGGGCATGCAATGCCAATGATCCTGGTTGGAATCCAGGCTTGAACTCTGTTGGTTTCACGCCTGATTTAGCAAAAAATCAGCAATTATAAATTCATCTTGCAAACTTGTTTTTTTATATAAATTAACCATTTCTGAGCGATTTAGTTATTTTAAAAAATATATTATTTAGAGAAATTCTTGTTTGTAAAATCTGGCCTTTGGATTCTGAAATTTCATTTAAGTAATCCTGAAATCCCAAGGTTGAAATTTGGTGTGGAATTATTATATTCCTTAACTGCAAGCCATTTTCTCCAAAATCATTAAAATACTTATTATGCAGTTTAATGTATCTATTGAAATTATAGAATTTGGTAAAATTAAGTTTACATTATTGCCCATAAATCTTGTTTAACCTTTAATGCCCCAAATTATGAATTTATTAAAATATATCCTCAAAACTTTTTTTTCTATTATGCCATAAAAACAGGTTAATAGATTTATATAATAATAATATAACATTAAAGAACAGTTCATTAATTAGAGCTGATAAAACTAAATCTGTACTTTTAAGTATCTTGGGTCAATATAGTTTAAAAAAATTTCACAACTTTGAACATAAGGAAATTGTACAACATTTCATTGCACTTTCTTTTAATAGAATTTGTAATAAGAAAGATGTATCTAATCTTTAAAAAAATCAGGAAAGCAACTTCTGTAGAAGAGATGTTTAATTTTAAAAACGAATCTGTATTTTAAAATTTCATTTCTGTCTTTTAAATTTTTGATTCTTTTACAGTACTTTTATTTGTTCTAATTAAAAAAAAAAAAAAAAAAAAAAATCAATGAAATGTTAATTATCAGAATTCAGATGTGGAGGAAATAGTTATATTGACTTTCTATTTATACAGAGAACTTATATTGCATTTTTTCTTTACTCATGAATTCTTATAGTTATTACAGTTTAAATAATTGTTAAAGTTAGATATAAATAAATATTATTTATATGTGTAAAACTGTTACATTTTATTGACAAAGAATTGTGTTTCAGATTCATGTTACATGATAACCAGGCTTTGCTTGTTGGATCCAAATCTCCATTTTTTCACCTGAAATCAGAGCATGTTCCTGTACTACAATATGACCATCAAAAACGTCATCTTGTAAATGATGTACTGTAAATCCTGTGATAGACCTTAGATAATTACCATATTATCATATTTAAGACATTGATCAATATTTTAAAAATCCAATGATTTTGTGTTATATTTGAAAATTAATATTATCTATTTAAAGTCATATTTTAATTTATGATTACAAAACTGATTTTTCATACTTTAGATAGAAATATCTACCCACCTTTTTATTCCCATGAGCTTGTAGTTTTGTTAAAATGTGTTTTTATCTATTAACAATTGTTATAGCATTTATATATTTAGTTTTTAAATTTCAGTTTGCTTTAAGCTTTTACATGCAGACAGTTCATTTTTTTTTCTAAAAAAAATGTTTAGGAGTATTCTCAATTTGACTCAAGGAAATTCCCAATTAACAATCTGTCTTTGAGCAATATTAGTCCGTGATAACTGTAGACTTATTTGTATTTGTCTGTGCTCAAACAATCATAGATTATGCAAGTGATCACAGTGGATTATGCTCATGGTGAGTTTAAATATAAATATTTCTGTTATAAACCAATTTTACATAAAACTTAAGAAATTGTATAAATATCCACAGTATCTTTGAAGCTGGTTTAGTGGGTTTCCAAAACTTAAAAAAAAAAAAAGTATGTAGATTAAAAAATATTTGGGAGTATGTGTATCCATATGTCTCCCAAGAAAAACCACACTGCATATAGAATATTTATTGATGACTGTCACGGTTTAGCATAGCCTTAAGCTTAAATTTATATTTGTCAATAATTTCAGTGTACTCAATACATTTTCATTTTGTAAAGTTCAGATTAAAAAATAAAAACTTTTTATTTGAGATCTGAGCAGTCGTTTAGTGCTGAAAAGGTTGTTTTGGAAGAAAATCGACAGTCTACAAGGTCTGTAATAGGTCTTTGTACGTAAAATGATGGAATAATCTCTGTAACATCAAAAACTATTTCTAAGATTTTTTTTAATATGTAAAATACTTATAAGTTGAAGAAATGTTCTTTAAAATAAATAAAATCTCTTTTATTTTGTTATTTTAGTTTTAAATTTGCCATAAATCTTAATAAGGAATACTTCAAGTTGTGATTCAACTATGTCATTAATACTTATTTTCTAAAAAAAAAAAAAAAAAAAAAAGTTTTTAAAAAATTGGCTATTCTGCTGCATATGCTCACAAAAGAATGGCCTTAAAGTGATTTTACTTACATAATTGGCTTACAAGTGAAAAAACATTTTCAATTTTGGGCTGTTTTGAGGACACACTAGAGCAGGTACAGAAGGAAAGGTTTCTAAAGTTGGAAATTAACCTTTTTGAAAACAGTGTTGGATATTTTCTGTCAGCAAAATTTAATCCTCAAGACTTTCTTTTTTATCCTGTTTTACAAATGAATTTGTGTTGATTATTTATGAGACCTTTTTGTGTTAAATTATTTTTATTGTGATATCTATGATTAAAATTATTGCTTTTTCTTTTTTCATTTTATTGAAATTAGCCTTTTTGATTGTTAAAACTAATATTTATAATAAGATGATCAAACAGTATATATTTCTGTATTTCTGAAACACATAATTTAGCTCTGATAAGGAAAAGATAAGTTAATATAGTGAAAGATCATTTAAAAACAATGATTTTAGACAACATTACATATTTCAGTTGTTTATTTATTTGTTTTTTTAAAGTTAGAGATCTGTAAAAAGGTCTAACACTATCAAATATATATATATAATAAATTAATTCTTTTATAGCAGCTTGTTTCTTTCTTTTTCTTTTTTTTTTTTTTTTTTTTTTTTTTTACTTTTGCATATTTATTCTGTTTGAACTTTTGTTGTTAAATATTGCTTGGTCACAGCTTTATTTTCATTTTATTTATACTTTTCTGCATTTAATTTGTTTTATTGATATGAAATGCAAAAATACAGGTAAAATATTTTTAATAGAAAATGTAATACATGATCTGATTCAATAAATCAATCTTTTTAGTTCATTTCATTCAGTTTAAAAAAAAAAAATTCATCTTTAAAGCACTTATTATCTGCATCAAATAAAATATTTAACCCATGCCCAGATTATGAATGGAATTAAGGAAAATTCCACCTCAATAATATGATATTATAAAAATTGCAAGATTGAAATTAATGGAAGGGAACTGTGAAATGTGATTTGTTAATTGAAAAATGCAGTAATTATGAAGCAATAGCTTACACAAATGATATAGAGCCTTTGATCTTGAGATGAACATTTTATATGTAATCATGTGTAAAATGAAATGATCTGTATTGAATGTTTTTAATAGTAATATGCAAAATATTTTCTGAATTTATTTTTACTATAACAAGATTTAAACCAAAAATGTAAATATTGTTGTTTTGCTATTAAATGCATTCTGTCCTGACTTAAAATGGAAATTTCTATTGTTTTTGCATTCTCAGTATTTAGTATAAACTATTTAGTATCTCAAATCAGAATGATTTTGAAAAGTAGATGATGTTATAAATTTATATATAAATGATAATATACCTTTAGTTGCACATGTGGTGTGATCCAAAAGTTTCCAGAAGGCATATAAACATATTTAAAACTAGAAATTCTATTTAATGAGATGTAACTTATTCCTTTGTGCTATACATTTGACTTCTCTTACTAAGAAAAAGGAGTTGTGTAGATAAGGGTAATTTCTGACCCCACCCCCAATAGGGTCATATTTGTTTTCCTTTTTTAGGTAGCTTTCAATACAAAAAAGTATAAAGCTACCTATTGCAGCCGTTCGGAGGAAAGCAGTTCTGGAAAATTTCGATATATTTTCACCGATCATGACCCCCAGACCCCAAAACCACCCTCCGTTCAAATGTTGATTTATATATATAGAAGATATATCCATATATATATATATATATATATATATAGATAGATATATCTATATATATATATATATATATATATATATATATATATATATATAGATAGATAGATATATCCATATATATATATATATATAGAGAGAGAGAGAGAGATCCATATATAAATATATATATATAGATATATATTATATATATATATATATATCTGACCTATGTCATACGATAACGCTCGTATTTATAAATCGATTTTGATGAAACTAATTGTGTATATTAAGGTCACCAATGTCTCGACCGAGTTCGTTGGCCAGCTTGATCCGCCATTTTGTTTCAAGATGATGGCGGCCATTTAAAAATTTAAAACTAAAATAAGTATACAAAAAAATAAAAAATTCAAATTTATTTTTTAATTACGTGTTAGGCCTTGATACAAGGATTTCAGAGCATTTTTTGGTTTACCTCTATCTTAAAAAATGGCTGAGATTGAGCAGTTTGAAATTCTAGGGTGGCTGACATTTTGAAACAAAACAGCACATTAACGCGATTACTCGCATATTTTCTTTCATTGTTGTAATAAGTTTCCCAATCATACGCATAAAACTATATATTCATATCCGTTATCGACAAAATTGGCAAAATTGGCGACAAAATTAGCAAAATTAGTGACATTTGGTGAAATATCGCCAAATTTGGCGACCAAAATAAGTCTTCATAAATGAAGCCAATTTGGCTATTGCTCAATAATTTGGCGAATTTCTTATTCAAATTCAGTATTAACGAATCTTTTGTAAACGCTTCTTTGCATTTTAACTTGCTGTTTTCGTATAACATTAGCTAAAATTTTAAAACGATGATATAGGAAAGCTACCTTTTCCTCCTGGTACAGGCCGGAAGGACTTTTTTTATTTTCTGACAGTTTTAATATAATTTAGAATATGTATTTACCCTCTGATTGATTTTTTGTTTGAAAATTCTTTAAGTGTGTTATACAAAATCAGAAATATAGATTTATTTAGCAATTTTCAATGTATTTCAATTATAACAATTTCAGTTATTTTTTATATGAAGTGCCCGTAGCACCATTATAGTTTTTTCATATGCTAAATTAAAACATATATTAAAAAAAACTACTGTGGTGTTATGGCTGCTTCATATAAAAAATAAATCAAATTGATACAATGCGCTTTATGCACTTGATGTCACACCCAAGAGCTGCCAGCATTTTGATCCGTTATTCTGGCTACTATACTGCCAGTATGCCCAGCTGCAAATATTGCAAGCAAACAACTTTTAGCCTTTACCCAGATTGTGTGCATAAAGTTTAACTGAAATTCAGTAAATTTTCTCAGATACAGAACAACACTTGGAATTTATATTATATATATTAAGTATCTACTCCCACAACATTTTTTGCAGTATTTTTAACAAATAAATATTAATAATTCATACTTCTTAGAGCACTATCCTAATATGCATAAATATGGTCACATGCATAAAGTCCATTGAAACACATTAAAGTTTCATAAATAAACTATGTTTCTGATCTTGTATAACACATTAAAAAAATCTCCAAAAAAATTTATCAGAGAGCAATAAATACAAATCTTAAATTAAATTAAAACAATCCAAACATCTTAGAAAAAAGAAAAGAAAAAATGATCCTATCAAAGGACCAAAAATGAGCTTTATGTACCCAACTCCTTTCTGGTTTAAAACAGATTTATTTGATCTACAGATTATACTAAATGCATTCCGGACTTATGGATCACATCATGTATACTTTTTTAATAAGGCCGAATATGACCAAGTATTTTATTCTTTTTGAAGAAGCTATTACATTTTGTTAAGTACAAACCTTTTTTTAAACATCATAAAAAAGAGAAATTATACATTTTGGAGAAATGAATCTCTCAGGTTAAAGCCAGGTTAACCAATCTGTATTAATGGAGCATGAAGTCTTGCTTCTGCTTGAGCAAGTTGTAACTTGTTGTGAACTTTACCCAGTCCATTCCTCCAAAATTCTTTTCTCTATCTTTTTAGTGTGCATTTATTTAGTTTTTGACTTTATTACAGAAAACTTTGTGTTTTCACCAGCTTTCTGGTATTGTTTTCTGGTCTTATGAACAATTTAATAATTAATAAAACTTAAACAGTGTTAAACATTAAAGTTTTTTTTCTTTTTTTTTTTTTAATATTGGATATTGGAGGTTTTTAAATATATAGCAACTAATCAATTTATCTTGCTGTTTTTCAATATTTAGAACTTTTGAAATTATGTTTATTTATTAAATATTTTATTTATGTATTTTGTTATTCAAGATCTGTATTGTTTATTAAAATTATTTATTTTCCTAACTTTTTATATTTACTTGGTTAAAGATATATACATAATCAGGATTATGCATATTGTATATATTTAGAAAATGAATTTCCTGTGATATAAATGTGATTTTCCTATTAACTCAAAGTCATTAGTTGTTAAATTTTATGTTTGTTTATCGAAAATGTTGCTTTTATAGTAGCTTCTTGTCTTTCTAGTCAAGATTTTTCATGTCATTATATTTAAATAAACTGTTTTGACATATGTTGTTTTATATGTGAAATTTTGACACATACATAGTTTTAGTCTGGAATTCAAATTACCATAGACGCATGACTATCTGGCCTCTATACTATTCAGTTTATTTAAAAAAATTGTCTTTAATAAAATGAGTTGTTACAAAGTGTTTCAAATGAAACTACGAATTTCTGAAAGCGCTACAGTAAACATATTCACCAGAAAGCCATAACATTTAACGAATGTATAAGGAGATGGTGGAATTCTTTTTCTAGAGGAAGAAAAAAAAAAGGTTAGTTTCCAAAACTACCAATTGTGGATATGTAATATATTTATACAGATTAAATCACATGAACTATACATGTTATCTGTATAATGTGGACAAAAGATATTGAGTATAATGGTCACCATTTCTTGCTACCATCTGGAATCATAATGTAGGGTATTGAATCATTGATTGCAGTTTATACCAATTTTCGGATGACAGAGTCATCATCCATCATTTTCCCACAGCTTGACTTTCATGATCCTTCGATTTGAATCCATGGAATGTTTGGTTCTGGTTAAATTTCAAAAATAGTCATGATCCCATAAGATCTCATTGATCATGCTATGTTACGATTCCAGATGGTATCAGACAATGGTGACCATTAAATTAAACATGTATTGTCCTCCTTAACCCCTTAACTGCCGGTGAAATCTGATGTGATCTTCAATACCTTATTTAATCACCTAATTTTGCAATTAAATAACACAAAGATTAGTTTTCTGATATAACAGTAAGAAAGTGCACTTGTTATACGTGTTCAAAACACGGTTTTCTGCTGGTGAAAATTGGCTCGCGGTCATGCAAGTTCGCCATTCATATAGTATATGCTGGGTTTTTACAAGGACGTATATATATGTCCGGGGCAGTTAGGGGGTTAAATGACAAACTCTATAGGTCATGTTATATATTCAGTAAAAATATATTACAATACCTCTATTGGTGGTTGTTGTAACCAACTCTTTTTCCTGTAACGAAAACGTTTAAGGTTTTATTTATTTTTAAAATGCATTAAATGTATTTGTACTGTACAGGGTACATGATCTTATGTTTCCTGTAATTAAGTTAGATATTATAAATTTATCTTAAAATGTGTACAATATTTTTATTCCTGGACTTTTTTTTTCTGTAATAAACTTTTAAAATACTAGGGGGCTCTGCCCCCTATTAGCTATGCTCGCCAACCCTCGTCCTGACACTGCAAACTCTAAAAACACACTAATTTGATCAGCTCTAAAATGATTACGGAAGATTGAATTATAATTAAACAACCAGTGGTGATCTCCTATAATCAGGTTTCCATTCATTTTCCTTTGACTGAGGGATTTTAAGGCTGAATAAACTGCTGTCGAAACAGCTAATAACTGTTTTCATGATTGATTAACAACCATCAATTAAACATTTGAAAATCAACTTGTGTAAAATGGCTAAGTAAACAATGTCACTACATCAGGGAATTTTATAACGATGGTTCAAGAAAATTGATTTCAGCTAGACATTTTAAATGTATCTTTTCCAATATGAAGTAATTTTCACCAAAGTTTTCTTACTATTATTAAACATAAAAATATAGTTTTCAAAAATTTGTTATTTACACTGTTTTAAAATTTGCAACAATAGGTAAAAGATTTTATCGAAATAAATGAATTTCTTGTGTAAATATGTTTTTTAAGTGAAACTGTAAATATTGTTATTTTAGCAGTTAAAATATGGCGTAATTTTCCCCATTTAATGCTTTGAATGCATAATAATTTAATTATTATTTTCAAGTTTTATATCTCTTTTTAATATTCATGTGCAAGTACATTTTTAATGACGTAGTTTTCTCCATTTACTGCTTTTAACACGTGATCATTTAATTATTATTTTAAAGTTTTATTTTGGTTTTTAATAGTCTAAGTAAATACATTTTTTAATTGAAAAGGGATATTATTATGTGCGCTATTTTACAAATTGGCAATGATTTAAATAGATGACCTTTTCGAAATATGAAATAAATCTCAATTAAACTGATAAAATTTTGAATAAAATTCGAAAAAATCCTGAAAAGATTAGTGAAATTAAAAAAATAATTACACACTGCACACCACAAGCTTATCAATTATATGCTTTCAAAATATTATTAAATTCCTATGCACAGTTTTTGTTCCTATAAAACTGTTTTAAGAGAACTATTTTGACTGACTTTAATATTAAATATCTCTAAAAAATAATTCTTCAATTTAAAAATTGTCTTCTTCAGCATGCTTATCGAACTTTTCTCTATAAAACTGCCAATTTTCATATTTTTATATGCAATAGTTTTCTGAATATTAGCCCAGAAAGACGACAAGGCACAAAAATTCATTGACAATGGTTGCAGCAGCAGTGGTTACTTTTTTTTTTATAGAAAGAGATACAATACATGCATGAAAATAAATATACTGGGTGCGTCATAAATTCATGCAAACTTTAAAAATTCATAATAAAAGAAGTAATTCTCGAAAAAAATTTCGGTTTGCAGGAGTATGATCAGAAGGATTTTGGATTTTTTTCCCCATGTGTAATAAAAATTGATTTCAAAAGTAACCAATAGAGGGCGCTCACACGTCATACTGAGGCGTTTCATGCAAATCAGGCAAACACAAACAGACAATGAAACAAATCACAATAACATGACACTGTGCATTTATTTTAAGGTAAAAGATGCTCAACATGACCACCAGGTATTAGGCAAGTGAGGCGCGTCAAAAAGCCTGTTACAGCTGTGTAGCATGTTGAAATCAATGCAACGACGGTCCGTTGAATGACATCTTTCAGTTCCCCCAAAGTGGCTTGGGAGCCCCAGTATACACGAGACTTTAAGTATCCCCACAACCAAAAATCTGCCGTTGTCAAGTCTGGAGATTGTGCGAGGCCACTCAAACTTACAATCTCGACTTATCACTCGGTCTTCAGTGAAAATGTCCAACAGGAACGTCTTGACTTCACGTGCACAATGGGGCAGGGCACCATTCTGCATGAAGGTGATGACAGGTAACGCATGTCTTTCCTGCAATGCAGGCATGACGTGGTCACGCAAAAGCATAAGATACTGTTCTGCAGTGACTGCACAGTTTTTCCAACCTTATTCAGGACAAGGCTCTGCAAAAAAGAAAGGACTCGGAATGAAAGAAGCGGTGAAACCACGCCAAACAGTCACATGACGAGCATGCAGTTGCTTGGTCAGGTACTCACGAGGGTTTGACGTTACTCAGATACGAATATTTTGCGTATTGATCTCACTATGCAGTGAAAACTGTGCTTCATCCGTCTACATGACGTTCAGCAACCATTATGGATTGCTCCATTTGAGCCAGCACCCATGTAGCAAACTTTAGTCTTTTATCTGTATCTGACAGTAATAACTGGTGAAGTGCCTGTATCTTGTACGGATACATATCCAAGATTCCGTGCAGAATACGTCGAATCGACGATTCCGGAATCCCTGTTAATCTCCCAGCTTCACGAGCACTGCTAGTCCCTGTTGATGTCTCGGCTATCAATTCTTCCATGACACTTTTTACACATCCGCGCTCAAAAATGGTCTGCCACTATGTGGACGATCCTTCAAACTCCTTGTTTCCTCAAAATGTCATAATAAATTGAGTATCCCATTCAAAGAAATAGGTTTTTTCGCGCCTTAAGTCCTCTCTCCGTGCAAAACTTTTGCAATACAATAGTTGTAGATTCACCATTCTTATAGAAAAGTTTAACCATAATGGTAACAATAGCATGCTGCCGAGATCGAATGATGAATCCATTTCCAGCCAGGTGTTTTATTGCTAGCCTGATTTGCACAAAACGCCTCAGTATGACGTGTGAGCGCCCTCTATCGGTTACTTTTGGAATCATTTTTTATTATACATGGGAAAAGAATCCAAAATCCTTCTGATCGTACTCATGCAAACCGAAAAATTTTCCGAGCATTACTTCTTTTATTATGAATTTTTTTAATTTGCACGAATTTATGACGCACCCGGTATATATAAAGTACCAGCTTGTATTTAGAGATTAGAAAATATGAATAAGAGTGGGTTTGGTATAAAAAGCTTGTTTTTAATGGCATGTGGACAGGAAGTGAGTATTTATAGAGCTTCAGCCTATCAAACTTTTTTGTTATACGGCCTGCCCTTCTGCTACATTAGGCTGGATAGTCGGGAGTCTACTGTATTTTCTTGTTATAAATTTTCTGTACTAGTTTTTTTTAATTCAAAGCTATTTTATTGCTCTATTTAAAACTAAGACATTTTGTACATAGGTGTATCAGAACATCTATTTAAAAATCTCAAAGCTCAATTTCTAATTTATTAATTAGAATTATTTTTTTAATCATTTCTATAGTGACCTATGTCTAGAGCTTAGAATCTTGTGCAGTCAAAGAGAAAAAACTTTTCGTGATATTGTATTTTAGGACATAGGTAAGATATATTGAGAAAGTTTAGAAGATTCTCCATGCATCTTTCTTTAAGGAATCCAAAACTATATCTCAGAAGTTATCAGGGTTTTAAATATAAAATTTTACAGGATGGTAAATCTTATGACATAAAGATAGGATACAGAATACTATTTTAAAATTCAGCCTCCTTTCTGTCCCACAGGAAAGTAAAAAGAAGAATAGAAAAAAAGTCAGAAGGTGTCTGTGTTTTAGAGAAAAATTTTCATGATTGTAAATCTTTGGATATAAGCACATGAGATGGAGAAATTTTGAAATTTGGTTCCCTTGCCCTTTCCTCTATGAATAATTCAAAATCATTTCAAAATCTCTGAAGCTATTAGAAATGAAATTTTGCACAATGGGGAATCTGAGAAATTTTTTAAGCATTACGAGTATGTTAAAATAAAATCTTAGTTTGTAATTATTCTAAATGTGCAATAAAATATGAACCAGAAGGATCTGTGCGAAGTATTCGCACTGCAATCTTTGAGATTATTTCCTAGTACGTTTTAGCACTAATTTTTAATTAACTGATTTTTTTTTATCAAACAACGCGTTTTAACAATATGTGGGTGTACTATCTCAGAAACTTGTTCAAAAACTTTTTGAATGATACCTCATTTATCGTTGTATGTTTTGTATGTGCATAGAGAAAAAAAGATGTTGAAAACAGAAATAATATGTATGATGATTGTTTGTGTATAAGAAAATGGGAATAGATTGCCAGAAAAGTTTTGGCCAAATTTTTTTCTCTCGCCAAGCCATTTCTCTAGGTTGAATAAAGGTACTAGTCTAGGTACTGAATAAAAAGGGAACTATAAAAAAATTGAAACACTGAATCTGACGTTTAGGGAATTCATATGAAAGCATTTCCTCAGATTTTGCAAAACTGTTCCAGAAATGTCTTAAATGCATAAATCAATTTTTGGTACACCAATTTTTTGCAATCTTATGGGAACTTAAACATGGGATGTTCAAACTTTGTGGTTCAGCAGCCATTTAAGTGACGTCAGACTTCGCTGGAGTATTAACAGCTTAATGAAATATTAAAAAATAAATACTTACAATTTTTCTGAATCCTAATGAGCTGTATATCTAAAAGGAAGATAATCCTTAAATTACACAATCTACTGGTGCTCCGATACAGTATGCATATACACAGCCAAGATTAAAAAAGGAAAACAAATAAAAATAGCTGACGCACGCGTAAAAATTAAATAAAATCCCGATTAAAAGCTGGATATTTTTCAAAAAGTACGTGCAAGAAATAAATTAACAATCATATTTGAATTGCATTATAGGATGACGTCATCTGATAATGCAGTATTTTATTTTGGTGGCAACACATATTTGAGAAAACCTTTCATTTCATTTATGAAAACTATGCCGATTTAATTTTTAATTAACTACAATTTTTATTCAAAAACATGTTTTAACGAATTTTAAGTGTGCTATGTCAGAAGCCTGTTCAAAATCCTTTCATATGCTATCTCCTTCGTCGTTCTGTGTTTCGTATTTTCTGAGAAAAAGGGATGTTGACAGGAGAAATAATATATATGATCAATATAAAAAGTTTCCTGATGTAACTTTGAATAACTGTTTAAATTAACTATTAAAATTATTTATGTTATCTGAAAAAAGTACGAAATTTCCCACAAGCCAAGGCCACTTAGGAATCGAAATATATTGATCTTTTAATGTTCTGACCCTGTTTCTTTGCCAATAATAGAACCTATTAGTTTTTTACAATTGAATTTAAATTATGTTTGACTGCTTATATAAAAATAATTGTAAATATAAAATATTATTATGTTTATTACATAGTATTAGAATATGTAAAAGCTAAAGGATATAGGTAGATAAGGTTCATTTTTTGCTTCCGAATAGGGTCAATTTTTTTTTCTTTTTCTAATATATGTTGGCTGTTTTAATATAATTTAAGGTCTGTATTTACTGCCTCTTGGTTTCATTTTTGTTTGAAGATTGTTTAAATGTATTATGCAAGATTAGAAACAAAGGTTTACATAGCAAATTATAATGTATTTCAATTATATCAGTTTTTTTTTTTTTTTTCACTATGAAGTGCACATAATACCATTGTAGTTTTATTATATGTTTTACTTTTTGATACGCATATTAACATATAAAAAACTACCATGATGTTATGAGTGATGTTATGATATTTGAAAAAAATAAATAAAAAATCATATCGATAAATTTGAGATAGGTTCTTTTTTAGAAAATTTTAATCTAACAAATTTCAAACAAAAATCAATCAGAGAATTGGTAAATAGAGAGCCTAAATTATATTAAAACAGTCAAAACATTTTAGAAAAAGGATTTTTTTTTTTTTTTTTTTTTTTTTTTTTTTTGACTTTCTTCTATCTTTACAAGAAGAAAGTATTGGATTCATGAAAATTTTCGACTTCCGGTTTTCGACGGATTTATACGTTTTAGAAGGTCCTGAACACGATTTGACTGTTTTTAGAAAATGTCTGTCTGTGACTCTGTCTGTCTGTATGTGACAAAAAATTTGTGGACGCTCTATCTCAAGAACTAATGCTCGGAATTTAATAAAACTTTAGATTCAGTTAGTTCCCGATATAAATTGGTGCTGATTAGTTTTTGGTAAAAATCGCGCTGCTATGCAGCATTTTTCGCGATTTCCGCAATAGCTCTATCTCAAGAACTAATGCTCGGAATTTAATAAAACTTTAGATTCAGTTAGTCCCTGATATAAATTGGTGCTGATTAGTTTTTGGTAAAAATCACCCAGCAGGTGGCGCTGCTATGCAGCATTTTTCGCGATTTCTGCAATAGCTCTATCTCAAGAACTAATGCTCGGAATTTAATAAAACTTTATATTCAGTTAGTCCCTGATATAAATTGGCGCTGATTAGTTTTTGGTAAAAATCGCCCAGCAGGTGGCGCTGCTATGCAGCATTTTGCAGGATTTACACGATTTTAGCGATAGTCATGTCTAAAAAAATATTGCACGGAATTTAATAAAACTTGAGTTTCAGTTAGACCTTGATATAAAATTGGTGCTGATTCTTTTTAGTGTATGCGAAACCTGGGTGAGATAGAAGAAAGTTTTGGGATTGACACATCCGACTAGTTTTTTTTTTTTTTTTTGTAATCCTATTAGGGGACTAAAAATGAGCCTTACATACTTTACTCCTTTTAAAGGAAAAGAAAGGTTTTGCAAACACAAAACTATAAATCAGGTAATCAGTGAAAGAGAATTACATGTAGTCATTTCCTTCAAAACTCTGCTATAAAAGTGAAACCAATTAACTAATCAGGTAACATAAAATATTTCAAGTAATTTCTTGCTCTAATAATATGTGTTTGAGAAATGAAAATAAAACATTGCTTTTGATAGGATAGATGTAGAAATTTAAGCATTTATATCACATCTCTTTATTTGAAAAGTAGTTTGTTTAAATGTGATAAATGTCTTTAAAAATAAGATAAAATAATTTAGAACAAAATAAACTTTATTTTCTGTAACATAAGTAAAACTATCGACTGCAAGCATGAATTTTCTAGTACAAAAAATATTTCCATATAAAGAATTTCCACATATCTATTAAGATGTACCATTAGATAAAAAAAAAATTAGTAATAATAAAAACTAAATTCATACTATTTAATTACCAAATTGTTTCAGAGAGATAATGCAAGTCAATTGGAAGTTTTGTTTTTTATGATGTTATTTATGAAGCTTAGGGAGCCATATCATTATTAAAACAGAAACACATTAAACTTTCTGATAACTGTACCCAAATTTGACACAATATTTTGAATGTACACTAAATTTCAGCTTCAGCTATCAAATTACTAGAACTAGACAGTTAATGTGCAAGTTTAAGAATTATAAAAATGTGAAATTTTGAACTCCTTCTTTTAAATTAATATTTCTGATTTCCATTCACATTTTATTAATAGTTATTTTTCAGCCTGTGTTCTTTTTGTTATGTATCAACCTTATGTATTGCAACACCTCCGATTTAAAAAAAAAATTACTGAGATGTTAGATTACATCATTTTGAGATTGTAAAGAAAAAAAAATAGAACATGAAAACACGAAATAAAAGTCATACATCAAGCAATAGATTATGAAACATTTTCCAACACATTTAGAATATTGTAACAAAACTTCACAGTTTGATAAGGTGAAAAATTATATCTAAATAAACAAATGAAATCATCCACACGTGCAAAGTCAGAGGTGAGTGTTCGTTTGTAATTTAAATATCGCATTTATGCTCTGATAGAAACTCCCTCCCCCAACTGCTTCCAAAATCAGAACTCTTTTATTATTAGTTTGATTCAGGCGAAACCTTTTCTCAAGTCTCCCAGATACTGGATAAACTTTGGTATCATTTTTTCAGCCCTTGGTTACCACTATTTCTGAACATTAATCAACAGTGAGGAGTAATTTTCTCATGTTCTATGGGCCCAATTTCAATGAGAATTAGTTCATTCAACTTAACACAAACTAATTAAGATATAGATAACTAATTAAGATACAGATTTTGTGCCACCTCTTTGTAAGATTTTGCAGTGCGTGTGTAGCATGTCTGCTATACACGGTATCGTAGGCAGCTAGGACACGTGTCGGAATATTTGTTTAGAACAGAATGCATCCACTGGTGCTGGAACTAAAAGATTTTCCTGTGCGTGCGCCGAAAATGGCTATTTTTATTGAAACTGCAAAAGAAAGTTACCGATTTGATAATCCCATTCATATTTAATACTTGGAAATTTTCCCAGAGAAAATTTCTCACGCCTTGCATTCATAATATTCAAATTTTAATTGCTGAATAGGCGTATAACCAACGTAGTGAAAAAGTACCCAAGCCAGGACTCTATCCCTAGTCACCAGATTAGCGCACTGACGTTCTACCAACTGAACCACTTGGGAACGATACTCAGCCTGGAACTTTTTCACCATAACATGTTGGCAAGGCTACAAACGCAGCACAAGATGGAATACTCACGGCAAATATTCCATCTTGTGCTGCGTTTATAGCCTTGCCAACATGTTATGGTGAAAAAGTTCCAGGCTGAGTATCGTTCCCAAGTGGTTCAGTTGGTAGAACGTCAGTGCGCTAATCTGATGACTCGGGTTCGAGTCCCGGCTTGGGTACTTTTTCACTATGTTGGCTATACGCCTATTAAGCAATTAAAATTTGAATATTATTGATAATTTCAGACAACGAAATAGTTTCATTTTCACTCATCCTCGAGTATTAAGAAAATTATTAGAGGTATTGAATCAAAACTCGCAGTCTGTACGTAGTTTATTTTTCTGATTCCGAAAATGCAAATTTTCTGAAAATCCGACGGTAACTTTTTAAAATTTTGACCAAAAACTGGCCCGTTTTGAATCAAATGATTCAGACATTTGAGGAGATGGTATTAAATTTACTTCCGCTTCAGGGTCCATCTCTCTATTTAATTTTCGAAAGACAAAGAGTTACCAGAGGAACGGTTTCGTGCAGCGATTTTTAGAGTCATTTCGTATTATTTTTTGACAGGACCGGGCAATGCCAGGCGAATCAGCTAGTAACATGAACTAATTAATAATATACTTACCATGATACTAAATGCAATACTAGTATTACATGTAAATACTTACCATGATGGGTAAGTATTACGGTAGCCCCCAACGACTAGTTTAAAGTTAGATTTGATAAATTAGCTACACCGTAATTCACCCGACTTGGATCATTATTGTATTTTGCAAGCATGAGACAGATATAACAAAACAGCCTGTTAATTAATTCGCATCTGCAAATCCATGAACATTTTTTATATAAATTGGGTTTGAATCCCTCTTTGAAATCTCTAGTTTTGGATTTTGTCATCTGGATCAGTTTAGCAAAGTTATTACTTGAAGTGGTTGGTCAGTCAGATCTCAAATTCCCCTCGTTAATGTTAAACCTATGGGAGTGGAATGCATTCATTTTTTTTTAATATCTCCTCAGGAAATTAATACTTTTGAAATTTTTTCTGTATACTCTTCTTAAAGAATGTCTCTAGTTTTCATAGTTCTCAAAATATTTCTAAAATATATGTTTAATTTAATATTTTATGTTTAATTTAATATTGTACGAGCTGTGAGAAAGATAACATTTTGACAACTAAAAAAAATCATCCATTAAACATAGATTATGAAACACTTTCCAACATGTCCAGAATAGTTTAATAAATGTCGCCGTTTAATAAGTTAAAAATATACCTAAGTAGACATTTTAGAAAAATACATTTGAAGATCTGATTTCAGCAATTACCGTCCATAGCCGAAAAGGTACTCCAAATCTTTTTGGTAGCCCTGTATATGATCTATAGAATTGTATATATTCTACATAGTATGCTAAAATTCCGTTTAATAAGAAAACGCATGGCACAAATAAAAAATCACCGTCAGGAATTTCTACCAATAGACGGAAAAGTATACCTGAATTGTTTAGCACAGCCCTGTATAAAACCTAAATTTTTTAAGCCACATTTTAAAATAAAATTTAATTTTGGCAAAAACACGCCTAAAACTACTGAAATTATATTTCCAGGAATCACTATTTATAGCCGGCCATGTATCCAGCTCTTTGCGTAGCCCTGTATATGATTTTCTTTATATTCTACAAACATCTCTTAGTATAAATCTAAATGAGCTTGAAAATGCATAGCTCAATTTAAAAACACCTTTAAGCAATTCACGTTCATGCTCAGTAATACTTATGAATACTTTTGTGTTAGCACTGTATATGATCCATTAGAATATATACGCACCAGGTATGTATTAAAAAATTTAACTAAACTTAAAAACGCATTTCATAACTGAAAACGCACTTCCAGCATTTATTCTTAATATACAATGCTTCGGATACAGTGTTGTATCCGAAATCTTTTGTGTGTCCCTGTAAATGAAGGATAAATGTTATGCACATCATATTCTATAGCATCTTGTAGTAAAGCTCTGTAATGTATATCAATTTCATCATGTTTGAAATTCTGCAGCATAATTTAAAATAATCTGCAAACAGTTTTTCCCCGTATACTGTTATACAACCTATTTATTTTGTGTGATCCTGTAAATGAATGGTAATTTCTCTGCACTCTATATTTTACAGAAAGCATGATTTAATACAACTCAGAAATTCATGTAAATTTCAATATGTTTGCAAAATTTTAAGCATTATTATTATTATTAAAAGAGACCGCAAAAGATTTTCCCCCTTTAGACCATAACGAAATTTTTCGAGGTTCCCTGTAAATGAACTTTAAGTGCTACGCATAACATATTTTAAAATAACCTTCTTATAGTGCACCTCAAACCTCAATAATGCATATAAATTTCATTATGTTTCAAATAGTGTAGCATAGTAAAATAATTTTTTCCCATTACGGAAATAATTTTTCCCCATAGACCGTAATGTAACGGAATACTTTTGAGTTCCCCTGTAAATGAACTATGAAAGTTACACACTTCATTTTCAATACCGAACATGGCATAGCAAACCTAAATAACATACATCAATTACATGGGAATCAGAGTATATTACGCGAGTTAGAGCTCGACCAGACGTACAGACAAACCGAATGCATAAACATACTTTTCAACTATGTTGAAAAGTGCTAAAAAAAGATGGAGACATCCTTTAAAAAGAATACACAGAAAAAAAGAAGTCAAAAATATTAATTCCCTTATGGGATATTTTTAAAATAAGAATGAATCACTCCCTTAAGTTTAACATTAGGCACAGGAAATTGAGATATGGCTGACTAGCCCCCTTAAGTAATCTAACTTCAATTTTTCTTTCCAGCGACAGTGTTGAAAAATGCAGTTATTTCCGAAACACTGATTTTACTGTGCCATCTTAACTGGTTACTAGTTCTTACACAGAGAAATAAATATAAAAAAAGCAAAATGAATAAACATATTAATAATTCGTTTTAAAAAAACCAAAAAAAACCCCAGAATATTGTAAATAAAGGGAGAAATTGAACGAACAAGAAATAAATTGATTAAAAAAGCTAGCTCCCGCACACTACAGACCGTGCAATTGAGAAGTCTACGAGTGATGCGCTTCCTTCACATAAATCTCCTGGCTTCCGTCCGCATCAAAGCCATTAAATAATTATTTAATGGCTTTGGTCCGCATAAAGTGATTTTGAAGAGAATTTCTTCGCTCACACGTGCGAGCGATGAAAAAACCCGGCGCTCTGTGCTGAAAACTATTAAAATGACGTTTTGTCATTTTTATGTCTAAGAGGAAGAGAGGGGAGGGGGGGGGGGGGTAAAAGAAGTTCATCCTGCAAATAGGAAAAAAAATGGAATGTGTTTTTTTATTACTTTATTTAGCTGGTTATTATATTTTTTACCTTTTTCTTTGAGGGATCACTTGCTCATGTGCACAATAGAGGAGCCGCCACTATTTGAATGGGGAAAACTGCAATAGTTTCACAACCAACTTTCTCACAAACCTTATTTACATAAATAGACGTTGTAATCAGGCCTTAATTTCCAACAAAAAAGTACCGGAACTCCAGTATATTTTGCAGTACTAACAACCGTAGCGTTCTCTTATCCTCTCCATCTCCATACATTTGCAAAATTTAAAGCATATTTTAAAGAAAAAACAATTAATCTGTATACTAAAGTGCAAGTCATGTAACTGTCATAAACAATTACAATTAGCAAGGGCAGGGCTAAGCGGGTCTTTGTCGGGGACTCATGAATAAAATTTATTATTTAGATATAGTGAAATCTTTATTTACATGCTTTTTCGATGTTTCTGTTAGTCTTTTCGTATAATTTAAAATAATGCATTTTACTTATTTTCTCTTTGCATGTAAAACGCATTTTCTCAGCCTCGAGCAAAATCTGGGCTATAAGCTGAAGATGACATCTTCCCCCACGCCCCAAGCGGCCGTCTAGACGGGCGAAGACCGGCTAGTTTTATATAAATCTACATAGTCGTCAACTTTTCCACTTTTCTGTTATCACTACTTTCGAATAGAAATTTTCGTTTAATCTTGGCGTGATTTAATCGCAGAATTTAGCGATTAAATAAGGCCAATATCACTATTCGAAAATAGTGGTAACACAAAAAAGGAATTGTTGACAGTTGTAACTGTATATATATATATATATAATAAAATCTAATAAATGAACAAGTAGAAAAAACATTTATAAAGGGAATTTTTAGAAAATCTTACTCGGCAAGGATTTTTTAAAATTATTATTTACCAACAATATGCAACATACAAGGATGTTCTGGTAGGCTTCGGTTCACAATATTTATGTGACAACTCCGACTGCCTATATTATTAATTCAGTCTAAGCTGCCGACATATAAATAATCAATTTTAATGTAATTGATTTCTAATAAAATTAGTAAGAAACAAATTTTCTTACCTCTAAGTTCCAAAACGGGACATCGGTGCTCCGGTTCTTCAACGCTCATTATATTTCAAAAAACTAAAACCTTTTTCAGCATGAATACACTATTGACTCAAATAAATTCAAGTTATTAGAAGACATCACGATTTAATTAACAAATCACATCACGACGAACACAAATCATTATTTACAGCTTTTCAACTGAGCGAAAAACGCTCTCAAAAAAACATAATAACAAAAACTAAAACTAAACTAAAAGTTAGAGTTCAAACTAAAGTTCTAATAAAAATGTTCTTAACAGTTACTGAATAAACATAAAGTTGCGCGCATGCGCCACAGATTCATTGTCTCTTTAACAGCGAATCAAAGTACACTTCTACTTCTACACTGCGTAGGTGTAAATAATTGTCTTTTGATATTTCAAAACTTTAAGTAGAAAGGGGGTTTTGGATGATGCAAGTGGAAATGAATTCCCAATTACAACAATTTATAAGCTCCAGTGAGCTCCGGCTAGTATCAGGCCCTGACTATCGCACGAGCACCCGGGGCTCAATCCCTTCGCACAAAATTTCATCTAAATTTCCATTTTAAAAAAATCATAATTGTGCCAGCGTTTTTATTTCTTTTAGGACTTTTGTTTGCACTCAGTATCAGTTTGGTTTTATCATTTAATATCTGTTCCGTATCTATTGGCGATGGAACATCCCCCACCCCCTCTCTTTTGTTTCTGGTAACCCGTTAATGTAACCTTGTGTGTGACGCAGTTGTGCTCGGAACTCGGTGGCAACAAGCCGCCGTTGCTGTCTTTCTCTTCATCGTATTAATTTACTAAATAAATACTATAGTTTTATATACAGTCCATTTGTTCTAAGTTCGTACAACTAGTACGAAACCTCCGCACATTTTTGGTCCTAAGCGACCCGGAGGTAATCAGCGCATCTTCAGTGTTTAAAGAAAAACTTGTGATTTTTTTTATCTTCAACAAGAAGATCAACAAGCTGCGTGCTTTTAATATTTATTTTTCATCGTCGCAACCACAGAGTTTAGAAAATAAAGTCTATGCTTCGCAACAGTGGGCGTTATCAGATTATGACGTCATTAGCAGAAGTAAAAGATTAATTGAAAATTACGGCTAATTAATTAAATTTTCGAACAAACGAATGCACGATAACAAATCTGTGTCCAAATATCTTTCATTTAAAAAAATAATGATGTAATTTGATGCAGTAGTTTGTTCTCACGGATTGTCGAAAGAAAAAGCTTAGCGTTTTAAATATATAGATTTCTATTTCTTATTTTAGTACCCACCCCCCCCCCCCCACCCAACCTTCATTTTACATTTGAAAGAATATTCGCTAAAACTGGGAACACTAGAAAAAAAAACTGAGCACACATATTAATTATTTTGTTACGCATCTTAAAATCAGTTTTTAAACTTATATTATTAGTTTTATATTTTAAATGTTGCATATGTTACAAGGAAAATTTAAAAGCACAGAATTTGTACACCATTACAATTTTATCTAATTTATTTTACTCAAAATCATGCATAAGCAAAAAAAAAAAAAAAAGGGACAGGGGGGGGTGTCTACTTATGTCGGAAGCAGCAGTTACGACTCTGAATCGAAAGCGCGGTAACATCAAGTCTCAGCTCACCAAAATATCCAAAGCGATTAACGAAAATACTTTCGAAATAGCTGAATGGCAGTCTCACTTGGAGTGTGTTTAACTAGAATACAAGAAAAGTTCGAAGTTATCAAGGAGGATTATTATAAAATCGTGAAAGATGACGATTTTGAACAAGCAGAGGAGCAACTGTCTCTACTGGATGAGGACATTAGAACAATAGAGGTAAGTCTTAAAACCTTTATTAAGAAATTTTATTGTGAATCTAATGTTAGCGCTTCTTCAAATAATGATATAAGTGTTAGTAATCATAAAGCAATTATAAAACTGCCCGAAATTCCATTACAGGTTTTTACTGGAAAAATTAAGGAGTGGAGCATTTTTAAAACTGCCTTTAATACGCTCATTACGGAAAATTCTGATTTGAACGACAATGAAAAGCTTTTCTATCTTCGTGGCGCTTTATTGGGGGAACCCAAAAGCATACAAACCCCAGACGATAGTTATACGTCTCTCTTTAGTGCATTAGAACAACGGTATGAGAACAAAAGAAGAATAGTAGATTGTCATATAAAAAATATTCTCAACTTGTACCCAATCAAACATGAATCCGCAAAAGATCTTCGAAATTTATTAGATAGTGTTAGAAAGAACTTAAGAGCCCTTAAAGTTTTAGACTTTGAAAGAGATACATTCTCTAACGCCATATTATTAAATATACTTTTAGACAAACTTGATCGAGACATTCGTAAACAATACGAGCTCACGTTAAAAGATAACGAAGTTCCTAAATTTGACGAATTTCTCGAATTCTTAGAACGAAGATGTCAAATCTTAAATAGCATCAGTGCTAGTTCTTCTTCAAAATTCAATTCTAACTCTGACCGTTCTGAGTCTTTATTCATGAAATCTGATAAAACACAGAATAAAAAGTGCAGTCTATGCTCTGAAATCCACCCATTGTACCATTGCGAAAAATATAAGATTATGAAATTAGCAGATAGAATAAATATTGTCAAGAAAAACAAACTTTGTTTTAACTGTCTTAATTCTTCACATTTACTGTGATTAAAAAAATATTTGTTTGTTTGCAAATCAAAATTTCATCATACTTCCCTACATAAATATTCAGCGCCACAAACTGATCATTACGAGGTCAGATCAAGCGTCGCAGACACAGCGGCGACGGCCTTTACGCAAAGAGAGAATTCTGAAAACGATACTCTCAAACATTCGTTTTATTCTCACGGAAACAATAAATCCGTTTTGATAAACACGGCGATAATTTATATTACAGATTCTAATGGGGTTAAAAGACCGTTACGTGGCATTTTGGACTCTGCGTCAGAAAGTAATTTTATCTCATTTCACGCAGCAACTTTGTTGGGATTAAAGAAAGAAAAAATTCATATACCGATTGCGGGTTTGAATGATTCAACAATAAATATAAAGGCGAAAACTGCAGTTTGCGTATCTAATAAAAGCGGGGATTCTCCATGGAATATTGATTGTCTGATCACTCCGAAAATAACAAATTTCAGTCCGTCTAGAAAGATAAGCATTTCTAATTTGAACATTCCACAAAACATAAAATTGGTGGACCCTGAATTCTTCATTCCGCAAAAAATAGATATACTTCTGGATGCGGAATTGTTTTTCGAATTTTTAAATGCTGATCAAATAAAACTGAAAGATAATTTGATTCTGCAATCAACTTGTTTTGGATATCTGGTATCTGGTAGTGTTTATGATAATAATATAAAGCATAATGAAACCCATTGTTTTCTAACAAAAAATCTAGAAACACTCAATAAGACCTTGACCTCATTTTGGGAAATAGAGAATGTTGATGATTTAAAGCCGTGCTCATCACGGAATCCTGCGACCATCAAACAAAACTACCAAACTGCGCGTCGTTTTTGACGCAAGTGCAAAATCAACAACTGGAAAATCTTTAAATGATATGTTATATAAGAGAGGGGTGCTTCAGGAAGATCTCTTTTCAATATTAGTAAGATTTAGAAAGCACATTTACGCATTCACGGCAGATATCAAAAAAATGTATAGAATGATAGAAATTAACCCGTCAGAGCATAAATTCCTAAAAATTCTCTGGAAGGACAGTAAGTCATCGCCTGTCAAAGTTTTCCAACTCTCAACCGTTACCTATGGGACCGCCTGCGCCCCATATCTAGCAACCAAAACTTTGTAACAACTTGCTTTGGATGAAAAAAAGGACTTCCCATTGGCTTCGAATATTTTATTAAATTATTTTTACATGGATGATTGCTTCTCTGGTGCTTCAGATTTAACCCAGATGCAATTAATTCAGCAAGAATTAACGCAACTTCTCCAAAGAGGAGGCATGAGCTTGTACAAATGGTGCTCCAATGGAGTACAGTCTAAGGATCAGGAAATATTTCCGCTTGACAGAAATTCCGAGGAAATTGTGACAAAAACTGAATGCTATGGAATAGCTTCAGTGATACATTTACCTACAAGGTAAACATAAGTGAAAAACAAAACTTTACTAAAAGAGATGTCCTTTCACAAATAGCTCGTATCTATGACCCCCTTGGTCTACTTGGACCGGTGATAGCAAAGGCAAAAATCTTCATGCAACAACTGTGGCTACTCAATGTGGATTGGAACGAAAAACTACCTCCACACGTTTCTCAGCAATGGGAAAACTTCATCGCAACATTACCAGAATTAGAGACAATTAAAGTGCCAATGTGTTTCTTAAAAGTGAACGTTAAATCTGTGATGCTGAACGGTTACGCAGATGCTTCTTCACAGGCGTACGGTGCAGTCATATATATTCAAACTATCTCCAACACTAATGAACTATCTAGTAAACTTCTTTGCAGCAAGTCCCGTGTTGCTCCGACGAAAGTAATGACAATTCCTAGATTGGAATTATCGGCATGTCTTCTTCTGACAAAATTGACTAACAAGGTCTTAGAGGCCTTAAAACAACCTCTCGACTCCGTCCAGTTGTTCTCTGATTCAACCATAGCACTAGCTTGGATTGAAACTCCTCCAAATTTGTTAAAGACATTTGTGTGCAACAGAGTGTCGCAAATTCAGCAGTTATCAAAAAACTATATAAGTGGTCTTACATTCCATCCGAGAGCAATCCAGCTGACATGGTTTCTAGGGGACTTGACGTAAAAGCTCTTGCTGCTAGTGAACTGTGGTGGCAAGGTCCACAACTTTCAACTGTTAGTGCACAATCTTTAGAGACTATTCGTAATCCAGATATTCTGTGTGACAATTTATATGTGAATGAACCTCCTGCTAAAATGACTCTTTTTAACATTAATGACTCTAATTTTATGAATGATTTATTTAATTTAACTAATAATTTTTTAAAATTAATTAGAATTCTAGCCTTTATTTATAGATTTATTAGAAATTGTAAGGAGCGCGATAAATTAAAGGGTCCTCTTTATGCCAACGAGATCCAGAAATCGGAAATTTACTTATTGAAATACATTCAGGTAAAGTATTTTACACATGAAATTGATGCCTTGAAAAAAGGTTCTTCAGTCCCTCCTGCAAGTAAGTTAAAATTTCTGAATCCTTTTTTAGATTGTAATGAACTAATCAGAGTAGGTGGGAGACTCTCACATGCGAACATAAATTATAAAAGCAAATATCCCATAGTTTTGCCAGCAAAAGATAGGTTAACTAAACTTATTTTTCAATACTATCATCTTCATGATTTTCATGTAGGACCCCAGGCTCTTTTGAATACTGTACGTCTAAAATATTGGCCACTTAGCGGCAGAAACATTGCACGTAAGGTTGTGCATGAATGTGTACAATGCTTCAAAGTTAAGCCCATAATGGCTAACCAGCTGATGGGGGATCTCCCTCCTGAGAGAGTAATACCTAGCTCTCCCTTTTCTAATGTCGGATTAGATCTATGTGGACCCTTTGAAATAAAATACAAGGGCCAGAGAAAGGGTACCCTCCAAAAAATCTATGTAACTATATTTGTATGTATGGTCACTAAGGCTGTACACTTGGATTCCGTTTCAGACTTAACATCTGAAGCAATAATTGCTAAAGTGATTTTTCTCTCGTCGTGGGAAAAGTTCAACAATTTTTAGCGACAACGCTACAAATTTTGTTGGGGCTTCAGCAGAACTTAAGCGTCTACGAAAACTCATGAATAGCGAAGAAATCTCTAACCTTTTGGCATCAGAGGGCATCTGCTGGAAATTTTCTCCTCCTAGAGCACCCAACTTCGGTGGCCTTTGGGAAGCGAGAGTTAAAGAATTGAAATATCATTTTAAGAGAGTAGTGGGTTCAGCTCATTTAACGTTTGAGGAATTTCTAACGGTAATTGCACAAGTCGAGGGCATATTAAATTCGCGGCCACTTTCTCCTTTGTCGACAGATGCCGACAGTTTTGAAGTATTTACTCCTGGTCACTTCCTCATAGGAAGACCGCTTAATGCGCTTCCAGAACCAAATTTAATTGAGGTAAAGGATAACTTATTAAACAAATGGCAAAGAACACAAAAAATTGTGCAAATTATATGGAAGCGTTGGCAGAATAATTATCTTAGTTACTTACAACAACGAAACAAATGGCTATTCAAAAAGCCAAATATTTTGCCAGGTATGTTGGTATTAGTAAAGGAATCACAACTTCCTATTTGCACTTGGTCTCTAGGCCGTATTACTAAAGTAATCCCAGGTGCTGACGGACATGTCAGAGTAGTAGAGATACGAACCGCGAAGGGCATTTTTAAAAGATCTGTATCTAAAATTAGTATTTTGCCCATGATAGATAATGAAATTAATGCTCAGTAACTATTTAATATTTTTATTATTATTATTATTCTTAATTGTATATTTATTGTGATGGTTTTAATTGCTTATAATTGTATCATGCTGTTTTCTTTATTATCTGTGTTACATTTGTTATATATTGAAATACTTGTAATATTTCAACGCCGTGCGGGATGTTCCGTATCTATTGGTGATGGAACATTCCCCCCCCCCCTCTCTTTTGTTTCTGGTAACCCGTTAATGTAACCTTGTGTGTGACGCAGTTGTGCTCGGAACTCGGTGGCAACAAGCCGCCGTTGCTGTCTTTCTCTTCATCGTATTTATTAACTAAATAAATACTATAGTTTTATATACAGTCCATTTGTTCTAAGTTCGTACAACTAGTACGAAACCTCCGCACAATATCAATAACATCATTAATAAGTAGACTTCTTATCATTATTTTCTAGTAATTGATGTACTGTATTTATCAAGTCATTCAATTTTATCATATTGCACATTTATTCGAAAAGTGACACAACTGAAAATAAAAAAAAATTGTGATGTTTGAGATATTAATACGATAAAACTACAAAAATATATCTCAATCTATGGTTAAAAGCACATTTCAATAAATAATAGAAAAAATATTTTATTTATTATTCCTGGAACTATTTTTAAATTTTCCGGAAAACTGAAATTTTTGAGTTGACACATTTAAAAAAAAAAACTAGTATCAGTAAATAAACCAATATAAGTGGACACGAAAAATTGAAAGTGTCCTGGGCACGAAAACTTGCTAGTCAGGCCCTGGCTAGTATTTAAATGTTCACTGAAGATAAAAGAATTACCGTCGCTGAAGCCCCGGCGCGAAATAAGCACTGATTGTAATAATGTACATACTACGATAATTGTTACTTTCTTCTATCTTTACAAGAAGAAAGTATTGGATTCATGAAAATTTTCGCCTTCCGGTTTTCGACGGATGTATACGTTTTAGAAGGTTCTGAACACGATTTGACTATTTTTAGAAAATGTCTGTCTGTGACAAAATTTTTGTGGGCGCTCTATCTCAAGAACTAATGCTCGGAACTTTATAAAACTTTATATTCAGTTAGTCCCTGATATAAATTGGTGCTGATTAGTTTTTGGTAAAAATCACCTAGCAGGTGGCGCTGCTATGCAGCATTTTTCGCGATTTCCGCAATAGCTCTATCTCAAGAACTAATGTTCGGAATTTAATAAAACTTTATATTCAGTTCGTCTCTGATATAAATTGGTGCTGATTAGTTTTTGGTAAAAATCACCCAGTAGGTGGCGCTGCTATGCAGCATTTTGCAGGGTTTACACGATTTTAGCGATAGTCATATCTCAAGAAATAATGCACGGAATTTAATAAAACTTGAGTTTCAGTTAGACCTTGATATAAATTGGTGCTGTTTCTTTTTAGTGTATACGAAACCTGGGTGAGATAGAAGAAAGTTTTATTGATGTGTTATTGTTAGAAAGTACATAATACAGCTTGATTTGAAACTTTAGAAAAGTTTATCTAATTTACATGAACTTCCATTAACTGAAATTTTGTATTATTTTATGTTATTTCTTTTTTCAGTATTTTGTGCAAATATCGTTTTCAAAATTCGACGTTATCTGGCTGGGGAAAAAATGAATCACCCATTTCGTTGTGCACTAATCGAAATTTTGACAGCCCTAATCGAGGGAGCATATAAAAAAAGTTTAACACACTAACTGAATACTTAAACCGCACTAAGTGATGGACACTTTTGCATGTATGGGATGAGTTGAGTTCTTGAGAGATTTTATTCCCGTCGACTAGTGCGCCTCCAAAATATGAAACATTTCTTAATTTATTATGAAACAATTATACACCAATGAAAACACGAAATTATATGTATATTAATAGTTTGCATTATAAATCTTTTGTACCTTGTTTCTGATTGTCAATTGAACGAAAACAGTCGTATATATTTTTTAAATGCCAAACAAATATAGAGTAAAGACGTCTGCATATAAAATGAACATAAAAATGTATACCATATAAAAATATTTCAATTTCTTTTTACAATTTTATTATTTTGGCGCATTAGTCTAATGTTATTTTCCCAATATGAATTTCTCACTGCTATAAAAATAAAAAAATGTGATGACGAAGGGTCTGGTAACCCTGTATTTTCTACCCCCCCCCCTTTGTTCTGGCAAACCTGAAGCTATTTATGCAAACATATTCCTGAGCTGTTGTTGCAGACTGCAACTTTGTCTAATCATAATCATAACGTGTGTTCTAATATTTTTTGGTGGAAAATGGCCAAAACATCGTTCTGGAAAACAGAAGGTAAGATTCCCCGATGATGATTTAAATTTATATTCGATGTTTTCGAACAATGAATTTATTTTGTATAATCATATTTATTTGTATGTAGTACATATATTGTATTTACAATACATATACGTACGTTTATTACGTACATATATTACATACTAGCAAGCTACGCCCGCTACGCTGGTCAATTCCTTTTAACGAACCTTTAATCAAATGAAATATTGACCTTGTGTTTTAAAACCATATGAACCTTTACTTGGAATGTCCTCCTGCATTTCTGAAAATGATACGAACACCATTGCGTTATTACATTTTTAATGAGTCAGACAAAAATTGGGCTGTTAAGGACAAACTCTTTTCATTGATCATTTACAGTAGGATTTGGTAAAGACCGATAACATAATATGCTATATACTATAACCATCCTTGAAAACTCATCTAACTAACAGTGAAGGTTCCGTCAAAATCCATTCGGCAGAATCTTTTTAAAAGGCTATGTTTTCGTAATCGGGTTCATCTGATTATAAAACTTTCGGCACAGATGTCATATACGCACTACGTTGGCGCGTTTTTTTCCCCCTCCAATTTTGCGTAAACTTTGTTTTTGAACATTAGTTACAAATAGCATGCAATAACAGCACGTGATTTTTATTTCAATATGAAAATAAAATAACGTTATATTCAAAACATTAATGTTATAATGTTAATATAAATTACAACGTTAATATTCAAAAACAAAGTTTTCGTCAAATTGGCGGGGGGTGGGGAGAGGAATAGCGGCAATGTGGTGCGTATATGACATCTGTGCCACACTTTCCGCAATAGTTCTACAACTAAGCAAAGTAGAACAATATAGGAGATACTAAAACCATCTCTGATAAATTATATAACTAACAGTGCAAGTCCCGCCAAAATCCATTGCGAAAGGTTTATAAACATTTCCTTTTTGAATCAGCGAAAAATGTAAGTTATAACTTAAAAAACAGTATTTACGATTCAAAAAATAGTAAATTAAAATATTTTGCATGCTTACAATTAATTATTATTAATAATAATAATAAAAGAGATTTGCGTTGAATAAATAGCGAGTCACAGTGCTTGGCACGGTTTGAAATAAAAATTATTTGCACATTCAGGGTTGAAATAAATGGCGCATTAGCATACATTTTGGCATGATGATGCTACAATGGAAAAGTACCAAAAGATATCCAAAAAACTTCGTTCCAAATTAGGTCAATTCTCTGTAGACTCTATTATGGAATAGGTCAACTTAAAAAAAAAATGAATAATTGTGTTACGTTATGGTGTCTATGGGGAAAAATCATTTCCGTTGAATTTGAATGAAGTAATGAAAATAATTTGCCTCACTGAGGTGGACTAAAATATGCTATTTGTCCAGAATTAAATACAAATCATGAACTCGTGATATCATAATTCACTTTTTTTTTTTTTTTTTTTTATACCGCTAACCAGGCCCCTACCTGCCCGGCATGAATGCCTAGCTTAACGGGTTAGTACCTGGGTGCGGGGCGGAAATCGCCTGATCACCTGACTATTGATTTGTTCACATCGCTGCTGTGCTTGCTCTCTTGTGATTTGCTACCGTTATCTTTGTTTGCCGGTTCAAGGTTTCTGTTATATTTTAACAGAATAATTAATAAAGCTACTATAATTTGGGACTCGTGCTATATCCAGTAAGACACTTTGCCGTTATCATTATATTTATACGCGTGAAGGTTTCGCTATGGTACTCCATTGTGGAATTTGGTAATTTTTGAAATTCAATATTTGAAAAACGACATAATCATTAGACTTGAAATTTATATCAAGAAAAATACAATTTTTTTACTTTTCAAATGCAATTTGTCTAACAATTTTCTGACAAATACTTTTCGAGCTATTAATATTTTCAATAACTTCAAATGTTTCTTTTTCCGAGATTAATCCGTGGCAACGATTAGCAAAAAAGCCAGTCGTCAGCAACGCATCAAGGAGTAAAGAGGAACTGGAGGCGAAATATTTACGTTTGGCGTGACGCCAAAAATGCAACCCTAGATTCGGCCTAAACAACTGGCGGCTTGCTTTGAAAACCTCTCCCCATCCAAAAAATCCAGTCCTCGTTCCACGTGCACGTGCACCCTCTCTCTGTCCAATGAAATATCTTGTTTGGGCCAAATTATTTGAGCGATAACCGGCTTCATACTGCAAGCCGTTTTTACGGTTTACTTACTCTCTATTATTTATGTTAACTCTGTGGCAACGCGTAGCGTTTTATTAAAGAGGATAACGATGAAAATAAGTCCAACGCGTTTTATCGACAGTTTGAATATCTTTCGTTGTTATAAAAACACATGTATTTTTAGAAATTATCATTGGTAAAGTTATAATTTTTTTGAGGTTTTGGCGCTAAAAACACCGTTAAATTAAAAAATATGCAATATCTCACAAACTATGGAACTTCGAAAAATGTAGTTAATTTTAATTTCTTCCATTGCTATAGTAACGGATGTACAGCCTGTCCGAGAAAGATCTTTATCATTCTAAACATTAATAACAAAAATACTAACAGGTGAAAGGGAATGCAGTTTTCTGGAAAAGAATGAAGAAATATAAGAGTTTTTTCTGGTACCAATTGACTGAGGTACGAAATGACAAATCATGAAATCATCACTCATCAATTCTCACTGTTACACCGCAAATGTTAAAAAATACTTGGAGGAAAATCGAGCACAGGCTCGACATTCTTTGCGCTACTAACGGAGCTCACGTACAACTACATTGAAGGTACTGCAAAATAACTCTCAGATTCCTGCATTCTTTTGCAGCAAACTGTATTTCATTTCACCTGTTAGTATATTTGTTATTAATGTTTAGAATGATAAAGACCTTTCTCGGACACGCTATATTTTCAGAAATTATTACTTGTTAGAAATTTTGGCGCCAAATTAGAAAAATGTGAAAATACCTCACGAACTATTTCCCTTCGGAGCATTTAATTGCCACCATTCGATTTAGCATACAAAAATACATTAAAATATGTTATCATTTTTCACATAACTCTAATACCCGATTTTTATAGAATTTTTAAAAAGTTTGTCCCTTTTTTTACCCACATTAGGGGTGAAGTTTTTTAAAATCCTTTCTTGGTGCGCCTCTACATACCAAGAATTATTTTGTCACCAATTTTCATGTTTCTAGGTTCAGTAGTGGCTGTGAGTTAATTATGAGTCAGTCAGAATATACACTTTTATAAGTATAAACGAAAAAAAAAAAAAACCCTGGAAAAATGTCTTGCACAAACTATCTAATCACAAATCAGCAATAGTTGTCTCATTCGTCTAATCTTCCATAATCAAGTTCAAAGCCGATGGTGGCTACAAAATCTCTAAAATCGATGAAATATGTGTTAAACTGTTTTTTAATAGTTTTGTTATTCTGAATTTCAAGCTCTTACTTAAAACTGCTGCTGAAATAAGGCAAAATGACCTAAAACTTTCGACCCACATTTATTCCCCTTAGTAGTAGAATTTCTAAAATCGCTGAAATACGTGTTTTTTTTTTTTTTTTTTTTTGTAAATTTGTTATCCTGAATTTCACAATCTTACATAAAACTGCTGCTGTGATAGAGCAAAAGGGCGAAATCACCTAAATTTTTTTACCCACCCCCCCCCCCCCTTTAAACTCTTCAGAGGTTGAATTTCTAAAATCTCCCTAGTAGATTTGTTATCCTGAATTTCACGCTTTTAACTAAAACTGTTGTTAAGATATGGCGAAAAAGAGAAATCTTTCGACTCTCCATTTAACCCCTTTAGAGGTTGAATTTCTAAAATCACCTGAAATAGATGTTGAACTATTCTTTAGTAGATTTGTAATCCCGAATTTCACGATCCTACATAAAATTGCTGCTAAGGTATGGCGAAAAGACGAAATGACCTAAAACTTTCGACCCCCCTTTAAACCCCTTAGTTTGTGAATTTTTAAAATCTGTGAAATATGTGTTTAACTATCTTCTAGTAGATTTGTTATCCCGAATTTCACGCTTTTAACTAAAACTACTGTTGAGATATGGCGAAAAGACGAAATGACCTAAAACATTCGACACCCCATTTAACCCCCTTAGGTTGTGAATTTTTAAAATCTGTGAAATATGTGTTTAACTATCTTCTAGTAGATTTGTTATCCTGAATTTCACGCTCCTACCTAAAACTGCTGCTGAAATATGGCAAAAAGACGAAAGGTCTTAACATTTTCAACCCACATTTAACCCCCTAAATGTGTGAATTTTCAAAAATACCTTCTTAGTGGGTGCCTACATTGTGTAAGAAATATGTCTTCCAAATTTCATTGCTTTAGGACCAATGGTTTAGGCTCGGCGTTGATTATGAGTCAGTTAGGATTTATTATTTTATATTAGAGTAGATGTATCTTTCATAATTGTATTCACCTTTCCCATTACCTCTATCAGTAAGCAACTTAGAAGGATATGTTATAGGGTCATTAACCATACCTGAAAAATCACTTCCATCAAAATTTGTTCAGTAGAATTTCTTTTAAAAAGGTAATCTTTAATAATCGGGTTCACTTAATCTTAGAGCTTTCCGCTGTAGCTCTATAACAAAGTAACGTAGAATAAACGCTATACGCTAAAACCTTTCAAAAAACATTACCTAACTAACAGTGTAAAACCTACCAAAATATCATGAATAATCGGATTAAAATGTGAATATGCGGTTTATACTCATAGTAGATGATGATATGATTTTCTGTAATAGGATTCATCGTGAAGGTTTCGCTTCAAACATAAACGATGCTTTCAACATTGTAGCTAATACGCCAAATGGCGAAGTATCGATAACGGAAAATTAGCCCGAAATCGTATGAATAACTACCCAAAGAAAAAGGGAAACATGGCTGAAGACTGAAAACAAATAAAGAAGTAATATATAATACTAAACAGACCTTCGAAACTTTATTTTAGTAAGCTCGTTTTATTTTAAATCGTGGCATTTGCTAAAATAATAATAATTGTCTGAGTGCAACGAAGACTCATACACAGCGCAGTATTACTTTGCCCCATATATAGCTACGATGGATATTAAAACCTTTCGTCAAGCATAACTCAAAAAATATTTAACGGATTTCGTTCAAATTTTTACAGCAGGTACCTATAAAGGTGACAACGACGTCTATTTATTACCAAGAATAAATGCTAAACCGTTTGGAAATTATATTAAAAAAATAGATAAAAAAGCACGATTAAAGTACATACGTCACGAAATTTTGTGGTACGTCATTTTCACCGGCGCGAAATTTTCGTAGACAATCGGAATTGAAAAGTTCATGGAGTACAAGGAGAAAAAAAAATATGCACGCACTAATATTCAGCACAATAAAATATATTTCAATTGAGTAGAAATCGTAAATTAATCTGGATTTTTTTCTCTTTGAAAGAAAAAACCCCGCAATAACTTAGTACACTTGGTATTAGAGATTTGGCGCAAATCTCAGCAATAGCAGCTTTTTTTAATTCTCATGTGTAAATAATAAAAAAAATTCCTTGGTGTTTAAATAAAAGGTTTCGATTTATGGCATTATTTCGTTTTTTTTCTCTTTTTAGCATTTTAAATGGGATTAATGAAAGGCATGTATTTTAAATTAAATGAGTGAAAGGTTTATATTTAAATGAAATGAATTCAATATGAAAATGTTATAGGAACAATATTTGGCGATTTATCAACCGCGCCAGGATAACATAAAAGTACCAATATATCAAACGCTATGTAGTATGTGAAATGAAACAGTTATAATCACCCATCGTACAAGAAAAAAACTAATATTCTGCATTCAGAGGGAAAAATCCATCTCCTGTGCCGTAAGATTTGGCGAGTTCTTTTTTGGTGATAAGTTTTTCGATGTGATTGTTGGGATCTGAAGGATTTGGCTTACTTTTTCTAAATCTTATTTTTTTGCAGATGTAGCATTATGTAAATATATATTTTTAGCAGATATTTTTCTATTTTGTATATTTTCTATTTGGCATTTGGAAAAGAGATTTTTACCTTTTTATCTGTGCATTCGGAAATATTAAAAAATAAAAGAAGATTTACATATATCAAGCGCTTAATTTTTATACGGACCACTTCTCCATTTTTAGATTTGGTACTTTTCGGTTAGCCGGGCGCCAGTGAAATTTATATATCTATGTATACATATATATACATATATCTATACATACACACATTTATATATGCATGTATGTATATATACATATATATATACACATACATATATATATACACATACATATACACATACATATATATATACACATACATATATGTGTGTATGTATACATATATATATATGTATATATAGATATATACATTTCACAGGCGCTCGGCTAACCGAAAAGTACCTTAGATTTTAAATGCTATTTATTATTTACTAGCCGTTTATTAATTGTTTACAATTTAACCCCCTGACAATAACAATTATTTATCACAAAAATGCCTCTTAGGTTTGTTATATAAGTTTGTTTATGTGTTTTCATTACTTATTAAAATATCGAATATGGCGATAAAATTTCATTTTAGCATCGTGCTTAAATTTTTAAGATGGCGCAAAAACATGCTTTAATAAACGTATGTTTGTAAATATTTGAAAAACATGTTTTACCGCTCTCTTGAAAAATTTTGTAAGTTGCTAAAACTACCTTTTGGCACCATTTAAAATTTTTTTCGCCAACCGACATAGGATACGAAACTTTTTCCCATTCAGATACACATGCAAGGTTGGTCTCAAACAAGAGTAAAGCTAGCAACAATATTGTTTTAACTCTATAAGAGTTGCAATAATGATATTAAATACTCCGATTGGCTTTGGGCCCAATTACGAAAGTTTCTCCTACAAAAAAACTGTAGAAGAAGTCTTTTACATTTATTTCAAATGAAGCTCGGTCTACAAGGTATTAGTTAATAATACAAACAACACTAATGGCATGGAGGCAAAAGTTTTAATTTAAATGTATATATTTGAAACCCTTCCCCCCTATCCCCCCCCCCCCAAAAAAAAAAAGAAAAGAAAAGAAAGTTACAGTAATGAATTTAAAATGGCGTTAAGCCACGCTTTCTGACATAAGCAATTGGCTGCAAACGCGATAACGAAACTTAATAACATGTAGCTAATATAGCCCTCAGGGTACTTTGCAGTTATACAGACCTTGTGGTTTTTTTAAAAAGCTTGAGACAATTCAGGTTTAAGAAGTTGAGATTTACTGTCAAATGATATAAACAACTATGAACACAAAACTGATGAATTATTATTCAGGTTTATGTATATATTTTAAAAAAATGCATCTGATTACACTTATTAGATAAATTACTTCTGTTTGCATTTAATAACTGATAAACGGCTTCTGTATAATAAATGAACTGTTTAAATATTGGGAAGAGGTGGCGAGAGGTAGAAAGACGAGTAAACAAACGGGTAGACAGACGGGTAGTGAGATGGGTAGAGAGACGAGTAGCGACATAGGTAGACTGACGGGTAGCGAAACGAATAGACAGACGGCTAGAGAGAAAGGTAAAAAGAGGGTTGACAGAGGGGTAGCGAGATGGGTCTCGAGACGGGTAGCGACACCGGTAGACTGGAATGTAGCGAGAAAGGTTGTGAGACGCGTAGCGTGGTAGATAAAGAGACGAGTAGAGAGATGAGTACAGAGACGAGTTGACTGACGGGTAATGAGATTGATAGCGAGACGGGTGAAGAGTCGGGTACAAAAACAGACGGATAGTGAGACGGGTATACAGACGAGTAGAGAGACAGTAGATGGGTACGGAGATGGGTACGGAGATGGGTAGAGAGGCGTATAGCCAGACGGGTAGAGAGACAGATAGACAAATGGGTAGCGAAGTGGAAAGAGACACGGCTAGACATACAAGTAGTTAGACGGATAGACAGACAGTTAGAGAAATAGATTGGCGGGTAGCGAGACTGGTAGAGGAATATAGAGACGGGTAGCGAGACCGGTAGAGAAATATAGAGACAGGTAGCGAGACGTGTAGAGAGATAGACAATCAGTTAGAGAGACGGGCAGAAAAACGGATAGGGAAACAGACAGACAGACAGGCAAAAGAAAAGTCTGCGAATTGGCGCTGTAAAGGCGCATTAAAGGCGCAGGGGGCAGAGCCTCCTATAGAATAATCAAGAAGTATCTGTTAAGCTTAACTTTGTAATATATATAATTTTCAATTTTGCCGATATGGAGATTTAATGTAAAAGTTATTTTACAGAAGTCATCGAAAGATTTTTTCTATACTTTAATAGTAATTTAGACTATAGTTTTGCAATCTGGTTTGTAGCAAAACATGCTATCAATGTGGTTTGAAGTGTAAGAGTTTTTATAAACAGTTATACAAATAATAGATATATAATCAAGGAAGAAAAATTTTAAATTCACACACAAAAAAGGTGAAACAATGAAATTAAATTTGCGTTAAGCCACGCTTGATAGAATAATCTATTGGCTGCAAATCCAATTACGTAACTTTAAAAAGCTTGGCGTTTTAAAAGATCCGGCGTTTTTTTTTTTTTTTTTTTTTTTTTTTTTTTTTTTTTTTTTCAAGTTTTGCGCAATACGCGCTTAAGAAAATGAGATCCTTTGCCACATGTTAAAAAAAATTATGACAACACATCTGATGAACGGTACTTCTTTTCTATTTTTTTAACAGTGTATATGAATTTATATATGATATTTTGTAATTCTATCATTTAATTTGCTCTTTTTCTTTATATTGTAATTGTTAACCCTATGTTCTCAACAATATCACTCAGACTAATCCCTTTGAGGGAAGTCCTAGTATACAATTACATAAACATCCGTAAGAATAATATTCAATTCCCAGTTGAGCAGTTAATGTTTCTATCTGTAAAAATAAACAAAATAATTAAATAACAAAAATATTTAATTTGAATTGCTTCCATTGCTATAGTAACGGATGTATTTTTAGAAATTATCACTTGTATTGTTAGAAATTTTGAGATTTTGACGTCAAAGACATAGCCAAATTAGAAAAACGTGCAATATCTCACGAATTATTTGACTTAGGAGTATTTAATTGGTACCATTCGCTTCAGCTTACATTGTGAATTTTTAATTTGTAGAAATAATAATAATACACAATTACATAAATATCCGTAAGAATAATATTCAATTCCCAATTCAGCAGTTAATGTTTCTATCTGTAAAAATATACAAAATAATTAAATAACAAAAAGATTTAACTTGAATCTCGTCCATTGCTATAGTAACGGATCTTTTTTTAGAAATTCTCACTTGTAGTGTTAGAAATTTTGAAACTTTGACGTCAAAGACTTCGCCAAATTAGAAAAATGTGCAATATCTCACGAACTATTTGACTTATGCGTCTTTAATTGATACCATTCGATTCAGCATACAAAAATACATTAAAATATGTTATCATTTGTCACGTAACTATAATACCCGATTTTTAAGGAATTTTTTAAAAGTTTGTTCCCCTTTTTACCCCCCTTAAGGGTGGAGTTTTTGAAAATCCCGTCTTAGTGCGCCTCTACACACTGAGAAGTATTTTTCCTGCAAGTTTCGTCTTTGTAGGTTCAGTAGTTTTGGCTGTGCGTTGATCATCTAGCCAGAAAGGACTTTCTTTTATATATATACTAGGGGGCCTACCCCCTGCGATCTACGCTCGCCAACCCCCACTCAGACTTCGAGGCCTCTAAAAACATGACAGCGTGCTTTGTTTTAAAAATATTGGTCGATCTGTAATTGGGTTGCCATGCTTTTAACGTTTTAATGGGGCATTTTTTGATTATCATGTCCTCATACACAGCTGTTACAACAACTGACGACTGTTTTCGGGATTGATAAGTAAAATCAATTACAACTTAAAACCAGCTTGTATAAAATGGTTAGGTTTAAATTGTGGCTACCTCTTGGACTTTTATAACAACGCTCTGTATTCTATTCTTCCTTTGCGTTTAAGGATGAAAAAAATTCCATCTGCTTGTGAATAACATTAAGAACCACGGTATTGAAAAGTACTATGTTATATATATTTTCAATAACAGGTTTTAATTTTCTCTCTATTTTAGTGCACCATCATGCATATTTTCATGTTATTTTAAATATGTAAATTATTTATTTTAATTAATATGTATATACGAATTTTCTAATATTTATTTATCATACAAAATTAATTAAATATTTTGTGCATGCATGACTGCATTTATTTGGCATCTATTGATGAGATATTTAAACAAATTTCCTATCGCGATAATTTTACACCATGTTATGTCACTTGAATATTGTCCATAAGAAAATCGGGTACTTTTCCAGTATAGGATCCTTTGCTTTTAGGTTTGGCGTAATTCGAGCTTCAAAAAGGGATAGATTCGTTAATATACATATATTTGTTGCCAAAAGTTATGAAAACAAACCCAATGAACTTTTGGTGCTTTTCTATTATAGGGGTCTTGACGCTTTTTTAAAAAGCTTGGCGCAATTCGGGCATCAGAAAGTGAGATTTGGTGCCAAATGACATAAACAGTCATGGAAACAAATTCGACGATTTTTTTGTTTATATGCGTATTTTAATTATACGTATATTATTATTGTTTTTTCTATCAAAATACTTCTGATTATATATAAAATAAGATAAATGACATTTTACGCTAAACAAATTGTATAAATATTGAAAAAATGCTTCTGTATACGAAATGACAAAGTGAATAAGTTGACAGAAAGTATGTTGCCAAATTTCCTTTTCCGCCAAGGCTATTTTCCCTATTTCGTCAAGGCCCCATAAAGTGGAAAAGCACCGAATAAATTAAATTAAATGCTGACAGACGTTTGAATCCTGACGATAGAAATGTGATTTTTTTTCCAAATTTTCCTGAAAAACATAATTTAATCACAATCTTGTCTTCATTAATGATAGAAATAAAAGATAAATTCAAAGTAAAAAGAATATAGATTCAAAGTAGATTCAAATAAAAAGAAATCAATAATCCCTATCGGGATCCTTTTCAAATTTTTTCCCTTTTTTGTCACAAAAAAAACTGAGTAATTAGTTGCCATCATTACAGAAATGTCTTTTAAAATTAGAAAAAAATTAATATCTCGAAAACTAATTCCAATTTCAAAATTCTATTACCAGTTTTGACATCCGCGGATTTTTATGGACAATTGGTATTAATTTCACCATCAAGCGTTTAATATTTTATTAAAAATAGCCCTGAAACATAATCAGTCGTTTAATCAGTCGTTTCATAAAATCGTTTCATAAATTCGTTTCATAAAATCGTTTCACAAATTCGTTTCATTAGGATTTTATATATATAGGGTAGATATTACACAGTGCATATTGTATTATCATATTATACAATGAATTATAAATAGTTTTAGATGTGTAACTTATATTATAATTTTGTTCAATGAGTTCTGTATTTATTTCGCACTAGGTTTCATTGAGAACACTTCCAATCGTGAATTATAAATTTTAATCAAGTGAAAAACAATAAAATAGTGATTTTGTATATCAAATAACTTCAGGTAAATATTGCGAATTAAGTTGTTTTATTTGTATAGTTATGCTTTCAAGTTTCAAATTAAATTTGAAGTAATGTGTTCTTGTTCTGACCTTTGAGATTTGGAAATTGTTTTATATGCTGATCGATACGTATATTGCCAGGCATGGACGTAGGATGGATTTTGAACGTCAGAAGCAATTTAAAATATTTCACCCCTTCCTTCAGTGATTATATAGTTTTTTTTTTAAAAATATACTTTATGCCACAATTTACTGGCGCCCTAAAAGTTTAGCACCCAGGATAATTGCTCCCCATTAGAGTCCTGCATAGCGTCGGGCTCGTACCTGGTTGACTCTAAATATTTTCGTTGCGGGTTGGACCGGGGCGCGACATCTCGGAGGCCCCGGTTGAACTCGGGCAATTTTTCTTCGGGAAGGATTTCTGCTGCTCCGTTGAGGGCGGGGGGGGGGGGGAGTACTATGGAGTTATGGGAGGGAAGGAAAATTGCTCTTCTAGACCACTAATAGGCATAAAATCCGAAATCTTCCGAGGGGCACATGGGGAATTTACCTCCGGGCCACCTCTGAATTCAACATTGTCAGGTTAGGTTTTGATTCGGATTGACTCGATTTTTCCTGAACATTACACTCTGACCGCTCATTTTTTTTTTTTTTAATTCCTCTCGATTAATATTTTATCGATGTATGTCTTCTATTATTACATATTTCAAATCCTCTTGTATTTGAAATAATAACAATTGTGCTAACGTTTTTATTTCTTCTAGGACTTTTGTTTGCATTTAGCATCAGTTTGGTTTTATCATTTAATATCAATAACATCATTAATAAGTAGACTTCTTATGATTATTTTCTAGTAATTCATGCACTGTATTTATCAAGTCATTCAATTTTATCATATTGTACATTTGTTCGAAAAGTGACACAACTGAATAAATGGGATATTTGAGATATTAATAGGATAAAAGGACAAAAATATATATCAATCTAAGAGCACATTTCAATAAATAATGGAAAAAATATTTTATTTTTATTCCTGGAACCGTTTTTCAATTTTCCGAAAAATTTAATTTTTTGAGTTGACATTTTTCAAATAAGCATGCAATATGTTAAAAAAAAAAAGTATTAGTAAATAAACCAATATAAGGAGGCACAAAAAATTGAAAGTACCCTGGGCACAAAAACTTGCTAGTCGGGCCCTGTACAAAACTAGTCGTTGGGGGCCACCGTAATACTTACCCATCATGGATATGCATAATATAAAATATGAAAATAAAACATGTGTAATCTATTTATAAAATGAATTGCAATTCGAATAAAATCCTGGTTTGATGACGTCATAAACTTTAAATGCTCTATTACTGAATTGCGTAAAAGAAACATCCTTATAACTCCAAAATTGATAATCGTATTAACTAACGGTTTACTGCGTCGGATTATGCGTCTCTTTTCCAATTAAAATATATCTTTGAATTGAAATTTGATTGAAATACAAGATCATGAAAAATCGAAGAGTGTAGAAAATATGATTATAAATATCTCGGCAACTATTTATCTGATCGACTTCATTCTTTATGCAAAATTTATGTTTTTTATTGTCTTTTATATTCACTCCTTAAAATAAGCAATTTCAAAAATTTTTATGTACCTTTTATCAGAACGAATATTTCGAGAGTCCGAAAAAAATAGTTCCGGATGATCGAGGTTACTGAAATTCAATAAACTTCTATCCATTATATTATTACATACTAAGTTCATACCAAATTTCAAGCCTCTATCTCAATTTGTTTGGGAAATAGAGCGTTTACAAACACACACAGAGACACACATACAGACGGACGGCAAAAATTGTTTTCTAAAAATATGTTTTTCGGAATCTCCAGTGTCTAAAACGTGTAAATCCTTTTTTTTTCGATTTTTAAAACGATTACAAGACTTACCCTATATTACGTATGATGGGTAAGTAAAAAGAGAAAAGATTGGAGATGGGAGAGAAAGGAAAGAGTAATTTAGGATTTGTTTTTCGGAAGCGTTATTGCACTGGGCTCCGGAGCGCAGTGGGAGGGAAAGGAAAGAGTAATTTAGGATTCGTTTTTCGGAAACGTTATTGCACTGGGTTCCGGAGCGCAGTGTTTATGAGCTCCTGTGAATTCTGGCCAATATTTAAATATTTACTAAAAAAAGAGAAGTACCGGAGCTGGGCTCCGTCGCAAATTAAGTCCTGTTTAGGTGTTAGTTTACACATTCCCACTTAATCAGTGTCTGGAACGCCAGCCACATGTCCCGATTTTTCAAAGTAAACCTTCACATTTTTACAGATTCGTGCTATTTCTTTGTTTTTAGTTTTCAAAACACTCAAAATTATATATATATATATATATATATATATATATATAGGAGAGAGAGAGATATATGTAATATTTATAACACATGAGCGAACTCACTTTTCTTAAGAATTCTCACACAAATCTATGATTTATCTATCCACAAAGATAACACTCATTGTATTAAAAACAGTTATGTGCTACTTAATAAAATCAAGGCACTTACCAACGTCAACAATATTACCACATATGATTTTAAGGACTTTTACAACAATATTCTTTTGGCAGATTTACACTCTAATATTAATTCACTTTTTATAGAATATTTCTCATCATTACATTTACCTGATAACATCGATATTGTTAACTAATTTTTTACTTTTTCATAATTATATCTTCCAAAATAATGCTATTTTTCTTCAGACATTGGGAATTCCACAAGGCTCAGCTAGTTCCAGTATGCTTTCAGATTTATATCTCTATTTCTATGAAAGAAAGTATATTAACAATAATATTTTGCTCTATAGATATATATATATAGATGATATAATTATCTTTTCCCTTAATGATAATCATTCTATCTCTCTACCTGTAGCATACCCCTCCAATCTTGAACTTAGTACTACTCATTTAAATAAGTCTACTATTAATTTTATGGACATTAATATCTCTATTCCTTCTAATCACACTTTAACATTCAATATCTATGATAAACGTAATGATTTTTCCTACAATGTTATTAATTTTACTAACTTTCATTCATGTCTACATATTTCAGTTTACAGAAATATCTTTCTAAGCCACTGCAATCGTATTAAACGTTTATGCTCCTCTCATTTCAATTAGGTCTAATTTATTACATTTAAAACATACAGCTTTGTCTTACAATTATCTTCTTGCTTTTCTCTCTTAATGGATTAAACATTAATCTAATTTTACCAGTACAGGCATTAAATATGTATAAAAATTATAAAATTGAAAACAATATTAAGGAGAGAGGGCGTGGATGTGGATTGATAAAAAAAATATTAAAACTTATTTATTTTTTTAAAATTAACAAAAAAAAAAAAAAATCATAAAATAAAAAAAATTTCCCCCCAAAAATATTATAAAATAAAAAAAACCATTAAGGAGGGATGTGGCGGGACTTCTAAAAAAGCTACAAAATTTATTTAAAAAACGGGTTTTATGCATTTAATTATTTTATTTACATCACAAAATCATTTCTACAACATAAATAATACACTCTTCTTTTTCAATGTCTCCTCACACATTGCTAATTATTGTACTTGTCTTCCCATTTCATCTTTATTATATTTAAATTTTATTTACTTCCTTTAGTTTCCTCACATTTCAAATATTATTTGCTTTGTCAATATTTATTTTCTTTTGATTCTATTTTATCTTCAATTCATAATAGATGGCAGCACTAGCCTTATTATTTAACACTAGCCGCCACTGGCGACCAGTTTGGTCGCCCTTAAATGTATGTTAAGCATTGTAACAAATTATTTTTATTCATAATTTATTTTTTTCCTTAATCCTTCGCCAAACCGGAAAAATCTAATAGACAAATCAAGAACTTTTGCGATCGTGGTAGCATTTCGCATATTTTTTGTTGTTATGTATTTCATCTTTCTTGACAAAAACCGCTTAACCCACTTTATAATAAATTAATCATTGTGTGTGTGTTTTTAATATAAAATAAACTATTTCATAATAAAATAAAAGTATATGCTGTTTTAGTAATCTCTAATAGGTACCTGAAAATGGGATTTTCTCGCCAAAATGGCGCAAAACAAAAATTCCGCCAACCCTGGTGCGTCCGTGACAGCTGTTCCAATTTAAAATACATGACGTTCACATTTTTCTTTAAAATAGAAAATAGATAAATAAGAAATATTATCATAAATCAAAACATTTGATTTCAAAATTAAAATATCGTTTCTAATTAATACACACGAAAAATAAAAGCTGACAATTTGTTTCGAAATTTGATCCATTAAATATTATTACATGAGTTCAACCACGGAGTTCAACTTACATCAAGAAAAGATCCGAAGGAAGTTGAGTTGTATGGAACAGAATTATGGTAAACTTTGACTGTCTCACTGGTGCTGATTATTTTTTTTTTTACACCAGGCAGCAGTCCAAAAATTCATGGTTTAATATTTTAAACGTTCACAACGAATGAATCTTTTTTTTTTTTGTTGTTGCTTACTTTCATGGATAGAGAATTTGAACAGCGAACCTAATTGAAACTGAAGTTATTGCAGAATGTATACATAATTGAAGGTAAGTCATCTCTCAAATATTAATTTATTTTGAACGATCTTTCTAAAAATGTAACTTTTATGCAGTTTTATTAGAAAAAATAATTTTGAATAAAAATGGCTGCCTGGCATATGAAAAAGTGAAGCGGCATCCCGGAACTGTTGAGGACAGTGTCACATGACATACGGTTTTATTATATAGATGTCTACAATTTCAGCTTTTATTTATAATTTTCTGTGATAGATGGCAGCACTACACAATTTATTTTCTATTATCATTTTTCTCAGCAATGTTTGCGCAGAGATATTGCAGCCATTTTGAGTTAATGATATCTGGCTGATTGTCAAGTACTTACAATCTTATTCCACCTACAGTCAAATTTGTCTTTTTTGATGAGTCTTGCACATTATTTTATGATCTAATTACTATTTAAGTTGAATAATTGTTTATTTATCTAATTTCTATATAGGTTGCATATTTACTTATTTGAACCTCATGTAGGTTATTCATTTTCTTGTTTCATTTATATATGTTATTAGGGGCTTAATATTGTCGATAATACTGACAATATTTGATGAAATAACATATATTTACTATGGATATTCTTATAACGCCCTGCTGAAGATTCTATAAGATATTCATAGTTTTCCAATTTTGCTTTTTCATCCTATTCAGTATAATTCCTTCAGAGTCCATTGCATTGCTTTTTATAATATCTTATCCTTCGATTTTAGGGTTTCGTTCATCTCACGAACCCCTATTACTCCCGCTCCGTTGTCTGTCCGTCACAGAGCCGTTCTCAGAAACTATATAACTTACAGGCATGGAAATTTGTGTACTTATAGCTAAATACCTACTATGAAGCTCAAAATATTAAAATTTGATAAAATCGTATCATTTTAATATAGAGAGATAAAAAACCAAAATACTAATAGCATTTTCCTATTAAATATAAACATTTTTCGTTATAGCAGTTGCCAACAATTAAAAATCCACAATAAAATTCTTTCTACAATAATTAATTTTCTATTGAAAGATTTCCACGTGAAAAATGAAAATGAAATAAAAAGTTTCACCAATTGAAAAAGAAGATTAATTTGACGTCATATTGGTAATAAAACGGAAATTTTCAAAGATTTCTCAATAATACAAGGAGTATGAGTATGTGTATGTACAAAAAGCAGATTAATATCACGTCATTAGAGAATTAAAAAGAAAATTAATCTGACGTCATATTGGAAGTTTGAGGGATTTTTCAAATGTTTGAGAATAATGCAAAGCGAGTATCAATATGAATAATAGAGAATAGTAAATATATGAGTTTGAGTAACGTATTGAATCATGATAAAAACCCGATTATGGAAATATTCGCATATTTCAACATTTTGAAGGTGGCACAACATGTTTAATTTTATAATTATTATTTTTTTAAATATCGTATTTAGTACACATGGCAGATATTATTATGACAGAATATAATAGCGGGCTTTGCCCGCTATCCGGCCTGTTCAGATACTCGAAAAACGGAGTTTGTTATAAAGAGAGTTACATATGTTTTTAATTATCGGGGGTGAAACGTTTTCCTTAATGCATTTATTTTTCTTTTAATGTTACGTGAACGACGTCACGGGTAACAGCTAGTAAAGTATAAAACAACTAATCTTCCAGAATCTCTGGGCAAGGTTGTTATGATTTAAAAATTTGACTCTTAATTTATTCAGTATTTTAATATTTAACTTTAATTTATTCTTCAATTTAATTAAATTAATTAAGCTAAGTTTCATCTTTGTATTTTAAATCAAACATTCCTTTTTAATTGTTTACTTTTGGTGAATATAAATTAATTTCAGAATCTTTCCATTACATATGTTTTAGGATATTTATTCATTCAATTTAATTTACATTTTATTCACTTTGCAATATTAATTAAACTTCATTTCAAATTATCTAAAAACAAAATATTTATAACTTACTTTTTCTAACTTTTAAATAATATACAGTCTAAAATAAATTATTCTAAAATATAGTATATTTCCTTTTTAATAATATTGATTAAAAAATTGGTTAATTGTTAATTTTATTCTTTTCAGAAAGTTCAAGTTCATTTATTTTATTTCAGGCAAATTCTTTCAGAATAACGAACTTTTCCATATTTCATTTCATAATTTCTAAGTCCAATAATCATTTTTCAAAATTTCTTAATTTAAATATTTTACTTTCAAAAACATATCTGGTGGAAAGAAATTTTAATTTTATTTAGATTGCTAAAATTTCATTTGTTTTCATCCATTAGTTTGGCAATTATAGATTTTTAATGACTTTCGTTTATTCTGTTTTGAAGATCGTCGAGATTTGCGATCAGACGCCATTGATGGGTATTTAGATGTTTCAAGTAAACAAGAACCTTTCTTCCCGCGGATTTTGAACAAGGTCGTTTTGACAGCACTCCAAGGTCGCGATTGAATGTTCTGAATGCTATTTAATGCTGTTGCTAGGGTTGGAAGTGTCAGTGAAACGTTTGACTGCAACCTTGACTATGGTCTGTTGGGGCTTGTTCACTGACATTCAGACGGTTCGGATTTTTTCATTGGTTGTTCCGTAACCGCAGTCGAGTTTTACCTGAGTGGGAAAGTCTAGAGAGTATTCAGTTCTACAAAAAATTCGACGAGATGTAGTCATTTCTGTATATCGTTATGAGGGCTTTTGCCATCTCATAGGCGATAATAAGGATTCAAGATGGATATGTACGTCACAGTTATTAGCACTACAATACATTTAAATTTCCAATAATCCCTTTTAATAAAGTAAATAAATAAATAAGCCAAAATTAATTTCAAATTACTAAGGTTACTTCCGTTACCTCCTGATATTTGACATTTAAAAGTGATGAATATGGGAGACGCTGGATTCGGAGAAATGTCTTGACAACATCTTTATTTTATATGCCTCTGGCTTGATGTTATGGATGAATCAGCAATGTGATCTCCTTCAGGAGATGCTCTATCTACAATACTGATTAGTGTTCTTCAAATTCATCATGTTTGGTTGTTTGATTTGTGCTCGTCTGTGATGGTAATTACAGTTATAACCACCTCATTGATACTAATCTGCCTAGCTACGCGGTTCACTTACTAAAGCTTTTATTCTCCTTTCCTGAGTAATAACTTTTAAACTGTAGAATTCCAGTATCGTACTTAAAGAACTGTCGACGATGGCTAGAATATAGTAGTTTCCTCTGGACTGAGCCAGCAACAATATTGTCATATAATTTTATTATCTTCACTAAAATCTGTGATTCTCAGTTAGAGAGAAAGTAATATAGTATTGTGATAAAAAGTGAAAATTAATATTTGAAATAATTTATACCAAGGATTTAAGTCTACATTATTAGTGATTTTATAATCCATTTCATCCGTAATGCATTAATATTATTAGTAACGCTCATGTCTGTACATATGCAATTTAAGATCGTAGTGTTAATATTTTGAAGAGATTTATTTATTAATTATTGGTGCACTGATTTTCTAATGAATACCTATTAAACTTCATCTTGGTGAGTTTGTCTTTTTCTATTATTTATATTTATGTGTTTCAGCTATGTTTGAAGTAATGCAATAAGTTCTATTTCCTAATTTATATAAGTATATTTTAACTTAAGAATTAACTTTATGAATTTAACGTAATTTTAAACTTAACTTTTATGGCATCGCATTATGTGCTGCTACTTACGATCATGCCTATAATGGTGTTTGGGGAAAGTGTTGAATATATGTTTTGTCTAAATTTTTAGGTTTTCTGAATCACTCCGGTGCTAGTCGCTGGTGATTCACACTTTATTAATTTTTCCTTTTATATTCATCACGATCCTCAGATACCGTTATATTTATTGGCGCCGTGTACCAGTCACGATTTGGGTTGTGTTCCTATTTATTGGTGCCTTAGACGCAGTCTTCTTCTTGGGTTATCAATATTTATATTTTCATGCAATATTATGTGAATCTCATTTTTATTATGTTTTACTTCTCAAACTTCAATGATTATTATTGTGCCATTTCTGAAACTTATTTTATTTTATTGAAAGCAAACAGTAACATTATTTGAATTTGTCTAGTGGTTGCCGTTGTTAAAATATTTTTGTCTATGATAACAGATATTCAAAATACATTAATTGATTAATTGCAGATAAAATTAAATTTAGATAAAAATACTATTACTTTTGAAATAAGTTAAAAATTAATAAATTTATTCAGTAACGTAATTGAAAACGGTAATTTCAACTTAAATTTTCTTTAAGAGTAGATATGGTGATAAAAAATATTAACAATAATTTAAAAAGTATTATTTTCAAATTAAATTTATAATATAAAAGATGTAGATGGCAATGTTGGTAAAAATAAATTGGCTCTGATTATTGCTATTTTTAATGTGTTTGCAGGTAAATAATATGGTATGCATTTTTTTTATATATATGTATTTGGTAATTTCTAATACTGGCAATATTAAATTATTTATATTAAAATAATAAATATTATAAATTATTAAACATTTTATAATTGATTTAAAAGAAATCAAACTGATGAAATTTATTTTATTCATATAAAGTTTTAAATTTTAAGAAAATTTTTGATATAGCATCTAGGATGTTGGAAGTAATTGTATTGTGTGGAATATAAACTTATGCAATTTTATTTTCAATGTGTACATAAAAACTTTTTATAGATTATTAAGATTATCTGGTTTAAAATTTGAAATTATTTTTATTTATTTCATATGTGACTCAACTCATTTACAATAATTTTAAAAGTGCAATATTTAAAAAATTTTTAATTTGTTGACTCTCCATTAAAAGATTGATATGATTATATTCTTTAATAGATATTCTGCTACAGGAATTTTAAACAAAACTATATAAAGTCTAATAATATTTTTTTCTGTCAATTATTTCAACTGAATATTTTTAATTTTCAATAATCTCAATAATAATATAATAAAGTTAAATATATAAATGTTCTATTTCAGTGAAAATCAGGTTAGGTAGAATCTTCTGACAAATACTTAAGTCATATTATTTAAAATTAATTATTAAATCTTGGGGGAAAATGGCTTAAAATAATAATTTATTTGCAGAAGCGAAAAGTGGTTTTAATTTTACTTTGACTTTAAAATTCATAAATATTATTTATTAAACTCTAAATACTTCTTTGATTCATAAAAGTGATATTGTGAAATAAGATTTTCTTTAAAAAATATTTAAAATAAAGTACTATTTATATTTAATTTGAAAAATGGAATATAGATGTTTTCGGAAATTTTATTTGTTTACAAAGAGTTGTAGTAGGAGAATACACACAGAAGGGAAACTCAGCCTGGTATGGGAATTTATAAGGAGGATCCTAGATTCTTCCCCTCTGACAAATCCTTCACGGTAAATCCTTATGACTTAGAGTGAACATTATTAATTTTGAAATTCTGATAGATTTTTGTAACATTTTGGATATAAAATTACTAATTTAATTATTAAACAAATTTGATAAGATTACCTCATGACACCATTATTCCTTAGAATTGATTTTTTTTAACTATAGCAAGTTAAAATTATTCCTCCCTATTATTTTTCATATACTTAAGATATATATAGTTTTAAAATTACTAGGAAAGTGCTCTTGCATCTATTGCCACTATAAAGGCACAAGTCAATATTTATATTGTGAAAATCTAATTGTGTTAACCCTTGAGAGTTGTCATTAGTTTGAAATCTCAGGTGGCGAGAAATCCTGAAGCGTTTCTGTCGATCATATAGATTAAATTTAATTTCCTACTTTTGCTTTTGTTTTGTGCTGTCTGGTAAAATTGAAACAATAATTTGTTCCGGATAACATAGGATCCGCACAACATGAGAATGCGCCTCATTGGACCTATTTGTTTTCGGATGATGGTACAGAACTTCAGTGAAAATTTTGATTTTTTTTTTCTAAATTCATTTGCTATAGTTCAACTTTACCTTTTCATACTTTAAAATCCTCTATTTGTACAATATATTTTATTTTTTTTAGGTGTCATAGAGATTTTGATTTCGCTGGGGAATAATGTTTAAATTTACTTGTAAATAAAATTCATCATTATGTATATAGAAATGAGTACAGCTCATAATTCCTAAAGGAAAATTAATATGATGAGAAAATTTTTTTTGAGACTGGAGAAATGTGATGAAGGATAAATTGTAAATAAAAATAAATGAAAAATCAATCAAAATTGATGTATAAAGAAATATATCAAAAATAATGATTGATAGATGAAAAATAATATAAAATGTCATGAGATTTCAAAATTTTTTCCTTTCCCTCAGGCTGTTATACATAGTAATATTATGATCCGACAGTATCTATCAAATTGAGGCGAATTGTATTTTTTTTTAAGATTCTTGTGAGTTTAGCTAAATTTGGAGACCAATAGCTGTGCGCAGGCTACTCTAATTTTGGGTATAACAAACAGTTTCTTCCTTTTACAGTGTGCACACTTTAATAAATTGTGGATGGCTAATGTATCCAAGAGATACAAATTTAATCATGACTTGTTTTCCGCCATTGTTGGTAAATACTATGCTGAGAATCGGTAAGTTCCTTTACCACACGAGCAATAGGCGAAGTGTATGAACCATTAAGATATGGTAGTCTCAATGTTTTTCGGCTTTTATTATCCTCAGCAAATCATTTTACTTTTTAGAAATTCAATTAATTTTACCTATTTCAAAATTTTATAAATCTGCATTTCTACAACTGATTTTCTTTAATAAAATTCCTTTTTACATAACATTACTGATATATTTTGCGTAGGATTTTGGGTTATTAGGGATATTGTTGATTGGCCGAACAGTATCTTTGGTGATTTGGAGTGTGTGCAAAATTTGGGAGCTCTAAAATGTTTATTTATTCATTTAAGAAATTTTATAGTTTATTTAAAAATCATTGAACAACAATGATTCACAATATTAATTATTTATGTAAAATTTATTTTTATTACTTTTAATTGCAATCTTGGAGAGTCATATTCATTTTTTTTTCCATAGTCACATATATCTCACTAACTTCTTAGTACACATACCTTGTATTTGTGTTGCAATATAAAATTTATTCTTAAATTGTTTTTATTTTCTTACTATTTTATATTTATTACTCACAACTGTTTGATTCTCATACCTTCAATTGTGATAACATCTGTACTTTTTCATACATATATATACTTACAAGTCACTTGCAGTATCTCTGAATTGGTTTATGTATATAATGCTTCTCGGATTTTTATCACTTCAATATGTTGTATTTTGTTAACGGTATAGTTTTATTATTTGTTTGTATATTCTGCAAAAGTTAGATGAATTTTTTAAATGTGCAATAGATATTTTCTAGAAAGTTTGTATATTACTTATATTTTTCAGAAGGTAAATGTCATACTTTAGTGTTTTCAGGTGATTGTTTTGTAATGTTATTATTTCATTTTGCTCTGGTTCGGTTCAGTGTGTCTTATTCAAAATTTTTAAAAATTTTCAACCCTTTGGCAAAAAATTTTTTTTTACTCTTTTTTTTTTCCATTTTCTGGAGGTAAAATGTTATGATTTAAAAATTTGACTCTTAATTTATTCAGTATTTTAATATTTAACTTTAATTTATTCTTCAATTTAATTAAATTAATTAAGCTAAGTTTCATCTTTGTATTTTAAATCAAACATTCCTTTTTAATTGTTTACTTTTGGTGAATATAAATTAATTTCAGAATCTTTCCATTACATATGTTTTAGGATATTTATTCATTCAATTTAATTTACATTTTATTCACTTTGCAATATTAATTAAACTTCATTTCAAATTATCTAAAAACAAAATATTTATAACTTACTTTTTCTAACTTTTAAATAATATACAGTCTAAAATAAATTATTCTAAAATATAGTATATTTCCTTTTTAATAATATTGATTAAAAAATTGGTTAATTGTTAATTTTATTCTTTTCAGAAAGTTCAAGTTCATTTATTTTATTTCAGGCAAATTCTTTCAGAATAACGAACTTTTCCATATTTCATTTCATAATTTCTAAGTCCAATAATCATTTTTCAAAATTTCTTAATTTAAATATTTTACTTTCAAAAACATATCTGGTGGAAAGAAATTTTAATTTTATTTAGATTGCTAAAATTTCATTTGTTTTCATCCATTAGTTTGGCAATTATAGATTTTTAATGACTTTCGTTTATTCTGTTTTGAAGATCGTCGAGATTTGCGATCAGACGCCATTGATGGGTATTTAGATGTTTCAAGTAAACAAGAACCTTTCTTCCCGCGGATTTTGAACAAGGTCGTTTTGACAGCACTCCAAGGTCGCGATTGAATGTTCTGAATGCTATTTAATGCTGTTGCTAGGGTTGGAAGTGTCAGTGAAACGTTTGACTGCAACCTTGACTATGGTCTGTTGGGGCTTGTTCACTGACATTCAGACGGTTCGGATTTTTTCATTGGTTGTTCCGTAACCGCAGTCGAGTTTTACCTGAGTGGGAAAGTCTAGAGAGTATTCAGTTCTACAAAAAATTCGACGAGATGTAGTCATTTCTGTATATCGTTATGAGGGCTTTTGCCATCTCATAGGCGATAATAAGGATTCAAGATGGATATGTACGTCACAGTTATTAGCACTACAATACATTTAAATTTCCAATAATCCCTTTTAATAAAGTAAATAAATAAATAAGCCAAAATTAATTTCAAATTACTAAGGTTACTTCCGTTACCTCCTGATATTTGACATTTAAAAGTGATGAATATGGGAGACGCTGGATTCGGAGAAATGTCTTGACAACATCTTTATTTTATATGCCTCTGGCTTGATGTTATGGATGAATCAGCAATGTGATCTCCTTCAGGAGATGCTCTATCTACAATACTGATTAGTGTTCTTCAAATTCATCATGTTTGGTTGTTTGATTTGTGCTCGTCTGTGATGGTAATTACAGTTATAACCACCTCATTGATACTAATCTGCCTAGCTACGCGGTTCACTTACTAAAGCTTTTATTCTCCTTTCCTGAGTAATAACTTTTAAACTGTAGAATTCCAGTATCGTACTTAAAGAACTGTCGACGATGGCTAGAATATAGTAGTTTCCTCTGGACTGAGCCAGCAACAATATTGTCATATAATTTTATTATCTTCACTAAAATCTGTGATTCTCAGTTAGAGAGAAAGTAATATAGTATTGTGATAAAAAGTGAAAATTAATATTTGAAATAATTTATACCAAGGATTTAAGTCTACATTATTAGTGATTTTATAATCCATTTCATCCGTAATGCATTAATATTATTAGTAACGCTCATGTCTGTACATATGCAATTTAAGATCGTAGTGTTAATATTTTGAAGAGATTTATTTATTAATTATTGGTGCACTGATTTTCTAATAAATACCTATTAAACTTCATCTTGGTGAGTTTGTCTTTTTCTATTATTTATATTTATGTGTTTCAGCTATGTTTGAAGTAATGCAATAAGTTCTATTTCCTAATTTATATAAGTATATTTTAACTTAAGAATTAACTTTATGAATTTAACGTAATTTTAAACTTAACTTTTATGGCATCGCATTATGTGCTGCTACTTACGATCATGCCTATAATGGTGTTTGGGGAAAGTGTTGAATATATGTTTTGTCTAAATTTTTAGGTTTTCTGAATCACTCCGGTGCTAGTCGCTGGTGATTCACACTTTATTAATTTTTCCTTTTATATTCATCACGATCCTCAGATACCGTTATATTTATTGGCGCCGTGTACCAGTCACGATTTGGGTTGTGTTCCTATTTATTGGTGCCTTAGACGCAGTCTTCTTCTTGGGTTATCAATATTTATATTTTCATGCAATATTATGTGAATCTCATTTTTATTATGTTTTACTTCTCAAACTTCAATGATTATTATTGTGCCATTTCTGAAACTTATTTTATTTTATTGAAAGCAAACAGTAACATTATTTGAATTTGTCTAGTGGTTGCCGTTGTTAAAATATTTTTGTCTATGATAACAGATATTCAAAATACATTAATTGATTAATTGCAGATAAAATTAAATTTAGATAAAAATACTATTACTTTTGAAATAAGTTAAAAATTAATAAATTTATTCAGTAACGTAATTGAAAACGGTAATTTCAACTTAAATTTTCTTTAAGAGTAGATATGGTGATAAAAAATATTAACAATAATTTAAAAAGTATTATTTTCAAATTAAATTTATAATATAAAAGATGTAGATGGCAATGTTGGTAAAAATAAATTGGCTCTGATTATTGCTATTTTTAATGTGTTTGCAGGTAAATAATATGGTATGCATTTTTTTTATATATATGTATTTGGTAATTTCTAATACTGGCAATATTAAATTATTTATATTAAAATAATAAATATTATAAATTATTAAACATTTTATAATTGATTTAAAAGAAATCAAACTGATGAAATTTATTTTATTCATATAAAGTTTTAAATTTTAAGAAAATTTTTGATATAGCATCTAGGATGTTGGAAGTAATTGTATTGTGTGGAATATAAACTTATGCAATTTTATTTTCAATGTGTACATAAAAACTTTTTATAGATTATTAAGATTATCTGGTTTAAAATTTGAAATTATTTTTATTTATTTCATATGTGACTCAACTCATTTACAATAATTTTAAAAGTGCAATATTTAAAAAATTTTTAATTTGTTGACTCTCCATTAAAAGATTGATATGATTATATTCTTTAATAGATATTCTGCTACAGGAATTTTAAACAAAACTATATAAAGTCTAATAATATTTTTTTCTGTCAATTATTTCAACTGAATATTTTTAATTTTCAATAATCTCAATAATAATATAATAAAGTTAAATATATAAATGTTCTATTTCAGTGAAAATCAGGTTAGGTAGAATCTTCTGACAAATACTTAAGTCATATTATTTAAAATTAATTATTAAATCTTGGGGGAAAATGGCTTAAAATAATAATTTATTTGCAGAAGCGAAAAGTGGTTTTAATTTTACTTTGACTTTAAAATTCATAAATATTATTTATTAAACTCTAAATACTTCTTTGATTCATAAAAGTGATATTGTGAAATAAGATTTTCTTTAAAAAATATTTAAAATAAAGTACTATTTATATTTAATTTGAAAAATGGAATATAGATGTTTTCGGAAATTTTATTTGTTTACAAAGAGTTGTAGTAGGAGAATACACACAGAAGGGAAACTCAGCCTGGTATGGGAATTTATAAGGAGGATCCTAGATTCTTCCCCTCTGACAAATCCTTCACGGTAAATCCTTATGACTTAGAGTGAACATTATTAATTTTGAAATTCTGATAGATTTTTGTAACATTTTGGATATAAAATTACTAATTTAATTATTAAACAAATTTGATAAGATTACCTCATGACACCATTATTCCTTAGAATTGATTTTTTTTAACTATAGCAAGTTAAAATTATTCCTCCCTATTATTTTTCATATACTTAAGATATATATAGTTTTAAAATTACTAGGAAAGTGCTCTTGCATCTATTGCCACTATAAAGGCACAAGTCAATATTTATATTGTGAAAATCTAATTGTGTTAACCCTTGAGAGTTGTCATTAGTTTGAAATCTCAGGTGGCGAGAAATCCTGAAGCGTTTCTGTCGATCATATAGATTAAATTTAATTTCCTACTTTTGCTTTTGTTTTGTGCTGTCTGGTAAAATTGAAACAATAATTTGTTCCGGATAACATAGGATCCGCACAACATGAGAATGCGCCTCATTGGACCTATTTGTTTTCGGATGATGGTACAGAACTTCAGTGAAAATTTTGATTTTTTTTTTCTAAATTCATTTGCTATAGTTCAACTTTACCTTTTCATACTTTAAAATCCTCTATTTGTACAATATATTTTATTTTTTTTAGGTGTCATAGAGATTTTGATTTCGCTGGGGAATAATGTTTAAATTTACTTGTAAATAAAATTCATCATTATGTATATAGAAATGAGTACAGCTCATAATTCCTAAAGGAAAATTAATATGATGAGAAAATTTTTTTTGAGACTGGAGAAATGTGATGAAGGATAAATTGTAAATAAAAATAAATGAAAAATCAATCAAAATTGATGTATAAAGAAATATATCAAAAATAATGATTGATAGATGAAAAATAATATAAAATGTCATGAGATTTCAAAATTTTTTCCTTTCCCTCAGGCTGTTATACATAGTAATATTATGATCCGACAGTATCTATCAAATTGAGGCGAATTGTATTTTTTTTAAAGATTCTTGTGAGTTTAGCTAAATTTGGAGACCAATAGCTGTGCGCAGGCTACTCTAATTTTGGGTATAACAAACAGTTTCTTCCTTTTACAGTGTGCACACTTTAATAAATTGTGGATGGCTAATGTATCCAAGAGATACAAATTTAATCATGACTTGTTTTCCGCCATTGTTGGTAAATACTATGCTGAGAATCGGTAAGTTCCTTTACCACACGAGCAATAGGCGAAGTGCATGAACCATTAAGATATGGTAGTCTCAATGTTTTTCGGCTTTTATTATCCTCAGCAAATCATTTTACTTTTTAGAAATTCAATTAATTTTACCTATTTCAAAATTTTATAAATCTGCATTTCTACAACTGATTTTCTTTAATAAAATTCCTTTTTACATAACATTACTGATATATTTTGCGTAGGATTTTGGGTTATTAGGGATATTGTTGATTGGCCGAACAGTATCTTTGGTGATTTGGAGTGTGTGCAAAATTTGGGAGCTCTAAAATGTTTATTTATTCATTTAAGAAATTTTATAGTTTATTTAAAAATCATTGAACAACAATGATTCACAATATTAATTATTTATGTAAAATTTATTTTTATTACTTTTAATTGCAATCTTGGAGAGTCATATTCATTTTTTTTTCCATAGTCACATATATCTCACTAACTTCTTAGTACACATACCTTGTATTTGTGTTGCAATATAAAATTTATTCTTAAATTGTTTTTATTTTCTTACTATTTTATATTTATTACTCACAACTGTTTGATTCTCATACCTTCAATTGTGATAACATCTGTACTTTTTCATACATATATATACTTACAAGTCACTTGCAGTATCTCTGAATTGGTTTATGTATATAATGCTTCTCGGATTTTTATCACTTCAATATGTTGTATTTTGTTAACGGTATAGTTTTATTATTTGTTTGTATATTCTGCAAAAGTTAGATGAATTTTTTAAATGTGCAATAGATATTTTCTAGAAAGTTTGTATATTACTTATATTTTTCAGAAGGTAAATGTCATACTTTAGTGTTTTCAGGTGATTGTTTTGTAATGTTATTATTTCATTTTGCTCTGGTTCGGTTCAGTGTGTCTTATTCAAAATTTTTAAAAATTTTCAACCCTTTGGCAAAAAATTTTTTTTTACTCTTTTTTTTTTCCATTTTCTGGAGGTAAAATGTTATGATTTAAAAATTTGACTCTTAATTTATTCAGTATTTTAATATTTAACTTTAATTTATTCTTCAATTTAATTAAATTAATTAAGCTAAGTTTCATCTTTGTATTTTAAATCAAACATTCCTTTTTAATTGTTTACTTTTGGTGAATATAAATTAATTTCAGAATCTTTCCATTACATATGTTTTAGGATATTTATTCATTCAATTTAATTTACATTTTATTCACTTTGCAATATTAATTAAACTTCATTTCAAATTATCTAAAAACAAAATATTTATAACTTACTTTTTCTAACTTTTAAATAATATACAGTCTAAAATAAATTATTCTAAAATATAGTATATTTCCTTTTTAATAATATTGATTAAAAAATTGGTTAATTGTTAATTTTATTCTTTTCAGAAAGTTCAAGTTCATTTATTTTATTTCAGGCAAATTCTTTCAGAATAACGAACTTTTCCATATTTCATTTCATAATTTCTAAGTCCAATAATCATTTTTCAAAATTTCTTAATTTAAATATTTTACTTTCAAAAACATATCTGGTGGAAAGAAATTTTAATTTTATTTAGATTGCTAAAATTTCATTTGTTTTCATCCATTAGTTTGGCAATTATAGATTTTTAATGACTTTCGTTTATTCTGTTTTGAAGATCGTCGAGATTTGCGATCAGACGCCATTGATGGGTATTTAGATGTTTCAAGTAAACAAGAACCTTTCTTCCCGCGGATTTTGAACAAGGTCGTTTTGACAGCACTCCAAGGTCGCGATTGAATGTTCTGAATGCTATTTAATGCTGTTGCTAGGGTTGGAAGTGTCAGTGAAACGTTTGACTGCAACCTTGACTATGGTCTGTTGGGGCTTGTTCACTGACATTCAGACGGTTCGGATTTTTTCATTGGTTGTTCCGTAACCGCAGTCGAGTTTTACCTGAGTGGGAAAGTCTAGAGAGTATTCAGTTCTACAAAAAATTCGACGAGATGTAGTCATTTCTGTATATCGTTATGAGGGCTTTTGCCATCTCATAGGCGATAATAAGGATTCAAGATGGATATGTACGTCACAGTTATTAGCACTACAATACATTTAAATTTCCAATAATCCCTTTTAATAAAGTAAATAAATAAATAAGCCAAAATTAATTTCAAATTACTAAGGTTACTTCCGTTACCTCCTGATATTTGACATTTAAAAGTGATGAATATGGGAGACGCTGGATTCGGAGAAATGTCTTGACAACATCTTTATTTTATATGCCTCTGGCTTGATGTTATGGATGAATCAGCAATGTGATCTCCTTCAGGAGATGCTCTATCTACAATACTGATTAGTGTTCTTCAAATTCATCATGTTTGGTTGTTTGATTTGTGCTCGTCTGTGATGGTAATTACAGTTATAACCACCTCATTGATACTAATCTGCCTAGCTACGCGGTTCACTTACTAAAGCTTTTATTCTCCTTTCCTGAGTAATAACTTTTAAACTGTAGAATTCCAGTATCGTACTTAAAGAACTGTCGACGATGGCTAGAATATAGTAGTTTCCTCTGGACTGAGCCAGCAACAATATTGTCATATAATTTTATTATCTTCACTAAAATCTGTGATTCTCAGTTAGAGAGAAAGTAATATAGTATTGTGATAAAAAGTGAAAATTAATATTTGAAATAATTTATACCAAGGATTTAAGTCTACATTATTAGTGATTTTATAATCCATTTCATCCGTAATGCATTAATATTATTAGTAACGCTCATGTCTGTACATATGCAATTTAAGATCGTAGTGTTAATATTTTGAAGAGATTTATTTATTAATTATTGGTGCACTGATTTTCTAATAAATACCTATTAAACTTCATCTTGGTGAGTTTGTCTTTTTCTATTATTTATATTTATGTGTTTCAGCTATGTTTGAAGTAATGCAATAAGTTCTATTTCCTAATTTATATAAGTATATTTTAACTTAAGAATTAACTTTATGAATTTAACGTAATTTTAAACTTAACTTTTATGGCATCGCATTATGTGCTGCTACTTACGATCATGCCTATAATGGTGTTTGGGGAAAGTGTTGAATATATGTTTTGTCTAAATTTTTAGGTTTTCTGAATCACTCCGGTGCTAGTCGCTGGTGATTCACACTTTATTAATTTTTCCTTTTATATTCATCACGATCCTCAGATACCGTTATAAAGGTTAACTCCAAACATGGGCGTTTGCTGGCGACAATATAGTTTAAAATCAATGTAGATACTTCTAAAGAACTGTCACCAAAAGTTTCACTTTCTAAAATACGCAATTTGGTAGTAGGACCTGGATTACAGAGGATTACACAATAGGTTTAAATATCTATTTTATATAAACTATATTTTTTTTAATATCGCATTTAGTCCACATGACAGATATTATTATGACAGAGTATAATAGCGGGCTTCGCCCGCTATCGGACTGGTTCAGATATATTCGAAAACACGAGAAAAATAGATCAGTACATTTTTACTTTATAAAAAACATGACTTTTTTTGGAAAATGAAATTTATTTGGATTTATTAAGGAAAGGATAAAGTGTTTAGAGAAAGGTATATTAAACGAAACCCTTTGTGCGATCTTCGATCACACTTACCCACTTATTCACATGTGTTTTCATTTTTAAATATATATATGAAAGGATAAAAGCTAAACCCCTTTTTAAAATGCAAAATCCCTTTTTGCCCCTTTTAAAATTTTAAATTACCGTTTTAAAAAATAGAAATTTAAATCAAAACTTTTTAAATGCTTTAATAATTGTGTTTCAATTGATTGAAATTCGCGTTGCCCCTGTTAAATTAGTTTTCCTGCATCGCATCTTATAACTTTCAGAGATCGTTTTCTGACTCTTCATAAGAATATTTGTGCTGACGCTAACGCGATTTTAAAGTCTTGCTGCATCCTATCGGCCGATGGAGCCAACGCCTTTATTCCGCACAATCAATCACTCAGCTCGCGGCCAATTAAAATTAAAAATACGCCTCTTTTGACTTCGACGACCTCTAGCAGAAATAATGCAAAACCTTCATATTTATACCATTGCACTGCTATCAGGAGCGAACTTTTTACGATTTCCCTCATCTAAACAAATCCACGCCAATCTGCTCTCTCGGAATTGCCTCGCGATGGACGAACCTTCGATGTCCAGACAGACTTAAAAAGCAGCTCTCACGCCAATATGGGCCTGGTTTAAAAGGAATCATGTAAGAAAAAGAAATAAACCAGGTTCCGTAATAAACTGAGTCTTCATTTAAACAGAAATACATTCACTCGGAATTTAACCGAATCCCGCTTACGGCCCAGGACTACACGAACATGCAAGGGAATCAGAATGAGCGCTTTGACGTACGGAGCCGCCATCAGTCCGCGCAGCCACCGGCCCGGCCCGGCGCCCAACCACCGACGGAGTCCCGCTTCGTTTCAGAAGTCGAGTAGGACAGTTCATCTCAACGGGAAATCCCAAAAAACTAAAAATTCACGTAATCTCTAAGCCCGTCAATTCCAGCGAATACCTCCGTGAAAAATTCTTACAGCATACGGTGAAAAACTTACGGAATTTATCCCAAGAACTCAAAAGTACTTAATCTCCCTTCGTCAAAAGGAAAGTGAATCATTAACTTTTCTCTTCATTCTCAATCTTGTGCAGTATTTCATTCTGCCGGCAAGAATCGAAGTGTTTTATCAGCAGGAAGAAAAGTAGGTCAACTACACAGCTGTTTTCAATTTTCAAGAGCGCGCCGATAAAGAAATGAACTCAAGTGACCTATTAAGCGCCAGATGTTTGAGTTTTGGTTTGTGGACTATAGAGAAAAGGAAAGAAAATAAATCATTTGGTTAATGATCAGAGAAATCTTTCTGCGAAAGTTATTTTTTTTTTTTTATTATTGTTTCGCGTCGTGGTGGTGAAATGAAAGTAAAAGCTATTTTATTTTTATTTTTTTTTTGTTGTGTCCGGTGTGTTGTGTTTTATTTTGGATTTATTTAAAGTAAAGGTTACAGGTATGTAATATAGTTTTGATATTAACCTTAACGAAGAAAATTTTTTTTAAAGATCTTTTTAGTGAGAGGCATTGGTTCTCAAACTTTTATTTTTGAATGCTTTTTGATTTATTAGATAACAAGCACTGAAGAATTTTTTTTTCTTTTTTACAATTTCGGTTGTTGTAAAAGGACTGCCAAGTAATCTTTTAAAGAAATATTGTTTTTATTATTAGAAGTATAAACAAGTGGTTCTCAAACTTTTTATTTAATTTTTTATGCATGCCAAAAATAAATTAAAGATGATTATGTTTATTATGCTATTATTTGTGTGAAAATTTTAATTATTTTTAAGTCAGCTATTTAAGTTCAAATATATAATTGTTTATGTATTGTGTTTAACGTAATTTTAAAGAGATGAAAAGGTAAGAATGGTGATTTTTATGAAAGTTCTTTAGTTGTGTTGAACTGATAATTACGATTTTAATGAAAAAATAACATTAAATAAACCTCATATTAAAATCATTTTTCTAGACAGTTTGAAAATATTTTAACAGAAGTGAAAATTTTATTAGTATTATATTATTATAATATTTTTATTATTAGGTGTTAAACTTTTTAAAGGTGATTTATATGCAACGTACTTTATAGTTAGTGAGGTTATTTAAATTTTTATTGAATTCAAGTTATTGAAAAAAAAATATTAAGGTGGATTTTAATTTTAAAAAGATGATTTTAACAGATTTTTACAGATATAGTGTTACAAATTTTAAATAGTTTGAAAGATTTTTTCATTTTTATTCTTATGTGCTTTAATGGTGTATTATATTTCTGTGTAATTCGGTGATATTTTGTATTTATATCCATCATGAGTAGCCCAACCCCTCCCAAAGAAGTAGAGGATTTAACAGACAAATCAGGTGACCCCGAAAAAGAAAAAAATCAAATTTCGAGCAAAGATGATAATCCCGTTAATAATCCTGAAGAGAAAAATAATCAGAAGTCTAGTCAGGAATCTGGAGGTGCACCAGAGACATCTGGTGTAACAATGTTAGGTGGACAGACCCTGTCAGCTCAAGCTGGGTCTGCTCACACTTCAGTATCCGCCAACCCAAAAACGTCAGTAGACCCCGATATCGTTGCGTTTTCTCCGCAAGATGGAATGTCTTGGATACCATGGTTAGCCTATTTCGAGAGTGTCTGTATAGGACAGGGAAAAGAAGAGTGCTGGAAAATTAGGCACATACAGAAATATTTAAAGGACAGTGCACTTACGTTGTACATTAATAATTGTCTAAATGTACTTCATTGGTCCGAATTTGTCACTTTGTTTAATGAACACTACGAAATTCCCGATACCCTTTCTCTCACTGATTTTTCACGTATTAGATATAAAGTTGGAGAGGACTTGAATGACTATTATCAAAAAAAGACTAAAGTAGGCCGAACCTTAGGTTTAGAGCAGTAACTTATCCTGGAAGGGTTAACGGAGGGCTTGCCATTAGAAATGCAGAAGTTAGTTATTGCAGGCAACCCTTCAACTACACATTCATGGCGTGAATTAGTTTTCAGAATTAGCAAACTGCAACTGGACAGAAAGGGAAATGAGAGCAAATTTGAAGCAAGCCCCCAAAACCCCAATCAGTATCGACAATGGCGACCAAGCCGACCTCCATATGAGAATGGACAGAATTTTAACAGGCAGTGGAACTACAGAGTTCCCTATCAAACACACCCCATTCGACCTTTTCCATCAAATCAAGCAAGAAATCCCCAAAATACGTTTAGACCGACTTCAAATGTTCCACCACGACCTAATGTACACCACCAGACCACTTTGCCGCCCTCTCCATGCAAAGTTTGTCTTAATATCGGAATACCAAATGCGTATCATTGGGTGGGAAACTGCCCTTTTCGACAACAAGTGTTAGCAGTACCAACCCCTAGTCACAATATGACTTTGCCGAACCCCAACCAAGATCATAGCGCTAATGAGTCATCCCAAAATACATCTAGTAATCAATGACGATTTCTTATGTCCGGACATATACAAAAAGAAAAAGCTAGCTATAAAAAATCAAATAGAGATTGTCATAAAGTTACTTATGTAAAAAATGAAGACTCACTACCTTGTTTGATCGATACTGGGAGTTCGATTAGTGTTATTCCTTGTCACTTAGCCCATAAACTTAACCTAAAAATATGTAAAGTTCAGCAGAGTATACCAGTCACCCAAACACAAGGTGTTCTTGCTTTGAAAGAAAAATGCCTTGTTAGTTTGCAATTAGGACGTATCTCTAAGAGAATTGAACTTTTTATAATTAACAATCAGTTACCTTATGCTTTGATTGGGCTATCCCATTGTAAACTATTTAGATTAAATATTGACTGTGTTAAAATGCAAATAACTCAAGATAATAAGAAAGTACCTCTCATGGACCATATTTCATCAAATGCATCTCACCATACTTTACATTTATCAGAAGTATATACTAACCAGCCAGCAATTGAAAATGCAGAGATATTCGAAGAAAATTTTGAGCCGGAGTTGTTCGAGACCACTGACCATGTGCAAAATGTTCAGTCTGTCAGAGAACAATTACCTGCTCTTCTAGCCAAATATGTCTGTATTTTCGCCAAAGATAAATATGATATAGGCTGTGTAAACATGGAACCCCAGAGAATACAGTTAACATCAGATCTCCCCGTTTCTTTAAGAGCATATCGCACTTCCCCTAAGGAAGAAGAGGAAATTAAAGAACAAATTCAAAATTTATTGCGAGCCGGTATCATTAAAGAAAGCTATTCCCCTTATTCATCACCCGTAACTTTGGTGTATAAACGTGAAGAAGGGAAGAAAACCCGGTTATGTATTGACTTCAGAAAATTAAATGCCATTACAAAAACAGATGCAGAACCCTTACCTCGAATCGACACCCTGTTAGATAAATTGGCGCATGCTAAAATTTTTTCCACTCTTGACTTAGCTAGTGGATATTGGCACATTCCTATCCACCCTCGAGACACTGAGAAGCTGGCATTTGCCACCACCTTTGGATTATATGAGTGGAATCGTTTACCGTTTGGATGGAAAAACTCACCTGCTTGGTTTAACCGTACCCTCCGTAGAATTTTTAATAAATACAAAATTGACTTTGCCTGTAGTTACTTTGATGATGTTATTGTATTCTCCCAAAATGAAGAGGAACATTTATGTCATTTAGAGACATTATTTAATATATGTGTTCAAGAAAACCTTAAACTCAAATTGTCAAAGTGTAATTTTGTGAAATCCAAAATTAATTTTCTAGGATATGAAGTCTCGAACGGTTGTATCACACCTGACAACCCTAATATAGAGACGATTAAGAAATTAACACCACCAACGAATGTAAAAGAATTACAACGTTTTTTGGGATCTATAAATGTTTATCACAAATTTATTCCAAAGTATGCTAACATTCGATACCCTCTCAACAATTTGTTGAAGAAAAATGTCCCTTATGTGTGGGACCAAAATTGTCAAAATTCTTTTGAAAAATTAAAAAATGCTTTAATTGAAAAACCAATCTTAAAGTTGTTTGATCCCAAAACACCTTGTCATTTGTTTGTAGACGCATCAAGTCATGGAGTGGGATGTGTAGTGAAACAAGTTGATGAAAAAGGAACATTACATCCTATAGCATATCACTCTAGAAATCTTCGCGATTATGAAAAAAATTATACAATTACTGAGTTAGAATGTTTGGCGATTGTGGATGCTTTGGATAAATTTTATCATTATTTACACGGTCAAAAATTTGTCATACATACAGATCATGCGGCACTTACCTGGCTCAAAAGTGTTAAAAATTTAAGAGGACGTCTTTTCCGCTGGTCCCTAAAACTTAGTATGTTTGACTATGAAATTAAATACCAGAAAGGCTCCACTAATGTTGAAGCTGATATGCTATCTAGACAACCTGTTTCAGAAAATTTACCCCATATTATACATCTCCTTGACTTGAATGAAGTAAGAGACAATCAGAAGAAAGAAAATGTAACAATTGATGGTAAAAAGTACACTGAGATAAATGATGTTGTTGTTATTAAAAAGAAAGGTTTGTATAAGATTGTGGTCCCCATGTCTTTACGTTTACCCCTATTAGAAAAAACCCACACACAATTTGGCCACCCTGGAATTTATAAAATGATAAATTTAATCTCTCCGCAATATTATTGGCCTAACTTTAATCAGGACATTGAAAATTTTGTAAAACACTGCCACACTTGTCAGATAAACAAAAAATGTAGACAAAAAAGATTTGGCTTATTGCAATTAATGCCCCCAACAGAGATACCTTTTGAATGTTTGGCAGTAGACTCTGTTGGCGGATTTAATTATTACAATTCTACAAAAAAATATTTGCATTTAGTCGTTGACCATGCAACTCGCTATGTGTGGGGTTTTCCGTCAAAAAGTGTAACTACCGAAACTTATACAAACATTTTGAAACAATTATTTCAAATACAAGTACCAGATAGATTGTTAACCGACAGAAATGGAGCATTTACGGCTTCCAGGTTTAGGAGATTTCTTCGTAATTACAATATAAAACACAGATTGACGAGCAGCCATCACCCGGAAACGAATGGGAAAATTGAACGACTAAATCAGACTATTGTCACTAGATTAAAATGTAAAGTCAATTCCACATCCAAGAAAATACCCTGGACTAAGCTTTTAGATGAAGTCTTATATGAATATAATAACACCCCACATTCTGTAACCCAATTCACCCCTAGCTATTTATTTTTAGGAAATTTACCATATGATCACCCTTTACCAAATAATAGTTACTATCCCCCTGTGGAAGAAGCTAGAAAATTGGCTAAAGAGAGAACAATTGCTTACCATAAAAAGAATAAAGTCCGTTATGATGCTCGTTTCCTTCCTGTAAAGTTTAAAGTTGGTGACATTGTGATGTATGAAGAATTTCACTATCCGAATACCCGTAAATTGACTGCACCATATTCTGGCCCATACACCATTTTAAAACAACTTTCTGATGTATCCTTTGATATTGATAAACCCAGCCCACATTTTAAGAGAAATTCCGAAATTGTCCATTCCTCCAAGTTAAGATACTACCACCCTCCTCAAAATCTTAAACTCAGCCATGAATAAACCCCATCTATCTCTTTCAGCTGTCAATTTTTTTTTAATTTTTGCTTTCCTATCGTCCCCCTTACTCGTAGCATTTGGATGAGGATCCAGCTGGGCGTGTAACCCATCTCCCCAGCAGTGTAGAATGATGGTGACAATTTAAAAGTACTGTTAGAATTTTTATTATTTTTAAAAAATATTATAATGACGAATTGATGACACATGAAGGGGTCCTCCGCTCCGTGGCCACCCATCTTTAGCCGGACTGTTTTCCCAGATTCTCTTTCCAGGTTGAACGGAGAATCTGGCAAAACTGCTTCGCTTCCCCTCTGCAGGTGAATATCGATTACCCACTTTTCTTTTTCTGTCGTGCAAGTGGCACATTTTTGGGTGATATTTCCCTCAGAGTATTAAAACCCATATCGCACTGACCCTGCGCATGGTGAAAATTATAGCAAGTGTATATTTAGTTTTTATTAGCTGTAGTTTTCTTTTTTTAAACAACTTAGTGTTGTTTTTCATGGATATAAACCTAAGGCTGCATCATAGAAGTAGCTAAGTCCCTAACAAAACAGAAAGGTATACGAAGAAATATAATTTGTTTTTGTTATTAGTATTTTAGGTTATTTTACTGTTATTTTATCTCAGTGTGAAAATTTAGTATTTTTATAAATGCAAGCTTTTCAAATTGCATTTGATATACAATATATTTTGTTGATAGTATTAGTGCATATTTTGTATTATTGAATATTTTATGTTTTTGAATATTTTGTATTTGTGAATATTTTTTTTTTACATTTGAACATTGTCTATTATTGAATATTTTTTACATTGGAATATTTTTTACATTTGCATATGTTGTATAGTTTTCAGTATGTTTACCTGTGAATATTTTAATATACTATATAGTTTATGGTTGCAATTTGCAATTATACACAAAAGGATGTTTCCCAACAAACTATATCAAAAACTTTAAAACAAAAACTGGAAAGAAAGGGAAACACTACAAACACAGTTATGTTATGACAATTGGTATAATCAAGATATGTCTCGAGACACATTATTGTTTTGCTGCAGCACCATTGAAAGAATTCCATTATTTTAGTGTAACCAATATTTTTATGTAAATTTGATATATAAATGTAAAAATAGGTCCAATTGACTTGAGAGCTGAAGTAAATACTGAAGAGCTGGAGAAATTACTTGAGAGCTGGAGAAATTACTTGAGAGCTGGAGAAAATAAGAATCTAAAAAAAAAAAAAAAAAGAACACGGGTTAAATTCACGAGATAAGACCCACAGGTCTTGCAGGCGAGCCCTGTGGCTCTTGTTTTAGTGGGGGGATATGAAAGGATAAAAGCTAAACCCCTTTTTAAAATGCAAAATCCCTTTTTGCCCCTTTTAAAATTTTAAATTACCGTTTTAAAAAATAGAAATTTAAATCAAAACTTTTTAAATGCTTTAATAATTGTGTTTCAATTGATTGAAATTCGCGTTGCCCCTGTTAAATTAGTTTTCCTGCATCGCATCTTATAACTTTCAGAGATCGTTTTCTGACTCTTCATAAGAATATTTGTGCTGACGCTAACGCGATTTTAAAGTCTTGCTGCATCCTATCGGCCGATGGAGCCAACGCCTTTATTCCGCACAATCAATCACTCAGCTCGCGGCCAATTAAAATTAAAAATACGCCTCTTTTGACTTCGACGACCTCTAGCAGAAATAATGCAAAACCTTCATATTTATACCATTGCACTGCTATCAGGAGCGAACTTTTTACGATTTCCCTCATCTAAACAAATCCACGCCAATCTGCTCTCTCGGAATTGCCTCGCGATGGACGAACCTTCGATGTCCAGACAGACTTAAAAAGCAGCTCTCACGCCAATATGGGCCTGGTTTAAAAGGAATCATGTAAGAAAAAGAAATAAACCAGGTTCCGTAATAAACTGAGTCTTCATTTAAACAGAAATACATTCACTCGGAATTTAACCGAATCCCGCTTACGGCCCAGGACTACACGAACATGCAAGGGAATCAGAATGAGCGCTTTGACGTACGGAGCCGCCATCAGTCCGCGCAGCCACCGGCCCGGCCCGGCGCCCAACCACCGACGGAGTCCCGCTTCGTTTCATATATATATATATATATAAGAGCGTCTAATTTTGGCTATGATGTCTTATACTCAGGCACATATATATATTTTTTTTTAAATCCGTTATAAAAGGAAAAAGTTGTCAAATTTTTAGAATTTTTTCCTTTAATGGTAACCTGGTTATTGTTCTAAGTTATTGGTTGGGAAATCGCCCCATTCGAAAAGTCGCCTAACATATTTTATATTATGCATATCCATGATGGGTAAGTATTACTGTGGTCCCCAGCGACTAGTTTTGTATCAAAACGCTTTTAAGTGACGTAATGTGTCACCCACGTAAGAGATGGAGATGAAACAGGCTCGATTTTTACATCAGTTCTCGGGTTTGGGCAGGCTCCTCGAACTCAGTCTGTCTTAAATTCAAAATTTTATTTATTGCCACTGATCAGAATAAAAAGAGTAAACCGAAATAGTCTTTTTCTAACGCGTGAGAAGTATGTTTTCATTTGCGGTGTGCGTTTTTTGTTTTCAATGTATACGTTTAACTTACTCTGTACTTATTAAAAAAAAAAAAACATTATTATTATTATTATTATTTTATTTTTTATTTTTTACAGACATGGTAATTTTTTCTGTGGGCATGACATCTGTTGCTGATGGTGTGAAAGCTGCACTTACAGCCGTGGAAGCTTTATCTGCAAGCACAAAAGCTATGTTAAGAGACATAGAAATCTCTTCAAGCACAGCTGCCGTACATAAAGACATTAAACTGCCTGGTTAGTATTGCAAGCATTTCGGATTCTTATTACTATATTATTACTAACCAAATTATTACCACTTCTCAATTACCATATATTCCGAAATATATAGAATGTATATTCCGAAATGAAAATGTATATTCCGAATGTATAACGCGTACCTAAATCATTTTTCTATTTTTTGTTGTACTCGCCGTATAATGCGCACCTCCTTCTTTGCACAGAAATCTACCTCGGATAAACAGCAAAAAATAAAATAAAAATTATTTATTTTAAATTATAATAACTAATAATTTTCATATAATCTACTAGCGGAAATTATTTTTTTTAATAAATAAATAGCATGTTCATTAATAAATCTTAATTCGTAAAATCATATTTTTTTTTTTTTTTTTTTTTTAACTTCTATCTTTACAAGAAGGAAAGTATTGGATTCATGAGAATTTTCGACTTCCAGTTTTCGAAGGATTTATACGTTTTAGGTGGTCCTGAACACGTAGCAAATGTGTGTCTGTATGTGACAAAAATTTTGTTAACTCAAGAACTATTTATTGCACGGAATGTAATAAAACTTTAGATTCAGTTAGAACTTGATATAAATTGGTGCTGAGATTAGTTTTGGGTGGAAATCGCCCAACAGGTCGCACTTCTATGCTGCATTTTTCTCGATTTCCGAAATAGTTCTATCTTAAGAACTAATGTACGTATTTTCATCAAACTTCGGATTCAGTTAGACGTTGGCATAAGTTGTTGTGCTTATAAAAGTTTTGGTGCAAAAAGCCCAGCAAGTGGCGCTGCTATGTTGTCTTTTTTCAGGATTGACACGATTTTAGCAATATTATCTCAAGAATTAATGCACGGAATTTCATCAAATTTCATATTCTGTTAGACCTTGGCATAAGTTGGTGCGGATTAGGTTTTCTTATAAATCATATAGCAGGTGGCGCTACTATGTTGCCTTTTTAGGTTCTAAAATGCATAATTAAAAAAATTACGATTTTAGAAATATTAATATGCATGAGATAGAAGAAAGTTTTGGGACTAGTACGACTAGTTCATTTTTATAACCGATGTATATAACGTGCACCTGTAATTTTCAATCAATTTTTTTTTGAACAAAAGTGCGCGTTATATGCCAGAATACGGTATTTATTTTTTTAAAAATATAAAGATATAAAAATTTAAACTTTCATCAACTCATTTTAAAGTTTCGGACACAATTATTAACTTTTATAAAGGAAATTCGCTTTTTGAAATATTTTTTACAAAATTTTGTAGTAAAATTTTTTAGTTATGTATTTAAATTACTGCAATTAATTTTTAAATTGCAATAATAAATTTATTAAATAAAATGATATTTGTATTTAGAGACAGATTTGTACTTTATTTAAAAAAAAAAAATTATATCTAAAACAAATTTTAATTGCTCATCAACTGCTTTTTTTTCGAAGCTTAAGACGGTGTTATCCGCTTTCGAGACTGAATTTACATTTAAAGACAATTTTTATGTCTTTTAAATTTACAGTAACCTGAAATTTTGAATTATGTAGTTTTAAATGACTGTAGTTAGATTAATGATTTTTTCCTAGGTGTGAAAGCAATATATGATGACATGATAGCCGTAGCTAACGGAGCTGATGTTATACGTTAGAGCCTCGAAAACCATTTCTACAAGCTCGAAGACCCTATTAGCAGGCATTGAAATTTTGTCTATAAACATTAATTCTATATACAAAGCTATGGAAGCAACATCTAAATACTTAGAAGCTGAAGTTATAGATCTCCTAGATCTGTTTACAGGCGTAGAAGCTATGTCTACAGCCGAGATGGTCAGATTTATACGCAAGCAAGGTATGTCTTCAGATTTGGATTTTGAACTGCCTTTAGAAATGATTTCACACTTGCCTAATATATCGAAAAACCTGAAAGGTATGCACATAGGATACAAAACAATGAAATCAGGCATGGAAACTACATCTAGATGCATTGAATGTTTGTCTAAAAGTATTGATGTGGTATATAAATACGTGGAACCCGTAGTTATACTAGTGCAGGCTCTTTCTAAAGCCGAGAAAGTCGCATGTGTTGACAAAGAAACTATGCACGAAGCATTGGAAGCTTTGTCCTCGAACATAAATGATATATCAAACAACTTAGATTTGGTAAATCGTTGCAAGGATTTAATGTATGTGGGTGTTAAAGTAATACATGAAGGCATGTCAATTGTAAATGAAGTCATGCAAAAGGCACTTAAAGATATCAAAATTGTATTTGAAGCCTTGGAGTCTTTTCTATCGCAGCCTGCAGGCATGCTAATTGCACTTAATAGTAGATAAAATTCTGTCGAAATAAATACGTAAAGATATGTCACTAGTACATGCAAGTATTAAAACTGCACCAAGATACACGCATGCTACAAAAATATAAGTATCAGTTGTTAAAATACTGTATTTCCAACCATTATGGGTTTTGTTTTCATTTACAAATGTAATAAAATAGTACTATAATGTAAAGCTGCATCGCTGTTTTTATTTTTCTCAATATATTGCTTTCAATTTCAATAGTTTCGTTACAGAATTACCTTGATCCCCCCCCCCCCCTTTTTAACACTTTCAACATAGTTGAAAAGTGTTTATGAATTCGGTTTGTCTGTCTGTCCGTGCCCTTACTCGCGTAAATATATTCGAAATGTCATGTAATTGATATATGTTATTGAGGTTTACTATGGCATGTTCGGTATTGAAAACGAAGTGTGTAGCACTTATAGTTTTTTTTTTTTTTACAGGGACACTCAAAAGAATTCTATTCCTTTATGGTCTGGGGGGGGGGGGGAATCATTTGCGGTTTATTTTAATGCTGTTACACAATTTCAAACATATTGTACAGAAATTCATATATCACTGAGGTGCACTACAAGAGGATTATTATAGAATATGGTGTTCCTAGCAGTTATGCTAGTTCCTGTACAGGAACACTCAAAAGAATTCTGTCACATTACGGTCTATGGAGAAAAATCGTTTGGGGTTAATTTTAATAATGTTTCACTGCTTTAAACATATTGAATTTGATATAGTATATCACTAAGTTGCATTACAAGACGCTTACTATAGAATATTTTCTGTATAGCCATTCATCGTTCATTACCAGAGACACACAAAATAATTCAGTACTGTATGTTAACAATAAATGCTGGAAGTGCGTTTTCAGTTGCTCAACGCGTTTTTCAATTTAACTCATTTTATGTCTATTACTTGGTGTGTATAAATTCTATAGATCATATGCAGGACAGCAAAAAAGTCCCGTTCATTGACGGAAATTCCAGGGGAATTTTAAACTGTGCTACGCTTTTCCTAACTGAACTAAAATTTATCATTCTATTTAGTGTATATGCAAATTTATAGATCATATACAGGGCTGCACAAAAGAATTTGGATATTTTTCCGAATATTGTTGGTAATTCCCGAAATTGGGTTTTTAAATATGTTATACGTTTTCCTAATTGTTACCTTATTAAACGGTAAAGATCTGTAAAATTATTTTGGAAGTGTTGCAAAGTTTTACATAACCTAACCTTGACGCATGATTTTTCGTTCTTGTTTAAGATACAAAGTGTGCGGAAAGCCAAAATCGAATAACAAGCAACCGGTGTCTATTAAAGCCTTAAAGCCATTCTTAGATTTATGTATGATAACATGAATTTATGTCTTATGCTTACTTGTTTTAATACAAAATGTTACCTAAAGATGGCGCTGCGCTGTCTCAAATTGTGACACTTGCCTAATTAACATATAAACATGGATAACAATTCACTCGGCTTTTAACTTTCCTTCTGTTTAGCTGTTGAAACGCTATAAAAAAAAAAAAAAAAAAAAAAAAAAAAAAAAAAAAAAAAAAAGTAGCCTGAGTTTTGGGATTGTAAGGTTGTTTTCAGGGCCGTAGCAAAAGATTTTTTTTTTTTTTTTTTTTTTGTGGGGGGGGGGGGGGGGGCAAAAGACAAAATTGGCCGACTCAAAAATGTTTCAAATCCGACTAATGTAAAATAGTCAATCTGTCGCATTATTTCTTAATTAATAGTTTTTACAATTAATTTCAACTGATTAATTATAATTGATAGTTAAAAATAAAATATATGATTTTGTATTACTAAAATGTTTCTTTGATATAACTCAGTAATTATTTAAAAGATTTACCAAGAACTTTACTGGAAAAAAAATAATATGTATTGATAAGAAAAAATCCTACAGTTATATTTGTGAAAAACACATTTGTTTAGAATGATAGAATGAAGTGATAGTTTAGTAAATAGAACGTAGTGATTTTCAAAATAAAAGCTAAATAAAAATGTGATCTCTTAGCTCTAAAAATTATGATAATGTAGTGAATGGGAAGTACTTTCAATATTTTATTAGCATGCGATAGAAAATAATTTGAACTTTATATTCCAATTAGAGATATTATCGTATGGAATTAACAACATACATTTTCAGTAATTCTAATTGTAAAACTAAAAAATGCACACTATAGGGGTACTGAAAATATTTGGAGGGGCCTCAAAATTTAATTGCGCCTAGGGCCTCTTGAGTGCTTAATCCACCACTGATTGTGTTTTATAGGAATGTCAAGGGACCGACAGAAACATTTGAATTATCCACGATTGCGAATTATACACGTTCGAATTATTCAAGTTTGACTGTACTATTTTTACATGAATTACACATCACACTGAATAAAACAAACCATTCATACCTTTCTTATCACCATTCCCTGTCGAGTGGTTTCCACTGTCCAGCCATGTTGATAACTTCTTCGAACTTTTTGCAGCCTCCCAAGTTTCTTCTTTTTAGAGTCTGTCTTTTTTTATTTCCACTTGGCTGGTGCCGAATTCGTTTCAATTAAACTATTATCTCAACACAAGCAAAGTAAGATTAACCCCCTTGGGGACGAGCGACACGTATACGTGACGCATAAGATGCTCAGAATCCTTGATTATTCCCACCAGTTAATTTTTATTGTTAGCTTTGCTTTATTTAATGATAGCATTTGTGCGATTCAATTAAGCGAAAATTTCTGTTTTGAAAAACCGGCGGTAAAAGATTAAAAATTCCGTCAAAGACGCTCGTCACGAAGGGGTTAAGTAATAAACTATCGTACTATCACTGCTATGCGACTCTCAACTGCTCTGACAGTCCGATATTGATGAGCAGTTAGTAAACGAATGACTCATCATGAATAGCACTAGCTCGCTGCACGTCCTAGCCTGCACTTGACTCATCACTCGGTAGGCACCTGGCGCGACATGACACATTCGACTCGCCATTCTGCTGTCTGCTCTAGAGATCCTTTTGCATGCGAAGCGTATGGAGCATTTGAACGGACACGCAAAAACATTTACTCTAGCACTTTTTTGTAGGAAGTTAGATTAGATATTAAAATACAATAATTTTTTAACCATCAGTTTGAGGCGCCGGGGCAGTGCCCCGGCGGTAGTTACGGGCTTGAAACGCTGAACTATTTATATTGTTTTAAGTGCAAACGTGTTAATGTTCCGCAATCGCTTCAAGTTTTTTTTTTCTTTTACCATAAAACTACTTTTAATAATTTATTTTTCCTGAAATCCTCTACTTTCTGAATTTTTTATTAAAAAAATAATTCATCTTACGTATGATTTAGTTTTTAAAAAAAGTAATCGCTAACATGTACCGTAATTTCCGGCGTATAATCCGCGGATCAAACAATTATGTTTAGACCCAGAAATTTTATTTAATAATTGAAGTAAAATATTTACAGCGATCTAGTATGCTCCTAAAATTTCTGGGTCGAAACATAATTGTTTGATCCGCGGATTATACGCCGGAAATTACGGTTATCAGGGTATACAATAAATATTAAGTAATTAATAAAGGCTCCAATTCTAATTTTTATAATAACAAGTGAAAAATCAGTGAAAATTATGCAATTATGTTATGTTGGCACAAGCATATAAATTTATTTTTAGTTTTATCGAAAAAAAAAAGTAAGAAGTTTTTAGGTATTAAATGTTAAATGCACGGATATTTTTTTAATTTATTCATTTTCTTTTTTAAATAGTTTTAAAAATTCTTCGTTTTTATTTTCCAAACGTTCCTAAAACAGTTCCAAAGGATGTAAACATCATATCGTTGCTAGAACCTACTATGTATCAAGTATAAAATTTCTTGAATTTTCTTAAGCGACTTTCGCATTTGGTCGACCATTTGGTTATATATTGATAGTTTTTCAATTCCTACTATTAGCTCGCGGGCAAAGGAGACTATAAATGTGGAGTGAGTCTATACTTTTGAACAGAAATGAAGTATAAAACTAAAATTAAATAATAAAATTTAATTAATTAATTAATATTTGAAAAAAAAACTGTATAATCGTTAACTGTAACATCGGTATGGCACTTTATTGTGAAGTTTGGTAATTTTTGAAATTCAATATTTGAAAAACGGCATAATCATTAGATTTTAAATTTATATCAAGAAAAATACAATTTTTTAAACTTTCTAACGCAGTTTGTCTAACAATTTTGTGAGAAATACTTTTCGAGCTATTAATTTTTGGTATTTTAGCTATTTATTTTTTATTTAATTTTTAATACATTTCAAAAATTTCTCTTATGTAAGATATTTAGCAGGATATAAATTTAGGAATAAATACCGTCAGTGGCGAAGCGTGTAGATCGCTGGAAAAAAAATTCTATTTGACCTAAGTAGGAATTGACTTAAAAAAAAAAAGTTTTTATATTACTTGTTATCTATGTAAGTTGCGAGTGTTACTGTAGGACAAATTTCTGATATTTTCAAATCAATAGATCAGATTCATTTTTTTCCCCTCTATTGGCCTATGTATCGACGGCCGACTTAGCTTTTCGATGTGTGGGTAAGGTATAGTATATGTCCAACATTTCCGTCTCTGCAGACAGGATTTATACATGATAATTTTTTTTCAGTGGGTAGGCCGACAAGCTATTTATGTGATTCGAAAATGTGACAGAAGACGTGACTTTCATACCGGCTGACCAGATAGATCTATTGAAACCATTACTTTTTTTACTCATAACCTATCTATTGACAGACCGACTAGCTTTTGCCATATGATTGTAAGGGTGTAGTGAAATGCATTCTGAAGACTTAAAGTGCTGCCAACCAGAATTTTTCCGAATTGTTTTTATTAATCGGCCTACTGACATACTACACACTAATTAAATCGGCTGATAAGCCGACTGAATCCTTTTACCAAACATTCCGCTCGCTACGCCCCTGGTTGTTTTGAGCATTCTTACAGTTTGAGAACGTGCACCGCCATCTGTGGGGGACGTTTGATGCTGAGACAAGGAATAATATTAAAGGAATTCCTGATTTCGCACATTAATTTCCTGGAAGGATATTTTAAATAGCTGTTATCGTTTTCTTGCTTTTAACACAATACACAACATAGTTGAAAAGTGTTTATGCCTTCTGTCTGTTGTAACTCGAGTAAATATAGTCGGATTGCCATGTAATTGATGTATCTTATAAACGCTAATTTTCACGATGCCACTACCTCTAACAATTTTTTAAAAAATACGGAAAAGAAAAAGTAAATATTGTTACTGAAATAAAGTATCTGGAAACTGATCGAAAGACGTCATCTCTTTTTGTGTCAAATTTTGCTAAAATGCCTTCGATAAATTATACTTTGACGCAATTTTTTGGACACTTCATGCGTTTTCGGTAATCATTTGTCAACCGATTCTACTACTTTATCTCTGGCATTTAAAAAGAACAGAGTCAAAGGTACTCGAAACTCGAGCCCCATCTATATCAAAAGTTAGAGCCAACCCGACCCGAACACAGGTATGGCTTGGAAAATATTGGGTTAGCCACAACTTCTGATCAGGAGGCTATAGGTTAGTATTATTTTACATGATTTTACAAATTGTTTGTCTCTCTGTGTGTCCTCTTAGTGTCATTGAAATGTATATGAAGCTAAGCATAGAATTCAACAAAATTTCATGCATATATTTTTGGCTATGGCCAGCAGGTCCAAGTTCAATTTGGAGATATTCCGCCAGAAGAGAGCGTCGTGATAGCGATTTTTGTTACAGTTTCATTATTGTATTATCATCAAAAAGTATATGAAGTTATGCATAGAATTGAGCAAATGTTATACATATGTTTTTGACTATGACCTGCAGGTTCCAGTTCAATTTGGGGATATTCCGCCGGAAGGGGTAGCTGTGTTAGCAATTTTTGTTCCATGATACCTCCCTCTATTCAGCGAACACTTTACAATCACCATTTTTCCCACTTTTCCCATTTCCCGCTTTTCAATTTGCCCGAACCCTGCCTGGCCGACAGAATTTCTACAAAATATGCTGATATTCCTCAAGCAACATTATCCTACAATTAAAATTATTCATAAGGCACACTTACTTATTCACATATTTTATTTTCAGATTAGGTTCGAAATTCATGACTTCAGAAAAACAACAATATTAATGACTACTTAGGTAATTACGTATATAAAAATACTGATTGAAAAATTGTCTTAGACTATTAAATGAAGATTCAGTAAGAAAATCAACGTACTTTAGAATGAAAGAAACAGATGACAAAAGGAAATCATAATTTTAAAGCTTTACAAAGAAAAAAAAACTAGATTAAAAAAATATATCTCGGTAATTTAATAAACCAAATTAAATTCCTAAAGATTTCGCGAAACAAATGTACAACATCACTATATTTTTTGCGAAAACAAATAAGTAAGATGCCAGCTCAACGTAGATTCGGAGGTAAGAATTTAGAGGTCTGCATGGGCCGGACCAATAATGGTTTTCATACAGTCTGGGTTGGACCTGGACCGAACGCTTGTTTTTTCTACCAGGCCTGGAAATTTTGGCCCTTCCCTCTAGGAAGAATGGAGTCCACGCCAGACTCGACCGGGAAGAAAAAGTAGTTTAGCCCATCCCGAATCGGCAGAAAAAAGTAAGATCCGGACCTGCCCGGCTCTGAAAAACTGAAAACCTGACCCAGCCCGAGTCTCATGAATTTAAACTGGCGCGTGCAGACCCTTTATTAGCTCAAGGGAGGGGGGGGGGAGGGTCGATCCGCCATTGCTCAGTGATATGGTATATTCATTTCAATACGTTTGAAATAGTACATTATTAAAACAACGATTTTCCACTTATAGAGCATAATGTAACGAAATACTTTTGAGTGTCTCTGTAAACGAACCATGAACGCTACACACTTTATTTTCAATACCGAACATGCCATAATAAATCTCAATAACATATATCAATTATATACTGTATTGAAGAAGACTTAATTAAGTAAATATACATATTTAATGAGGTGGACGAAATTAATTAACATCACAACACAAATATACTTACATCACATTACACATAACATAACTACATCCACATTCTGTGGGTACTCTGCAGTGAAACAAAAACATCTGAACGATAGGTGTCAGTACTGACTGAAGATTTATTCCTGTGGTGCTGATATCTAGAGTTTATTCTTAAATGTAAAACACCATGAATTACATAGCAATTCGACTATATTTTGGCTAGTTAGAGAGCTAGGACAGACAGGCGGTCAGACAAATCGAATTTTTAAGAACTTTTCAACTGTATTGGAAAGTGGCAATTAAGATGACACTTGGCGTAATATAAAATAAGCAGATAAAAGAACGTTTTTAGCACCAGAACTTTTATCTTATTGCAGACTAATTTCGGTAACATTTCGCGTACCGTCATCAGTGCAAAGAATGATATATATGTTTGAGTAAAAATTCATCATTCTTTGCACTGATGAAAATACCCGCTAAATGCTACCGAAGCTAGTCTGCGATAAGATAAAAAGTTGTGGTGTTAAAACTGTTGTTTTAAATGTTTATATGTTGGAAAGCGTTAAAAAAAAACAGGATTTTTATTGCTTTGTGTGACTAGTTATTATGAAGATTAATTGGTGAACATTTGCCCCCCTCATTCATATTATTTTATTTTGATGTCTAAGTTGCAAAATACAGTGTGTCCATAATTAAACGACCCTACTTTAAAGTTGTCTACAGACGAATCTATTGATCAGAAAGTTGTGTAATTTTGAGAAGGACATAATGAAGGAATAGAAATTTGTTTACGCGAAAAAAAAATAGTTCAAAATTTCGCCACCAGATGGCGTTGAATTACACATTTAGCATACATTTACGATAGTTCACATGTTTTATTGCAACAAAACATGTTTCCACATGACGGTCATCATTTTCAGCTCCCATCTGGAATCGTAAAGTAGCCTGTTCCACAGTTGACCGCAGTGTGTTCTGGGAAATGCTAAAACCATGTCGCGAAAAAAGTTTTGTTTAACATGTTTTGTTGTAATAAAATTAGTAACCTATCGTAAATTTATGCTAAATGTGTAACTCATTAAAAACGCCCTCTGGCGGCGAAATTTTGAACTAACTTTTTTTTTTCGCGTAAACAAATTCCCATTCCTTCATTATGTCCTTCACAAAATTTCACAACTTTCTGACCAATAGTTTCGTCTGTAGACAACTTTAAAGAAGGGTCGTTTAATTATGGACACCCTGTATATTAAACATTTTTTTTTTCGATGTGACATAATGCAAAGAAATTGTCTTAATTAGTCACTTCATATCTCATAAGATTTTTCATTAAGGGCGAGATTTCTTTAATTTTCTTTTACGCGTTCAATGAATATTTTTGGTATTTTTATTAATAATGATAACAACGTTTGATCTCTCGCAAAAAAAGTTTATATCCCCAGAGCTATAAAAGCAATTACTGTTAATTTAATAAGTGAATACAATCATAAGTTTTATTTATTAATGACCAGTTTTGTTAGAATGAAATATTCAAATATTTATATAAAAAAATCCAATTATTAAATTATGATCGCATTTTTATATCGGTAACTGTAAGTCAAATATGTACCTTTTGATAAGTATATAAAGTTGTGATACCTTTGGAAAATTTTCACAAACTCTTTCAACGAAGTGTTCATTAAGAAATATATATATTTTTTTATAACTTAGTCTATTATGTTTTCGAAGAAAATTTTCGGTAAACATATGAAACTTTTCTTGTATTTTCTGCGAATTTGTCTTCAGGTTAGATAGAAAAATCATGCGGTACGCACATAACAGCTACATGGAACATTTTTTATTTATTTTTCCAATATAGAGATGGCATAAACAAGTTCAAGTATACATACACGATGTTTCAAAAAAGAGGGGACAAACTTTAAGAGGTAGTAGCGCACATAAAAAAAACAACAACAACAAAAAAACAGCTTTTGTATAGAATTGAATTATTCAGTCGAAAATACAGGTTTTCTCACAAATGGTCTCCATAAGCGCATACTCAGAAAATTAAAAAAAAAAAATTACAGAATATTCTTCTTATAAAAATATATATATTTATAAAAAAAAAAAAAAAAAAAAAAAAAAAAAAAAAATCCTGCGGAACCTCGATATAGCGTCCGTAAAAAAATTTGAAAATTTCGTGATTTTGGCGATTTATCGCTTATTGGCGACATAATGAAATAAAAAAAAATACTCTTTTATGACAAATGCTTTTTAAGGAAAAACGTTTTCTACACTTCATACTAAACTAGTTTAAGTAAGTTTAACTTAAATAAATATACTTTTATAACTACGGTTTTGCCATATACATTTATATTTATATATAAAGAAAAAGAACTATCAAATTCTACAATTCAGAACAAAATTTAAATTAATTAAAAATTCTTCAAACTAAAAATTAAGGTCTGATTCTGAGCACTTTCAATTTGACTTCAATATTAATAGTGTCGGAGACAACAAGCGAAGAGTACTGTTGCCATGGAAACAGCGATTTATTCAATATTAGTATGTATAATAACAGCGTTCTTAATCGAGCAGTTATTGTTAAAATACACTTAAAACTTATCCAGCCACTAAAACCGAGTAAAATTAAATAAATTCAGCAACACGGAACTTGTATATATCATATATTCTAATACGAGCAAATCTTGTGGGTGGTTATATATATATGTATATAATATATATATGTGCAAAAATTATCTTAAAAACGGCTCTAACGATTTTGACGAAATTTCGTATCCTACCGCTTTGGGGCACCAGAAAACCATTGGGCTAGGTCACATGCTCGAGAAAATTCGATTAGTGGGTCATTTTGGGTCATGGTCTAGCTAATTGTATCTAAAAAACGGTTCAAACGATTTTGACGAAATTTTGTATCCGACCATTTTCGGGCATGAGAAGTCAATTGGGCTGGGTCACATGTTCGAGAACTTTCGATTAGTGGGTCATTTTTGGGTCACGCCGGGTCAAATTAATTTTATCTAAAAAACGGCTCTGACGATTTTGATTAAATTTTGTGTCATACGAGTTTCGAGCACGATAAAAGCATTGGGCTAGGTCGCATGTCCGAGAAAATTAGATTAGTGGGTCATTTCTGGGTCATTGTGGGTCAAGATCTAAAAAGCGGCTCAATTTACACTAAATTTTGCATCCAATGGTTTTCGGGCACGAGAAGACTGTTGGGCTAGGTCACATGTTCGAGAAAATTGAATTAGTGGGTCATTTTGGGTCATGGTCAAGCTAATTGTATCTAAAAAACGGTTCAAACGATTTTGACGAAATTTTGTATCCGACCATTTTCGGGCATGAGAAGTCAATTGGGATGGGTCACATGTTCGAGAACTTTCGATTAGTGGGTCATTTTTGGGTCAACGCGGGTCAAATTAATTTTATCTAAAGAACGGCTCTAACGATTTTGATTAAATTTTGTGTCCTACGAGTTTCGAACACGATAAAAGCATTGGGCTAGGTCGCATGTCCGAGAAAATTCGATTAGTGGGTCATTTCTGGGTCATTGTGGGTCAAGATCTAAAAAGCGGCTCAATTTACACTAAATTTTGCATCCAATGGTTTCCGGGCACGAGAAGACTGTTGGGCTAGGTCACATGTTCGAGAAAATTCAATTAGTGGGTCATTTTGGGTCATGGTCAAGCTAATTGTATCTAAAAAACGGTCCAAACGATTTTGACGAAATTTTGTATCCGACTATTTTCGGGCACGAGAAGACTATTGGGCTGGGTCACATGTTCGAGAACTTTCGATTAGGGGGTCATTTTTGGGTCAAAGCGGGTCAAATTAATTTTATCTAAAAAACGGCTCTAACGATTTTGATTAAATTTTGTATTTTACGAGTTTCGGGCACGCGAAAATCATTAGACCTGGTCACATGTTCGAGAAATTCGATTAGTGGGTCATTTCTGGGTCATTGTGGGTCAATATCTAAAAAGCGGCTCAATTTACACTAAATTTTGCATCCTATGGTTTTCCGGCACGAGAAGACTGTTGGGCTAAGTCACATGTTCGAGAAAATTCAATTAGTGGGTCATTTTGGTCCTGGGTCATGATATTTGAACTCAAATTTAATTTTGACCGAGCATAGCTCGGTCTTCCCTGCTCGTATATTATATAAGCTTATAGAAATAATAATAAAGTATTTCATCGTTTAAGTTTAAATTCATTAAGTACTACGTATTTAAATACTCATTTAACCAGGAATTTTCAAATCATTAAAATCGCTTGCATTTGGCGAGGAAAAAGCATTACTTTTCCAATTCGCGTCCTTTTGCGCCAAATACTTTTTTGTATTTTATTTTTTGACAGATTTTCTACTGGAATTCCGCAGCTAAATATGACTAATCATTTATTAGTTTCCTTAGCATTTTTTTTTCAAAATTCTCTGAGTATAAGGAGACCTTCCTTGTCAGTCCAAGCTTAATCCATTTTCTTTTTCACAATTTTAACAGTAATGAAGATATTGTAATGACATTCAACAAACTAACCTTTTTTGTATGAAATGTATTGACATCACGAAAAGTGTTGGAAGTACAGTGTAATCCTGTCAGTGATACCGTATGTAATACGTTAACTACATTCAGAATCATTGAGTATCTAGTTCAACGCTGTCTGTACGTGGACTGCCACTTGCTTGTCTTTACATCGTTACATTTCACACATAACACGATAAGTCTATAAAAGTTTCGTTAAAACAACTTCATTATTGTTAATGTTCTTGACAAGAAGTCGGATTCGGTTTGAAATGAGATGTTCTGTATTTGTGGTAAGCGTATTTAATCCAGCGTGTCTATGCATAGTCGGAGCTTGCTGCGCCCGACGGTTGGATTAGGAGTCTAAGAAATAACTTTCAATCTACTAAACTCGATCTGAACCGCCCCTTTGGCACTTTTGAAGGAACTTTCCATGGCCTTCAGATTCCGATAGTGGTGTCTAACATAACTTTCCGTTTTTATCTAACATTTATTGTGTTTTTGTTTTGGTGTGTTTGTTTTACATGTCATGTGTTTCCGAATGGCCCTCTATTGAGTCGACTGCATCCGTCGTTCTGCCGGCGGTAGAAGTCGGAGGGAAAGCTCTCGGGGGTTACGCGGAAATGACCTAAGCCAGGACGTGTGTATGTGTTCAGGGATGCTTTTCCTCGTTATCTCGGTCCTGTCACGCTCGTCGACCTAACCGTTCGGAGTTTTCCGTGGTTTTCTTCGAGAATTGCGTAAATACGGGTTAGGATCCCTTTAAAAGACCCCCACGGAGGGCACTCCCCCCAGGGCCTATATCCCTAGTGTTGATAATTGACCGTCTTAAATCAAATCAACCCTCGTCATCTCGGGCTGGCGAGTGGTCCCTTCTCTTCAACGCAACCGATGAGACGAGTCGTAGCCTTCATAGGTGCTCGATGATCGGAAGCTGCGGCAATGCAAGAGGCGTTGGGGAAGCTCGGCATAACGCCTATTGCCCGGTTTCCTGTTTTGGTTTCCAGCTCCGAATCTGTCGTGGGACTCCAGCGTCTCCCCAAGTGTAAAGCGGTGGTGACCTAAGAGGGTAGGTACCTCCGCTAATCGCAATCACGTCTGCCGTCAGTTACTTCGGAAAATGAGAGTAGTCAGCAGGTGGCGGCGCTCTGACGGCCGTACCGCATACAGGAACTCTCATGTTCGTGCGCGTTAAAAGTTCTTCAGAATCTGGGTACGGTGGTTAACGTGCCGGACGGGCCCCACATCGCGCCTGGCGGCGCAGATCAGTTTTACCGAGCGACCAGTTGCTCCGATCCGGAAATGTGGTAGGCCAAAGAAAAATGTTGCTGGTCTCTTGCCTAGACATCTAATAAACCAGAGGGGGAGGATGTAACAGATGCAATAGTTAAAATTTAACTCAGTAGAGGGCAGCACTACACAGGCTAAAAACTCACTCTTCCTGTGTACGTGCTCGGATAGTTTTTGCATAGTCCTTTGCGATGTATTCTACACTGAGACATGAGATGCGTTCGTTGTAAAATGCGGCGTTTCTTTTATTTCGCGCAAAAAGAATTAAGAATGTGGTTTTACATTGGTTGAACTTTTAACAGTAAGCGACTTGTAAATAATCTTGTAGATAATCTTTCTACATAATCTTTGTACATAATCATATACGATATCCATGCTGTAATGATGTGGAAAATAAACTGTTTTAACGAGAATCTGTGAGTGCTCTCTGAGACATCAAAAATGTGTTCTCGATTGCTTTTAAAATAGTGAAACCTAAGTAAATAACTTCTATTATATTAAATAATTAAATTGAAACTACTTGGAAATATTATTTGACCATTTTAAATATGGCGTAATTTTCCCATTTACTGCTTTTAACGCGTAAAAATTTAATTATTATTTTCAAGTTTCATTTTTCTTTTTAATATTTACGTGCAAGTACATTTTTTATGACATAATTTTCTTCATTTACTGCTTTTAACATGCGATCATTTATTTATTATTTTAAAGTTTTATTTCTGTTTTTAATATTCACGTGTAAATACATATTTTAATTGAAAGGGAATATTATTATGTGTGCTATTTTACAACTTGGTCAAAATTTAAAAAATAGCTTTTTCGAAATGTGAAATAAATCTCCATCGAAATAATGAAAATTTGAATGAAAATTAAAAAAAAAATCCCTCAAAAAATTAGTCAAATTAAAAGTAATTGCACACTGCACACCGCAAGCTTGTCAACTATATCCCTTTAAATTATGGTTAAATTGCTACGCATAGTTTTTGTTCCTATAAAACTTTTTTTTTTAACAGAACTATTTTAACCGACTTCGATATTAAATATCTCTTAAAACAATTCTTCGATTTAGAAACTGTCTGCTTCAGCGTGTTTATCGAACATTTCTCTATAAAACTGCCAATTTATATATTTTTTGTATGCGATAGTTTTTTTAAAAAAAATATTATCCCATAGAAAGACCTTCGAACACAAAACATTTATTGTCAACGGTGACAGGGTTGGTTGCTTTTTTTTTTTTAGAATAGATAGATAACTTAATTTATTAAATTATTTCAAAGAAAAATTTCGAAAAACACATACGTTGTTTTTCGCGAATTTGTCTTCAGAATTGACGGAAAAATGACGCGGCAAACATGTGTCAGTTGCATGAAATGAGTTTTTAATTTTCTTTTTTAAGACAGAGAAAGATATAAAGTAGTTTACATATGCATACGTGTATACAAGTACAACGTGACTAGAAAAATGAAAGAATAAAAATAATCAAAACTCTGACATTCCTAAGTTATTTGAAACTTTTTTACAGACAGTTGAGGAAGTATTGAGTATGTAGGTTTCATCCCTTTGTTATATTATTATAAATTTGTTAGAAATGTATTACTGTAAACTATAAGTAGTGGAGAATGGCTTAATTACATCAAATAGATAGGAAAAAATAGTTTTGTCGCTTTGTTTAATTAGCTACAAAGATTGAAGATGAATCAATAAATACAGTTTTAGTCCACATTCAAATTATTTTTATTTATATTTTTCGGCTGCAAAATATATTAAACATTTTATCCCCCACCCCCTTTTTAAATATAGCAATGCAAAGAAATTTTCTTAATTAGTTACTTCAGATATCCTATATATAAGACTTTTCATTAGGCGTGCGTTTTCTTCAGTTTTCTTTTACAAGCTCAATAAATATTTTCGTTTTTTTTTTTTGTATAAATATAATGATAACATCATTTGATCGCATATCCCCAGAGAAATTAAAGAAATTACTGTTTATTTAATTAGTAAATACAATCACGAGTTTTATCATTTAATGATTCACTTTGGAAGAATTAAATCTTTAAATATTTATAAAAAGATCCATTTATTTAATTAGGATCAAATTTTTATATCGGTAACTGCAAATCAAATATGTACATCTTGATAAGCACATTTTAGCTATGATATACCTGTAGAAGATTTTTACTAACTCTTTCACTGGAGTTTTGAATAACAATGACTTTCTTATAACTTAATCTGTTAAATGTTTTAAAAAAGGGTAAATAGATAAAACTTTGCTTGTGTTTTGCGTGAATTTGTCATGATTATGTGTCAGTATGAAATGCATTTTTTAAATTCATTAAAGACAGAGTAAGACATAAAAGTTTTAAATATGCATATATATATATAACTTTATGTAAAATTTAACCATTGAAACATAAGAAACTGACCATACACAATGAAATCACAATACCAAAGAGCCGTGTCAAATAATCATTAATGTAACATTACCGAAACACCAACAAAAACAATGAAATTTTGAATTAGTATGTAATAATTAATTGACAATGAAAGTGTTCCCCAACACTCTGAATATAGATACCATATACTTATTTAAAAGAAGAAGAAATTAAATTAAAAATTGAAAACAGGAAATTTGTGGAATTTAGACAGAATCTTCAGGTCCCAAATGTCTAAATACCACAAATAAAATGTGTGGTTTCATCATCATATTAGCCATAACATTGCTAAAGAATGATTTTGGGACTACCACATCATAATAGAAAAAAAATCTGTGAAAAAATCATAAAGTTCAAAAAATAAAAACAATATTAAAAAGGAAAGAAACCTTACCCATAAAAAAGAGAAAAAAAAACAGTGAAATTTAATCATAAAGTTAAAAATACAACTGGATTAAAAAGGATATATGGAAAAGAGCATAACAGTTACCAGATATACAGGAGTCATCACATAACACAAGCAATGAATTGCAGAAAAGCATTACATGTTGCCAAAATAAGTTTTAAAGAGATGATTGACCATGGAATATTATTGTACAGAAAAGCAATACTCAAACAATGGTGCTGCCATCTTTGATAAAATTAGTGAATATTCTATGATTTAATAATCGCAGAGGATTAAAATTATGAGTTAAAGATTAAACAAAATACTGTCTAAAGAATGATAACAATTAGTTAAATAATAAATAAATATAATTAAATAATAAATAAAATTATGTTTATAAAATATTCAATTACATTAAAATAAAAATGGATGTATTAATGAAAAATTCTATATTAAAAAAATGATATGTAAAATGGTAAAATTAATAATTATTGATTAATGCTACAGAAAAATATTTGTACCAAGCAATGACATAGCCACATTGCTTGGCCACAATTAAATATATATATGCAAGTACAGGATGACTAGAAAAATGAAGAAATAAAAATAATCAAAGTTACAAACATATCCCATGCGAAAAGTTTGGCTCAGATTTCCTTAAAAACCATTTCCATTTGTTTAGTTAGTATAAATTTGTTAGAAATGCATTATTGTAAACTATAAGTTGTACAGAATGATCCAATTACATAATCTAGATTTTTTTTTATTCGACTGGCTACGAAGATTAAAGATTAATCGATAAGCAATATATTTTTTAAAATATTTAATTTATTTTTATTTATATTTCTAAGTTGCAAAATATATTAATCTTTTTTATCTTCTATAAACTTCTTAAATAAAATAAGAGGATATTAAACTCTTAATTTCGTTAATTTTTTTGTTTAATTTGACTTAATGCAAAGAAATTGTCTTAATTAGTCACTTCAGATAAAAGATTTTTCATTAAGGACGCGTTTTCTTTCCATTTTCATTTATTCACTCAGTGGATATTTTTAGTATTTTTATGAATAATAACATCGTTTGATCGCATATCCCCAAAGCTATGAAAGCAATTACTGTTAATATAATTAGTAAATACAGTCACGAGTTTTATCAATTAATTTTGTCAGAATGAAACCTTTAAATATTTATAAAAAGATCGAATTATTAAATTATGATCACAACTCCAAGTTAAATATTTACCTTTCGATAAGAATATTTTGGTTGTGATACCTTTAAAAGATTTTTTTTCGAGCTATTTCTTTTTATAGAATGTTCACTAAACATTTTTCTTTTCTTATGATTAGCCCGTTAAATGTTTTCAAAGAAACTTTTCGTAAATAAATAAAAATTTGCTTGTGTTTTTCATGAATTTTACTTCAGGATAGACAGTAAAATGACGCGACACTCATGTGGCAGCTACGTAGAATCTAGTATATACCGAGTGTCCATAAATATGTAAACATTTCAAAAATTCATAAAAAAGTGTAGGAATTGATTTATTTGAATGCGGTTTGCAACAAAATTGTTCTCATGTAGGGGGGAGATTATTTTGGCAAAGAAAAAAATGTGTAGTGAAAACTTTGTCAATAGAGGGCGCTTCAACATTTAAATCACAAAACTTCGTGGAAAATTACGCTTCTTTATGTGCAAATATTTACAAGCTCATATCAGTAAATTTTTTACGTGTTCGCCACCACAAGAAATTACAATTTGCAAGCGAGTGGAAACATCGTTAACTGAGGCTTGTAGCGTATCCGGATGGATGCAGGAGATATCGTGGCGTATGACGACCTTTAACTCCGACTCCGTTAAGGAAGATGAATTATTGCGGTACACTTGAGACTTAGCCGAAAACAAGTAATATAAAAAAAAATTAAGTCAATTCCTACTTTTTAATCATAAATATATAAAATAAACCCGTGCAGCATTAATGTCCCACGTTATCTTTATTGAACATTATTTTATAATCATCGATGCGGTATTTGATTTCTGTGGCATCACTAATTTGACATAAACCTTTCATTTCATTTATGAAAACAATAGGAGGAATTTTTTTTCTCCCATTGAAAACGAAAACCAATTAATTAAATTTAATTAATGAATTAATATTTGAAAAAATTGTATTAACATAAAGTGTCATCCACTACAAGTTAAAAAAAAATTTATTTGAACTTGAGTGGATGAATAGAAAATATTTTATTAACGATTGAAAATTTGAACAAGATATATATATATATAGAGTGTGAGCTAATAGTAGGAATTTAATTAATCACGTAATTGGAATGCGTAAAACGCCCTCTATTGACAAAAATGTTCAAATTTTTTTTCTTTCAAAGAAAAAAAAAACCTCCCGCATGAGAATAAACCAATTCCTGCATTTTTATGATTTTTTGAAATGTCAACAAATTTATGGGACACCCGGTATATATATTAAAATTCTTTGAATATAGAGATGGCATAAACCAAACATGCATATACGTTTCTCAAAAAAAAAAAAAAAAAAAAAAAAAAAAAAATATGGGACAAACTTTAAGAGATAGTAGTGCACATTAAAACAAATATTTAATGTATGGGAAACCTGGGTCTTAGTGCATTTGTTTCAGCCAAAAAATACAGGGTTTCTTATTCCAAGTTGAATTCGAATTTTTCTCCATAATTTAACAGTAATATAACTATATTAACGAAATTTTCAAGAAACTTTTTTTTGCTTTCTGTGAAATACAATCACATCAGGAACAGTGCTGGAAGTGCACAGTAATTCAGTTGCTCACCCGTATATAATGTCAATTACGTTCCAAAAAATGGAGCGTATAATTCACTGATGTTTGGACGTGGATTGTGGCCACTGCCATCATTTGACGTGACAGTGTTACATTTCGCCCAAAACAAAAGTAAGTCTGTTGAACTTTTGTTAAAATAGCTTATTCATTACTATTAAAATTATGGATAAAAATCAAGGTTTGACTTGGAAAGATATTTTTATTTGTTGTGGAGAGAAAATAATACGTTTAATTATAGAGTTGATACATTTAACCCTCAAAGAGAAGCTGGATTCTGCTTTTTATTCAGTACTCGAATTATTATTTCTTTGAAGGAAAAATATGTTGTAAGGCTGTTTTGAAACTGTATAAGGAAATAATAAGTTTTTATGGAAAATGAATCCCTTTTTATAAAAATGTCAACTTAGGAGGAAGATTGTTTTCAAAATTTCAATGTTAAATTTAAGTGATGTTAATTGGTAATAATAAGCTTTTATTTCTTTAAAAAATATCACGAATTGCATAATGCAAGAAGGTTCTAATTCGAGATTCTAAATTAGTTAAGCAAAGTTCCAGTGTGTGGGAGATCCGAAATATGAGATGAAGCTTTAAATACAGTATTCTGATGGAATAAGTTATCCTATTTGGAGTAAAGAAAGTTCTAATGGAACTTTTATGAGAATCATTCTTTAAGAATAAAAGCATTGCATTGTCTGAATTTAGATGAGAACATTCTAGAAACGGTAACATGGTTAATTAGAGTAAAAGCTTTCCCTTTAGAATTTATTGTGTTTGATTAGTATATTTTTTCCTTTATAGATGTCTCACGAAAATAATTTTCCAAAGCATTGAATGGGTATGTTGCTAAATTTTTTTTAAATGTTTGTTCATTTAGTTTTTAAACAATAGACATGGTAACAGACAAGTAATAATATTATGTACTTATCAAATCATAAGTTTCTAATTTTCATTCTTTATTTAACTAGGAAAGTTGTAACAGAATATTTTATGCGTAATTTTAAATTTTCATACATTAAATACATTTTATGTAACTTCTCTGGTAATATCTATATTTAAGAATTTTTATGCAATAATGAATTAGGAAGACAAATGCATCCGTTTTAAGCACTTAAGAGATTAAAAAGTATTGAAACTGACTTGATATGTCGGCTTGAAGACTTTTTATCATCGCCTATGGAAAGGGTGAATTTGTCATTGTGATACGTGCGTAAAGCATATATGACCGGGTAAAGAAACGGTCGCAGTATGTGTACAAAGGAAATTCTAATATCCTTGTGTGATGAGTCGTGCTATTAAGCTTTTTTTCAATGTTGTTGGCTTTAACATGACACTATAGTCGTCCGTTATATCACGCCTCTTTTTGAAATCAGTTATCACAGTATTCATAACTTTTTATTGGTCTAAACAGAAAATTCGGAACAGATGTGCTACACTCACGCACAGATGTTTGGCGACTTTTTGATTGGCGCGATTTCCAAACCCGCGCCAAATCAAGAACTTAATACAATAACAAGGTTACCATTAAAGGAAAAAATCCTCAAAATTTGGCGAATTTTTTTCCTTTTTATAAGGGATTAAAAAAAAAAAAAAAAGGTGCGTGAGTGCAAGACATCATAGCCGAAAATTCTAATGTTTTATCATCTGTGGGTATTGTGAAGAAGAGCCATTTGCTTCAATATTTGAATACAACATAACATCATCTATGACCGATTTACTCATTTAACCTCTTCCAGGTTCAATTTATCCCGGGTTTGAGGGTCAAAGGATGTAAATGCTTTATAATACTTATATTTATAACTAAGAATTTTTTTAACTTCATGCCATTGAGTGCAATGCCATTGTAAACGGTACCCATTGGTACAAAAATTTTACTAAAAAATATTTAAAAAAAAAAGCCTGAATCACCCTGAAACATATTCAGTCAAATTAGAATCACAAGGCTACACGCAAACCATCATAACTAGTCTGAATCAATGATTCGTAACTGAAGCGTAACAGGTTAGCTTGTGGACAGTATCTCATAAGAGAAACCCAAATTCAAAATAAAATACTGTCTAAAAATAAACTGTAGAAAAATAAAATTGACACTCAAGTTTTTGACGGACGGTATGGACGACTGAAATTCGTGAAGTTTCATTTCAAACAAGGTCATACACTGTTTTTTAAATTTATAAGACGCTGTAACTCTAAGCATTTTGGAATCTATGACTAGTTAATTTTCAGGAAACGATCAATATTGAAGGAAGGGTCAAATAACAGATCATTTAGTTTTCTTAACCCCCCCCCCCCCAACCAGTATCAATTATTAATTGCCAAATCTATCGCTATAAAAAATTTGCACATGATGTGCCATTCAAAATTTTATCTTACTTTTTGCCCTGACCCTCTCAAAATTTCGCCTCTCCCCCCCCCCCCCCCCCACACACACACACAAACACCATTTTAGAAATGATCTGTACGTCCTTAAAAGAATTTAAAAATTAACCTCGCGGTGTAAAATCAATTCTTATCTGACATATTTTAAGAAAATGCTTTTTAGCATTAATGCGTGTAGTTGTATGTGAAGAATTTCACAATTCGAAATTTCATGTGACATTTTTTTTTTCTTTTTTGAATCGAAATCTTCCATAGGGTTTACATTAGAACTTTGACCTTTAATTACTCAGGCCACATATCGAATTTCAAAAATAGGGCCACACTGTTATCCCTGTCTTACCCAGATCTATGTTTGTGGTAAATTACTTGTACATTTAAAGCCATCGAGCTATTGCCTAAAATCTTGTGCATTTGAATCAAAATCGTCCTTAGCGTATTCGTATGCAATTGAATCGAAATCGCCCATAGGGTTTGCATTATAAATTAGGCCTTTAATTGCTCAGGTCACAAATCGAATTTCAAAAATCGGACTATATTATTACATTTATCTTTCTAAAATCTATGTTTGTGGTAAAATACATTGCAATTGATCAAGCCATTGTCGAGAAATCTTATTCATTTCATTATTAGATTGCAGTAGATACATAGGAAGCTTCCATCGCCTTCGGTTTGCTGCGCTTCAATAAATGATAAGATAGAAAACAACCAACAACTGCTACGGAGAAATTTTTATAAAGAACTAAACAAATTAATGGTTGAGCCCTTACAACTATAAAAACTTTACTGAAATAAACCTTTCAAATTGATTCGCACTTTTTTAATTCCCAAAACTTATATGATTGTATGTTTTTACCTCTGAAAAGCAAGACACAAGTTTTAACTACCTAAACTTTGTATTCTCTAACATGTTTCAGTTAAAACTAGAATTAACAAATTATGGTCAAATTTTGACACAGTTTTTTATGGTAGTGGTACCCTGCCCCATGGTAGAAAATTGCATAACTACATAATTTAAATTTACTTTCCAGAAACAAATTTATGTCATATCTCCAGAATTAAACTTTTTAATTTTTATACCGTCGAATAGGGAAGAAAGGTACTTTCAAATGCAATTCGTTCGAAAACTGTGTCTCAATTTACTGATTTTTTGTTTTAAAATATAATTTTCAAGCATGGATATTTTTTAATGTGCAACTTAATTACAGAAGATTAATCCGTTTGCACTCAAAATAATGTAAATAATTCAGAAGCTGTTTGTTTCCGTATAATTTTCCATAGTAAAATTGCGAAGCTAAATTGAAACTTCTGAAATAAATAAGTATTGGGTCATCCGGAAAGTTTCGTCTAGTTATTTTGTAGATGCTCATAAGGAATGATCTAGAATGACCCAGATATATACATTCGGTCTTTTTTGCTTGCGCTGCAATAGCCCGCTATTATACTCTGTCATAATAATATCTGTCATGTGGACTAAATGCGATATTTAAAAAAAAAATCAATTTCAAAATTAAACATGTTGTATAAAGACCTTCAAAATGTTAAAATATGCCAATATTTCCATGTCCGTTAAACTTCCAATATTAATTTTCTTTTTAATTCTCTAATGACGTCATATTAACCTGCTTTTTGTACTTACACATACTCATACTCCTTGTATTATTGAGAAATGTTTGAAAATTCCCGTTTTATTACCAATAGGACGTGATATTAATCTTTTTTTCAATTGGAGTAACTTTTTATTTCATTTTCATTTTTCACGTGGAAATCTTTCAATAGAAAGTTAATTATTGTAAAAAGAATTTTATTGTGAATTTTTAATTGTTGACAACTGCTATAACGAGAAATGTTTAAATTTAATAGGAAAAGGCTGTTAGATTTTTGGTTTTTTATCTCTCTATATTAAAATAATACGATTTTTTCAAAATTTTATGTTTTCAGCGTGACAGTAGGTATTCAGCTGTAAGTACACAAAATTTCAAGTCTGTAAGTTATACAGTTTCTGAGAAACGGCTCTGTGACGTAAAGACAGAGAAGCGGGACGAATAGGGTTTCGTGAGATGAACGAAACCCTAAAAATTATGCCACAACACAAGTGAGAATTATGCAGCACAAGCAGAAAACACCGAATACACATATCGGGGTCATTCAAGGTTAATCCTTATCAGCAGTAGAAAAATAACTAGACGGAACCGCGCTTCCCATTTTGAAAAACCGCAGAACTTTTTGGATGACCCAATATTAAATAAAACACTAATTTAGTAGGTAAATAATCGAACTACGCGCTTGAGCACTGCTGAAATAATGAGAATAACAAAGGAAGATTGAAATGTTTCGCGATTGATCGCTGACATGCGGTTAATACGGAAGTATCAAAATTCGTTTTTGCTGTAGTTGGTGGGTAATCTAAGAAAATATACTAAAACATGTATTAGAGTTTTCAATTAAAAACAAATTTCCCCTATGTTCTGTACACTAGGTCAGTACATCGCGCATCTTTAACCCGGGTAGACCGGGTTGGATTGTCTGGAAATTAAAAAAAATATATTTAGTTGTTTTCAGCCTTAATAATCACTCAGCATAAATTACTATAATACTATGATAGTGCTGTAATTTTTGTTCAACTGACGTCAAATGTCTAAAAATTGCATTGTAATTAATGAAAGATTTGGGTAGTAACACACTAATTAAACGACATTTAAGATGAAATAAAATTTCTTACTATTCTGCTAATTGTTATATAGTTCTTGCAATTAAAATACTGAATGATTGAAATGCAGGTAAAATAACTGTGTACGATTTAGAAGTAACTTTAACCTCTTTATTCTCATTAGAAAAAGAGAAATTACTGAAATTGTTTAATGAGAAATGGCACTTATAAATATCCGTTTATTAAAGAATCTCACTCACGTTGTATAGCACTACAAGCACTCAAAGAATCAAGAATTATTTTCTCAATCTTTTTTTTCTTTTGAAATATTTTTTATAGCAGAGAAAACTTTAAAATCACAATACAGTATATATTATACTATTAAGCAATTGAGAAAGTACTCATGCGTTGTAAGAATTTTTGGAGAGAACCTCTTTCGAAATATTACTTCTTAAAATTAAGAGCTTCTTACAATGCATCATCTATAATTGTACTTTCACTTGAAGTGGCTTTTAACAATTTACAATAATTCTAAAGTTCAATATTTAGAAGATACTTGATCACAAATCATACTGTAACTAATTAGGCTCGCTGGAAGACACGACGCTTCCATTAATAAGTCGTTAAAAGTTGAAGAGTCCGCACTTATGTCCAAAACTATTTAGAAAGCTGGTGAATGATAGTCAATGAAGCGAAATGCTTCATTTCCGAAATGGGTTTATTATTTCATTTTGTTTCTACGTTCCAGTTTTACTCTTATTAACTAAATATTCGGTGAGTACACTGTAAAAAATGACCAATGTTTCTTATTTTATGAAAATATACTATAACCACGAACGAAAATTTAATATAATCTTCCGAGTTATCCGAAATTCCGAATAGCGTGTTCCATTGTCTTTTGAATCCCCATAAACCAAGACATTTCCAAAATTTAAAGAATTATTTATAAAAACAAAGTATTTTTCGCTGCCCGTATTTTTCAGAAACGTTCACGGAGGGTTTTTATAGTGTATTAATTAGTGTCCTCAGCCTGGAATACCTGTTTTTCGAATGCTATCAATTCTCAAGTAAACATTTTCATGCTCAAAAGTTAATTTATACATGAAAGAGTAACGAAATAATCTTAATTTTAATGTTATTGTTAACGCTGCTAATTTTGCATGTTTGTGTGTTAAACATGTTTTTTGAGCATGAAAATGTTTACTTGAGAATTGATAGCATTCGAAAAGCGGGTATTCCAGGCTGAGGACACTAATTAATACACTATAAAAACCCTTCGGAAACGTTTCTGAAAAATAAAGGCAGCGAAAAATACTTTGCTTTTATAAATAATTCTTTAAATTTTGGAAATGTATTGGTTTCTGGGGATTCAAAAGACAATGGAACACGCTATTCGGAATGTCGGAAAACTCAGAAGATTATATTATATTTTCGTTCGTAGTTATAGTATATTTTCATAAAATAAGAAACATTGGTCATTTTTTACAGTGTAGTATGTAGAAAAAATAGACAATTTTAAGTTTTCTGTCTGTATGACTACTCTGATTTAGAAATAAATAAATAAAATTTCTTTAGAACAACAGTTAGTCAGAGACAACAGTTTTTTTTCTAGTTATTTTCTAACTGTAGACAAGCGCCTGAAGAATCAGTGAGATTTTTTGCTACTAAAATTGTAAATCTAACTGCGAAATTTATTGGTGTTCGAAAAATCTCTAAGCCAGATGTAGTTAGTACCCATAGTGGACCAAACTAAACTTGCAAAAATTTTGGAAAGTTTACAAAGCTTCTCTGATAAACTATCGATAAAATGAAATCCTAACACCTTCGAGGAAGCCGTTGAACAAGCTCAATTGATGAAATTAATTCGCAATTTACAGCGTCCGACGTAACTTCTCTAAATAATTTTGCTTCAGAGGATCAGAAAGGTTTGAAATAACGAAAATTGACTGAAATTTGCAAAAGTAAGAGACCAACTCAATCCGAAAAAAAATAGAGTAACTCCTACTGCCCCCGACCCGTAACAAAAAACAACAACAACAACAACAACAACAACAAAAAAACTGTTCACCGCACCCGAACCACGAGTCGGGTTGTGTTTGGATAAAACCAGATTACCCAACTTGATGTAGGATTCTAATACACATTCATTTTAAGGCTGTTCTCAAACTCAAAGGAGCTACTTTCTGACATATTTCTGAATTCATTTTTGTTCAGAAACGCTTGAAATTGGCAGGTGTTCTTATTCAGAAACTTTGTAATCGAATGGTGTTTTAAATTTTTGGTAAAGGCAGAAGATCTTTCAGAAAATATAGTCAAAGTTGGCATTTTGAACCAAATTCCCCACGCAGCAGAAAAGGGAAAACTTGTTGTCACGTGACAAGAATCGCTTATAATTCGATAAGTAATTCATTTATCAAAATATGGAAAACGCTATTCGATTACAAAGCGATTCAATAGTGAGGCCTTCCAATTTTATGCCTTTGCGTTTAAAAATAAGTCAGAAAATGTGTCAGAAAGTTTTGCGTTGTTGAGCAGGGAATTTGAGAACCACCTTAAATCTATTTGTTGCCAATATCGCTTATTTTGAGAAGCAATAGATGATAATAGATGGGAATATTTGAGGCCTCCCTGTATGAAAACTATACACGGTGTGACGACTATTTTAGAAACGTAAAGTGATAATGTGTACCTTAACACCATATTCAAAATTTGTGACGATTAGTCAATTTTTACGACAGTTAAATCATATAAAGTAAAATGAAACATGAAAGAATACAGATAGAAAAACATGTCATCTTTAAATCCTAATGACGTCAAAGTTACACAGCATTATTTTATGTTATTAAAATAATCGTTGAACTGTATACAATTTTTTTTACAGGGATACGTCAAAATTTTTAATATAGAACCGTATATTGCACGTGAAAATGGGTAATAATGACAAAAATGTGATTTAAAGTGAATGTGGGTAACAATACCACGCTGTCACAAAACCACTCTGTCGTGACAAACTTCTCTCATTAAAATATGCCAACTGGCTGCAATATGTAAATATCAATGCAATAAGGCAAGAAACAATCCCTTGAATTCGGTTTTATTTTTTTAGCTTAAAAATGTATTACTAATTGTGCAATTATTTCCAAATGCATTAAAATAAGGTTTATGCTAATAATGGGCTGAAGTAAAATTATTTTGTAAAAAAAAGTGTTCAACTATGTGCAATAAGTATAAAAAAAATTGATGAGCCCTATATTGTACTTTCTATCAATTGTTTTACATATTAAAATATTTTGCAACTGCGCAAAATGATTAAAAAAATGTTAAAAAACGAACTATTTTTTATGTTATTTAATTTTACTTTGAGCGTTGGTTGATATGCATTGTTTTAGTTTACCGTTAGCAGTAGTAATAACATCATCGATCACATATATAATTGATGATAGAATAAAAAGAAGATTTCTGAATAATGTAGATTAATATATCATGTGAAAAATAAGAACTAAAAATTCTCAATTTTAAATCAGAATGCTTTTAGTGAATTGCTTATTATTCTACACTTTAATTCTAGATTTTTTTTTTTGCATTATCAAGACCTTACCCGGTAAAAGTTTCATTTATATTTTTCTCAAATTGTGTAGAAAATTATATAAACTATGCAAAATTATTATCACTAACGTTTTTATCTCTCACAGGCTAACTCTCTGTAACCGCCTTTGTATCAATATAAGTGTTTATAATTCCAGTACATTATGTGTTAGTACGTTATATTGTGCTTATTAATAAATAGCATATCTTTAATATGTTTATTTTATTTTCTATGAATATTCATTAAATTTTGAAAAGAAATATTACTCAAAAACTATCGAACCTTGAAATATATTTTATAAACAAAAAAGGATATTTATAAAACATATTTGAATTCTATCCAATGGTTGGAGTGTCATAGTTGAGATTTTTTCCAACAGAGCAAAAATATACTCGAAAATATTTTCGGTCTGTTGGAAAAAGTCTCAACTATGATACTCCAACCATTGGATATAATTTACCTAGTTGAATATACTTTCCTCTGTTCATTATGACCTAATTACATGGTAGACAGGAGTTTCCGTGCTATTTCAGATTCATCATGTAAAATGCTATAGTTATAGCTCGGATGATTGAAATTAGAGCTGCAGTTCGCAGCCTTGTCCAACAAATAAGAGTGAAATATGCCAGCCAGTATATTATTGGGATAGCTCAGTAGGGAGAGCATTGGCACGGCAAGCCAAAGTATCCAGGTTCGAGTCCTGGTCTTGGCATATTTTCGCTCTGTTGGAAAAAATCTCAACTATATGATACTCCAACCACTGGACATATTTGAATTCCTTAATAGTTTTTGAATAATAATTTTTCAAAATTTAACGGATATTCATAGAAAATAAACCTATTTAATAATACAATAAAACATAATAGAGGTATGATATTGATTAATGAGCTTAATATAAATTATTAACACATAATGTACTTGAATTATGTACACGTATATTGATACATAGGCGGATTCAGAGAGATAGCCTGCGACACTGTGAGGAGTAAAGACATTAAAACTTTCCAGAATAATAAAAAAATTGCATAGTTTATATATTTTTCCATACAAAATGAGAAAAAAAATTAAATGCAATTTTCAAGATTTGGGATGAGTAATCACCTCATTTACCTCCCTGTAAAACCGGCGATGTATTGATAGTTCGGAGACACATTTCAAGACTAGAGAGTTTTTGAATAAAATTTAATGAATATTTAAAGCTATAATTAACTAAAATAAGTACATTAAAGTTATATTGTAGATAAATTACGAAATTATAAAGGAATTTTTGAAAATTTAATTGCATTTATAGTTTTAATTTAAATTTAAAGGAGCTATTTAATGCTTATGCTTCTGTGATTTTGTAGTTTGGTAAATTAATCATGGACAATATTAAACTATTTCATGTTTTTATTTTTTAGTCATCGACCAAATAAATCTATTTCCCATATTTATATTTATATAGTATTTATTTTATATTACTGTTTTATATTTTATAAATATCATTCTTTATGTGATTAGATTACGTGTCACAAATTCAGATTTTAGATTTTGGATACTCCCTTTATATGCTAATCCCTTTATAAGTTACAATTTAACATATTAGTTTTTAATGTTATATATTTAGACATTGTACATATAAGCTTGCAGTTAAAGTGATAATAATCAGGATAGATGACATAATTTCAACTTTTACTTTCCTAATACATTTTTGTTCACTAAATCTTTTTTACATCACTAAAAACTATTAAATATTAATACTTTCTAAGAATAAGTTTAGGTATGTTCTGCATTTCATTTTTTTACATGTTCATAATTACTTTCATAATACGAATCAATAACATATTTTCGATTTTTAATTTTGGCATATAATTTAACTGATTAAACTTTCTTTACATCATAAATTGTAATTAAATGTTAATACCTTTTAATAATATGTGTATGGGACTTTTATATTTCATTTATTTTAAAATACGTAGCTTATATAGAAAATTTACATTTTCAATAAAATTATAGATTAACGCTTAATAATAAATAATTTTTTAATGGTAAATGGAAAAATTGAGTTATTGATTTTTTAGAATGAAATATTTAAACTAATTTAATTGTATTGGTAATTTAAAGAAGAAACTTATCTGTAAAAAAACATTTATATATATATATATATGTGCGTGTGTGTGTATATATATATATATAGTTATATATATAATATATAAGTAGATTATGATAGATGGCAGCACCAGCATTATGTATTATAAAAAATATCTCTCTTTATTTTTTGTTTATTTTTTTTTTACATAATATTTACTCTTGGTAAGAGTTTTTGAAATACTATGTAAGATAAATTTAATTCCAGATAAATTTAATTCATATAATGGGATTATGTCTGATGTTAATCTAAAACTACAATGATATTATTATTTATTACTATTTATATATATATTATTAAAGCTAATATAATAAATATGTAACGAAAACTTAATTTTGAATAATTATTATTCCTATAGAGGGCAGCACATTTCTTGTCAAATAAATGTTAATAATATTTTTAATTTACCTATAGAGGGTGCTTATCGCTTATGTATTTAAATTTTACTTTTAAAGATTAAAATTAAATGGAAAATTTGTATCTTCACAAATATAAATTTGTTTTTGAGTGCATTTATTTGTTTTTATCACAAAAATCAATTTGTGTGTTTTAAATCAATTTGTGTGTTTTAAATCAATTTGTGTTAAGGTGTAATAATTAAGGTGTTATTTCAAAATTTGTTATCTCAACTTAAGTATCAAAATATGTTCTCTCAACTTGACTATCTCATCAAGATTATGATATTTCATGATGTGCGCCATGTGGTCGTAATGGTATAAATGTAGACCTTGTGACGTTTACGGAATTTTTTATAATTATTGTGAGTAAGATATTTTATCTATTCTTTACAAGTTTTTATTTCCAATTGTACTATTTCCAATTGTTTTCTGGTAATAATACAGTATACCTGGATGAATATACTGATCTTAGCATAAATGCCAGTATATTTATGAAATACTGTATTATTTTTAAAACATGTGTGGATACATCCAGGCTGATGATTATATCTACACCTGTTTTTTCATATCCAATTCTAATTTAAATCTCTTGTTATCCAACTTTCCATTATATTTAGTTCATATTTCATTTCAAAATCCATTTGTAATCACTTGATATCAACTTCAAATTATTAACATTTTATGGTTTATTATATATATATTTTTTTAATCTCTCTTTCTTTTTAAATATTCTTCATATTTTCAGTATTTTTGGCCAATTACCATTGAAGCAAATGCTATGGTAAAATTATGATTGCACTTGTTAATTTATTAACTATGTGGTATTCTGTCTACACTTTATTACTAATTATCTCTTAGGAGATTTAATTAGAATGTTACAAGAACTTGATATGTTTTTTGAAATTCAAAGATATTATAATTATATATATATATATATTTATATATAAAATAAAAAAATACATATGGGTACAAATTATAAAAATTTTCTCTTGATGAAAATTGGATTTGAAAGGCTTAAAAGTTGATAAGTTACAATCCCATGTTCGAAACAGATGTTTGCCAGCTTGAAGTCAGAGTTTGCTTAGCGTGAATATTTTCAGATTGATGTGTAAAATTAAACTGCAATTTGTCCTAATTATTATTAGATTAAAGTGCTGACACAGAACATTAGAGCGCATGCTTTATTATTCAAACTGAACTTTTATTTTTTGATCGTTATAAAAACTTTTTTCACCATTTAAAATTTAACGAGGTGACATCCGTCGAAATTCGACGGAATAAAATAAAAATCAATAAAGGTTAGATGAACTTATAATAAACTTACAAACATAATTTGAATAAAATATCAGTCTTAGTCTAGCTATATAGTTAACTATAGTCTAACTTTGTTATAACTAAACAATTACAGTTTAAAATGTATTTACTGTAATACAATTTCTATTTATTTTAGATTTTCACATTATTGGAAAATAAAACTTGATCATTTTTATCTCTAGTTTTTAAAATAAAGTAATGTGTTATCTGTAATCTAGATAAATAATCAAGCTTGCAAAATTGCGTCATTTTGACACAATCTTATTAACTATTTTGTAGTTTATTGATGTAAAAATTAATTCCAATCTTACTAGACTTAATTTTCATCGGCGCAAACATTTTCATAAATACTTTTCACATTTTTGACCCATGTATATTTTATACATTATTTTTGTACATTATATCAACTGGTTATTAATAAGTATATTTCTCGTAAAAAATGACGTCATGTATGCCAATGAGAACTTTGCGTAATATGATTACCTTTACGTCCTAATCTACATAATGTCAGATAAGACGACATTGTAAATCAGTTATATGCGTTTGTAGTAAAATATTTTCTTATTAAAATTCTTACTAAAAACTTCTTATTAAAAATGATACTTCTTATTAATGATACTTCTTATTAAAAATGATGTCATTTTCACACGCTGAAGCAGTTTGGTTCTTTCCGAAATCACAGGCTTTAAACGCAGATCGGTGAAACGCTTTCACCAATAGAAAAGGACGTCATAAACATGCATTTTCATTTATAAAAGTGAAAAAATTACTGCTATTGCTTGAAATGACGTAATTTTTCACTAATCTTTTTATTTCGCCAGTATAGGTATAAGACCCTACAGCCTTAAACTTAATACCAGAGGAATGAATTTTTTTTTTTAATCATCTGTATTGAAATGTAACTGTGTTATAAACAAAAATGCTTTTATTCTCTTAAACATGACATCATTTTTATCGACAGAAGCGTACCGCTTTTTTTTGCGATTAGGACATTTTGCAATGTAGGGAAAATATTTAAAAGGCATGTGAGCCTTAATTTAGTGCATGAGCAATGAAAAGCCAATGTAAATTTCGTCATTTAGACACAATCGTAGAAAAACTTTTCAGTTTTCTAAATGAAAATGTACCTTTTCCATTCAATGCATTAAAAATATGCCATTCTCACTGGTGACAGTCTTGAAAACTTGTCGTCTTATTTCAGAAGTGGTGGATTGACAAATCTTTTAAAATGATGCCATTTTGACGCAATTATAGAAAAAGTAAGGTACGTACACTCCTTGGAATTACCAAAGGAGTCTGACACTACTATTTCTGATTAGAAAATTTCTATTTAACATTTAAATCGCATACTTCGTAATCGCCTTGTTTAACTCCAGATTTTGTAATATTTTTCTACGATTGACTAAGAATTTCTTGATAGGGAATTTTCTTGACCATTAAAAATTTATGGTAAAACTGTACATACCATGGAAATATTGCAGTGTCATATTTTTAAAGAGATACTTTCTTTTAAAAATAATGTCAGTTAACTTTCGGGGCTCTTGGGCTTCTTGGTGGTCTTAAAGCCACACATATAAATAAAAAATATATTTTCTTTTTAACTGCATAGTGAGAAAATGGCATTAATAAAGACGCAATAAATAAAGATAAAATAATCCCGATCATTTAACTTTTCTGAAAAACAATGGAAGTAACAAGGTTGGTAGCATTTTGAAGACATTTTTTTAAAAAGCATTTAAAGTTAAAATTGAAATATAAAAATGGAAATATTGAAAAAAAGAGAGAGAAAAAAACTACTTGCATAGCTACGAACTAAAAACTTAAAAAAAAAAAAAAAAAAAGAAACCTATTAAAATTGATTTAGCAGAACGTGCAGGGGCAAGATGCCAAATGAATTGGTGTGTATTTTAAAGATATTGAAAAATAATTAATAATCGAAAAGCATGCTGCAGCTATAAACCAATTTTTTTTCTTGAAAATTAAAAAAAGATATGAAATAAGATCTAAATATATATATATATATAATCTAACTAGTATAACATAACATAATGATGCTTTTGATGCTTAAATTGATTTTTGACGATTTATCATAAAGAAGAACTTCAAGTAAATTTCACCTTTTTATTATGAAAATAAAAATTCTTAACTTCTTCATTTTTTAAATAATTGCATTTATTGTGTTACTTTTTAAGAAAGCATTTTTAAAAAGGTGCTTGGCACCCAATTTTAATAACTGACGATATTTATGACAACTTCCAATAACAACTGAAGTATACTTTTACAAAATTGCCCATTATTCACAATCGAAGTATTGGTTTATATTTTTAGAATACTGTATTAATTAAAAACATTCGTTAAATGTTTTACACGTGTCTACCTTGAATATTGATACTGAAAAGTATTTTTGAACAATAAATTATATAAGATATGCAGAAAAGATTTTAAGCAAAATTTTCATTAAGACACAGCTGAATTATTCTGAAATAATTAGAGACATCTCTCATTTCAGAGACATCTGACATTCAAGCAACTGTTAAACTACTTTTATTTGAAAGCAGTGATTAGAACAACAGCTGATTTATTTAAAGTTACAGAAAATAAATTAAAACTACCTGCAAATCTCTTGCGAATGAGAAAATGTACCCATCATTCCTCAAAATTAGAAAACTCACAGTAAATTCAAATATTTAATGATTAAAACACTAATATTCCTTTGTTCTTAAATGAAATTGTTTTCAAACACGTTTAAATGAGTTTTTATTTCATTTATGGTGAATAGCTCAAAATGGAAGTCAACGAACATTTAAACAAAAGGATGTTCAAAGTATTTTAAGAGCAAAATTAAGTAACCGAAAATGGGAGATTTTGCAGTTACTTAATTTTAAATGGAATTGGATGTAAATCGCTTATTCAAATTTCTGTTTAAAGCATTTTTCAAAAATATTGTCAAACATCTATGTATTGTGACTGTGCTACTAACAAACGCGAATTAATTCATTTGCACGTGGGTGGAAAATAAATCATAGAAGCATAATTTCTTATCGTTATTCAAAAGAGTAACTACGTTGGCATTCTTGGAAAAATGGAATGCGAGTCTAATTATTGAAACAAGTTCTAAATGAATTAACAATAATACAAATGTGGGCTCTAAAATAAGATTGACGTCCGTATTATTTTTTTTACACTCTTTTATTTAAATTAATTTGGTTTTTGTATGTAAATATGGAATTTTGTAATAGAATTTTGCGCCGAACCACTCTTGCCAAAATAGGCCAGCTGGCTGTGAAACTGCAGCAACAAAATATTTTAAACACTGAAAAGTGAGAAATAAAAAAAATTATTCTTTTATCATTTAATATTTTAGTATTAATTAAATTATGATTATACTTTGAGAAAACAATCGAGAAATTCTAAATAGTTTAGATAATGTTTTTTTTTTCTTTCCAGTTGCCGTATCTTAAAAAAGGTAACAGCGAAAATTATAATTTTTTAATAAATTCACTAGTTTCCATTATCTATAAAGGGTACTGACAAGCTACGGTTACCGAAGGCAGTCGTACTCTACCGCCGAATCCAGATTCTCGTGAATCCATGCGAGCCAAAATCCGACCAAAGAAGGCCGGTTTACCCGGACACCTCCAAGGTGGTGCTCTTCGGCCGGGGGAGAGACGGGGGCGTGAGCCTCCTGCGCCTCTCTACCCTTTCCCAAATGAATGACGACAGAGGTCGATGCGACATGCGGTGGAGTCCAAAGACAGAGGACACCACCCCACAACACTTGAGCGGAAGCTGAGACGATCCGGCGGCTTCGTAGCCGGAACCCCAAAGAGGGAACCGGGTCCTAGACCAATGCCGAACCACCCCAGCGACCCATTAGTGTACCGCAACTTCTGAATATCGAGTCCTAGGGAGAGAGGAAACGGCTGGTTCATCGGTTGCGGCGATCTATAAAGGGTAAATGAATTTTCAACAAGCGGTAAATTAACGTATTGCAGCGGAAATTTCTTGAAACTACATGAATTGCAGTCATCAAAAAACATATTTTTACTTTTATACTTTTAGTTAATATGAATTGGTCTACACAGGAAAAATATTACAATTGAACGAAAGAAAGGACAATATTATAAAACGAACAATTGTTTATCACTTAATTTCACTATGAATGGATATTGATAGGCGTTATTATATTTTTAGTTTATCGGTAGCAGAGTAGTAATAACATAATCGATCACTCTTATATCTGATGGTGTAATAAAAAAGAACATTTCTGAAAAATACTTCTAGAAAAAGATTAATATGTTATGAGGAAAATGGGAATTGAAAATTTCAATTTCTGAACAGAAGGCTTTTGAATTACTTATGATTATTATTTAAACATGTTTCAAGATTCCAGAAATATTGAATAATATTCGTTACCAAAATTTAATGAATATTTAATGAAAAATAACATATATAATAGTATAATAAGCATTTTAGAGGTGAGCAATTAATAAACAAAATGTAAATTAAGAACACATAAGAATAAATACTTGAATTATGTATCCAAAAAATTGATAGAAGGGCGTTTTCAGAGAAGTAACCTGTGAAAAGTAAAAATATAAAATTTTTCAGATAATGATAATTTTGCATAGTTTGTATATCTTTCTATACAAAAGGAGCAAAATAAGCGAAATTTCAAAGATCTCGGTGAGGTAAATACCCCCTTTACCAACACCCTCTGTAAAACCATCAATGTATTGATAGTTTTGAAATATGTTTTAAGACTCAAATGATTTTGAATAAAATTTTACTTTCAAAATTTAATGAACATTTAAACAATGTTTCGAACTATTTAAAATGTAAATAAGTATATTAAACGTTTATTGTTGATCAGTTGTGAAAATATAAGGCAACTTCTATAAATTCAATTGCATTTATAGTCTTAGTTTAACATTAAAATAACAATTTTATGTTCATACTTCTATCGCTTTGTTGTTTGGTAAATTAGTCATCGACCATATTAAACTATTTTAAAATTTGATAATTTTTTATTCGATTAGATTCTGTGTTGTAAGTTTAGATTTTGGTTTTTGAATACACTCTTATATGCTGAATCTTCTTTATATCGTAAAATACAACAGAATATATTACTCTTTAATGTATGTTATACATTTAAATATCGAATATATAAGCTCACATGAGTTGTAATTTTCCAACTGGACGAAAAATGTCCAGGCCAGGATTCGAACCTGGGATCTCTTGGCTGGAGCTGCCTTGCTCTACCAACTGAGCTATCCCGGTTGAATCTGGAGGACTTAATTCATCCAGTTAACCTTATTGATCATAGCATCTGGTCTGATATCTGAATCATCTCAACAGAATAAATTGCAGGTAATTTGGAACTCTAATAAACGCTGGATACGATTTTACACTAGATTAATTTTGACACAATTATTCAAATTGGTAAAGAAATCATATGAGTTGTAATTTTCCAACTGGACGAAAAATGTCCGGGCCAGGATTCGAACCTGAGATCTCTTGGCTGAAGCTGCCATGCTCTACCAAAATTTCCAACTGCACGAAAAATGTCCGGGCCAGGATTCGAACATGGGATCTCTTGGCTGAAGCTGCCATGCTCTGCAGCTTCAGCCAAGATACCCCATGTTCGAATCTTGGCCCGGACATTTTTCGTCTATTGGAAAATTACAACTCATATGATTTCTTTACCAATTTGAATAATTGTGTCAAACTTAATCTAATATAAGCTCACAGTTAAGTTTATAATAAGGTTAGACGCTATAAATTCAATTATTATTTTTTTAATGCATTTTTGCTCACTAAATTTTCCTTAAATCATAAGTAATAATAAAATATTAATACTTCTTATGATAAAGCTAAGACATGTTCTTAATTTCATTCTCTTTCTTACTCCTAATTAATCTCATAATCCGTTTCAATAACATCATTTCAACTTTTAATTTTGGCATATAATTTTGAAAATTAAATTTTCTTTACATCATAAATTGCAATTAAATATTAATACGGTTTGACATTATGCACAAATCTGTTATAAATTTCCTTTTACTTTAATGATAGTAGGTTATCTCAAAATTTACATCCAATAAAATTATAGATTATCACTTGGAGAATAAACAGAAAAATTAAGTTATTATTAAGTTTCCCGAATAGAAGAATTAACTATATTCAATTGTATTGGTAATTTAAAGCAAAAAGTAATGTGTTACATTTATGTAAAAGAAAAGTACAAGAAATAAGTACGGGAAGAAACGAAATGTAGATTTCCTTTGATATATTTTCTTTTGATGAGAACTGGAGTTAAAAGGCTGGAAGGGGATAAGTTAAAAGTAGTCGGATGTACCTATCTCAAAACTTTCTTCGATCTGATATATGTTAATTCTTTATAATTCGCTTTCACAGCGCCAATAAAATCAATATTTTTGTCATTCTGTTGTACGTTCGTCAGCCGGGTTAACTTGGTGCGAAGCACCCTTCGGAGTACGAGCAGCTGATGTACAACACAACTACGAAAAATCAGAAAAATCGCTATCACAGCCCCCCCCCCCTTCCGGCGGAATATTCCCAAATTCAACTGAGATCTGCTGCTCATATCCAAAAGCATATAAATGAAATTGGGTTCAATTCTATGCATAACTTCATACATTTTTTCGATGCTAGAATAATGAAAATGGAACAAAAATCGCTATCACAGCGTCCCTTCCGGCGGAATATCCAAAATTCAAGTGGAACATGCAGGCGTGGTCAAAAACATATACTTAAAATTCGGTTCAATTCTATGCATAACTTCATACACTTTTCGATGCTAGAATAATGAAAATAGAACAAAAGTCGCTATCACAGCGTCCCTTCTGGCGGAATATCACCAAATTCAAGTGGGGCATGCAGGCGTGGTCAAAAACATATAATTAAAATTTGATTCAATTCTATGCGTGACTTCATACACTTTTAGACGCTAGAATAATGAAAATGGAATAAAAATCGCTATCACAGCGTCCCTTCCGTCGGAATATGACCAAATTCAAGTAGGACCTGTTGGCCTTAACCAAAAACATATAAATGAAATTTGGTTCAATTCTATGCATAACTTCATACACTTTTCGATGATACAATGAGGACGGGCACACAGACAGACAGATAGACAGACATTTTGTAAAAACATGTTTTCTTGATCTCTGACTCCTAAAACATGCAAATCCCGTCGAAATTTTTTTTTCTATTACAATACTTTCTTCTATTATAGGTAGAAGAAAGTTAAAACCATGCTCGAAGCATATGTTTGTCATTTTGAAGTTCGAGTTTTCTTAGCTTGAGCATTTTCAAGTTGATGTGTAAAATTAAATCGCAATTTGTCATAATTCTTAAGAGATTAAAGTGCTGACACTGGATGCTGGAGTACATGCTTCGTTATTAAAACTGAGCTTATATATATTTATTTTTCATTGTTATAAAAACTTTTTTCGTCATTTAATATTTAATAATCAATAGTTTAAAAAGTGTACTGCAGATATGAACCTTTTTCTTTAAAACTATTAAATAAGGTTTAATTATAATAAATAAAATTGAAAAGTTCTTTAACTAGAAACGTAAAATAATGTTTTTTTTTAATGATTTTAAACTGATTTTTGATGGGTTATCAGAAAGAAGAATTTAAAACAAATTTCACTTGCTTTTATGGTGAAAAAAGAATTTTAAATTATTTATTTTAGATTACAAATTACAAGTGCAGAAATCGAAAAAGCACTCGGTGAAGGAAAAAATGGTAGATCACCAGGACCTGGTGGAGTAAGTCTTGAACTCCTAAAATATGGTGATAAAAGCATTGTAAGTATATTAACAGGATATTGGCAAGAAATCTAATACCACAAGAATTAAAGGAAGAATATTTAATATCAATTTTTAAGAAAAAAACTCTGCAGCAACTACAGAGAAATGTGTGTTATAAGACCAATAATAAAATTATTCGGAAGAATTTTAAAAATAGATTTGAAGACGAATATGAAAGAAGGGAAGAACAAAGTGGCTTTTCAGTAGGTAGATCTTGTGTCGACCACATTTTCCAACTAAGACAAGTTCTGGAAAAGCAGAGAGACAAGGAAAGAACACCAGAACTTAAATTTGTGGATCTTGAAAAAGCTTATGATAAGCTTTTAACTAAAAAGTTTGCTTTGGAAAGTACTTAAAATTGCAAATATAAATGACAAGTTTTTGACCAACAAATTTACTTTGGAAAGTACTTAAAATTGCAAATATAAATGAAAAGCTTATGAATATCATTAAAGCAATTTATTACAGAAACAGTTGTAGAGTCAAAGTTGGAAATTAGTTGTCTGAACCTTTCATCACTAGTAAAGGCCTTCTGCAAGGCTGTTATATCTCACCAATTTTATTTAAAATATACATTGAAATATACAATGAATGTCAGAGAATGAACGAGGAACAAGTTTGAAAGCTGATATTTTATTGGATGATATAAATATAAAAACCGTTGAGGAATTCAAACACCTTGGATCTGTCATTCATCAAGATGGATCATACCAAAGGTATGCAGAAAACAGAATAATTGGAAGCAGAAAAGCAAATGCAATGTTAAATTCTGTTTTGTGGAGCAGTAGTATTTTCCCCAAAACTAAATGATTAATTTATAATGCAATTATGCAAAGCATTTTACTGTATGGTTTGGAGATATGGACTCACCCTGAAAAAAAAAATCTTCTCTCTACCGAAATAGACTTCTAGCGAAGTTCAGCGAGAACGTCAAGGAAAATATGTTACAAATTTAAGAATACGGGAAATCATGCAAATCAAACACAGGATGTTGTACTGACGATCGAACATAATAAATTTAGATGATATGAGCATCTTCACAGAATGAAAGAAAGAGCTCCTTCCAAAAATCCCTTTAGAATGAAGCCCAAAAGGGAGACGAATGAGGGGCAGTTCAAGAATGATTTGGAAAATTCTATTAAAGAGTCATTGAAGGCTTATTAGTTAAGTGATATTATTGCCTTGGACAGGGATAAATTGAAAAGAACTCTCAAAAATACTTTTATTGGTCGAGGAAACGCACTGCTTAGTGGCAATTCCTAAAGATAATAATGAAATTCTTTATTTAAAAATTTCGCTTTTACTGTTTTTGCTGTTACTTCTTAAAATATCCAACTAAATTAAAATGAATTTTTGTTCAAAGAATTGATTTTCTGTTTTTGATTTAATATTAAAGCTCGATCTTTTAGCTTACTAAAACAGTCTGAATTTTGTTTCTATCTTGTCTAGAATTTGAGTTATAGGTATTTGTGTATTACTGATTTCTTAGATGAAATGTTGGGTTAAATTATAATTTTAACTTGTTCTAAAGATCTGATTTTTAACATTTTGCTTATAATTCAAAACATTACAACACAAAATATTGAAATTAGGGAGCTCTGCCTTCTACGAGCTAAGCTCGTGGACCCCCGTCCAGCCTCCGCAGGATATAAAAACACGCTAATTTGCTCTGTTTTCAAAATATTATCCGGTTATGTAAGATTGAATGATATTATCACATTTAGTGGCGATTTTCTGTAATCAGGTTGCCAGTCATTTCCCTTTGACTAGGGGATTTTTCGGTCCTCAAGGCAGCATCCATCGCTGTCGCGACAGCTGACGCCTTATTTCGTGATTGGTTTAGTAAGATCTATCACACATTTGAAATGCAGCTTGTATAAAATGATTAAATAAAAATGTCGCTTCCTCCTGGACTTTTATAATAACGTCTAGAAGAAAAGTTTTCTTTTTAGACACTGTCAGAAAATCGTTTGAAATTTAACGTAATTTTCTCCCCTTAAATGCTTTTCGCATGTAATAATTTAATTATTTTAAAGTTTTCATTCTCTTTTAATGTTCACGTGTAAATATATTTTTCAATTGAAAAGTGTTTGGAAGTATTATTATTTGGGATTTAGGACGTAATTTTCACAGTTAAAGGATTTTTTATCCGTAATAATTTAAATATTTTAAAGTTTCCTTTCTTTTTTAATATTCATGTGTAAGTATATTTTTCATAACAAAATATTTGGTAATAATATTATCATTATTTTTAATCTGGCTATAGTAGGTAAAAACATTACTTTTTGACCTATGAAATAAATCTCTATTCCAATAATGAAAGTGGCTGAGAGGTTCTGCTCTCGAAGCTGGTAGACGGGAGGTGCTGGGTTCGTTCCCAATCGCGTTCGTCGGCCTAATCGTTCGAAGTTTTCGTGGTTTTCTTCGAGCCGTGGATTTATCCATGCGTAAATACGGGTTAGGTTCCCTTAGAAAGACCCCCACGAAGGGCACTCCCCCCGGGCCTATATCCCAAGTGTAGATAATTGGCCGTCAATAATCAACCAACCCAACCCAATAATGAAATTTTGAATAAAAAATTGAAAAAAAAAAGAAACTTAAAAATATAGACAAATTTAAAACTGATTGGACACTGCACATCACAGTCTCGTCAAATATATGCCTGCGAAAAACAGCTACATTTCTATGCTTATTTTTGATCTCGCAAAACTTTTTAAGCTGAACTGTTTTGACCGATTTCAACATTAAATACCGCTTAAAATGATTCTTCAATTTAAAAAGTCTACTTCAGCGTGTTTATCATACATTTCTGTATAAAGCTACCAGTTTATATTACTTACCCATCATACGTAGTATAGGGTAAGTCTTGTAATCGTTTTGAAAATCGAAATTTTTTTTTTGACGGATTTACACGTTTCAGACACTGGAGATTCCGAAAAACATATTTTTAGAAAAAAAAAAAATTGCCGTCCGTCTGTGTGTCTGTAAACGCTCTATCTCCCGAACAAATTGAGACAGAGACTTGAAATTTGGTATGTACTTAGTATGTAATAATGGGAAGAAGCCTATTGAATTTCAGTAACCTCGATTATCCGTAACTATTTTTTTCGGACTCTCGAAATATTCGTTCTGATAAAAGGTATATAAAAATGTTCGAAATTGTTTATTTTAAGGAGTGAATATAAAAGACAATAAAAAAACATAAATTTTGCATAAAGCATGAAGTCGATTGGATAATGAGTTACCGAGATATTTGTAATCCTATTTTCCACACTCTTCGATTTTTCATGACCCTGTATTTCATCCAAATTTCAATTCAAAGATATATTTTAATTGGAAATGAGACGCTTAATCAGATGCAATAAACCGCTAGTTAATAGGGTTATTGTTTTTGGAGTTATAAGGATCAAGGATGTTTCTTTTAAGCAATTCAGTAATCGAGCCTTCAAAGTTTATGACGTCATCAAGCCACGATTTTATTCGAATTGCAATGCATTTTATAAGTAGTTTACACATTTTTTATTTTAATATTTTACATTATGCATATCCATGATGGGTAAGTATTACGGTAGCCCCCAACGACTAGTTTTTTAATGCGATAGTGTTTTTAATATATGCCGAGAGAGAGCCCCGGTCACATTAAATTCAATTACGGGAGGGACAGCAGTGATAGTTACCTTTTTTTTAGAATAGAAAGATGCTATAAAAGAATTGTTTTAGTGAGTGTATTAGTACTTTGCATAAGTGCCATATTTTTTATGTATATTTTGGGCCTATAAAAGACGAACTATTTAAAAAAGTAGGATTATTTGAAAAGCTTATTGTATAGTGTCATATTGCACATAAGAAATCAATTTTTTAAATTAAAAAATCCTTTCCAAAGGGGGTCGGGTACTTTAGAAAGGAGATCACAACTTGATTTTATTTATTCCATTTTAGGTAGATTTCGTAAGAAATAGTACCTATTACATTCTCACCTAAGTTGGAATTTTTGAAAAATTTTTGCAGATTTACACCGATTCTGACTCCCAGAACCCAAAAACCACCCCCAGTTCAAAACTTTATCTATCTATGTCACTTTTTGATGGACACGATAACTCCCATAATTCTGCACAGATCTCTTCCAAACTGATACATAAAATCAAGGGGCATAAAATCTCGGTCAAGTTCGTTAATGGGCAAAATCGAACCAAGGGGGGGGGGGGGACTTTTGTGAAAACAGAAAAAAACCCTATAATTTCTTAATTATAATACGTATTGAATCCGTTTAAAGTTATTATTACTTCTAGGAAATTGGCCAAAAATTTATGTATGACAAATTTTTGATATAATTAAAAATGTCCCCAAAGGGGGGAAAAAAGAGGGGTTTTAGAAGAAAAAAATTCACAACTTCGTCAATTCAGAAGATATCAAATCCGCTTAAATTTATTATAAATCCTCTTAATGTTATCTAAAACTTTTATATTGACAAGTTTTTTATAGGACCATCTCTTATAACAAAAAAAAAAAAAACCCTGCCGGCTTCTCCTGCAAACAAGTTATGTTCCGAAGTGGGCGTTTCCAAATGAAGCATCATGGCAAAAAGGTCATTTCTTCCGCAATTTCCAACAAACAGGCGCCCCACGGTCTACGGTCTTCGAAATCTACCTGTGCCTGTAGGCTGAGCCGTCAGGGATTTTTTACAAATGTACCTTACATCAATTTTCATAACCCATTGATGTTACTTATCAGAACTTTAGAAATATCTGAAATAAATCTTTTAAAAGCATGGCAATTATTTTTAAGAATACGATACTAATTAGAAATATCACTTAAATATTTTTAAAATGTCTGACTTGTATATTGATATTAAAAAGTATTCCCTTAACGACATATCATAAAAGAAATGCACGAGAACCTAAATACTTTCAAGCAAGTGGTACTTTCTAATACACAGCTGAATTATTTCGATGTAATTAGGACCTTTTCAAAGACATCTGACATTCTAGAAACTGTTAAACTACTTTTATTTCTTAGTAAGTAATAATTAGAACAACAGCTGACTTATTTAAAGCTACATAAGGTGAACCAAAAATCTGTAAATCTCTTACAAAGCGAAGATGTACCCACGATTCGTCAAAATTCGAAGCCAAATTCAAATATTTAATGATTACAACAGAACACTAATATTCCTTTATTTCTAAATGGAAATGCTGTCGAAAAGTTTTAAATGCTTTTTATTTCCTTCAGGGTGTTTAGTTCAAAATGGAAGCCAACAAACAATTGAACAAAAGGTTGTTCAAAGTATTCTGCAAAGAAAATTAAGAATCTGAAAATTGGGAAAATGTGAATCGATTATTTAAATTTCTGTTCAACGTATTTTTCAGAAATAATGTCAAACATCTATATATTGTCACTATGCTACTAACAAAAGCGAATTATTTCATTTGCATGTTAGTTTAAAATAAATCATAGAAGAAAAATTTCTTTGCTTTATTTGAAAGTGTAATTAAACTGTCACTGTTGGAAAAATGAAATGAGTCTAAAAACTGGAACTAATTCTAAATGAATGGTTTCCAGCTTTACTGAACTAATTGCTGTTAATGAATATTTTGACATAAGAGCGTACATATTCGCTAATTTAATACAAGAACTTGTAACTAAAAAAGTAGTAATTTTTAGTAGTGAGGATGAAAAGATTTTGTTAATTTATTTGTTTATTTTATTTAACTATTAAAATTACATACTTTAGGTAACGAATGACTCAATAAATATTATTAATAATTATAACTAATAATTTTAACCGCTAACGGTGTTCTAAGTTAATGTTGTTGGGATAAGTTAATGAATTATGGAAGCCAATTACTTATGTCATTCTAACAAATATATACAAGATGTTCGTTTTTGTGTATGTTAATGTCATACACATTAGCCCTTTATGCTCCGACGGTACTTTTAATTACGATAAAATTTTTTAATATAAAATTTATTTAATCCGCCTTTTAATAAAAGTACATTTTACTTTTCATACAAAATACTTTGCACGATCACATTTAGAAAGCACAGCGAAACAGTCCCAAATAAGTATTTTTTAAAGGGGATATTTTCTCAACTACATAGGTATTGTCTCTTTTCTCTTATTAAAAAAGATGTTACATGAAAAAATTGCGACTAGAAAAAGCTTTCTATTTACATATAAGATCAAATTTATTTACATTATTTTAATAAAAGTTACGAGATTTCGAAAACAGCATTTTTAGACAGTCTAAAAAACAGAACATTCTGTTTGTCTAATGCCCGTATTATATTTAAATATTATTTTTAGTTTTATCAATCTTCAGACATTACTATGTATTTTTGGAGAGCAGTAGTGGTATAAATGTGTATTTTTATAGTACTATTATCGTTAATTAACATTATATTTCTCTCAAATAAATTTATTTGTTTTGTCAATAAAATATATACTTCAACATTAAAAATGTCATGCAACCATTGAAATATCACGCAACAAGGTTGTCATGCAACAAGGTTGTGATGCAACCATTGCAATGTCATGAAACAAGGTTGTGATCCAACCATTAATAACCGTTGGCGAAAAATGTTGAAGGAGAGGGAAAAATTGTGGGAAAAACGAAGAGAAATAGGGAAAAGCTTTATGAATTTCGTGCTGAGAAAAATGTAAGTGAAATTGAACATCATTTGAACTGAATAAGCCCCAGACATAGGGGTGAAAGTGCTTTTCAAGATGACTATGTCTACATGCTTAAAGTGAAATATAAGAGTTTTTTCGGAAGAATATAAACACGGGAAACGTGAAATGGAAGATAGAAAAGATAAAAATGAAGAAATGTTAAGAGACATGTGTACAGGAGAACTGGGTATGGGTTATACCTTTTAAAACGTCGAAATATATCATATGCGTTTTTAACGAAAATAACTAACTATGCTTTTAATGATAACTGTTAATGTATATATTTTATTGACAATAGAAATAAATGTATTAAAGAGAAATATAATGTTAATTAACGATTGTAGTACTGTAAAAAGACACATTTATACTACTACTGCTCTCCAAAAATACATACTAATGCCTAAAGATTGGTAAAACTATAAATAAGGTTTAAACAGTATTTTTGTTAATTGATCTAATTATTATTGTAAATATTTTACAAAAATAGCTATAACTACCGATTTATTAAATCAGTTTTAATGAAAAAACATAAATATCATATTATTATGATATAAATTTCTCAATATATATCCTGATATTAAGAAATAGAGTTACTGATGTTCAGCAATTTTTTGATTAATAATTTGGGTCATAAAGGGTGTGACATGATATAACAAAAAAAAAAAAAAAAAGCAAAAAACAAAAAAACAAAAATCAAAAACAAAAACAATGGACAGTGCAAGAAGACGACTCGCCAAGGAAAAAAGAAAGTGTAGAACGCGTCTGTCAAATATTTAGATTTATTTCGACTAAGTTTAAGGTGTAGTAGACACAGTGACCGTTTCACTGGGGGTGCCATTTTAAAGTCTTTTGTTTTCCCGTATTTGTTGCAGGTTAGAGATAGTTAGAAAACTAGCTAACTAAGGAATGTCTTACTAAGTGACTGGCGACTTAAGGGCAATAAAATTTGTTTTGTTGAAAGTATTTAGGATAGAAACTTGGCAATCATGCCATTACCTTGGATTTTGTGAGCATGTCATAATAGCTAAGCTAATGTTTGTTTACTTATGTAACTGATGTATCTCATCCAGGCGAGTATCACAAAGTTCTGTTATGTGGGGTGACAAAAGCTTCTAGTATGAGCATGCGCCCTGTGTATATGTCGCCATATTCATATAAAATGCCTTTACCAAAACTAAGGACCGAATTTTAAACTTACCTTCATGAATCCCCGAAATGTACTAAAAGCTCCGTAGAAAGATGCTGTATGTACTGGATGGACCATAATTAACTGAAAAATGCTTTTCGTAATAACTTTTGAACTAGATTTCTTATATTTGCAAAATTTATATCAAAATGAAATTCCAAATACGAAATATGTTGAAATGTAACACTAAATAGAATAATAAATTTTTGTTTTGTTATTGGGGGTTTGAAAATTTTGTGTAGTTGTTCTGGAATTTTTCGTTTGGCTTCCGTTAAAAAAATATTACAAATGAAAGCGAAAAAATCGCACACATTATTTTGATTATTGAGGTTACGAAAATAGTTTATTAAATCCCGAGTTCGTAATTTACAAAGGCATACAAAATTATTAGTATTATACATTATGTAATGTATCCGCGACAAGTTAAGGAGAGTATTCAGTGTTTTAAATATAAAGGGAATTTTTTTCATTATTACTACTTTATAAATGATAGATATGCATGCTATTAAAAAAGTAAGAGATATAAAATATTTTTCAAACATACGTACTTTTAATAAGAGATTTAGCACCCAAATGATCACTTATTTATGTATATATTAAAGAAATATATTGAAAATTGCATGACTTCCATTTTCTCTATATTTACAAGCATTTCACAATTATTACTGGCCTCAGAAAAACGCCAACGTCCTAACAGACATTCAGCAGCTTGTTTCAAAATAAGTGTTGAAATTCTTTTCTTTTCTTTTTCTTCTTGACCTGAAAGTTTTATCTCATTATCATAATTAATGCTCTAAATGCAATAAATCTTAATGATGATAAGATTGCTGATAATTGCATCATCCGTGCAGATGCTATCAGAATACACATTTAAAAAGTCCTGGTAACTGCATTTTTTTACGGGGAAATTCATGCAAGAGTAGCTCATCGTCACTAAAGTTATAGGACGTATTCTCATGGAATTGTTCTGGTACTTAGATTTCTTTAATAAAGCATCCGTGCTGAAAGACATTAGAAACTGTCGTATCAGGAACATCATTCCATGCACTGATTGGCAGATCCATTGAACCATCAATATCAATCTCGTAATACACTTTAAGTTCCAAACTAAGAATTACTCATTGCAAAACCACTCGGTACTTACGTATTATCCGTGGCAGTTTTAAGCCAACTGCGCCAGGCATGGAGCCAATACTACTAATTATAGCAACCCTTATATTTTTCTTTCTTGCTGCATAGTACATGCCTGGGAATAATCTTTAATATTATTCTTTCTTATTTACTATGCTATTTACCATTTATTAATTTTACTAAAATAATGTTATTTACTATTTTTAACAATGTTATAAATTTAATAAATATATATTACATTTTATTTATTTTATATTAATTACCATTTTTAACAATGTTATTTGATAATGTTAAATTACTGCATTTGAAAAACATGATTCGCAACGAAAAATAAGATTGGTACTTGGCAACCATTTTTGGCGATTAATCTCCTGGCACGGATAATACGTAAGTACCAACCATTCTTTTACATTTTCGCTTAAACTATGTTTTATGCCCTGATCCATTGTGTATAAAAATTAAGTTTCATTTGGTGAGAACTACCCACATGAATTGCCTGTAGACAATACTAGTACAGTTGTTGATGATTAGGAGAACTTTGTACTTCTCTGCTGAAAAACGTCTATCTTTATTTCTCAATCAATTTTCGCAAATATCGCTAGTCATCCGTGTTTTGGTGTTAATTCAGTATGCACCAAGAAACTTCAGAACAATGTAGGAATTTTTGGAACATCTGAGAAAACACCTGTGCTTGAGATACTTTTTAATACAGAGCAGAGACAATCTTTTGATCCAATTATGTTGGCTGTAATCACAACTGTAAGTTTCTGTTTGGATGGTTTACCTCCAAAGCATTTATTACCTTTGAAGGCTAATGTTTCCTCTGACAAAATCTTTTATTATAAAACAAAGCCGTTTCGTATGCGTAGAAAATATTTGCAGCTCACGCAGAGAAGAATAGTTTTAGCTTTTATTATTTTCATTCATTTGCTGGTGATGTATTTGCTGCCTCCCTTTCATCATATAGTTTCATGAAACTCAAGTGATTCCGCATATCAGAGTATTTGACTTTGGTATTGAGTTCCGATGAACTAAACTCAGTTTGCAAAAAAAAAGAGATTTTCCTGATCTGTAGTTCGTAAATGGAAGCGAAAAATTACGTTGTATCTAGAGAAGTGTATTCGAGATCCTTCGATAGTTCGTAATATCACAAGTTTCGTTAAAAAGAGGTTCGTAAAAACGAGCGTCTACTGTGCTTCTCTGATAAGAACTTCTGGATTTTAGGCAGTCATCCAATAGTGAGCTATGGATTTTTCGAGATGATAGAAAAATCCTAGCGAAAGAAATAGGACTGTCTGCTAAGAAAGGTAGAAACAGAGTCCAGTATCTCAGTTGCGCTGGAACTTTAAATTTCCCGAACAGGTAAGTGTTGACCTTATTTCATATGAAAGTTACACAAAATTTGTAAACAGATATTATCAAAACAATTGCTTATTATTCCACTCGTTTTTAACAATTTCCAACATAGTTGAAAAGTGTTTAGAACTTCGATTTGCCAGCCTACCACCTGTCCGTACTCTAACTCTCGTAAATATATACTTAGATTACCATGTAATCGACATTTATTATGGCGTGTTCGATATTAAAAGTGGAGTATGTAGCGTTTATAGGGACACTCAAAAGAATCCGGTTACATTATGAGATACGGGGAAAAATTGTTTGAGTGTATTTTAATGATATTGCCCTATTTCAAGCATTATGAAATTAATATGCATTTTTGAGATACAATAAAACATGCTTTCTGTAGAATATGGAGTGCAAAACATTTATCATTCATTTAACTGGGTCACACAGAAGAATTTGGTTACATAATGGTCTACGGGAAAATATTCAGTGCAGCGTATTTTAATGTTACATTATTTCAAACATAATGAAATTTAAATACAATAGGGAGGTGTCAAGATGTACTACAAGATTGTAACGATTTCATTAAATCTCCCACAGTCTGCTAATTATGCAAAATAATCAAGGATAGAAGTTCCCAGGTGTTGGAAAACTTCTGTCATATTTTTCTGCTAGCTTGCAAGAATGTCGCCGACCTGCAAAGGCACAGAATAGCTTCGATCAATCCTGTGAACGAAAACTGTTTCGACTGCAAAATATTTCTCTGATCTCGCCGGCTTCATGTGTGGTCGTTTTAGCGTGAGAACTTTACCCGTGTGAACATGTGGTATTTCAGTAAGACCTCCCAAAAAGGAATCCCGATCGAATCACAGGAAGACTGAATGCTATGACGTGAACGGAAACTTCTTTGATTGGTGAACGGAGAGACTTTTGTTGGAGCCAAGGGACGAGAAAGAGAATCGAGGGGAGGTTAGTTAGAGTTTGGGGGTAGACGAGTGTTGGTAGAAAAACACTCATCTCAGGACGGATTCCCATCTTAGTGGGGAAGAAAAGGTTTTGCTGACAGATTTTAAAAAGAGAGAGGATTTCTCTGAAGGCAACGGCAAGGCAGTCGTTTGAACTTTTTGTGAGGAGTGAAAAAGATACTCCGGTTGGATGTTAAGATTTCAAATTACTGCACAAAACTGGACTCTATTGATTTATAAATTGATTACAAGTTGAAACGAAACCAGCTGAAAAAAATTGTTGTAATGAGTTGTAAATATTAAGAAATTCGAGAACAATATTAAATAAATTTGTTTCGAAGTAACATATTGAAATTAATCCATATGAAAAGGCCACACGCTACCCCTTTTTAAATTATAACATCATGGATTCATTATAGCTGGTGGCAAGCGGGTCGGATATTTCAACAAAAATTGATTAGCATCAGTGAAGAGAGCCCAGACAGTAGCAGTGACGCCCGCCCGCGTCTAAGCGCGCAAGATCTGACGCCAGGTCAGGAGAGGAAAGCAGAGCCCGAAGCAAGCCCTTGCACTGGTACGACAGACACCGCAGTTCCGTCATCCGAACGTAGAAACAGATCCCGAAGCAAGCCCTGGCAGTGGCACGACAGACAGCAGCTCCGTCCTGGAAGCAAGCCCGTGTGTACAGATAACAAGCCCGAAGCGAGCCCTGGCAGTGGCACGACAGACAGCAGCTCCGTCCTGGAAGCAAGCCCGTGTGTACAGATAACAAGCCCGAAGCAAGCCCTTGTGTACAAATAACAAGCCCGAAGCAAGCCCTTGAAACGGAAACATCAGGAGCCGACAAATCGATATGACCTGTGCAATCGACGACGTCTAGGCCAGACCCGAAACCGGCGACAAATGATGCAGACCAAGACTGTAGAAAAGGTAAGCTCAATTCATTTTTGAGTGGCTCTCATTTTGTTTACATATTCTTTGGTGAGGAAAATTCATTTCTGAGAAATTTTTTATTTGAATATTGATATATGATAAATTATGATAAATTTTTAAATCTAATAACTTTTAACATATTTGGAAAAATATATGTATATTTGTTATCAGCATAAAATTTGATAGTGTGGATTTTCTTTTGGCAGTAAAATAATATAAGGATTGTCAGGCTAAATGTGTATATATATATATAATTTTTTTTTCTCGAAAAAAAAAGAGATAAAAATTTTGATTTTTCAAATAAGTCGATTGTCTAGTTATTCATGATTGAAAGATTTCAAAGGTGTACTTTTTTATATTATTAGTGAAACAGTAGATGTTGTTGATAATCAAATATTTTGCATATGTGATGTTAGGAAATTTTTTTAGCAGTTGCAAAAAGTGGTCATTTTGTTATAACTGGGAAAATTGTTACCTGCGTGGTCAGAAATATCAAGTATTGGTTGAATTATGTGCACAGAATTTCAAATTTCTAAATTTGTTTTAAATTTGGATGATCAACACCAAAACGTGTCAGTGTATTGAAAATTTTACAATATTGAAAATTTATTTTTATATGTATACTATCTTTATTATTCCTCAAATTGAATTGTATTTAAAATTGTTAGTATTATGTGGGTAGGAGCAGAAAATTTTCCATAAAGTGTTAGAATCCCTATTGCATAAGATTGGCGAGCGAAACTATCATTTTCATCTTTATATTGTATTTACATAAAATTTTAAAATGCAAGAAGTAACTGATCTGAAACAGTGCAGGAAAATTGATTTGCAGAATTTAGCGGAAGAATTGGGAGTGGAAATAGGGAAAAATGACAGGATACCGGTAATTATCCCAAAAAATCGAAGCTGCCGATGATTACGATAGAGATTTTGCATTTACGCAAGCTGCGTATATCATAAAAAATCGCGAAGACAAGATAGCCGCGGATAAAGAGGAAAAACAAAGGGAATATGAGAGGGAGAAAGAAGAAAGAGAAAGAGAGGAAAAACAAAAAGAACGCGAATTTACGTTGGAACAACTTAGATTGACGCAAGATGCAAATAGACGCAGTTCAACGACCAGTGGCGGTCGGAACGCCCACCTAAATTACCGCTCCGAACAATCATGCATCGATTTGATCCGGAACGCTCGGATATAACTTTGTTTTTAAATTTGTTCGAACGACAGGCGACCAAAGCGGAAATAGAGACAGGTGACTTAGTGACGCATTTATTAGCTTTAGTGCCGGTCGAAATTGCAGAGTTAATTTTAAGGGAACCGCAAGATCAGACGGATAACTTTGAATACGTCAAAAAGTTTTTGCTAGACCGCTTCCGCATGAGTCCCGAAGCGTATCGTCAAAAATTAATGAAACATCCATGCAATCCAGATGCTCCTTGGAAGGACATTATTTTCGAGATCAACAGTTATTTAGAGGGTTGGTTGAATGGTTTAGATGTTACGGATTTCAGTAGTCTGAAAAATTTATTGATTACGGACCAAATCAAGCTCCGTGCTTCTAGTGAAATGAATGAGCATTTCATTGATTCGTGGGCAAATTACAAAGACCCTTTAATTTTAGCTAAATGTCTGGACGAATATGAAGCAGTAAAAGGGATTTCAGATAAAAAAGAGAATGCGAGATCTTTTTATGATAGGAAATCTGAAGAAACGAAACTCGAGGAAAATTCTGGAGAAGAAAAAAATTCCGACAAAAAAATAAATTGGCGAGACAAAGAAATTAAAGACAGGGAACGTGTCTTTGAACGAAAGAGGCGTTGCCATACGTGTGGAAGCGAATTTCACCTAATGGCCCGTTGTCCGAAAAGACAAAGGGATGGTACGGAAGTAAAAGCGTTCGAGAGCATAAATCACTTAGGCGATATAAGCGAAGACAAAAGCTTGTTCCGACCTTTTTTGAGTGAAAACAAAATAAATGGGAAGAGGGCGTGTGTACTTAGAGATTCAGGTAGCTCGTATTGTGTTTGCCCATGGAATTTGGTAAATAAAAACAAATTAGGCAACGAATATGTTTGGCTTAAACAGACATTTGATAAATATCCAAAACGATTTAGAGTGGCACGTATAAAAATGGAAATAAAAGGTCTCGGATATGTAAATACGAAAGCGGCAATCCTGCCTAGACACTCTAAACTTAAACACTATATCTTAGGTAATAAGACGCAAGCTTTAATAAATGAAAGGATAAAGCGAAAGCAGAAATCACAAACTAATTCCAGTTTTCAGAACCCGGGGAACGAGATAAGCCCTTTAACAGATCTCCAAGGGCAGGAAAAAATTCTTTTGTCATTTTCCCCCGAAATGAAAAACCACCGTTCTCAGGGCATTGGGGAAAAAGAAACTTTTTTGAATAGGTCAGGGAAAGTTGACGAGTTTGTTGTTGACCAGCAAGGAAATTCGAAAAATAAACGCGAAAATATGGAAGTGAGTGTTGACAGGAAGGATTATCATTCGAAAGTTAATCTGGAGGAAGTGAGCGGATTCACAAAGAGTTTTCTAAAATCCTTCGAAATTCTGTTGAAAGAGAGTATGGGCAGTGGAAATTCACGCCTTTGTGACACTCTTTTTAAAGAAATTGAACGTTTGTGTAAAACGTATTGTTCGGCAAACACAAGTAAAGAAATTCAGTAGTAAGTTTTTGAGTAAAACTCAATCTTTTGTACATATTTGATTATTTTTAGTTTCATTGTTATTTTGGCATGTGTAGTGAAAAAAAAGTATCTTTCAAAAAAAAAAAAAAGTCTCTAAAGCTAGATGTTCTAGAAATGGTAAACAGTATATAAGAAATTGGGTCACTTATGTATATAGTGAGGTTAAATTGTAATGTTATTTGAGCCACTCAAATATGTTGAGCTAACCATTTTTTTTGCAGATTTTCCGTGTTTCACCCGGAAAATGTTTTAAAGGTGGGGGAGTTGTAACCAGGGGCGCCATTTCGGGGGGGCCACCCCCCCCAAGAAATTTGAAATTTCAGAAAATTTATCCGTTATCACATGTTTGACCAAAAAAAAAAATCGAAATATGATCAAAAGCTAAAATAACGTCAGATTTCACAGATTTGATTACAATAAAAACAACTACCCGTAAGGCATGGTGACGTCACGGCGACGTCAATGTGAAGTCACACTGTGACTTTGTGACCGTCGTCGTGACGTCACGTGACGTCGATGTGAAGTCACTGTGACCTAAAAGTGAAGTCGTTATGGCCGTTTTCAAGGCTTTCTGTGACCTCACAATGTGACTACTTTGTGAAGTCACCGTGCGACTTCAATGTGAAAAGTGTGACGAATCTGCATCGGATAGGGTGACCAAATTTTCCCCGCATCCGATCCGGATTGTTCGGATCGACATTTTTTTTTTTTGCTAGACGTTTGTGACATTTGTGACGAATCTGCATCGGATTGGGTGACCAGATTTTACCCGAATCCAACTCGTTAAGTTCAGATATATATATTTTTTTGGCTGCAGGTTTGTTACAATTGTGACGATTCTTCATCGGGTCGAGTGACCATATTTTACCCATATTCGATGAGGAAAATTACGGGTCGGTTAATTTTTTCTTTTCTTTTATTCTCTTTCTTTTCTTTTCTTTTTTTTTCTACAGGTTTGAAAGAATATTTTATTTTTTCTTTAGATCAAGTTATTATTTGATTCTAGTTTTTCATATTAATCCAAGCTGCAATAATAAAATCTCAACCGTAAATCAACCCGAACCCGAAAAAATTACAATCAATTTAACCCAAACAGAATAACAACAACAACAACAATTATCGCTATTCTTACTCGGCTCAAGCTGAACGTCATGTCGGGTGCGGGTAAAATCGGATTAACCAACCCGATGCAGGCAAGTCGGGGTTTTAAATTATTTATTTTATTTTATTCTGTCTATTTAGTTAAGGTTTTGCTTGGGCTCCGATTCTTATATGAATACCCTATCAGGTCGCGTAACGCGATTTTGAAACGATTTATTTAAAATCCTGCAATCGAGTGAGACAACCCGATTTCAAACGAACCCAGATCATTACCATTGGTACACATTAAATAGCAAAAGGTGGATTTGCAGATTTTCAAATTAATTATATAAAAGTGGTGAAATGTATTAAAATTCTGTTGTTCTATAATATAAATGCAACATTTTTTTGTATTTTCAGCTTGGTATTTAAAAATTTTAGAGAAATGCTTTTAAATGAAGCAAATAAGTACTATGTGATTTTGCTATAAATGGGAAACGGTACTTTTCAATATTATTTTTAATTTTAAGAATTTTGATAAAAATTGTTATTGCAGTATATTTTAATAGTCAGTTAAAAGCACATTTTGAAAAATAAAACTATAGATTTATTTAAAATGTTTACAAAATTAAAATAAATTAATGCTTTAATTCCTGCTATTTTTACAAGTATTGATATTTTTTAAATTTATTTACTTTACTTTTTATTATTATTATTATTTTTACAATTACTAAAATATGTTCTAGAACACTGTGCATGGATTTCTATTTCAATTAATATTAGATTTTATATAAATTTATTATTATTCTATATAGTGAGGAACTATGAAATTTAACTCTTCTTCATGGGATTTCATATATAGAAAACAAAAAGAAATCTGTAATACTAATTCCATGCAAGGTTTTATTACATACATAATAAAGAATATGTATAAAAAATAATAAACTGAAATACTAAAGGAAGTAAAGAACTTAAAAAATATAAGAATGAACAAAAAATCAATATTGAGAAAAAGTCATTTATTTAGTTTTCAAGAGTGAAAAACCCTTGAATGGCAATCGTGTACATATTAAAAATACAGTTTTGAAATTTTAAACGACGTGTATAAAAAGTTTAGATCTATAATTTGAGATAATAATAAAATAATCAATATTTTAACTGTGATAAGGTCTTTAAGCCTTGAAATTTTAAAGGGTAATTTTTATTAACTATTTCAATAGTTTTTAAACAGTATCTTATATATTTAACTAGTGAAAATATTCGAATAATGTATTCCCCAAAATATTCACATCGGGGTCCAGGTTTTAAATCATATTTAAAAGAAAAATAACTGTATGTTTTAATTTATTAAGAAAGATTTTTGAAAAATATTTCATAAAAGTTGCCATTTTTGAAAAAGAAAATTTAACTTATAGATCAAAATACGTTATCATACATGGAACCTTTATTTTATAACTATGTTTTAACCCTTTGTGACTCGACAACATCAGTTTGAAAAATATTTACTCTGACATACATCATTTTAAGCAAGTAAAAAAAATAAAAATCATAAAAATAAAAATTATTTACTAAAAGATACTTTTTCATATTTACAATAAACAAAAAATTATATAGTTTCTTCTCATAAATATTGTTAAATTTTTAATACAAAATTGTAACGTGTACGAACTTACCTTTGTAAAAAATCTATTTTTGGACATCTGCAGACTTTTAAATTCAACAAAGTTAATTTTATTCATAAAGGTATGAAACTGTTTAAATGATAAATAAAATTTTGATATTAAAAATTAACTCAGTATCGTCGTATTTTGAGGTTTCTATAAACAATTTATATTAACTACTGCGTTAAAAGATAGCAGTAATAAAGAAAATCATTTTATTAACCCCGCTGAAAATAACTTTGTCTTTTGGTATGTTTAGAGGTATGCAACTGCAGTAAAAAACATACTTAAAAACAATATTTTGGTTATTAAAATATAATAATGTTACTAATTTATTGTCAATTATTTATGGAATTGTAATAAATGCATCGATAGTGACACATATAATTTATCATATGATGCCGATGAAATATCTATCTGGGTCGATGTTTCGTGACTAGGCAATAATCACAATAATCTGTTGTTCATCATAAATAGAGCAAGCTGATTTAAAAAAATCTACCGTAAAAGTTTTAGAATAAAGTTTGGCCAAAATTTTAGATATAAAGTCCATTTGAAATGTAGATAATCATAGTTACATAACCCAATAAAATAATAAATTATAAACATAGTTTCAAATATTTAACCAGTTTTTAATGTGAAAAAATATATAAATTCAGATAACAACATAAAATGGAACCACACATTGGTTTATTATTTTTTTTTTCACAGGATTAGGTGGTAATTATAAAGAACATTTCCCTTTAATAATAATTCTTTTATAATAGTGTACAGATGTTTTGAAATTTATAACTATAAAATGATTCAGGAAATGAATTTAGTGAAAGTAATTATCTGATTAAAATCGTTGACATGTTGTTACTTATTTTAACAAAATAAACATTAAATTTAATAAACTTAACTGATAAATGTTAATCGAAATATTTAACTTTTGTAAAATACTGCATGAAAGTAACTGAAAACGATATAACTAAATGCAAAGCTAACAGGGAAAATAATATTTTTCCATACCTCTTTTTCTTTGTGATCTTCAATATTCTATTTTGACGTAAAAATAGCGAAAGTTTCTTGAGAAGGCAAAATTCCTCCAAATGAAGTACAATAACATTGGCGGAAAACAAATTTAACCACGCAAAGGAATTGTACTTTTCATGGAAAGAAAATTCGTATAAAAATTGTATTTGCGGAATCCTGTGCAGGTTTTTAATTTTAAATACGTAGAAATTATACACGCTCATAACACGCGTATTGTCCAACGAACTGACATCCAAAGATTAAATACACTGTTGTGCGTCTCTTATTCTGAGGTTAAAAAAGCAGACGATAATTTTGAAAGCGTTTAAAACACCTGCGCGCATTTAATAGCAGGGCAGATGATCTTTTTTCTTTTTTTTTTCTTCTTATATAGTTGATGTTAGAGTAGAAGGTTAAAAAGGCAGAATATTTCTTTTTATAGTCTCTCCAATTAAAATTTCTTATTTGAAGATTTATTTTTGAAGCAGTTTACCTTTTTTTTACGATTAGTTTCACAATAATAATACTTGTATAGTTTTTTTTGTAAGTTGTAAAAAATATCAATATTTATGGCGTATCAAATAAAATATTGCTTAAATTTTCAGGGTACATAAAAAATATTTTAACGGACAAGAATGCAAAATCATAAAAATAGTAAAATTTGCATAGATCGTAATAATTGCAAAATGTGATCCTAAAAAAGTAAAAGGTTGGGGGGGGGGGGGGGGGCATTTTCCCTTTTTCAAAATTTTCTTTTTTCTTTATTAATGTCCTGTAGAAGAAACAGCTTGTAAAATAACAATATTTTTTTAAAGAAATTTGTGGTTAATGAAAAACGGACACGTGAATAATTTATTTAAATCATACACATTTTGCATAATTTTTTTTAAAATTTCATTTTATATTCGGAAAATGTTAAATTTATTTACAAAGTATGAAACAAAATTCAAAATATATATTGGAAGAGGTACTCAATCTACTTAAATACTAAAGAAAAACAATTGTTATCGGAAGTACACCACTGATTTTATTATAATAAAGCGTCTGTTTTTCACAACCCACCTCCCCTCAAACAAACAAATCTTTAATTACCATAGTAAATTGAGGTACAATTTTGAAACATATTGCATTTGAAAGAGAATTTTATTTTTCCTATTCGACTGTTAAAAATTGAAATTGTGCAATATTTAGAAGTTAAAAAAAATCACTGTAAAAGCGAAATTTACTGTTCAGTTGTTGCCGCTGTTAACATGACGTCATTGTTACTCTTGGATAGCTTGCGCTCTATAATATAGATTGTTGCTCTCAGTTTTACAAAAGTTGTTAATTAATATGAAAAGCAAATGAGAAACTGCCTTAATTTAAAAAAAATTGTTCATGGAGTACATGCCGCATTATGTTTGTATTATAATTTATAATTGCATATTGATTGAAAATTACCTATTTATAAAGCATTTTCCTGTAAGTCAGTAAATAAATTAATCAATATAGCTTAATTTTCCAGGGATCATAAAAATCAGTCAGAATCAGACCCTTTAAGTGCATTAAAGCATTCCTGAATAATATATATTTCTCATCATTTTAAAATATATTAAAAATTCACATTTTGGTCAAACTGTGACTTCACAACATGGTGGTATTTTGATAACACAGGTGACGTAGTGTTTGTGACTTGCAGTAACGTCACAGTGACGTCACAAAAATTTAAAAAAATGTCAGAAACATATTTTTTTACATTGAATAACATATTTTGTAGTGTTCTTGCAATTTTTTTATGATTTCCAAGCAATTCACATTTTAGTCACAATGTGACGTCACTGAGTGGTTGTATTTTGGTCACAGATGTGACGTGACGTACGTGACTCACTGTGACGTCACGGTGACGTCACTGTGACCATGCATGCTATGCGGGTAGTCTGATGAGCCAAACCTAAAACTTTTTTCTATCTCATACAGGTTTCACATACACCAAAAACAAATCAGCACCAATTTATATTAAGGTCTAAATGAATCTAAAGTTTTATTAAATTATGTGTATTAGTTTCGGAGATATAGCTATCGTGAAATTCGTGCAAAATGTAGCATAGCAGCACCACCTGTCGGGCTATTTATAACAAAATGTAATCAACATCTATTTTTGTCAAGGTCTAACGGAATCTGAAGTTTTGTGAAATTCTGTGCATTAGTTCTTGAGATATAGCTATCTTAAAAATCATGAAAAATATAGCATAGCAGCGCCACCTGTTGGGCGATTTACACCAAAAACTAATCACCACCCATTTATATCAAGGTCTAACTAAATCTAAAGTTTTATTAAATTCCGTACAGTAATTCTTGAGATACAGCGCCCACAAAATTTTTGTCACATACAGACACACACAGAGACAGACAGACATTTTCTAAAAACAGTTCAATCGTGTTCAAGACCTTCTAAAACGTATAAATCCGTAGAAAACCGGAAGTGGAAAATTTTCATGAATCCAATACTTTCTTCTTGTAAAGATAGAACAAAGTAATAAACATTTAATAAACCCTTTAAACATTGAAACTAACAATTATCAAAAATGTTTTCTAAAGCCTTGCTATTATAACATTCTATAAGTCAGACATTTATCATTAATGAGTATTTTGGCCAGTTTTAGAAATATATGTGAGAAAACACTGTATGAATTGCTTCTCAGCTGTGTACAGCATGATTAAAAGAAAACTCGTCACCCTCAAGGCTAGAATTTTAATGATAAATTCTCTCTTTAGCCTAAAATTTAAGGGGAATTTTGTTCTTTTTTTTTTCGGGGGTGGGGGAGGTGTATTCAATTTCCTAATTATTTGATTTGTTAATTTTGTTTTGTTAGTGTCACATTATATTTACTCCAATAGTTATAATGCTATTAAATAATTTGCTTTATTAAATGATATTATATATACAGTATGCTCTTCAAAATCTCCACAGCCTGACACTAGAGTCCTGCCCAGATTGGGTTGTAGCTGACCCGAATCCTGACTTTAACCCGACAGACTTCAAACCGAATACATACCTGAAATATCCATACCCGAAGTGAAAGAAAATGAATGTATATTTTAATACATTCATGGAAAAGTAATCTACAAGTTTACTGCTTATGTACAAGAAATAACACATATACACCCATTAATATTCAAATATATAGTTTTCATTTGAAAATTATTCAGAACCTCCTTTTGTATAATCGGTTCACCTCGAACCCTATTCGAAAGAGGCAATAAGCACAACCCGAAGCGTATAAAGTTCACTCAACCCTCAACAAAAAAAATTGAATCAACCAAACCCAAAACAAAATGCATTTCGGGTAGCCGATGCAGGACTGTAATTATTTCCAGTAAACCCGGAAACGTCCAAAAAAATTTCATTGACTACAACTCCACCCCAAATGAAATAAAATTAATCCACATTTCAATATGATTATGGAAAAGTACAATTATATCTCTAACAACAATTTTATCTTTTATGTAGAAAAATGATTTTTTTTTCATCTGAAAATATTTAGGATTTCTTTGAAAACTCGGGCAACACGAACCCGACTCAAAATAGTGAGAACCCAACTTGAACCCGAAAGAATTTACCCTTTGATACCGGGCAGGATTGACGACTAATTCTGCATTCAATCGTTCTACAATTTCCAAAAAAATTCCTAGTGACAGATTTCTCTTAAAAATATCCTAATATTAGTGTATGACTGATTTCTCTTTAAAATATCCTAATATTAGTGTATGACAGATTTCAAAAAGTCATACTAATAAAATAAAAAATATTCCACTGAGACATATATGTCCCAACCGTAATCAAATGTTCCAAGTGAACCTGACCAACAACGAAAATAAGCCGCATCAACCCGGCTCGATTCGTACTGCAGATTGGGTCGTGTTGTCCAACACAATGCAGAAGCAAGGGACCTGTGACTAAGGGTTTTGCAGATTTCTGAATTGTATGGAATTTAGATCATAGTCTGAAGAGTAAAGTAGAAAACGATTGCGAAAAATTTTTACTGACAGAAAATCATTAATGAGAATTTTCTTATACCTATGGATCACAACATTTGCAAATTTCGTAACTTCTTGATGGTGTTCGTGTGCTGATTACCTCGTGACCCATTGAATTTCACGACTTTTTTCCGTGATTGTTTGACAATTTTTTTTTTTGTGATCATTTTCCAAAATTCGCTATTTTTCTGTGAATCGTTGACGGAATTGATTTTTTCGATCATTTATCTAAGTTCACGACATATTTTTTTTTCATTCAACAAAGTTTCCTGTTTGTTTTAGCCATCTTTTGACGAAATTCGCGACTCTTTTCTAAGATCGTTTGTTGAAATTTGGGAGTCTTTTTCCGCAACCAACTGACAAAAATTGCTATTTTTTGTGCGTTCTTTGACGAAATTCCGATCGTTGACGAATTTTTTCGACCATTTGTCGAAATTCTCGACAATTTTTTTCAGCTTCGCATTTGGTTCAACTTCGCAACCGACTGACAAAAATTGATATTTTTTGCGCGATCTTTGACGAAATTCCCCTTTTATTGCGCGATTGTTTGACTAAATTCGTGATTTTTTTCTCAATCTTTTGACGAATTTTGCGATATCCTTCCGCAATAGTTATACTAAATTCGTAATTTTTTCCGCGACCGATTGGCGAAAATCGCTATTTGTTTCAGCGAACTTCGGCGAAATTCGCAATATTTTTCCACGGTCGTTTGAAAAAATTACGATTTTTCCCCCCGACCAATTTGCCAAATTAACTATTTTTTCTAATTCCAATTCGTAAAATTCACGATGCTTACCTTGATCGGTTAACAAATTGCTTTTGTGTAAAAAGACAAATAAAAAAATCGCGAACTACCCCTAAAATTAAAAAAATATTCGCTGAAGAATTACATGTTTGTGAAAGAAGTTAAGATAAGAAGCACACTGCATTTTTTACTGTGGGAGCCTATTTCTATTTTGTGCCCAATTTGGGCAATCCTATACGCTATTTCAACCCCTGTCCCTACAAAAAAACCTTTGCACCCCCCCCCCCCCGTCCCTCTCCACGAAACTCTTGAAATGGCGCCCCTGCAGTAAAACCTGCAAAGAAGGAATTGAAAAGGACTGGGAAAAAAGGTCCATTTTAGACAGGTCTCCATCTTAGCATGTATAATTGCATGGTGTTTTTTTCGTCGAAACTTCATTTTTTTTCCCGTTTGAGAAAGAAATATGTTATAGACAGGTTTCGCTTAGATACGTTTCACTGTAATACACTTATGCTCTTCAGAAGTGCTTTATAGACAGGAGGTTTTAACAGTCTTAAAGAATACCTGAAAAAAAAACCGGTACCTGTCTATAACTGGAAACTTTCATAATATTTTAAAATTCTACTTGCCGAGACGAAAACCTGTCTAAAACTGAATTTTTCAGAGGTCCCTTGATATTTCGTATTACAAGTATTACTGTCTTTGTATCTGAGATTCAGTAAGCGTTTCTCGTTCGGAGAGTTTACGGGGGGGGGACCGAACTCCTACTTTGGCTTTGAAATAAACTTTGCCCCCCCCCCCAAGAAAGTTCTGAAATGGCGCCCCTGGTTGTAACGATTTCATTAAATCTCCCACAGTCTGCTAACTATGCAAAATAATCAAGGATAGAAGTTCCCAGGTGTTGGAAAACTTCTGTCATATTTTTCTGCTAGCTTGCAAGAATGTCGCCGACCTGCAAAGGCACAGAATAGCTTCGATCAATCCTGTGAACGAAAACTGTTTCGACTGCAAAATATTTCTCTGATCTCGCCGGCTTCATGTGTGGTCGTTTTAGCGTGAGAACTTTACCCGTGTGAACATGTGGTATTTCAGTAAGACCTCCCAAAAAGGAATCCCGATCGAATCACAGGAAGACTGAATGCTATGACGTGAACGGAAACTTCTTTGATTGGTGAACGGAGAGACTTTTGTTGGAGCCAAGGGACGAGAAAGAGAATCGAGGGGAGGTTAGTTAGAGTTTGGGGGGAGACGAGTGTTGGTAGAAAAACACTCATCTCAGGACGGATTCCCATCTTAGTGGGGAAGAAAAGGTTTTGCTGACAGATTTTAAAAAGAGAGAGGATTTCTCTGAAGGCAACGGCAAGGCAGTCGTTTGAACTTTTTGTGAGGAGTGAAAAAGATACTCCGGTTGGATGTTAAGATTTCAAATTACTGCACAAGACTGGACTCTATTGATTTATAAATTGACTAGCTGTTACCCGTGACTTCGTTCACGTATCATTAAAGGAAGCATAAATGCATTAATTAAGCAAAATATTTCATTCCCGATAATTAGAATCGTAAATAATTAACTAACTCTTTATCACATTCCATAGGAGACAATACCGTATTTCTATGTTATACAGGCCTTGACATAACTAAGTTTTAAAAAAGTGAAAATTTGTGTCAAATAATCACGAAAAGAAAACTGCAACTAATGAAAAAAGGCGGGCCAAATAAAATCGTGGAAATCGGCGAATTATGTAAAAACATATGTCAAGTTTACCTGGTAAACTATTTTACTTTTCACGCCTTTGTGAAACGTTTTAGTAACATCCTTCAAAGATAATGGAAATAGTATATTATTTTTCATTAAATTCAATTCTTGTGAATAGGGTAGCAATAATCGTAGACCTAACTGCAAGGACCTTAAATTTGCCTCCTTGATTTAATTTATACCTGAAAAAAAATCTTTATTTCTAAATGAAAATATGTTGACAGACGACTTTCTGTTCTCCAGAATAAATTGATTCATGAAGTTTGAATATGTGAAAATACGTTTTTATTTTTCAAAAATTTTACTGTAATCAAGATTTTTTTTTCTTTCACTATCTATTCAAATTGAAAATAAATTCTTTTTTTCAGTTTTAATGAGAAAAAATATATTAATCCGTTTTATTTCTTCTTTTTTATCCACAAAAATGGAATAATTTAGTTGCCATTTTTAGAGAAACTTCGTTAAAATTTACAAAAAAAAAAAAAAAAAAAAAAAAAAAAATCTCGGAATTTAAATCATTTTTTTAAATTCTGAGAGTTTATGACATCCTCGGATCAATGATAACCGGTCTTAAGTAAATCGTGTTGCGTTCGACAACCTGAAAGGAGTGGTTGCGAAATGCAAACAGGCGGTCAGACTTTAATATAATAGATTCGTATTTATTTTTCTTTTCCTAATAATTACGTTTTGGTTTTTGACAAAAAACTCTCATCTGTATGTAACTGATATTCATGCTTAATAATCGGTGTTGATAAAAAAAATATTTCAAATTTTTCGTTTTAAATATGGCGTAAAAGTCATTTAGTTTCTAAACTTACCGATCCTTGTATGATTAAAGTAAGGAATTGATTCACGCTCCTTGTAAAACACATTTGAAAATTCCCGTTTTATTTCAAATATGACGTCACTTTTTCCTCAGAGAAATCTCTTTTTAATGGCATAATTCTTGTTAATTTTCTTTTTCTGGCAATCAGGGTGTAAATTTTAGCGGAAAACTCTCATTTGTATGTAACTGGTATTCAAGCTAATTATTAATCAGTAACGATAAAAAATAGTCAGTTTTTCATCTTAAATAATACGTCCATTATCTATCTACTTTCATTATACATTGATATTCATGCTCCTTGTATTATTACGAACATTTGGAAATTACATGTTTTATTTATGACGTCATATTTGTCCAAACCGAGGAGGATTCTTTTCATAGTTCCATGGTCCAAGCGAAATCTATTTTAAATAATATAATTATTGCTCATTTTTCCTTCTAATTATAACACAATTTTTGACAGAAAAAGATCTTTTTAATGCAACCGATATTCATATTGTATCATGTCATCATACTGTATCATCATGTATAATGTTGTTTCAAATATCACGGAAATTCATCTTCTTTTGAATTCTTTTTAATTTTCATTTTTCACGTGAAAATCGTTCAATTGAAAATTAGTTGTTGAGGAAAAATTATTTTTCCGAGTTTTTATTTTTTGGCAACGATCAAAGCCCTAGCAACGATAAAGTAAAATGGTTAAATTTTATTGAAAAATGTCCATTTGTTCTCTATGAAAATAATGAAATTTTTAATTATTAAAGAAAATATTTGAATAAAATAAATAAAACCTAGTCTATGTTCATTTGAGGGTTATAATCAAACTACATGCAAAAATACAGGATCATTAAAAGCTCCATTTTGACGCTGGCTTCAGCCTAACATTTGCACACAATCAGATTTATAATATTATTAGGATTAGGATTACAAGTTGAAACGAAACCAGCTGAAAAAAATTGTTGTAATGAGTTGTAAATATTAAGAAATTCGAGAACAATATTAAATAAAATTTGTTTCGAAGTAACATATTGAAATTAATCCATATGAAAAGGCCACACGCTACCCCTTTTTAAATTATAACATCATGGATTCATTATCATTCGTTACTGTGGCATATAATAATTTGAGTATATTAGAATTATAGTAATAGAGTATAGTAATAAGTAGTATTATAGTAATAGTATTATAGTATAGTAGTAGTATTATAGTAATAATTAGAATTATAGTAATATTAGAATAATTTGTGGATTCATTACTGTGGCATACTATACGTGACGTGTATAACAATTACCGTTCATTTCCAGGGACACACAAAATATTTTTGTTACAATACTGTCTATATGAGCGATATATGCTGGAAGTTTGTCTTCACCTGTGGTATGAGTTTTTTTCAAAATTGAAAACAGCTCGTGCCAAATTTTAGGTAATTCAAAAGAGGCCGATTCATTGAATATGTTCTCGTTACGCATATAGAATTTTATTGATTCACAGATAATAGACGGGAAATAAAGTCTTGATGAATAAATTATTTTACTATTCTTAAAATCAATTTTTAAAGTCCTGTGTAGTCTAGCCAAAGCTGTAGTTCTTCTGCTATATTTGATATATGCCATATACTCTTTTAATTTTGTTTTAAAATTTTTAGATGGCATTCCTATGTAATATTGCAATGTTCATCTTCTCTGGTGAAAACAATTTCATAAATACCTGCTAGTCGACATGGCTCTATTGGATCTATTTTCTTACAAACTATACTTTTTTTAATAAACAAATTTAGCACTTTCCAACATAGTTAAAAAGTGTTTATGAATTCGGGTTGTCTGTCTGTCTGTCTGTCCGTGCTCTAACTCGCGTAAATATACTCGAATCGTCATGCAATTGATATATGTTATTGAGGCTTACTGTGGCATGTTTGGTATTGAAAATGAAGTATGTAGCACTTATGGTTTTTTAACAGGGACACTCAAAAGAATTCCGTTACATTGCGGTCTATGGTTAAAAATCATTTGCGGTTTATTTTAATGATGTTACACAATTTCAAACATATTGAAATTGATATATATCACTGCGGTGCACTACAAGAGACTAATTATAGAATGTAGTGTGCATATAACTTATTTCCTTTACAGGGATACTCAAAAGAATTCCGTTACATTGCGGTCTATGGGTAAAAATCATTTGCGGTTTCTTTTAATGGTGTTACACTATTTCAAACATATTGAAATTGATATATATCACTGAGGTGCACTACAAGAGACTAATTATAGAATGTGGTGTGCATAGCACTTATAGTTCCTTTACAGGGATACTAAAAATAATTCCGTTACATTACGGTATATGAAGAAAATTCGTTTGCAGTTTATTTTAATAATGTTTCACTATTTCAAACATATTGAAATTCATATATATCACTAACGTGGATTAGAAGCGGCTTACTATAGAATATTGTGTGTATAGCTTTCATCATTCATTTACAGGGACACACAAAAGAATTCAGTTAAAGTGCTGCTTATTAATAATAATTGCTAGGAATGCTTTTTCAGTTGCTGGACACTTTTTTAAATTTAACTCATTTTTGTCTATTACTTGGTGTGTATAAATTGTATAGATTGTATACAGGGCAGCACAAAAGTTCTCGAGTACATTTCCGTTTAATGTCGGATATTGCAGAAGGGAAATTTTAAACTGTGCTACGCGTTTCCTAACTGAACTAAAATTTAGCATCTATTTAGTATATATACAAATCAACAGATCCTATACAGGGCTGCACAAAAGAACTCGGATATTTTTCCGAATATTGTTGTTAATTCCTGAAATTGGATTTTTAAATATGTTATGCGTTTTCAAAATTGTTTAATGATGTTATCCTCTTACTAGATATCATCTTACATCTTACGGCAAATATTCGCAAAATTATTTTGGAAGTATTGGAAAGTGTTACATAATCTAGGCTTGACGTATGATGTTTTGTTCTTGTTAATTTTATGGTTGGTTTTGCGATAAGGCATATATTTAACTTGCTAAGTTTATATTTCAATATTTCAAAGAACCCAGGGAAATATTGTAAATTAGATAACTTTGAATTTTTTCATTGATTCACATGAAATATAGCAAGAGACAACGGATGAAAAAAAGTTTTATTAGTAAAGTAATTCGGAGCATGGAGAAGAAGGAGAAGAAAACCTTCAATGAAAAAAATTCAAAGTTACCTATTTTACAATGTTTTCTTAGGTTCTTTGAAAGATTGAAATAACAAATTCAATATATGGCTTATCGCAAAACCATTCATAAAATTAAAAAGTGCAGTTTTTAAGAAAATAGTCCCAATCGAGTCATATCAACTATCAAATGTTTATGAAATCCCGTTCACCAGAGCAGATAGAGCACAAATATGCGTAACGAGAACATATGCAATGAATCAGCTGCTATTGAATTATCTAAAATTTGGCACGCGGTGTTTTTCAATTTTAAAAAGCAGTAAAGAAATATTAATTTTCACGTTTACAGTTGACTATTTTAAGTGCCTGCTTTTATCACGCATATATGATCTCGTAGTTTATGTTTTTCAGGGTTATTTTCAAAAATTTTTGTGAGAATAGTTTGTTTATCGTGTAGATCTAGATAATGGCGCCATTTGTGCATTCGAAACATGCCGATCATTATATTAAAAGGTTTTTATACGCCTTTTTGTGTTATGTTTTTATCACTTAAGCCTTAAGCCTTTATAGCTGTAATATATCTGTCTGTAATTCTATAGAACATATACATGGCTACATAAAGTAATTCGTAAGCATCACTGTGTATGAGTGTGAATTGCTTAAGAGTGTTTTTTATGCATTTTCCAGCTGAACTGTATTAACTAAGACATAACTGAAGAATATAACTAAATTCATGTATAGGATTACCCAAATAACTGGATTCATTGCAGTCTCTGGGTAGTGATTTCTGAAAGTACGTTTTTAGTTGTGTTACACGTTTTTTTTCCTGAATTAATTTTAGATTAATATGCGGCGTGTTTAAAAATTTATAGATGGTATACAGGGCTGTACAAAATTATTCGAGCACATTTCTGTCTATTTACTGAAATTATTGAAAGGGACTTTGTTATGCGTATTTTAATTAAGCTAAATTTTAGTATATCATGTTAGTGTATGTATATACAGGTATATATTGTGCTGTCCTCTAAACAAACCCACTGTGAAATGTTTCCTAAAAAAACCTACCCTAATACTATATCAAATATTTCACTAAAGTTAATTTTTTTGTTTTGTTCTGTTTTTATGCACCATTTAGAATAATACAATTAGTGTGTTTATTAGTTTTAAAATAATCATTGGTAGAAGCTAAAATATGAACAAGCGTATCGACATCATCATCAGTAACGTGAACAATTTCTTCCAGGTTTTTGTCCACCTCTCTCAGCGAGTTTTTCAGCTGCGTCAGCTGTTTTGTCGTGTTTGCGTGGGTATAAATACATTTAATAATGGAAACTGAAATCGGACACGATGCACATACTTTACTATAACAACACAAATATTTATATACACAAAAAGTATAACATTTTCAATCTATGCTCAATCGGCATACAACTACTCATAGCCATCTTAAACACAACAACTCGTATATTCCATACTCTCGTTTACAGTATCTTATAATATAGTTTATTCAGTCCATCGATATAAACCATGGAGTCACTGTTCAGACACCACATCTCCTCCCCCTTTACAGGTCAAGCTTCGTGGTCGGCGAACTCTCTGAGATCGTCTGGGTATTACAGTCGGGCTTGCTTGAACCGGTGGAGTAGCAGTCGTAGCGGGAACTGTTGACAAACTACTTGGCTGGTGAGTTTGCAAAGTCAAATCTGGAGTCGGATCATCCGTTGAAGCTGATGTTACTGGTTCCTCATTGGAGATCTGGGGAATAATACCTTCGGCATTGGAATGTTCCGGCTCTGAAGGAGTCTCTTTAGACCTTGTTGCTGGAAATCTTCGATATTCATTTGATATAGAATCGTTCTCTTGCACTTGCTCACCCACTGAACGGATTTGATCAACATGACGTCTTACTAGTGCGCCTTGAACATTGATAGTGTAATGTAGAGCACCATCTTTATTAATGATTCTTCCAAACTTCCATTTTGAATTGGCTGATCTATAATCTCTCACCGCTACAGAATCACCGATGTTAAATTTTCTGTCTGCGAATTCAAATACTCCTTTTCGTATTTTTTCTTGAATCCTCGATTTCAGTTGAGGTACTAGTAAATCAATTCTGGTTCGGACATCTCTTTTTAAGAATAACATCGCTGGGCTATAACTTGTTGTTGCATTGGGTGCTTTTCTGTATTGTAGCAAAAATGTACTCAATTTTTGTTGTATACTTCCTTCATAAGTCTGCATAGCTCGCAGCGACTGTTTTACTGTATGCACATAACGTTCAGCTTGTCCATTACTTGATGGTTTAAATGGTGCGCTAGTTTTGTGCTTGATACCGTTTCTTCGCATGAATCTCCGAAATTCATCAGATGAGAATTGTGGCCCGTTGTCACTGACCAGGACTAATGGCAATCCAAATCGCGCAAAACTGTCTCGTAGACATTCAATTGTTTTCTTCGCTGTGGTCACCTTCATTGGATAAACTTCTAACCACTTCGAGTGAGCATCAACTATCACCAAAAACATATATTCAAATATAGGACCGGCAAAATCAACATGTATACGTTCCCAAGGCATGCTGGGATATTCCCAGTAATGAACTTTTGCCTTTGTAGGATCTGATTTGTGTCTGGCACAGTCAGCGCAATTTCTGGCTGCTTCTTCTATATCATTATCAATCCCTTTCCAATAGACGAATGATCTTGCGATTGCTTTCATTTTAACCATACCCAAGTGCCCTTCATGCAATTCTTCCAGAACACTTTTTTGATATTTCTTCGGAATACACACTCTTTGTCCGTACATAATGCATCCATCTTCAATAGTATATTGTGCTTCTCTTCCGTGCAAATTCTGACCTTTTCGTAAGGCTTCTAAAAGTGGACCTAATTCTTCATCTCTCCACGTTTCTTGCCGTAATTCCCTTGCAGTAACTGGTAGTGTTTCAATTTGTGACATCTGGAATATTGTAATGTCATCTTTTACTTCCAATTCTTCAGAAGTTTTAGGCAATCTTGACAAAAAGTCTGCATTTCCATGGTCATCAGTTTTTCGGAATACTATGTCAAATTGGAATGATTGTAAAATCAATGCATAATGTAGTAATCTTGTAGCTGCTAATACTGGTAACCCTCGTTTTGATCCAAAAATCGCTACTAGAGGTTTGTGGTCAGTTATTAAGGTAAACCTTCTTCCCTTTAGGTATAAGTAAAACTTTTTTACTGCCCATACTATTGCTAAGGCCTCTTTGTCGATTTGAGAATATTTCTGCTCAGTCTTAGTTAAGGTTTTGGATGCAAAAGCTATTGGCCGTTCAGAACCATCTGGATATCGATGAGATAAGACACAACCAATACCAACTGGAGATGCATCACTTGCCAGGATTAAGGGAAGTTTCGGATCATAATGAACTAAGACTTTTTCTGAACAAATTTCTTGTTTTATTTTCTCAAAGGCAACTTGACAATTCTTCGACCATTTAAATTTCACATCTTTTCTTGTCAAACTATTAAGAGGATTTGCAATAGTCGCTAAATTTTTACAAAATTTACCATAAAATGTTACTAATCCAAGGAAACTCTTTATTTCTTGTACACTTTTAGGTACAGGAGCATTTAAAATCGCTGAAATCTTCTCGTCAGTTTTATGTATGCCATTTGCATCAATTTTATGCCCTAAAAAATTTATTTCATTTTGAAAAAATTGACTCTTACTGAGATTAAGTTTCAAGCCATGCTCTTTACACGTTTTGAAAAACTGCTCTAAAGCTTTAAGATGTGACATTTCGTCATTTCCTGTTATTCTAGCATCATCCATGAACACTTTTACCCATTCCATACCTTGGAATAATCCATCAACGTACCGCTGCCAAATTGCTGGTGCTGCGTTTAACCCAAACATAAGTCTCTTGCAAATATAGAGTCCCTTATGAGTATTTATTGTCAACAGTTTTTGACTTTCAGGATGGATCTTCATTTGTAAATACGCATGTTTGAAATCTAATTTTGAAAATTGTTTTCCCCCATTTAAACTAGAGAATATCTCCTCCAACTTTGGCAAAGGGTGTTGTGGCACGATTAAATTGGGATTTAAGGTTACTGAATAATCCGCACATAATCGTATACTGCCATCCGATTTTACGACTGGTACTACTGGCGTTGCCCATTCAGAGCTTTCAACTCTCTCTATAATACCTTCCTTTTCTAATCTTTCTATTTCATCTTCAACTCTGCTTTTTAAAGCAAATGGCACTGTTCTAACCCTACAAAATACAGGTTTAACATCTGGTTTAAGTTCGAGCTTAGCTTCATAATTATTTATTTCCCCGAGTTTATCATCAAAAATATCTTTATACTCTTCCAAGAGATCTTTTAAGTTTAATTTATTTGTAGCTCTTAATGCCTTGATAGCGTTCCAGTCTAGATTTATCTTATGGAGCCATTCACGGCCAAAAATGGTATCCAAGTCCTCCTTAACAATGTATAAGTTCAAATTCGAAATTTGATTTTTATATTCAACTTTAACTGTAACATAACCCATAGGTACTAATGCTTCACCATTATAGGTTTTAAAAACTATATTAGTGGGTTGAATTTTCTTCCTTGAAATTTTCCTGAAATTCCTTATACTCATAACACTGACTGCCCCGCCAGTATCTAACTCCATTGAGCAACTTTTTCCATCAATTTTTAAATTAATCATTATCGGAGGTCGTCTCGGTTCTTCCTCACGTAAAGTACAGTCATTGGAATTTAATCCGAATAATGGGACCTGGTTTTTGTTTTCAACCACATCCTTAAAATTTACTTGTTTTTGCTTAACTGGTCTAGCATTTGCTTTTCTTGCTGCGAAACATGCTTTTTTTATGTGACCAATTTTTGAACAAAAATCACATTTACTGGAAATAAATCTACATTTTTCTTTGACATGGCCTGTGCCGGTGCATCGCGTGCAAAATAAAGATTTTCGCTGTTTTTCAGCATTATCTGATTTCCTGTTCCATTGTTTTTTTACTGCATGAACTGCATTTATTCCTCGACCCATAATATCATTTGCCCCTTTAAATGCTTTTTCCATGGCTAAAGCTATTTGCAAGGTTTTATCTAGATCTATGTTATCTTCTTCAAATAATCGATCCAGAATTGTTTTATCGCGTAATCCGCTAACAAAAACATCGCGTAACATGATATTTAACATATTGCTATCATAATCGCAATTAATTGCTAGTGCTCGGAGTTCCGCTATATAAGTATTAATACTCTCCCCTTCCCGCTGTTTACGATTCAGAAATTTATGTCGAGAAGGTATAACCAATGGCTTTGGGGTTAAATGTTTTTTCAAAACATCTTTCAATTTTTCCAAGCTTTGCGCAGAAGGAATTTCTGGAGACAGCAAATTTTTTAATAACTGATACAATTTAGCACTTAAAGAAGAAATAAATACTTTAGCCCTAGCGTCTTCTGGGACTTTTTGTACATCTAAATATGTGAGAAATCTTTCAAAAAAACTATCGAAGTTTTCATATTCTTCATTAAACTTTTCAAATTGCACAGTTACTTTGTGAGAGCTACTCTCTTTATTCTGGAGAGCAAGAATCAGTTCTTGATTCTGCTTCAATAACTCTTGAATTTGTTTCTCCATAGTTCAAAACAGTAATTAAAAAATGAAAAATTTTTTTTTACCTTGAGCCGTCTTCAAACAGTTCAATTTTTAAATACTCGTCGCCAGCTGTTTTGTCGTGTTTGCGTGGGTATAAATACATTTAATAATGGAAACTGAAATCGGACACGATGCACATACTTTACTATAACAACACAAATATTTATATACACAAAAAGTATAACATTTTCAATCTATGCTCAATCGGCATACAACTACTCATAGCCATCTTAAACACAACAACTCGTATATTCCATACTCTCGTTTACAGTATCTTATAATATAGTTTATTCAGTCCATCGATATAAACCATGGAGTCACTGTTCAGACACCACACTCCCAGCATCAACATTACCCGTCCCTGGAAGGCCATTTATTCTGTTGTACTTATTCTGCAACAATTGTTGCTTGTGTTGTTTCTTGTGATTGGTGAGGCCTTTCATGGTTGGATACGACTCAGGGCAAGCAACACACTTGAAACGCTGGACCTCCTTTGACACGACAAAGTGTGGCCGAGTTCTAAAGCAAGCATGATTTGCGATCTGCCTTCCAATGTCGGTATGAGAAATAGAGAACCAATTAACTCTTAATTTGGAAGTAACCTTGTGCACATCCTTCAGGTGCCTGTTTATTATATTGTTAACAACCGACGACGTCCAGGTTTTAGCCTTAATCTGCGGATCGCAACGCCCAACCATACACTTTACAGGATCCAAGAGTGAGAACGAGTAAATAATTTTATTTCCTTCTAGGCGTGGTGGAACATAGATTATTTCTTTGTCATCATCTTCGACATTACCGATCAGAGCAGACGCAAAAGAGGTAGCCTCATTCACCACAGAAATGTTTAAAAGTAATCTAAATAATAAATGACTATGAGATTAAAATCTTGCTGTAAATGGCAATAAGAAAAAGCTAAAATTGAAGATGATTTACAACACACAAATAAACACAGATACAACACAACACATATATGAAAAATAAGACTCACCTGTAGATGACGATTGTACAAGATAAAACCATGGTATGATACAAACAACGATGACCCAAAACAAGCCAATGTAAAAACAAATGATTAATTAAAAACTTGCACAGTTTTGAGGAGTCATTTACAACTAAAAGCATAACAACAACTAATATATAAAGATGTTAAAATGTTGTTCTACTGTACCCCCCCCCCCCCACTGATGAAACGACGAAAAATTACAAAATTTAATATCCACGGACAACACGACACAAAACACTACAGAAAAAAACAAACAAAATAAAATAGCCACCTACCATAGGATCTGTTCAGTATATAATAAATATCATGGGTCGTCGGTAATACTAAAATATCAAAGGAACAAATGCCAATAACTCAAAAATAAATAAATCACACTGAACATCAAACAAAATGGCTAAAATACCGGATAAAAATACGTTGAAAAGTCGTTGAGTCGGCCAGATGGCAAAAATAAAATCACAGCACTACATAAGCCTAATAATGCAGTTAAAATCAGTAAAATATAATCCGAGCTTGTCACTATAATATCACAAAAGTTAAGAGTTAAAAGTTAAAAATTAAAAGCTAAAAATTCGCCAATAAAACACTGCTGCCGTCACACAAATCAGAACTGAGAACCACGCTACACGTTATCATAGTCAGAAACATCATCAACTCCAAACTAACCAAAGTCAATAGCATCGATAGTTAATATCACTATATAGCACCATAGAAGCCACATCTACATCAACTGCAGAATTCTGGTAAAACATGAACTTCATTTTTACAGATTTTCTTGTTATGTGGATTTTCTTCAGGTAACATGGGTTAATTTTTTGAAAAGTTTTTTTTTTTTTAAATTCTCAATTAATTGGCTGCTATTTTGTAATAAAGTGATAAAATGAAAAATGCCCAACATTAAAATCTTAGTCATAATAAGCTGTAAAAATGTAGCCATGTTTAATATTTTAAATTCTTTATTAGACTTTATATAGTGAAAAAAAAAATAGGGTTTTTTAGAGGACAGCACAATAGATAATGTACATGGATGACACAAAATGATTCGAATACCTCTCCGGCTATGGACGGTAATTACCGAAATCTGATTTTCAAAGTGTTATGCTTTTTTTCTAAATTGTTTACAAAGATATCTGATTTCATCTTTTAAAGGGTGAAGATTCGTTACAGTATTTGGAAGTGTTGGAAAGTGATTCATATTCTATGTTTGGCGCATGATTTTTCTTTCTTGTTATACTTTCTCATAACTTGCACATTTTAAATTTAATTTTGATGCACATTTTATTTATTTTAAAAGTTATTAATTTATAAAGTATTCAGGATGAGATCAAAATAAGAGGTTATTAAGAAAGGTTATTATGAGAAAATCTTATTAAGAATAAACGTCACTGAGTTAATTATGCCCCATCCTGTATTTAATCGGATTTAATTTCAATTAAATTCTAGGAAAATTACTCTTTCATAGCCTACGAAAGCTTCTCCAGAAAATGTATACGGATATAATAAGTTGTAAAATTGATCTCTGCATGGTTCTTTTTAATATGCTGTAAAAAGTACATGTTTTTTAATCTACCAAAATATAATATAATCACAAACGGAAATATACGATAACATCTTAAGAATTACCCATGATTTCAAAAAGCGTTCTTTATCGTTAGAAAGCTTAAAAACCAATGTATTTTCGAGATTTAAAGAAGAACTTTCATGCCAATGATTTCATTTACTGCCGATGATTTTCGGAAACATTTCCAAGTAGGTTGTATAGTGTATTAATCAATTTTTTCAAACCTGAATATAGGTTTTAGGATACTATTATTTCTCAACTATGCATTTTCAGCTACATAAATAAATTTATGCATCTAAGAGTAACAAAATAATATTAATGTTAATGTTAATGCTGTTAATTTATCATGTTTGTCTGTAAAACATGTTTGTGTTTGTTGAATATGAAAATGTTTACTTAAAAATTGATAGCATCCAAAAAATTTATATTCCAGGTTGAGAAAACTGATTATAAAAGCTAAAAACGTTTCCGAAAATCAGTGGCAGTAAAATAAACTTTTTTCTATATATGTTCCTTTAAATCTCGAAAATATTGGTTTTGGAGGTTTTGAAAGATAACGAATGCTTTCCGAAACCGCAGGGTTCCCAATTCGGAAGAGGATATTGCATATTTTTGTTTGTTTGCAGTTATATTATATTTTCCTAGATTAAGAAAATCTGTCTTTTTTTCTACAGTATATAGTACAAAATATAAAATGATATATTAACCCATTTTTGGCCAAAGGTGCGTAAACGCACCATTTTAATAAATATATTTTTATTAACACTGCGACGTATATTTTTCACTAATTTTATTTTTCTGCTATTTTTAAGGGTTCTGGAGACATCTGTAAAATATTAGTAATTCAATTGAAGTAATCACTTTCTGTTGAGAAATTTTCAAAATACTCTGGTTTTTTACTTGAAACGGTTATTGACAAATTCGACTTTTTGAAAATGCATAATTATTCCACTTGAAATTAATTGTATGTTTTTATAATGGAGTAAAGTTGCAAGTTCTGTAAATAAAATAAAAATAAAGCAAATGCCATAAGAAAACTTGAAATTTTTTATTTAAATTTAATGGCAAATTATTAATGGTAAATTAATAATGGTAACGTCAAATTAAATAAAATATTATTTTTCCTGCACGAAACTTTTTTGGTGTCTTAATGAATGTAATTTAAGCAAATTTCAATGCAAATAATACCATATTTAATAAAATTTCTATACTTAGCCTAAAATGGGTTAAGGAAAATTTCCAAAAAATGCAACTGCCCACCCACAGAAATACCACATAACCAAATTCAATCAAAAAGCCAGAGTATCTATACATATTTTTCGTATTAATCCTCTAAAATTAATAGTGGTTTTTTTATGCGAATGTACGTCGAAAACTAAATTAAGTATATTGTATTTTTGTTACAGAGCGGCGTTAAAAGACATGCATATATATTCTCCTGATGACAAAATCAATTCTGAGCAAATTAGTCTGGAATGGTTCATTACGTTACACAAAAATAAACATTTATTTTCAGAACGTCGGCATAAAAAATAAATATTCTTTCTCTCAACTTATATTTTATGTAAATTTTTTTTTGTCTCTTATCGTTACTCTTCCGACAAATTACTTTTATCATCTTCATTAATAAACAATATGATTCAATGAACAAACAATGAGTCTATTTTTATTAGATGAACCAAAAAGCATCGACATTAAAGAAAGACACTTAGCGACACAAGAGAATTATAAACGAAATTTTTATTTTATGTTTTTCAGAGCATGAATGTAACCACTTAATCTAGTTGCAAGGTTGAGAGCACTGCGGATATCTTTTGCACACGAAGGTTAAGAAAGACCTTCATGTTATAATGAATATAAATATACTTTTTGTGTATATGTATTATGTATTAAAAAAAAAAAAAACGCATGTTATAATTTCAGTTTCAGAATTTTAAAAGTCATATTATTTGTTTATGCTAATTATTTTTTTTTTATTAGGGGGTTTTAGCAAAATCAGGTGTGAAACCAACAATGTGAAAAAATGTTCAAACTCGGATTCGAACAAGGGTCATTGGCATTGCAACGCCTGATTTAGCAAAAATTCACTAATGAAAAAAAAATGCAATTGGTATTTGTACAGGCGTATGTCATTTCAATAAATTATATATATATTTCTTTATCATTTTCTATATTTCAAAAAGACATTTTGTTGTCTCGAAGGAATGTTTTCATATATATATATTTGTTTGAACTTCGTACTTTTCGGTATCAATCCCTAATTCACTTTCTTTCCTATGTTTTTCATGCTTCAGTTTTCGTAAATATACAGTGGTGGCCAAAAGTGTGGACATTTTTTGAAAGTTTCATGTTTTTCAACTTTGTGTGCTTGTAGAATATATTAATTTTCACTTAAATACAAACATTTATATATCAAATTGAAGGTAATTTAATGTAGAATTTAATAATGAAAACAGTATTACAATATCTGTATTACAGAAAAAAGGTATGCAACTAATAGTAAGATCTATCTTAGATTTGTATTTTTTTTAAAGTGATACTTACACAATCAATACTAGTAGGATAACCCTTATTTTTTAAGACAGCTTCACAGCGTCTTTTCATCGAGTGAACGAGTGTTTGGAGTTCATCTTTCGAAATCACATGGTGCCAAGAATCAATTATAGCTCCAATAAGTTGTCTTTTATTGGATGGACGTTTTTTTCGTACAAGAATTTTCAAACGTCGCCACAAATTTTCAATTGGATTGAGATCAGGGCTGTTCCCTGGCCATGGTAATATATCTATCCCTTTATTTTGAAACCATGCTTTGCATACTTTTGCTGTGTGGCATGGACCTGAATCCTGCTGAAAAATAAATGGTGCGTTGTTGGGGAAGATATCCCGGATGGAAGGTATCAATTTTGGTTCCAAGACAGTTTCGATGTATTTTTTGGCATTCAGGATGCCATCAATCACTTGTATTTGGCCCACACCATCTGCAGACATACATGCCCAAATCATGACATTTGTTGGGTTTTTTGTAGTTGCTTCAATGCAATCAGGATGAAGTGCTTCTGCTACTCTACGTCTCACGTATTTTCTACCATCACTACCAAAGAGCGATATTTTACTCTCATCGCTCCAGATTACTTGCTTCCATTGATTTTCTGACCATTTAATGTGTTCTTTTGCCCACTTAACTCGTTTTTCACGTTGCTTTTGATTTAAATATGTTTTTTTACTTGGAATTCTAGCTTGTAGTCCAAATCCTGATAATCTTCTTATTATTGTTCTTGAACTTACTGCAATACCCGCTGCATTCATTTCACATCTAATGGCATCTGATGAAATTTTTCTATCTTGAAAGCATATCCGTTTAATTTTTCTATCGGCGGTAGCACTTGTGCATTTTTTCCGGCCTGATTCGGCCTTATTTTCCACTGATTTCGTTTTTTCATAACGTAAACAGAACTTTCGTACGCCAGAACAAGTCACTGAACCACCAACTTGTCTTGCAATTTCAGCATAAGAGAGACCATTTTCTCTCAATATGACAATTCGGATTCTTTTTGTAGATGTCCAATTAGTTCTTCTTGTTGATGACATTGTTTAAAATTAGTTTTATTAAAAAAGGGACTTTAAATATTCAAAAACAGCAATACTCTATTTAATTGTACTAGTATGCATCATTCCGCAAAATATTTCCACAGCAATAACTCTTTTACCCTCCAAATAACCTAAACTATAGCTACAGACATTTGATTGGTCCCCAGAACAGTGTTTGTGATTGGCTAGTACGTTTTTATTACAAAACACGTCCTTATTCAAAACGATTTTTGTTTGTTTGTTCTACTAAAATGAGCATAACTTTTTTTGTAATACAGATATTGTAATACTGTTTTTATTATTAATTTCTACATTAAATTACCTTCAATTTGATATATAAACGTTGGTATTTAAGTGAAAATTAATATATTCTACAAGCCCACAAAGTTGAAAAACATGAAACTTTCAAAAAATGTCCAAACTTTTGGCCACTACTGTAAATTCTCACTTCTTTCTCATGGGAAACACATTAAATGTCATCTAGAAGATTTTTATTGACTGTGTCAATATATATATATATATATAAATATAGTATGTATTTTGTAAGTATAATGGAATTGCTATTGTAATATAATAGACTTCTTGGCTAATCTCCAGTCTAGTATATGAAGTATTGAATTTTTTGAGAAACGTGGATGTTCTTGCCGACTAATGATCAAACACTCACGCGTCTTTTTCTTTCTCATTTTCCATCATCATATATCTATATTCCATTAATGATTAAATCCTTTTTATTTAATTTTTATGTTTGGCATCGTCTATCTTTAAGATGTTTATGATTCTTCTTCATATATTAAAATTTCCTGGTATGTTCTATTTATTAAGAGGCTTTCTACGCATAAATTTTTTACTATAACAATTAGTGTAAAATATTATTAAATGCCATCTTTAACTAACAGATTCGCTCATTTTTGTTAAACAAACTTGTAAGATATTTTTTATTTCAAAGGTATTATATATAGTGTATAAATAAATAAATAAATAAATATATATGAAATACTTTTCCATAGTAAAGTATGTTGACAAACCACTGACATATTACTTATGGCAAGCGATGTATTTGTAGAGTCACATATGTTGCAGTCGAAGTGATCAAGATGGAAGGCGATGTTTATGAAATCATTGGAAATGTTCCCGTTGAAATAAAAGGAAGCTGCATTATCACCAATTAATTTATTGACTTAACAAAATCAGAGACAATTCAAGTAATTCTCCATTTTAAAACTTATATCTGGGCTGTGTTACGCTATAGAAAAATAACGAAGATCTTAAAATATTAGAGGTACACCAATTTGGATAAAAATTTCCTCCGAGTGACCGGATTTATTATTTTGCAAGTCGAAAAACGTACAAAATATGCTCTCCAAGGCTGTGTAGGCATGTTATACACTAGCAATTCACTCAAGAGTATGTTGACGTGCCGATGGAAAAACCAACGTAATGTTAGTTAGGAGGAACTAGGGGGAATATAGAGGAGTGGCATGCTTAGTGATTCCTTGAAAAGGATTAGAGATGCGGGCAAAACATGACGTAAAGTCGGAACTTTTTATTAAAAGCGTAAAAATAAAAAGGTGGATAATTGGACGCGGGATATACTTGCAAAGAAGGATGGGATACCGAATGATAATTTTAATAAAAATAAAAATGGTATTAAGAAGTATTCCAAAAGAAATAAAATTCCAATATCTCAAAGTATGAAGAAATAAATCAGGGGTTTTTTTTACAAAGAAATGTCGCTTTTAACAGATTAAGGTTTTTAGAATAAGAATTAAAAGAATATGTTGATTAAAGGTATGGAATTTTAAAATATGAATTATATTTAAGATGTTATTAAAGACAGGGAAAAACGGTAGATATTGTAAGAATTTGTTGATAAACCACTGACATATTACTTATGGCAAGCGATGTATTTGTAGAGTCACTTATTTTACAGTCGAAGTGATCAAGATAGAAAGCGATGTTTATGAAATAATTGGAAATTTTCCTTGTTGAAATAAAAGGAACCTGCATTATCATCAATGAATTTATTGATTTAACAAAAGCAGAGACAATTCAACCATTTGTCCATTTTAAAACTTAATTAAGGTAAAATGACGAAATTTTTTTATTATTACTTATATATATATGTGTATATATATATATATATATACATAAGTCAACATTTGTGTGTTTGTTCTTTATGCAAATCTACAATTTTCAGTCGGTTTGGACTAAACCTGACATCATCCATTTTAGAACACGGTGACAATACAGGCTACTTTATATTTTTCTTAGACCATCCCTTCCCCTTTTTTTCAACCCTTTGCTATAATTTACCTTTATACTTTTTTTATTATTATTTACAATTTTTTTTATATTTTTACATGTTAAAAAGAAATTGCGTTAGAATAAAAAAAATTGCTAACAATATACGACAATATTATTATTAGCCTTATTTATTTATTTTGCATGTTACTTTACTCTAAACGTATTTAAACAAGGTGTATTTTGTTTTTATCAGCCAATAAAATTTTATATTTATATTCACTGTGGCATTATGAAAATATTGTCTATTAAGTTACATTTATTTATTTATTTACTTTTTTTTGGAAATAAAAAAGTGATGTCACATTTAGCACAGAACGCGCAGTTTCATTTAATATCTTTTAAATTATTCACAGAGTTACCTTGTTTTTGACAACAAAATAAATTTTCGATTAGATGTTATGAACAAGGCATTTTTATAGATGATTTTTTTTTTCTTATACATTATTTTTACGCTTTTGCGTTTCAGTGAACTGATTTCAATCTTTATGGAACATAGAATACATTTTCTCTTGTTATCAAAAAACTTTATTTGAAAGTAGAAAATTACGATTTAAATATTAATCGGCACATTAACGATCTATGGGCACGAAACTCACTTTGCCCAGTTATAGACATTGGTGTATTAACGATTTATAGACGCGAAACGCGCATGACCAAGTTATAGTAATTGTTGTATTATGGGCACACAAGAATCACACAAGACCCCGTCGTATTAATCATATTAACCCCGTCGTATTTGTCGTATTAACGATTTATGGTAGTGAATCACACAGGACCCTGTTATTGGTCGTCGAATTAACCATTTATTAGCACGAAGTGCAGAGGGCTCCGTTATTGTAATCGCAGATTAAAGATTTATGTCTTCGATACGCACAAGGCACAATTTTAGTGATCGCCGTATTTTTCATGCAACTGCATTTTTGTTAATTTTACCAGTTAGAGCCGCAAGAATAATACGTGCAACGCCGAGAGGGTCTGCTATTCAATAAAATAAGGATGCAAACAAAAAAAGTTGCTTACTTGGAAATTAATAAAAACATCGTGGTTTGATAACATTATTAACACACCTAAAATTGCAAGCAGTAGGTTTTCAATTTTAATCTGTTATATGCAACCCTTCACGTTTATATAATTTCTCATACTTGAGAACCAAAGGTCAAAATAGATCGAAAATTCGTTTCTGAACTTTCAACAATGCTGAATCGAATAAAAACGAAAATATCACACCTTTACAATTACGAATAAATAATAATTGCATTATTAATTAAAAGTTAATATTTCAAAAATGTTTTAATTTAAACTGTGACTGGTGCTTTGCAAAACAAAAGGTATACATAAATTATTCTAGTACCTATGCATAAAAAACCGACGTTACTCTTTGAAACTAATTTGTTTAATTTTCAATTATATATATTTCACTAGCTACTGATTTTAGAATTGATGAAAATTTGTATTTCCACATTTTTTTCCCGTTGCTGAATTTAATAAAATAAAAATGTAATAAAATTATTGTGTTGTAAACATTATTGTCGAGTTTTTAAAAGATTGGTTATAGAAATAACGTCTTCTATTAAATGTTATGCATAATTAGGATTTGTGAATTCTCGACATATACCAAACTGTTTTTATTTTTCAATTGGTAACAACTGAACTTTTTAAAAGTAGGTTGATATTTGGCATTCTTCAATCATCAAATAAGCTCGAAAAAGATTTTTTTTTTTTTTTTTTTTTTTTTTTTGTTCTCAAATCCTCATAGAGTTTGGAGAGTTTAAAGTTTGAGGATGCTAATGTTAAATCCTTGTGACAAAGTTTAATTTATATTTTGCCAAAAAATCACCCGATTGAATTTTTTTTATTTCAGTGAGGTACATTGATTGCATCCAAACATATTTTAGGCTATTTTTTTATTCAACGCTGTAAAAAAAGGCAAATATTTCGTAATGTACAAAAATATAATGTAACCACTTACAAAAATATACAAGATGCGAAATATACAATATTTCTTGTTACTAAGTGTATGACTCCGGTACTTTTTCCTCTAAGATTTAATTTCATTTACATTTACATTTATGGAAAACTCCTAATACATTTTCTTTTATAACTCTATGAAGATTTAAGAAGGAAACCACAAACTATATACTTTTTCAGACTGATTTGATCAAAAGAACTCAAATATAATATCAACAAAAGATGTTACCACCTAAAAAAATGAAATTTGGTACAATTTTTTATACGTAGAAAATCCCCATGAAGCTCAGTAGCTCAGTGGTGAGCGCAGTGCGCTGCTATACTACACTCCCCCCCCCCTGGTCTTGGACGAGGTTCACGTGATCTTTCATCGTTTCGAGGTCAATAAATTGAGTACCAAGTGAGCTTGGACATTAAACACTGGAGGTTTTTGCGTCAGATTGATTATTTGACCAGCACATATGTTTTATATAGCATCTCAAGACCCGTGGTTAAGAAAAATAGAGTTGGGCCCTATAGGCCATGATCCCTCGTGGATTGTAAAGCCACACAGTTTTTTTTTTTTTTTTTTTTTTTTTAGTTTTTTAGAAACTCTAATCCATGAATAAGCTCTAGAAACTTTAATCCATGCATAATATTTAATATTGCATGTAACAAAGTACATCGTTACTAACGATTAAAAATATTAATTTTAATAACATTCTCAAAACTCTTTAACGATTTAAAGTTTTAAGATTTTTGAAAAAAATATTTAACATTAGTAATAATTATTACAAATTGAGTTGTACCAGTATTATTTTCACGCGATGATTTTATCTGTGTTCAACACATCTTTCTGTTAGCTCTTTTCAGCTTTTCCATAACAATCATGATCTGCAATAACTAAATATAACCTCGCTGTTTAATTGTAACATACTTTTAAAATATCAAAATATTTTTAGTATCTTTAAAGGAATAAAATTTAAATTGCAGCTTAGCAATTTTATTTGGTACTGAAAATTATATAGTTATCGTGAAACATTAAATTATCTTGATAAAATATGCAAGCTTGCACACCTAGTGAATGTTATTTTCAGAAAAATGTTGAAATTTATCATAAAATTAGAAATGTTGAAAATAAAATAGCTTTTTAAAACTCTTTTAGTACAAATTAAGTAAAACTCATGAGTATATAATAAAGTACAGCATTACAAACGATTAAAAATGTTAATTTTAATAAGATGCACAAAACTCTTTAACGATTTAAAGTTTTAAATTTTTTGAAAAAAAATATTTAACATTAGTAATAAAAGAAAGTTACCAAAAAGCATTCATTGATATTACAGTTATTCTTTCTTTTTTAATTTGTAATGCTTGAAAATTCAAAGATTCCCATTTTCTGATTAGTAAAAAAGAGAAATCCGTCACGTAGTTATGTATTCCAAGCTTCTCCACCCGTATCTAAAGTGTGTGTGCTTTGCTTCTACTTCACTCGGCTGGAAGTAGATCATTGATGAAATGGGCCAATATTTGAAAAGAAAAATCCAGGTACTCCGAAATCGGCAAGTAGGCTTTTTTTAGGCCTGACTCTTTTTTTTTATTATTACTTTTAAAATAGTAAGTTAAACAAATTTGTATTTTTCTGAAAAATAAAACATATGATTGTTTTTTAAAATAGGGCATATGTTTTTCCTATCTGTAGATAAAAAGCATCGAAGAAGTAATACTATATTAAATAGTTTAAACCAGAATTTTCTTATGAAAAGAATAAAATGGAAAATTATACCATGAAGAATGTCGGATGGAATATAAACTCAGATATCCATACGCATGGACCGTGTGGTCTGTATTTCAGTCCATTTGTATGTAGGTAAATATGGCGTATTTTGAAATCTTAATAATTACTATATAATCTTAATAAATTTAATTTCTGATTTTTGTAAAATATAATCGTAGTTTAAGAAAAGACAATGATTAAAACCCCAATTTATAAAATGACAGGGTTGGTTGGCTTAAAGCAACTATAGTTTGTAAACATACGTGTTTTTTTTTACAAAAAATATTTTAAATATTCCTCACTTAAATCCTGCTACTAATCTGGGGAATACGGTAATTTAAGCAATATCATAATTTTATAATCTTTTATTTTTTAAATCATCATAACTTAACGTATTTAGAAAATTTCGGAAACTTTTCTAACAAAGGCATCTATCGCTAATGGTGTAAAAATGTACTCATAATTTGTACCATTTAAATTGAGAAATGTAATAGAATTAGAGAAATAATCACAGTTGTTTGCAACAGCTGGCTGGATAATTCTGATTTCATAACAGTAATAATTAAAACAAATTTAACGTATGATTTAACGAAATAAGAAGATTTTTAATATTGAAGTTTATCTGTCCATTTTCTATTTTTTTTTTTTTTTTTTTTTTTTTTTTTTTTTTTTTAAAGTAATAAATACACCCTGCAATGTTTAAAAAAGTGTCAGTGTTAATATTTTAGTTAATGTATTTTATAAAACAAAATAATTTATAAAATTTATAAACAATAAAGATTACATCCATTACTCATAAATTATAAAAACACGCTAATTTACTTTTAATATGTGATTTCACTTAAACTAACTGTATTCATTATCAATTATCTTATCACAAACGCAATCATAATATAGATTATTACTTAAAAGTCATTTAAATAAAGTAAACCCGGTTTAAACACAACAAAACAAAAAAACTAGCAAAACCTCAGTTTAAATTGGTTTAAATAATAAACAAACCCCGTTTTTTCGTTAAATTGGGGTTTTAACCCTGTAAATTAATCCCAGTGATGCGAAAACATAGTTAATATAAATTTTTATCTATCTGGCTACCTAAATGTTAGGTAGCCAGTATATAATATTTTTTATAAAATTATCGAAAACTCTTTTTGAACTAGAAATATATATATATAAATATATATTTGAATAAAAAAAAATATATTTAAATATTATTTTATTACAAAATATGCAAAACTCGCTAGTACAGTATTAGATTTTCTAAAAACACACCCAAAACTCCTTAACGTTTATTTACAATTTTTTAAAAAAAATATTTAACCTAAGTAATAAACAACAAGAAAAAAAAATTAAAAAAAAGAAATCTCAATGATATCTTTATTCTGTACTTATTCAACGCAAAAACTTGAAAATTCAAAGATTTATTTCCCATTTTCAAATTAGTAAAAAAGACAAAGCCCTCACGTAGTTATGTATTCCAAGTCTTTTCATCCGTATCTAAAGGGTGTGTGCTTTGCTTCTACTTCATCGTTCAGAAAATGGTTCAATATTTGAAAATAAAAATCCAAATACTTCGAAATAGGCAAGTAGACGTTTTTCATAGGCCTGAAAATTTTTCTAATATAAAATAGTTAGTTAAACATTATTGTGTTTCCTTACAGATAAAACATAAGAATATTACTTATTATTATTATTATTTGTATTTGTCTGTATAAATTCTAGAAGAGCCTGTTGTATCCATTAGTTTAGAGCAGAATCTGCTTATAAACTGAATAAAATGAGAATCACACATTCTTCCATAAAAATGAATGTTTGACGTTAGGCTTAAAATTCGAAATTTAGTTTCTCATGAAAGAAGGATAGGTTCAAACTCAAACGTCTATGCATTTAAGTACGCGGTCTGATAGTTTGTACATCCATCCATTCGTAAGTAAGCAAGTACGTTGTCAGATTTTAATAGCTCGATAGCAAAATAAGTTTTAACTTAAAATTTACATAATTTATATTGTTGTGATCATAATCCTATTTGTGGAAAAGACGATGATTAAAATATCAATTAAAAAAATGTCAGCGTTGGGAGAAATAGAAAGACTCTAAGACAACTTCTGCTGACATGATAATGTTAGAAGATCAAAAATAATTTCGAAGACTTTTTCTTTTTTTAAGTACTCATCTATACAGGGTGATTCTGAACTCTTGGACAAAATTTCAAGGGGTGATAGAGCATGCCTAGACAAGCTAAAGACACCATACAATGCATGGCCGTAACTCAAATTGTGAAGCGCTATAGGACGCTTTCTGATCGTAGAGAGAACCCTGTTTACTGCACAATTAGTACCGTTAGAGCACTCACAACCACAGTGCATTATATGCATGTCCGCCTTTTCCTGATTAGTAAAACCTGCCATACTTTTTAGAATACACAGTAGAAATGAAGATGTATGTGAAAAGCTAGCGTTTTGTCTGTTTAATGAGAGCGCCACTAGCAGTTCATCGCTTGCGATACGCCCATGTATTATATGACGAAAATAGCTTTTTTAGATGTGTTACATCACCCCTTAAAATTTTGCCTATGAGTTCCGATTAAATTTCAACTTCTCCGAAGGAAATTTAGAACCGTTTAAGATACAGACGCCCCCCTCCCTCCCATGTACACTTTCTTGAGCTATTTACTTTTCAATTTTTTTATTTCTCTTTGTAAGTTTCATCTATATTAGCATTCTAGTTAGTAACACTATTCCGCATAATAAAATGAGCATAAATTTATTATACAGGGTGATTTTTTTTTATAGTTGTGAAAGTAAAACTCTATAACAAAAGAACCTGATCCAGATGACCTGAAATTGCACAAGTATGCTCCCAAAGCAATGGAAATTTTTTAGGCGTGGTTAAAAAAGATTAAAATCGCACCAGCAGAAGGCGCTGTAAGTTAACAGAAACATAGAATATCGCCAGTGGGAGGAAAACAATGGACGGTACTTTGAGAAACAGACAACTTTACGCATATCAAAAACATACAGAGTGCAGTAATTGAGAAAAGGAACTGCAAATACCTTCGCAGAAACAGAACTAAATAAAAATATGGAGTAAAGCATTCGTACGGAACTGCGCAACTAACGCAAGAGCTTTTCAATGTGCTGTCCACCGTTTTCACCTCCGAGTTAGAAAAGTGAACCACATATTCCACATTGTGTGTCGTGTGCAAGCACGTCTCCCGACTTTACTGCATATACAGCGCCGTCTGTCAGTGCGATTTTAAGTTTTTTTAAACCACGCCTAAAAAATTCCCATTGCTTTGGGAGTATACTGGTGAAATTTCAAGTCCTTTGGATCAGTAGTCCTTTTGTTATAGGGTTTTACTTTCACAACTTAAAAAAAAATCACCCTGTATATTGTGTAGAAAACATGGTTCCCTTCACAATCAGAAAGCGCTCTGTAGCGCTGTATTGCTTGTGTTGCGACGATGTATTGTGTGTTGTTTTGAACTTGTCTAGATGTATTCTATCACCCTTTAAAGTTTTCCCCAGGAGTTACGAATTACCCTGCACATGTCCTGTACATCACTCCTGCCGAATGCTTTTAGTGTGAAAAAATGCAGTCTTTGCGGATAAGAATTGAAGTAGCGTTCACATTTTAGCATGCAATTTTTATTTTACACTTTTCATTGAAAATTTCTTCTTTAGTATCTCATTTTAAGTTTAAAATATTTTAAGTAACATTAAGTTTTCACATTGTAGCTGTATTTTTAATAGAGATTGCGTACAAGGAATAACGAAGGGTGCTAGAATCAAGCATTCGTAAGCTAACTTCGCGATAACAATAGCCACTTGTATGGTAAAGATACCATATATATCTTTTTCAAAAATTAAGAAATCTATGTTTTAGTTTTTTTTATTAAATATATTGTCCCTTTCTGTATTATCGTAATTTATATACATTCCCGGCTGTTAAAACGCGCACCCTTTTGATCATTCTCTTTCAACGATAACTTTTAGTCAAAATCATAATATTGTTTGTAAATTACCATTAACGTACTTTATTCGGTCTCCCATATATCAAAGGAAATGAAATTATACAAGGCATAAAATGTTTCCTTTCTCATGGTAAGTTTTGACTTCATAATGAATCCAGATGTTAATCCCGTCATACTGACGCCTTATAACATATTTCTAAAATATCTTTCCTGCATTTTCTCAAAACAACTAACCGTCACAATTCTATTGCACTCTCTTTTTTTGCCAAAGTGCAATCTTCGCCAATAAAGATTTCCCTACCTACCACTGACGTCAAGTATGAAGTTGATTTGATGTATATGTAACGGTAACAATTCCCACGCAAAAATACAATTCTCTTGGCTCTAAAAATGTAAATCACTTGGCGTGTTTGTCTAACGCATGTTTTTATATCTCGACTCACTTTCCTCTCTGACCGCAGCCGATGTAACATCTAAAGAATCTGGCCCCTTGGCCACCCTTATGGTATTCTCCCAAAACACTTTCCCACTTTTTTAAAATTCGGATATGCAGCCTAAGTTCTCGATATTCTTACTTCGCTCCTCTGTCAAAAATTTGGATTGTCACCCCATCATACAAGATGTGATTCCGTATACCCGTGGATTATTAACTGTGGAATAACTTTATGGATATGTCTTCTTTTCATCGTTTTAAAATAAAGAAAAGATGTTTGTCAAATTCTTCTTGATTCTTCCTCGTCGAAACAAAACTTTTCCAGATCTCAACAGGATGTCGTCAACGTGAGTTATCGCGGAACAACATACAAAAAATCACTATACGTCACTCGGGACCTAAGTGCCTATGTCCCACGGAAAACATTTTCCCCATCGTTTTTCTGTGCTACTACAATCTTCGACTATTCTCATACTCCGAACCTTCACCAGTTCTTTTATCATATTAAGATTGGTGCCTAATTTTGATGAACTGGATTTTTCACAAAACAATTTCCATAGGGTGTGCGCCAAGGAACTCTATATCAACTACTCAATGTGTGGATTTTTTTTAATTTTTCTGCTGTCGTGACTCCTTTTGTGTCTACATCTTCGAAATGTGCCTGAATTTGTCTACATCTTCGAAATGTTCCTGAATTTGTCTACATCTTCGAAATGTGCCTGAATTTTTCTACATCTTCGATATATGCCTGGATTTGTCCTGCGGTTCATGTTAGTTAAATATGCCTTTTCCGTGCCGCGTAAGTGATAAACTGTTTCAACCTAGGATCTTTTGTGCAGTTTTTTTAACCTGTGCCTGTGATAAATACGCCTTCAAAAAAAAAATTGCCTTAAAAAATTTTTTTTTACTTTCAAAAAAATAAAAAAGAAAGAAAGAAAGAAATTCCAGCTGGATATATAATTAAAATTTTTTCTCGCAGTCGTTTTTGGTGCAACTTATATTTTTCCAATGTGTTAAGATTATAACTTCATTCAACCGATTCTATATGCTTTCATTATTTCAAAAAGATTGTTTTTCTACGTCGATAAAATTTCTCCAGTTTATAATATTGAAATGTGCCGCTAATTTCAGTGAATTTCAACTAATGATTATGCACTGTGTGGTTTCATCATATAAATCCGAGAAACTTTGATTGTGTTTCGGCATAAAAAGAAAAAAAAAAGAAAGAAAGAAAGAAACTCAATGTGTTCATCGTATTGACTTCTCTTTCTAACTTCGTTTCGATAAAGTCAAGGTTATTGAATGATCCATCAGTTTTAACGAAAACTTTTTTTTTTTTTAATTGCCTTGTAACAATCAAATAAGAAGAAAATAACTGTGCTTGCAATGTTGTTGATCTCCGGTTAAAATTTATTCATTCCTCCAAACTTCAATCCCATTTTGTTAAAGGAATACTTATTCATAGAGATACAAATCGCAAAATCCGTTTTCAACTGTGTTAATTTAAAACGAAAAATATATATATTATTTTCGGTGTTTTTTCTATAGCTAGGTGTTTTCTGAAATTTGTTATACAAAGGATATTACTTGTGTTACAGGCAAGAGTTTTATTCTTAATGTGTTGATATAAAAGAAAAAGAAAACGCAGAAAATTCTTATTTTTTATTAAAAATTTTAAATTGATAAGTTTTGACAGTGCAAGAACTGTAATATATTTTTAATTAAAAAAAAAAAAAGCCACTGCTGGAACTTTTAAATATTTAATAATGCGTATATTTTAAATATTTCCAAGTGTAGTTTTGTATATTTGTGGCGTACAGGTAAGAAGCAGATTGTTTTTTAACTGTCAGAGATCTTTCAGGGTTTAAAATGATACTGAAGTTCATTTTATATCTGTTTTTTTTTTTCATGACTGATAAATTATTCAAATTTTACTTTGTTTTATTATTTTGTTGTATTTTTATGCATTTGAAAACACTGCTGTGTTTTAAATTTTGATATATTTATATTCACATTTTGGGTTGCATTCAGTTTTTAACAATATTATGGTAAATACTCTAAATATGATCTCATGATATGATATTTTAATTTATACTGTAGGTATGCACTGCTTTGAGTAAACTCTTTGCTTTTTTGTGTATCTGGTCTTGTGTATTTTAATGGTGTATTTATACCCTCATGCCATTTTTATCATATTGGTAAGAAGATATGACATTTTAAATGTTTGCAGTTCATGCACTCCCTTCACCTCTTTTAAAGTTTTGTGTCTATCTCTTCCATATTCATACCTATTTAAAAAAAAAAAAAAAAAAAAAAAAAACGTAAAATAAATGGCATCCACTCAGGCATCACCAGTATCTGAAACTACTGTTTCTATTTCCGAACAAAATCAAATATTTAGTGATATTTCATGGTCTTATGTATTCAGGGATTTTTTAAAAAGTGCTCCAGAGTTTTTTAACTCCCAATTAAATGAGCTGCATGATCACATAAAATTGCAGGACAATTCTGCTCTCTCTGCCAAATTATGCAAATTTCAGGTTGTTCTGGAACGCCAATTTGACAGTCTTTTGCAGTTTTATGATATTTTTGTCATGAAGGAACTTGATAAATTGGTACTAGACAAAATTAATTTAATTTCGCTTAATAAAAAATTATTAGAACGACTTCATGCCCAAAAGGTAGAAAATATACATGAAGTCTTTGATAATGATTGATAAAAATGTAAACAATTCTCCCCATAACACTTATATGTTACCCCGAAATGTGCATAATATTTTTACAAAGACGGATATTTCACAAATTACTGATGATGAAAACACATTCGATGATTTAGCACATAAAAAAATTGATATGCAGCAATCAAATACTTCTAGTAAGCTTGATCTTTCAGAAAACATTCCTATTTGTTCACCTACTAAAATGCATCATAAACCGGTTCGCATCATTATTTGTAAATTACCTTTAAAATTTAATATACCAGACATTTTATTTGGAATTTCTGATATTCTTCAAAAACCTGTGTCCTCTATACAATTTATAAGGAAATGTAAACTTAGGGATACAGATGAATACAACTGGATATTTGAGATGTCGTTTCCTATTGCAAAAATATTACTGGAGCTTAAACAACTAACTATTCAAGACAAAAAATATCCTGTAATCAGATTTATCCCTGTAAAACGTTGTTTTCGATGTCATTCATTTTATCATATTGCACAGGTATGTCTTAATTCTATAAAATGTCCGATTTGTGCAGGCCAACATAACAATCTTCGGTGCACAAACCCTCCTAAATGCATTAATTGCATATCAAATAATGAAAATAACAATACTAATTTTAACATTTCTCACACTGTATCTTCGCCGTCAATAAAGAAATACATTGATGAAGAAAGAAATACCACTCTCTGTTAATTCTATTTTATATTTTTCGAAAATATAATATTAATGATAAGATGTTATATTAAGATACTCTTTGCAATATCTATTTCTTTTATTATATACTGTCACAAATATTTTACTCCTTATCTTATCTTCGATTTAATTTTTCGGTATTTTTTGATACACTTCCCTACTATATGGGTAATTTTTTTTTTCTAGACAGCTGCCCTTATGAATATTTTTCTTTCTATTTCATACGTTAATGTTTTTGTTGTTTACACATCTGTGTGTATTGATGGTTCGTCTCTTTTCGTTTGACTGTTTAGCGTACGGAAACGGAAGAACGATTAGAGGTATATTTTATGTCGAGATTTTTTTGGTGCGGGTCGTCAGAAAATTTTCGCATTTTGAATAAGTGTAACTGATCCGTACACACAGCTTAATTTATCTTTTACCTTCGTTGTATTTTCGACATTTCAGGTGTAGACAATTCTTCTTCTCAGCATCACTGTTCTTTTAAAATAAAAATAATATATAAATAAATCAAAATATATTGGTATTAAAAATTAAGGCAAAATAAATTCGGCGTCACATCTTTTCCTTTGGCACATTCTTTCAGAAATTCACATCATTCAACTTTTTTTCCAATTTTCTTTGGTAGAAATATGTAATGACATTTTTTAAAATTAAATTTTTAAATTTAATTCTTTTGGTTCTGTTTTTCTCTATAATCAGAAATTTGTTCATTCTTCTAAACTTCGATTGTGATTTAAAAAAAAAAATTCTTTGTGGTTCTGATTCCTTTTGTTTTCAGAAATATAATTTACTGAGGGCTGATACTTTTGTTATCAGATTATTAATTTGGTGAGTCTGATTCCTAGTTTTCAGATATATAACTTATTCAGGGCTGATACCTTGTTATCAGATTATTATTTTGGTGAGTCTGATCCCTTGTTTTCAGATATATAACTTATTGAGGGCTGATAACTTGTTATCAGATTATTATTTTGGTGAGTCTGATTCCTAGTTTTCAGATATACAGTCGACGCTCGTTTTTGCGAACTCGTAGGGAACATTCAAATGGTTCGTAAAATAGAAAGTTCGTAAAATAGAAAATCATCAAAAATGACATGAATATGTACATTATTTATGTCTATTTTTATCAATATCCCCCCCCCCCTCTTCATAGATGATGCAATATTTTAAGATTATTTATTCTGAAATAAAGTTATACATATATTTTTTAAATATATAAGAAAATTCAAAATACAAATTTATGCACAGAAAAAAAATTTAGCACTCAGAAGAATATGGTATTAAGCTTTGAAAACATTACATGTGAAAACATAGACTGTATTAGAACTTAATGGATGAAAATACATAGATAAAAAATTAGGAATGGAAATAATCACTTATCTTTTTTTGTTTTAAAATCACATTTTGGAAAATACATGTTTCCATTTTATCTATGCTTGAAATCATTTCACAATTATTGTTCCCTTCAAAAAAGTGCCTTAGCCCTGACAACCATTGAGCTGCTTGTTTGACAGTCGGACGTTGGATTATTTCATTTTCTTCTTGTTCCAAATCTGAAAGTTCTTCCTTTTCACTTATTGCGTCAGCAATAATTTCTTCATCTGATATTTCTTCCGTACAAATCACATCTGAATCTACACTCAAAAAGACCACGAATGAAATTTCAGGTAACAGTGGATTTCTTTTTCGTAGTTCATTTATAAGTAACTCATCTCCACTGATATCGTCGGCTACATTTTCTTGGTTTTCATTAATTAAGGTACTAAAGCCTGCGTTCTGAAATGCTTTAGCTATTGTAGTAGCTTGAACATCATTCCAAGCACGTATTGACAAATGCATTGCACCCAGAACATCAATTTCATATGGTTGATTCAGCTCCAATCCCATGACTACTCTTTGCACAAGCACTCTTCTATATATGCGCTTGAAACTATTAATCACACCCTGATCCATCGGCTGTAAAATTGAAGTTACATTGGGTGGAAGAAACTCCACACGAATAGATTTAAGATTTGAGACTTCAACGTGAGCTGAACAGTTATCCACAATTAGCAAAATTTTACGTTTTTCCAAAACAAATTGACGATCCAAGTCTCTTAACCATTTTTCATAAATGTACCCAGTCATCCATGCATTTTGGTTAGCATGGTATGCAGCTGGTAATTTGTTAACATTTCTGAAGCATCTAGGCTTCAAATTTTTTCCAATTTAAAGCAAGGGCAGTTTTTGTGTTCCATTCATGTTGGCTGCCAACAAGATTGAGATTCTCTGCTTAGCCTTTTTGCCTCCGCTACATTTTTCACCTTTGAAAGTAAGTGTCTTTTCCGGCAGCATCTTAAAAAACAGACTTGTTTCGTGCGCGTTAAAGACATCCTCTGGAGCATATTCAGTTAGCAATGCTCTTAAATCGCGTTCTTTCCATTCATTTGCCAAAGTCGTATTTGCTGTTCCACTTTCACCGCACAATTTTCTGAAGCTCAAACCGTGCCTGGACTTAAATTTTTGTAACCAACCGTCTGAGGCCTTGAAGTCTTTGATATTCAGCTTCAAAGCAAAAGAATTCGATTGTTCTTTAAGGAGATTACCATCTATGGGAATGTTCAGTCCTCTCATTTTCCTCATCCAAGAAATCAAAGCTTTCTCCAATTGGGGATGTTTTGCTTCTCTGAAATATTTACGAGAGGGGTTTTTATTGGTGCTTCTATTTCCGACGATTTTCTCTAGAGATTTTAAAATTGTGGAGAGACTATTCTTTGGAATTCCATACTTTTTCGAAATTTCTGTCTTACTTAAGATTTTCTCATCTACTTCTTTTAAAATTTTCTTCTTTACCTCAACGGATAAGCACATGCGTTTTTTCAACTGCGACATACTGAAATTCTGTAATGTTCTGGCCCAATCTCCCTCTCGACTAACGAGACTTCATAGATTGAGTAGTCCAAAAGTTATGAGAAAATAGACGATTACAGAATGCAATCTTTTAAAAGATTTCGTTTCCTCTTTCAACAATGACACCTGCTTGTACATTTAAGTTTCACTCCCCAATCAGAGGCTTTCCAGACACGTGCCTTTAAAATCAGTCATACGTAATAAACCACGTGATGCTAAATAAACTTATTGCTACGCTACCTCTCTCTCGAAAGCGTGGGGGGGGGGGGGAATAACACATTCTTGAAATGCACCTGCTGTCTTTTGCACCTGTTGAGAGAATAATTAACGTTGGCACTTCTTTTCGGTATTTAAAATAAATAAATAAAAATGCAGAATTATGAAAGTTATGTTCGCAAAAAAGAGATTTTCATAATTTGTAGTTCGTAAATGGGAGCGAAAATTTACATAGCGTCTATGGGAATGTATTCGGGACCACGCTCTAGTTCGTAAAATCGCAAGTATTCGCAAAAAAGAGGTTCGTAAAAACGAGCGTCTACTGTATAACTTATTGAGGGCTGATACTTTTGTTATCAGATTATTATTTTGGTGAGTCTGATTCCTTTGTTTTCAGATGTACAATTTATTGAGCTCTGATACCTTTGTTATCAGAAAAATATTTGTGTGACTGGTTCCTTTGTAATCAGAATTTTTTTTTTGTTTACCGTTTTCTCACTTAGTTTTCTCCGGTCTGATTCCTTTGTAATCCAAAACTTTTCTTTTTTCCTTTATTCATTTACTACACTTCTATACTTAAGATTCGCATTCACTGATAGGTATGGTCGAGCATTCACACATACCGTTATCTTTTTCGCACTTGACATGTTAGTGTATACATTAATTTTCTATTGCTCTTTATATATACTTATACACTATGTCATCGTTTTTTTTTATTTTCAAAGTTACATCACTTTACATACCACCTTCACGTTATCAATTAGAAAGAATTTTTGAACTTTATTTCAGTGTATAATTCCCATAATCGTTCTTAAAATTTGGATTTATGTTAAATTTTTGAATTCTATGATATGCCTCCTTACTTCGATAACGTACATGTTGCTTTTTCTAAATATCGTTCAGGTGTAAACATCTCTCTCTCATCGAACATACATAATGTTAACACATTTACTTCACATTATATAGATTATAGTGATATTTTAGGCATTTTTATATTTTCTTTTTCTCACTTGTAGAAGCAGATCCTTCATTTAAAAAAACAAAATTCACAATTCTTCTACATTTATTCATCGTATTGTTTCTTTTAAATATTTCAGAAATTCTTTAGAGATGCATTAAAAATTGTTATGTAAAGAAATTCATTAATGAAAGTTAGATATAAATTTAAAAAATGATTACAACTATTATGGGTTATTTCAAAATTATTTATTCAATTGCTATTTTAATATTCGGTAAAGATAATCCCTTTTAAGTACTATAATAATGTAATTGTTTTCCCAGTTATGTAAAATAAAAAAATAAAATAAAGATTATTTAGGCAATTATTAAAAATTACAAGGTGGTTTTGTAAACTGTTTATGCACATTTCCCGATTATTACACAAATTTATTTTAATTTTTCATTTGGTATATGTGTTTTTGTATGTGTTATTTGTCATTTTTATATTGTATAATTGTAACTATTTTTTTCAATATTGAAATATTATTTGTGTTTATATTTCCTATAGCTAGAAGTTAAAGTGAAAAGTTTAATTGTGCACATTCTAATCTTCGAAATAAAATATGAGACAAAATGTGACTATTTATGCAAGTGCACTAATAATATTAAAATATCATTAGGCATGCCACTTTAAAGAAAATGATATATTCTTTATGCAGCCAAAAAACAACTATATTCATGTTGATAATGGAACTTTTGAAAGCTACTGAAATACATGCTGCTGCAATTTGAAAATTTTATGGCCATTTATTATACTAGTATGAAGATTTTACACTTTTTTATTTACATATTGTATGCATACTAATTTTATTATTATTTTTATATATTGATATTGTGTACTATATTTTCAGGGTGACATTCTAATTTTTTCAAAATCTTGTGAAGGGGTGATATATATATGGTAAAGATACCATATATATCTTTTTCAAAAATTAAGAAATCTATGTTTTAGTTTTTTTTATTAAATATATTGTCCCTTTCTGTATTATCGTAATTTATATACATTCCCGGCTGTTAAAACGCGCACCCTTTTGATCATTCTCTTTCAACGATAACTTTTAGTCAAAATCATACATATTGTTTGTAAATTACCATTAACGTACTTTATTCGGTCTCCCACATATCAAAGGAAATGAAATTATACAAGGCATAAAATGTTTCCTTTCTCATGGTAAGTTTTGACTTCATAATGAATCCAGATGTTAATCCCGTCATACTGACGCCTTATAACATATTTCTAAAATATCTTTCCTGCATTTTCTCAAAACAACTAACCGTCACAATTCTATTTCACTCTCTTTTTTTGCCAAAGTGCAATCTTCGCCAATAAAGATTTCCCTACCACTGACGTCAAGTATGAAGTTGATTTGATGTATATGTAACGGTTACAATTCCCACGCAAAAATACAATTCTCTTGGCTCTAAAAATGTAAATCACTTGGCGTGTTTGTCTAACGCATGTTTTTATATCTCGACTCACTTTCCTCTCTGACCGCAGCCGATGTAACATCTAAAGAATCTGGCCCCTTGGCCACCCTTGTGGTATTCTCCCAAAACACTTTCCCACTTTTTTAAAATTCGGATATGCAGCCTAAGTTCTCGATATTCTTACTTCGCTCCTCTGTCAAAAATTTGGATTGTCACCCCATCATACAAGATGTGATTCCGTATACCCGTGGATTATTAACTGTGGAATAACTTTATGGATATGTCTTCTTTTCATCATTTTAAAATAAAGAAAATATGTTTGTCAAATTCTTCTTGATTCTTCCTCGTCGAAACAAAACTTTTCCAGATCTCAACAGGATGTCGTCAACGTGAGTTATCGCGGAACAACATACAAAAAATCACTATACGTCACTCGGGACCTAAGTGCCTATGTCCCACGGAAAACATTTTTCCCATCGTTTTTCTGTGCTACTACAATCTTCGACTATTCTCATACTCCGAACCTTCACCAGTTCTTTTATGATAACTTGGATTATTATATTACATATGTGTGAAAGTTTATAATATTTTGACAATCTATGAATAAAATGTAATGAGATGAAATCGTTCAAACTATTTTGAAACACACTGTATTTTCCAAATAGTGATTATTATTTAAATAATAAGATTATAAATTTACCGGAACTTTTGATTAGTTCTAAAACTTTTAATAATTAGCAAAAAATGGAGAAATTAGCACATTCTAAAGATAAATACGCATGTAGATTATTTCAGAATACTTTAAATTGCTCAGCATACTTGAAGTTTTGAAAATTTCTTAAAATTCTATTGTTATTTAACACATATATATATTTTTAATAATGAATACATCTTTGAAATATTTAGAATAAACAATTAATATTTAGGAAAATTTTATGAAAGCAATTGTTCTAATTAATATATATTATTACTACTATTATTATTGTTATTTGGAAATATATCTCTGATACTTTAATTAACCAGCCCTAAATTTCCATACGGCAATATGTCATTATTCCTCTTTTGGAACCTGAATAATCGATTTTTAATGATAATTTCTTAGAGCATAATATCCCATTTCCTTCTCAAATATTTCATAATTTTTCTTTCATGCACTAAAATGTACAAATGTTCTGTTCATGTCATACAGTTTCTAAGAATTAACTAATGATTTTCATAAAAAGTTTTACTGATCAAAGTACGTAATCACGTTTTATTTGGAAATCTTTAAGAGATGCACACAAGAATTCCCAAGGGACAATTATCAGCTTTATGTTAGCCAAGAGAATGAAGAGAGATTTCTGTCTGTTGACCATAAGTGTCAAGAATGTTTGAAAATACGACTAAGGTATTAGCTTTAAAGATCTTCGGTTGTTTGTGTTAGTAATAAGGAATGAAAATGTTTTTTAATCACTACTGGATTAATTATAGATATCCGCGTACTGTTTTCTTTAATGGAATGGTTTTATACTACCTTATTAGCTTTCTTTTAAACGAACATATTAGAGAAATTCTATGCTTATTTCAGAGAAAAAATAACTATTTTTGTAACGATAATGGATTATTAGATAAATTCCTATATGTCAGTAATATTTTTAAATTGTTTCTCATAACAACCAATAATACGAAAAAGGGATTAATACCAAGCTTTTTTTTTTCTAGATTAGATTTGATAAAGACTGGTTAGAGACTTAATAACATAAATTAAAAAAGATAAACGGAATTTTAAAACCAACATCAAATATTGTTCATATTATGAAAGCATTAAAAATTTATAACCAATAACATTTTGGCTTTTCTATTGTGTGATATTGCAGCTGTGACTTGCGAAATACACTGACCATTTTCAAATAAAAAACTCAAAAATATATTCAAATTTCACTGTATTAAAAATATATAAGTATTTAAATAATCAGACGAATAGAAAGATAGATCCTCTCCAAGGAAAAATAATACATAGAATCCAAAGAAAAATCACGCGCATTTTAAGGAACGACAACAAAACAACTATCGAAATACATGTACGAATCAGTAACTTAAACGTGAAAATACACTGATGGGCAACTAACTTAGTAACAGAAAAGTAACAGAAAAAATAAAAATTGAATAATTCGAAAAAATGTAGACATGTAGGATTCATTTTTCACAGGAATGCAGCAAAAGCCATGGGATTCTTTCCGTAACAAAAATTTTACTGTGAGAATAGTTAATTTTGCTACCAATAAGCACAGTTTCAGTTGTGTCAGATGTTTGTACAGTGGTGCAGCACGCATATTCACAACACCTACTTAGTTCAGATCTAGCGTAATTCAGAGCCGTTCTGATTGGCTTGCCGGATTCACATATCCAGACTAATACTGACTTTTAATATCTTGGAAGCGGTGATCGACAGTATCACGCATTTTTATGCATGCAATTTAATTATAACACAATTTAATGATGATTCTGAATCGTTTAAAAAATAAGTACATTATAAGCTTACATACATTTATGAAATATTTGTTTCAATTTCTACAAACGCAATGAAGGAAAGTGCGTGCCTCGTGTGCATTTAATAATATCAGTAATGCTTCTGCAAAGGTTTGTAAACTTTGTAAATTAGTTTTTTTTAATCATGTACCCAATCAATAACACATGTATGAGTGCTTCGCGCCCATCAAAACAAACAAACAAAAACATCACTGGTTGCATCAACCTCGTCTTGTAGCAATCTCAAAAAGGCATGAAATTCGTTAAAGCCGCGATCACAAACGCATGTATAAGGGCTTTTCGCCCATGAAAAAAAAATCACTGGATGCAGCAACCTCGCTATTTAGAAATCTAAAAAATGCATGAAATTCGTTAAAGTCGATATCACAATAATGCGTGTATGAACGATTCGCGTCCATTAAAACAACAGCAAAGAAAAGTAAGTCGATTCTTCTAAATCGTGTTATTGCAATTTTTAAATATAGGAATTTCGTTAAAACCGCAATCACTATAACGAATATTAAAAAAATTAACATTATATAAATTGTTTATACTGTTTCAAATGATGTTTTACAACTTAATTAAATATGGAAAAATAAAAAAATTTCCATTTTTTCATTCAAATTACTTTTTATAGGTTAAATAAATATTAAAAAATGGAAACCTTAAATTTTTCGAACTTCCCCCTGCTTGGTACGGAACTGTGGTATAACAGAACTGGGACTAATGACTTACCACATAACTACTACGCACTCATCCAGAAATACCTTAGAACAAAATTTCAATTCAACTGTCAGCGCTTCCAAGACATAAAAAGTTAGTATGGCTTGGATATCTGAATATGACGAGCCAATTAAAACGGCTGTAAAGTACGCTAGGTCCACTGAGCTCCACATTATTATAGAGCTCAGTGGCTAGATCTGACCCGAATACATATTGTAAACATGCGTGCAGCATAGTTCAATATATCTAGGAATATAAATGTTCAGTGTGAAGGATGTAATTAATGAGAATGACAGTCAGACGCGGAATGACACTCGGAAAAGCACGCAAAAGGATTTCTGCTGCAATTCTCGTCAGATGATTGTTTAAATAATGACATGCAGCAGCTTGGAGACCATGAGCATAACTTCAGATTTTACATGGGGGAGGAGGGCAAAAGCTTTCCGTTAGCATTATGTATTCATATTTTTTGTCCACTTGAAAATAACTACATTTCTTGCATATTTGTAATATATATTTTCTAAAGAGTATTTTTATTGTTATAGTTCATTTACATGCAATTATTAATATGAGGGGTGAGAATGACAGTGGAGTATAAGTTAAAATTTAGTAATTTGAGAAATGAAGAATTTTGTGAAAGTTGTCGTGTCCCGTTGCATTAAGTGGTCCAACTAGTTCTACCATCTATCGAGTGCATAAGTGAACTATAACTTAATTCACTGTTACACTGAACAGAAATTAATATACGTTCAGTGAAAATATGGTTATCTACATTTTTCAAATTTTTGACTTACTCCACTGTCATTCTAACCCCCTCATATAATGCTGCAACAAATGAAACCTTTCAACATATATTAAGAAAACAAGCAAAACACAGATAATGATTAAAAAATGTTTGAAAGAAGAGGGGGAGGGTGATTTCTCTACCCTGGCCTACCTAAATGTCGCCCCTGTCGGAAACCAATAAAATGCTACCTGCTCTTGACAAATGTAACTATTGTGAAAATAATATTTTTCTTTATTAAAAAAAAAAAAAAAAGAAAAAAAAATCTCACGCCTTTCTTTGTTTTTCCGAGTAAACAGCACAGCTCTATATAAATTTGAATATCGTCTATATACTTTTTGAATTATTGAATTAACTTTTTCTGTTGCTTTTTGATTATTCGGTATATATATATATATATATATATATATATATATATATATATATATATATATATGTGAAATTTTTATGAAGATGATTTAATATTCCACGAGAAAATGGCAGTTTGTTAAAGATGTAGAATGTTTGCAGTTGATATCAAGAGTCATGGCGAGGAGGTTAGGCAATGATGAGACACCACAAGAGTTTCTTCAATAAGGCGCAGCCAATTTCCAGATAAATCTTTTATTAATGAACAGTAGCAATGCAAATAACAGTTCCCACAGTATCCGGTATAAACGTATAGCCCTCAGGCTTGACAATGGCTCACTACATCATTTAATAGATCTTAAAGAGCTGTTATGAAAATTCTACGTTACTTCAACACCAGATTACCATTTGGTCAGCACTTCCAAACACGACAAAAATCTGCTCTCCAAAATCTTGCAAGCGCATTTTGTTAACCGCGCGTAGGGTTACTGACAACGACGTAACGAGCGCACGATCCAATGAGTGAGAGGCGAATTTAAGCTAAGCGAATGAGGTGCGAGGGAGAAGATTTAACACGAAAGAATCCACATCGTAGATGCGCATTGATTTTGACATGAAAAATACCCAGCGCGCGAAGCAAAGCATGGAATAAACTTAAAAAAAATGGCTTTTAAAAACATTCGAAATGACAACAAACGTCTCTCCGAATTTTATAGATTGGGGAGTTGATAAAAGATACGAATGAACTTAAAGAGTTAGATTAAGATTTGGAATAAGATAATTATTAATATACGGGTTATTACTTTTAAAGGGATATTAAATAGGAATAAATATTATTAAGAATTAAGGAAATAATCACTATGTCAGAAGTTAGATTAATTTAAAGGAATAATGCTAAATAAATACGAAGGATATGCGAAGGATATGCGAAGGAAATAAAATTTTTATATAACACACACACACACACACACACACACACACACACACACACACACACACACACACACACACACACACGCGCGCGCACGCACGCACACACACACACACGCACGCACGCACACACACACACACACACACACACACACACACACGCGCGCGCGCGCGCACGCACGCACGCACACACACACACGCACGCACACACACACACACACACATATATATATATATGTGTGTGTGTATGTATATATTTGCAACAGATTAGTATAGAATTTTAAAAAAAAATTATTTAGTTTTATGCAAGTTTCGTTAATATACCCCAATTCTCAAATTACGTATTCTGTTATTATCAATCGCGTATTATTCTTGAAAACTTTTATTAAATTTATACCAAGAAAACGACACACAAAACCATAAATAATTTATAATTCTTAGAGTGGGCTAATTCTTTAACCGAAGAATAATTAATGTGTTCAGCATTATGTTTAGAAAAAAAGACAGGAATTATTCTATATTCTAAAAAATAGGAAAAAGATCTGTTAAATAAAACGCATTAACTGGAATAAAAGTGACATACACGTAAGTTTTTTGTCTTAAAAACAAAATATGTTTAAGTTATTTGTTGTGGATCGGTGGACTGAGAGAAATTAATTAATATCTTTAGAAATGAGAGAAATCCACACCTTTGGAGAAAAAGGAAAATTAAAAGGTCCATGGCAAATTAAAATTTTTATTCATAAAAGTAAAGATAATAATTTATATTTTGAAGTATTAGAAATTTAAAATACGCGCTAATTGTGATTACTGAATTTAATGTAATAAAACGATAAGAGAGATCGTATTACAGACGATCGGTGATGTTAGCAAATGTCCAATAATGCCGCGTCACAAATGAGATGTATTTTATGAACTTTTCTAAAAACTCTTTTTTTAGGCTGGAATGCAGAAATGAATAATACGCAGCAGAGTAAAATATTTCCATCGATAATTGTGGTTAATTGATCCCGCCATATTACCACACTGCAAAAAATAATTGTCGATTTTACAGTATAAAACTTTCACCCCAGCTGTCAGTATTATACCGTAAAATTAACAGTATTAAACAGTAAAATAAGCAGTAATACGCTGCCGAGCAAGCAGTAATACGCTACCGCGCATGCGCGGTAGCGTATCGACGTCATTCTGAGCACATAAAATGCATTTTTCTTTAATAACATTTAAAAATTTTACAATACGTGCGTTAAAATGACGTAGTACCTTCATTTAAATATATTTGGAATGAAAATATTCACTATAATTCAGACATTTCAATTCCGAAAAAAAAAAAAAAAAATTCAGGAATAAGGTACTAATTAAAACAATATATATACAGGGTGATTCATAAAAGATGGGCAGAACTTTAAGGGGTTATAGTACACTTAAAGACAAATAATATTAAATAGGAGACTAAGGGTCCCAGACGTATTCCCAAGGAGATAGGGGGCATTAAAGTTTAGGGTCCGAAATTTCAAATGATTATAAAACATGGAAAAATTGGTCGATTCGTTTGCGGTTTTTGCAAAAAATTTTCTTTATGCCAGTATTTTCTTGAAATAAAATTTTAAAGTTCAATTTCAAAAAATGCCGATAGGGGGCGCTTTAGACTTTGGAGTAACAAACAACTATTTTTTAACGTTATTTTTTGTATTTCTTTAAATGATTTCGAAAGCTTAGACTTAAACTTAAATTTTGATCTAAAAATCTGAGTCCTAACGAGTAGTTAAGTAGCGTAAACTGAAATTTGAAATTTGAAACCCTTCTCCCCCCAGAACAAAAATCAGTTATTCCCGATCTTTGTGTCGTAGATTAGGCTCTAACTACTGCCGCGTTTTGCTAAAATTATTCTTTATGTCAGTATTTTCTTGAAAATAAATTTTAAAGAAAATTTTCAAAAAATTCCGATAGAGGGCGCTTTAGACTTTGGAGTAACGAACAACTATTTTATACCGTTATTTTTTGTGTCTCATTAAATGCTTTCTAAAGCTTAGACTTAAACTTAAATTTTCAGCTCAAAATCTGAATCGCTGAGCGTGGTTCAGTAGCGAGGGGAGGGGGTTCAAATTTCAACTTCTGAACATAGTTCAGTTTGCACTACTTAACCATGCCCAACGATTCTGTGCTGTGATACGAGGCAAAAATACAACTTTCGTCAAGGACTGCATAGTCGGAATTCACTCATAAAGGCACTGGCACAGTTGGAAACGTCGCTCATGCAAACGTTAAAGCTCCATTCCTGACGCTAGTCACCGGGTGAAGAAGGAAACAGAAAGTATGCAAATGTCAAATGGGGAAGAAGAAGAACACGTATGCAAAATTTCGACACGATTCAGGCATAAAAACCACTGAACGGTGAGTCAAGTGTAAGTCGCTGTAGTAATGAATCGGAAGATGGTTGCCCTTCACGAATAAGGAAAAGGCTGAGATGCATTTAATTTACGGAGCGGCAGATGGAAATGGTGCAGAGGCACAACGAATGTACGGAGAGCGATTTCCTAACAGGCGGTTGCCTAACCGCAAAACTTTCGAGCGCTTGCACAGACAGTTGTGTGAGACGGGATCATTTCTCGCTTCCCGGTCGAATGCAGGTCGTGCAAAAAAGGACGAATCAGTAGTTGTTGCAGAAGCCATTCTGGATGTAGTAGCGGCGCAGCCAAGTACAAGTACACGAACAGTGGCTAGCCAGGTGGATACCTCACAGTCCACGACTTGGAGGGTACTGAAGGATGAACATTTGCTCCCGTTTCATGTGCAACGAGTCCAGAAACTGTCTCCAGGGGATTATCCAAATCGTATTGAATTCGCCCGCTGGTTTCTGCAGCAGAACGCGCTAAATCCACATTTTGGACGAACTGTGCTTTTCACCGATGAATGTACCTTCACACGTGAAGGTACATTTAACACACACAATGCACATGTATGGGCGGATGTCAATCCACATGCTACGTATCCACATGCTCATCAGAGACGCTTTTCCATCAATGTTTGGGCAGGAATCCTCGGAGACCACCTAATCGGACCGTACCTTCTTCCTGAACGCCTCAACGGTAAAACATACCTCACATTTCTGCAACATGTGCTGCCAGACCTGTTAAACGTTGTTCCTCCACGCATCCGGCGGGTCATGTGGTTCCAGCACGATGGAGCGCCAGCCCATTACGTACGAGACGTCCGCAACTATCTGGACATCACATTTCCGAACAGATGGATTGGTCGAGGTGGTCCTGTTGCTTGGCCTGCTCGCTCGCCAGATCTTTCACCCCTCGATTTCTTTTTTTGGGGACGATTGAAGGCTCTTATGTATGAGACACCCATTGAATCCCCCGAGGAACTGGTCGCCAGACTTTCCGCCGCTGTAGGGGAAGTGCTCGAAAAGCCTGATGTTTTCGCGAATGTTCGCCGTTCCATTCGTCGCCGTTGTTCTGCGTGCATAACCTCTGGTGGTCACAATTTTGAACATTTATTGTGATTACATGTTAATAAATATGCTTTGGTAACATAATCCTAATTTGTGTCTTTTTACCTCGTATCACAGCACACAATGTGTGGACATGGTAAACTGAACTGTGCTCAGGAGTAGAAATTTCAAACCCCTCTCCCCAGAAACTTAACCACGTCTAACGATTCAGATTTTGGGCTGAAAATTTAAGTCTAAGCTTTAGAAAGCATTTAATGAGACACAAAAAATAACGGTATAAAATAGTTGTTCGTTACTCCAAAGTCTAAAGCGCCCTCTATCGGAATTTTTTGAAAATTTTCTTTAAAATTTATTTTCAAGAAAATACTGACATAAAGAAAACTGACATAAAGAAAACTGCCGCGTTTTAGCAAAACGCGGCAGTAGTTAGAGCCTAATCTACGACACAAAGATCGGGAATAACTGATTTTTGTTCTGGGGGGAGAAGGGTTTCAAATTTCAAATTTCAGTTTACGCTACTTAACTACTCGTTAGGACTCAGATTTTTAGATCAAAATTTAAGTTTAAGTCTAAGCTTTCGAAATCATTTAAAGAAATACAAAAAATAACGTTAAAAAATAGTTGTTTGTTACTCCAAAGTCTAAAGCGCCCCCTATCGGCATTTTTTGAAATTGAACTTTAAAATTTTATTTCAAGAAAATACTGGCATAAAGAAAATTTTTTGCAAAAACCGCAAACGAATCGACCAATTTTTCCATGTTTTATAATCATTTGAAATTTCGGACCCTAAACTTTAATGCCCCCTATCTCCTTGGGAATACGTCTGGGACCCTTAGTCTCCTATTTAATATTATTTGTCTTTAAGTGTACTATAACCCTTTAAAGTTCTGCCCATCTTTTATGAATCACCCTGTATATGGCGCACTTTCTATGAGACGCTTTCAGTGTGACGTCAAACGGATTTTAATAGTTTATATGTTACTAATATTTCCTATTCCGTTTGTATGCTATAGCTATATCCTTATAACTAAGTATTTTAATACTTTAGATGCAATGGTAACATTTTCTACAATTTACATTAAATAGGAAATGAAATATCGCAGCCATTTTTTAAAGCCAGTTCTTTCTCTTTTCAAACAAAACTTCATCATGACTGACGTCACGACTGAAAGCTTCTGGCAAAGGATGCCATTTTCATGTAATAGTTGTAGATTTATTTTTTATGAATGAAAATGTCAGTGTCCATTTAAAAATAATGCCATACGAAATAGAATTTCAATAAATGCTATGTCATTTGATTGACTTTTTTGCATTTTTATCCGGTATTGTCAGAGTAATCGTATATATTTCTGTTAGACCCGCCAAAGAAAACATGCCTTTTCATTTATAAAGCTGATAGATTTTAGTGATTGCCTCAAAGTAATGTCATTATTTTTATTACATTTTTAAGTATTTATGGGCGCAAATGCGCAGAGCTCTGTTACTGTGGTGGTGAATGGTCGTATTATTGCATTTTATTTATTTTACCCGGAAGGCCTCCATTGTTAACACGAGTAAAGCCGGATGCTTCTGCTAGCATTTTATAAAACCACTTTGCACTCTTCAAATATACTGGTTTCAGAATAATATTTACAGTCTTTACAGAGAAATTATACAGGCTATATAATAAATTTGATTGTATTTGAATATATCTCTCAGTAACTTTGAAGAGAAATTTTATATCACAATGCTTCGCACACTGGTTGCTGCCTGAGAATCGCATTTAGAACTGCTTGTGAATCTACTCCTTTTGAAATGATGGCTAATGTTTATTAATCTGTTTTTCAGCATTGCAGATAATGTATTGTTGCTGATGGTGATCATTTTCAAGATTTTTACATTAATGGTTAGTAACATAATAAAATTAATTTTTAAATTTCCTTTTAAAATTCATTTTAAAATTCATATCAACATAATAAAATTCCTAACATTTATATGTTTTTAGTTATGTACATACAAAAGTAAAATAGAAAATTTTGAACATCTTGTATAGCAGTACAAAAGAATTTTCTTGAGACGTTTTTGTCATATAAATGTAAGTAATGTATAGCAATCTAATTTTTAAGGGTACAAAAACTTCGTAACTCAGTATTATTTGTTTTAAACAATAAATTTAAAAATTACACCTATAAAAATACTTGAAATATAATGTAATTTAAGGCACCATTTAATTCATACTAATGTAAAAATTCAGTAGAAATAAAACAATTTTTGAAAAAGAGGTGATTAAGAAAATCCTTTCCATTAATCCATATTTCGTAATTCAAGACTAATTAATTGAATAAAATATAGTTTTCAGTGAGTCTTGCTCAAAAAATTTAATGTATATTTGTTATGTATGGTATTATTATTCTATTAGGTTATTTCTATTAGTTTCAACGCGTAATCATGATTTCCATGTTTTAAATCTTATGACGGATTTCGGATTTTATATCGCAATTTTAAAATATATTTTATACGGATTTTAAAATGCTTTCCATAGTTCTTGAATTCTCAAACACACTAGCATATCGCTGATTAATTTATTAATCAGATTGATTAAGCATTAAATGTGGTGTATGGTTTAGTTTTGCATTTTATTACTAACTGATTCTAATTACCCAGCAATATTCAAAGCAGTAGAAGTTTCTGGCAAACCGAGATTAAACTCAATAATAACGCCTTGTGTTAGTAACAATTTAGCAACATTTTATTAGTTGCGAATATAACATAAAAGTCACATCCACAATATATGTAAAAAAAGATTTTTTTTTGTTTTAAATATGAGATGATGCTTTAGAAAATCAATACGCTGTATTATGATAAATATTCTTAATTGATGATAATAATAATAATAATAATAATAATAATAGTTTAGTAGTAGTAAAGAAATCATGTAATTTAAAAGTCTGGACTTTGAACCCTGTATGTACAAAACTAATTTAGGTGCATGAGTGTCGCATCTACAATAATGGATTGGGCATCTTAAAATTTTGTAGACGCTCTATATATTTTTAAGAAAAAAGTGTTGGAAATGTTTCATTATCGTGCATACAAATCTGAAAATAACAAGTTGGTATTTGTACGTTAAACGTGACAAATAATGTGCGTTCGTACTATAACTAGTTTTACAATGCAAAAAAAAAAAAAAAAAATCATCGTTATTACTTTATTGAAATGAATTATTTCGTCTGTTAGAGCAAAATGATCATGCCTTTTTTTTTCTTATTACGTATGCCACGTTTACAGATTCGAATTTTTTTCGACACCAGATAGCGCTGCAAAATTCACCATGGAGTTCTTGCTTTGCGAATGATTACCTCCATGGTTTAATATTTCTATGACTCACGATGAACAAATCTCTTGTGTTTATTTACTTTAATGGATTGAGATATTCGGCTGTTAACCTAATTTCCATTGAAGTTATATCAGAATGTATGCATTTTTGAATGTAACTCATCTCTCAAGCAAACAATTTTTTTGAACGATCTTTCTAAAAATGTAGCTTATTACTTGCAATTTTATTCGAAAAAATAATTTTGAATAAAAATGGCCGCTTGGCATATGAAAAAAGAAGTGGTTAGCCCATATTTGTTTTCCTCAGTCACACGACTTGCGCTTTTATTATATAGATTACGTAATGATAGGATTTAATATAATAAAGAAAACTTTTAGTAATATCCTTTTAAGTTTTGATTCGATTTTCATAAAATTTGAAATGACTCGACAAAATTCTGCAACGATTATATATATTAAATTTCAAACCATTCGGTTTGATAATTTTTGCCCTGCTATATGCGGACGAACGGACAGACAGACTTAAGGACCAGACGACGACTTTAGGTGCTACGTATTTATATAATTACGAACGCACCTAAAAAACAGGACAATTGCGAGTAAGGCTCGCGCCCCGAGGGTTCCATATCATTATGTTCTACAGAAGTTCGAAAATTTTAAAAAGCAGTGGGGCCATGGACCTTATAATTTGATATTAATTTAAGCTTGATACCTTCAGACATTCCGGTAAATAAGCTCTTGACAGACAGACGGTCAGACGAGTTTGTCAAGTAATAAATCGACGTATTATAAATGAATGATTTTCAGAATTTTTCGTTTACATGTGCTATACGATATCCCTTTGTGCCAAATTTCAAGATTCTAGGTCAACGGGAAATAACCTACAGGTTTTGAGAGTAAGTTTAAATGAAAAAAAAATTAAATAAATAAACCGATGTTTTAAGGCGCCGTAACTTTTTATTGCATTCAGTTAGAAACTCGAATATTTTACAAAACAATGAGGCCTTATTATTTGATATTACTTTCAAATGAACACCGCGAGCTATTTCTGAAAAAAAAGGTCTTTGCAGACAGATAGACAATTAAGTGATCCTATAAGTGTTTCATTTTTACCTTTTGAGGTATGGAACACTGAATATGTATTAAATAACCCTTTTACCCTTATTTAAAATACATATGCCTGAGATTAACATCTTGATAAAAAAATATTTTTTATGACTGACAAAATCAATCAACTGACAAAAATCAATTAACATCTACAGAAAAGAGAGAAATATATCATCAGAGAGAGAATTAAAAGTTTCAAAGAATGTCAAAATTTTAATTTATAAAAAGTAATGTGAACGTTTTTCAATTATTGGATTTCTTATATTAATTACAAGCTAATTACGATAGCTGAATTTAAAGAAATAAAATGATAAATATATTGCATTACGGGTGATTGATCATTGTATAGAACGTGTAATTAGCCCGTTTCCGTCTATAAATGGAATAATTTAGATTTCTCATTTATCCTATTTTAATTTAAAAGTTATAAAATCAAACATAATTAAAAACAAGAACGACAAATGATGAGTCAAGCATAGATTATGGAACACTTCCCAATATATTCAGAATACTGTAACAAAACTTCACAATATAATATGGTGAAAGATAATGTCTAAATAAACTATTTGGAAAACGTATAACACATTTGTAAAACCCAGTGCAAGCAATTACCGTCAATAAACGGAAAAGTAAGTTCTTTGCCTGCAAGTCCTGCATCTGTTGAACGATTGTTTTCAATTTTCGGTTTCATTCATAATAAGATACGTAATAGATTAGGGCATGAAAAAGCAGAAAAGTTAGTGAAACGCTACCAAGTACTAACAAGAACGAAAAATCATGCGTCAAACATAGATTATTTAACACTTTCCAACACTTCCAAAATAATTTTGCAAATATTTACCGTAAGGTGTAAGATGATATCTAACTAAACAAAGTCAAAGTCAAACCAGGCGGGGAGGCCTACCTTTCGGCTTAAGCTCAACTAGCCCCGCCCAGAAGGTTTGTTTACTATGCAGCAAAGCCTCACAAGATAATTATTAAAGTTGAGAGAAGACAATAAATACAAAACAATACTAATAGCTCACTTATTGAACGATAAACAATTAATAAATACGATAAATACAAATGAAATAATCATAGAATAAACACAAATAAAATACCACCATGAGATTAGATGAATAGTACTGAAACACAAATTCCAAAAATTCAAATTTTGATGATATAATAACTGAGATTTTTAGGAGGAGTAAATTTTGATAATTTACTAATTATACTGAGCAATACTAAATAATACTTTGTGATACTAAGCAATAATTATAATATGTTTAACTAAACAATTTTGAAAACGCATAACATATTTGAAAATCCAATTTCAGGAATTATCAACAATATTCGGAAAAATATCCGAGCTCTTTTGTGCAGCCCTGTATAGATTTGTATATACACTACATAGTATTACACTACATAGTATTATAAAAATTTACTTCAGTTAGGAAACGTTTAGCACAGTTGGAAATTTCCCTACAACAAATTCCGCTAATAAGCAAAAATATACTCCAGTTTTTTTTGTGCAGCCCTGTATAATATCTACAGAATTGATATACACCAAGTAATATGCAAAAAATGAGTTACATTTAAAAACGCATAACACAACGGAAAACGCACTTCCAGCAATTATTATTGATAGACAATACTGTAACCGAATTATTTTGTGTGTCTCTGTAAATGAACGATGAATGTTACCGACACCTTATTCTATAGTAAGCATTTTGTACTGCAGCGCAGTGATATATTAATTTCAAAATGTTTGAAATAGTGTAACATTATTAAAATGCACCGGGAACGTTTTTCCCCTATAAACCGTAATGTAAAGGAATTCTTTTAATTGTCCCTGTAAATGAACGATGAATGTTATGAACATATTATTCTATAGTAAACCTCTTATAGTGCAGTGATATATATCAATTTCAAAATGTTTGAAATAGTGTAACGTTATTAAACTACGCCGCAAACGATTTTTCCCCATACACTCTCAAAATAAATTTCGTCAAAAAACGTAAAAAATTCTGGCAGCAAGTTGCCGGAACACCCCTGTGATTAGAAGAGATTTTTCTATTATTTGAAAAAAATTCTGTCTTGTGACTGGGGAATTTCAGGAAAATTTGACCTTCGTTTCTTGAATTTTCCGTGTTTTGAAGGAAAAAAACATACGTAAAAATTCCGTTTTTAATACAGAAAAGTAACAAGCAGCACAGTTGCCGGTACACCCCTGTGGTTTTAAAAAATTGCAGACTTAGATTGGAGAATTTCAGGTATATTTTATGTTAGATTGGTGAGTTTTCCGTATTTTGGGGGAAGCGAAGCAAATCAAAGCGGAATTTTTCGTGTTTTAACGGTAAAAGGCAACGAAAAATTTTTTTCAACTCGCGGATTTTTTTTAGAGTGTAGAGCGTAATGTAAGGGAATTGTTTTGAGTGTTCATGTAAATGAACTATAAATGCTACACACTTCATTTTCAATACCGAACAAGCCATTGTAAACCTCGATAACATATATCAATTGCATGATAGCAACCCTAGTATATTTATGTGAGTTAGAGCATGGACGTCAGACTGACATCCGGAAGAGAGACAAACCGAATTCATAAACACTTTTTAACTATGTTGAAATGTGTTAATAAAGGTTAATAATATATTTCAAAAAATATACTGATATAAAAACCACTATTAAGTGCAAATAGATTTGAAGGAAAAAAAAATAAGAGTTACATTTATGAAAATTAAGAGGCTAGGAATTACGTTTCTTCGTAACATAAAATATATTCTCTAGAGACACCCTGCAAAAGAAAAAAAAAAGTATTGATTTTACAGTATAATACTGCCATCCCAGCTGCCAGTATTATACCGCGCATGCGCGGTAGCGTATTACTGCTTATTTTACTGTTTATTACTGTTAATTTTACGGTATAATACTGGCAGCTGGGATGCCAGTATTATACTGTAAAATCAACACTTTTTATTTATTTATTTATTATTATTATTATTATTTTTTGCAGTGCATATAAAATAGTCTGGCTAGTTTTTCTTATCATTTTCTTTTTAGATTGCTATAAAATTTCATGCGTGTGCCAGCAACTTTGTTTCCAAAATACAAATTGTTAATAAAGGAACTGGATTAAAAAATAAGTAAAATGCTATTATAAACGATAATTTTTTTAAATTTTTAAATGAGTTACTTAAGCATAAATTGATAAACGTAGAAAATACTCAAATGTCAATTAAATAAATCAGAAAATCTATTTCTCAAAATAGTTAAATGTTAAATTGATAATTAGATTGATAGAAGCATCATAAGTAGTTATAATGAATACAAATACGTGCAACCCAAAAAGTAAATTCCAAAAAATAAAGTATTTATTTACAATGTACTTTCATGATTTACTGAGATATATTTTAAATAATTACAATTAAATAATAATAATATATATGCATCGGCAATTATATTTGAGAAAGATAAACAATATCATGAAAAATATTATTTTCAAATAAATGCAATAAAGTTTTCAATATAAATAAATGTAGACATAAATTCGATCAAACAGTTCTCTTTTACTTCAGATTAATTAGATAAAAATATCGAGCAGATTTTGGAACAGATGCATTGTGAAAGTACAGGAGAGAAATAAAAGATTACATCTTCAGCAGATATTATTGCTAAAGAAGATATAGTTCCGTAAACAAAATAAATTAAAAGATTACGTTAACGGCTTTGTTAGTTACGATATAAGAACGGATTAAATAATAATTATTAATTTTATCAAGATTTAAGAATAGGGAATGTTGAAACTAAAGATAAATACCATTTTTTTTTTTTTTAGATTTATGAAATCAAATTTAATTTTGGATAATCAACAATTACTTCAGTTTAATAAAAAATATATATATATTATAATATGAAAGGATATTTTGAATATCGGAATTTATATTTTTTAATTATAATGTATTGTTATTTGTATAGTTATTATAATGTATTGTTGTTTAATATACATCGGCTGCTCGCATCCAGGTACTTGCCGATTCACAAACAGCTGACGTACAGCAGAATGGCGAAAATAATGATTTTTTTGGGTGTGGAATTTCGAATTTTGAAGTATTTACACGTATGAGATAGAAGAAAGTTTTGGGATTGGCATATCCGATTAGTTTTTAATTGCTGTAGGTCGTGTTCCGAGCTTGCTGATTACAGTTGTTTTATTTCGTGTTGGGTTGACTCTATTTGTTTCAGGTTTGCTGGTTCTAGCTTAATAAAAATATTTGTACGATACGGATCAGGTTTTGGGTCGACAAAAATTATTTTGTCCGGTTCGCGTTGTATATAACACGAACCATGAAAAGACTAATTATAAGTTCATTATTTTTAATTTCCTACGAAAAATCAAATTACATTTTTGAAGTGAAAATTTTGGTTTCTTGAATAATTGATAAAGAGACGAAAATGGAAGTTAAAAACCAAAGAAATATTTGTAACTTCTAAATGAACGTAGTATTTTTTCAAAACGAAATCTGTAGAGTTAATTTATAGGGATTCTCTAACAGTCGCTCATTAAAACTAAATTAAGTCTACTGAATTAACAATGCTCAGTTAAATTAAGAAGTAGTGTTCTTTAGTTTGAATGAATACTCAAACATTGAACATCCCTTTCATTAAATGAGTAGCGATCTGGCAAGCTACAAAATATATACACATAGACTTACCATTTTCTGGTGCATCAGTGAGTCATTCTACACAATTGTTCTAAGTGCGATTCCAACTAAAGTTGCGAAACTAGTGTTTTATTCGTGCAATTCTACATCCATAAAATAAACACGACAAAGAAATTGGAATATTTTTGAACCAATTTTTCTTTTGTTAGTAGATGTGATGTAAAAGAAACTTTTAAATTGTCCTCTAAAATAATCAATAGTAGCAGCCAACAACATATACCAAATATCGGTACTTTCGTGTTATAGCGGCCCCCAAGGATAAATCGCTAAGCGACCAAGATTTATCGCCAAATTATAAAATATAGATGACATAATAATGTATGATGTATATAACATTTCGTGATGTATATGGCCAAGTTATTGTCATATATGACGCATATATGATGTATATATATGACATATAAGACGCAAATAATGTTTATATAATGACGTATATGGCGCATATATGAGTATTTGGAGTATATATATGCGTATATATGTTGCATATATAGGCTTTTCGATGACCTTGGCGAAATCATAGCAGCAATCTTGGCATAAGCGTAATTGTGGGGGCCGCTATAACACGGAAGTACCAAAATATCTATTATCATGATTGATGGCTGATTCATATCAAATATAAGACAAAACATTCTGAAATAGGTTGTAACTGATACTTTAAAAGAGGGGTGGGGGAGGGGAAGAAATATGTGATACTATGAATGCTCCTTGTCATACAATATATATTATATATATATTTATATATATATTTATATATATATAAACAATATCTCCGCCTCTCGATATGTTTTGAAATTTCTTCTTTTATTTTATTTTCATATTAACTCTTTGAGAGCAATGTCGTATATAGGTGGTCGAAGGTGGCCTAAAATGATCCCCTTAAGGAAAAACTTGTGTAAAATAACATAACTGCTTAAATAAAACTTTGGCTCTTTGCTAGTATGTTTTAACTATATTTTGCCTTATAAATATATTTTAATAATATTTTAAACCCAAATTGAGTAATAAAAAAAATAGATTTTTTAAAAAGTGTCCAAAGGATCATTTTACCCTCTCCAAAGGGCAAAATAATCCTTCATTTAAAAATAATTGTAAATTGTTTTTTATCAGCAAAATTAAGGATATAAAAGTAATTATGACACTATATAAGTGTAATTCAGATCTAAAAACATACTCCATTAAGTAAACCAAGTCCTATTTATGTACATGAAACACTGTATAGCTAAATAAATATGAAAGTTAGTGCTTACCGTATAACAGATGTTCTAAAATCCAAGTTGTCAAATAATTCTATTCAGATGCGTAATACTGCGATCGCATGAATACCGCCATTGCGTCTTCTTCACTTATCACAACTAGTTTATGTGTTACCCTGTAGATAGCTCGACCTGTTTGGAAGAAAACATATGTGGATCGTTTTGCCCGCTAGGATCATTTTAGACCACCTTCCCCTAAACGTTTCTAATCTATACTAATTATTATAAAGAAGTAACGTGTGTTTGTTTGTAGGGGTAATCTCGGGAACTACCGAGACGATATAAAAAAAATGATGGCAAAATTCTGGTGACCGTCTCTGCACCAACAGAGGCAATATTTTATGTCGGCACAACATCCCCCAAGGGGCTTACAAGAGCATAAAACATTCTAAAATAGCGATTTCGATGATAATTTTGGGAGTAGAAACTTGAAAGTTTGTGTGGTGGTTACTTTTAAGTGGCAAATACTCACTATGAACGGATTCTAGAAAGGAAAGTTCGAAATTTAAAAGGGTAAAATGGTGATTGAACATATTAGGAACTCAAATGAGTGTATTTTTAATTATTTTCTAAGAAATAAAAAACGTTCTGTCAATAATTTTTGCACATTTTGTATAAAAAGTTTATAAAATATAGTTTGGAAAATGATGATGCTCTGAAAATCGCATCAAGTCTTTACGGCTAATTCTTTTATTTTTGATTAGTTGTTTTCAAAGCATTTGATCTTCAACGTAATGCAACATGTTTAATAATTTCCTAAAATGCAATTGATTAATTTTGGGAGATCTCATGAGTAACTCATACTGAACAACAGCAACAATTTAAAAGTTTCATTTTCATCCAGAGGAGACAGTCAACAAAATCGGCTTATGACTATTCATGTCTCGCTGTGAAAATACAACTGCTAACTTTATTTCTACCTGTCTATTTTACATGCAATCAGAGTCTGACGCGTCCGAAAACCTGATATATGGAGCTGTGTCCTGGAAAATGCACTGATTTACCTCTATTATTATTACACACTGGATAATTTTTTCAATGGGGTCTGATCTTTTTTAATTTAAGGGGAAAGTAGTATAAAACCGTACACTGCAAAAAATAATTGTTGATTTTACAGTATAAAACTGGCATCCCAGCTGCCAGTATTATACCGTAAAATTAACAGTATTGAACAGTAAAATAAACAGTAATACGCTGCCGCGCAAGCAGTAATACGCTGCCGCGCATGCGCGGTAGCGTATTACTGCTTGCGCGGCAGCGTATTACTGTTTATTTTACTGTTGAATACTGTTAATTTTACGGTATAATACTGGCAGCTGGGATGCCAGTTTTATACTGTAAAATCAACAATTATTTTTTGCAGTGTATAGATGGGTGAAACCGGATATCTCAGTTTTGATTCAATTTGAGCAGCCCTGTAGTGGTTAATGGTTGAAATACTTAGCTTTAGACCAGAAAATGAAGTGGCCAGTACGATACCTCTATGATGACATTTATGTCGTTTCTGCGCTTCAAAGTTTATTTTATCATTATTTCTGTTTTAGTTTTTTTTTCTAGTTTTTAAAATTCTTAAATATGAACACATTTGAAGTTACTTAAATCCTCATTAAATATGCTACACATAATAATATAAAAAGTTTATTTCCCACAACGAAACTATTGCTAGCATTTAAAAAAAAACTTTTTACAACTTGCTTTCCAATCCATATTATGTTGGAGTAAAACCATAGAGGAGGGATTTATCAGATGTCTATGAGTAAAACCAGATATCTTACGTGGGATAAGAAAAGATATTTGAAAACAATAATTGAAGAGTACATCAACAATGTTTGAAGAAAAGACAGTCAAAAATACATGGACAATAGTGATTATGATTTTTATAATGCTGATAAAAAGGCGAATTTTTTTCAGAAATGTATTTTTCAAATTTTAATGAAGATAGTCATCCTTTTGTCTGTAAATATTTAATCATTAGACTTATAATTAAAATATTGATAGTTTAGTTTCTTAGTTAAAGTTGTAAAATAAAATATATTGTTCCTTTTTAAACGAAAGTCTACACTTTTTCATTTAACGTTACACTAGCAGGGAAGACCGAGCTATGCTCGGTCAAATTAAATTTGAGTTCGAATATCATAACCCATGACCAAAATGACCCACTAATTGAATTTTCTCGAATATGTGACTTAGCCCAACAGTCTTCTCGTGCCCGAAAACCATAAGATGCAAAATTTAGTGTAAATAGTCTGAGCCGTTTTTAAAATAAAATAGCTTGACCCATAATGACCCATGACCAAAATGACCCACTAATCGAAATTTCTCGAACATGTGACCTAGCCTAATAGTCTTCTCGTTCGCTAAACCTGTAGGATGCTAAATTTATTTCAAACCCTCTGAACGGTTTTTAAGATAAAATAACTTGACCCATAATGACCCATGACCAAAATGACACATTAATTGAATTTTCTGGAACATGTGACCTAGCCCAACAGTCTTCTCGTGCCCGCAAACCATAGGATGCAAAATTTAGTGTAAATAGTCTGAAGCACTTTTTAGATACATTAGCTTGACCCACAATGACCCAGAAATGACCCACTAATCAAATTTTCTCGGACATGTGACCTAGCCCAATGATTTTCTCGTAGCCCAACAGTCTTTTCGTGCTCGAAAACCATTGGATGCAAAATTTAGTGTAAATTGAGCCGCTTTTTAGATCTTGACCCACAACGACCCAGAAATGACCCACTAATCGAATTTTCTCGAACATGTGACCCAGCCCAATGATTTTCGCGTGCCCGAAACTCGTAGGATACAAAATTTAATCAAAATCGTAAGAGCCGTTTTTTAGATAAAATTAATTTGACCCGCTTTGACCCAAAAATGACCCACTAATCGAAAGTTCTCGGACATGTGACCCAGCCCAATAGTCTTCTCGTGCCCGAAAATAGTCGGATACAAAATTTCGTCAAAATAGTTTGAACCGTTTTTTAGATACAATTAGCTTGACCATGACCCAAAATGAGCCACTAATTGAATTTTCTCGAACATGTGACCTAGCCCAACAGTCTTCTCGTGCCCGAAAACCATTGGATGCAAAATTTAGTGTAAATTGAGCCGCTTTTTAGATCTTGACCCACAATGACCCAGAAATGACCCAGCCCAATAGTCTTCTCGTGCCCGAAAATGGTAAGATACAAAATTTAGTCAAAATCGTTTGAACCGTTTTTTAGATACAATTAGCTTGACCATGATCCTAAATGACCCAAATTGACCCACTAATCGAATTTTCTCGAACATGTGACCTAGCTCAATGGTTTTCTGGTGCCCCAAAACGGTAGGATACAAAATTTCGTCAAAATCGTTTGAGCCGTTTTTAAGATAAAATTTGCATATATATATATACGAGCAGGAAAGACCGAGCTATGCTCGGTCAAAAGTAAATTTGAGTTCAAATATCATAACCCATGACCAAAATGACCCACTAATTGAATTTTCTCGAACATGTGACTTAGCGCAACAGTCTTTTCGTGCCCGAAAACCATATGATGCAAAATTTAATGTAAATAGTCTGGGCCGTTTTTAAGATAAAATAGCTTGACCCATAATGACCCATGACCAAAATGACCCACTAATCGAAATTTCTCTAACATGTGACCTAGCCTAATAGTCTTCTTGTTCCCTAAACCTGTGGGGTGCTAAATTTATTTTAAATCCTCTGAACCGTTTTTAAGATAAAATAGCTTGACCCATAATGATCCATGACCAAAATGACCCATTAATTGAATTTTCTCGAACATGTGACCTAGCCCAACAGTCTTTTCGTGCTCGAAAACCATTGGATGCAAAATTTAGTGTAAATTGAGCCGCTTTTTAGATCTTGACCCACAACGACCCAGAAATGACCCACTAATCGAATTTTCTCGAACATGTGACCCAGCCCAATGATTTTCGCGTGCCCGAAACTCGTAGGATACAAAATTTAATCAAAATCGTAAGAGCCGTTTTTTAGATAAAATTAATTTGACCCGCTTTGACCCAAAAATGACCCACTAATCGAAAGTTCTCGGACATGTGATCCAGCCCAAGAGTCTTCTCGTGCCCGAAAATAGTCGGATACAAAATTTCGTCAAAATAGTTTGAACCGTTTTTTAGATACAATTAGCTTGACCATGACCCAAAATGACCCACTAATTGAATTTTCTCGAACATGTGACTTAGCGCAACAGTCTTTTCGTGCCCGAAAACCATATGATGCAAAATTTAATGTAAATAGTCTGAGCCGTTTTTATGATAAAATAGCTTGACCCATAATGACCCACTAATCGAAATTTCTCTAACATGTGACCTAGCCTAATAGTCTTCTTGTTCCCTAAACCTGTGGGGTGCTAAATTTATTTTAAATCCTCTGAACCGTTTTTAAGATAAAATAGCTTGACCCATAATGATCCATGACCAAAATGACCCATTAATTGAATTTTCTCGAACATGTGACCTAGCCCAACAGTCTTTTCGTGATCGAAAACCATTGGATGCAAAATTTAGTGTAAATTGAGCCGCTTTTTAGATCTTGACCCACAACGACCCAGAAATGACCCACTAATCGAATTTTCTCGAACATGTGACCCAGCCCAATGATTTTCGCGTGCCCGAAACTCGTAGGATACAAAATTTAATCAAAATCGTAAGAGCCGTTTTTTAGATAAAATTAATTTGACCCGCTTTGACCCAAAAATGACCCACTAATCGAAAGTTCTCGGACATGTGACCCAGCCCAATAGTCTTCTCGTGCCCGAAAATAGTCGGATACAAAATTTCGTCAAAATAGTTTGAACCGTTTTTTAGATACAATTAGCTTGACCATGACCCAAAATGACCCACTAATTGAATTTTCTCGAACATGTGACCTAGCCCAACAGTCTTCTCGTGCCCGAAAACCATTGGATGCAAAATTTAGTGTAAATTGAGCCGCTTTTCAGATCTTGACCCACAATGACCCCGAAATGACCCAGCCCAATAGTCTTCTCGTGCCCGAAAATGGTAAGATACAAAATTTAGTCAAAATCGTTTGAACCGTTTTTTAGATAGAATTAGCTTGACCCTGACCCTTGATCACCCAAAATGACCCACTAATCGAATTTTCTCGAACACGTGACCTACCCCAATGGTTTTCTGGTGCCCCAAAACGGTGGGATACAAAATTTCGTCAAAATCGTTAGAGCCGTTTTTGAGATAAAATTTGCATAATTATCTCTTTGGAGATTTAAGCAGAATAGAATTTGATATGTTTTTTGAAATTCATAGATATTATAATTATATATATATAACCACACACAAGATTTGCTCGTATTAGAATATATGATAACCACACACAAGATTTGCTCGTATTAGAATATATGATTAACATATCCATGCAGTTTTTTTTCTATTTACCCTACCATTAAAATATACTTTAAAAAACCATTGTGAATCTGTAATTTGTGTTGGCTTTCTGATGTGATACGGCCATGTTAATGAAAAATTCCCAGTATAATGTAGAGTAATATAGCATGCCCGCCACATACACATAAATGATATTAATTCCAATGATAGAAAAGAGTGTCGTCTGAGACTTTTGGATAAAAATTATATCCATTATTTAATATCCCATGATTATGTGTCTATCTCACTTTTCCTCCAATACTGCTACCTCTGAGTTGTTTTTTAAAATGTTGTTTTTGGAATGTAAGTGACAAAGGATGGAATTTAAACAAGTTTATATTTTGGATCAGCTTAACTCCTTTAGCTAAAGAATCCGGTACCTCATTCCAGTCGACAAAAATATGTCCTCGGACCTAAGAAAAACAAAACTATAAAATAATACAAAATGTATCTGAGTCAGTTACATGGCTTGTTAGAAAAATCAAGCTATACGTTTGATATTACGCTAATAACGAGTATGTGGTTTCTTACCATGTTTTTTTTTTTCATCAAAAATAAATTTCAGATTACTTAAGGAAGAAATCTAGCTTCTTTAAAAACTTGCAAATTTTACACACATTGTCGTTGTAAAAATACATAATTCTAAAGTCGTTATAATTTTTTAAAACATCTAGAAAATATATTACTGTCATAAGTTTCCAAAAAAGAAAATAAGAAGGAAAAAAAAAGATAAATTTTGAGCGCTGCGTATATCTTTCTCTCTTTTTCTCTCTATATATCGTAATTACCTTCTTAAATCAAACAAGTGCAGGGATAAAAGAAAATTTTAAATTGTTCGTATTCTGTTACAATCCTTTATTATTTCTTTACATACTCGAAAGTATGATTAAATTTCTCCTGAAAGAAACTTATTTTTTTAGATAAGAAAAATAGTATCAGCTCAAATATTTTACCAAAGTCGTAGAATCAAGAAGTTTGGAAATCTTTGATCTTAGTGTTTGCAAATCAATCGCTCCATTACGTTTATTTCGAGAAATGTTGATTCAGCTTCTGTTGTTTATTTTAGACGATAAACAACAAAAAAATATTGACTAAAAAGTTATTTTTTACAGTTGAACCTCGTTAACGTGAACACGCTTAACATGAATACATGAATTTATTTTAACATTAATTGTTATCACAATTTCTGTAAAAATGAATACAAAGATTTAATTACTTTTGACATAAACTACTATTATCATGAAATAATTTTTTAGCTTTTTTTGTTAGATTTACGTTTGTAAGGTTCGATATATATATATATATATATATATATATATATATATATATTATAGTTATTCGAGATTTCTGATGTGTCATAAAATGTAGGCGGCTTCTGAAAATCTTTAAAGTGTCAGTGTAAGTTTCCCCAAAACATGCTGGTACTTTTACGAGAACATAATGTTATCATAAAAGAATTTTATAAAGTTCAATTCTATGGGATTTAAAATACTAAAAATATTTGATTATCTAAAAATTAGCAAAATGTTATTTATGATCTAAAATGATACGCAAAAGAATTGAGATTTATCATATATTTATTTAAATATTTTATTGAATAATAGGCTATTTTATAAAATAAAGGAAACTTATTAAAGCCTATAGAAAGAGAAACAATTTGGAGGAATGAAACTTTCTCTTTTGAGAAAGATGGACTTTTTCTCTCAAAAAGCATGATTTGAGAGCAAGGCTTTCATTCTTCAAAAATTACAGTTTATATATATATATATATATATATATATATATATATATATAAGAAGAAAGTGCTGGATTTGTGAATATTTTGGACATCCGGTTTCTGATGGATTTACATGTTTTGGTATTTCATGACTAATATTTGACTATTTTTGACCAATGTGTATTACTCTGTATGTGTACAATGTGTATTACTGTGTATGTGTACAATGTGTATTGCAATGTGTATCACCCTGTGTATTACATAAATTTTATGGGTGCTGTAACTCACGGAATAATGCATGGAATTCCACAAAATTTCATATTTAGATAAATTTCATATCACCTTGATATAAATTGGTGCTGATTAAATTATGATGTGTTATGAGCAGGTGGGTGTTGCAATGCCCTGGTTTATACGATGATCACGATATTTACATCTGAACATCTGTAAAATAAAATTCCACCAAAATTATTATGAAAATCTACGTTAATTAAACTTTAGTTTGGATAGCTCAGCAAACACGATCTTTCAACAGTAGTCTATGCTATGCTTTTTGCTAGGAACATTATAGCTGTTTCTCAGATTCTAATGGGTTGAAATCAATCAAATATTATTGCTTTTTTATTGGAAAAGCGCTGAATTTCCGAGCATAACATTTACAAAATTGACAATTTCCAAATAAGGAGAATAGACTTCCTGAGGACACTTACTTTATTTGGAAAAAAGTTTTAAGTAAAAGGGGTTAACGTATAAAATATGAAGTATATCTTATGGGGGAAAAGAGTGCAGATTATAATACCACTGTATCAGCTTCAGAAAACTCGGGAATCGACACATGAAACAATACCCAGAATAACACAGCTGCACTTTTCAAAATAAAATTCTACAATGATACAAATGAAAGTTTTATGATGATCACAGCATACTAGTTTTCCTTGCGTTGTTACATTATTTCAGAGAAGATTTTACAGTATAAATAGTATTTTGGACAAGCTATTTTCACTTTATTATTTACTCAAATCTAACAAATTACTCAAAAAATAAGTTGATAATCCTAGATACCTTTCTTCAGACCCATGTGTTAATGTTATGTTAATGTTTAAAGATTAACTAAATCTTCACTCTGTGGAATATCGAACGACGTAAAGCCTCAGTAGCTTATAACATTCTGAAAGCCCCAGTTATAGAGGACGATGAACGTTTGAAGGGGATATTGTCCTTGCATTGAAATAAAAAAGTTTATTTTATCCCGACATTAGATCGAAAATTTTGTTCACATCAAGTTTCAGCTTGCTGTTTGATACTTTTCTTGCCTAACTTGTTTTCCCATATCTATATATCTGATGGATTAAGAAATTGTATAAGAAAACATTTTTAACCAAACATGTTTGTCTTAAATGCATTTTCCTAAATTAAAAGTGAGTGTGAAAGGGGATTTTCAATTAGAGGTATGTGTTACACTTATGCTTATAAACTTTTAGAATTTGAAAAAAAAAAATCAAAATATATAAATAAATAATACTATTATATATATATATATATATATAGTATTATTTATTTATATATTTTGATTTTTTATAAAAATTAATATATATATATATATATATATATATATATATATATTAATTTTTTCAATTCAGCATAAATTTAGTAATCATCGATTTTCAAATTTAGTGTACTAGCTTACGTAAACACAGAATAGTTATGAAAAAAGAAAAAAAAAACGAAATTTTATATTTGGACGTTTAAAGGCATAAGGGTGATGAAGTCCGAGAAAAATTTAGTAAAAGAAGTCAAGTACCAAAGCCTTGCTGGCATAATGTGTGTACTATGTTCAATGTTTCCAATAACTTTTCAAAGAAAACTCGTGGTACAAGCGGAACTAGTCGGATGTGCCAATCCCAAAACTTTCTTCTATCTCAATCATGTTAATACTTCAAAATTCGCTATCACATCGCCAATAAAATCAATATTTTTCGTCATTCTGTTGTACGTCAGCTGCTTGCGAATCGTCGGGTTACAGGGATGCGAACAACCGATGTATACTAAACTACGAAAAGTCCTTCTGGCCTGAACCGACAGGAACAGATAGCCTCCCTACTCCTTGGTTTTACGATTTTAGCTAATTTTACTGGAAAACACGAAGCTCAAATGCGTGGAACATAAATAAAGAAGATTCAATCCCAGTTTTCGTCAACATTGAATTTGAATGAGGATATCGCCAAATTAGTCCTCTACAGCCAAGTTGGCTTCATTTATGGTAACTTATGTTGGTCGCCAAATTTGGTGAAATTCCGCCAACTGTCGCCAAGTTTGGCGAGAATTCGACGTTGGCGAATATAAATATATAGTGATAAGCATGTAATAGGATGAATGGTTACAACAATGAAAAAAAATTTGGCGAAATCATGTTAACTGAAACATAAATTAAACCCGTTTATGGATGAAATTCCGCTGTCTTGTTTGAAAATGTCAGCCACCCTAAAATTTCAAACAGCTATATCTCAGCTATATTTCAAGATAGAGGCAAAACAAAAATTGCTCCGGATTCTCCGGATCAAGGCCGAACATTTAACATAAAAAAGTTCTAGGATTTCTAATTTTTTTGAATTTGCACATTTTTTGAATTTGAAATTTTTAAATGGCTAACACAGCGCCCCCTTTCGTCGAAATATCCCCAAATTCTAATAGAACCTGCTTGCCATAGCCAAAAACATAGAAAAAAAATGTGGTTCAATTTGAAGTATAACTTTATACACTTTTCGATGATACAATAGTGAAAATGGAACAAAAATATCGATCACAGCGCTCCCTTTCGTCGGAATATCCCCAAATTCTGATAGAACTTGCTTGCCATAGCCAAAAACCTAGAAAAAAAATATGGTTCAATTTGAAGCATAACTTCATACACTTTTAGATGGTACAATGAAGACGGACAGACAGACATTTTGTAAAAACATGTTTTTCGGAATCTCTGACCCCTAAAACGTGTAAATCCGTCAAAAACCGGAAGTCGAAAAAAATTTCGATTACAATACTTTCTTCTATTATAGATAGAAGAAAGTAAAAAAATTGATAGATAGATAGATAGATAGATGATAGATAGATAGATAGAGAGATACAGAGACATCGATATATATACAGGGTGATTTTTTTAAAAGTTGTGAAAGTAAAACACTATAACAAAAGGACCACTGATCCAAATGACCTGAAATTTCACCAGTATGCTCCCAAAGCAATGGGAATTTTTTTGGTATGGTTAAAAAAAACTTAAAATCGCACCGACAGATGGCGCTGTAAGGTAGCAGAAACAAAGAATATCGTATGTGGGAGGAAAACAATGGACCGTACTTTGAGAAACCATCTTCCATAGGCCCTCTGTCGTCATTGGACCTTTTCTTAAATTCTTAAGTGTCCAAAATCCCCTAAGAGCAGTTGCTGCGCTGTCATTATTCTGATAATACAGCTTCACTAACAACGCAAGGTCCGTCAATGGCGCAGTCATTGCGAGGATTTCCGTAGAATAATGAACACGAGGTGTGCATACTTCACCTTTTTACCGCCAATGTGCATGTGGCGGGCGCAAGTTCGTCTGCCGACTTTACTGCATGTACAGCGCCATCTGTCGGTGCAATTTTAAGTTTTTTTTAACCAAGCCTAAAAAATTCCCATTGGTTTGGGAGCATACTAGTGAAATTTTAGTTCATTTGGATCAGTGGTTCTATTGTTATAGGGTTTTACTTTCACAACTTTAAAAAAAATCACCCTGTATATATATATATATATATAATTATAATATCTATGAATTAAATAAAAACATATCAAGTTTTTGTATCATTCTACTTAAATCTCCAAAGAGATAATTAATGATAATGTGTAGACAGAATACCACATAGCTACTAGATTAACAAGTGCAATCATATGATACCATAATTTAGCCTATTTGGCTCATAAATCACTTTGATTAACTTCTATATATACATTACATATATTTCTTGTAACATTCTAATTAAAGCTCCTAAGAGATAATTAGTAATAAAGTGTAGACAGAATACCACATAGTTAATAAATTAACAAGTGCTATATATATATATATATATATATATACCGGGTGTCCCACAAATGACTGATGGATTTTAAAATTCAATAACTAGCAAACGGTGACAGATATTAAAAAAATTCTTGCAGGAGGGTTATATATGATGTCGGGAGTTTTTTTACTCTGATTCTTGATTTTAGTTCGAATTTCAAACAATAGGTGGCGCTGACAGCGGTTGGCGTTCATTAGAGGCCGAAACTGACGTCACTCAGCATTGATGCGAAGAAAGGAGATTAAGGCTATGGAGTGGATCTCATTCGCCAGTACAATCTTGCTCTAAGGCCCCGATTCTGAACTCATTTAATATGATTTCAATGGAATGAAATGTTGCCATGGAAACAACAAATTCTTTGATAGTGGAATTCAGCGTTCAGATCAGGGCATGAATTTAACAAGCAGTATTCGAGTTGCAGGCGATTTTACATTTATGAAGTTTTATTTTCCGGGATTAAATTACTTTTTATGGCCTGATTTAAAGAATATTTTATGCATCATATTTTAAAACTAGGTGAAGAGATCTTGCTACAATATCTGCTAGTGAGTACTTTTAAAAGCGTGTACACTATTTATTGAAAATGGTTTATTTCACCTGGTAGTTTTAAAATACGATGAACAAAATATTCTTTAAATCAGGCCATAAAGAGTAATTTAATCCGGGAAAATAAAACTTCATAAATGTAAAATCGCCTGCAACTCGAATACTGCTTGTTAAATTCATGCCCTGATCTGAACGCTGTATTCTACTATCAAAGAATTTGTTGTTTCCATGGCAACATTTCATTCCATTGAAATCATATTAAATGAGTTCAGAATCGGGGCCTAAGAGCAAGATTGTACTGGCGAATGAGATCCACTCCATAGTCTTAATCTCCTTTCTTCGCATCAATGCTGAGTGACGTCAGTTTCGGCCTCTAATGAGCGCCAAACGCTGTCAGCGCCATCTATTGTTTGAAATTCGAACTAAAATCAAGAATCACAGTAAAAAAACTCCCGACATCATACATAACCCTCCTGCAAGAATTTTTTAAATATCTGTCACCGTTTGCTAGTTATTGAATTTTAAAATCCATCAGTCATTTGTGGGACACCCGGTATATATATATATATATATATATATATATATATATATATATATATAGAGAGAGAGAGAGAGAGAGAGAGAGATTAGCCATTCGAAATGAAAGTATGCCGCCTTCTTTCAATATGTTTGAAAAAAAAAAAAGATAGATCGTTTAATTTTGACATCATATTTGGATGTTTTGATAAATTTTACCCAAAAATATCAAACGAGAAGTCATTCGGTCAAGCAGTTTAGGAATTACGAATGTTTAAAGATATGAAACGACTAATACTACATTTGTAACCCTTGCAAAACAGATTGCAATGGGGGTAGTTTTTAAAGCATAACTCAAAAACTACTTGGCGGAATGAGCCGTAATTTTAGATTCACTTATTTAAAGCTTTTAGAAATCGTTTTCTGTTAAAACATTTTTAGGTTACAATTAATATATTTTTTTCAAAAAATAATTAAAAATTAAAATTAAAATAATTAAAATAATATCCAAAAAATTATCCACAATAAATTTTCTCAAAAAAAAAAAAAAAAACATAAACTATGAATTATTTAACAGAAGTCTATATCTAGAAGCTTCAAATATGCAAATCTCAAATATCTCTTCATTCTGCCCAGTAGTTTTTGAGTTATGCTTAAAAAACTACATGCATTTCAGTTCGTTTTGCAACTATTAATAATACATTTATCATTAGGAATTGCAAATTTTAAACCTGTATAATTCCTAGTTTACTTGACCGAATAACTTCCCGTTTGGTATCCTTAGATAAAATATACCGAATTAGCTAAACATGATTTAAAAATTAAGTGTTCGTAGTAAAAATTTCAGAGTTTGGGACAAATTCATTATGAATACGATCTCTAAGCTCTTTTTTTAAACACAAATTGAAAGAAGACAATAATTTGCAGTCGAATGGTTATTTCTGTTTTTTTTTCCCTGACAATTTGGAGATTAAAATATATGAATATATTAAAATATATCTCCCCCCTCCCCCCATTTCTACCCAGGAAAAAAATGGCCTAATCGTTTTTACTAGCGAGTAATGAAAATTTATAGGATGAAACTCTCCATTATCGACACCTAACCAGTAACTGACACTTCAGCAGAAATCTAACTCAAATAAGCATTTTCTTCTAAAATTCTATAAAGTAATGTCATCCGTGGTGACTTATCATATATTCTAATACGAGCAAATCTTGTGTTTGGTTATATATATATATATATATATATTTTATATATATATATATGCAAATTTTATCTTAAAAACGGCTCAAACGATTTTGACGAAATTTACCGTTTTGGAGCACCAGAAAACCATTGGGCTAGGTCACGTGTTCGAGGAAATTCAATTAGTGGGTCATTTGGGATCATGGTCTAGCTAATTGTATCTAAAAAACGGATCAAACGATTTTGACGAAATTTTGTATCCGACCATTTTCGGGCACGAGAAGACTATTGGGCTGGGTCACATGTTTGAGAACTTTCGATTAGTGGGTCATTTTTTGGTCAACGCGGGTCAAATTAATTTTATCTAAAAAACGGCTCTAACGATTTTGATTAAATTTTGTGTCCTACGAGTTTCGAGCACGATAAAATCATTGGGCTAGGTCACATGTCCGAGAAAATTTGATTAGTGGGTCATTTCTGGGTCATTGTGGGTCAAGATCTAAAAAGCGGCTCAATTTACACTAAATTTTGCATCCAATGGTTTTCCGGCACATCCAATGGTTTTCCGGTCATTTTGGTCATGGGTCATGATATTTGAATAAAATTTAATTTTGACCGAGCATAGCTCGGTCTTCCCTGCTCGTTTGTTTTAACTCTTATAACTTATTTTTCAGCTATTTGTTTCTCCAAAATGAGATTGTGTCAGTTACTGGAGATATTGACCATATTTGTGACAAAAGTTAAATTTTAGTAATCAAAAGTATAATTTTTCAAAATTTTGCCAACAATAATTTTTTAATGTATCATTACTATACTTTCAAAAACAAAGATAAGTATAAGATAGATTTAAAACTTTGTAATAGTGATTTGAACAAGAAAAAATCCTTAAAGTGTCAGTTACTGGGGGTTTCACCCTATCTGTGTTTAAGTTCGACAGTGCCAAAATGTTTCCTCTTGGAAATTGTTTATTACCATGAACTTATTAGTATTATTTTTTCACACAATTTATCTTCCGAAAGTCTAAATATAAAATATTGTCGCATTACATTCATTAGTTTTAGCTACTGATACTTCTAAATAAGGAAAGTTATTTTGTACCCTCTTGTTATTGTAACGAGATCAGTTTGTATAAATTAATATTTAGTAATTTTAACCAGATTTCTTCATAAACATGACTATATCTGTATTTATACAATATAAATACAATTCAAATTAGATCCATTAATGTAAGTATAAACAGAAATATAAATATATAAATGTATTATTTGATGAATAAATATTTATTGAAATTCGATGTTCGTGTCGGTTTTTTAAAAGTAACTAATGATAAAATTATCACTTCGTGTTATCCAAGCGAATTAATGTTTATTTTAAACAGTTTAAATTCTGAAATGTATAATTATGTAATTTCCCAGAATTTCAGGCCTAATCGAATAAGGTGTACCATTCCATTTTTGAAAATTTTAGAATCAAAATTTAATAAAGGGTAAATTAATTACTAAACCTTTTAAAAATATTTATATTGTGTTTTCCTATTTTTAAATGTGAGCTGCAATTCTGGATGCTTACGAAATTCGAGAAGTGGCTGAAAAGCCTTTATTTTTGTAATCATTCTAATTCTATGAGATTAAGAATGCTTAAATTATCTGAAATTTTCCTATTTCGTAAAACGAGAATGCAGAAGTTTACTGTTTAAACAAATATTTATGAATTCATTCTTCATCACATATTTAATGAAAAATTAATTAAGAATAGGATAATTTGCAATTATCCTCGGAAACACAATTTTAGAAGGTGAAATTACTTACAATAAATTATACTTTTGAAATTAAAAATTGAAAACTGATACATATTATTGGTACAATTAAAACTTAAATACGCGAAACGAGGTATATACATCTACTGGTCTCGAGGCATTGGTCAGCACTACCATAATTTTGCGCGTATACGCCGCACCTCAGACAATTTGATTTCCTACCAGAATTTATTTTAAATAAAATGTGACTTTCTTCTGCTTAGCACTTACTTGACTTCTTATTTTCAATAAAATTTCCGGTTTGAAAAAGACTTAACTAAAATGCGGCGCATACGCGCAGAATTACGGTAGTCTAGATTTTGGCTACTGCTTTCTTTTTACTTACCCATCATCCGTAGTATAGGGTAAGTCTTGTAATTGTTTTAAAAATTGAAAATAATTTTTTGACGGATTTACACGTTTCAGACAATGGAGATTCCGAAAAACATATTTTTAGAAAAAATAAAATTGCCGTCCGTCTGTCTGTGTGTCTATAAACGCTCTATCTCCAGAACAAATTCTATCAGACAACAGATAGAGACTTGAAATTTGGTATGTACTTAGTATGTAATAATGGAAAGAAGCTTATTGAATTTCAGTAACCTGGATTATCCGGAACTAATTTTTTCAATTGTTGAAATATTCGTTCTGATAAAAGGTATATAAAATTTTTCGAAATTGTTTATTTTAAGGAGTGAACATAAAAGACAATAAAAAAACTTAAATTTTGCATAAAGAATGAAGCCGATCGGATAATGAGTTGCCGAGATATTTGTAATCACATTTACCACACTCTTCGATTTTTCATGACCCTGTATTTCATTCAAATTTCAATTAAAAGATATATTTTAATTAGTAAAGAGACGCTTAATCCGACGCAGTAAACCGTTAGTTAATAGGATTATCAATTTTGGAGTTATAAGGATGTTTCTTTTACGCAATTCAGTAATACAGCATTTAAAGCTTATGGCGTCATCAAGCCACGATTTTATTCGAATTGCAATGCATTTTATAAATAGTTTACACGTGTTTTATTTTCATATTTTATACTATGCGTATCCATGATGGGTAAGTATTACGGTGGCCCTCAACGACTAGTTTTAAATTGTAGTTATATTTTCCTTATTTAATTCCAGAAATTCTTCTATTACATAAGGAAACCACTACTATTAAAATAAAAAGTGTTAACAAAATATCGACTAGTTAAAACACCTGACTCGATGTGATAAAAAATCAGCTATTTATAAAAAGTATAATAAACTGTATTATGCAGCAATAAATATCATCATTTGAAAATAGTTTTTTTTCCACTTTTCAACGTCGTTGATAAGTATTTTATGTCTATGCATGTGAGTGTTCTATATATCTCTATCAGTGTGTAAGTCTTTCTTCATTCTGACTTTCGTAAACATCCATGGATTACCATAAAATTTATATGTATTATTGAGGTTCACAATAACATGTTTTCTATTGAAAATAGTGAGTTTCGTATTTATCGCTCGTTTACAGAACACACAAAAACTTTCGGATACAGCTGTAATTGAAGTTACGAGTGAAAGAAAGTGTTTACCTGTAACAAAAATTAAATTTTCGTGAAAACTGAAGAGAAATGCTTTTTGTTGTATTAAAATAAATATATATTTTTTTTTCTTGGCACGATATGTTTAAAATAATGCAGATAGAAGTCTCTCTCTCTTTCAAATAAATAAATAATATTAATCCATATAATAGCATTTAATTATTAAATATTAAAAATTATTATTCTCCTCCTCATTATTATTATTAAATGTAAAAGTATTAAATGTAAAAAAATAATGTTCTTATAGCTTTAAGACTAATCAGAATCTTATTATTTTAGCTGGCACGGCGTCTTGACCGGCCTTCGGCGGTGCTCAGTTTTACCATATGATAGACACCTTCATACACAAAATAAAATAATTTTAGAGGAAAATGTGACACAACACACACCTTCTTCCATTCGTGTTTTCAATTCTTTGAATGAGTTTCAACGATGTCATTTTATTTCTAACAGAATGAAATTTACATATGTTATTGAGGTTCGTTATAGCATGCTCTCTATAGAAAATCAGGCTTGGAATAATTACATTTATTTTATAGGGTTGCACAAAAGAGTTCGGATAAAATAATTTTTATGAATTGGTAATCGCTGGAAGTGGTGTTTTCAATTCTGTTATGGGTTTTCCAGTTGATTCTGGTGTACTGTAAGGTTATTTTTGTTATGCAGGGCTACACAAAAGTATATCGATAAAATATGATATCCGTGAAATTATTTCGTGAAAATCTTCTCAGTGATATTTTAGGTGTTTTTAAATTATGTAATTTAATTTTAGCTCAAAAAACTGAAAACGGCTTATCTGTTCTTGCTGATGTAAAAGTAGTTTTACAAGCATATTGAAATATTAATTATAATGTATTCGCGAATGTAAAACTCGGAATTGGCCCCTTTTTTTAGAATGTTTAACGGTTAAAATTTAAAGGGCTGAAACTTAACTCAAATCCAAAAAAGCTTCTTTCTGACGCATTTTTTAAATTCGCTTTCGTTCAGAAATGCGTGAAATTGGTAGGTGTTCTTATTCATAAACTACGTAATCGAATGGTGTTTTTCCTTTTTTGATAAAGGGAGGAGATCGTTCAAAAAATACTGTCAAAGTTGGCGTTTTCAACCGAATTTCCGGAGGCAACAGCGCGAAAAAGGCCAAAACCTGTCTCTACATGACAAGAATAGCTTATAAGGTGCGTCTCAAAATTATATTGGACAAGCGATTTTTCGAAATAACAGCTAAGAAAATAAAGCAATAATCACGAAAAAAATAATTAGCATATGGAATCATAAGTTTATTACGATACAGAAACGTTATGTTTATATCACAGATTGTTTGTAAAAAAATAAATTCAAAATAAGCTGTCTCAAAAATATATGGACAATGAAACGAATTGCTTTTATTACCACAGTATCAGAAAAATTTGCATTTTCTGTGTTCTGTACTTTTGACGTAACCACTTTAAAATATAAAATCACTGCTCTTTCTTCAATTGTCGAATAGCTGGAAAATGCCTTGCAACATTGAATTCTCTGCTGCTGGTATTGCTAAAATTTGGCATTTAAAGGCTCAAAATGTTAAAGTTTCTGATATTGCAAAACAATTGAAGCGTAGAAGATCTGGAATTTATGCAATTTTATCAAAAAGTGAACATACGATTGCAAAAAAGTGTTCAGGTCGACCAAGAAAAACATCTTTAAGATAAGATAGAGAAATTTTGCGAACAGTTTCAACCCAAAAGAAGTTTGTTCGTGAAATTGAGAGGACTTTGGCGTTTCCTATTTCCAGATCTACTGTTCACCGTCGCATGCAGGTAAGCGAAAATCATAAATATCGCAGAATATGTCGGACACATATGCTGAAAGTGTACCATAGAAAGGCTCGAGTTCTTTGGGCTAGAAAACAGATGCATTGGACGGTTAAATAGTTAAGTGTTTTCCTCAGTGACGAAATTTTTTTAATTTGGATGGCCCTGATGGCTGGGCATACTATTTACATGACTTACGAAACGAACCTCGCGAGTTATCGTAAGTCAAGTCGACATAATGACTATTATGTCGATAAAAAGGAGAGGGTTCACTAATGGCGTGGGGCGCATTCTGTTTCAACGGAACAACCGATATTGCTTTTCTTAATGGTCGACAGTGCTGTGAGGATTATCAAAATGTCCTTTAAAGCAATCTACTTCCAATCGGAAACATCGTAGGGAGGGAAAACTGGAAATTCCAACAGGACAATGCGTCAATTCACACCTCCACTCAACAACAGCTTGGTTTAAACAGAATCAAGTGACTGTTACAGACTGGCGAGATATCAGTCCAGACTTGAATCCAATTTAACACATTTGGGGAGTACTTGCACGAGATGTGTATGCCCATGGTCGGCAGTTTTCCTCTATTCAGGCATTACAGCAACAAGTAGAGCACAGTTAGTTCTCTTTACAGCCGCACATACTCCAAACACTAGTTGGAAGCATTCCCGGTAGGGTTTTCAAGATAATTAAAAGAAATGGATACAAAATTTGAATTTGAATACAAAATATTCGAAAAGTCCATATATTTTTCTGACAGCCCATTTTTATTTTTATTTTTCTACAAAAAATCTGTAAAACTTATATTTTATTTCTTTGCTGTAATAAATTTATGTTATGATACTATATGCATATTATTTTTTCCGTGATTATTGCTTTATTTTTTGAACTTTATTTCAAAGAATCGCCTGACCATATATTTTTGAGACGCACTATAATACGATAAGTAATTTATTTATCAAAAAATGGAAAACACTATTCGGTTCCAAATTGCTTCAATAGTCAGGACTGCTAATTTTATACCTTTGACTTCAAAACTGGGTCAGAAAATGTGTCAGTAAGATTCGTGTTGTTGAGTAGGGAATTTAAGAATCGCTTTAAAATTTAGCGTCAAAAAAGTATTTAAAAAAAAATCAGAAAACAAGTCTTTGTGATCGATAGCAGCCAAAATGTCGAGAATCGTTTACTTTATCTGTAATAAAGTTACAAGAATTTATTGCCAAAACAATGATGTCAATAGGATTTATATGTATTAAGTAAATGGGTAAAGAATCGAAACGTTTCTTACAATATTAGAAACTTTGGTAACGACTTGTATTCTTTGTAAAGTTATACCTATTGTTAGTGAATTTTAGAAGATGAAACTGAAAATTTCATAACAATATTCTCATAATGCTAGAAAATATTTCATATTCTATACAACACATGATACTTGATGTTTCTTATTATTTTATCCTTCTACCTAATTATTAAACATAATTGACACATTCCGCAATCAGAAAAAGAAGGCTTATTTTTAACTCAAACGTCTATTAGTACACTTCAAAATTTTCTAAAACAGAAATTATTCCTTCTTCTTTATATTTCTGTTCATTTTTTATCTTGAATAGAAAATATTTCGGCATTCAAAACGGAATGATTGATTTATCTTTATTTGACAGACGTCTGTCTGAATATTTCAAATAAATTTTATTTTTGATGAATTGTAGATATTTTTTCTGTGAAGAGATACATATACATGTAGATTTGATTTAGAACATTTTTGATTCGTTTCTCATAAAAGTTTTTTTTATTATTTCAATTTTAAGCTCAGTATTATAGTTTTTTGAGTTAGATATTTTCGAATCTGCTTTGTTTGTATAAACCTGTGTTGTGCAGTGATTGCTTTTCTTTTCCTTTATAAAAAATATGTAAATGAAAGTTAAATCGCTTTTACTTCATTTATTTACAAGCTGACCAGCCCGGTGTTGCCCAGGCCAGTTTTATAATACAAGATTAATTTTAACACAATTGTGTTAAAATTAATCTAGTGTAATCACGTATCCAGCGTTTACCGGAGTTCCATTACCTGTGATTTATTCTGTTGAGCTGATTAAAATAGCAGACCAGATGCTATGATCAATAAGGTTAACTGGATGAATTATGCCCTTCAGATTCGACTGGGTTAGCTCAGTTGGTAGAGCATGGCAGCTTTAGCCAAGAGATCCCAGGTTCGAATCCTGGCCGGGAAATTTTTTGTCCAGTTGGAAAATTACAACTAATATGATTTCTTTACCAATTTGATTAATTGTGTTAAAATTAATCTAGTGTAATCACGTATCCAGCGTTTACTGGAGTTCCATTACCTGCGATCTATTTTGTTTTGCTGATTAAAATATCAGATCAGATGCTATGATCAATAAGGTTAACTGGATGAATTATGCCCTCCAGATTCGATCGGGATAGCTCAGTTGGTAGAGCATGGCAGCTTCAGCCAAGAGATCCCAGGTTCGAATCCTGGTCCGGACATTTTTCGTCCAGTTAGAAAATTACAACTCGTATAGTATAATAATAACCTTAAATATGTCTAAAATCAGTGTTAACGAAAATCTTTCCAAACGAACCTAATATTGGGGACACCATTGTCTTTGGCACGTATACCCGCGTGTTTTCTTCTCACTTTTTTTTTTCACATCGGGTCACATCGCATTTATATATTTAAAAAAATAGTTCGTATTATCCAAATTCTTTGAAATTTTTATGAATTATAAATACGTTTCCGAAATTTCTGTAAAAAATTCGTAAAAAAATATTCATATTTAGTTTTAAAAGGGCTGTGTTTTCTTCTCACTTTTTTTTTTCACATCGGGTCACATCGCATTAATATATTTAAAAAAATAGCTCGTGTTATCCAAATTCTTTGAAATTTTTATGAATTATAAATACAATGTTTCCGAAATTTCTGTAAAACATTCGTAAAAGATTATTCATACATAGTTTTAAAAGGGCTGTGTATTCTTCTCACTTTTTTTCACACCGGGTCACTTAATATTAAAGAAAAATAGTTCTTATTGTCCAAAGTTTTTGAAATTTTTATGATTTATAAATATAATATTTCCAAAACATTCGTATAATTTTCGTGCAAAAATATTAATATTTTGTTGTAAAACCATGAGCAAAAGCCACCAGCGTATTCACATTCTGGGCGAATATTGAGCAGATTTTAATTAATTTTTTTAAATACGTGTAATCGTCCTAATATTTCAAGATTTTTATATCTGACACATAAATTATGTGTATCCAAAGAATATGTAAAAAAATTGTATTAAAATACCAACATGAAAATACCGACCGAAAAAAAAAAAAAAAAAAAAAAAAAAAAACAGTGTCTTGAGGAGTCACGAAGCATCCAGTCATAGTTTTTTTTTTTTTTTTTTGGAAAAGGTTAATATTCGTATTTTTCGAAACGGATTGGCACAGTGGAGTATTTAATACAAAATCCTGGCCAGAAAGGCAGAAATTAAAATTTTCTAAACAATTGTAAAAATCTTATTTTATAATAGCAGACTAACTGGTGCATCGACCTATGTCTATTTCAGGAGTATGAGTGGTATCCGGCGTCTCCTAGCCTCAGTTGAAGTGAAAGCTTTTTTGTGAGAAGGCGTGCTTTTTTGTTATGTTTCAGCTTTGTTATTATGTTTAAATGTATACTTTGACATGTGCATTTAAATAGTTTTAATTTTCATATAATAAAATATAATTAAAATTGAAAATGGGTTATTTTTAAGCCTTTTTAGGTCTAATTTATTGAAATATATTATGTAATCTATTCAAAGCTTTTTAAAGCTGTGTAGGGGTTTGTCGGACCATTTTTGAATTATAAACGTATTGGTTATAGTTTTGAAGGCGAATTTGTTTTAAAAAAATTTCCGCATATTGTTGCCATTTTTAGATATCAATGTTTTTTTGGGAGAACTGCAAATCTATTAAAAACACTTAAGAACGAGTATCTCTATACAATGGAGACTCAACTTTGCTAAATACTAAATTCAAGTAATATATATATTATATGCATTGGTTTATATAAATAATTAAACATTTATGTGTAGTAAAATTAACCCCATTTAATAAACATTACTTGCAGATAAAACAAACCTATCAACCTATTTTATAAACAGTAAACTATTAAGTAAACGTTGTATTAAATATTTATTTTTTAAATAAATGCATACATTTACGTATGTATAACATTCATTAAGGGTATTTACTAATAGTACGTCAACAGCAATGGTTTTAAATTTAAAACACATGAAAAGTAATTTTGGCCAAGATTTTGTCCCAAATACTCCACTGTGCATCGTAGAGAAGAAGCTATCTGTATTAAGTGGGTATTTTTCGTTTTTCGGTATCTCCAAAAGAAAAAGAAAAGCCGACGTAAGATTCAAGGAAAAAAAAAAAGTGGGATGGTAGTGGTAGACATGAATTTGAACGTTCTAGAAAAGTTTGCAAAAGGGTTAAAATTTGTATTTTTTTAAACGAAATTTAGACGACATTTAGACGGATATTTTTAGTTTTTTCGTATTTCAAACAATTTAGTTGACGAGGGCTTCGAATGACACGAATAAAAAGAGCCGTCAATAGCCATCGCATCTTTACTGCTAGCGATCTTCCGCAACTGGCGACGCGCGTCATTTTGAGAAAAGAATGTGTTTTTGATGAGTGTTCGTTGTGATTTTTAAGTAATATCTCAGTTAATTAACAAAAAATGAAAAATCCGAGCCCCAGGTGCATGCGGACCTGCCTTGGACAACTTCACCCAAATTTTCATACATCTACGCACTGTAGATTTTCCTAGCCATCGCGGCGTACAGACACACACAAACATCTTTCTTTTATTAGTATAGATGTAGGGAAGTAAATGCTGTAATTGAAATTTAAAAAAATTCAAAGAAAAAGTGTCAAATAACACGTATTAGTATTTTTTGTCGCAAAAAATTGCCATGACTCTATTGCCAGTTTAATTGTGTTCTTCAACGAGTGAAATGAAAGACTTTTTCTCTTTTTTTTTTTTTTTTTTTTTTTTTTTTTTTTTTTTTTTTTTTTTACAAATTATCAGAATTTCTGCGTTTTCGAAATTTTGACAAATTTAGAAAACGCAAGCATTTATTTCAGGGTAGATACAAATGATTGTTGGGGTTTCTGCGTTATATTGCAACATAAGTCAGAAATGCTGATAAATTATATGCAATTAAAATATGCTTGTAAATTATTCCTACGTACTCCATTCTGATTCATACAGAAATTGATAAAGTTTGCTTTCATTCATGAACTTTAATTGTACTTTATGTCCAGTAGCTCCAAGTTTAGTCGCTAGCGGGAGGGATTTCCAGAGAGAGTGCATGTTGTGCTGTGTATTGAAATTTCATGAAAGTTACTCAGTAATCATTATACAGTCAGCGTAAAAAAAAAAAAAAAAAAAAAAAAAAAAAAAGTACATCCCATACGAAATTAATAGCCAAATTATCTCAGGGAAAACGAAAATAGCCATTCGATTTGGAATTATGTCTTCTTTCTAGTTATAGTACAAAGAAATAATCTTTGGAAGCCGCCTCAATATTGTAAAAAACTTTGAAATTTGGAATATAAACATTCAATTTTGATATTAGATTTGGATTCTTCGGTGAATTTTACCTTTGGATACAAAACGGGATAAGAATTCTGAAGATGTAAAGTTTAGAATTTCTAATGTTAAATTCCTTATTGTAGTTTCAAAACTAACTGCAATGTGAGCGCACTAATCGAAAATTTCTCTTCATTAATCTAGAAAGCACCTGAAAAATAAAAATTACCGCACTAACTAAAATCGTATTAACTTTAACCGCATAAAACGACGGGTACCTGTATATCGTTTATGTAGTTCTGAATAATTTGAGAAAACCAGCAACTTAATTTAACAAAGTAAATAGATCTGAGAATTATGTTTCAATTAACTTTAAAGTTCCCACATTATGTATTATTCATCGAAAAATATTAAGTGAAGAAAAAAAAAGTAATTTAATGCATTTTTGTTAATTAAAAAAAAACCCTTTAAAGTATAATGTAATTATACTAGTATTTTTTTAAGTTAAAACTTGGATATTTTTAGAAATGAATTGTTAAAAAAATTTAATTAATTTTAGTCTAATTTTTAGAAATAAAACTCATTCACCTAAATTACGTAAAACTTTCTATTAGTTAAAAAGTTTCTTATTTTTTTTTAATTTAGTGAATTATTTTAATTTATTTTACCTTTGAAACGTAAATCTAATTAGTAAATTACATCTTAAACCTTTTTCTATTTAATTATATCTTAAATTAATCTCTTAACTACATCTTAACTTATAACTGCTGACCTATCCTCAGAGAGTAATCCTGAAAGTAGCTTGCGTGACTTCCACCCACATACAAGAAATCTTTCTAAATGCATAATAACTTCCAATATAAGGATTTTAATTAAACAAAACAAATGCCATATTTTATTGGAAAAAATGATTATATAGATGAAAAAATATATATGTACAAATTGGTTACATTCAAGAAATTCCCATTGGTGTTTGCTGCTGAATATTTAAATAGGAGAAATAAAACATAGAACAAAATTATTAGGCTGAAAATTAAAAATAAAGAATTTTTAGTATCAAACCACATACAGAAATGAAAATAATATAATCAGATAAATTTGAAAACATTTTTTACCCAGAATAGAATACCTGTGTGTTTTGCTTAATAAATACATGACTTTTTTTCAACCTCGCTTGTTTGAAAATGAAATTTTCATGCATGATTTAATTCTGTCAAATGATATTATAAAAATCTAATTAAGAAAAAAAATTTTTTTTTGAAAAAAGAAAAGGTCATATTCCAAGGGAATATTTCTTAATAGATTGATAAAATATAAGTATGATTAGACATTAGAACAGACGAGTTTCCGTAAATAATATTTTTGCTTAATCAACATTTAAAGAATATTGATAAAATATATCAAAATATATTGATAAAAATATTTAATTTAATCTTTTTAATACATTTAAATGGTGAAATTAATAGTAAATGCTGTAAATGATCATTTTCTACATAAAGTTCGAAAAGTATTTATAATAGCCCATCTGATAACGTATAGTTTCTTAAAGCCTGATACATTAAAATTTGTAAATGTTTTTATTTATATAAAAGTATTTATAAACGACCATTTTTTATATTTTTAGTTTTCAATTGACTGATATATTGAAACTAATAAGTGCTATAGGTTATTATAAAAACCAGCTTAATCTTTCAGTCCAATCTTAATCTTTCGTTTACTGTGTTTCATTTTGTACTACTAACTGGCATGTCCGGGGTTATCCGGTACCGGAATAATAATCTTAAATATACTCAAAATTAGTGTTGAATTGAAACATTTTTTTCCGGGGGAGGTGGGTAGTGTTGGGGCCCCCATAGCTTTCGGCAGCGCACGAAAGCAGTGATAACCCAACGGGCTATACACTGCAGAATACAGTGGGACACCCGAAATCACAGTCTAGACAGGTGGAGCCCGGCTAGTATTAAAGAAGCTATCATGGTTTTATGGTAAATAAAATGATATATCTTTTAAAAATCGCCGAGAAAGGTGTAATTTATTTTCAAAATGAAACGAAATTTAAAATGCCAGTAATATTCCACAACCTCTAAAATGTTACAAATTATTCATACTCTCTTAATGTTTAGACATAGTAATTCCTCTATTCTGTAGTGAAAAAGAGACTTCAGAAAATAAATTTTTCCTGTAATAAGACCAACACTGATGAATTATAGATTTCCGTAGCAACGTATGTGTTTAAAAAAACACATTAAGGAGATGGTAGACTCTGAAATGAGCAAAAATCGATCAAAAATACGAATTTATGTGTGTCAGGGTTTGTACATAAGTCATAGAATTTTAAGGGAAATTACCAGTATTTTCTTATAGAAAATTATATAATCGCGCGATTATAAGGCGTGTTTTCTGTAAGAAAATACTGGTATATCCCTGTAAATTCCATGACCCTATACGAACCTTGTGTATGTTAAAATGTTAAAAACATCTATATATTGCCATTGCCATGTACTTGGCAGAAAATGTGTTTTCATACTTCTTAAAGGCAAGTACTAAAAATAACATATTACAATGTATTTCAAATGCTTTTTATTCAAAATATATTTTTCGCTGATTATGCAATTTTAAAATATTCCATACGTTTTAATTTTTGTTCAAATATTCCAATTTATCTAAGGGACGATTTTCATACGTACCACAAAAAATCTGCGCATCTGTTTTGTAATATTTGTTTATAAAGGTCCTAAAATTAGTAATAAAGTCTATTAACACGTGAATTTTAAATGAAAATTCAGTTTCCTACCATATTTTATTTATTTTTCAATAACTGTCTGCCGGATTAAAAAAAAATAAATACACAAATATTTTAACAAAGTTCTGTTAAATTATAAAATGAAAACATGGAGAAAATATTTTGAAAATAGAAAAAGTGGCACATCTTTTTTTTTTTTTTTTTTTTTTTTTTTTTTAATGAAAAAAATTATTAATAGCTTCAATTTTTAAAAAATCAGTAATTTTTTTTATATATATTTATTGCATTCCTGATACAGAACAATTCGTTGAAATTTTTTTTTCGTGCAATAAGATAATGAAAAATATTTTTTTAAGTTCGTCGCTCCCTTAAGAAGTATTAAAAGACGCTTTGTACGATTTCAACGTTCTTCTCATATTATAAAATTAAATGAAAACTAAATACAGAGAATTCTATTGATTTTTTTAAATTTAAGTTAAAGTGGAATGACTTGTATCTATAATAGAAAAGCACATGATAATCAATACATTTTTTTTCATATTCACCTATCAACCATTAATACTTGCAAATGTATATGTATTATAGATGTTTCTTATAATTAATAAATATCAAATAGTTTATTTTTTCAGATGCAATGCTCTTCATTAAACGTCTTCGTTATAAATTTGTTAGAAAATTGTTCTTATATATATATAATAAAACATTATAACATAATAAAATATATAATAAAACATTTGTTAATAATAACCATTGAACCACATAAATAATCGACAATAGATAAACAGATAATTATAATACAATACATATATATATGCAAAAATGTAAGATTCTCAAAATTAAAATAAGTAGGAAAAATACTTAAGATATGTGGAGAAAAATCCAATGTGCAGAACGTGAAAATTACTACAAGAAGCAATTATATATGTATGTATATATTTTGAACTATGAAAAGCTTTGAAGTAGCTATTGTTTTCGACCTCATGATAAATTCATTCACCATCATGAATGCTATACTAAATTATGCATTTCAGTGCATTACCTTGTCATATTCGTTTTATAAATCTTACTTCTGAAATATGCCCATGGGGATATCAAACAGTCCGCTATGGAGGAAAATTTAGCGGCTTTTAGGAAAGTATCACGTGGGTAACAGATGAGCCGTGTTTCTAGATTGTTGTTATACACATGAAAACACTTAAAGCACGTGAGTAGCTTAGAAGATTATACGCATGTTTAAGTCTGCTTTCAGCTGGATAAGAAAGTATTCATAAAGTATTGATTTAAGAAAAGAAGGGAAGAAGGTGGGTGATAGCCATCGATTTCTGGTCCCCCAATAGGGTCAAGTTTTTTCATAATGTTTTGATTGTCTTAATATAATTTGTGATGCATATTTAATGCCTCTCTAATTGATTTTTGTTTGAAGATTGCTCAAGTGTGTTAAACAAGATATCAAAATCTGATTAATTTAGCAAGTTTTAATACATTTCAAACATATCAATATTTATTTAATATAAATATTTTTTAATATTAAGCATCCATTATACGATTGTAAATTTTTTACATGTTAATATACATATAATAAAGCAAAGGATATATAAAACGACAATGGTGTTATGAGTGCTTCATATAAAAAGAAAGACGAAATTTATATAATTAAAATACATAAAATATTACTATATAAATGTATGTTTCTGAGTCTGTGTTACACATTTATACAATTTTCAAATGAAAATCAGTCAGATAAGCAGTAAATATGAATCCTAAATTATAGAAAAACAATCAAAAAATCAAAATTAGTAAATAAACGCATGTTTCTGATTTTGTGTAACCCATATGTGCAATTTTCAAATGAAAATCAATCAGAGAAGCAGTTAATAGGAGTCCTAAATTATAGAAAAACAATCAAAACATCTTAGATTTTTTTTACCTTATTGGAGGTAAAAAATCAATCTTCCTTGTTACGATTTAAATGTTCAAATAGCCATTTTTGCTTTTTAAAAAGCTTTCTGTGGGTTAGATTGTTTTAAATTTGCATATTTATAATTAACCACAAAGAAAATTTTATCATTTTAATTGAGATACAAAAATATTATGGCATTACAAAATAAAATAATATATTATAAACAGAAAGTTTCTGACATAATAAATTCATTATTCAGAATTTTGTTAGAAGAGATGAACCTCTGTTTAATTACTGCATTGCTTCCAATACTCTGTTTGGAAAAAGTTTCAAAATTAAAAATCATGTTATATAGTAGATAAGTATAAATTTTTATTATTAAAATTAAAATTATTATTATTATTAACTCTGGTTAAAAAAAAAGTAACACAATTTTTATATAGATTGCAAATTTTAAATTAGTTATTATTAGGTATTTAAAAAGTAATCGCTACATTATAAATTATTATCATTATTACATATTAATATTACAATATTACTAATTATTATAATTAATATTATATTAATTATTATAATACTAATTATTACTAATTAATATAATTATTATTCATTATTGGCATTGCTCGTAATACATTTTCTCTCAACAAAATACTTTTGAATGTCATATTATCATTCATTCAGCTTTTTATAAATAAAATTCAAAATATTTTTAACACATGACTAAAATGATCCATTTTATTAGAATAGTAACGTTTCTTGTGCATTGAAATAGTTCAAATTTAGAGAACAATAAATATTCATACTTATAATTCTGAAAAAAATGTGGTTCAGTCAATTTACTTCCTTTACTCTGAAACTGAAATACAATGGCGAGTGATAAATGATTTTTCTTATTACAGAGAAATAACCCATTTTCTCCGAAGCCATCTAATATTGGCTAATTTAAATATATAATAAATCTAGAATATTCATCATTTGATGAAATTTTTGCTCTTTTACAGTCTAACATAGTCTTACGTAATTTCAAAATTTTGTATCGAACTTTTATACCGAAATATAATTGGTAGATAATAATCTAATTATATAGTATACAGTACTTTCAAAACACTTAATTAAAATTAAGTCAATGTTAATTCATTATTATTTTGCTATTAGGGTAATAATATAAATGTTTAATTAATCAAGAATATTCATCATCTGATGAAATTTTCGCTTTTTTTTTACAGTCTACCATAGTTTTGCGTAATCCAAAGTTTTGTGTATTTTCAAAATATAAACACTCTTGTACTGAAAATAGTTGGCAGATAATAATGTATTTGTATAGTATACAATACTTTCAAAACACTTAGCTAAAACTAAGTCAATGTTAATTCATTATATTATTTTGAAATTTGAGTAACTTCAAACAATTTAAATATTTAATAAATCTAGAATATTCATTATTTGATGAAATTTTCGCTTTTTTATACAGTCTAACATAGTCTTACGTAATCCCCAGTCTTGCGTATTTTCAAAATATGAACATTTTTGTACCAGAAAATAATTGGTAGATAATATTGTTATTATATAAAATACTGTACTTTCAGAACACTGAGCTAAAACTAAGTCAATGTTAATTAATTATTATTTTAAAATTAGGGTAACTTGAAATAATGTAAATGTTTAATTAATGTTGAATATTCATGATCTAATAAAGTTTTCGCTTTTTTTACTGTCTAACATAATCTTGCGTAATTCAAAGTCTTGCGTATTTTCCAAATATGAACATTCTTTCACTGAAAATAATTGGCAGATAAAAATGTAATTATATAATATACAATACTCTCAAAACACTTAGCTAAAACTAAATCAATGTTAATTCTTTATAATTTTGCTATTAGAGTAACTTGAAAGAATTTAAATATTTAATTTATCAAGAATATTTATCATCTGATCAAATGTCTCTATTTTACAATCTACACTAATAAAAAATAATTAGAAAAAAAAAATAGAACGGTAGCAGTAATGTTCAAAAATAATGAAGCTCATATACACAGATATTTTTTCCTTTTGTATGTTAATAGTGCTCCAGTTTTACAAAAATCCACTTGAAGTGAATTGGATTAATTATTATCTGCGATACAAAGATAATTTGAAAAGAGAAAAAAGTTCATTTGTTAACGAATCCATATTGAATAACATTTTTCTTCTGCAAATTATTGAAAATTTTGTAGGTGGCTGGATGATGATAAAATACTTTTAAAATCTTAATTGAGAAAATTAGAAGTTTCATTTTTGTCGGATATTATCTGAAAACATTTTTATCTAATTCCAATTGGAATTAAAATTGTTTGTGTTATTTATCTGTTACTAAAACGTTAAAATTAAATTTTCTTAAAATCATATTCCTGTAATTAGCAGATATAAAGGAAAATAAAGACAAAACATTCGTCTTGCATAAATTTTGGCAAACTTGCCATTAACATACATTTGTAAGGTAAGTTAATGCGGATGTTTTTTATGAATGATCCGTTGTAATTCCTAAACTAACTTAAACTTGAAAGATGCTCTATCCTATTGGTTCTCAATTTTTTTAGTGTCAGATGTATGTAAAGAATACATTATATATATATATATATATATATATATATATATATATATATATATATATATATATATATATATATATATATGTATATACGGAATTTTGCACGAGAAAATAATTGGTAGATAATAACGTCATTATATAAAATACAGTACTTTCCGAACACTTAGCTAAAACTAAGTCAATGTTAATTCATTATTATTTTGAAATTAAGGTAACTTGAAATAATGTAAATGTTTAATTAATGTAGAATATTCATCATCTAATGTACAGAAAATAAACTTAGTCAAGTTATAATAAATAAACATAGGCAACAGAAAATAAACACCCTTTAATGAAGATTAACAGTATATGCAAATATAGTTCAGGCGCAGGAGACTAGAAATTCTATTTATGATCGGTTGTTGATGAGTATCAGTGTCTTTGATTCAGCGTGCTACCAGCCCTGGTGTTGATGTCGCTTGATTGCTGTTAAGGCAGTTGAGTTACCTTTGGTAAGATTTTGTATCTTTCGTATCATCGTATCTGATATAGAATAACAAATATTTTTGGAATTGATGGGGCTCCAGTTATAGGGGACAGTTGTATACAATAAGACAGATGAAAAAAACCCCCATTAATTAAGAGCTAGATATTATCGACTAAATTTTAGCAATTACATATATAAGTCTGCTTATTAAGAGCATCTTGCATGCCGAATTTACTAATACACATGTTGAAAAATAAAGCAGGGAAATAATCCTTTAAAAATAATGTTAGCATCCATCTCACTGTGTACCACACCTAATACACTGTGAGACAGAGCTGATTTTTTATGTATTTCACAGACACATTCAGCAGTCTGGTATGTGACATGGGTATGCTTGGATTTCTGGATGTCCATGCTTTAACAGACGCGTTGTAGAACGCTTTAAATAGTCAAATACTAATAAATGGAGGAGTTTGTGCTTGTGACTGCTATGTGATGGAAAGGTGAGAACACTGCCAACTATCTGTGAGTGACTTTGTTTAAAATATATAAAAATATATTAAAGTAACGTACAACACTTTTTATTAATCGTGGAATAAACATAATTGTAATATTACATACTGAGATACTGTTTCAGTGTGTACCACTGTTTCGTATATCACTGTTTATCACGTCAACTTGTGGAAAAAGAATGTTTACGCGCCCCTTTCTTCGATTTTGTTCGAATCAAATTCTTGATATTAAGTAGAGATTAAATTATTAGGATTATGCAGCATATGTGTATGATATCGGAATTGAAATACGACATACAATTAGATTGGATACATATGATCTGCAACAGAGTTAAGTGAGTAACTTTCAAGTTTGAGAAATTACTTTATTTTCGTAACTTACAAACGGAAATTCGGGAAAAGAAAAAATAGCATGGAGTTAAATATGGACTATATGGAGGATGGGGGAAATATACTCAACAACAACATTGACAATATGAGGTCTGTGAAGTTTTTCTGAGAGCAACGTGTGAGTGGAACCCAATGAAATGTTCATTATTTCCGATAGGCATCTTAATGTGATCCTACGATCTTCTATCCCTATCACAGCCGCGGTATTGATGTTTTCTTCCGTTAGAGAAGTCACTGGAGCGCCGGGTCCACATTCCTTTGAAATCGATTGCCTCCTCTCTTTAAACATGTCATACCATCTTCTAGCTGTGCTAAAAGTTAGGAAAGACTTCGCCATAAGCTTCCTGTAGTATCATATACGCTTCATCTGACGATTTTTTAAGGCGAAAACAAAATTTCAACGAAGCGTATTGCTTGTCGCATGTAACAGCCATGTATTCTGTAGGCGGAAGTGACACTACGCGTACTTGGCTGGCTAGCAAAGTCGCAGCAGTGACGTTATGACCTTGAAACTTGCGCCATCTATTCTTCACTAATCCTGCTACATATACAATATTCATTTTATTTTTCTGGATGTTTTAATTGCCTTTAAAAAAATTATGATAATTCTTTATTGAACAGTCCTCGTAGGTAATATTAAAAAAGCTAATAAATGCTGACTAATAAGTATAAAAGGTAAAATAACATACAAGGTAAACAAATATGAAATATAAAATATGACATTCAATCCAAAGTAAAGTATTTATCTGAATTTATCCACCACTTAGATAAAGTCACATTAGAATGTTAATGATGATAAAGATAAAAATAAAATGTGATATAAAATCAAATGTCTGACATAAAAACATGTGAAAATTAGATATGATGATAAAAACCAATATACTTTTAAAATATAAAGAGCGCATTGCGATGTATTTCTACTACAAAGTTTCTCAAATGTGGTGATGGAGATTTAAAGTAATGTCTATATCGATGGTGTAATGTACAGCAGACAGTTAAAATTTGGAGAATCGATAAGAGAAAGAACTAACAATGAGGTCATGTAGGTGCATGCTTCCTCAAGAGCAGATGTCTATGTGTTATCCTGGTGTGACCAGTTCGGAGGCGGGTGAGAATTACGACCCCTTATCGCGGCCAGACCGATATTGGATACGCCGATAGCTCAGTTAATAATAATTATCACTACGAAGAAAAAACACACAATCTCAAAATAAAATAAACTCACTTGCGGACTGTAACTCATTTAATTTATCACAACACTAAATAAAAATGGTCGAGAGCTGAGATTTACACAACTCCTCAGATCGGCATCTCAAACCCAACTCACAATTACAAGTTTTTTTCTTTTTTTTTTAAAAACATTTTACATAGACGGCGCTTGTAGCGGCAACATACCGCCGAGCCTTGAATGTTGCTAACATTCAATAATATAAATGCAATATAATTCAAACACAATCTCTAAATGAAAAATACAATCTCAAAAAACACAATTTCTTCTCAAAAATACTGCACTAAATAAAATACTAAATTTACAAATATAAACACAAGAATGTAATACACTGCAGGAAAATATATAGTTTAATAAAACAAATGTATGAATTTAAGTAGTTAATAAACCATCATTCACATATGGCAAAACAATTTTTGTGACTGTCCTTTTATATGTGCCATTTTTATCTTTCAAGGTGACAACTCTTATGATATTGTCTTGGCCTGGATGAATTTTAATAATTCGGGCCAAATGCCATTTTAAAGGGCAATAATTATCAGAATTTTTTACTAATACTAAATCTCCCTCTTTTATCTTAACCCTTCCCTTGTACCATTTAGGTCTATTTAAGAGCTTGTTCAAATATTCTGATGACCATTTTTTCCAAATATGTTGTGTTAATTTTTGAACTAATTGCCATCTGCTCAACCTATTCATAGGAATTTCTGTATAATTTGGTTCTGGTAAGGCCATTAAAGAGGGACCAATAAGGAAGTGAGCAGGTGTCAAAGCTTCAACATCATTTGGATCATTTGAAAGGGGGCAGAGTGGCCGAGAATTAAGAACTGCCTCAATTTGAGTAATAAGAGTCAAGAGTTCCTCATAACTTAAAATAGTTTTACCTACAACACGTTTTAAATGGTATTTAAGGGATTTGATATTAGCCTCCCACAAACCTCCAAAGTGAGGAGCTGAAGGGGGATTAAAATGCCAGTTAATACCTTCATTAGCTAAATAATTTTCTATTTCCTCCTCACTTTTATCTTTAAATAAAGATCTGAGAATTGCTCTTAATTCTTTATTGCCACCAACGAAATTTCGACCATTATCACTATATATATCAGAAGGTTTGCCCCGCCTTGCTATAAAGCGTTTAAGTGCTGCTAAGAATGCTTCACTTGTTAGATCATTTACTATTTCAAAATGCAAGGCTTTTGTAGTAAAACACACAAATACACAAATAAATACTTTTTTTACCTGTGTACTTCTACCCACGAAGTTTTTCACTTCAAAGGGACCACAGTAGTCCAATCCAGTACGCATAAATGCTCGGGCCATTGTTACTCTAGAAGATGGCAAATCAGCCATTTGTTGCTCTGAATTCTTAGAATTTACCTTTTTGCAAGTCATACTATTGAAAAGGATTTTACGAACTACATTTCTAGCAGATAAGATCCAAAATTTGTTTCGGATGAGAGAAAGAGTTGTCTCAGCACCTGCATGGAAATACAAATTATGAAAATATTTAATAACACAAAAAGTAAAATTATGTTTTGAAGGAATAATCATTGGATATTTTTGATGATCAGTGAAGTTGCTGTTTCTCAGTCTACCACCAACTCGGATTACACCGTTATCATCTAAAAACGGGCACAAGTTTTTCAGTTTACTACTGTTAGGGATTGCATTACCCTTTTCCAAATACTGCATTTCCTTCACGAATGAAGTCTTCTGGATGTTTTTTACTATACAGAATAAAGACTGAGAGAGTTCACTGCTGGTTAAAGTTCCACCTTTGGGATACAAAGGATTTCTACAGTTATGGATGAATCTATTACACCATGGTACTACTCTTTGCAGCTTTATGAATGAAGAACTGTTATTAATGATGTCTAAAGGCTGAACAATGTTAACTAAGGTACATACTTGAGTTACTGATGGTGCTTTCAATTCACGGATAAACAACTCACTGGTTTCAACAGAAATAATATCAGGAGACTCCACCATCTCAGGCTGTTGTAGGAATGATGGACCGAACTACCATAAATCATATTGCTGGATCTTGATGGGATCTAGGCCTCTAGAAATGAGATCTGCAGGATTTTGCTTGGAAGGTACATAATTCTTCTGATCAATCGAAGTTAAACCTTGTATAATCGATACTCTATTTGCGACAAATGTCTTTAGATCATTCGACTCCTTTTTTAACCATGCAAGTACAATAGTACTATCTGTCCAAAAACAAGTTTTAGAAACTTCTTGCTTTAGAGCACTTAACACTTTTTGCATCAACTTAGATAATAGGAGTGCGGCAGAAAGTTCTAGGCGAGGGATAGTAATATGCTTTAGAGGAGCCACTCTAGATTTACTAGTGAGCAGTTTGACAGCAGAATCACCATAAGAATTAATAGATTTTACATAAACGACCGCACCATAAGCAAGTTCAGAAGCATCTGAAAAACCATGCAATTCCACACAATTAGATTGTTCTACAAATACAAATCTTGGGATATTGATCATATTTACAGTTTTTAAGGAAGTAAGAAAATTAGTCCATTCGATATTTTCTTTCACGGGAAAATAATCGCACCAATCTATTTTCAGCAACCATAATTTTTGGAGGAAAACCTTGGCCTTTGTAATTATTGGACCTATCAAACCCAACGGGTCAAATATTCTAGCAATTTGCGATAATACTGAGCGTTTGGTATACCTTTCACTTTGCTCTATAATTAAATTAAATCCAAAACAATCTGGTTGCGGCTTCCACAATATTCCTAATGTTTTTGTCTCATTGGAAAATGAATATTCAGATATTGCATTATTACACAAAAAATAAGAATTATTTACTGACCATTTGTGAAGATCCATGCTTCCCTTCTTTAACAAAAATATCAGTTGTTGTTGGATCTCTTTAGCTGTGTCTAGATCATCAGCACCTGTCAAAATATCATCCATATATACGTCTTGAAATAATACATTTGCAGCTAAAGGAAATTCCTTTCCTTCATCTCTAGCTAGCTGGGTAAGGGTTTTTGTTGCTAAAAAAGGGGCACTCGTTGTGCCATAAGTCACCGTACATAATCTATACACCTTAACTGGTTCATGCACCTCAGATTTAAACAAAATTCTCAATAAATCTCTTTGACTCGGATGTATCAATATCATACGGTACATTTTTTTAATATCTGCTACAAAAACAAATTTGTGCTTTCGAAATCGCAACATTATACTAAATAATTCATCTTGGATTGTTCCTCCGTTATATTGCAAACTATTTAAATATTTTCCGGTAGAAGTTAAGGAGCTAGCGTTAAAGACAACTCTTAATGGTGTGCTACTTGATTCAGCCCGGAACACGCAATGATGGGGTATGTAATAAGTGATATCTGGTTCTTCAGATTCTATCACCTCTTCCATATGACCCATACTTAAATATTCTTGCATAAAGACTTTATAAAGATCATTAAATTTAGGTTCTTTAACTAAGCGATTCCATAATGAATTTAAAACTTTCATAGCCTTTTTCTTTGATTCTCCAAGACAAGATGGGTCTTCCTTAAATGGCATTTTTACTATGTATTGCCCTGTTGCAGTTCTGGAATAATTTTTCAGAAAATGTTCTTCACAAATTTCTGATCCCTTATTTCTAGAAACTTCAGACTCTCTCTCAATGTTTTCTATTTCCCAAAAATCTCGAATTACCCTTTCTAACTCCAAATTATCTGTTATCAACCCACAATGTATATTACTTTCACCCTTAGCCGGAGGGCTTCCGCTAACAATATAACCGAAAACACTGTTTTGTAACACTATTCTAGTGTTTAATGGTTGGGGGTAAATTTGACCTGGCCTTAAAAATTCATAGAAATTTTCTGCACCCAAAATCAAATCAATAGAGCCTGGCACATTAAACTTTTCATCAGCTAATTTGATGTTATTTAACGATGAAATACAAATGTCAAGCGGTCTAGAAGGCGCAAATTCCGTAATTTTCGGACCGACTAAAAAATCTAATTTCAAATAAAAATCTTTATCTCTATTCGAAATAATTGTGTTAACTCTAGATCTAACATTAAGGGACAAATTATTTATTCCTGAAATAGAAATATTAGTCTTTTCTCTTTTCAACTTTAGTTTATCTACTAACCTTTTACTCATAAAATTAGAGTTTGCACCGACATCTAATAAACGACGTGCTTCATGAAAATTATCATATTCATCTTTTATTAAACAAGCAAATGTGCTAAGTAACACAGCTTTTAACTCGTTAGACAAATTACATATCGTTGAAAATAAATTGCTTTGGTTATTAGCTTGGAAAGGCTGGAATACTGGAGCCGAAGCATCCAAATTAGATTTATTACTGGCTTCGTTTTTAGAACTCATTTCCTGTGAAATTATCTCTGGATTTTCACCTTTATTTATTTTTTGTTCACGTGGGAAATGCAACGTCACATGATGCCTTCTCTTGCAAATAATACAAGAGAATTTAGATTTACAATCAATCACTTTATGATTCATAAGACAATTAAAACAAAGATTTTTGGATTTTACAAGCTCAACTCTATTACCCACTGACATGTTTTTATAAACAGGACATTTATGCAAAGGATGATTTTCACTATATGACAAAATACATTTAGAATTTTTTACGTCAGTTAGAAAAACTTTAGAAACATTTCGATAATAAGTATTTTTATTACTCGTTCTAGAATTGTCAACCACGGGTTTTCCCTTAGACGTATAATATAAATCAATTTCCCGAGATAATTCAATGGGAGAAAACCACGATTCTGCTTGTCTAACATTTATAAAATACATGACATCTTTATCAAGCGTTTGACAAATCTTATCAGAAACTATTAACTGTTTTAAAGTTTCGAAATCTGTCACATTCCTCAATTTTAAATAATAATCCCAACTTGTTGTTAATCGGGATTCAAATTGTACATATGTTTTATTAGGATGACGTTGTGCTTTCCTAAAATGTTCTAAACAAGTCTGGGGGGGATGGCTCAAATTCTCTAAGTACTATAGCCTTTACTTTTGAATAATCTTCTAATTACCCAACTTTAATGTATGTAATTACGTTTGTTGCCCTTTCTCCTAACAGATTTAGTAGAATTTCCGATTTATATTTTTCTGGGACATTTTTAGAAATAAAGGCTCTTTCTAACGATGAAAAAAAATAACTCCAACCTTCTGGTTTAGATGGAATTTTAATCGTTAACGTTCTTACACTTTTAATCAGAGAGTCTAAAGATTCTATACTATCTTTTTTTTCGAGATCACTTAAATTATCATTTTTGGTTTCTGCACGGGCCTTAGCCAACTCAATTTCTAACTTTGCATGTTCAATTTTTAATTTCTCAAGATCTAGTAAATTTGATTCCTCATTTTTTCTTTCCTCAATAAAACTGTTTGCTATGTCTTCAACCAGTTTATTATCTGCTTTATACTTCGAACTTTCCTTTATTAAATTTATTAAATCATAAATAGTTAATTTCGAATCTGATATATCTATGTCTAATTCAGCAGCAATTCGCTGATAATCTTCTTTTTTTGCACCTTTAAACATTGTATTATAAATACAATTCACAATAAAATAAATAAAACTGACGTACCTTTATCTATTAATAAATCTCCAAATCGAATAATTCCACATTGAAAATATGTAATCCATTTTCTCTATTCTCAAATTAGTTCAATAATAAAGAATATCAGTTCTTTTCTGCGTAAAAATATTCACAGTTTATTCTTTCGTATTACGAAATTCTCCAGGTTAATCGAAATTATTTTTCTTCTGGAATCAAGAAAAACTTCATCAGAATTCTCAATCACAATATTTTGTACTTCAGTATAAACAATACGATGATTTAATTTTAGTCTTACTCATTCTAATTACTTGATAGAATTCCAAACACCATTTTATCTTCAGCAGACGATTCCCGAAAAAACATAAACATCGAATAATTCCTTTAGTTCTTTATCCGGCTCGACGGACCAATACTATGGATACGCCGATAGCTCAGTTAATAATAATTATCACTACGAAGAAAAAACACACAATCTCAAAATAAAATAAACTCACTTGCGGACTGTAACTCATTTAATTTATCACAACACTAAATAAAAATGGTCGAGAGCCGAGATTTACACAACTCCTCAGATCGGCATCTCAAACCCAACTCACAATTACAAGTTTTTTTCTTTTTTTAAAAAAACATTTTACATAGACGGCGCTTCTAGCGGCAACATATATAATGGGGTTTACGTTGAGCAGTTTATTATTTACTTCTATATTCTAACCATTTTGCCAATTATTCATGATTTTATTTACAATTTTTTGTAACATAAAAGGGAATATTATAATTTAGTGGGTTCATAACCTATTTTGCAAGCTCGTCTGCTTTCTCATTGCCAAGGATACCCATATTTCTCGGCTCCCAGCAGAAGCGAATGTCAAACAGTTGATTTATCATTTCTTTACAGTGTTTGAAAATGACAAGTATTTAAGAATGATTACTCTTAAAATAGAACAGAGTATCTAATGCGCTTCTGGAATCCGTGTATATAATAACAGATCTATGTGTGTGATTCGATAATATTACTTATAACATTGCAACCCACATTGTCATCTGCTTTCGAACCATATGTGTAAACATCTATGTAAATGCTGTACATATAGCGGTAAATAACAATAAAAAATAGTTATTGAAGTACAGAAAGGGGAAGTCTTGGTCTTATCAAATTCTTTCAATGGTTCACAAGTTATATTCGTAATATCTTATGATGGAAAAAGGTGTGGGTAAGTTGAGAACATACTTGCATATTTATAAGCTGAGAACAAAGAAGGAGATTAGGCTAAAATGGAGGATGTCTGAGGGACAATTCTGATAGAGAATCTCATAATCGTGATTGAGAAGGTAATGATGAAGCGGATGATTAGTATGTAAGAGTAGTCTGAAACAATCAAGAGAGAGTTTCTCACGAGTCAGATATAAAGATGGTTAACTGCATTCAACATATAAACTTTGAATTGGGGAGGTACGAAATGAACACCAACAAATTTACAAAGATGTACGATGTCAAGCTTTTTAAGAACAGAAAAGCGAGAAGTATTCGCGATTCCAAGAAATATTCGCGAGGACATTCGTCAAATTGAGTTTTTCTCAGAAGAGTTTCGTAGATAAAAAATGTGTGGAAGAAAGTTAATTTATCAAAATGTACGCCCAGAAAACGGACAGAGTCAACTACAGAAATCTCTGATGTCTCAATAAAAATATATGGATCTGAATAAAGACATCGTAGTTTCCATAAGTGCTCCTTATGACTACAAAAGCCTAAATAGAAAATATTGTCATATCTACATGAGTAAATAGGTAATTAATATTAATTCATTCGATCTAGTATGTGTCAAGTCTCGCTGTACTAAAGTACAGCAAGTCTTTCCTACTTCACTTTTGTTGTTATCTTTTTATCGCGGAATTCGTCGCCCTATGCCTAAAAAAGTCTAAATATAAAATGTGGCTTCATTTTATTCATTAGTTTTAGCTACAAATGCCTCTAAACAGAGAAAGTTTATTTATGACCCAATCCTCCTGCATTTGTGATTATCCAATACCCATGGCTTTAAGCCATGTAACAACATCGTTCAAAAACAACAAATTTCGCACACATAACACATTAAACGCATTCACACGCACTCACACTTTTTTTTTTATTTAAACGCTTGGCATGTATATTGCTATTTTGCATTGGAATCTACGCAAAGATTATATGCATTTTACAAATTGCGCTACTTGTGAATGACTTGTGAATAACACTTTGTGAATTTAGTGTTTTATAATGATAGCATTTTCAATGATGCATCATCATTTCATTTGATAAATATACGCTCTGCATCATTTTTCAACAAATACTAATCCTTTTCTACTATTCATCTTTTATCTTAATTATTTTTACAGCAGTCTTATTCTGGATGAATAATTGAAGTTTTATAGTACTCCGATGACAGTTAACCGAAATGAGTAATTATAAAGAGCACTCAAGAAGAGTAGGAGAATTCAATGAATAAAGTAAAAATACGACGAATGAAAAATATTCGAAAGTTTACGACAAGTTCAACTTTTACCCAAAAGTTTTTCACGATAACACAAGTGTTTTATTTCTATTAAAGGCATTTTTGCCAATCAAACGTGATTTATTTATATATGTGCTACTTTGGTGAGTAAGCAATACATCGTACATTCTTTATTTAAAATATTTAATTCAATATATATTTATGGTGACTACCCATGTTTTAAAAGTCTACTTTTGAATGTCCGGAGTCAATTTTCTTTACCGAATAATTTGGTCATTAAGGTCAGAATTGAAGAGCTTAGTTGAAGAAAATGTTATGTTACAAAACTTAAATATCGAGAAAATTAAAGTGAAAGATGTTGAAAATTTTAGTGATTTATTTCTTGCATACGTTTCAAATGTTAACAGATAGTACTGAATTCTCTTGACAAAACTTATTAACATTTAATATTTAAACATTTAAAGTTAAATATCTATATTACAAGGCAAAAACATGTCCGTGAGTAACACTGACGTTATATCGACGGTGGAAAAGACCTGACCAATCTATTTTGCATTTTTTGCAAGTTTATGGCACAATTTTAATTTTTAAAACGTCGAATAGGGTTAAAAATGTACTTTCAGATGCAAATTGTCTGAAAATTGTATCTCAATTTACTCATTTTGTATGGTTTTTAAAATCATTTCAAGCATGTATCTTTTTAAAAGCTATATCGCTTGCAGCCCGATTACTGAAAATTTATTTGTTTGCACATTAAAACAATGTAACAACTAGTTCAGCATTTGTTTCCGGTTAATCTATATATCATATATATTATAAAGTAAGAACTCATAAAAATGTATGTCCGGAGTAATTCCAAAAACTACCCGATTGATATTTTTTTTTTTTTTTTTTGCGGTTTGCACCTTCGGATAGGGAAAATTCCCGCGGTCATTATGATGTATAATATACCGAGATAACCATGATTTTTCATAACAAAATTTGGTATTTTATCTTTATTTTGGACGAAAAGGTTGCCTTTGGTATATGTTTTTCATCTTGGCGACGATGTGTTATGCTAGCATTTGGTTAACTGTCATGTCGTTGGGAAACGGCTGTATCTGTTAGAGATTTTAAAAAAATACAAACATCTCGAAAAATAAAATAAAATAAACCATTACTGATTTTATTTAAACTGCAAAGAAAAAAGTTTTAATGAGAAATAATAATATAAAACGAAGGTATTTAATTTAAATATATGAAAGGAATTTTTGTATGGCTTAAAAGAAGTATTCAATGTCAAAGGCTTCCATTGAAACAATATTTGGCAATTTATCCTTTTGTTGCCGATATTTGATACCTGGAAAAGAAAAAAATATTATATTTAGCGCATTTTGCTTTATGAGATATATGAAAGTCGTGGCAGACGCAGCAAACGATTAAAATATATATATATATATATATATATATATATATACAACATATATATATATATATATATACATATATATATACATATATATATATATATATACATATATATGTATCGTAAATTTTATCTCTTATTTAAGGACGATTTGTGCATTTCCTGTTGCACTTTTATGTATGACGTCGACAGTGTTTTTACTTGATAGAATAATAAAAAAAATTCAAATGTAATCTGGAATTTTGTATTTGTATCTGTAACTTTTATTTTTTTATTTACTTTACATATGAATGTATTTAGAGGTATCTTTAAAACATCATGGCACCCGTGCAAAGCTGGAGCGGGTTGCTAGTATATATATATATAAATAGATGTGTGAGTTTTCAGCCACAACTTCCCAGCGCAGACCACTAGTGTTTGTGTGGTAGTAGCCTCATATCTCCCATCGTGCACTATAGTGGTTGCATGTTGGTAGCTGTGAGGGTGTGGGAGATAGAATGGTTGAACGTGGTCGAAATAGGGCATTTTCATATTTCGACCAAAGTGTTTTAAAAAATGTTTGGAATCTTCTTCAACGAGAATTGGTTCATTCAACTTAACATGAACATAATTAAGATATAGATAATTAAGTAAGATGATTTCACGACCCCTAGCGGTGGAAATTGAAAATAAACGATCTTGCAGCGCGTGTGTAGCACGCCTGCTATACAATGTCGTAGGCAGCAGGAACGAATGCCGGAGTATCGTTCAGAAAGAGGTTTTTTAGAACAAAACTAGCTAACCCGCCCGGCGTTGCACAGGCCAAAAATATTAATAATCTGTTCTATACGAAACTTAAACCAAACCCCGTCGTAATCGGGTCCATAGAACCAGATATACTCCTATAGTTCCACTTTCCACCGCCAGGGGGCGCAGTCTGTTCTGGAAGAGGCCTTTTCAGAACACTTGACCCAACAAAATTTCCTAGTAGAATTGAAATTTAACTACGGGTAAACATTGCCAAAATAGCGGAAATTGCGAAAGTGGGTTACGTAATCGATCGGTTTCTAAAGGGTTAATGTAGATATTTTTTAAAAACCAACCGTGCATTTTGAAGAAAATGAACGTGTCTATGATCTGGAGTCTACTGTTTGTCCGTACTTGCATTTCCCGAGTCGATGCCGATTTTTAAATCTGGACCAAAAAAAAGGGAAATTCGCGTGAGTGAGTTTTGGAAAGGATTATTTTTCGGAGGGTTAAAATTAATTTTTTTCAAAACGGATACCAGATTTTAAAAAACAAAGGGATATAGATTAGGCACGGTATTTTTAGTTTTTCGTATCTTGTTTATAAACGCCAATTCGGATTTTTAAAGATAGGAGAAATAGTTAAAAAAGCGAAAGTGACTTACGGTTAAAAAAGTTTTCGAAAGGGTTAACGTGATTTATTTTTTAAACTAAAGATTTCTGCCTAAACCCGATAGAACGTAGATGTCTTTAGGTGCGTTTGCTTTTTGTTTGGTTATTTTAGAAAGCCGATGCCAGATTTAATATATAGCAGAAAATCGGAATTCGCAAAAGAGAGTCCTGCGCATGAATTTTTTTTGAAGGGTTAATATTCATATTTTTCAAAAACAAATACAGATGTCGAAAAAAGAATAAATGTAGATATTGTCTGGTATTTTTAGTTTTCCGTACCTGTCTCTGAATTGCGGATGCGAATTTTTAAAAATTGCCAAAATCGCAAAAATCGCAAAACAGCATACAGAAAATATACTTTTTCGAAGCGTTAATTTTTGCATTTTTTAAAACCAAAGGTGGCTTTAAAATGGACAAAGACAGTTCTTTAATTTGGTGACCTTCGTTTTTCCGTATCTTTTGTATTCCGGTAGATGCAAGGCTCGGAAAACGGGAGAAAATAAAAAACATGATTTCGATGCTTTTTGATTATTTTTTTTAAGGGTTAAATGTAAAATTTTTTCAAACCAACCAGATCCTTTGAGACGTAAAAGTATGTTCTTTTAGAATATGTAGACGGTTTTTCCGTATTTTTAGCCGTTTGTCCATAGCGAATTTAGAAATACTTTTAAAAAAAACGGAATGTATTTTGCTTTCTTTCTTCTGTTCCGGAAGATACGGAAATTGGTTTCTGCACATGCGCCAGCATGCTTCAGAATAATGACTTTTTTATTTGTGATCTTTGATCAGTTTTTAATTGATAACTACTTTAATTTTCAAAATATTATAATTCTCAGGTAATGGTGCACCAGGAGAGGGTTTGGACTACCTAAATCTAAATTTGCAGCCTTCTAAGTGGGCTAGATTTTCCTCGCCATCGCCAACAGACACACACACAGATACACACACAGAGCGAAACTTTCTTTTATTAGTATAGATGACTTATTTTTATCAAAACCGCAATAGAAAGTTACTGATTTCTGAGAAACGCCGAACGGATCAGCTATAGTATTACATAATGAAATTAAAACTTCATCAATAAATAAATAAATAAATAAAATAAAATAAAACACAAATTTCATAGATATATGGAATTACGCGCCTAAACGGTGAAATAATGCGAGCAAAGCAGGCTGCTGTAAATAGTGAAATCTCTGTAGATTTTTTTGGCTATTAATCCTTGGTATGTGGCTAATGCGAAAATATCACTTTAAAAAAAAATCAAAACTTTATTTGATCAATTGCTATTTTTCATATAAAAATGCCTTTTTGTTGTTGTCAGTAAGAAAATAAAAAGTATATTAAATGTAAAGAAAAATCTATTATACTTTGCAGTTAAAAATGGTTTTCACCTTGTGTTCTTTACACCGGGCAGTATGTTCTGTAAACCAGCAAACCCGAATTGGATTTCCTAATATTAAATATTAAAAAAATTTCTCATATCTTTAACTCTAATTACAATCTCATTATTTTAGCTTTATGATATGATAGATTACTTCATACCATCTTCATCCGTATACTGAAACAATTTTAGAAGGAAATGTGAACTGAAAAAAAAAATTGTTGATTTTACGGTTTAATACTGGCAGCTCGAATGCCAGTATTATACCGTAAAATCAGCAATTCTTTTTTTTTTTTTTTTTTTTTTTTTTTTTTTTGCAGTGTAACATAGCACCATCTTCCACAAAGCTCTTCAATTATTAACCTGATAAATATTAGATTCCGTTATTCAAAGAATTTATGTATTCACAATAACTTTGCATTTTAAGTACAATTGCTTCAAAACTTTGTTTTTTATTTCTTTTAATGGCTAAAAGCTGTAAAATAAAAACTTTATAAACATTAAAGAAAGTTTTTTTTTTTACACCTTTTACCAATTAAAAGAAGTATATTATTACAAGGTGTTTATAATTTGTAACATCCATTGTTTTTTTTGAGGGAAAAAAACCAAGTTTATCATGATAACTCAAGTAACAATCAAGATAGTTTAATGAAACTTTCGGAGAATATTTAGATGTTATTGAAATGAAATGTATTAAAAGGTTGGATTTAGATCAATAGTTTTCTATTTATAATGTTGAATTTTTCTCTTTTATTTAAAAAACGTCAAATATTACTGGGAAATAACTTATCAGAGTATTAAATTACCTTTATTTGTTTCATTTAAAAAATTTTCTGATGTATGAATTCATTGAAATATACTATATTTCGTATTTTGTGTGTAAAGGAAACTGAAATAGTCACCTTTTAATAGTGTAAGGATTGTTAGCCCTTTTTGCCAAAATCATTCAATATTTCAAAATCTTTCATTTCAATAACTAATTTTTTATGCAATTTTACGTTTTCATGTAATACTTTTTGTCTAAAATTCTTAAAAAGAAATAAAAACAAATATTCTTTTCCAAAAAAAGTAGTCTTGGACGTAGTCAGACATATTAATTAATAAAGATTTGTTAGAAATTTATTGTTTTATTTGTAAATAGCATATACAATGAATATCTCGTAAAACCTGCATAAACATTTCAGAGAGAGAATCCGCAATCGAGATACTTAAAAAGAGGCCCAAGGATTATGCATCTGTGAACCAAAGTTTTTTAGTAAAATGGGAAAGATAAAGTATCACATAATCACATAATAAGATCACTAATTATAATTAAAATATAGATAAAATGCTTAAGTGATAAAAAGAAACACAAAAGGCTTTTAACCTTTTAATGACTACAGATTTTTTACCTTTTAATCGACATATGTTTCAGCACTCATGTGCGCCATTTTCAAGATATATAACGATAAACAAAAATATTTTCGCAAATTTTTTTAAAAATAAACTTGAAAACATAAATCACGAGATCATATATCTAGAAAAGCAGGTGCTTGAAATAGTCCTCGAAATAGCCTTCTATAGTGAAATAGCTTGAAAAGTACCTTGTGCCAAATTAATAGATGGGAAATAAAGCCTTAAATTGTTAAACAAGATTAAAAGAGTATATAGCAGATATCAAATATGACGGAAGTACTACAGCACTGGCAAGACTACATAGAACCGAGACTTTAAAAAAATATTTTAAAAATAGTAAAATAATTTGTCAATCAAGGCTTTATTTCCTATCTGTTATCCGTGAATCAATGGAAATATATATGCGTAATGTGAACATTTGCAATGAATCCACCTCATTTGAATTACCTAAAATTTGGCACGAGGTACTTTTCAGTTTCAAAAAAGCAATAAGGAAATATTAATTTTCTCATTCACAGTTGACTATTTCAATCACCTGCTTTTTTACATATATGATCTCGTGATTTATGTTTTCAAGTTTATTTTAAAACAAAATTCTGAGAATATTTTTGTTTATCGTTATATATCTTGAAAATGGCACCGTATGAGCGCTGAAACATATGTAGATCATTAAAATGTTTTTATAAGCCTTTTGTGTTTCTTTTTATCACTTAAGCATTTTATCTATATTTTAAAGTATCACCGTCATATTTGATGCATAGAAAATATGCTTTACTGTAAATATAAACATCTGTACATGCATATTACATTATATTTATATGATTGATTTCTCAAATTAACATCTGTCCTTTATGGAAAGTCCTTTTGTGAACCTTGGAATGGCTAAGAAATAATATTTAAAAGAAAAGTATCTACTCAACCGAAGGCAGGAGGAATTACAACTGTACATTTTACGAATGATGTTCAATATACGAAATGAACCACATAAAATATAGCTAACATTAATGAATGCATGTATACATATTTGTGCACCTATTGCCATTTACTATGAAGATTCTCATGTTTAGAATGCGATGAATATTTTTTATGCAACGATTATTATGAAGTTTACTCAACGATTATAATGAATATCTTCCATTTTTCTTGTGTTTGCCTAGTTAGTGGAAATTTCAGATTGGCAAGCTTTAGTAAATTGTTTCTATGGTGTGATACATGTTCAAAATGAACATGATTATATTTTTTCTTTTGCTATTTCATGTTTTTCTTTCTTTTTTTTAAGCTTACATATGACAATAACTTTTACTAAAACTGCCATTTCAAATTCTGATCATTGTTTGAGTTTCGCCTCCTGGCTGATTATTAGAAAAAAAAATATATATATACTATTATTTCCTGTAATAAATTATTATATACAAAATACATAGTATCCGTAAAAAGATACATGAATTTTAAAATTTAGTACTTCATTAACTATAATAACTATAAAGATAAGTGACACTTTTATAAGATAGCTCACACATTTTTTTATACAATAATTTTTAAAATGGCTGAATTCTTCGTCAATAGATGGCATTGTGTTGTTACAATCTATAACTAGTCGGATGTGCCAATCCCAAAACTTTCTTCTATCTCAGTCATGTTAATACTTCAAAATTCGTTATCATATCCCCAATAAAATCAATATTTTTCGTTATTCCGTTGTACGTCAGCTGCTTTCGAATCGTCGGGTTACCGGGATGCGATCAACTGATGTATAATACTAAACTACGAAAAGTCCTTCAGGTCTGAACCGACAGGAACAGATAGCCTCCCTATTTCTTGGTTTTTCGATTTTAGCTAATTTTACTGGAAAACACGAAGGTAAAATGCGTGGAACCTAATTAAAGAAGATTCAATCCCAGTTCTCGTCAACATTGAATTTGAATGAGAATATTGCCAAATTAGTCCTCTACAGCCAAGTTGGCTTCATTTATGACAACCTATTTTGGTCGCCAAATTCGGCGATATTTCGCCAACTGTCGTCAAGTTTGGCGAGAATTTGACGTTGGTGAATATAAATATATAGTGATAAGCATATAATAGAATTAATTGTTACAACAATGAAAGAAAATTTGCCAAAATCATGTTAACTATAACTCATAAGTTAAACCCGTTTATGGATGAATTTTGCTGTCTTGTTTGAAAATGTCAGCCACCCTAAAATTTCAAACCGCTATATCTCAGGCATTTTTTAAGATAGAGGCAAAACAAAAATTGTTCCGGATTCTCTGAACATTTAACGAAAAAAAATTGTAGGATTTCTAATTTTTTTGCACATCTTTTTGAATTTGAAATTGAGTTTGGCTGTTTTGACCTTTTGAATTTGGCTATCACAGCACCCCCTTTCGTCGAAATATCCCCAAATTCTGATAGAACCTGCTTGCCATAGCCAAAAACATAGAAAAAAAATCTGGTTCAATTTGAAGTATAACTTCATACACTTTTAGATGGTACAATAGTGAAAATGGAACAAAAATATCGATCGCAGCGCCCCCTTTTGTCGAAATATCCCCAGATTCTGATAGAACCTGCTTGCCATAGCCAAAAACATAAAAAAAATCTGGTTCAATTTGAAGCATAACTTCATACACTCTTAGATGGTACAATAGTGAAAATGGAACAAAAATATCGATCGCAGCGCCCCCTTTCGTCAAAATATCCCCAAATTCTGATAGAACCTGCTTGCCATAGCCGAAAGCATAGAAAAAAAATCTGGTCCAAATTGAAGCTTAACTTCATACACTTTTCGATGATACAATAGTGAAAATGGAACAAAAATATCGATCGCAGCGCCCCCTTTCGTCGAAATATCCCCAAATTCTGATAGAACCTACTTGTCATAGCCAAAAACATAAAAAAAAATCTGGTTCAATTTGAAGCATAACTTCATACACTCTTAGATGGTACAATAGTGAAAATGGAACAAAAATATCGATCGCAGCGCCCCCTTTCGTCAAAATATCCCCAAATTCTGATAGAACCTGCTTGCCATAGCCAAAAACATAAAAAAAATCTGGTTCAATTTGAAGCATAACTTCATACACTCTTAGATGGTACAATAGTGAAAATGGAACAAAAATATCGATCGCAGCGCCGCCCTTTCGACAAAATATCCCCAAATTCTGATAGAACCTGCTTGCCATAGCCGAAAGCATAGAAAAAAAATCTGGTCCAAATTGAAGCTTAACTTCATACACTTTTCGATGATACAATAGTGAAAATGGAACAAAAATATCGATCGCAGCGCCCCCTTTCGTCGAAATATCCCCAAATTCTGATAGAACCTGCTTGTCATAGCCAAAAACATAAAAAAAATCTGGTTCAATTTGAAGCATAACTTCATACACTCTTAGATGGTACAATAGTGAAAATGGAACAAAAATATCGATCGCAGCGCCCCCTTTCGTCAAAATATCCCCAAATTCTGATAGAACCTGCTTGCCATAGCCGAAAGCATAGAAAAAAAATCTGGTCCAAATTGAAGCTTAACTTCATACACTTTTCGATGATACAATAGTGAAAATGGAACAAAAATATCGATCGCAGCGCCCCCTTTCGTCGAAATATCCCCAAATTCTGATAGAATCTGCTTGCCATAGCCAAAAACATAGAAAAAAATGTGGTTCAATTTGAAGCATAACTTCATACACTTTTCGATGGTACAAAAAAGACCCACACAGACGGACAGACGGACAGACGGACAGACGGACGGACGGACAGACGGACAGACAGACATTTTGTAAAAACATGTTTTTCGGAATCTCTGACCCCTAAAACGTGTGTAAATCCGTCGAAAACCGGGAGTCGAAAAAAATTTCGATTACAATACTTTCTTCTATTATAGATAGAAGAAAGTAAAAATGATTAAACTGATGTGTAATTTCCATGAAGGGTCACTCAATTTTTTTCTCTCCATTCTCGTTAGCTGTTCAAGTGCTTAAAAAAAGGTTTTCCTTCGGAAAATTTGAAGTGAGTTTAAGAAAGATAGCACCACAATCTTTTTTTTTTTTTAAATAGGAACTGTTTTTAAAACTACTGTATATAAAATTTATGAACTATCCTATAAAAATGCATTTATTTTATTTTTATATTTACTAGGGGATTCAACCTGGGTTTCCCGGGTTACAGAACATAGGTGAAAACAATTTTCTTTTAATTGAAAACTCTAATAGATATTTTAAATTTGATATATTTTTTTAGATGGTCCATTAACAATACCAAAACAGCATTTTTACATGAAAAATACCAATAATGTATTCAAATAAAGTTTTAAAATTTATTAATAGCGATACTTCCGTATTAGCCGTATGTCAGGAGTTAATAGCTGAAGAAAGTGCCAAAGATTTCCCTACTTACAGCAGCCTTTTTGAATCTGATAATTTCAGTGGTTTAAGCGAGTAGTTCGACTACATGTCTGTTAAATTTGTGTTTCATTTACATTATTTTATTTATTTATTGATGAAATTGTAATTTCGTTATGGAATATTAGCCGGAAACAAATGTCGGGCTATTTATATTGTTTTAAGTATGCAAACGGATTAATCTTTCGTAATCGGGTTGCACGCCATAAAGATAGATTTACAAAAAAATCTTGCTGGAAAATTATTTTTAAAACCATAAAACATCAGTAAATTTAAATAGTTTTCAAAGAAAAAGCATTTGAAAGATCATCTCCTCTCCTATTTGACGGTGTAAAAATTGAAATTGTGCCATGTTTAGAAGTAAAAAAAAAAAAACTGCAATAAAAGCAGTTTTATTGGTCGTGTTTTTGCCACCGTCAATATGATTTCAGCGTTACATGTTTTTGCTTTATAATATAGATAGATTACAGGTAATTGATTATTGAATATTAAAAGCTCTCATGATTTTTAAGAACACCACATATGTTATTAGTCTAAACTTTTATATTATTGTCTTCCTCTCTTTCTTTCTTTCTTTCTTTTTTTTTTCTTTTGATTACATAGATTCAATGATAGTTTCCATTCTAGTAGATAATACCAATTGTGCAAACCTATTTTGTGTATCTTCTTACAAAATCATAGTTAATTTAATTTAATGTTTCATTTCCTTTTGAAATAAGTAAAACAGTTACATTCTAGAAAATAAAGTTATTTATTTACTACTTAAAGTTAATTTAATAAGGAATGAATAATCTGAGACGATCTTTAAATATTAAATAGCATAATTAATTTTGTAAAAACTCTTACATTGTCAAATAATTTATATCAATATTTACTCACTGATAAAAAACGGTTGCAAATATAAAAAAAAACCTCAATTTTTCCAAAAGTGACACCTAAGGGTATAGCGATAGACACATATTATTTAATGCTTAACAAAAATATATCACGTAGGTCTTAGGAGATTCAGCTTGTCAGCACTATCACTCATAAAATAATGAAGTATTTTAATATTTATCATGAAATATATTATTAAAAAATGTAATCATAAGGCTTTTTTAGGATTATTTTTATACATTTGACTTAAATTTCACAAAAATATTTGTCGAAAAATGAAGAGATTATGTTTATTTGACGTATAAAGACTGTTTCCTAGAAATACGCACAAACTTTTCAGTTATGCAAAATAGCAAAGGAACACGAATCAGGCAAAACCTGCGGGTGAAGTGTTGCGTTATCGTATATAAGGGCATGCGTGTTAGCCGAGAGATCATTAAGTAATCTGTGTTTTCTCAGAATAAAGTCGAAAGAGAATCTGCGTACGCGTGTATACAAGTTTTACGAAGGCAACATTCATCATGGGAAAAAGTTCCCCTTGAATTATTATTTTTTTGCCGAAAATATCCTTAAACGAACGACATTCTACAGCGTTACGAAAAGGAACCCCCGGCCGAAAGACAACCGGGATCGTGTCAGAAGGCCCAAAAACTCACCAAGTCAACGTTACAGCTGTTGAAACGATTGTTTGACAAGAACGACCGAGTAACAATCAGTCCAACGGCTGCCAAATTCAGTATTTCACCCGTCTACCTAAATAAGACAACCACCAAGAAGCTTAATATCAAATACCATAAGAAAATAGTCATACCAAAACGGAGAAGCAAATGGTTGCTGCGAAAACGAAGTGTGGTCGCTTGTTCAAAAAATTCTCTGATCGAGCATTCATCTTGAATGACAGGTCATACATCACGCACACTCATCCCACTACTAACGGCAATGGTGGCTACTAAACATTTTACGTCTCCACGACACAACCTATTATCATATTTACTACTAAAGCGAAATTGGAAGACAAAATCTTCGTTTGGATTGCGATGGGTTCGAAAGGCTTGAGTCGTCCGTTCATTCGAAAGTCTGGGTTCGCTGTCAATGGGCAACGATATTTGAACGAGTGCATTAGCCATCGTCTCATATCCTATATCCGTGCCATTTACAACGACGGTGATTACGACTTCTGGCCAGACTTGTCCAGCAGTCATTACTGCAAAATCGTTCTCAACCACTTGTGCCAGCAAAACATCACTTTCGTAGAGGAGTCCGACAACCCAGCCAACGTTCCCGAAATTTCACTAATTGAGCAGTTTAGGCGTTCTTAAGTCTAAAGGCTGGAAAGCAGATAACATCCAGAAATTGATCAATCGAATCAAGTACTGTCTCAAAATTATGCACCTAGATTTTGTACAACGTCTAGCAAGTACCACCAAAAGTAAAATCGATAATGTCCGACGAAACGGTTTAAATGAAACCTGATAACTGTTTTACAGAGTAATGTCGTTATTAAAGTTAACTTGCAGTTCCCATTTGTGTTCTATGTCTCGTTTTTTTATAGCTTTCCAATCAAGAAAAGTTTGTGCGGATTTCTAGGTTGGTTGGTTGATTTTACGACGGCCGATTATCTACACGAGGGATATAGGCCTTAGGGGGGAGTGCCCTCTGTGAGGGTCTTTCGAAAGGATCTTAACGCGTATTTACGGCAAGGTTCGAAGAAAACCACGTAAAACTCCGAACGGTTAGGTCGACGAGGGCGACAGGTGTTTGAACCCAGCATCTCCCGTCTACCAGCTTTGAGAGCAGAACCTCTCAGCCACTGGTGGGGTGTGGATTTCTAGGAAACAGTCTTTATATATATAGTAACCGCCCGCTTTTGTAAATATAGTGTTGTATTTTTTTCAAAATGAAATTCTTAGGTTCTTTCAGGGATTTTAAAACTTTTTTCACTATTCTATTCTTATTATTAACTAATTTGTATTTTAAAGTACTCTTTCATTAAAAAAAGATTTCTATGAAAATAGTCCGATAAGTGGTCCAAAAAATTGCATTTTTAGAAAGTTATGCTGCAGTAATATCAATAAATACAATTTTTGCAGACAAATTTTATCGGTTCTCTAACTTTGGCCTATAGGGACATAAAAGGTACCTGGTCCCAATGCTAGGTGCGAGCTTTACCAAAAGTGGTTTTCTTGTCATAGGTTAAGAAAAGAACACAGTTAATTGAAATTTTATTTAAAGCGAAATTTAAGAAATGGCAAACAAAATAGTTTAAACATCTGTCAGACAAAGGCAAAGAATGAGTTGCAACGAATAAATGAGTATAGTCTTTGGAAGGAGAAAAATATAAGGAAAAAACGACAAATATAATAAATACAAAGTCATTGTGTTAAGATTGATGCATGACTCATAAAAACAAACATATAAAAGCACAAATAAACAGAAAGTTTAGCATGTTTACAAGGTTTTGATAAGTAACTTGCTTTCAGTGTCAAATGAGAAAGCCAAAGGGAGATACAATAGAAAATTGATTATATCAGAGGCAGGAAAGGTGCGAAAATATGAACGAAAACATAAAATCATTAATATTTAATTTGAAACAAATAAGGCGTTTCAGTATTAAAAAAAAATTAAATTGAGAGTCCGTTTCTGTGTCACATTTAATTACGTCTCAATTCACATTTTAGAAAAGTTAAAGATTCAGTAAAAAAGAACCGAAGCGAAACGATAATCAATCTTCGACATAAAAAAAAAGTTGCATTATCATCTGGTTTAAAAAAGTAAGAGTATTTTGAATTAAATCGACTGAATGAAAATTGTTAAACAATCAGTCGAAGAATTTCATATTATAAAGAAACCATGCAGAATAATTGCATCAAAGGAGCAATCAAGCGAGATTTTTAATGAAAGTATTAATATTTCGAAACGGCATCTTTGGAAAAAAATGACAAGCATTTATACATTAACTTCACATAATGCAATTGTTACGTTAAATGATATTTTAAACAATTTTTTCCTTAACCACCCAGTTCCCACATAGGATCTACCAGAACTTCTTTTTCATATTTCAATTATTTTTAGTTATTTAGCTTCAAAATAAGATAAGTATGTGCCATTTTTTTTTGTTTTGTTTCGTTTTAATTGGTTGTTATAGTACTGCGCACATCAGTGTACATTGTGTAATGGAGCAAAATTTCCTTGACAATTTTCATACAGCAGACTTCTAAAACTATTATACTAACAATAAATAGAAAAAAGCATGTCAGTACTCATCTTTTACAAGTCATAGTAAGCACAAAATTTTGGTAACGTGTTGCAAGGCAAATGCTTCGGCAACGTATTTCGACGTGTTACAAGTCGAAAGGATACGAAGAAGTTTGGAAAGTTACAAAAATCATCTGGTTAAAGTAGCAAGTGTTGATTAGATATCCACGCCTTCACTAATTCCTCAAGAAGCGAATAGATGGGACTGAACTTGTCTGTGGATTTTTTTCAAGAATTACTGAGTGACAAAGAGGCTCGTCTTGGAAGGTGCGTTGGGAACTAGATGATTACATTTTTTATACTTGATGAAAGAATATTATAGAGAAAAGAAAATGTTCTTTTAATAAAATGCAATTTTATTGCTTTTAATTTATTTTTGAATATCAATTGAATATCAATAATCTATGTTAGAAATATAGAAGAATCTATAGAATCTATGTTCATTTATCGAAGAAATATCATGATATCTTTGTTATAATAATACGTAGTGAATCAGAATTCTCTTTACAACTTTGCTATTCAATGAAATCAGAAAAAAAGATAGCCAAGTTTTGTTGTTTGTGTATATAACAACAACACATATAATGTCACTTGTAAAGAAATTGTTTTGTTTGTTTGTTTGTGTGTTATTAACTAAGCGATAGTCCAATGCCTTCCAAGCATACTTCAATATATCCACGTGAATGTCTGTAACTTAAACTGTGAGTCTTGGCTTCAAATAATTTATACTAGCCAAGAGAATACACTAAACACTGTCTTTAATATGATATATTCCAAAGAAAACACACACACACACATACACAGCATGATATCTAATTATCCAATGTATGATTACTGCTGCCAATCCATCAGTCTGTTCATTGATTTTTTGCCTACAAATTTACAAATCCTTTTTTCCTTAAAAAAAAAAGAAAAAAAAACATTTTTTTTTACAAATAAAACTTTATGTGCTCTGTTATATGTATAAGCAACATATCTTAGTTACCTCATTTACTTATGATTTTATAGAGTATCCAAATTGTAAAGATAATTATCATTTACCCTGTATTTATTATTTGATGATTTTGGCCACTTTTTAAAATTTTATTATAAAATATGATTGAAATTTGCCTTAGGATTTTTTAAAAATTTCATCTATATGTAAAAATTAATAAAGAATTTAGACATTTTTTTTCTTATTAGAAATGAATAAACATCTCACTCCTCTCTCTCTACATATATATATATATATATTTGTAATTAATATTTAAGCAACTTTTTGCTCATACTTTAGTATAGTTTTGAAATTTTAAAATTTTTTTAAATCAAAAGTAAAAATGACTTATAAATAGTTTTACTAGTGTTTTTTCCTCTTTTAAAAATTTAAGGAATTTCTTCTGACGTAAAAGAACTCAATTTATTTATTAGGAACATTTTCAGAAATAAAAACTATCATTTTTCTTGCGCTGATGTAAATACCACAAATGCATTTCGAAAATATATAAATTGTATTAAGCGCGTTCGGAATTTCCCAGAAATAAATTTTATTCAGTTAAAAAAGGAAGAAAAAATGAACGGCTTAAGAAATGAACATATTTTCAATATCTGTGATATGTACATTTCCACCAGTTTCATAATTTATTAAAATTACATAGCTAAAAATAAGCTTAGCTGTTGTAGATGTATCAGTACACGCTTCTCGACATTTGTATATTTTTTAAATAATGAATTTTTTTGAAGTGGTTAATCTTCTATGCAAGAACGCAGATAAACATGAATATGCTTTCGAGAATGTTGATATATTTTTGAAAACTTCATAAAATATTCCCAATGAAAACATTTTTTCAACTGAGGAAAAAAACGTACATGAGCAAAATCAATGTAAAATATTTTAATACAGGGTGAATCTAAACTCTTGGGCAAAACTTTAAGGGGTGATTTCCACATCAAGACAAACAATATTAAATAGGAAACAAAGGGTCCCAAACGTCTTCCGAAGGAGATAAGCGCCATTAAAGTTTAGGGTCCAAAATTTCAAATAATTATAAAAAAACGGAAAAATTGGTCGATTCGTTTGCGGTTTTCGCTAAAACTATTCTTTATGTCAGTATTTTCTTAGAAATAAATTTTAAAGAAAAAGTAAAAAAAAAAATGTCGATAGAGGGCGCTTTAGACTTTGGAGTAACGGACAATTATTTTTTACCGTTATTTTTTGTATCAGATTAAATGCTTTCAAAAGCTTAGACTTAAATTTTGAGCTCAAAATCTGAATCGTTGGGAGTGGTTAAGTAGTGCAAACTGAACTGTCTTCAGGAGTTGAAATTTGAAACCCCCTGAACATAGTTAAGTTATTCCCGATCTTGGTGTCGTATACCAGGCAGAAACTACTACCCCCTACACGTAAAATAAACGATAGAGGAATGACAAAATTAAATAAAAAATTAATTTTAAAAATTAATTTTAAAGATAAAGTTAAAAAATGCCGATAGAGGGCACTTTAGAATTTGGAGTAATGAACAACTATTTTTTACCGTCGACTCCGACGAGGACCTGGTTGCGAGGATTGCCGTCGTAGCAGGCGATATCCGGGAGATGCCTGGGGCATTCACTAATGCTCACAACTCCCTCCGACTCTTTCGAGCAGTTTTTGTGATTCCTCACGAACATCATGCGTGTACCATCACTGCCTCCTTAATACTAAATGCCGTTCGTAATCGCGTTTTCCCCATACAGAAATTGGAAGTCCATTTTTTCCCAGAGTACAGTGCCATCTATCGGCGACAACAGCATATTTCAAAACGTATCACTATGCTACCTCCGAAATACATTAACGTATATATTACGGAGATAGTGATCAGTAAATAACGTAAACAAAGGCTGTATTGAGAATATTTATATGGAAAGTTAAAAAATGTAGCTTAAAAAATAAACTTTGTAATTAATTTCTAGAATTTCACAAATGTTTTTATTATCTTTTCTTTTGTAAATAACAATTTAAATTGCTGTAGTAACTGATATTTTTCATTTAAAATATTTGTTTTTAATATAAAAGCTCTTTTTTTTAATTAATAATAATATATAAATTAATAACGCTGATCTTTATTTATAAATAGATTTCCATAAAAAATAAAACAAACAATGTTTATGGAGTTAAAATATTTATTAACACTATAAAATTTAATTAATAGATCAAAAACTATGAGCAAGTTTTAAAAAGACTAATGCAAAATGCCAAGTAGTGGATTAAATTAAAATTACTTGTAGCAATTGATAATACAAATGTGAAAGAAATGAAACAGTGGCTTGAATATTTTAAATACTAAATTAAAAGGATTTTAAAATGAAATTGCAGAGTGACGTTTGAGGACCCCAACCTGAAGATTTGCTAGTTTCATTATTACAATAAATAAAAGTCCTTCCGGCCTGTACCGGGAGGAAAAGGTAGCTTTCCTACATCTTCGTTTTAAAATTTTAGATGTTACACGAAAAAAGCAAGTTAAAATGTAAAGAAAACGTTTACAAAAGATTCGTTAATACTGAATTTGAATAAGAAATTCTCCAAATTATTGAGCAATAGCCAAATTGGCTTCATTTATAAAGACTTATTTTGGTCGCCGTATTTGGCGATATTTCGCCAAGTTTGGCGAGAATTTGGCGCTAACGGATATGAATATATAGTTTTATGCGTATGATTGGGAAAATTATTACAACAATGAAAATTTTTGTAATGTGCTGTCTTGTTTCAAAATGTCAGCCACCCTAGAATTTCAAACTGCTCTATCTCAGCCATTTTTTAAGATAGAGGTAAACCAAAAAATGCTCTGGAATCCTCGTATCAAGGCCTAACACTCAATTAAAAAATAAATTTGAATTTTTAATTTTTATGTATATTTATTTTAGTTTTAAATTTTTAAATGGCCGCCATCTTGAAACAAAATGGCGGACCAAGCTGGCCAACGAACTCGGTCGAGACATTGGTGAGCTTAATACACACAATTAGTTTCATCAAAATTGATTTATAAATTACGAGCGTTATCGTATGACATAGGTCAGATATATATATATATATATATATATATATATAAATCAACATTTGAACGGAGGTTGGTTTTGGGGTCTGGGGGTCATGATCGGTGAAAATATATCAAAATTTTCCAGAACTGCTTTCCTCCGAACGGCTGCAATAGGTAGCTTTATCTTTTTTGTATTGAAAGCTACCTAAAATTAATATTTATAGTATTTATAGCTTAAAATCTGTATAAATGATAAATAGTATGAGACGAATCATTATTAGCTTTTCTATTGCTTTAGAGGCTACTTCACTCACAGGAAAACACCCGCTCACTAATGTTAATCCTATGGGACAATTATTTTAGAATATCTCGTTTGTATTTCAATATTTTGAAATTATTATTTTTTTTTTCTTGTTGAAATGTGTTATTTACAAACAAAACAAGTTCACCAGAAAGGAAAACTTCAGCAGGACTTAAAGAAATTATTAATTAGTAAATGTTTGGTTCGAATTTGAATAACTGGAATTTAGATTATAAATTTCACAAAAATAATGGCTGCTTTTCACAAAATGGGCCCAAGAAAAAAAAAAAAAACCTGCATCGAGACCTGAAGTACTTGATGAAATTTAATTAATGGGAAATACGATTCTATGCACAGATATTTCAAGACATTTTTTCCCTTTTTTTACTGCCCCCCCCCCCTCCGCTATTGTCTCAATAATTTGATAACTGTATTTCTCTTAAATTCCGTATTTAAAATCTTCTATCTGGAAGAATATATAATTGATCTTGTGATAATGACAATAATTAATTTGGATATTTAATTATTCTCATAAATTTTTATTAATTGATATCCTAATTGTTTAATTTATCTGAAAATGACTATTTGTTTCATTAGTATTCTTTAATTAAATTCTGATTCTAAATACAAACATAAAAACAATTATCTATTGCATTTTGTAGGGTGTCCAGTACAGGAATTTGGGGTGCTTTGATTTATTTCTGTTATTATTACAATTACAATTTGATTTACAATGGGAAATGTAACTATGAGATTGGTGAAATATTATTGATAGATTAAATAATGTTTAAAAGAAACTGGAATATAATAATTATAACTATATTATATTCATCTTTTACAAGGCTAATTATTTTCAAAGGGTATTTTGCAAGTGCAACAGAAGACATTTAAATATATTTAATAGATTTAATATATTGAAACTATATTTAATATATTTAAAAATAAAACATTAATTTTCGTTTACATGTGAACTTTCAATAAAAAAAATAAAGTATCACTGTAAAAAATAATAAAATTGTAGATTTTAAAGACATTTCTATGAAGCTATCAATGTAAATATTAGAACGCAGGTCCCATACGGTGGCGCCATCTATCAGGGTTAGCCGGCTTCGATTTTTGAATCAAAAACGTAAGACATTTATTATTAAGGAGGCGGTGGTACCATTTTCTACGTGTAACCTTCATTCATATTGCGCACTACATGCATGCATCAAATTGTTTCTTTTTATTTTGCTCATGTCTGTTACGAATAAATTTTCTATTTAATTTTGTCATTACTCTATCGTTTATTTTACGTGTAGGGGTTGTAGTTTCTGTCTGGATTAATTTTAACACAATTATTCAAATTGGTAAAGAAATCATACGAGTTGTAATTTTCCAACTGCACGAAAAATGTCCGGGACAGGATTCGAAGCTGCGATCTCTTGGCTGAAGCTGCCATGCTCTACCAACTGAGCTATCCCGGCATGAACTGGATGAATTATGCCCTCCAGATTCAACCGGGATAGCTCAATTGGTAGAGCATGGCAGCTTCAAGAGATTCCAGGTTCGAATCCTATGACCCGTACATTTTTCGTCCAGTTGGAAAATTACAACTCATATTGTTTCTGCCTGGTCTACGACACCAAGATCGGGAATAACTGAACTGTGCTTAGGAGTGGGGGGCGGGTGGGGGAGGTGTTTCAAATTTCAACTCCTGAACGCAGTTCAGTTTGCTCTACTTAATCACTCCCAACGATTCAGATTTCGAGCTCAAAATTTCAGTTTAAGTCTAAGCTTTTGAAAGCATTTAATGAGATACAAAAAATAACGGGAAAAAGTCTAAAGCGCCCTCTATCGACATTTTTTGAACTTTATCTTTAAAATTTATTTTAAAGAAAATACTGATATAAAGAACAGTTTTAGCGAAAACCGCAAACGAATCGACCAATTTTTCCGTTTTTTTATAATTATTTGAAATTTTGGACCCTAAACTTTAATGGCGCTTATCTCCTTCGGAAGACGTTTGGGACCCTTAGTTTCCGATTTAATATTGTTTGTCTTGATGTGTACTATCACCCCTTAAAATTTTGCCCAAGAGTTTAGATTCACCCTGTATAGCTTGGATAGGAAGCGCGTACAAAATTAAAAAAATCATTAAAAAAATAATGTTACGGAATTGGACTAAAATCATTGTCAGAATGCGGGATTGTTTTTAGCAATCACAGTGATTGCAATTCAAAAAGTCCTTCTGGCCTGTACCGCGAAGAATAGGTAGCTTTCATATTCTTTGGTTAAAACCAAAGAATGTGAAAGCTACCTATTCCAGATTCTAGCTAATTTTACTGGAAAATATGAAGCTAAAATGCTTGGAACTTAATTATAGAAGATTAATTCCTAAGTCACGTCAATACTGAATTTGAAGGAGAATTTCGCTAAATTAGTCAGCTATAGCCAAATTGGCTTCATTTATAACATCCTATTTTTTTCGCCAAAGTTTGCAGTATTTGGACAAGTGTCGCAAAGTTTGACGAGAATTTGACGCTGGCGGATATGCATATATAACTTTAAGCGTCTAAAAGTTGGAACATTGTTTTTTTTAGATATTTCTGTAGTCCATATTCATTACGACTTCTCCGTTTATTAAATTTATTAGCAATATTCACTGAACAATTAATTTGTCCAACACACTAAATTTATGACTGGATCGAATAAGTAGTGAATAGTCAGTTCTTTTTATAATCATCCTTAGTTGTATATTACCGGAAGATACATTCTAGTCAACATCTTGTATTTGAGACTTTTTAAATTACACTTCCGTAAGGTTTTTATTTTATACGATTTTTAAAAGTGTTTATGTATTTTCACCCTTCTTGTACTAATACTACAGAATACTGCTTTATTTAGGTATTCTTATTATATAATCTAAAGCAGAAAAGAAACCTTTTTAATATATGTAAGGCAGTATATTGTTTTAAATATATATATAAGGTAGAATATTGTTTAAATTAAACACTTTTTAGAAATGTCCCCTAAGATAAAAATAACATGTCTTTGACTCTGTAACAACCTCTTCAGAACTGTTAGCTTGAAACGAGGCCGTGACAAAAAAAAAAATAATAAACACAACAAATTTATTTCGTAGGGAATATATAAAGTAAAATGCGGATTAATTCAAATTATTTGAAACCAAGTTCAATTAAGACCAGTATGCTGTATCAATCACAGAACTTATTCATCTGTATTATTCTAATATATTATTTTAAATAGCACTGTTACACACCAACAATTGCGAAATAGAGTACATTAAAAAAAATTTAACTCGCCGTTACAATGATCAGTGAATAAAAAAGCGAAAGGATACAGTTCAAAAACTTCCCATGTTGAGCATTCAAATGCAGAATTAGACCAATATATGTATATATTTAATTAAAAACTTCAAACCAAAAATTGGATGCATTTCTATCCAATAAAAACCGAGATACCGCTATAATGTTCATCGTAAAAATATAGTATAGCAGCGTCCCTATTGGGTGGGCAAAGTTAAAATTGAATCAACATAATTTTTAATAAGTATATCTTGGATATTAAGTTTGGTGAATGCCGAGATATAGCTATCACAAAATTCGTAAAAAGCACAGCTTAGCTGCACCCCCTGTTGCATGAACAAAAAAAAACTTAAATAATAAAATTTTTAGCAAATGTCTTGAATATTAAAATTGGTAAAATTCTATCTCATACAATCCCAGATATAGCTATCGCGGAAATCACTAAAAACACAACACAACAGCTCCACATATTGAGAAAGATCCACCCAAACCTAATCAATAACAATTTATGGCAAAGTTTTTGAAACCTTGTTTGATGAAATCCCATTCCTTAGATGCTGATAGATAGCTAGCTCTGATGGACATTAAGTAATCACTTTATGAGAAAGGAAGCTGCACTAACAACCAATCTCGCAGTTTGTTTGGTCATTAATGTCTCTATCATTGCGGGAATTTATGGCATCCACGTGTTGTTCCAAAACTTCAAAACCTACTTCATAGTATGCCTTTATTTTATCACATATGTTTTGCATATGAATCATTCGAAGAGTCTATCTCGGTAAAACCTGCCTTGAAAGTTTTCTCTCCTCACTTATTCATGAATAGGTACGCTTCGTTTCCACAGTAAGTGACGAAAAGAAAGTTTTTCGGGATAGGAGGCGAAAAATAGGCCACTTTTTGTAAAGTTGAAAAAAAAGTGTAATTTTCAAAACGCTGTAGCGTGCTTAGTAATGGTTCTGGAAAAAAGTATTTACAATGAAATTTGTAAAGAATGTAATGTTCTTTCTTTTTGTAACTGGGTATGGTACACAAAAAGTTTTAATTTTTGAATTATAAGCAAAAAAACTGAAAAACGTCCAAAAATGTTGTGGCTTTTTGGCTACGAAAGTTTAGCCTCGAGATATTTTGTTGGTAAACCATTAATTCTTGTTATTTGCATCGCCATAAACAGTTTAAAAACATAAAATCTTCCAGCAGATTTTTTGCATCTATCGGCTCTATTTTCTGACTATTTGGCTGGACTAGTAGAGTTCCTGGAGCATTTCTCTAAATATTCGACAAAACGTCTGAAATCAAAAGTGTCTGGTCGCTTTTTGTCATATAGTGAATCTTGGAAACATCATGTAAAATTGTTTTTACCGGAATACATTCGATTACGGAAAACAATCATTCGATCGTTCATTCGATCGTATTTCGAATTTAACAATCATTCGAAACAATCATACGAAAACAAACATTCGATTGCGAACTTTAAATTACGGATTTATATTTCCTTCAATCGCAACTTTATCGACGGACTAAATACATAATTAGACTGACAGCATAAAAATGTTAATTATTATATTAGTGAGGAAAATTAATTCTAAATTGTTCATTTCCCTCAGATTCTGTATGAAAGACAACGGATAAAGGGGAAAAAAACAGGTATGAATAATAAAAATAATTCTCATTAGAATAATGTTTTATAAAAACGTGATGATTTACAATCTCAAAAAGCAGCGACAAATCTGGCCTCAATTTAATAACTTTCTCAGAAAACCGTAAAAATTAAATATTAAAACAATGCCAGTGAAAGCCATGGTTATTTTTCACTTGGAAAACATGGTCGTTTCTTTAATTTTTGATGGTTTGGGCGTACTAACAAAGTCATAATAACAAGCATTATGCTGATTTATATTCATTAGTTCATAAAAGCTTCAGTATTTGAGATTAAGAGCACTGTGGACTTTGAAATGAGCGAAAATCGATCAAAAAGATGAATTTTTGTCATATACTTGGCAAAAAGTGTGCTTTCTTATTTTTTAAATGTAAGTAATGAAAATAATATATCATAATGTATTTGTCATGCTTCGAGTTGTTGTATGTGGTAATTCTTCATGAGGTCATTCTTGTAATTAAAACGTCACAAGCTATAAGAATACTAAAAAAAAAAAAAAAAAAAAAAAAAAGGATACACGACGATGAATGTATTAATTAATAGGATAAATATCCCGTTTTAACCTATATGACGATATGATGAACATTATTTTTACTTCGACAAGGTCATTGTGGCTGACGTCTTCCTTGAACATTGGCAATTATCTCTCGTCCATTGGTTTTCCAGAAGGAGGTACTCGTGGAGCTGAAATGAGACATACGCGATCCTCACAGTATTCAAATGCATTGCTCTCAAAACAATGTTTTTGCAATCTGTACATCTTTAAAATACTCCATGTGTTTTAATGTTTTTTGTCGGATTAAGCAAATTGATCTACAAATTTTTTTATCAAGTTTCTTAAAAAAAAAGTTACTGTTCATGAAAAAAAAAAAAATCGATTTTTTTTTTTTACATTTTTCGAATTTCTATAGTGTGTAGAATTCTTTGCTTCGTAGGTTACAACTCGAGGAATTGCGGACTAATTGTAAGTTACAAAATATAAGGATTAACTAAGAAGTTTTATACTCATTTTCTTTAGTAAAACCTTAAACGCGTTTTTTCTTGAAACGACATTTTTCAGTGCGCCGTGTAAATTCGTATTTAAATTGATCAAGCAATCAACTTTCTTCATTTTGGAAAGTAAAGATTATTTGTTTTGTGTGGTCATAAAACTTTCATATGTAAATTTTTTAAAATATTGTTTAAGCATCATTGAAGTTAGAGAAAAAAGGGCAAAAAAAAAATAACACTCTCTTCAAACGTGTACTATTTTACCGAATTCCGTTCAATTTCATTAAAATAAATTCCCTCCTCATTCAATATGTTTTCTAAAAATTTACTTTTGTTTGTTTCAGATGACTTTAGCAAGCTGTGCACTACACGGTGTAGGGTGATGCGTGCACTTTGTATCCATAATACAGGGTAGGTCAAAATGAATATAGCGATTACACACCCAGAAAAAGGAATTGATTAAAACTACAAAACATGTTTTGTTGAGTACATTTTGGTTGTTTTAGCAAAATTCAAGAAAAATTGAACAATTTTACTTGAACTAACAAAACATTTTTTGCTGACGATACAAAAATTTTTTTTGGAATTGCAAAAAAAAAAAAAAAAAATTTTTTTTTGTTGATTCAAACAAAACTTCTATTGACCTATATTCAAACGAAAATTTTGTTTAAATATAGGAGGCACATACAACCTGTCTTTCACATAACCCCATAGAAAAAAATCGCAGGGTGTCAAGTCCGCAGATCTCGATGGCCAAGAGCAGAAGCATCGTCGGCTCCATTTCCACCGATCTATGGGGTTATGTGAAAGACATACCTGCCTCCCATGGCCAAAACAATTGCAGAACTCAAAGTACGCATTTGTAATGCGCTTGCGTCGGTGACTGAAGAAGTGCTTCAGAATATATAGCGTGAAGTGGAGTACCGCCTAGATGTTGTCCGTGTGACCAAGGGAAGTCACGTAGAACATCCATGACGTATGTATACAAAATTTTGAAGTTCCGTCTACATTCTGTGTTAATCTTATCGATAAATTACTTTCCATTAAATAGTTATAGCCGTTTGTAATCCCTATATTCATTTTGACTTACCCTGTACAACTGACAATATATTCATAAATTTTAATAATTATTGTGTAATAGAAATATTTTTTACAGTAAAAACAATGAATAATAAGTAGGTAAATTCAGTTTTTGTGTTAACTTATTCTTTATATGAAAAAAAAAATCCTCGAAGTTGACCTACTTTTCAGGCCACATTTAAAATTATCTTTAAAAAATTAAAAGATAGTTTGAAAAATTTAATTTTCAGCAAATCGAATTTGTTTTTCAAACATTTATTCAATCCATGGTGCAGAACACTTCTTTGAAGAATTTCTATAAATAAGATATATAAAGAAGAAGAAGAATTTTTAAATTCTACCGTCCCCTTATATGACTAAAACCAAATACTTTATAAGTAACTAACGTAAGTGAAAGTTCACCACATATGACAAGAAAAAAAATATTGAAAGTACAATTCAATAAGAAATTTTAATGAATTTTATTTTGAGTAAAAATAACGGGAAGTGATGGAAGAAGGAAATGAAGAAAGAAAAGGAAAAAGTGAAGAAGGAAAAATACTATATGTATGATAAAAATAGTGTACAAATATATGTAGAAATCATTTATTTTACAATTGAATAAATCATTTATTTTATTCTAAAATACGCTCCCAAATTTTTTTAAATCCTATCTCTGGGAAATTTTTGAATAATCCGTGTACGCGAAAGAATTAGTGCGAAGCATGTATAGTATGTATAGTAATGTATAGTAATATACGAAGCATGTATAGTAATATACGAATCGAGGCTAACGAAAAAGACAGGCTACCGCGGTGCATTCCACTTATCTTTTTTAACATGATTTAAACATGCCAATTAAATATCCTGAAAAAGAAAGATATCGGGAATATAGGGAGATGAATTCCAGTTTCTTTCTAAAATATTGTATTATTAAATTGTTGTTGGCCTCCTAAATGAACTTGAGGCTACAATTTCACTGGAAAGTATACATGGTAAGTGCTCAATCTCTTCAAATGACCAAATATGAAAAACAATTTGCCTAATATTTTTCTAGAAATTCTAAAAAAAGTGTCTGAAATCGAAAGTTTATCCACCTTGACCCAATATCCCAATTAATGTCAACTTACTTAACCTACCCTGGTAATGACATAATTTTCGGTATTTTGAACAATAATTAAAACACATGGAGTATTTTAAAGATGTACAGATTGCAAAAATGCACAATTAATGTCAAAAAGATGAATTTTTGTCATATACTTGGCAAAAAGTGTGCTTTCTTATTTCTTAAATGTAAGTAATGAAAATAATATATCATAATGTATTTGTAATGCTTCGAGTTGTTGTCAACATCTACCTTTGACCTACCCTTTATTATGGATACAAAGTGCACGCATCACCCTACACCGTGTAGTGCACAGCTTGCCAAAGTCATCTGAAACAAACAAAAGTAAGACGGTTTAATCATTTATTTTACAATTGAATAAATCATTTATTTTATTCTAAAATACGCTCCCAATTTTTTTTAAATCCTATCTCTGGGAAATTTTTGAATAATCCGTGTACGCGAAAGAATTAGTGCGAAGCATGTATAGTATGTATAGTAATGTATAGTAATATACGAAGCATGTATAGTAATATACGAAGCATGTATAGTAATATACGAATCGAGGCTAACGAAAAGTGTTCTTCTTTTTCGTTAGCCTCGTATACGAATTAATTGGGATATTGGGTCAAGGTGGATAAACTTTTGATTTCAGACACTTTTTTTAGAATTTCTAGAAAAATATTAGGCAAATTGTTTTTCATATTTGGTCATTTGAAGAGATTGAGCACTTACCATTTATACTTTCCAGTGAAATTGTAGCCTCAAGTTCATTTAGGAGGCCAACAACAATTTAATAATACAATATTTTAGAAAGAAACTGGAATTCTTTTTCAGGATATTTAATTGGCATTGTTATAAAAGTTTCCTTATGCTGTTGGCTACCAAGTTACATATGAAAAAAAAAAAAAAAAGAGCTACGTTGTGCACATGTGCAGTTAAATATGCTTTTATAGAAATACTCATATCTCATTGAATATTCAATTTACTCACTGCAAATTTCAACATTATGTGTTTTTAGGTGCGTTCGTAATTATATAAATACGTAGCACCTATTGTCGTCGCTTGGTCCGTCCGTCTGTCCATCCGTCTGTCTGTCCGTCCGTCCGCATATAACAACGCAAAAACTATGCAACCGATTGGTTTGGAATTTAAGATATATTATCTTTGCAGAATTTTGTCGAGACATTTCAATTTTTTTTAAAATCGAATCAAAACTTTAGGAGATATTAATAAAAATATTTATTAAGAAATTTGAATTAAAAGAAAAAAAAATCGGTGCTTTCTTGTTATAGGAGCTTCCGAGGTTTAATCGTCAAGCGACCGAGATACTTATTTTATGACAGAAATGAATCTGCAGACGATATAATTCATTTCACAGAATAAAAAATCATCAAGATCTGAATATTTATATAACTAGCTATAGTACGAACGCATCTCATTTGTCACGTTTGGCGTACAATTTCCAACTTGTTTTGAACGTTGTCAAGTTTTCTCGGTAAATTTGGTTAGTCTATTCTACATGTTATAAATTAAAAAAAGATTTTTTTTAAAGAAACATTTATATATCTTTGAATTCTCTGCTTATGTCTTGGTTATGTAATACATATTTTTAAATAAAATCGGAATCTACCAAAAACAAAGAATTAAAATTGTTAATTTTAAGATACTTTCAGAAGTAATAGAAAGGAGTCCTTAAAGCATAAAACCCCTTTTTACTTTCTTATATTTATAATAGAAGAAAGTATTGTAATCGAAATTTTTTCCGACTTCCGGTTTTCGACGGATTTACACATTTTAGGTTCAGAGATTCCGAAAAACATGCTTTTACAATATGTCTGTCTGTCTGTCCGCGTGTCCGTGTGTATGTGCTCTTTGTGTCATCGAAAAGTGTATGAAGTTATGCCTAGAATTGAACCAAATTTCATTTATAGGTTTTTGGCTATGGCCTGCACGCCCCAATTTAATTTGGGGACATTCCGAAGAGAGAGGGCGCTGTGATAGCGATTTTTGTTCCATTTTCATTATTGTATCGTCGAAAAGTGTATGAAGTTAAGCAGAGAATTAAACCAAATTTTTTGTATTTGTTTTTGACCATTGCCTGCAGGTCCCAGTTGAATTTGGGGATATTCTATCGGAAGGGGGCGCTGTGATAGCAATTTAAAAAATTCAGATTAAAAAAACTTTACAAAAAAAATTAAAAATCCTAAGAGTGTTTTCCGTTAAATGTTAGGCCTTGATCCAAGGATTCCGGAACAATTTTTGTCTTGACTCTATCTTAAAAAATGGCTGAGATACAGCAGTTTGAAATTTTAGGGTGGCTGACATTTTGAAAGAAGTCAGCAGGATTCCTGCATAAAACGGTTTAATTTATGAGTTTTAGTGAACTTTCTCGCAAATTTTCTGTCATTGTTGTAACCATCGTTTCAACTCATATGTTTTAACACTATATATTCATATTCGCCAGCGTGAAATTCTCGCCAAATCTCGCAACAGAAATAGGTTGTTATAAATTAAACCAATTTGGCTATAACTGAGTAATTTGGCGACATTCTCAATCAAATTCAGTATTGATGAGATCTGATAATGAATCTTCTATAATCAGGTTCCAATCATTTTACCTTCGTGTTTTCCAGTAAAATTAGCGAAAAAAACCCCTAAGGAATAGGGAGGTTATCTATTCCTGCCTGAATAGGCCAGAAGGACTTTCGTAGTTGTGTTCGACATCTTATGCTAGTGTAAGGAAGGGTGCTCGCATCCAAATATCCGGACGATTCGCAAGCAGCTGACGTACAACAGAATGATGAAAATAATGATTTTATTGACGCTGTGACAACGAATTTTGAAGTATTAACATGTATGAGATAGAGGTAAGTTTTGAGATTCGCACATCCGACTATTTTATAGAATTAAACAATGTTAAGTTTACATGTTCTACTCCATAATTAAAATGCTGTAGAATAAGTCCATAAAATGACTTACGGTCAAATTCGCTAAATATAATCTAGGTTAAAGCAATATTATGGTTAATGTGCTGTCTGAATATTCTAATCTACTGTTATTTGTTTCCTCAGTGAATTCCTTGTTTATATGTAAAACATATACTTTTAAAGAAAGCTGAAATTTACCAAAATAAAGCTTGGAAATTTTCAATTTTGAGATAGTTTCATAAGTAATAAAAATGAATCCTTAAAGCATAAAAATCCATTTTTTTAAAGACATGAAAAAGGTTTTTTCTACTTATTCTTCATAATTACAAAGATCTACAATCAATTCGTATAAAAGTCAAATTGTTTGTTTTGAAATTCCCAGCAGACATCAAATTGCATCCTTTCAAGCGCTATTTCAATGTTTTTTTTAAAAATTGTTTACCGAAGAGCTATTTAATGTAACTATTTTATAAATGATATAGACTGAATATAATAATTTATTCATATAGCGTTTCTAGAAAATTTAGCTTGAGATTTCTCTCTCGTTTTTGCATTCATTGTTTATACTCAACCAAAATATGCTTGCATCTAGATGTCTACAGGGAAATTAAAGGATTTTATTCCACTTTTATTGACATAAGAAACATTGTAATAAAGAATGTTTCTCGACAAAAGTATAATCGCTAAGCAAATATATCTTCTTTTTCAGTGATAAGAAAAAGAGATAGCATTTCTATATAAATATGTATGCTTCGACGGAAGTGTATGATCATTTTGATCTTTAGATTAATGATTTTATTGACACAACACTTTTATGGAAAAGAAACTTCTGAAATCCGTACTGTTAAGAATAGTATATAGACAACTTCTGTGATGATGTAATTATCTATTCATATCACATATCATTAATTATCCCCAAATAAAATTTTAATTCCGCTTTTACAGATATAACTAATTAAAACTTCCTTTCACTTTTTCAAATATATCCATTTCTTCATCTATTTTGTGGTTAATAAAAACTATTCCTTTTAATGCTCACAAGTTCTTTTCTGCCGTTAATACATTAAAACAAAACTAGTCGGATGTGTCAGTCCCAAGATTTTCTTCCATCTCATGCATATTAATAAAGCGTAAAGCGTAATTTTAAAGCTTCATAAAGCGTAATTTTATTAATTATGCACTTTAGAAACAAAATGTGAGTGGCTAACAGATCTGTTACTTATTTTTTTATTACACTCAAAACCAGGTGGAAGGAGGGGCATAATCGTAATGAAGTCTAATCAACGGGTAATATATAAACAAGTGGGTAAGTGTGATCGAAGATAGCACAAAGGGTTTCGTTTAATATTCCTTTCAAAACACTTTATCCTTCCTTTAAATACTCCAAATAAATTTCATTAAAAAAAAAAACAACAAAAAAAAAAAACGTCATGTTTTTTATAAAGTAAAAATTTACCGGTCTATTTTTCTCGTTTTTTCGAAAATCTGAACCGGTCCGATAGCGGGCGAAGCCCGCTATTATACTCTGTCATAATAATATCTGTCATGTGGGCTGAATGCGATATTAAAAAAAAATCAATTTCAAAATTAAACATGTTGCATTGAGACCTTCAAAATGTTAGACGTCAGATTAATTTTCTTTTTAATCCTCTAATGACGTCATATTAAGCTGCTTTCTGTATGTACACATACTCATACTCCTTGTATTATTGAGAAATGTTTGAAAATTTCCGTTTTATTACCAATATGACGTCATATTAATCTTTTTTTCAATTGGTGAAACTTTTTATTCCATTTTCATTTTTCACGTGGAAATCTTTTCATAGAAAATTAATTATTGTAGAAAGAATTTTATTGTGGATTTTTAATTGTTGGCAACTGCTATAAAGAAAAATGTTTAAATTTAATAGGAAAAGGCTGTTAGATTTTTGGTTTTTTATCTCTATAAATTAAAATAATACGATTTTTTCGAATTTTATGATTTTGAGCTTCATAATAGGTACTTAACTATAAGTACACAAAATTTCATGACTGTAAGTTACATAGTTTCTGAGAACCGGCTCTATTTCGGACAGACAACGAAGCGGGAGTAATAGGGTTTCGTGAGATGAACGAAACCCTTTAAAAAATGAAAAATATTGCTTATTACAAATATGCAAGTTAAACCAAGATTGGACAATTGAGTGAATCAGTATAATTTTTTTGCAACAGCTATCCCGCCAGTCTCGAAAATCGAAAAAAATGCGCTATCACACCGCCACTTTCAGGTCGATTTTCTCCTTTTTTTATACAAACCTCGGCCTATTACATTACATTGAAATATCAAATTTCGTCAAAAAATATTCGTAAATTCTTCATTTAAACTGCAAAAAAACGAGAAAATCGCTATCACAGAAACACTTTTTAGGGGAACATCTCCATTTTTAACTGGGGCCTGACGTCCATAGTCAAAAACGTATACATATATGAAGTTTGGTCCAATTCTATGCATAACCTTATAGACTTTTCGATGAGACAATAAGGTAAATAGCACAAAAATCGCTATTACAGCGTCCCCTTCCGGTGAAATATCCCCAAAGACAACGGGGATCTGCTGGCCATAGCCAAAAACATACACATGGAATTTAATTCAATTCTATGCATACGATGATAAAAAGAGGATACACACACGGACAGACAGACATTTTGTAAGAACAAATTTTTCGGAATTTCTGATCCCTAAAATGTGTAAATTCGTGGAAAACCTGAAGTCGGAAAAATTTCGATTGCAAAACTTTCTTGTATTATAAATAGAAAAAAGTAAACAATCAAATTTTATCACAAAACGTTAACGGTGCAACTGTATATTTTTCTGGCTTTTAACGATTAAATAAAAAATACGATTAGCCTTTGATCATCTGCCTTCATTCCAGCAGTAATATAAATGCTTATTAATGTTCACATCAGTAGTCTTTACCAGTAATTATTTCAACCATACGTATGTACTTTGTTTACGTTAAAGGCGCAATTGAATTCATTACTGTGTCTCCGTTTTTACTTCTAAATATAAATTTTCCTGCGCTTTGCTTTGGAATCTTAATAGATACGTTGAAAGTTCAATTACGTTTATAAATAAATTACTTATCTGGATTGCAATTAAAAATTACATTAAATGAATTATCTGTTAGTCCAGGCCGACCAAGTTTTTACTTTCTTTTATCTATAATAGAAGAAAGTATTGTAATCGAAATTTTTTTCGACTTTCGGTTTTCCACGAATTTACACCTTTTAGGGGTCAGAGATTCCGAAAAACATGTTTTTACAAAATGTTTGTCTGTTCGTGTGACCGTGTGTACGTCATCTTTGTATGATCGAAAAGTGTACGAAGTTATGCTTAGTATTCAACTAAAATTCATTTATAGGTGTTTGTCTATGCCCAGCCACTTGAATTTGGGGACATTTCGACGAAAGGGGCGCTGTGATAGCGATTTTTGTTCCATTTTCAGTATTGTATCATCGAAAAGTGTATGAAGTTATGCAGAGAATTCAACTAAATTTTTTGTATATGTTTTTGACTATGGTCTGCAGGTCCCAGTTGAATCTGGGGATATTCCGCCGGACTAGGAGCTGTGATAGCCATTTAAAAAAAAAAAAAAAAAATAGAAATCCTAAAAGTAGTTTCCATTAAAGTTTTTCCGTTCGGCCTTGATCCAAGGATTCCGGAACAAATTTTCTTTTTCCTCTATCTTAGATAGAGCAGTTTGAAATTTTAGTATGGCTGACATTTTGAAACAACATAGCAGGATTCCTCCATAAAAGGGTTTAATTTATCAGTTTCAGGGAACATGCTTTCTCGAAAGTTTTGGGATTGGCACATCCGACTGGTTTTATCTGGCAACCAAGTTATTTAATCTGGCTTTATTATTTTTTTTTTTTCAAAAATTGACTGCATCTTTCAACCAATCAGCGTCTATAGAACATTCTCGAAAACAAAATTTAACCAATCAGGCTACATAGAACTGATTGTTATATATTGTACAGAGAATTTATTGAATACAAAGCTAGATTTAACCGAGCATAGTAACATAACCGTGTTCCCCGCTGGTAATATATAAAATAATATAAGCAAAGAGACAGAATGATACTTTCTTTTAATTTATTATTATTCTTGGTTCAAATTGAACATCTTGTCTATCTTTAACTTTTAATTCCCACAAAATAAGAGTCACTAAATTTTTTGCTTTCACTAAATTTTCATTGAATTTGCTGCCTTACTGAGTTTATGTTTTTTGCCGTAACATAATAAATATTTTACCGAATAATTTAATAATGACATCAGATCTGATTATCTCTTTATATAATATAACATAAGCATCCTTAAACAATTATGATATTGATACTTTGCTGCCAGATTAAAATCGATTGCTTTTGTGACAAGTGACATTAATGAGAAGAGCTTTTAAAATAAATTATTCAAACAGGTGTTATCGAAAATGATGTTAAATAATTTTTAATTAGAATGAAGGAGCATGTCACAATCTTGAATATAGAAATTTTAAATATTCAAAGTGTTTTCTCACTTATTTATCGTAATAACTTTGGTATCTGAAATTTTGAAATGATTATAAGCATGGTATTGTATAGAAAGGATGTAAGGAATATTTTGCGTGGGTAATGGTGTATTAGTCACTATTATGAAATTTCGGTCTGAATTTTAACTGTGTAAATATGAGAGGAAATCAATATGCCAATACTAATGACAAGCAATTGATCAAACTTACAAGAACTATAAAATTTTTAGTTATTTTTTTTTTTTTTTGTATCAATGCACTTTACGTTTTCACAAACATTTTATTTAAAGAAATAAAGTTGTCTTCAGTTATCTTTTTCTGATAAATGGGCGTACTAGAAATATATATTTTCGATAAATCTGTTTTTAATAAAAATTTACTTTCTTTCAATACATTTTATTCCGATAAATAATAAATACTTTTCCCCAGTTTCATTTAAGTGGCGCACTTTTTACATTAATTTTAGTGGATAAAAATACTTTTTTTTTTCATATTTCCATTCTGCCAAATTTTGTTTTAGTTACTGGCACTTTGCTACTTTTTTTCATGTACTGGGTGCATGCCGTTTATCCTGAATTAATTCTTAAAAGAATAAAGATAGTATTATGGAATAAGTGTCGTTCTATAGTAAAACGACAAGGCACAATCATATGAGAGTGCCTGGTGTAACCCTAATGGCGTAATTTGAAAGTTATCGACTCTATCTCAAAAGCAAAGAGAGAAAGCGAAAAAAAGTCAATTACAAAGTGTAGAGCGTGCTCGATCGTCAGCAATATATGCACACTTGCATACTTACACACATAAAAAATTGCTGCAGATGGGGAACTCATTAAGTTTACTTAAGTTGATTTCCAAAATAAAAAAAAATCGAATCTTGTTTACATGTGTTAGTAAATATGCATCTTCCTGTAACACCTCCTCTAAGCCGACCCGATAATGTTGGTAAATGGTTGCGAATCGAATCAATGGCAAAGAGAATTTTTGTAGAATTAGAAAATAGAACTTTTATTATGAATAATATCGATTCTAAAATTAATATATACAAGGGTTGGTTACATCATTTGATTATTTTTCGTAGGTCATAAACTTTCAATTTAGGATCCCTTGACTCGGAGTTTAATTCACACTACAAAGTCTTCTGCAAAACACAATCCGTCGTAGATTCAATAGTTCGTTTCGTTCGCGCCCAGATGTACCCGTTCTGTCCCTCGGAATATCTTGGTTCTTCTAATCAGACATGATAATGACCTCCTTCGATGGCACTTGTCGTGCTTCCCTTTCGTCGGGGTTTTCTCCGATACGTCACGTATCTATCTGTTAGAGGTATGACCTCTCCAGCGCCTAATCTACGCTAAGACCGAAACTGGTGTTTCTCATTCTCTCCTGAGAGCAACCTCACTTGTCGTGAGCTTCTCAAAAACTGATCTCTCTAACTTTTAATCTCACAGGGGATTTTTCACTAGGGGCGGAGATTTGATCGAGGCGGAGCATCTTCAAAATCCTCAGCCTCTAAGCAACTTTTGGATACGACACTCCCGTTTATAACAAGTCTGCTATTGGATATTCCATAACAAAGCACAAAGAATCGTGTGTATTCATAAAATCGTGTGCAGAGTTCATCTCTCTCGACAGGTGTTTACTCACCCACGCTACCGGCACAGATCAAAGCACAAGGCCGCCACTGGGGTGGTCCGTTCCAATGCATCAATGTCCGAGCGTTTCACTCGCAGCATAAATGATATTCGGCGTCTTGCCTTTCTTCAAAGCTACGCTACCGTGGGAAGGTATGCAGGGAAAAGTTCCTTCTAGCGTTCTCACGAGAAAGTTTAGGATGACACACACTGCACCTGGGTGAAAAGACTCAATTCTTTATAGCACCCCCTCCTCAAACGATTCTTAAGGGTGAAACACTAAGAATCTCTAAGTGACGGATAAAGAATTGCAAGCTCAAATTACATCAGAGGGGCAAGAAATAAAACATACATGAATAAATTAACACTACCTTCATTTTCTTCTTGCGCGCTCTGATAAGAAACATGAACAAATATTGAAATAAAACACAGTGAAATAAAAAATAAAAAAATACCTTAAAATAACTATGTACAAAAGTTTATCCAGAAATTTCATTAAGCTCGACTCAGACAATCAACATGCGGGCTATCTCTGCCTGGGCGATGAGAAATAGCATAATTATAAGGTTGTAGAGCTAAAGACCACCTCAACAATCTAGGGTTATTTCCAGAATTTCTTTTTAGAAATACCAAGGGATTGTGATCCGATTCGATAGAGAAGTTTTGTCCATCAATATAATGCCTTAATTTTTTTATCGCGAAAATAATTCCAGCACACTCTCTTTCAGTGGCGCAGAAGCTTTTCTCACTATCTGTAAATTTGCGGCTTAAATAAATAATGGGATGTTCTTCCGATCCCTCTCTTTGAGCCAAAACAACGCCAATACCTAAGTCACTAGCATCAGTTTGTACTATGAATTCTTTCTGAAAATTAGGAGCATATAGAACCGGTTCTTCCGTAAGTTTAATTTTTAAACTCTCAAAGGCTTTGCCCATTTCGTCGCTCCATGCGATCTTTTCTTTTTTATTTTTCCCTTTAAGCGCTCTCGTCAATGGTTCTACAATCACTGCATAATCTTTTATGTAACGGGAATAATATCCAGCCATTCCTAAACATCTACGAATTTAAGTTTTCGGTTTCGGAACCGGTAATTCCTTAATTGCCTTTACTTTTGCCTCAGCTGGCCTCCGACGTCCCTCTCCTACAATATGCCCAAGATATTTTACTGTTTTCTGAGCGAACTTGCATTTCGCCAATTTGATTTTGAGTTTCGCGTCATTAACCCTTTTAAGTACTATTTCTAGATGACGCATATGGTCCTCCCAACTATCTGAAAAGATCGCCATATCATCTAGATACGGTAAACAAAATTCCTCAAGCCCGTTTATCTCTCGTGTTAAAATATTTGCTAACTTCACCCGTTTTTTATTAGGCTTTACTAAACTCACGTGAGAAATCTGGGATTTCTGTCGCCTCCCAGGAACATTCACAATATAATTTGTTTCCGAAATTTTTGATTCAATTCTTCCCGGTCCTATCCATCTATCTGACATATTATTTGGTTTACTGGTTGCCAAACCCAGTACCTTGTCTCCCACGTTATATTTCCTTTTTACCGCCTTTCTGTCAAATCAAAATTTCCTCTTTTCTCGTTCTGCTGACATGTTTTTAACGGCTGAAACTCGACGCCTTTTAAACCTGTCCGTGAGATTAAACACATATTCTTTCACGAATTCATTTTCCTCCGCTTTTCTTGTCCATTTTCTAAACACCAACGCTTTCAAAAGCTTTCTAACTTCCCGATGCCAATGTTCAATACTATCGCTTATTGTGCGACACATGCTCGAATCTCTTATCTTAACACCGAACCTTTTTAGAAATGCGGTCGCTAAATCATTTATCAAACTCCTTCGACGGTCTAAGTAACCTGACACATTTTCTTTAACTTTCGTTTTCCCTAAGTGAAATGACACTTTTTCTAGACACGCGCCAAAAATATCTACCTGATAATGCAATGGGACAAGCGCTTGCATTCCCCCACTTACGCGATTGTCTCTCGCTTTTGCTACTATCAAAGAATCTCCTGCATTACAATGCGATTCTTCAACTTCCCCTTTTTCTCTAATCTCTTCGAGATATTGATCCCTGATATTCGGCGTCTTGCCTTTCTTCAAAGCTACGCTACCGTGGGAAGGTATGCAGGGAAAAGTTCCTTCTAGCGTTCTCACGAGAAAGTTTTGGATGACACACACTGCACCTGGGTGAAAAGACTCAATTCTTTACATTCCTAATGCAGCACAACTACAAGTGATTAGTGACGTATTTAATCCGATGATTGGCTATCAAAAAATTTACATTTCAATGCTTTTAATAAAGTTATCTTTACATGTTAGATATGATGTCATACTAAATAGAAGACATTGTACACTTTTTGTAATTGACTTTTGCGCTATTTCTCATAGTTTGCGAGATACGGCTCATAACGTCTAAATTTCGACAAAAGAGTCGCTGCAGCTACCCTCATATGATAGCGCATAGTCATTTTACTAGATAGACATTAGCTAGACACTTTTCTAGTTTTATTCATACAAGATTTATTTCAGAACAAAGGGACTTTCTTATGCACACTGTATATTTACATTTAGCCTTTTTTTCTAGGTTTATCAATTTAATGGCTCGATTTTACTTTTTATTTTTAAAAAATCAAATGTTTATGTCACAAAAAAGAGAAAGTTACTTCTTACATAATGCGGCAATCTGAACGTGATCGAGTGTATACATTAAAATTTTTTACCCATTATCTATATCTATACTAATAAAAGAAAGTTTCGCTCTGTGTGTGTGTGTGTTTGTTTGTCTGTCTGCGATGGCTAGCAAAATCTAGCCCACCTAGATGTCTGAAAATTTTGGTGTAGATAGTCCAAGCTCTCACCTTGTGTACCTGAGTGTCAGAATTTAAATATTTTGATAATTACTCAAGATATTACGGCATTCAAGACATTTATGGCAAGATATTACGGCATTCAATGATTAGAATATCATTAAACATCGCATAGAAAATGCCATCTTTTAAACCAAAATGGTTAAAGATAAGAACTTCTGTTGTGGATTTGTAACCGGAAATGAACCAATTTGAAATTATTTTACTAATTAGCGAATTTTAAGAAAACTAATTAAGACATCAATTTGAAAATTTCTGAGCATATGTAAAAAGAAATTCTGCATTCGACTATGCGATTTTTGAAAAATTCGGCCTGTATTTTTTCTTAATTTATGCAAAAATCGGCCAAAAATCTGCCGGCGCCAGTGAAAAAAATCCGAGAAAGTTTCAGACAGGGATCTGCTTTCATTAAAAACTGAACTACAAAGAGATCTGTTTCTATGGCCGATCCCTCCATTTAGTTTGCGAAAATGAAAGGAAATAATTGCCAATTTTTACTAATGAACAAAAATTTAGATAACTAATTAAGATATCGATCTGAAATTGAGGATGGGAAGTATTGTCATCTGCCGGCTATTTTAGCGTAGCGTCTTCGTTATGTTCTAATTATCAGAAAAAATTAATTATTTTTTTAATGATCGCGTTAATGTAGGTGAAGGTGGTTTTCTTGAACAAATTATTCGTTATATTTGCGGGTATGGGGAGGGAGGGGGTTAACGCCTTGCTCTGAGATTATTATTATCTCGGGCCCAGGCAACGCCGGGCGGGTTAGCTAGTTATTAATAAAAGCTTTTTACAACAAAACGTGAAGAAAGAAAGGACATATTATCAGGCTGTTTTTCAGAACTACACTATGATGCAAAACTACATTTAATCTTTCCAAAAGCAGTTGGGTTTAAGCTCGGTAAATATGTTGACAACACCATTTTGATCATTCTTTTTCTCGATGAATTTAAATAAGATTGTACACTGGCCTCCAAAAGTTAAGGTACAACCGGTTTTTTGCGTCCAATTTGCAAATGAATGAATATAGAAACAACACATTTGGAGGAAATGTGCGCTAAACTGTTATTTATTAAATGCGAGATAGAAATTTACTTAAGTTAAACGTATAAATGAAATTACAACAAAAAATCACTCATGATAGAAATTCTTGGAGAAATCAGTACATCGCAGTATTATGCAGTAAAATATGACAGAAACATTAAAAACTGGTTCTAATACGGAATATGTCCACCCCGGACTTGAATGCATTGGTGGCATCGACTTTTCATGCTCTCAATTAAATTGTCAGACACCGAAATAGGTAACGCTGACCAGACTTGGAGTAAGCCTTGTTCCAGCTCATTTAATGACCTTGGAGGAGGACTTAAAGCCGCAACCTGTCTTCCAAGATAGTCCCAAAGATGTTCTATCGGATTCAAGTCTGTAGAGTGAGCTGGCCATTCCATTCTCTCCAAACCGTGATCCTCAAGATAATCCTCAACAACCACAGCTCGGTGTGGTCTCGTATTATCATCCATTAGAATGAAACCATTGCCAATAGCAGGGGTCGGCAACCTATGACCCGCGGGTCACCGAGTGACCCATTTCATAATTTCAAGTGACGCACTTGAGTTTCGAAAAAAAGTATTAAAAAAAATAAAATTCTATTGAAAAAATATTTCGAGTTTATTTTGGAATTTTAAAGGTTTAATTTTAATTCAGAAATTTCAAACTATTAAATAACATAACAGAAAATTTCACTTATTTGTTATAAAAATCATGTTTTGAGACAGAAAAATAAAGAATGACGAAGAGAGAAAAAGAAATTCTCCGGAAATTGAGTTAGTATAAATTTGGTTTCCCCTGCAGCAATGAACGACTGCATAACGAATGCAGCGATTGGACGAACGAAGGCGGAAGGCAGGAATCAATCGCTGACTTCGACACATTCACCGCGACCTTGCTTTTTGTCCAATAAGTCGGCTTGAACTACTGCTACAATTTGGCGGTTAGGAGCATTAGTTCTCTCAGTTGCAAACTTGTTCAGTTTGTTAAAAAAATTATTACCATGGGCAAACAAAAAGTAAAAAAAGAGATTGTTTCAAGATGCGTCGAAAGAAAAATATGGATTTGTCGAAAATGATGACAACTTGATATGTACTTTATGCACAGATGTAATTACCGCCAGAACTTACAATATTGAGCGACACTTTCATTCAAAACATAAAAATGTGAGTGAAATGCCAAATGAAGAAAAAACTGAATACATTGCTAAACGTGTATTAGTTTTTGGAAAACAAAATAAATTCATAAATAAATTTGTTACTATCCATAATCACGTTACATCTGCCAGCTTTGTCGCAGCTCATAGTATTGGTAACAACGGAAAACCCTTTACAGACTTCGAATTTTTGAAAAACGCATTCTTAAATTGTTCCGAACACTTATTTAATGACTTCGCAAATAAAAAACAAATCATTGAGATAATTAAATAAATAGAAATGTTTATGAAATAGAAGAAAATGTTTTAGATTTGCAGTATTTTTAATTTCTTAAAGTTGACAATTTTAGTTTAGAAATGATTGACTTTAAAAGTTCAGCGTTATTGACGGATAAATTCAAGACATTGCGGAAAGATTGAAAAAAATCAGAAGATCGTGATCTTTCCACGATATCAGCGTGTTGGGCATCACTTCCTACGAAGTTTTTTCATCTCTAAAAAAAATTGGCTTTGCCATTTTGTCCGCATTTGGTTCAACTTATAACTGTGAGCGAATATTTTCGCACATGAAATTTATTTTAAGTAAGAACGTGAACAGCTTAACTACTGAAAATTCAAATGCTCGTATTCGTCTTAAGAGGACCAACTGGAAACCAGACTTGATTAAATTGACGTCAAAAGTTCAGTATCAGGGGAGCCATTGAAGAGAAAGTAAAGATCATTCAGTTATGTTTCCTTTTATAATAATTATAATTTTATTTTTTGTGTTTAAAGTTGAAAAAGGCGTATGATAATTATTTCCTCAATAAAATTTATCTTATTATTCATCAAAAAAAGACTGTTTTAAAATGAAAATACCACTGACCCGAAACCTCTTCTTAATACACATATTTTGGTTGATTGTGACCCGCAGCCGAAAAAGGTTGCCGACCCCTGGCCAATAGCACCGGCATATGGGCGCACATATGAATCAAGGATCTCATCCCGATATCTTGCACCAGTCACAGTACCTCCATGGAACACATGCAGGTCAGTGTGGCCTCCGAGTGAGATCCCTGCCCAAACCATGATTCCACCGTTTCTGTACCTGTGTGTTTCGACAGTGTTTGATTGATGGTATCGATATCGAGTGCATTGTTCTATCCAGATCAGAAGACGTCTTTAATCGCTCTCCAGTGTGAATCTGGACTCGTCTGTGAAGAGTACAGAAGCCCACTGTTGTCTGCTCCAGGAAACATGTTCTCTTGCCCAACGTAAGCGGGCCCTTCTCTGTCGTCTGTTGAGGGGGACACACCAACTGGTCGCCTTGCACAGAGATGTGCATTGTGAAGACGTCTTCGCACCGTAGTAGCGGAGATTCTTCTCCCTGATGCTCAAAGTGGTCTGCAATGAGTTGCGGCACAGTAGTGCGTCTTCTCCTTCGGACCGAAAGAGCTAGAAACCGGTCTTCTGCAAGTGTTGTAACACGTGGGCGGCCTGTAACATGTCTTCTGGACACAGAATCTTCGGATTCATACTGATCCCATAGTCGTTGGACTACACTGCGAGACACATTGAGCCGTCTAGCAGTATCGGCCTGTGACAACCCCATTTCCATCCATCCTACCGCCCGCCACCTTAATGAATCGGGCAAACGACTTCTTCTAGACATTTCTAGACTCTACTGGCTGTTGTGAACAAAACTGACAACAATAGTTCGAATACAACAAAACTTACACGCGAAATTACGAAAGCTTCGTAATTGCATATTTTTCTCTCATTCACAAATACCTATTATTTTCTATAAAATAAAAGTGATAGCTGTAATTTTTGCGTAAGTTTTTTTAAAGCTTATTATTGTCATTCATATAAACTATGAAGTTTAATCTGACTGCCATTTTTTGTCTACTGAGCTTCGAAAAACTTGTTGTACCTTAACTTTTGGAGGCCAGTGTAGATCACCAGGAATATACAATTATCACTTTTAGCACAACCAGTCCATACTACTAGTATGGATATAAATATGGATAAAAATATTACGTGGGCTGAAACATTTTGGGATAAAATGAAACTGGTAGTTATTTTTTCATTTGGGGAGCGGGGACGGCTGGGGAAAGATGATAGATTATTCATGGTATTGTACTAAATATTAGTGTCTTTATAAGAAAAATCTCATGCAAATATATAATTTAATTTAATTACAATTTTATACTTCTGTACAATACTTTGTTTAAAAAAATAAAATAAAATAAAAATAGGAACATAACTTGATACATAGACACATATGTAGAGTACACAAGTACAAAATTGTAATTTTCATGCGTTTTTTCTAATAAAGACACTAATATTTACTATAATACCATGACTATAAGTTCAATGCTTAAAAATCTGAACATTTCAGTCACCTAATTGGTTTATGGATGTCAAAGCATCAAAACAAATGATCATTTACTTATATTTAGTGGTGAAATATGCAGAAATGGTTTATTTTTACAGAGAAAGATAATTATGTTGTCTGAAAATATTTTTCATTCTCCTATGTGTCTGTTACTGCTGTCCTTGCAGTTTTCAAACAAAATAATTTTGTGAACATCAGCAGAAAGAAATTTTTTTTCAGTGATTAAAAAAAAAAAAAAAAAAAAAAAAAAAAATCACAATAACGAAATAGAAAATTGAAAACTCAAGAGAACAAATTATTCGGTGGGCTCGAATCCTTTGAGCCCATATAAGTTGGCGCCATTGCATACGACGTGACCCGACTGTGAAGTCACCGTAATCGATTTTATAGTCATTTCCAACTCGTCAAAGAGTGGAACATACAGTTTCACAGTGATTTGTATATAACCCATCTTCCACGGAAATGAAGATAAAAATGGTTGCATTTTGGTCACAGTGCATTCACATTTTGGTCCCAGTGTTATTAAGGATATAATATTGCAAAGAAATGTTTTAGGTATCGATTTAAATTATTTATCACATCAAAATCACATCAAAATCACATCAAAAAGCCCCATGACTAAGAAACTTACGTTGAAAATACGTTTTCGATAAATTGGTCTTCAATATTTCGAATGTTTACCAGCACTAATTTATAATTTAATGGGAAGTTTATTATATTTTGCAGAAAAAAAAAGTTTTGTGGAATAGTTTATTTGAAGAGGTTTTTGCATCATGTTTATTGACGTTTAGAAAAGCCCCATGAGCCTTTTCAATCTGAAATGTTTGAAACTTTGCTTCATATAACGGAATGTATGTCCAAGTGTCCTCCAATCGGCCGATCATTTTTCGTACCACTCAGTTGAAACCAATTTTTACTGTCTTCTATCTATAATAGAAGAAAATACTGTGGTCAAGATTTTATTCGACTTCCGGTTTTTGATGGATGTGAAAACGTGTGTTTTAGGGATCAGAGATACCAAAAAGCATGTTTATACAAAATGTCGGTCTGTACTCATTGTATCAACGAAAATGTGTTTGAAGTTATGCATATAATTAAACCAATTTTTTTATAGGTTTGTGACTATGGCCAGGTGTTTTTTTTAATTTGGACATATTCCGCCGGAAGGGGACGCTGTAATAGCAATTTTTGTGCCATTTTTATTATTGTACCATCGAAAAGTGTATGAAGTTATGCATAGAATTGAACCAAATTCCATTTATAGGTTTTTGGCTATGGCCAGCAGGTCCTAACTGAATTTGAGATATTCCGCCGAAAGAGGGCACAGTAATAACAATTTTTGTGCCATTTTCATTGGCGCTATGATACGAGCGAATATTTCAGCGAATTTTGAAATATTAAGCATGTATGAGAAAGAAAAAAGTTTTGAGATTTACGCATCCGACTAGTTTTATTAGATTCTGAAAGATTGTGATGGTCTCTGAACATTATAATCTTTAGTTTAAAAAATTCATAATTGAGAAAGTGGTAGACATTAAAAAAATATTACTTTTTGTTGTTTATTTTTAAATTTAGTACACTACAAAAATAGTTAATCATTAGTGATACTTATTGTTGGTATAAGTTCTTGTAAAAATTACTTTTTGGATAAAAAAAAAAAAAAAAAAAAAAAAAAAAAAAAAACGATTATCCGAGTAGTTCCGTAGGAAAGTGACAGCCAGGTTTTAAGCCCTTAAAGGGCACCGGTATATTATATATACCACTTAATTTTAATCCCAAAATGCCACACTGACACCAGAATTTTATAACCAAATTTTGAATTTATAAGGTACATGAGGAAAATTTTTTTACTTATTTTAAAATAAATTCGTTCGTGAATCCTGGTGTCAACGAATCCTTTCAATATTTTAGCTACAAGAGTTACTTTGCCCCTGAAATGGTTAAAAACACTTGGACATACTACTTTCCGTCAAATGAAGCAAAGTTTTAAAAAGTTCCGATTAAAAAACTTCGTGGAGCTTGTCTAAACTTGATAAATATGGTGCAAAACCCTATGAATTGAAATATTTATGCAAGTTCAAGTAACAATTTCCAAAAAATCATCTTTTAATATATTTTTTTTTTGTCCAAAAATAGTAAACCTATCCATAACGCATGAAAATACTTATGTCGAATTTGAGAATACGTTATATCTCGCCTATTCAATTAACTGATATTCTCAAAATGGCTATTTTGATAAATGTTTTTTTTTAATTAATTTATTTAGGTTAAGTGATATTTAACTTTTAAAAAGTATGTATAGGTTCATTTGTATTCGTAGAAAAATACACATATTTCTTTCATTATCTTGCACATAATTTTGATAATCAAATAGGTCAAAGTTTTCTGTATTTAAATAAAGTACTAATCATTATAACAGTATTAGGGGCCTAAAACTTTTTCTTGAATACTTTTGCCATTTTACGCAATGAAAGTATCAAATTAAAATAATCATACGTTAAATGTAGTTATTAAAGGTAAAAATTAATTAATGCAAAAAATTTACAAAAACAGGAATATTTTTAATCATATACATTATCATATTATAACATATCGTTTATCATATAAACTGATAAACACGTCTAGTGCAGATATTTTTAAGGAAGTTATTTTAAAGTTAAAGCAATATTTACAAATATATAGAGAAAATCAATTAGTGAGCTTGAAAAATATAAGAATTCCGTTAGTAAAATATTTCCTTTAAACAGTTACAGATTATATCAAATATACCCAACAATTACTATTAAAGGTATGTTGTAAGCAACGTAATACAATAAAATTTCTAATTTTTTAAAAGGGAGTTTCAAGAAAAAAAAAAGAAATTTCTAAAGTATGAATATTAGCTCAGTACTTAAACATAGACAACATAAACTAATCAACGCCAAATACTTTCGAGAAATCTTTTCAAAATAATTCCCTACTTTGTCTGATGACTGATATTTACAGTGTGTTTTAATAATTATTCAAAAGGATACTTTTAAGAAGGTACTGCTAAATAAAATCTTAAAATTTAACTACATTAAAAATGTTTAGGTTAAATAGCCTTATTCCTATATTGATCGCATTAAAAATCTCAAAACCTATAAAGACCTTAAAAATGTGTTTCAATAGTAATATTTTAATTGGAATAAAATGAGTTTTATTAGGTTTATTTTTTTTAAAAAGTGAGAAAAGTACGTTAAAAAACGAGTAAAGTTGTGAAATTTCAAGAAATGATAATATATAGCAGTGCTTCCTAACATTTTTTCTCTCACGTACCCCTTGCTTATATTTTTCGTTTGTGCGGAGCCTTTCTCACATAAACCTGTACTTACTATTTTTGATTTCGTTCATTAGTAATGTTCTTATGGTAGTTACCAATGTTAGATGCAGTTCTCTTAGGAATTTCAATTTTCAAACACTTATCCATTTTGAACTACAAAACACGATATCAACATAAAGTCACTCAAGACACTGTAGCTAAATATGTCAAATCAAGCACTCACAAAGAAGAGATAAAGCTACACCCATTAATACATGCTAATGAGTTTATGCTAATGCTAGTCAGTCGAACACTAAAATGATGACCTGCTTTGAAATGGGTTTTAAATAAAATCGTTGAATCCAAAAGACCCGATACGATTCATGTTTTATCTTGATATTTCTATAATTACTAGAAAGAAAAGAGAGTAAGAAAAAAGTAGGGACACATGCGAAATCTCACCAGATGATTAAACAATAAGTTTTAGCATTTTTCTTTATTTTATGCGAATAACCTATTTTACTTTTACACAAGTTTTCCTTTGTAAAGAAAAGTTTAGAGTTTTATTTTTCTGCTTTCATTTTGTTTAATTTTTTGCGTCATACGCCATTACCAAAGTAATTTTCACGTACCCCAGGTTGGTAACCGCTGGTACTTAGGATTAAAAATATACATACGACCAGTAAAAATCGACATTTAAACATTACTAAATATATATTACTTTTCTTTTTTAAGAAAAATATTGCTGTTTTCGATAAATCAATATGCTATTGACTCGGAACACTATATTATTGGTGACGGCTATCACTAATAAAAAGTTTTATTTTCTTTGTAACAATGATCTTTTTATCTGACTTGTATCAAAGATCATACTATTGTGCACAAATCATAAAATACGTAATCTTGCTGCTAGTTTTATGTTTCCGTTCAGTTTAAATCATTGCATCTTTTCCCCTTTGGAATTTTATTAGTTTTCTTCCCATACATAATTAGCTTTCTGACTCTGGATAAGAGACTTGGGTATGTCCTTTTTTCCAATCTATGGTTCAGTTTCTGCGTTATTTAGTTCATTTCATGTATTATTTATAAGGACTTGAGGTGAGCACTAAGAAAGGACTAAATCGTGGTCTCAGCAAATCTAAAGAGTATAAGGTACCATCCTGGAAGGATTGTCCTGTTTCCAATTAGGTAAAAAAACCCAAACAAACAAACAAACCAAAAAAAAAAAAAAAAAAAAAAAAAAAGGACATGTGCGAGTAGAGCCTTGACGTTATGCCATATTAGAGTAAACGTTCTTCATAACGTTCTTTGAAGGCTGTAACTTTTTATTGCATTAAGTTAGAAGCTCGAATTTTTTACAAAACAGTGGGGCCGTGGATCTTATTATATGATATTTATTTTAACTCGATACGTTGAAAAAAGTCTTGACAGACGGACGGTCAGACGAGTTTGTCATGTAATAAGTCGACATAGAAATTTTCGGATTTTTTGTTTACACGTGCTATACGACCTTCCTTTGTGCCACATTTTTATATTATAGATCAACGGGAAGTACCTTATAGGTTTTGAAAATACGTTTGTATGAAAAAAAACTTTGTTTTAAAGCTAAAACCTTTTTTTGCATTGAGTTAGAAGCTCGAAATTTTTACAAAACAGTTGAACCTTTTTATTTGATATTAATTTCAACTTGATTGATACCTTAAGCCGTTTCTAAAAAATAAAAACCGGTCTTGACAGACAGGCGAACAGCAAAGTGATCCTATAAGGATTCCAGTTTTTCTTTTGAGGTACGGAACCCTAGAAATATCACTGATCTGATCATCTCAGATCAGATTTTTCGTTTCTCTATGACACTTCGTTCTATAGCTTCACAATGTATGTGAGCTATGTCAAATGATTTTCATAGATCGGTCAATGATCGCAAAAAATTCAACATCACATATATAGTCTACATTTCATTGATCAAAAAATATTGTTAAAAAATACTAAATACCTCGAGCATAATCACAAATTAATAATTGCAAATACCAAATAGAAAATAGAAAAACATAATTTAACATAATAATGTTTGTATTTAACATTTTAAAATAGTGATATTATTTTGCAAATTTCAAATAAATATTAGATTTATCTATTTAGCGAATTTGTGAAATTCCATACATTTTTAATCATTTTCTGCATAAAAAATCAATTTAAGTAAGATTAAATCATGATAATATTGTATTGGTAATGTAAGCGAATCTTTTACATTGGCTTATAAAATAAAACGTGTTACAGTGATCATTTTTAATAAAAGAGAATCTATAACCTGTTTCAATAATAAAATGAAATTTCACGGCATTAGAAGTACTTATTAAAATTAAAGCATAAACAAACAGAGAAACAAGCAAGCTGATAGACAAGCTTAGAAACTGAAATAAATTTATTTTAGTAACGTTGAGTAGAACGGATAGGCAGGCAAATGGAGTGATAAACCGAAATCATATTTAAGGAAACTTTTCAACTATCCTTGAAAGCAATAATATATGCTGGTCAAGAAGGATTCAGATGTGTTTCTTAAGATGTTTGATATCAACACTTAAAAAGCTGCTATTTAAATGGCAAATGTGCTAGTCGAACCATGTGATGATTCATAATTCTTACTACGCAGAATGTGAAAAATTCAATACTATTTCTGCCAACTAAGAATTTTCTGTAGTGCGCCGTACATGGTATGACCTATTAAATTTCTGTTTTGTTCAACATTCTTTATATAGAAGTATTTCTCTACTGCCAAGAAATGAAACGGCCGTTGATGAAGTTAAATTTGTGCAAGGTTCAATGTATGTAACTGTACTTTTATTCTGCTCATGATAGTGTCAATATAGTACTTTAGAATGTGTTGCGTAGCATTTTTGTAAACACTTTTTTTGTTATGTTCAGTAGCAGACGTTTGCTATTTAAAATGGCTATTTATTTACCATCACTTACCACCCCTATACACGCCGTTACACCACATTAAACTGTATTAAACAATCATAATAATATACCATTTGAAATTTGTGTGACAAGCATATCTTATCCCAACTACGAAAATCGCGACACATTATGAATTCCACGGTTTAAAATATTTTCAATTTGCAATCGTGAAGTACAATCCTTTAATAATTCCTTTTACAGTGAGAATGATGAAATTATAACATTCTTACTCTTTTACCTAATAAATACAGTGTAATTTCCGCTTCTAACTTTCTTTCATCCGTAAAGTTTAATACTTGGGGTACCGGTCAGTTGAAATGATATTTATAGAGATGACAGTTTACAAGGAACAGTGTCAAACGAATGTCACCCAATAGCCATTAAAAGTTTAAAGAACTCGGTTGAGTGACTATATGTTTCGCTGAACTGAAAAATGGATTTTCTTGCCAAAGGCGAAATATGAGTGTGAAATATAGAAAATACATTTTAAGAAATTTCTCTTGAGACTCTTGTTTGTTAAGAGCTATAAAGTAATTTTTAACATAAAAGTATTTCCAAAAAAATGTTATAAAATTTTGTCTATTCTAACATAAAACATTTGTTAAAATATAAAGATGCAGTTTCAATCATTGAGCTTTGACAAAAATAGAACAAGATGTTTTATGAAAATTTTTTGTAAATATGAAAATATGAAACAAATTTTGTATTCAAAATTTCTAAATACTATTAGCAGTTATTATATTAAAATACTAGCTGTATAGCAATTCGCATATGTGTACACTATCTGCATATGTCTTGCATTTGCATTTAGAAACATCTTTGGATTTTTTTTTGGGAAAAAATAAATCTAATTTTTGTCTACATTAAAATAATAATAATAATTACAAAATAAGAATAATAATAAGCAAATAATAATAATAATAATAATAAGTAAGAAATTATATTTAGTAATAAAAAGTAAGAAATTATATTTAATAATAAAAAGTAAGAAATTATATTTAAAATGTAGTTTAACTTAAAAATATGAGAATTACATTCTGTAAATTACTGATTATTAAATAGAAGGTAAACGAAAAGATTAATCGATTTATACAAACGAATCAAAATTACAGATATATATTCACCAGTACGAGTAGCAGGTGATATTCGTGATATACTATTTATTCAAAGTAAAAACTTTTTTTTCGTTTCTACTTTAATCAGAAAATGGCAATATTTTTCTTTCTTTCTGCTTATTTATTTATTTATATTTTATTGCCAACAATAGAGTAATTATGTTGACTGTATCACAAAAAGTCTTTGAAAATCATGAAAAAATCTCGACAATAATTTGAAAATTCGAAATTTCAAGAGTTATTATGAGATTCTACGGACAGAATTTTAATATAACAGATTTTGAACAACGCGATCTATTTTCGTTCACTTAAGGCATCCTATAGATCGGGCCTGTCCACTCTTTCAATAAACAGGGTGCGCTTCGGTTGTTGAAAACATTGTTCAAAAGCTTACGAAAATGCAACAATATATCTCATTTTAGCAGTGGTAACGATACACATACGTCTACAAAATATACATACTTCCTACCGTAGTAAACATAAGTGCCCTACTAGAAGCTGGACTATGTAAAATTGAAGAAAATACATAAATCGTAATAAATTTAGCAATACATTTTTGTGAGAGAAGGGAGGGGTGTATCTCACAAACTTTTGCAGGAGAAGGAACCAAAAACCTTAATAACGCTTGTAATAAATAACATCTTGCAAGCATTATAAATTTTAAAATAAAATATTTTTAAATGGATTTTTTTACTTTAAAAAAAATCTAGAAACACAAAACATACGAATAGACGACAAGAAAACCTTAAAAGGGTGCGACGTTGGACAGCCTTGTCCTGGATGATCATTTCCTTGTTTATCATTGACGCCAACTTTGGCTGTGGGCATGAGTGCGGAATACTAGCTGTTTATGTTTATTATTTGAATTTTACAATTTAAATCAATAACTTGTAATTTAAAAATTAGATCGATATAAAATTATTATCAAGTTTAGATATTCCATAATCACGTCCACTACCAATTGGCATATTTTAGAGAGACTGGTTTGGCGAAAAATTAAATATATTGTTGAAACTAACTTTGTATTTTTTATGAGGGAAACATTTCATGACATGCTAGGTGATTATTTCCTTGCTTATCATTGATGTCAACCTGGGGTGTGGACATGGTAGTGAAACCTTAACTATTTTTGGTTATTAATCCAGGTTCAAAATTAAAATAAATAATTTTTAAGCTAAATATCGGACTGATATAAAATTATTATCATTTATTAATATTTCGTAATCAGGTCCACAGCTAATTGGCTTATTTTAGATATAAAGTCTTTGCGGAAATATAAGCGCATTGTAGTATGCATTGTTGTAATCATATTTGTGTTTTATGCAGCAAACATACACTGGTATATCCTAAATGATCATTTTTAAGCTTATCAATGATGCAAACTTTGGTTTTGGTCCCGATTATGCAATATTGGCTCCTTATATGTAATACTTCTTAACACCAATTCAATTTTTAAACTATAATGTTTAAGTCATAAGCTAAAAATGTAATTACTAACATTTATAAATCTTAATTAGGCCTTTCAATCGTCGTAAGATTTTTTTAAATTGATCAATTAATTCTCAAGTTTTTGAGTATTGAAAAACTGGTTGATTGATTCATTCTCCTTGTTTTCACAAGAACTATTTTAGCGATCGGAATGCGGTAAACTGAAGACAAAACAAAAATTAAAATATATAGAGGAATCTGTCTCCAAAGATAAAAGAAAAATATATATTTAAAAGCATTTTTTCTTTTTTTAAATATGAATTAATCTTATCGCATCAAACGACAATTATAGCTCCATTCAACAATAACATTGTTCATACTGAATAATATCCAGTACCAAAAGTTTTATTTTTGTGAAGAATTGTATTTAATCTTGACACCAACAAAATAGTTTTATTGATCATTTACGACTCATTGTCTCGAGTATGTCCCTCTTAATTTCACTACTGAGAAGGAAAAATAATTCTATTTATCGAAGTGAAAGAAGACAATTTTATATAGTTTCTCTTTTTTATATAAAGCAATAACAGCGTCCGATAGCCAATCAATAAGCTAAAAAAAAAAAAAAAAGTAAGACAACAATTTTACTAATTCGCTGAATGAGATGTTCTTTAAAAAAGATATTAACGAGCGAGGATGTTTTTTGCATATTTAGAACTTTTTCTTTTACTTTACTTTTCTTTTCTTGATTATGATATCTGATAGGAAAAACAAGTGAATCAGCTCAATACAACAAATACGTAGAACTGTGTTAAATACCTTGAAGCTTAATTATGAAATGCACTACAATTGTTTCGACCCGATGAAACCCATGCCTTCGTCAGATAACAAAGACATGCAAGGCATTCAGTATGAGACAGCGCAATTAAAATACTTTTATCCAAATTTAAATGTGAAATAAATCATAAGGCTATGGCTAGAGAAACCTATCGCACTTAGAAAGTCTGCAAATTATGTCCCGGATACCAGAAGACAGGTCCGAATGTATCCGAAGCTCAGATTTTGGAAATTTTTGATATTTTATATTACACGGAACAATACACGTATTTCCCGGATTCTAACAGTTAGCCGGCGATTTTTATCCACTTATAAAAGCAATCTAATTTCAATCTTTTATCTAAATATAGTACATCTTGTCCTGTTTTCAATAAAGTTTATTCGGAATTCGTGCAGTGATTTTTGAATTTGTCGCGATTTTTTTAAGTCCCCATTTCGCCGAAAATGAGAAATTTGTTTTTTTATCAACCAATATCCATTTCATACTTTATCCATCCAATATTATATTTATACCCTCTTATGAGCAGACTTTCGTTAATCGTTAAAAATGATGAAAAATAGCAAATAGTTTTTTAAAATTAGTTATTAAAGAAAGTATCCAAGTAAGCATGGATTGTTGGCAGGAACACTGTTTGTAGCTTGCGGAAACCGTTGGTAAATTGTACGATTGAGAATGGCAGGATTGGGAATATTAGAATTGGGAATGGTAGGATTGGGAATGGTAGGATTGGAAATGTTAGAATTGGGAATGGTAGGATTGGAAATGGTAGCGTTGGGAAATTGTTGAGAAATATTAGGTGCACAAAAATCTTTCTCATTTGAACCAAATTTGAGCAGTTAACGAGTAGCTAACGAACAGCTGTTCTGAGCAATTCGTTGAGCAGCTATTCTGTGCTATTCTTTGAGCAGCTATTCTGAGCTATTTTCTGAGCAGCTATTCTGAGCTATTCTCTGAGCAGCTATTCTGAGTTGATCACATTTGGGCAAGTGTTTCCGTTAGCCATTGGTACGACAAGGCGGACATATTTTACTGTTATCAATCTGATTATGCAGAAATTCGAATAATAGGGAGAAAGCATTTTCTTAAATGAAAATTTTTCTTAAAATCGCTTTTGTTTAATTAAAATATAGGCCTAATGCATTCATATTATATTAAGCCTTCATAGGATCACTTTTACTTATATTTGCCAAATGTTACAGAATTTGAATACCACTATTATTTAAGAAGTGTAGACTTCTCTTTAGTGAATCACAAATTTCTACGATTAAACAACGCAAATATGACTTCTAAAATATAGTGGTATTCAAAATCCGTAACTCTTGGTATCTGGGATTTTACTGTAAACAGAACAAAAAGAAAATAATGTAATGCATTTAAGACGAACAGAAGTCATATGTGAAACGAAGTTGTCTAAAATAAGTTTATATTTTGGATTTTTGCATCTGTTTGTCAAAATCTAAAAGTCATTCTTTAAAAAAAAATTTCATCCTGCAAGTTTTGCAATTATGTATGTACATCACAGGCAAAGTTTTCATTACGTCATTTGGAATAAATCGTATATTTTTTGATTTCCCAATTACAAGAGGTCTTCGCTTTTCAGAACCATCGGAATTGCATCATAATGCTAGTGAAATTCAATCTTTGCCCCTTTTTCCATCGTCACATCCTTAAAAAAAGTTTTATCGTGCATCAAACAAAAAAAAAATCCACTTTCCTCTATGTTAAAAAGATCTTTTTAATACTAAAAAATTTGTGAGTTTACATTTTTCCATTCTTCAATTGTTTTTTCTGAAACAAATGCTGCTTCTCCACATAATTTTTAACATACAATTTCAAGGTTTTTTTTGTTTTTTTTTTTTACTTTACTCAACCATCACTTACAGGAAAGTTTTATATCCAAATTTTTCGGCAAACGCATACGTATTTTATTGCAAAATATCTTCACCAATAGAAATGTTTTTAGATCTTGCATCATTAAACAATGAAAAAAACACTTCCTTCACATTTGCACATTTCGCTGTGCGTATACTTTTAAAAAATGAGGAAAATGCGTCCCTCTCGAGTATTTTAAGGATTTAAGGAAATACGTTCTTACTTAATAATGTTTGATATAATTTAGTATGGAAATTGTTTAAAAAAGGTGTCTCCGTTACTTAACTTTTCTTAATCATCTGTTATAAATGTATTGCATATGTCATCTATCTATAATCTTAACTTAGATAACATCAAAATTATTGTAAGCATACACTGTTAAAAATTTGCAGAAAACTGTCCAGTCATTCGACTGTTTTTATAGAAAACGGTTACATAACCGTAATTTAATCCCATTCTGACCATAATATGAGCAATAATATGGTCAGAATAGAGTTTAATTAAGGTTATGTAACCATATTCTATAAAAACGGTCAAATAACTGGACAGTTTGTCGCAAATTTTTAACAGTGTAGAATTTAGGAAAATTTCCAGTGTGTATATTCTACTAAATGTATAGAATTCACTAAACATTTCAGTCTGCTGAAAAAAAGAAAAAAAGAATTACAGCAAATAAAAAACTCGTCTCGTGTAAAATCTACATTCGGTCAGCTGCGATAATTTGGCTGGACTCGCTATAATAAAGTTATATAAACAGTATCTAGTTCTATTATTTTCACTAAATCACATCAAAAGAGAAGATACAATTCAGATTTCTTTCTTTTCCATCTTTCTTTTTGTAAGTTACAGTTAAATAAACCTTCTCTTACCCGTATAACTGATGTACAAATTTATGCAAGTTGATAAAATATACGTGACACGATTTGACTAGTTTATTAAACTTTCACATTGACCTTTTTTAGATGATAATGTAATTTACTTGTTGGCTTTTATTTCGCTGCGACAAAGCAAATGCTTTTAATCGGATAGATTTTTAGTAAGTCCAAAAGTTCAGCCTTTGTATTAGAATTATCTAGATATTGACAGCCCCGTGTGCCGAATCACAGTAAAAGAGAAGTTATAATCCAGATGTATTTTTTATTTTTACCAATTAGTAAATCATATCTAACATAAATCTTTCTTTGGAGTATTTAGATATGTAATTTTTCAGATATCTATGCTAATAAAAAAGTTTCGATCTATGTGAATGTGTGTGTATCTGTCTGCGATGGGTAGCAAAATCTACCACACGTAGAAGTCTGAAAATTTCAGCGTGGATAGTTCAAAGCAAGTCCTGATGCACCTGAAGCCTAGATTATTTTTTTACATAATTAGTCGAGATATTAATTAAAAACTCATAAAAAACTATCGTTTTTTGCAAATTGGCGGAGATGCGCGCGAGAATGCTCAGTCCCTTCCATGTATAAGGGAAGAACCAAATGCTGTTTTTTTTTCTTTCTTTTGGCCGTTTGTCTTAAAGCACTACGCGCAATTCCGTTTAGGATACAGAAAACAAAAAGACATATTCGTACTTCTACGTGTTCTTCTACAAATTGGAGGTTTATTTAAAGTTATTGAACTGTCCCGGTTAACGCCGGACGGGTCTCCTAGTATGAAATATATTGGATACGTTTTTATTTATTTATTTACTAATTTTTCTTATTAAGTTTTTAAAATGATTATGTAACATTTTCATTGACTTTTATTTCGAAGCAACAAATTGTTACCAGATAATTCAAATATTTATATAGATTTTTAGCAAGTCCTAAAATTTATCTGTCTACTAGACTCATCTAGATATTACTTGGCTCTATGAACTTCACTAAATCGTAATAAAAGAGAAACAATCCTCAAAAAATGTCCTAATCCTTTAAGCACTAGTCCTCATAATCATGATGGTCAACAACATTATCTATTTTATCGCTTCTTAAAATCGGAGTGAAATAATAACAATCGCCAATGATCGTGACGGTGTGCTCAATATGCATAGTTTATTTTTTATTCGGCCTCTTACCATCGTGCAGATTTCCATGTTCTGAAGAATTTTCTTTCGGTTACATATCAATTGATTGGAAAATGTCTTGGGTTCTAAATGATTATAAGAGCGAAAAATAGAACAATGCCACCCCTAAAATATTGAACGACATTTGGGTATATGTAATAAGTTAGAAAATTAATAGGTTATTGGAACCCATTACCAATTTACCGTGAAACGTTCAAACCTATTAAAAGAAAGTTTTTTTTTTTTCATTATCTCTATAGCCTACGATATATATATTTTTTTCGATTCAAAATTATTTATGTTAATAGAGTTATTACTGTGCACTTTCAAAAATATTTAGTCAAAAAAACGTAAAAAATGCAAGCAACAAATTGCCGGAACACACCTGTAGTTGGAAGAGATTTTTCTGCTATTTGAAGATACTATTTCCATCATATAATTGAAGAATTTCAGGAAAATTTGAGCTTGTGCTTGCGAATTTTTCGAGTTTTGAAGGGAAAAGGACATAGATAAAAATCCCGCTGCTACACCGTCAAAAAAAAAGAAAAAAAAAAACGGAAATTGTACTGACAATCTGGACGCCAGTACTATATCCGCATTTTAACGGGAAAAAAAATCCGTAAATTCCAGGAAATTTTCCATGATTTCTGAAATATCCGTTTTTAAATTTCCGATTTATAACAGATATCAATTATTTTATGTGAGCTATGCTGAGAACTTTTGTGTACGGTTCTGTTAAACTGAATAGTTTTAATAATATTAAAACAAAAAAATAAGGACAATTTCGAATATAATAATCTTGTAAGTTTAAATTTAGACTTATTAATTTAGTTTAATTTATAAAATTATAAGCTAAATAAATAAATTATAAACTTTATAAAATTATAAACTTCATTTTTATAAAAGTAAAGAAAAAATATTAACTATTTTTCAAAATTTAAGGAAAAAATTATAAACTTTGTAAAATTATAATTTACAAAATCATAAATTTTAGTTTAATTCATAAATTTATAAGCCAAATCAGTTTAGTTTTATACCAATTTACATAGCGATAACTTGCAGAGATATTATGTTATGAAACCTTTAAATAACGCAATATTGCATCACGTTAAAAAAGTTAAAATAAAATTTAAAAAAATTAGTGAAAAAAAATCCTAATTTTGAAGCGCTATCAAGGGAAAAAAATGTAGATTAAAAAAAATATTGTTCTGTAACTTATAAAAATAAAATAAATTTCAAAATATTTCTTTAAAAAATATAAATATTACTATTATTTTCACAAAAAATTACCGTCCAGACATGGCCCCGGTTAGAATAGGCCAGCAGGTTGAGCCGGGTCAGGCCTGGATCCTTGAAGAACTCTAGTAAATACAACAATCTTAATTCGCATTTCAAACAAGGCGATTTCTGTACGCTAATCTTTAAACGTTATTTACGAAAATTGCACTGTTTTGGAAGAAATACGGACATTTTACTGTTTTGAAAAAAAATACGGAAAAATTCTATTACATTTACGGAAAATTTTCTGCATATTTGCGGATTTGAAATCTCCTTTGCGGAACTAATGTCATTTTCGGAATTGTACTGTTGTTTTGGAAAAATGAGACTTCTCCGTAAAAATTTACGGAAAATCTCTTGTATTTTCACGGATTTTTTTTTTTTTTACAGTGTAATACCAAACAGTATTAAGCAGCATAGTCGTCGGTACAACCTGTGATTTGACGAAAATGCTGCTTTAGGTTGGAAGATTTAAGGTAAGTTTTTACGTTAGATTGGGAAGCTTTCTATATTTGGGAGGAAAATGGGCAAAACAAAGCGGAGCTTTTCGTGTTTTAATAAAATATAATCAATGGAAAAATTCGTTCAAATTTACAAATTATTTAGAGTATGGGTTTAAAGCGTAAAAAATAGGAATTCAATTTAACCTGTATTTTACCACGTATAAAAAATAACATTTTCGCATAAAATTGCTATTACAGATTAATGAGACAACAAACAATTATATAAAATTAATGAACCTTGGTAAAACTATATTGATTTCCTGTTCGCAAATTCACCATTTACCTTAGGACGATTGTACAATCTAGTGCTATAATCTGTGTACATGTGTTTTGCAGTTTCTCAACAGTTTTCAGTTTTACTTAAAAATACATAAGATTTACTATGATTAAATTTGAAGACAATTTTAACATTTTTTTTTTCACACAATTATTAAGTCCTTTCAAATAAAATAATAAAAACTAGTCGAATTCAACTATCTAAAAAAAAAAAGAAAAAAGATTAAAATTTAACTTAAAATGATTATTAGTAACACTTATAGAACTACTTAGAGTTTATTTTAATTGCGGAGCAGAAATAAAAAATCGTGATATTACTTGTGAAAATTTGATAAATTTGATAGATTCGATTCTCTCCTGTATACAGAACGACGGCAACGTATGATGGGTTAAAAAAATCAAGGAAATTCCACTCGGGATTCCTGGGTTACAGAATATAAGTTAATTTATTATTATTATTATTATTATTATTATTATTAATATTATTATTATTATTATTGAAAAGTCTGATAGATTTTTTGCATTTAATATATTTTTTACATTGCCCACTGACAACGTCAAAAACCATTTCTATATAAAAAAATATATCAATTATGTATTCAAATTAAGTTATGTGAAACGTTTTAAAAGCGATATTTCGTATTATCCCTATGAAAGGATTTCAGCCGAAGAAATTGATAAATATTTCGCAACTTACAGCAACATTTTTGATTCTGATAGTTTCAGTGATTTAAGCGCGTAGTTCGATTACATGTCTGTTAAATTTGTGTTTTTTAAATATTATTATATTATTTTATTTATTTATTAATAACTTTTAATTTCGTTATGGAATATTAGCTGGAAATAAAGGCTGAATTGATTTATATTATTTTAAGTACAAACGGGAAAATCTTTCGTAATGAGGCTGCACGCGATAGTTATATTTAAAAAAAAAATCAACCTTGAAATATTAAAAAAAAAAAAAAAAAAAAAAAACATACAAAATCCATAAATTGAGATACAGTTTTCAAACAAACTGCATTTGAAAAAACTTTTTATTCCCTATTCGATGGTGCAAAAATTATAATTTTTGCGATGTTTGGAAGTTAAAAAAATTCCAATAAAAGCGAAATTTATTGGCTAGGTTTTGCCACTGTCAATATGACGTCAACATTACTCACAGACATGTTTTTACTCTATAATACAAATTATAAGCAACACTTATCAAACTAAAAATGTATTTTAGTAACGTAGCAGAAATAAAAAATATGATATTACTTGTGAGCATTGGATAAATTCGACAAACTTGATTCTGTCCTGTATACAGGACGATGGTAAAGTACGAGTTACAAAATATTATACTAAAAATCAATTTTGATATTTTGTATTAATTTTCTTTGTTACAATTAAAGAGTGCCTCATTATACCAGACGGAACGTACATTTATTTATTTACCGTGACTTATTAAGAGAGTAAGATACTTTTCTATTGTCTACCTCACCTTTAGAAAGTTCTCCATAAATGATAGTCTAGAGGTAAAATTTGATTAGTATTTGCACTTTATCAGAGTAATGAAAAGACATCCAGTGAATGCATCTCAGAATTGACTCCAGGGAAGAAAGTAACTTTTGCACTATAACTTTTCTCATGCGGACTTATTTAGAAGGAGAAAATGTGACCTTAACAGGACCAATTTATTGCTAATGAGTATCATTTTAACATTCACGTTAGTAATAAAACAGTTTCAATATAGAAATCTTGACATATAATTGTATCAAATAGTAGTGTGATATTTTATTAATAAACAAAAAATAATTTACTATGAAGCTGTTGAAAGAGAGATCGCTATTGTTAAATGCACGAGATAAAAATTAAACACCCAGAAACACGCACTTAATTTCATTAAAGGATTTTTTTACTTATATCTACGCGCTAAAATATATCTGAATCATTACTACAATTTCAACAACTAGAATTCATTGATAAATTAGCTTAATTGTCATAACATTAACCATAGCTGCCAACTTTTAAATTTTTTTTTCATACCATTTTTTTCTAAACAGGAAAAAATGCCATACGTAGTCATAAGTTTTTGATGGCTAAATAAGACAATTTTTTCCGGTCAAAAAAGTGTTAGGAAAAAAGCGAAACAGGTGGCAGCTACACTGCAAAAAAAGAAAAAAAGTGTTGATTTTACAGTAAAATACTGGCACCCCAGTTGCCAGTATTGTAAATAGACAATAAAATAAGCAGTAATAAGCTGCCGCGCATAAGCGGTAGCGTATTACTTTTCATTTTAGTGTTTATTACTGTTAATTTTGCGGTATAATACTGGCGGCTAGGGTGCCAGTATTGTACTGTAAAATCAACACTTTTTTTTCTTGCAGTGTAATGCGTTATCTCATTTGCATCATTAGCGCATATGTGTGATCATTTCAGGAATTTCTGTTTTATTCAGAAATTCCGAATCCAGATCGGAAATTCCAAAAGAAGAATATTTACTTTGATGTAATCATGAAACGTCTGCCATTCAATAAACCAAAAATTACTATTCACAGTTTTTGGTGTAAATTCGGAATTTCTGAGTAAAAAAAGAAATTCTTGAAATGCACGCTAATGAAGCAAATGGGTTAAAAACAGTAAAAATCGTACTATCTCCCCGTCCTCAATAAAGCTACAGTTATTAAACTTTTGTAACAGTAATTACGTTAATTTTTCAGAAAATGTTTAAAGAAATCTTTACTAATTCTTTCTAGTTTTAATTATGTGTATCAGTAAAAAAAAAATAAAGAAAAAAAATAAAGAAAAACTAAAGAAAAGAAAAGACAACTGTTATTACTGAAATTTTAAGCTTACCGGAAATAGCTTTACTTTTTATTCATGATGAAAAAAATTCTATTAAAATTCTTTTTTTTTCTTCCACAGCTGGTCATACTTGTAAGTGGAAATATAGGAAGATATCTTTCAATATATAAAATAATATGAGCAGTGATATACATTTTTTATATTATTATATTTAAAATTATATAAGTTAAAAAAATATGAAATCAAAAATGAAAAGGATGATTTCCATGTTTCTTTCTTTCTGATAAAGAATAACATTTATAAAATATAGAACATACTATTTATGATTAAAAATGTAGAATGTATGTGTATCTTGGTAGCCCCCACTTCCCAAAGGGTTATACTCTTTAGGTATTCACGGGTATTTCATACTCCAGTTTACTAAAACGGTCTTCAAAATCTGTAAGACAGATAAGCACAAAAAATCAATCTTCTTCGTCGGCTTATACATATGCCACATTGCAATCTGGTACTGTTTTGAAAAAAATTTCGTGATATGCACTTATGTTGTAAGCTAAAAAATATCCGCCTATTGAAACTTTTGCTGCACTCATCGTAGCCCGTCACAATAGATTACTCTGATCCTTCTAAACATTATCGATTATCATCATCATCACCATCATCATCATCATCTCACCCCGTCACAACAGATTCATCTAAGTTCAGCAAAACCAATCTTCTGTTCCGTCGTCAAACAAATTGGAAAAACCTGATGTTTCTCTAATGTAGCAAATAAAGGAAATATCATGAGCACAGTGGAAAACTGTGAAGAAAAAAAAAAACGTGAAATCACGCCTTGGACTACCATTTGATAATGTAAAGAATTCCAAACAGCTCCTCCGCTAAGCGGAAGAAGATATGGAATCAGAGTCATATGGCTCTGATACAAATGTGAAAATTTTATGTTTTTGAGGAATTTGAGTCTACGTGATTTTAACTGTTTTTTTCTCATTGATCTATGATTTAGTTTACCATTTCGAAACCGGTCGTTTACGTAACCCACTTTGGGATTTCAGCTATTTTGGCAATGACCCTTCCGTCGCAGAATTTTTTATCGAAATACCCAAAATTCGACAGGTTGTATGGGGTCGATTACGACGGGGGCTTGGCTCATTCGACTTGATATCGATAGCCTTAAATATTTTAGTTGCACTTTCTACCGCCCGGGGGCTCTTTCTGAACTCCGACTCTACCGGCCCGATTAGGACGAGGTTTGCCTCATTCGACTTGATTTCGATAGCCTTACAGATTGCAGTCATGTTCGTATAGAACAGATTTTTTATTATGACGGGTCCGTGCAACTCCGGGCGGGTCAGCTAGTAACATAAATAAAGAAAATATTGACAGCCTGCTTGATTTTATGGAATAATACGTTTTTAATATCATCTTAAGACTCTGAACGAAAAATTTAAAATTTCGTTAATATTTTTACAGTTTTTTTTTTCATTATAACACTTAGCATTAATTGGCCGGGTGTTTTGTGTGCATAACTTTTTTTTTTTTTCTGGAATAATGAAAACAGTTGTCGTTTGATGCTAAAAATTATGCTAATTTATAACATTGATCATATATTAAAACTTTTTCCTTAATTTTCTCAAATTCTTAAAAATGTTTCTTATTTATAATGCTAATTTCTCGAAAAACTTTACTCAAAAAAAGTTTTTAAATACACATTACTAAAAAAATAAATACACATTTAAAAATTATTTATAGCTGAACATTACGAATAGTTTAAGAAAAGTTTACAATAGTCAGAAATATAAATACATTATACGAAGGAGGAAAGTTTCAAATTGGCTTAAAAAAATTTCCCCAGATAAAAAAAGAAAGCTACTCATTTTTTAAATGAATAATAATAATATTCTTATTTAAAACTTGTATACTTTACATGAAATGAAAATACATATATCATTATAAAATATTTTGTTTAAAAAATTGATATGCTTCATTTACTTGGGAACATATCAACCATTATCAAATACACTGCCTCAAATAAGAAATATTATTATTTTTTTTAAGTTTTAAAAATAAATCTAAGACTCATCTTGAAAGGTTATTAACTTGAGTTACATTCATATGCGCTGCAGTACATCACCATTATTAGTTATGAAATAAAAACAAAACTTTCTACATATTTGTATCGGAAACACCCCCATATAAATCCCATGGACGAAAGACGCGAAGAAAACTTAAAAGCGAAAAATAAGTCCATATGTCACGTGACTTTATCTTTACTTCGGGAAAAAAGTTGCTATTGCTCCTTCCATTTTATTTGTTGTAGAAGGTTGTAGTACGAAATATGGTGATTCTATATGCAAATACATTATGTAAAGTTTCAGAAAATATGGCACTGACAAGAACAGAAAAGTTAACTGAGGTTTTTGAACTATTTATGCTTTGTTTATATTTCTGCTTGTCATAATGGGATTAGTTATGCAAATATAGCCTGAGAACAAGAGAGATCAGTCAGTGTAAGTATGTAAAAATGAAACATAAATTATCGGTTCTCAAAAATGTGTCAAAGCTAACTGAAATTTATTTTATTTTAAAAATGTAAACGATTTCTTTTAATTCTTTATTGAATAAGCCTCTTTTTGTTTTATTTAGTATTACTATTTTTAGCAAGAATTGTTTGATTTTCTTTCGAAAAAATATTAATATGCATTTAAACATATATATATATTTGGTCGTTAACTTACTACCTATGCGACTTACGGTCGACAATATCTTTCGCCAAACTGCGAAATTTTAGAAAATTACCGGAACAGCTGTAGAAAATTTTCGTTTGTAAAAACTAGATATATAGATTTTTTATACAAACTTTAAAGGCTTTTTCTTGTCCGACATGCGAACAGATTGACTTATACCCCGTTCAGACTGGACATTTAAGATATCTCACACCGCCGAACTCACTGAGAGAATTCCACGAACTCCTTTAATGAGTTTGAACTTTCTATGGCAAGATATAACTATCACTTTGATTGGCTGTGGAGTAGCCTCACTTTAACTGATTGGTTGTTGAGGCTGGTTTTAACTTATGTGCATGAGCACTGTGGATAAGATGTTTTTATCCTAATTTAAGGTGAGAAGGGATCAGAAGGTTTCTTTAAACTTAACTAACAGCATTTTATTATCACTGAAAATCGTGCACACACAACATCGTTACAAGGGCAAGCCACACTAACAAATTGTGGACTGTTGCCAATTCAGAAAAGGGAAAAGTTCGTTTTATCTGTTCAGTTCACTTCAAAGCATGGCCAAGATTTGTTGGCGCTTGTTGCCACATCACCCCCTTCCCAGTGATGAAGTAACATCAAGATAACGGGAGTTAAATTTAACTCGGCGTCCAGATTTTGTGATATATGGCTGTCGACTGGTAGATGGATCAGAAGACTGTGGTTGACTGGTTGCCAAGTCCGAAGGAGACTGTGGTTGGTCAAGTGCTAGTGATGGTGGAGGGGAAAATTCTGGCTGCTCCGGAGGAACATCAGGAACTACATTGATGAATGCTGGTTTCAACCGATCAATGTTTACTGTTGTTGTTTTGTTGTTCAGTTGGATGCTGAATGTTTTATCACTGCGGGATAACACCTTGAATGGTCCAGTGTAAAATGGTTGAAGACTTCTGCGAGTGGCATCCTGCCGTAAAAAGACATGACTGCACGACGAAAGAGCATTATGCACAAAAATAGAACGGCCAGTGCGTTGGCTAGTTGGAACAGGAGGGATTGTAGATATGTGGTCTTTCAAGTGACCGACAAATGTTGCTGGATCTACATAGTCCTTGGAGGCAGAAAAAAATTCACTAGGTAAGCGAAGGGTTCCATCATACACAAGTTCAGCAACACTAGCTTGGAGGTATTTTTTCATGGATGAGCGAAAGCCCAGGATAATAGTGGGTAGTACTTCAACCCAGCGTTCTGTGGCATAGCAGAGAATGGTAGCCTTGAGGCTCCTGTGAAATCGTTCGACAAGTCCATTTGATGCAGGTTGGTATGGTGTTGTATGGATATGATGAGCACCCATGATCTTAGCCAAACTTTCAAACAGCTGAGATTCAAATTGTCGTCCATGGTCTGTAGTGATACGAAGTGGTACACCAAATCTGCAAATCCATTCAGAATAGAATTTGAAGGCAATTATGTCAGCTGTTATATCTTCTATTGGATAGGCCTCTGGCCAACGTGTGAATCTATCCACTAGTGTTAGGAGATATTGGTAGCCTTCCGATTGTGGAAGAGACCCCACTAAATCTAAATGAACACGTTCAAACCGAGAACTGGGGGTGGAAAACTGTCCAGGCCGACTAGACGTGTGTCTGTGGATCTTGTTGCGCTGACAGGGAATGCAGGTACGAGTCCATTTGGCAATGTCAGATTGCATAGAAGGCCAACAGAAGCGTTGTTTTACTAGCTGCACTGTTGGCTTGACACCAGGGTGGGAAAGTCCATGAAGGCTATCAAAAATCTGGCGAATGTCTGACTTGAGTCACAAATTGTCTGATTCTGTCAGTTGACACATCACAATAAAGCTCAGATGGGGAACGACTTTCTACTGGAAATTTCTTAAGCACTAAGCTTGATGAAGAAGGATTTTCTAATAGATGATACAGTTCACTATCACTCAGATGTGTTTCACCCATAGCTTGCAAACTGAGATCCATAGATATTGCATTTATGCGAGAGAGTGCATCAGCAACACTGTTATCTTGCCCGCTGACATGCTGAATATCCGTGGAAAACTGTGCTATGAAATCAAGATGACGAAGTTGTCGAGGAGTACATTTGTCAGGTTTTTGTGTAAAAGCAAAACATAGAGGTTTGTGGTCAGTGAATATGGTAAATGATCTAGCTTCAACCATGTACCTTTAGTACTTAATTGCTTCATAAATGGCTAACAGCTCTCTATCATAAGCTGAATAGCTCTGCTGTGCAGGAGAAAGTGTTTTTGAAAAAAATGCAAGTGGCTGAAGACATTGTTCAGTTTTTTGATGTAATGCGGCACCAACAGCCGTGCCCGATGCATCTGCATGCAGCACTAATGTGGCAGTTGGATCAGGATGGCTTAGCATTGTGGCATCAGAAAGTTTCTCTTTACACAGTTCAAAAGCATTTTTAGTGCTATCAATCCATGTAATTGGCCGCTTATCATTTTTCTGATAGTTTTGCAGCAAGTGGTTTAGTGGCATTTGAATTGAAGCCATCTCAGGAAGAAAACGCCTGTAAAAATTTAAGGCGCCTAGAAATCTTCGGAGTTCTTTCACTACTTTGGGTTGTGGAAAGTCTATAATTGCCTTGACTTTATCCGGAAGTGGTTTACATCCACGCTCAGAGACCAGGTGTCCAAGGAACTGAATCTCGTTTGAGAAAAATTCACATTTCGATGCATTAATTGTAAAATTATACTTGTCAAGGCGACTTAACACTTGCTGTAGATGTGCTTCATGCTCAGCTTGGGATTTGCTGGCAATTAAAATGTCATCCAGGTATGGAAAACAGAAATCTAGCTCATATAGCACTTCATGAATGTGCCTTTGAAATGTTTGGGCAGCGTTGGACAACCCAAATGGCATAAAAACAAATTCAAATAAACCAAATGGGGTGGTAATGGCTGTTTTGGGAATGTTTGTAGGATTTACAGGGATATGATGAAAAGCTCTGACAATATCTTCTTTTGATAAAATTTTAGCACCATTCAAATTATGAGTAAAATCTTGTATGTGTGGTATAGTATATTTATCAGGGCGTGTTATTTTATTAAGTGCTTTATAATCCCCAGTGGGACGCCAATCACCTGAACTTTTACGAACAAGGTGCAAAGAAGATGCCCAATTAGATTTGGAGGGTCGACAAATACCCTGTTCTTACATAAATTGGAACTCCCGTTTAGCTGCAGCAAGTTGTGCAGGGTGGAGTCTTCGTGGTTTGCTAAAAACTGGTGGACCGGAAGTTTCAATGAAATGATATATGTTATGAGTAATTTTGCTGTTAAATGGACGAGGGCGTGTGAGATTAGGGAATTGGTTAAAAATTTAATGAACACTTGCATCTTTGCAGATACTCTTGACTGATGTGAAAATACCCTTTATAAACTGGCCTTTACTAGTTAATTTCGTGAGTGGTTCAATAAGACAGTGATTTTTAAGATCAATTAGCAATCCGAAATGAGCTAAAAAATCTGATTCAATGATGGGACGCTTAACATCAGCCAAGGCAAATTCCCACTTAAAGCTACGTCTGAGATTTAATTGAACTTCAACAAGTTTTTGTCCATAGGTAGCTTAGTGTTATTAGAAGCAAAAAGACAAAAAGTTGAGGGGTTTAATTTGGTGGTATTGGGAATTACAGAGACATCGGCGCCAGAATCAATTAAATCATTTGTCTTAGTGGCTGGATCATAAATACATAAGCGACTATGGTTTGGAGTTTGTGTGCGATCACATGCCGCTACTGTGATGCACTCGTGTCGTTTCCCGTTTGGGAAAAAGAACACGGTTTGGTACATTTCCGAGCTTTAAGGCCAAAGCGTGAATGATAATAACAAATATCAGAATTAGACCTGCGGTCTTTTGAGAGACTTCGGTTCCTATAAAAACTACCTCAATTGTTACGATGTGGGGAACGAGAGCGATTTTCTGAAAAAGATGCTGTTAATGTATAAAGCTTTTTAGACAGTTCAGAAACCTGAAGACGCAGTATTTTTATCTCATTGGTTTCAGAGATTGCCGAGATTGTATTTTCACTATGAGTAACACTGATCTCAGAAACTTTATCTGCGAGGACAGCAAGTTTGTCTAATTCATCCCCACTTACGCTAATACAGTTTGTATGTTATTTGGCAAGCGTTGTAGGCAAAGATTTTTCAAAAAAATCGTCAGTAACTTGTCCAGAAGCTAAGTCTTTCATTTTTCTGAGCAAAACACTTGGTTTTTGATCAGCAAACGTAAGCTCTTGAAGTAGCGCTTTGGTGTTTTGAGCTATTGAATTTTCAAATATTTTTAATAATTTGTCTTTGAGAGTCGTAAATGGATTGTCAACGGGTGCAGTGAAAATTAGGTCACTAACACAGGAAAGGATGTCAGTATCTAAAACATTTAGTAAGTAGTTATATTTCATATTTTCATCCGCGACATTATTTAACATGAATGCCGAATCAAGTTGAACAAAAAGCAATTTAATATTGTGTTTGGAAAAAGTTGGCATTTTAGCTTGTACAGCAAGAACTCCTTTGTCCTGACTCTGCAACATTTTTCTATGAAGGAACGACGAAATAAAGCAAAAAAAATACTTGATAGTTATAGAATTGAATACATAGTTGCAAAATAAAACATTTTTGTTATGATACGATACGATACGATATAATTACACAAAATATACATGAGGGAAGAAAAAATAAATATATATGTACATAATAAAGTGCAAGTACCAGAAAGAAAATGATTTAATGGGATATTAGATATATTCAATGGTGAATTTTCCTCAGTGTTGTAATATTACGAAATTTGTATAGAAAAGGGGAACAACCATTACCGAAAAAAAAGTATTTATAAAAAAAATTAAAATAACTGTAACCATACCTGGAGATTTAGTATAATTTGGGCCTTTTTACGCTAAATTTACTTCATAGTAATCAATGAAATGACTGCAGTATGACGATCTATCTCGACTTCAGATTGAAGCACATTGCAGTTAGGCTTACTTGCCTGTTAATATTCAGAACTATGTTACCGTCATATTAAGAAAAATCTTGCCGTTAAGTCGTTCGATGTCGTTCGATCGTCGTTCGATCCGGGTCATCACTGTGAATAAAAGGTTTTAATCCTAATTTAAGGTGAGAAGGGATCAGAAGGTTTCTTTAAACTTAACTACCGACATTTTATTATCACTGAAAATCGTGCTCACACAACATCGTTACCAGGGCAAGCCACACTAACATGGGGGCTGTTCAGAACAGAAGATCAGGCGGCGCGCGGGCGATGGAGATTAAAATATCGAGTGAGTCTCTACTGTGAATGAAATTGAAAGGCCTGCGTTCGTTATCATTGATTTGCACATCCAAATCAATGATAATGAACACGGTCCTTCATTTGACTAATTAGCGTATTTTAATGATATTTTGTTAAATTAAGAAGTGAACTTGGTGGCCGAATGGTTAGAGCACTGCTCTTGATTCTGGAGGTTGCGGGTTCGATCCCCCAAAATTTCTGTTTGATTTTTCTGTTTTTTTCATTTAAAAATGTTTAATCGGTTGCTTTGTATTTTTCATGATTAATGGAATATATTTTATAAAAGCAAAATTTGATATTATTAACAATTACTTATTTAATTAAATACGACAAATTCAGCTATTTTATGATTTAAATTTTACATTACAGTGTCTTTTAATATTTAAACATTATTTTTTTCTTTTTAGCAAATGTAAAATAAGAAATGAAAATATAGTCAATTTGCACGAATTTCTCCATGTTTTTGTAATGAGTACTTCAACAGTGAATTTTTAGTACGAATAGAATGCAAAGCATATTTTACAATGTAAAAAATATTATAAAAATAAAATGTAAAATATATACATTATTTAAACTAGAAATATCAGTACCTATTTTTGTAAAGAGGTAAAATACATGTGGTTTACCGTCTAGTTTCCTAATGAATATAAATAAAATATAGTTAGAATGTTTATAAATTTTCTACTGAATGTACAAGTATTTTAGCATTTGTTTCTCGTGTTTTATGATGTTTATTGCAATATAATGAATAATGCAATTTACATCGAAAAATGAATTTCGAGAAAAATAAATTTTTAGAAATGAATAATTATGTTTCAACAAGGTTGTTATCGAAAAATATATTTTAATAAAATGTTTAAAAGCTTTTTTATCAAATTTTAACAAAGATTTTATTTTACTATTATAAATAAAGAAATAAATCTTTTAACATATGTTAAAAGATTTATCGTAAATCAAGGTCGTGATACCCACGACTTTGATTTATTAACATTCTATTTATCCCAAAAAATATAAAGCAACTGATAAATAATTTTTAAATTAATAAAAATAGGGGAAGAAAATCGGAAATAAACGGCGAGCATTCACTTTGTATCCATACTTTTCAGGTTCATCTGTGTAGGACAACCCAAACGTCAGTAAAGTACATAAAAATTTTTGGTACTTTTCGGTTAGCCGGGCGCCAGTGAAAAAAATATAAATATATATCTACATATATGTTTGTGTATATATGTATGTATATATATATATATGTGTCTGTGTATATATTTATATTTGTTTCACTGGTGCCCGGTTAACCAAAAAGTACCCAATTTTTTTTTTTTTTTTTAGAGTTTACATTAATTTTATTGAAACCACTAATACTATGTTTCAGGAATTCGGTGATCCGAACGTCCTCTCCCTTGTTAGTTAAAGGTGCACTGGTTATAGAAAATTAAACTTTATAATATTATATGCATTGTTTTGTACAATATATATATTTATGTAACTGCTATCAACTAAACTAATATATCAGTTTTAGTAGGTGCTGTAGTTTTAGAGACATATAAGTTGACAGCAGTTATGTAACTACATGATGTATATATATATATATATACATCATACTTTCGTATTCTATTATTTTTATGTTGGATTAAAGGCTTAAAAAATCATTGTAGAATGTTAAAAATTTTAAATTTTTCAGATATCCGATCATGTTGCTACAGCTGTATCAATCAACCTACCAAACCAAGTGACACAAAAAAGCCCAATCACGTGATCAAATCGCCCACAGAATTTTTGTGAGTCACTCGCGCGCAGCCCGCGCTAAAAATTTGCAGGTTATGAACGCTGATCGGGCTATCTGATCATGTGATGCTTTTCATGAATGTTTCGGGGGTTTGTTATGATGAAATAAAAATAGATATTCCTATTATAAGATCCATTTTTTTTGGAGGATAAAGATGTGTAGTCGCTAGTTTCACCTAATCCGAGCCACAGAAGCTTAAAATAATTGAAATAATTAAATTATTTCAATATATTAAATTATTTAAATTTCCGATAAGACCTACTCCATAACCCTTCTCTCCATCGCGCGCGCGCCGCGCGATCTTCTTTCCTGAACACAACCAAACTGTAGACTGTTGCCAATTCAGAAAAGGGAAAAGTTTTATCTGTTTTATCCGTTTTATCTGTTCAGTTCACTTCAAATCATGGCCAAGATTTGTTGGCGCATGTTGCCACAAGCACATTTTATAATTGTTCAGACCTCAGACACAGTGACGTTCAGTGAGTTAACTTAGATTCTTAGACGAGTTTTGCGGTGTGAACAGGGGCTATAATTCCCGGGTGTACCACCTCCAAAATGGCAGTCTATCTTAAATATCCAGACTGAACAGGGTATTACGACATATCAGTCACAAACGAGGTTAACGAAAAAGAAAGGCTACCGCGGTGCTTTACACGTATCTTTTTTTACAGACCGCCGGAGTCACGTGATGCTCGAATGCACCAATGCAGGTGTACGAAAAGAGCATCACGTCACTTTAACAGTCTGTAAAAAAAGATAAGTGGAATGCACCACGGTAGCCTGTCTTTTTCGTTAGCCTCGAGTCACAAAAAGTCATTCGTGAGTCGACGACCAAGTGTAATTAGCCACCTGTCAATATGCGTGACCAATGACCATTTAAAATGATTCTTCTGCTTCAAACATCTTTATTGGAAACAAATGTGTCGTTCATTTCAGAGTATAGTACTAAAAAATTTATTCTGAAAAAGTCATACCACACATGTTAACTGTTGATTTTGATGAAATTGAAATATGCTCTAGAGTTCGCAATTTCATTATTCTAACTAACAAATTATGTCCAAATGGCTTTAGTTTTTTGAGATATTGAGCAAAATTCAATTTATATATTAGATACATAATAGATTACAATAGGGGTTCCCAAATAGAAAAAACCCATAACTTCTTAATTATGATACATATCGAATCCGTTTAAAATTATTATTACGTCTAAGAAAAGCACCTAAAATTTATGCATATGACAGATTTTTAATATCGCTAAAAATGACCTCAAGGGGGAGGGGGGGAGGAGTTTAAGAAGTAAAATAGTCATAAATTCGTCAGTTCACAAGATATCAAATCCGCTTAAATTTATTATAAATCTTCTCAATATTATCTACAAGTTTTATACTGACAAGTTTTTTCTAAAACCAACTCTTACAGTAAATAATAATAATAATAATAATAATAATAATAATAATAATAATAATAATAATAATAATAATAAAAAACAAATACCTGCCGGCACCGCCTGCAGGCACAGGTAGATTTCGAAGTGGGTGGTCCCAACTGCCTCATCATGGCAAAAATGTCCTTCTTCCGCAATTCCCCATAAACAGGTGCCCCACTGTCTGCGCCTTCGAAATCTACTTGTGCCTGTAGGCCGAGCCGTCAGGGATTTATTATTAAATGTAGAGCTCACATGATACTACATGAGTGAAAATTTATGAACCATATTGGGAAAGTAGAGGAGTTTCTTGCAATTAGTTAGTAAAATAATTAAATAATAAAAGAACAGTAAAAAATAACATAGAAAATACCAAAATGTTTAATATCGTCAAGATAATTTTAATTAAATTTTTTTTTTATTCATTAATTTCGTGGAATAAAGTGGAATTTCCGACTTTTTTTGAGAGAACAGAATTGTGTAACTATATATTTTGTGCTGGATTTTCTTGATATCCATTGTATGTTATAGTATGACACGTTTGCAGAAAGTTTACAGAAGTATGTGAATGATTTAACAAAGATATCCTAAATATTTTTTGTTTAATGTAAATTTTTTTATTTTCAAATGTTTCATATGCGTTTACACTTTGATCCTAACACCACTCTTGGGACTTCATAAGACAATTAGATGCATAAAGAAACTAAAAAAAAAAAAAAAAAAAAAAAAAAAAACCTCCATTTTTAAAATAACCTACCATCAAAAAATTAATTCGAGATTTGTAAGTAGTTAGTTGTATATACATATATATAGTAGCAACTATAGCAATTTAAAATGTATATACTTATGTATAAGCATTATGCTTTACTATGAAATTTTATCGCATTAGTTCTTTTAAAACATCTAACATTTTAAACAGTAAAATGTATTTTTTGAAGGAGCAGCATTATTTATAACTGAAAATGCTAAACTTTTTTTTTCTCAGAAAAACGTAATTATGCAAACCATAATTATGCAAACGTAATCTTGAGCAAAAGATAATAGATGCTTGGACAATATTAGTAACGAAGAACTCCAAAATATTTACATAAGGATTACTAGAAGAACTCAATTGTGTATTGGAAATGAAATAAAATACTTTCAGAATTTTTTGTGAATTGTTTTTTTTTTTAATGCATTTCTAGGATTTAAAACTGCATTTGTCTTTTTACACGATATCTACTTGTGTAATTATTTAGTTAGATGTATTTGTGACACTTGTTAAGATACTTATGATATATAAAGGATGTTACTGTCTATTTGTATATGGTCCCTATTTTGACTGGTGAAATAACATTTTAAATGGAACGAAATTAGGTTTTTACTTTTTGAGGACGTATTATTATTATTATTATTATTATTATTATTTTTATTTATTTATTTATTTATTATTTTTTTTACACTAAATATACCGAGAATGTTACTCAAGTTTTATAAAAATATTTCACACCAGAATTTTTATTTAAAACTATTTAATATTTTTTAAAAATTTATTTCTGTGTGACTTACATTTTATTTCTTTTACGGAGAAATTTCTGGTTCGAAACGGAATATTTTCATTTGTTACCGATCTAATGACCAGTTTGTTGGTATATGTAGTGTTAAGTATCAACAAGGAGACATTTCTTCTTAAAAGACCCAAATCTTCTTTAGTATCTAGAAAGCGCTTCTCTTAATGAGAATTATTGTTAATCACGCCATCCCAAAACACATGTTAACAATAGCTGTAGGTTAAAGAAGCGTCTGGTAGATTTTAAGATCATTGCGTACTTTTAATAACTGATGCCTTCTAACCGATATTCAAACCACCTGTGAAAAGGTTAAATCAGATTTATCCTTTATAATTCAGCTAATTTTTAAGATACAGGTGTTGTGGTTAAAATTAACCAATATAATATGTTATCTGATCTATTGGTAGTTATCAATATTAATCTATTGATAAAATCAAAATTCCACATATCATCAACTTTTTCTCCGTGAACATGCGTATAGTGGTTTGTGAAATTTCGTTGTGTTAAAATTGTACCCAAAGAACAATAAAAATAAAGCAACAATAACGGAGAGTTTTATTATTTCTAAGCAATTTTAATTCGAGCTTTCATCATCGGTTAAAGTACAGCAAAAATTTTAATATGTCACAAAAAGCTCTCTCTCTCTCAAAAGAAGAAAAAGAAACATCATTTTTATTCATTTTACGACAATTGTACCAGAAAATTTCCGACTTTTTCTCATGAATAACAGAAGACACACTTATCCTTTTCATAATCGGAGTTTTCATTTCATTGGGTTGAAGTATGATAGCAATAGTGAAATTAAACCAATCCCACAAACATTTGGAGGGGTCACAGGTGAAAATGTATATGTTTTCCACCCCACTGAACCAAGTCCGTTCTACTAAGCTGTAAAACGTGCAGATCGGTCTAGTAGTTTCTTCGCGCTGATTGAAACACTATGTGGCGATTTATCGCCTGCAACCGGCTGACAGAAAAGTACCAACCATCCCCCAAAAATTATCTAAGTAGCAGTGTAAGTCTTGTCAAAATCCGTTCAGCAGAACTCAAGTTATAAACAGCGAACAACGGCTCAAGTTATAAACGAAATAAGAATTTACCTTATATATTTATATATGTCTTTCATAATCGCTTTAAAATGATTATAGAGACCGCCCCCCTCTCCTCCCTCATAGCTCTAACAACTAAGAAATGTAGAGTGATATGTTACATATTAAAACAATCCTTGAAATATTATCTAACTGTGCAACTCCCATCAAAATCCATTCAGCAGAATTAAAAAAAAGTAATCTTTCATAATCGGGTTCATTTAATTTTAGAACTTTCTCCATTTAGCTCTATAACTAAGCAACGTAGTACGACGTGCAAACATTAATACATTTCCAAAACAAATTACCAAACTAACAGTGTAAGTCCTATAAAAATCTGTACTGTATTTACCTGAGTTATAATCGATCGGAAAGAAATGCGAATTTGCTATGGTAGATGATGATATGATTTTCTGTAATCGGATTTGTTGTGAAACTTTTGCTTCAGAAGAAAAACACGCAGAAAAACTTCGTTACAGAGAATTACAACCATCCAGAAAAATTTCCTAACTAACATTGTAAATCCCACCAACATCCGTTCAGCAGATCTCAAATTATAAACGTACGGAATAATGATATACGAATTTGCATTTTATATATATAGTAGATATATCTTTCATAATTGAGTTCACCTTTCCAAATCACTTTTCCAATAGCTCTATAAGTAAGCAACGTGCAATGATATGTTATATACTAAAATCATCCCTATGAATTATCTAACAGTAGAACTTCCATCAAAATTTGTCTAGTAGAACTTTTTAAAAAAGGTAAGGTAAAGCCAGAAGAGATGGCGCGGTCGGAGAGATTGCGCACAAAGAGGTTAAGGTGGAAGGGGTAGAGTGCGCGCACAGCGACTCAATGTAGTTGTACAACAGCAGTACTGAAGTGTCTACTTGAATGTGCACATTGATTGTTTCAAGCATCTAGGATAAATCATTGCTACTATTTGTTTTATTTTTCCATGGTAAGTGCTTCAATTTTCATAACTATTCGTCAGAATTTCTATAGAATGTCAGTAGTACAAAACATTTTACACTTAAACGATTTCTCTTAAGCTACTAACCTAGACTAACGGTACGAACACCAATGGTTAGTTTTAGAAGCGGCCATGTGTAAATAAAAGACCGTGCAATCTCTCCGACCGAAATTAGAGAGTTTGCGCATCTGCTACTTAGTCATAGTTCCCATTAGTTTCCATGCTAGGCGAGATTACGCAGCTTATTGATAAATTTGCATAAATTGGCATAAATTGCAGATTACATGTAAAACATACGAATGAAAAATTTCGACATAATTTTCGAAAAACATATAATTATCGAAATTTGGAATTTACTCTTTAAATATTGAAGTGATTCTGGAACACGCATATTTGCTAGGCTGTGATCAAGGCATGAATCAAACTGTCCCTGAAACCATTGAGTTACCATCAGAATTCACACTAATCAAACACTGAAACCCAAACTTCTCATACTCCATGCTTCTCTTCGCATCCCATTGCAGCAGCTACATGCATTTGTTAACCATTAACTTCTGGGGAGTCTAATGTTACTCTCAGAAATACACCTACGAAAGTTTTAGAAAAGCTTTCACCTATTCAATGTAGTTTAATGCCATCGAAATCAAAAAGAAAACGAAATGTAACGAATGTTACCGATCCACAAAATATACATGAAAAAATGCTTAAAAAGGAAGCAGCTACAAAAAACAAAACAAAAAACAAACAAACAAACAAACAAAAAACAGCTAAATATAAGATGCTGCCAAAAAAAGTACGATAAAAAAAAGGGAGGAAAGAAAACGAAGGGCAATGAGGATGAGTGCATTGAATGCCGAAAACTGTACTAGGTTACAACTTCGATCAGTGACTGGATTCAATGTATTATTTGTGGCAGGTAGTTGCACGAAAGCTGCACCATTTACAACAATAAGTGCATCGATTGTTGACTACGACAAGTTCGGTCAGCAAAATAGAAAACATGGAAACTGTGGAAACATGAATGAACTAATTTTAAGTTAAACGAGTTATCATGTAACTTAATGTTATTTTGTAATCTTTTCTAGGCTTGCTTTTTCTGACTCTTTAATTTTTTTTTCTTTAATTAAAATTCTTTAATTGTTTTTAAAATCCTTTCCTTTTTCTGATCCTTTAATCATCAGGTTGAAATATTCACTCCTAATACAACAGTATTTCTTCACTAAAACCTTACAACAATGTCATATAAGTGCAATTATTATTGTTAACATTTTAATTGTAGTTATTATTAATACAATCTCTCCTACCCATGTGCGAAATCAAGGACAGATTGCGCAAAATGGCTTTCTTGGTTTTATTATACAATTGTTCTATTAAATTACAGCATAACAACAAAATAGCAATGGAAATACATAAAAAACTAATGAAGTCAAAATTATTCATGGATAGTTTAGCAAAAAATTAATATTTAGATTTTTTATTATTATTCTATTCAATTATGCGTAGACTCTCCTAAGCTTTACCTTAATCTTTAAAAATCGGGCTCAACTAATTTCAGAAGTTTCCTCCGTAACTCTATAACTAAGCAACGTAGAACAATGCGTTATTCACTGAAACCTTCCCAAAAATTTACCTAACAGTGTAAATCCTGTCAAAATATTAAAAAAAGAACCGTATTAAAATGCGAATTTGTGTTATATATATATATATATATATATATATATATATATATATATGTAGTAGATGATGGTATGATTTTTTGTAATAGGATTCTTCATAAAGGTTTCGCTTCAAACATAAAAGTTGATTTCAACATTATAGTTAATATGCCATTTGGCGAGATATCCGATTATACAATATTATCCTTATAATCCTATGAAAAACTACCCCCCAAAAAAGGAAAGTATGGCTGAAAACTGAAAACAAATAAAGAAGTAACCTATAAAAATAAACAGACCATCGAATCTTTATTTCACCAAGAACATTTCATTTCCAATTGTTTCGAATTTATGGAAATAATAATAATGCATAATTACAAAAATCTTTATAAGAAAATTCTTTAATTCCTAATTCCTGAGGCAGTTAATGGTTCTATCTATAAAAATGGCGGTACTTTTTTGTTAGCTGGGCGCAGATGATAAATCGCAAAATAGTGTTCCCATTGCCATTATTCATATTGTATTAATTTCATTTAAAATTTAAACCTTTAACTCACTTACTATAACTTTCATTTAAAATACATAATTTTCAATTAAAATGCATACATTTAAAATACAGATATTGCATACAATTAAAACACCCACCTTTCATTTATTTCCGTTAAAGTAAATAAATAAATAAATAAATAGATAAATAAATAATAATAATAAAAATAACTAAATAATACCATAAACAAAGCATTTTATTTCATCTTCAAAGCAATGTTTCTAATTCACATACGCGAAAAATAAAACGGCTGTTGGCGGGAAAAAATTCCATTGGCAAGATTTGCACCCGATGGTCCAAAACGGCACCATATTTAAGAAAAAACTTAAACGATTTTGTTACAAAAGAAGAAAAAGAAGAAGCGAAAAGAAGATATAAAATCGAAAATTTGAAAAAAAAAAAGGGCGTCATTGGGATTTTATTGAATCAAATTTTTAAGTACTTTTTTCTCATCCAAGGTGCAAATAATAAATCTCCAAATATTGTTTCAATCGCAATCTTTGACAATGAAGACTTTTTTAAGCCGCACAAATATTGGTTTCATATTTAAATTAAATATTTATTTACATTTTATAAAATTATTTCTCATTAAAACTTTTTCTTCTGTATTTTAAATAAAATCAGTAATAGTTTATACACTCTGTTATTTAAATCAATCAACATAGTTTTTGTATGTCAAGATGGAATTTTTGTAATTGATTTATAACCCACTTCTTGATATGCTAGAAATATAAAAAAATATGTTCGCAGATGTGTATCCAATGACAATATAACATTATACTGTTTTTAGAACCTAATTATAAATTAATACATTAATTTCGATGCATTTTCTTTTTATCCCGCCACAGGTGATAAATCGCCAAATATTCTCGGTAACTCTTACAATTGTACGAACAACGGATTTAACTATACGCCAATAAACGATCGTCAAAATAGGCCAAATGGCTGTGAAACTGCAACAGTGAAACATTTTAAAAGCTAAAAAGTAGAATATAAATTACAAATAAAAAATAAAGAGTGTAATAGTTAAAAGAAAAAGATACGTTATATTTTCTATAAATTAATAGTTTAATATTGACTAATTTAAGATTATGCGTTGAGAAATCTATTTACAAATCCTCAAAAGATAGTTTAAATAGTGTTTATTTTTTTCGTTCTTGTTGCCTTATCTTAAAAAAGAAACAGAGCAAAAAAACTATATTTTTTAATAAATTCACTTGTTAGCGCTTTCTACAAAGCGTTAAAAAGACAGTGAAACTTTCATAATCATGGTCAGTGTCCACGCCAAATTAATGTATTGTAATGGAAATTTTTGGATAAAAACATGAATTGTAGTAAAAAAAAAAAATAGGCGTGATTTTTATGATGAACATTGAATGCTTATAAAAGAATGTTTAAAAAAAAACTATCGGTACTTTTATACTTATTTTTGTTTTATTTTTCGAGTCATTTTTTTTAAACTGACAATTCTTTAAACAAAAGATCGCACATTATATCGTAACCAAGAAGAAAAAAATATATACCATTGTACGTTTTCCTCCGAAATAAGAAAAAAAAATATAAAAAATCAATGTTTTATCGGTATACATTATACATATAAATGAGCGCGGGAAAAATGATTATCCAATGGCGTATAACCAGAAATAAAGATCTATCCGGTAGTTTTTCAAATTAGACCGGAAGTAAATGCAGACATTTTCAGGGCCAACACTTTCAAACATTAATAATTGTTGAATGTATATTTTTATTAATTTTTAGCATCAAAATTTAATGTGAAGAATGGATTATCTTCTTTTTTTCTCTTAAACTGGTCAAAATGCACCTGTCACTTCTGGATTTGATTTCAAGGCTGAGATCCCCTTCCTTAAAACGTTTAAATTTGTTTTGAACTTTCCGGACACTACTCTTGTCCTGGCCTCCAACTGCACGAATTTTAAGGACAGCTTCATTGGTTTTAAAGCCTAGTTTAAAATCCCTTTGTCTTTTTGGAATTTCTAAATTGATTTCTCAACAATTAACCACAATTTCATTAATATGAAATTATTAAGTATATTACACTTTTTAATTTTTTTTATTTAAAGTCTACCTTTTAGTGTTTAAAATATTTCGTTGTTGCATTTTCACAGCCTGTTGGGCTATTTTGGCGAGAGTGGTTTTGTGCATAATTTATATTTAAAATGGCCGAAAAATTAATTTATCAGTTTATAATTAATTTCTAAAAAAATATTAAAATGTTGTATTGTCATCCGAAACACAACTATGAACGTAATTTTTGTAAATTTAGCATATCAAGAAGTGAGTGAAAAATCGATTACAAAATTCCTCTACATACAAAAATCAAGTTGAGTTAAACAAAAGATTATAGAAAGAAAAAGTAAATGATTGCAATCGCTACATTTTGTGTACCACTTTCATACAATCCTTCTGTAGTAAAAGTAAAAGAAGTAAAAAACGAGTGGCAAAAATACTTCATACAATATGTGGAATTACTCCATACTTTATGGTTTCCTTTTTCAATCATAAATTTTGAGAAATATTTTACAAGATTAAAACTAAAACAAAGAAAAAAAACATTACTTCTATTGATGGTTTCCAAGAATAGCATTTAATTGTTTTTGAATTTTCATTTCAGACCAGTATGCTACATGTTCAGGTGGACTTTTTAAATTTTCTTTGTTAGTTAAAAAAAGCATGAAATTGAACACCCACATTCCAATTAGAGAATTCCGTATGCCAGTAAACTAAAATGATATATATCTAAAAGAATTATAATAATGAAAAGTTATACCCTCAACGTTTATTATCTGCTTTTAAATAGATAATAGGGAATATTCTCTTGAAAAACTTATTTTTTAACATCATTTTTAGAAACAAAATATGTTTAAATCTTAACAACAACCTTTATTACTACTATTCCCATAAATTTTTATTGGAAAAAAAGATGTTCTAGAGCAAAACTAAGACACTCCGCATAAATTGTAACAAAATGTGTTCCAAGCCTTTAAAAGTTACTAGTTAAATGTTGAAAATGCTTTTTGAAAACAAATATTTTCCCTAATATTTAATTTTGTTATATTTACAAGCACTGTTTATACAGAAGTTTTTGAAGAATGCTCGTATGCTGCTTTAAAGCATTCATAATTTGAATATTTGCAATTTTTTTCAACGATTAGAATGGAAAAGAAAATAGCGTAAAATAAATTTTCTTTGCTTGTTATTATTGTGCAAACGGTAACAACTTGAGAAAAAAGATCTAAACGAGTTATGTTCTAATTTATATTTCTAATTAGTAAGAAATGGTTTCATTAAATCAGAATAACCGAAAAAAAATCTGGGAAAAAAACTATTAATAGTTTGAAAATATTGTTTTTCAAGGAAAACTTATTTATAAGTGCGCACAAATATTTATAAAAATTGATATTTATGACGTAATTAATATAATTAATACAATTTTTTTTAATAATATTTTGGAAAAACTTGCAAATCAAATAAGATTACTAAGAAAATATTTTAAAAATTTAGTACAGTGGGTGATCGGTTAACGAACTGTTTGGTTTACGAACAGATCGGTTAACGCTTTCGCGATGGAATTTTATGTTCGGATAACGAACACATGTTCAGTTAACGGACACCTAACAAAACAAAGCCAAGAAGAAGCAATGCTGTGTTTCAGATTTGCAGAGCTGTACTTAATTGCATCTACTATTATCGACTTAGAGAACATTTTAACAGTTGTATACTTATGGCCTAATTTATTCAAGGGCACCTGGGGGTTCAGACCTATATTTTAGAGCCCTCAGATTACAATGAAGAATACAAAAACATTAATTTTTATACTTTGTGTCCCTTTTTAAAGAAATATTTTTAATTGCAAGTTAATTATTTTAACTGAAATTTAGTTCCTGAATTATTAACAGGCTCTAGGCTCCACTGGAGCTTTATCGGGCTATGCCGTAAACACAATCTTTTAGAGAACTAATGTAGTTTTTGATAGGTCAAATTAATAAACTTATATGATTTATTTTAAATACGTAACGACATGGGCAAAGCCATGAAATAGCGATCTGTCCATATTAAATACGGACGTATATTAGCCCTATTAAAATGGGAAGATTGAAAACTCCAGAAAGAAAAAATAAGCTTTTGTCAAATATTTAATGTTTCACAAACTCAAAAACAGCATGACTGAAGGAAGGACAACACTGTATGTATGCAAAGCGTGTTTTATTATTATTATATTTAATGTATCCGACTACGTACGGAGACATTTTTTTTTTAACTTTACTTTTGACACATTTTTTGGTATTTTTCAGTGAATAAAGAAAATAATGAAAAAATATAAAATATTTATGCAACTTTTAAAAATTTTGAAGAATTTTAGTCATTTTTTAGCATTTTTTTTATAAAAACGGCTCCGGCTCTAAAAACAAAAAAAAATGCATATAACATAAATATTTTTTTAACATATGCATATTAGACACTCTTGAGTGTAATGAACTAAAAACTAGTCAATATACGGAAATCTAAAAGAGAAACAGCTGATTATATACACTTACATAGAAAATTTCAGTAATTTTACGTGTAATTCTTCATAAAAATAGCTATATATAAAAAAATAAGTCACTTAGAGCTAATTCTTTAGTTAATTACACTCTAGACATTATCGAAAAGCTACATAAAAAATTGCCTGGTTATAGGATGATAAAATTTTGAGTTAGAGCAATAGTCGTTTACCTTTTCCGATGAAAATCTAATTTTTCAGAAAGCGCATTTAAAGTTTTCATATGAGTTTAAAAGAACTTTTTAAATTAAATAAACACTTTAAAAACCACTAAATTTATAACTATAGCCTTCTGCTTGCTTATTTTACACATATTTCTATATTTTTATGCATTTAATTCGTTTTGGAGCATTTTCGAATTTCGTACTGTAAGTCGTTAATATTTATTGCTATCCGACTATTTAAAAAGCCATTTTTTAAAAATAAACTGTAATTTTGGTATTGTTTTGGCACTTTTAAGTATAGTATAATACAAAATAAGAAAAATAATGAAAAAATATAAAATATTTATGCAACTTTTAAAAATTTTGAAGAATTTTAGTCATTTTTTAGCATTTTTTTTATAAAAACGGCTCCGGCTCTAAAAAAAAAAAAAAAAAAAAAAAAAAAATGCATATAACACAAATATTTTTTTAACATATGCATATTAGACACTCTTGAGTGTAATGAACTAAAAACTAGCCAATATGCGGAAATCTAAAAGAGATACAGCTAATTATATACAATTACATAGAAAATTGCTGTAATTTTACGTGTAATTCTTCATAAAAGTAGCTACATATTAACAAATTATTTACCTATAATCAATTCTTTACTTCATTACGCTCTATACATCAAATAGCTACTCAAAAAATTTCATGGTTATAGAATAATAAAATTTTGAGTTAGAGCAATAGTATTCAACTTTTCTTGATAAAAATCAAATTTTGCAGAAAATGCTAATAACTTAATAAAATAGTAAAAATAAATAAATAAATAAACCCTTTGAGGCAGTGCTATAGATAAAGCTAAAATATAATATTAACTGTAAAAACTAAAAAAATCCCTGACGGCTCGGCCTACAGGCACAGGTAGATTTCGAAGACGCAGACCGTGGGGCGCCTGTTTGTCGGGAATTGCGGAAGAAATGACCTTTTTACGATGATGCGGCAGTTGGAACCGCCTACTTCGAAACCTAACTTGTTTGCAGGCGGAATCGGCAGGGATTTTTTTGTTTTTAATTTTTTTTTTAACGGTTGGTCCTATAAAAAACTTGTAAATATAAAAGTTTTAAATAATATTAAGAGGATTAATAATAAATTTAAGCGGATTTGAAATCTTGAGAACTGGCGTAGTTATGAATTTTTTCTTCTAAACCCCCCTCCCCCCCCCCTTAAGGCAATTTTTAATTATATCAAAAATCTGTCATACATAAATTTTCGGCTCTTCTCCTAGAAGTAATAATAACTTCAAACGGATTCGATACGTATCATAAGTAAGAAATTATGGGTTTTTTTCTGTTTTCACAAAAAGCTCCCCCATCCCCCCCCCCTTGGTTCGATTTTGTCCATTAACGAACTTGACCGAGATTTTATGCCCCTTGATTTTATGTATCAGTTTCGAAAAGATGCGGGAGTTGGAACCGCCTACTTCGAAAAATAACTTGTTTGCAGGCGGAGCCGGCAGGGATTTTTCTTGTTTTTAATTTTTTTGCTATAACGGTTGGTCCTATAAAAAACTTGTCAATATAAAAGTTTTAGATAATATTAAGAGGATTAATAATAAATTTACGCGAATTTGATATCTTGTGAATTGACGAAGCTATGATTTTTTTTCTCTTAAACCCCCCCCCTTTTTCCCCCCCTGGGGGCCATTTTTAATTATATCAAAAATCTGTCATATATACATTTTCGACCCTTCTCCTAGAAGTAATAATAACTTTAAACGGATTCGATACGTATCATAATTAAGAAATTATGGGTTTTTTTCTGTTTTCACAAAAAGCCCCCCCACCCTCCCCCCCTTGGTTCGATTTTGCCCATTAACGAACTTGACCGAGATTTTATGCCCCTTGATTTTATGTATCAGTTTGTAAAAGATTAATGCAGAATTTTTCCAGTTATCGTGGTCAGAAAAAAGTGACATAGATAGATAGATAGATAGATAGATAGATAGATAGATAGATAAAGTTTTGAACTGGGGGTGGTTTTGGGTTCTGGGAGTCATGATCGGCGTAGATCTGCAAAAATTTTTCAAAATTTCCAACTTAGGTGAGAATGTAATAGGTAGTATTTCTTACGAAATCTACCTAAAATGCGCAAAAACAGTTTAATAAAACTCAATTTTCGATTCACTTCCGGTTTAGATATCTCCACTCCCGGTATAAATTAACGACGTCAGCTGTTTTTTAAAGGTCTGTAATTTAATTTCTAATAGGCGTACAGGAAAAATAAAAACAGATTTAGAAACAGAAATGTTCATTCGATAAGAAAATCAAATAAAAAAAAATTGCGAATTTTCATCGAAATTGACGTTTTAAACGTAGGCGGATACCTTAAATAAATTTAGGGAGAATTTATTATTAATTTTTATATATTATTTAGCTTTTAAGAACGAATTAATTGAATTCCCATACAAATCTATACTAAATCTATGATTGGTTAACAAACAATTCGGTTAGCGAACTTTGTTTTGGAACGGATTACGTTCGTTAACCGATCACCCACTGTATTTGAATATATTTAAGTACCGATAATGTATACAGGATGCTCCAAAATTCGACCGACAAATTAAGAGGGATGATAGAAGGCATCAAGAGGATGAAAACTTACTATAGCACATGGGGTCGCAAAACACGTTTAGTGGGAGAAAATAGCAAAAACAGTTATGAAGGGTGTGACGACGTCGAGTGGAAAAAATGGCCAATAATAAGTAGAAAAATATTTATATGACATCAAGCATGATTACAATGCATTTCAGTTCAGTGCCAGAAAGGAGACGATGACACATTTTTATAAAAATTGTTCGAAGTTGCGGCTGTGAAGGTCATTGCACAGCCGACACCGACGGACGAAGGATTGCCGGACGCGTTAAAGTATAGTAATCCTATAAAAATGTATCGTCACTCTTCACTCTTTCTGACATTGATTTGTAATGCATTGTAATCATGCTTTAAGTCAAATTAAATGTTTTTCTATTTATTATGGGCCCTTTTATTCCACTCGACGTCACACCCTTCATAAATATTTTTAATAAATATTTATTTCATAAATATGGCATCTTATTGCTTGACTATACTTGTATCCCTTTTAATATATACATGTCAATCATTATTTATTACTAATTAACATCTATTTTATTATTTTTTAAAAATAATTATTTATTAAAAATTAACATTTATTTAATAATTATTGTGTATTTTTCTTTCATTATTGTTAATAATAATAATAGTAATATTTTACCTTGTACTTCTTTTATTCTCTTTTCACTTCTACATAGATTTTTAACAATTTCATTCGTCATTTTTTAACCAATTTGCACATGTATGTGTACACATGGCACATGTATTCGATCTGATTCCGGTTGCATCTTTAACATTTTTTTATTTGATGAGTTGTTTTATATATCTTTACGTTTATTATTTATTATCCATTTTACCAATTTTTATTCAGACATTATTTAAAAAAACATGGTAAAAAATTCCTCACTAAAAGCGTCCCCTATTTAAAAAAATGTAAAAACAGTTTCCAATAAAAAATCTTTACCACTCCACAAAAGCGCTTTCGCCCCAGCTAGGGCATCATCAGTTGTGATCTTCAGCTCTCTGCCTCTCCGTTATATATATGACTGCTGGTTGAAGAGCTCCCCCTATCGGCATTCCATACTCTCTCTCTCTCTCTCTTCTAAAAATTTTTTCCAGCGGCAATCAAGTAATGAATGAACCATGTCATTGCATGCGCCTTTGGTCGCATTGATTTCTATTGATTCTCTTATTAAAGCGTTATGTAAATTTTCATAGTTAGCTATTTTCTGTATTTGTAAGGTTTCAAGTTTTATTGGGGTTTTAGTGTTTAATCTTGCAAGAGCTGTTGACTGTTTATTTAGTTTTATATCTCTGATATGCTCCTTCATTCTTTCTTCTATTTTTCTCTTCGTCATTCCTATGTAAGTAACCTTTTCATTTCTGCCGTTTAGACAATTTATTTTGTATATTCCTGCTGTTTGTATTTCCTCATATTTTTCTATTTCATTTCTTATTAATTTAAAGAGGGATGGATTGGGGGTTAGTGGGACTATTTTTCCTAATTTTTGTAATTCTCGTTTTATTTTCAAAGATACGCCTTTTATATATGGAATAGGAGGAGTGTATGTTAGATTCTTCTGTCCTGGTTGTATATGGTCAATTCTTTCTCTTACTCTTTCAATTAGTTTAAGTATAGTTTTTCTCGGATGTCCTGCCTTTAAACCTATGTTTTCAATGATTTTGAATTCTTCTTTTAGTGATTTTTCTGTTGAACAAACATGTAGGGCTCTATTTATATATGTATTCATGACTGCTAATCTATACGGCAGTGGAGTATCGGCTTTATAGGAGATTATATTTAAGTTTGCTGTGGGTTTTCTATATACTGTAGTATTTATTTCAGTTATATCATGAGTTATTTTTACATCTAAGTAGTTGATCGAATGCTTTATTTCTTTTTCTATTGTAAACTGGATATTCTTGTCATATGAATTTACTTTGTCAAGGAGGTTATCTAGATTAATTCGTTTATTTGTGATAATAAATATGTCATTTACATATCTAAGCCATAGCCTGATTTCAGTTTTCTGTTTGTTTATGATTATTGTTTCTAAATCTCTTAATTTCTATTCTGCGACTATATTAGAAATTGGGGATCCCATAGGTACTCCTTTAATTTGTTTATATATTTTGCTATTGAACTTAAAATAACTTTCGTTCAGGATCAGGTTTGTTGCGCTTTGTAATAGAGTACTTAAGTTAGATTCTGTATAATACTTTATTTTATTATTCATTTGATCTGTCATTTCTTTCAAGTTAATAGACGGATAGAGGTTTTGGACATCCAGGCTTAACATGTAGTCATCAGGCTGTGGTTTATATTCTTTTAACTTTTGTATGAAGCTTTTTGTTGAATTGATCGAAATTTCTGAGGGGGGGGGGGGGGGGTATTTTTTCATATATTTTTCAATGTCATATGTTGGGCTAATCGTTTTATTTACAATAGGTCTTAGTTTATATGGAGACTTGTGATCTTTCAGTTTACCAAAAATCATAGGGATGTTCGATGTGAAAAACGAATATATAGAATATATTTAGAATATATTTTCACAGCGAGTGTTTTTTTTTATAACTTTAAAAAATAAATCGTGAATAATTTTAAATGAATGAGAAAATTATTTGTTACTTTTTTCAATTTGAAAGTATTATTTTTGTTTGTTGCTTTTTTGAGTAAAATCGATTTTTTTTCATTTAATTAAAAAAATTATATATATATATTAATCTGTTTGTTTGGAATATATTTTAAGTGCGAATATTTTTTTATAACTTTAAAAAATAAATTGCAAATAATTTTGAATGAATGAGAAAATTAATTGTTTTTTTTTTTTAATTCGAAAGCACTATTTAAAAAAAAATAAATTCGACAATCCCTTTTTTGAATTTTTAGTTTTTCATTTAAAAAACAAATTCGAATTTTAGTATTAATAGAGCCAATACGCATGTGTGCAGAAAATAAACGGAATTTTCCCCATCTTCTTCAGACTTTGGGGAAAAATTTACGGAAAAAGCATTTTTTCTAGGAGCACAGAAATTATTTGTTGAAAAATGAGGAATAATTCAATGTACAAAGACGAGTTTTTCTGATAGTGTAGCTATGTCGGAAATCGCAATACAGCATAGTAGCACCATATTTTGGGCGATTTACACAAAAACGTAATAAGCGTCTATTTATGGCGATGTCTAACAGAATATTAAGTTTGATGAAATTCCACAAATTCTTGAGATATAGCTATCACGGAAATCGTGAAAAATGCCGCATAGCAGCACCGCCTGTTGGGCGATTTACGCCAAAACCTAATCAGCTCTAATTTATGTCAATGTCTAACTAAATCTGAATTTTGACTAAATTCCGTGATCTTGTGATAGAGTTACCAACAAAATTTGTGTCACAGACAGACACACAGACAGACTTACGGGCAGACATATTCTGAAAGTAGTCAAATCGTGTTCAGGACCTTCTAAAACGTATAAATCCATCGAAAACTGGATGTCGAAATTTTTCATGAATCCAATATTTTCTTCTTGTAAAGATAGAAGAAAGTAAAAATGATGGAAATGTGCAGTATTTCAGTTAGTAAAACCGTATGTATTCTCAATTAGATTCAGAAGTACTGAATGTCTAATTCAGCGGTATTTGTACGTGAACTGGAAGGTTGCTACTTCCACAGCTTTTCATGATATTGTTACACAGAGTTTTGTAAGTTTATTCCAAATTTCGTCAAAATATTTTCATTATTATTAAAATTATGAACAAACATCCGAGTTTGGATAAGGGTGAGAAATCCAGTATTTTTGACTGGATAAAACGTTTGCGACACTAATTTGTCTGACAGAAATTGTATGTTGTAGTGTGTTACCTTTAAGGTTTAGAATCATATTATCATAATTATAATTATGTTATCAGAAAATGTATCATAATATGGAATGGCGTTTAGTGAGTTTATTGTCCTTCTTTGAAAGAAGTTGGAGAACCAAAGATCGTTGATTAAGGTTGCGAGTTTCGAGATAATTTTCGCACCAAGCTCTTTTCTGGAAAATTCTACAAATCAACGTTATAGCTCTAATATTCCTTAATTAACAGAAAATATTTTAGATTGCACATAATTGTATTAGAAAACTTTCTAGCAAAAGTTTTTCTTTGTTGTGCCACTATTTATCCACAATAAAGTTACTGGAGTGGCACATGGTAAGGGTTGACCTCCAAGAAGTGAGTACAGTTTTCTGAGTATTAGTGATTCTTTATGTTTACTTACTGTATCATGTTGTCCTCAGCCTATTCACTCAGACAGAACTTTCGTATTCACATACGATTAACCTTTTACCATTTATACTATTTTAATTATTGTATTATTTTGTAGCGTAACCTTTATCTCACTTTCATAGATTTATGCTACTATGTTATTTTTCAAGTTCTCTAAGATAAAAAAGGTCTTATTATTAAAAATGTTAAACCTAACTATTATAAGTCAAGGGTTTATATTTTCTTCTAGAATTGTTTTTTTTCACTATCCCTTTGCATTAAGGCAATTCGAAGTACTTTGAAATAAAAAGCATTCGTATTTAAAATAAATAAGTATAAAAGTAAAAAAAAGATTTAATAAAAAGAAAACTGCGCAGTTAAACTGAGGGCATTGAGCTCACAGGCTATTCACACTAATTGTATATTGTACTCTTATTTCAAAGAATTTGAAATAAGACCCTCGAAAAATAAAGAAATCAACAATATATTAAAGGGGGGGGGTCATCCCCCCCGTTACCCCCCTCATAGTTAACTAATGAACCCCTTAAACTAATCATGCAAGTCTCTAACTACAATGAATATATATATACAAAATTTGAAGAAAATCGGACAATTCTGCATGAAAAACCCATTTATCTAAATTAAGGGGGGATCAGCCCCCCTTTTCCCCCTTTATACTTAACAAATGAACCCCCAAAACTCTTCAGAGAAGCGCATTATCACAATGAACCTATATACAAAATTTGAAGAAAATCGGATAATTCTGCATGAAAAACTCATTTATCCAAATTAGGGGGGGGGGTATCCCCCCTTTCCCCCTTTATACCTAACCAATGAACCCCCAAAACTATTGACAGAAGCGCATTATCAAAATGAACCTATATACAAAATTTGAAGAGAATGGAATAATTCTACATGAAAAACCTATTTATCTAAATTATGGGGGGTTAGCCCCCCGTTTTCCCCCTTTATGCTTAACCAATGAACCTCCAAAACTAATCAGGGAAGCGCCTTATCACAAGAAACCTATAAACAAAATTTAAAGTAAAACGGTTTGTTCTATCAAGAGTTTTTTTTTTTTTATACCGCTAACCAGGCCCCTACCTGCCCGGCATGAATGCCTAGCTTAACGGGTTAGTACCTGGGTGCGGGGCGGAAATCGCCTGATCACAGCATGGCTGTGATCCACCTGACTATTGATTTGTTCACATTGCTGCTGTGCTTGCTCTCTTGTGATTTGCTACCGTTATCTTTGTTTGCCGGTTCAAGGTTTCTGTTTAACTTTGTTGAATTGACAGATTTAATAGGTCTCGTAATTTAGAACCTTGATCAGGTGACGAGACCCTCACCTGACTAGGCACCCCCAGACGTACTATTCACAGGTAACTTGGAGGGCTTTGCACCCACGACGGATTTTACATGCACCAGGTGCCATTAGCGTACATAGATTTACATATTTACCATGTCTGTTGGCTTGTCACGTTCATGGTGGGTTGTCGCTGTAGTGTTTATCGCCTCTTTTATGGGCTGATTTCCCTTCTTGTTGTATTTGTCTCTGTCAAGGCTTTTTGGCGTTTTTATAGGCTCGCCCCTGTTGTGGGTTGTTTTTTGTCTATCATTCATTGGTTTTTTGTCTCTTTCTTGATATATTTTTACCTCTAGCTTGTGCTAGAGCTGGTTTTCACATTTTGAATCTTGGTCTTCTTTCGAGAGTTTCACTGGTTTTTATGTCACTATCGTGGGTTTTGTCACGTTGTAACTTTTGTTACTGGTGGTTGTCACATTGTAACTTTTGTTACTGGTGGTTGTCACATTGTAACTTTTGTTACTGGTGGTTGTCACATTGTAACTTTTGTTACTGGTGATTGTCACATTGTAACTTTTGTTACTGGTGGTTGTCACATTGTAACTTCTGTTACTGGTGGTTGTCACATTTCTGGATGTTGCACACTCATTTTTGTTGTCTTTGTCACTTTATCTCACCCAAGCATTGGGGATTTTGATTTTTTTTTCCTTCGTGAATACGCTTTTTGCGATCAGTCCATTGAATCCTAATGGCTGTTATCACTGCTTTTGAATTTTGTGCAACTTGTTGATTTGTTGTTTGAGAAACTTGTCACACTAATGGAGTGGGGCTTGTTCCGTGGCCGTTAGTCCGTCATGTATCTATGAGGCTGTATTCACTTGATTTGACACTGTTTTTTTCCCCATTAACTTTCTTTGGCAGGTGTGCTTTGTGCATTCACCATTTAATTATTTTGTTCACTTTTTGTTGGCTATTTGCCTTCATCAGTTGGTGAAATTCAGTCCGTCACAGATGACTTCCACTTCTCACTAGTGCTGAAAAAAATCGATTTTTTTTTGGCGTAGCAAAGAGGTTCCATTGCTACTTTTTTTTTTTTTTTTTTTTTTTTTTTAAATATATTAGAAAATATACTTACCAAATGGATGGCTTTTGAGAGTGGGATATGCTTTTGAGGTATCTCGCTGCTGGGAAGGTGTATTTATTGTGATATGAGATCGATGTTTTCTACTAACCATCTCATCACTGCTCTTCCTTTTGTTTGTACTTGTTTGTTGTTCGCTAACTGGTTGTGCCATATTTTTTCGTTGTTCGGTGTGATGTGGATCAGATGTAGTGTTTGGGTTAGTGGGCAGTCTGTTAGATAGTGTTTGGGGGTTCCCAACTCCCCGCATGAGCAGTTTGGTGCGTCTTTGCGCTTAAACCTGTGTAAGTAGTCTGGGAATGCTCCGTGACCCGTGTAAATTTGACTTAGTAGATTGCAGCTGATGATTCTGCGAGAGTCTACTTTTGGGAAGTATTCATATGTCTTCCTGCCCGTTTCCCCATAATCCCACTCGAACTGCCATTGTTTGATAGTGAGTTCTTTTAGTTTTCTTTTTAAGTTTGATATCGGTCTTTCTAGATGGTATGGAATTTCTTTACTTTGGTTTTCTGCAGCCTTTTTTGCTAATTCGTCGGCATCCTCGTTTCCTTGGATACCCACATGTGCTTTGACCCAGCTAATTTTGAATTTATTGTTTGAGTCTTTTACTGTTTTTTGTATTGTATCGATTAATTTTACTACATTGAAGGGTTTACTGAGTGATTGGATGGCTGACATGCAGTCCGAGCGAATGCTGTATTCCTTCCCTGTGCTGTTTCCCCATTCTGCTGCTTTTAGTATAGCCAGTAGTTCGGCTTGGAAAACACTGTTGTACTTCCTTAATGGAGCTGACCATGTTTTTATTTTTTGTTCATTTTTGAAAGCTACGAATGCCGAACCCGTAGCGCCTGTTTCCAATTTTGAACCGTCCGTATATATTACTATGTGCTTGTAATTATGGCCTATTCTTGGTTCTATGGTGTCCGCGGGATGTGTTTCCCATACATTAATCTTTTTTATATAGTCTGTATGGTGGATAGTGGTTCCGTGTATTTCTGTCGTTTCTCTTAAACGAGATATTGTGCCGTATTCTGCCTCGTATTTAACTTGGAGGTGAATTGGAATCAGGCCAGCAAGTACCTGAAGGGCCGCTGTTGGGGCAGTTTTATATGCCCTAACTATAGCCAGCAAAAAATGCCTTTGGCATGTTGTTAGTACTTGTTTACTTCTATGGTTTAGCTTATGTCCCCATATTGAGGCTGCGTAAGTCAGTGTTTTCTCAGCTACTGTTCTATACCATATTTTTAAGATGCTTGGTTTCAATCCCCAACCCCGTTTGGCCATTTGTCCCATCATCCAAAACGCTTTCCTTACTTTGGCTGTTTGTGCTTGGCAGTGTGTTTCCCAATTTAGGTTTTTATGTATGATTACACCTAGATACTTAATGTTTTCTTTTCCTTCAAATTCCCTTTCTTTGAATTTAATTCCTTCAATTTTATATGTGTCTGCTGTTGGTAGGTTTCTTGTGTGTGTTCTATTAAGGTACAGTAGTTCTGTTTTGTCCCAATTAAGCGTTAGGTTATTTTCCGTTACCCATTCATAAAATTCTTTTATTATTTTGTTTGCTAGTTTTACTAATTGTTCTTTTGTTTTTGCTTTTATTATTAAAATAAAGTCGTCTGCGAAGGCCTGTATTCTTACATTTTTACCCCAGTTTTTCTTTAGGGCTGTATCTGCTATTAGCAGCCACAGCAGTGGTCCCAGACAGCTGCCTTGTGTGCAGCCGCCAAATGTTTGTTTTGTTACTTTAATGCCGTTTTCTTCTAAGGATACGTATCTATCTTCTAAAAAGCTTAGTATCCAATTTATTAAGTAAGTGGGGCATGGTGATTGTTTTAAGTTTTCGGCTATAATAGGCCATCTGATATTATCAAATGCACCCTTTATATCCATTGCTATTAGTAATGTTTGGTATTTGTCTTCTTTGTCTTTCTTTATTGTTTTTATTAGGTTATTTAGTGCGTGTTCAGTTGATAACCCTTGTTTGAACCCATATTGTTTGTCGCTCCAGTATTTGTTGATTGTTAGATGATGTGATATCCTGCCGTGTATTATTTTTTCTAGTATTTTACTAAGTGTAGGTAGTAAGCATATGGGTCTGTAATTTTTTGGTTCTTTTGGATCTTTTCCCTTTTTATGAAATAGGACTACTGTGCCTATTTTAAATGATTTTGGGAAGTAGTTGAAGTTAAGGCATGTGTTATATAATGTTAGTAGTAGTTGTGGTGCTGCTGTGTGTATTCTTTTCACTAGGTTATGGTCTATGTAGTCAAAGCCAGGAGCTTTGTTTTGTTTTATGTTTTTGATTATCCTGTTAAGTTCTTGTTTTGTTATAAGCTGTGGTTTTGTTTCATTAAATGTCGGTGTCTCTGGTTTTAATTCGTGTTCTATTGATGGATCTGTTAGATATAGGTTGTTTAGGAAGTGGTTTAATGTCTTTTTGACGGTTACTTCTTGATTGTTGGGCATGATGTTTTCTAATCTTGATGGGCTTGTTTTTTTGCCTGATGCCAGTTTATATTGAGGGCCATATGTATTAGTGACTTCCTCACAGTATTTTTTCCATGTATCTCTTTTGGCTTTTTGGACTATTTTCTTTAATTTTGCGCGTTCTTTTTTATATTCTATATGTTGTTTGTGTTTTAGTTCCTCATCTTGTTGTTCCTGGAATTTTCTCCTGAACGCCCTTACTCTATTTCTTGCTATTTTTACTTCTTGTGACCACCATGGTGGTGCCATTAATTCTGGAGTTTTTCTATGTTTGTAGCAGGCGAATGCTATTGCTGTTATTTCTCTCTGTAATCTTAGAGTTATGTTGTCTAACTGATCTATATTTGTTGCTTTTCTTAGTTCTTTTATATATTTGTTTCTGATTTGTTTAATTTTCTTCTCGAATTTTGCGTGTTTGCCGTGTTTTGTTTCTAATCTATGTCTTTGATAGCACGTATTTTTATATTTTATATTAAATTTTATGTATTTGTGATCACTGTTTGATTCATCGTCGCTTACTTCCCAGTCTGTTATATTTTCTCCTAATTTAGCTGTTGCTATTGTTAGATCCGGCCATCCTTCTAGCTTCCTTTTACCTCTCATGGTGCTGAACGATGCTTTTGCGTGTGGTGGGTTTTGTACAAAGAGGGAATTCAGGAGGAGGAAGTCTGTAAGTTTTACCCCCCTGTCATCTAAGTTCGCATAGCCCCATTGTTGAGAGTGTGCGTTAAAGTCCCCCGTCAGTAGTACTTCGCCCTTGGCTATTTTCAGAGTGTCTTCTACCTCCTGCAGCACATCTTCGAAGTCTTCTACTGAGGGGGGTGCGTATACATTGATTATTGTTATTGTTTCTTTTTTATTTTCGATTTTTATTGCTGTTGTGTATTCTTTTTCTGCTATTGTTATTGGATTGGTGCCTGTGTGAGTTACTATTGCTGATCGATTTCTTTTTGTTTTTGTTATTTTCCAATTACCATTATTGAAACCTGTTATTTTTCCTGTTTTTTTATTTTGGTGAAAGTCTTGTAAGAGTCCAATATTTATTTGTTTGTCTCCCATATATCCCATAAGTGTTTGTGTTGCATGGAGACTGTTATGTAGGTTTATTTGTATTAGTTTGATGTTGTCTTGATTTTTATTGTTGGAGTTTTCTTTTGGATTTTTATTTTCATTCAGGTTTGGATTGTCTTGGGTGCCGCTTAGGCACGCGTCTGTGTTAGCGGCGTTGATATTGAACATAATTCAATTCGTGTGTCCTTTGTTGCCTGTTGTTAAGTTCCTCCTGTGACCTCCTATGCACCCGTGTCACACCCCTAGTTGTGTTTAATGTGATTTTGTCGTTTAGGACATCATTACCTGTAGTTAGTTTTTGTCTTCCTTGTTCAATTTCAATTTGTCTAATTTTGAGGAGCTTTCTGTACACCCTGCACTGCCCATCATGAGCCGTGTGGTCTATAGGGATTTGTGCCGGTAAGTGCGCCTTATTCCATTCGTTAAATGTAGTGCAGATAATACACCTCTTCCTTCCTTTTGGGCAATCTTCGTATTTGTGCCTACCTGCACATATCGGGCAGTACTGACTCTGCTTGCACTGGTGCGCCACGTGGTCAAAACCTTGACATTTGTGACACCTTTGGATCGTCACATAGTTTTTTATCGGACATTCCTTGAGTCCCAGGCAGATCGTTCTCTCCTTGAGAAGGTGATCCGCCAGGGGCTCAGGGAGCGCTACCGGTATATGCAATCGCCCTGCTGGTGCCCGTAGCGATTTTAGCAACTGTATTTTGTCCTCGTTTTGTTCTATGTCGATGCCTAGTTCTCTGCATATTTTGTGCTTGATTAAGGCTGGCTCCACCGACTCCGGTACATGGAAGATGATGATTCTCTTCTTCCTTAAATTGGCTGTTTTTACTTTCAGGCCACTGTTACTCTCCTCATTCTCTGCCAGGGCTTCCTTTATCCTCGTAGCTTCCGTTGCGTTTTCGCAAACAATTTTTATGCCGTTGCGAATCCGTTTGACATTCCTGACTCCTTCCTTGTTTTCTATCGTATTTGTTATTTGTTGCTCTACTTCCTCTGCTGTCCGCTCTTCTGTAGCCTGAATAATTACAGTTGCCGTCGCGGCTTTGACCGCCTGTGCATAAATGTGAGCAACTGCAGTCTTTTTTGTTGCCTTTTGTGCTGGTAGCGATGTTGTCTCTTCTTCCATTGGTTGGGTTCCTCTTTTTGCTGTTACTATTTCCAAGGCTTCTGCCTTTGCCTCGGCATGTGTTGCCCTCAACTCCATCTCAGTCAGTGAGTTTATCACTACCTGCAGAGCTTGGTCCATGGCTTCACACGTCGATGCTGGTATCTTTGTTGATTTTGATTGTATCATCTTGATGTAGCTTATTGCCATCATAGCCCTCTCTATCTCTAGGGATCTCCTTTTAGATCCATCTGGTATGTCGCAAAGGGTTATTAATTCCCCTCTTAACCTCGTGACTTCTGTGTCTTGTAGTACCGCAGTTTCTTTATCTGGCTCTGTCATTACACTATCCACATCTGAATCTGTCTCTTCGCACGTATCTTTCTTTGTCAATTCGTAAAATCCAAGAGTTATCGCGTTACGTACATACATACGTACGTACATACAGAACCGGCGGGCACATAAGCTCTCAGGCTTTGATAGCCTGTGAGCTAAAAAACCCCACTATTTTATAAGCATTCAATATATATATTTTTTAATCTTAAGAATCACAGCGCATTGCACTACTCCAATTCATGTTATTAAAAAAAAAAAATCCATTACAATACGTTAATTTGGCGTGAACCCTGAGTACGAAAAATTTACCACCTTGTTAGTAATCGGGAACTTGTAATTCTTAAAAAAAAAAATAATGTCAATTTTTATCCTTTTTTTATTATTTTTTTAAAGATACGTATGTTAAGAGGAAAGGTAAAAAAAGCATTATTTAAACTATCTATTCAAAATTTCCGAATTGTTTTCTCAACATATAATCATAATTTAATTAACATTAAAATTGATAAAAGCCAATTTCTTTATTTCTTATTTATATTTTTCACTCTCAGTTTTTAAAATATGTTTTTTTTGCTGCAGTTTCAAAGCCTGTTGGCCTATTTGGTGGCATAGTTTGGCGTATCAACAATTCCATTACTGTTGTAAGTTGTATACAGTTGTAATCATAAAGAGTATTTGGCGATTTATCACATGTGGCCGGCTAACGGCACAAATTCCTAAAAATTAATTTATTAATTTATAATTAAGTTCTAAAAATATTAAAATACTGTATTCTCATCTGAAACACATCTGAGTACATATTTATTATATATATATATATATATATATATATACGTATAACAACAAGGTTAACTTAAACAAGTTGGAAATTGTACGTCAAACGTGACAAACGAGGTGCGTTCGTACTATGACTAGTGTTATAAGTATTCAGGTCTGGGTGCAATAGCAGCTTATGCAAAAATGCATGAATACAAAATTTATTTTATGTGCAGATTTCCATATTATTTTATGAAATTAAGTTTCAGTACAATTTTACAAACAATTAATTACAATTCTGTTACATTAAAATTATACTATGTACTAATACTCAATACAAGACATGTAAGAAAATCATCGTTATTATTTCACCAAAAAAAATAAATTACATCGTTTGTTACTATGATATGATTAACGTCCGTACTAGAATAAGTACATTTTAATTTGGCAACATTTTATCTTTTGTTGACATATACTGAAAATTCCAATGGGAAACTTAAGCCTAGCTTTGAAAATTTTAGAACTTGAAATCCATATTTAGACTCTATTTCCATTTAATATCCATTTCTCCGGAAACATCTATCCAAAAAACTGTTGGTAGGTTATATGATTGCGATAATTAAACAATTTTAGTACACAAATTCGGTTTTTAAATTCAGCAATACGGAAATAATATGATTCCATCTTAAATAGGACGCAGCCATCATAGCAACATAGAATCATTACCTATCATGGGATATCATTGAATTAATTACGTATGATAGGATTTAATAGAATGAAGAAGACTTTTATTAATATCTTTTTAAGTTTTGATTCGATTTTCATAAAATTTGAAATGTCTCGACAACATTCTGCACCGATTATATATGTTAAATTTCAAACTATTCGATTGGGTAGTTTATCGCTGTTATGTGCGGACAGACGGACGGACCAAATGACGACTACAGGTGCTACGTATTTATATAATTACAAACGCACATAGAGTGTAAAAAAGGGTAAAAAATGAGATTCTTTTCTTTATTTTGTACATGAACAAACTAAAATACTCAACTTTATTATAAAACCAATGCACAAAAAAATAAATAAATCGTATAATCTGAAATAATCAGTTCTCTAAAAATCGACTTCTTTCAAATGTCTTTTTTTTTTATTAATTCATAGATTAGTATTATCAAATTTTGTAGCTCATTATTAACCAACACTCTAAAGCTGAATTGTTTAAAAAATTTAAATTTAGGATCTCTCTATTAAAGTTACAAAACTATTTTTTTCAATTAATCTTTTCTGACAATCCATTTAAAAACGTGACAAATTACTTCTTTCCAACTTTTATTACTATTTTTTTTTTCATTTCATTAAAGCATAAGAATCAATTTTATAAGACCTTTTTTTTTTCTTTTTTTTCTCGAAGTATCAGAAGCTTAATACACGAATCAATCTTAAACAATTAACTTTTACTACTTTCATAGGACTTAAACTTTTATTTTTTATTACATTTAATTAATTGAACAATATTTCGAATCGAAAGCATAAGATTCCCGAGACACTAATTGCATCCCCTTTTGTTATTATTATAGAATTCATTTGGATTTCTTTATCATTTTGATAACGAAACTTATTTTCTTAAACATAATGTTCTCTATCAATTGGATATGCAATCTTGATTTGGATTCCAATGCTTGTTATTAGACAACTTTCAAGTCACAAACATGGATTTTTAATGCTAATATTTGTGTTAATATATATATATATATATATAAAAAAAAACTAAATATGAAAAAAAAAATATCTTTGATTTTTGCTTATTATGATACACTTTTGCATCTCCAATCGCTTCTCAATGTATTGTCGGTATCGTATCAATTTCATATAAGTGATTTTAATCCTCATCCAAACATACCTATTATTTTGAGTTAAACCGCAAGAACGAAAAATCATGTATCAGGCATAGAATGTTAAAAACTCTCCCACACTAAAAGATATTATTTAGAAATTTCATTTTTTCCCTAGAATGAAATGATATGTTTAAATAAGCAAAAAAAAAAAAAAAAAAAAAACCAAGTAAAATCTATTTTCAGCCATTGCTGTCCATATCCGGTAATGTATACAAAGTCTTTCGTGTAGCTCTGTATGCGATCTAGAGAATTTATAAACACCACCTAATACAACCAAAATTAGATCAATTTAAAAATGCATACCACATAGGAAAACGCTCTTCCAGCAATTATAGATCTTAGTCAGTCATTTAACCGAATTATTTTGTGTATCTCTGTAAATGAACGATAAATGCAATGCACACTATAATCTATAGAAAACATGCAGTGCATTTTAGTGTTTTCGTTATGTTTGAAGTTTCTTGACTCATTAAATGCACCGCAAACGATTTTTCCCATAGATAATAATGTAATGTAATCCTTTTGCGCGTCCTTGTAAATTAACTGTAAATTATACACTGTTAAAAATAAATCCGTTAATTCACGGGAAAAGTACTGGCAGCGGAGTTGCCGGGCTTTTTCCGTTCCGTTAGTAGATTTTCCGTTTTGAAAGATTGAAGAAACGGTAACTTTCTGTTATGAATGACCTCGGTTTAAAAAAAAAAAATTCTCGATCTGTTTGTGCTGCCATCTGTTGACTGTAACAGGAGTACTTAATTTAATACTCACTGGTACAGATTTCCTGGCTGCCCTTGGGGTTCGAACTAGGGATGACAGCGACATGAGCCGAGTGTTTTACCTCACGACCAGCGGGCCCTTGCTAGAATAGGAGTTTGAAAGGATCATAGGGGATTTCTTCAAATCGCTGCTTGGAACTTAAACAATCTGGGGTTTAGAAACCTAGCAACTTTGAAATTAAGTGGGGGATATTTTGTTATAAGATTATGATTGAAAAATTTAGTATTAATAGAGGATTGAAACATGAATTACATTAATTCCTAATTTGATTGTTAGATGCAAAATATGAATATTATATTTTGAATTAAATTCGATAAAGTATGTTTGCTTTTTTGAGAAAATCGATTTTTTTTCAACTATTATATATTTTTTAAATGTGTTCTGTTAGAATATATTTTCATTGAGAGTGTCTTTTATAACTTTAAAAAGCAAATTACGAATAATAGCAAAGGAATGAGAAAGTTATTTGTTATTTTTTTTTTATTCGGAAGCATTATTTTTGTTTGTTGCTTTTTTGCGTAAAATCGATTTTTTTTTTCACTTAATTTAACTATTATATATATATATATATATATATATATATATATATATACTAAGCTATTTGTTTAGAATATATTTTAAGTGTGAATATTTTTTTGTAACTTTAAAAAATAAATTGCTAATAATTTTAAAAGCATGGGAAAATTAATTGTTGCTTTTTAAATTCGAAAGAACTATTTTGTTCTTTTAAATAAACTCGAAATTTTAATTTATTGAATTTTTAGTTTTTCTGTGCTGCAACATGTCAGTTTTTTAAACATTGGAAATAAATATGCAGCAGATAACGGAATATCTCCGTTGGCCACTTTCTTCTCCTTCTGTTCCGTTGTTTTCAGGAAATATGAAGAATTTTTCTGTTTTTTAACGGAAAATGTCCTTCTGTCGTGAAAAGGGACTTTTTCTGTGAAATTCAGGGAAAAAAACCCGTGAATTTCAGATTATTTTTAACAGTGTACTTATTCTATACTCTTAAGCCGGCATATTTTAGTACATCTCAATGATGTATATCAATCTCCGTATGTTTTAAATATCGTAACACCACTAAAATGCACCGCAAACGATTTTCCCCTATAGACTGTAAAGAAACGGATTTTTTTGTGTGTACCTGTACCGAACTGGAAATGCTACACACTTTATTTTTAATACCGGACATTCTATAGTAAACCTGATTAATATATTAACATTTCAAGGCAATCTGACTATATTTAAGACAGTTAGAGCACAAACAGACAGGCGGCAGGCAAACAGACAAACGAATTATTCAAAAACACTTTTCAACTATGTTGGAAAGTGTTAACAAAGACTAATTAAAAAAAACCAATCAGCTTTGGTCCTCTACTTAACACTTTAGAACAGTGGTTCCCAAACTTTTGGGCTCGCGGTGCACTTTTTGGCTAGAATTTCTAAGGCGGAGCCCCTTAACTCCACGGTACTCTATGGTTTACAAATTAATGCTTTTTTATGCCTATGGAGCAGAGAAAGATATGCCGGATAAGAATCCGAACCAGTTTTTCTAACATGGGCCCAAGGTTCTCAGTTTGATCTTTTTCTTGATACATAAATTCTAAATTCATACTAGAAATTTTGAAAATAAAATTTTCTATTATTTAACCCCTTAACAGTTTTATTTAATATTGCTATTATTGGACACAATAAATTAAAAATAAGGACTAAAAATCACTTTTTTTGTATTAAAATATCTGCCTTGTATAATCGAGATATGTCCGCCAAATGCAGCAAAAATTATAGTAAAAAATTTGTGGTTTCTGAAAGCTTTTAGTAATGAAGAAAACAAACTCTTCTTTCACGACCGACGGTCGACTGTTACGGGGTTAATGACATCCATTTTTTAAATAAAAAAATATTCTTTTGAGATTTCCAGTCGGAATTAAAGATTAAGATGGTAACCCTGTCTGGTTCATGCATTGCTTTGGGGCTTACGTGAAACTATTATTATTTATGGCGAAAACCACACACAGAAAAAAAAAGTTGTACAGTTTTCGTTTACAAAGAGAGACTTTTGTATAATTCTAATAAGCTACTCGCAAAAAGAAAGAAAATGCATAGGCCCAGACGCCTATGAGTAATTATATAACACGTTTTCGTTAGTCCCTCCCAACCGTAATAGAATCATGCGATTACGGATTCTTTTTTCGTTCTTTTTTACTTTTCTAGTACTTCTAAACATGCAACGAAAACGAATCGCCTCTGAGCTTCTTATTGTGAACCATTTAAAAAAAAATACATTTAGAAGCAGATCATCGTTCTAGTGTTTAATTGGGCGGGGCAAAATCTATAACCTGTATTGTTAGGTGCAGCATCAATCACTTTTTTGGATGTTTTATTTGAAGTATTTAGCTATTAATTACAGATTTGAAAGAAACTTTCTTTCACCATTGTTTTTTGCCTCAAAATAGATATGCGGTTAAAAACTACACATATTAAAAGAACTGCAACTAGTAAAAAAACTTTACTAAGTAAACGGGCTATATGAGTGGGGTTAAATTTATATCAGGGCGGGTACTCATTGACGAAAAGTCTAAGCACAGGGTGGAGCTGAGCAAAAATTTAGAGTGTTAGTGTGATGACAAATGTAAAGAACCAATATATATATATTTAACTGCTACAGATTTATTTCTGATAGGAAAATGTGGCATCACAACAAAAGAATCTTAGCCAATGCCGAGACAAATTAAAACAAAATTTTAAAGAGAGGTTGTTAAGTGATACAAGAAGTTAAAAAAGGCATTTTCAGCAACATACATTGCTTTAAAAATTAAGAACAATTATGTAAATAGCATAGAAAATTTAAATAACTAAAACATAAATAACTTCCATAAGCAAAATGTTCGGCTCAATGTAACTGCTAATTCAAATAGATATTTTTCTCAAAAATGTGTCTTTAATTAAATGTTACAATAAAATTCGAACTATCCGGTCTTGAGGCGATATTATTGAAATATCCAAGAACAATTAAATAATGTTAACATTATTAATAGGACATAGTAAAGTTAAAATAAAAACACTAAATATTAGAGTAATAAAAATGTTGAAATAAATTATAAGTTACAAGAGTAATTTTACTTAAAATTTTAACTATAAAATAAATTTACAGCCCAAGCATTTATGAAACTGAAAATAAGTACTTATTTCGTAAATACATGTGTTCCATTTTCGCGAACAGGGTGTCAAAATTAATTACAACTTTTGAAAAACTGAATAGGTTAAAAAAAATTGAAGCAGTTTTGAATTTAATACTGAAATAGAACATGGAATTTGAGATTAAACCACTTAAATTAAAATATTGACGAAAAGCGAAAACCAATTGTAAGTCTATCACTGAAACAATCAAAGCTTAACTAACACATTTTTCAGTAAATATAGCAAGTAATGGAATATAAAATACCTCATTTTAAAGATCGCAAATAGTGAAACGGAAGAAAATAAACAATATGAGACACACTTACCTCATTAGGAAGTTACAATCTCGATACTAAGAAAAAAAAAACTAAGTATAAACATATGAATAGGTGGAGCTCCAAAGAACAAAACTATTCTTCCTTTTGTTCGGCAAGCAGAGATAACACCACCGCGTGCCTTTGCTCTTTCGATTCGCGTTGTGCATTCAATTCAGAATACTATTCCTTGTAGCTTATTTTGAATCAAATTTTCAAAACACATTAAATGCAGAAACATAAAATAAAGTAGTTCAAACCACAAACATTATATTGAAAATTAATATATGTATAATTAAAATTTGTATATGATTTAAAAATATACTAGATGGAACCCGTCAAAACGTGACGGAAAAAAATACTATAACAATATCAGTAAAATAAGCTTCTTTATTATATAAGTAGGGCTTCGTATGAAACAGTCTTTCAAATATTTTATTTTAAAAAATCCCCCCCCCCCCCCCCAGTGAAATGCTATTTCCGATGCAAACTCCAAATGAACACTCCGTAAACAAATGTGTAATGCAAATCAGTTTGACATTACCACCATATTCCTCACGACCCAAAAAAAAAGGTCATGGACCTATAAAGTATCATACAAATAGTCCTATCATAAAGTATCATACAAATTTCCTACTTTCATCACATATTCAGTAAATAAAAGAACATAGTATAAGCACCCCACCCCCCCTGTGATAATGCAATCGAATGAGCTCCTATGCACATATGTATTGCATCTGCCCAAAGGCATCGTTGAAATTCGACGTTAAAAATTTTTGAAAATGTTTAAATTAAAAGTTTTAAAATGTCCTCTTTAATCATTGTTCCTTTTAAATCCATATCTTCTAAAACGCATCCATTGTTTTAAGCTAATCAATTTTTATGTAAAAATGAAGAATTTTTGTTAAAAATGATAAATTAATATGCAGATGAGGGAGAATTTTAATGTTTTCAATTGTAATTTATTTGTATGGTTTCTTCTATCCCTTTACATAATCAGGATGATTATTCCTTTTCCATCACAGTCTGTCTCTTATACAGCTAAATATCCAATGGATCTTTAAAAAATTAATAAATAACAGTTCCTAGCATATTCTGATTCAACAGCGTATACATCAGCGAATTCAACATATCAATTTTATGTTAATCATAAACTAAAAATAGTTTATTTTTTCTTTTGACAGATTTTATATTAGCGCCAAAATACTCTATCTTATGGATAATCTGATCTTATGATTTATCAGGTTTTTATTATTATTTTTTCACTTTTCATGAAGGTTAGGGATACCTATTTTCAATTGTTGCAACTTTCCAAGGGGCTATTTTACATTATTAAATAAACGGATGGTCATTGTTGAGATAGAATTGAAAAATATTTCATGCTTGAAAATTATTTAAAAAGTTGTTAAATTAAGCGGCAGATTTCAAATAAATTTCAATCGAAAGCTAATTTTTTTTTCTAATTGAGGATGTAAGAATTGAAATTGTAAAATGTAGTAAAAAAAAATAAATTTTTAGTATTTAGAAGTGATATAAGCGCGATGAAAGCTAAAGCGATAGTGCCGTTTGTTGTCACAACCGTTATACATTTCTAAATATTGCCACTGTGTTTTGGTTGGCGTCCAAAAGTAGACTACCATTTTTTGACATCGAAAGAAAAATTAACAGTGAAAGAAATAAGACTTTGCCGCTAATAAGGAACTGTTAAATGAACTTATAACAAACCTACCAAAATAATTCCTATAAAATATTAGCCTTACATTGTTTATTCTAGCTAAAAATACAATCATTATTTCAAGTTTTTTTTTTCCTGAAATTCTTTACTTTTGTGAATTTTTTTATTAAAAAAGGGAATCTTAATAATTTAAATCCTATAATTCCTATAACTTAATCCTATAATTTAAAAAAAGTAATTGGTAACATGTAATCAAGGTATGCAATCAAGATGAAGCAACCAATAAAGGCTCCAGTTCTAATATTTAAAATTAAAAATTGAAATATCAGTTAATATTACGCCATGTTGACACAATCATATAAATTTTTCTTTTTAGTTTTATCAATGTTAAAATGCATTTCAAGCTAAGCATAACGTCATTTTCACCGGTACAAACTTTTCACACGTACATTTATGCTTAAGCACCATGCATACAAATAAAAATATATTTTGCATTTAATTGTAATGAAAAAAAATGGCATCAACAAAGTTATAATGCTTAATGATAAAATGAACCCAATGGACAATATTTCCGTGACGTCACAGTAAATATGAATTTTATTTGCTTATAAAACACACGGATAAATATTTTTAACGAAATATTTAAACATTTTAACTATATTTTAACTTACAAATTAAAAAATTCGGCCTAAAAGTCACGTGCTTTTAATATTTAATATTTATTTTTTATGCTCGCAATCATTGAGTTCAGAAAATAAACTCTGTACGTCGCAACAGTGGGCGTTAATCCGATTGCCGACTTTATGACGTCATAAGCAGAAGTAAAATTTTAATTTAAGATTACGGCTAATTAATTAAATTTTCGAACAAACGAATTTATGATAACAAATCTGTGACCAAATATCTTTCATTAAAAAAAAGAATGATGTAATTTGATGCAGTAGTTTGTTCTCACGGATTGTCGAAACAAAACGCTTAGCGTTTTAAATATATAGATATTATAGTATTTTTCAACCCAGTGATAGGTGTATTTATTTTTGACATACACGCACAAAAAAATTCCTACATGCTTTCGAAAAATTTTCACTTGCAATTTGCTAATTTTTTTCATGTTTTATTTATTTTCCTGGAACGTCGCGGAGCCCCAAGTGCTCCGCGGAACACACTGCGAGAACCTCTGCTTTAGAAAATAGACGATATATAGACAATAATGCAAGAGTGCGCAGCATTATCTAATTGAAAAGAGAACAAAATATTTTTTTAACAAAACGTTTGTGAGAAAGATTTCTTTTATTACAAAAAATCTACATTATAGCTAACAAAATTTTAAATTTGAAGCGTAATCTTCAAAACAAATGGCATCAGTTTTTTATAAATTTCAATTTGTGATATATTTTAGAGAAAATGATACAGTACATCCTTATAACGCATATGCACCTTGAGACGAGAGGTTGTGGATAGTATAGAATTTTGCGTTATGGAGATCATATTTCACACATCATTAAAGTTACCTTTTAAACATGGCCAAATATGTCTCAAATATATCTATATACAGTAGAAGATCTTTATATTTCATTGCTTCGGACCAGAAGTTGTGCAGATTATAAATTTTTGCATAATATAGATCATTTCACGCATTATTAAATTATAAACATGGGGTTCAAATATACATGACCAAATCATTATTTTACTTATTTTCAAAACTTTTTCTTGTAATATTAGCATTTTTTTTCTAAAAAAGTTCTTAATTAAGGAAATAAAGATGAAATAATGTATCAAAGTTAGTCATTCCAGAAAGTAAGACCTTTTCTACAATGTGGAATGCAGGTGCATCTTAACTACACAGTTCATTATTTACATCAGAAAAGTTGTACGTTATACAGATAATTGTATTATATAGAAATGCATTACAAAGATCGGAACAGATGTGTTACTATCACGCTAAAATGTAAACAAAAGATTGGCGACTGTTTGTTTGGCGCGATTTCCAAGACTGCGCCAAACGAATAACTTAATACAATGGCTAGGTTGCCATTAAAGAAAAAAATCCCCTAAATTTGGCGACTTTTTTCTTTTTTTTAACCGATATTTTTTTTTTTTTTTTTTTTTAGCGTGAGTGTAAAGCATCTAAGCCCAAAGATCTTCTACTGCACCTAAATTTTACCAAAGAGAAACAAACAACATTTTGGCCACACCTTTTAATTTTCTACCAATCTTTTAGTTTCTGTCATACATGAATATAACTTATTTTTAATGATATGAAATTTAGTATACTTTGATTTTATAGCTAAGACAGTTTGTCATCATTAAATGTATCAAACAAAATTAATTTTTTATAGGATAGATAAAAAAAAAAATTTAAAAATCTATATTGATTACTTTTTAGTAGCTTTTAGGAATTTAATTACTGAAAATTTTGAAATGTTCCCTTGTGTGTGTTATTTCCTCACACGGTTAAAGTTCAACCTTTAAATTATTTAACCGTTGAAATGGGTTAAAACAACTATGTTGTAATGCTCATGGATGTTACAAACAAGTTTTAAAATTCTTTAAAGACTTCTTCTATTTTTTCGTAAAAACAACTGCCACTTTAAGAGTAATTCATGATATAATAATGTCTTTGTACGGTAGTTATTTCAAATATAACCACATATTCTTTTTGTAATTAACTAACATAGAAATTACACAAACTCTTTATCCAAAAAATAATTGTAATTAGAAAAAAGATATCAGAGAACAAAATCAAGACTGAAAAATAAAAAAATACGTCTACGCAAAAAAAAAAAAAAAAAAAAAAAAAAAAAAAAAAAAAACAAGATTTCGTAAATTATTAAAGCAAATAATCGTACATATCATTTCTCCTGTCAACATCCCTTTTTCTAAGAAAATATGAAACGCAGAACAACGAATGAGATACCATATGAAAGGTTTTTGAGCCGGCTTCTGACATAGTACACTTACATATTTTTAAAACATGTTTTTCGATTAAAAATTGCTGTTAATTAAAAATTAAATCGACATTGATTTCATAAATGAAATGAAAGGTTTTCTGAAATCAGTGTTGTCACAAAAGTAAAATACTGCATTATCGTATGACGTCCTCCTCTAATGCAATTAAAATATGATTGTTAATGTATTTATGCGCGTGCTTTTTGAAAAAATATAGAGCTTTTAATCGGGTTTTTAATTTAATTTTTACGCGTGCGTCACCTATTGTTTATTTGTTTTCTTCGTTTAATCATGGCTGTTTATATGCGTACTGTATCGGAATCGGAGCACCAGTAGATTACGTAATTTAAGGATTAACTTCCAAATATACATTTCATTAGGATTTACAAAAATTGCAAATATTTATTTTTAATATTTCATTAAGCTGTTAATATGCCAGCGAAGTCTGATATGTCACTTAAATGTCTGCTGGACCACAAAGTTTGAACGCCCCATGTTTAAGTTCCCATAGGCTTTCAAAAAAGTGGTGTACCAAATATTGATTTACGTATTTAAGACATTTCTGTAACAGTTTTGCAAGATCTGAGGAAATGCTTTCGGCACAGATGTCATATACCACATTGGCGTGATCCCCCCCCCCCTAATTTGGCGAAAATTTTGTTTATTTACTTTTGTTTGTTTACTTTGTTTATTTACTTTTCAAACGTTGTTTATTTACTTTATTTCGTATTTTAATTCTATAAATTATTGTTATTATGTATATCCACATTTATTTATATCAAACTATCATTTATTTATTTGTATTTCCTTTTTTAAAATAATAGAAGCTATTTCATTTATTACGTTATTTATTACGTTACTTATTTACACTATTTATTTACTTTTATATTGAAATAAACTATCACGTGCTATTAATGCTATTTGTAACTAATAGTCAAAAACAAAATTTTCGCCAAATTGGCGGGGGAAAAATCGTGCCATTGTGGTGCGTATATGACATCTGTGCCATGCTGCCATATAAATTCCCCAAACATCTGATTCAGTCTTTAAATTTTTTTATAATTCGTTTTTTTTTTTCAGTATAGGGGTCTTGGCAACCTACAGAAATAACCTTGGCGAGAGAAGAAAATTTGGCAAAATATTTTCTGGCAATCTATTCGCACAAGCAATCATTATATATATATTATTTCATTTGTCAACATCCTTTTTTCTCTGCACATACAAACATACAACGATGAATGAGGTATTCGAAAAGTTATTGAACACGTTTCTGAGAAAGTACAACTGCATTTCGTTAAAACGTGGTGATTGAATTAAAAAAAATCAGTTAATTAAAAATTAGCGCTCAAACGTACCAGGAAATAATCTCAAAGATTGCAGTGCGAAAGCTTCGCACGGGTCCTTCTGGTATATGATAATATATAATAAAGTAGGTAGGCTTAAGATAGCCTAAATTCTTTTTGGATTTTTTTTTCATCTGATTTAAACACTTTTCAACTATGTTGAAAAGTGTTTATGATTTCGGTTTGTCTGGCCGTGTGTCTCTTCGAGCTCTAACTCGTGTAAATGCACTCGGATTGCCATGTAATTGATATATCTTATTAAAGTTTATCATGGCATGTTTGGTATTGAAAATGAAGTGTGTGGCATTTATAGTCCGTTTACAGGGCATTCAAAAGCATTCCATTACTTTATGGTCTATGGGGAAAAATCGTTTGTAATGTATTTTAATGATGTTGCTCTATTTCAAACATTTTGTAATAAATGCGCATCAATGAGGTGCAATACAAGAAGCTAATATACAATAACTTCTTCCGATTTACCCACGATTACGAAAAGCATTCTTTATCTTTAGAAACCTCGGAAACTAATATATTTTCGAGATTTAAAAAAACATTTATAAATAAAAAGTTTTTTTTGATGCCACTGATTTTCGGAAACTTTTCCGAGTAGCTTTTATAGTTTATTAATCAGTTTTCACAACCGGAAAATAGGTTTTTCGGATGTATTAGTCGAGTAAAGAATTTAATGTTCAACAAACATATGTCTTACAGACCAACATGAAAAATTAGCATCATTAGCATTAACATTAAAATTAATATTATTTTGTTACTCTTGCATGCATAAATTCAAATATGCAGCCGAAAGTGTTTAACTCAGTATTAATATTAAAAACTGATTTGTGAAAACTGATTAATACATTATAAAAATTGTTCGTAAACGTTTCCGAAAATCAGTGGCAGTAAAAGAAACTTTGTTTTAATAAATGTTTCTTTAAATCTCGAACATCTATCGGTTTTTGAGTTTTCTAGAGATAAAGGGCGATTTCGGAATCGTGTGTAACGCGGAAGATTTTGTTGCATATTTTTGTTCGCAGTTATATTATATTTTCATAGATTAAGAAACATTTGTCGTTTTTTACAATGTATGTTCTGTTTATTTCATTGACATAAATTATCAAGTTATTAAATAATTCATTTATAAATTTATTATGATAACTAAATTTGTCTAGTTAAAACATGAAATAACACTATTAAAAATGTAAATAAATCCATTCATTTTATATTGGTATTTGACATGTTATTCAATTAAAATGAAAACGAAAATGTCTTGTCAGTGAGCGACGTAGCAAAAATGATATTCTGAATAAAAGCGTAAGAAAATATGTTTTCAATTTATTTTTTGATTAGTTTCTTTTTTCTAACATAATAAGAAAACACATTTATATATATCAAATAATGAGGTTTTTCCGATTAATTCTCTTTAAATTGATTATTTTATCAGTATGCAATTTTCCCAACAGACACAAAATTATGACAGCTATTTAATTTTGTTCAAATGACATTTGTCTATTCATGTAACGAAGAAATCATCGGCATGCATGGTAAATTGATTACAACATTTTTTTTTTTTAATTTTATGAATACAGAGGGTAGAGGGAGGAGGGAATTGGGAAGGACTTTTTTAAATTGTGATATCGATTAAATATCACAAAATTTAAGTATATGCCAGGTTTTACACTGAAATTTGTTGTCTAAGCCCCATATTCATGTTTTTTCTTCTAAACTTAGAACAAAAGGAATCAAAATTAGATAAAACACGTGCTTCCTCTTATTTGAAGACGTAAGTGAAAAAAGATGTTATGCCACACTTTCCTCAATTATTATTTTACAGTGCGCGAAATAATTATGGCCTCTCACAATTTTAGCTGATACATATACAGGGTAAGTCAAAATGAATATAGCGATTACAAACGGCTATAACTATTTAATGGAAAAGAGTTTATCGATAAGATTAACACAGAATGTAGACGGAAATTCAAAATTTTGTATACATACGTCATAGATGTTCTATGTGATTTCCCTTGGTCACACGGACAACATCTAGGCGGTAGTCCATTTCACGCCATACATTCTGAAGCATTTGTTCAATTTACGACGCAAGCGCATTACAAATGCGTACTTCGGGTTCTTCAATTGCTTTGGGCATGGGAGGCACATACACATTGTCTTTCACATAACCCCATAGAAAAAAATCACAGGATATCAGGTCCGAAGATCTCGGTGGTCAAGAGCAGAACACATCGTCGGCTCCACTTCGACCAATCTATGGGGTTATGTGAAAGACATACGTGCCTCCCATGCCCAAAACAATTGAAGTACTCAAAGTACGCATTTGTAATGCGCTTGCGTCGGTGACTGAACAAATGCTTTAGAATGTATGGTGTGAAATGGACTACCGACTAGATGTTGTCCGTGTGACCAAGGGAAGTCACATAGAACATCTATGACGTATGTATACAAAATTTTGAAGTTACGTTTACATTCTGTGTTAATCTTATCGATAAATTCTTTTCCATTAAATTGTTATAGCCGTTTGTAATCGCTATATTCATTTTGACTTACCCTATATTATAATGACAAAAAAAAAAAAAAAAAAAAAAAAAAAAAAGAAAAAGAAAAAGAAAAAACATCATGTGCCATTTCCTCCGTTGTAAAATGCAAAGTAAAGACACATTCATTGGTGGCTATAGAAGTACTTGGACATGAGCTGTGAAAGCTTATCAGTGAAATTTGGATTTTCAAAGCAAAATAATTATCGTCTTACTCAATCGAAAGTTCATCTGTGTGCGTGTCGTTTAGCAGAAACTTTCTTTTTAACTTGTAACAACAGTTTAAATAGAAAATTCACTAAATAATTTGTTTAAAGTATTAGATTAAAAAAACAAATAACATGCCATCTTGTTCATGACTTTCTGATATCGAACTGGTTAAAATTGATGTTTTACGAGCACAAACTAATATAAATTCTACAGATATTGCCCCAGCTATTGACAAAAGTTCGAAAGTCGCCCGAAATTTCCTTAAATATCCATATGGAAAGAAGAAAAGCACTGGTACATTACCGTAAGTTACGTATAAGGAAGTTCATCTTCTGAGGCTTAAAGCATCAAATACAATTTTACCAGTTCAGCAATTACGATATGAATTAAATTTGACAGTTACTGTTCGTCGAACACAACATTTGCTGAATAAATTTGGAATTAACTGGAGGAAACTCCGGAAAAGCACAATGATGTATTCAATTCAAAATGCTTATCGGAAAGAATTCGCTCTCAGCCATATGAGTTGGAGCAGTGAATGGCGAAAAGTTATTTCCTCTGATGAGAAAAAGTTTAATCTGTATGTTTCAAATGATATGCACAGGTATTGGAAGGATAATAAAAAAGATTATTTATTATTTTCCACTAGACAAAAAGGAGAGGATTCCATAATGATATGAGACTCAATAGGATGGAGAAAATAAAGCAATATTGAATTCCTATATAAAAAAATTAACAGTTCAGATTAGCTGAGCATACTAAGTAAGCAGTTTCCTCTCAATAGCCTTCAAGTGGCTGGAGGAAATTGGTTCTTTCAGCAGGACAACTGTAAAATTTATGTGCAAAAGACGTCCAAGGATTTGTTCAAAGAGAAAAAATTGAAACTGCTACAATCTTGGCTAAACATATCGCCTGATTTGAATATAATAGAGAATTTGTGGTATATAATAGCAGGAAAAGAGTACGCAAATGGCCGACATTTTATGTCGAAGAATAATATGAAAACAACTATTCTTGAAGCAGGGATATGGAGCATCTATTGATATGAAATATATTCAAGACTTTTTGAAAGCTCGCCCTGACGAATGAAAGCTTGTTGCAATACTAAAGACAGGTAGACCAAATATTAAAGATTTCTTGTTTGAACAATTAATATATAAGGGACTTTAAGCAAAAAGAGGCCATAATTATTTTGCAATTTATGTATAATTTAAACATGTACAAAGCTTGTATAAACTTATTTTTTCCAAATACCAGATTTGAATGCTCATTGTATATAATGTAGAGTATAATCTTTTATTTTCCATATGTTTTATTACATTGTAGCTACATTTTTTGTGTTTGCTTAAAATTAGCAAAAGGGACATAATTATTTCGCGCACTCTATTTTATGGGTGAAAGCGTTAGAAAGTAATCTATCATATAAGTTTTAAAATTTTCATCTATGTGGTCTATCGATTAAACATCACAAAATATGCGTACACACCAGGTTTTGGTCTGACATTTGACGTCTACTCACCATATTCTTGCTTTTTCTTCTAAACTTAGAAGCAAGGAAATAAAAATAAAATAAAACATGTGATTCCTCTTAATTGAAGACGTATGTGGAAGAAGGTTTTAAGCCACAGTTTCCCCCAAAATTGTTTTATTTTATGGATGACAGCGTTATGAAATAACCTATCATATGATTCTTAAAATTTGTATATACGAGACCTATCGATTTAATTACACAAAATTTTAATATACACCAGGTTTTGCACCGAGAGTTGTCGTCTAAGCACCATATTCTTCTTTTTTCTTCTAAACTTAGAAACAAAGAGATAAATATAAAATAAAACACGTGCTTCTACTTAATTGAAGACGTAACTGGAAAATGTTATGCCACAGTTTCCTCAAAAAATTATTTATTTTATGGTAGAGGGCCTTATGAATTAGTTATGAATTTTAAAATTTTTATACATGAGGCCTATCGATTAAATATCACAAAATATGAGAATACACCAGGTTTTGCACTGAAATTTGTCATCTAAGCACATATTACTGTTTTTTCTTCTAAATTTAGAAAAAAAGAAATAAAAATAAAATAAAACATCTGCTTCCTTTTAATTGAATACGTAAGTGAAAGAAGATGTTATATTCCACAGTTTCCCCAAAAATTAATTATTTATTGGATGAAGGCGGTATGAAGTATTTTGTCATAGTTTTTAAAAATTTTAATATGTGAGACCTATTGATTAACTATAACAAAAATTGAGTATACACCAGGTTTTGCAATCAAATTTGTCGTCTAAACACTATATATATTTAAACTTAGAAACAAATAAAAATTGAAGTTCTAAGTGGTAGAAGATGTTATTTCACATTTTCTTGAAAAATGTTTTTGTTTTAAAGATGAAAGATGAAGTAACGCATCATATGGTGAAGTTAAAATACTAAGAATGTAATTAGTCTTGGAGATATAAGTTATTGTTTTTAAATACTGAATATTTAAAAAAATTTAATATTAATAATTTTAATAAAATTAATTATTTTTAATATTTAAAAATTAAATATTAATAAGTGTTGCTAAGAGAGTTCATTATATCTTGATAACATTTAATCATATGTTGCTAAAATTAAAAAAAAAAAAACAAAACAATGGCACTCCGGGAGTGCCGACAGAAGTGAAAACTTGAACAATTACGTGTGTATTTTTTGAATCGTCAGGAAACGTTTTATTGCGCAGGAAATACTTTTAAATGAAGTGTTTTTTTATTCATTATCATAAACTACTACTACAAAAATTATATTACAATTTTCATTTAATGCGCTATTGTACATGAAAAATAATGCATATTATTTTACATACAAAAATTGCATCTATTACTTAAAACGTAAATTTACAAATAAATGAAATATAAAATTTAATTAATTGGTATTCTTTGAAATGAAAACCAATGCAACTTATGAATTTTCATCCTCAATTTAAACAACTCTCAATACATGCATCATTTCTTCCATGAGATTTAGTTTCATATCTTTTATAATAACATTTATCTGCAAAATAGGGTTCCCGCTTCCTATCACTCCAAAAATGACTTCTTTGCTGCCTGTCTTGTTTACGGTATTCGTGAACATTATGAAAAATAATGATAATAATCATCATCAGCAGATGTCAGAAAGAACGTTAAGTCGAAAGAAGAAACACAATAAATATATTCTGGAGAAGTGTGAGGATGATAACTGCATAATAATAGTCTTGATGTCTTTTCTTATTTTATTCGACAACACATTAAACACAAAAGTAAATTAAAAATAATTATTAGACTGAAAAATCCTTATAAATTTCAGGAGAGCTGCCAAGAAGCTCATAGTCAAGATACAAAATTATTCCAACTGAAAAATACAAAACTGTTTTCTAATCGGTTCGAGGTTACGTCACATTACGTAACGCGCGCCGTGAGCATAACCCCGGCCACAGAATATGTGATCAAGGATTTCGTAACATCCTGCCCCACCATGAACACATGGGGGTTCATCAAAAATTTTCAAAAATATTACATCATACATATAACATCATATATATATATAACATCAATACAAGTAACCTAGTTTTCAATTAACAAATAATACCTCAATTAACTAAATTGTACACAATTTTCAAATAAAAAATAATATTAAGGTATTCAAGTAAACAATTTAACATAATATTATTCAAGATCAATATCTATTCCAAGTACAAGTTTTAAATTAAATTATAAAAAGTAAAATAATAATAATATATCCAAGATAAGATTCAAGAATGAAATCAAGTAAGTAAAACAAAACATTTTTAAAGTTTTGCCCAGAATTTCAAGAAGACAGTCAAATATAAAATAATTGAGGTCAAGATACAACTGTCCAAGATACAACCATAGTCCTGGAAATCAAAGTCTGATATGCTATCTAGATCAAATCATGAACACAAGAAAATTTCAAATATTAAATTCAAGAAACAATGCAAATATATATATTTCAGTGATATTTACATACCTTCTTCAATAAGGAATAAAACAAGTTATAATTGTATCTTCTACTAAAAATATAAAAAAAAACAATTAAAAATATTATTCTAGAAAAATTCAAAAAAATATAAGTAAGAGAAGTTCAATATACATATGATCAAGAAAAAATTTAGAGTCTTTTGAAAATAAAAAAAAAGTTTTTCAGTTTTTCAAGTTTCTGATTTCAAGATTATACAACAGATTTATTGGTCTTTTAATAGTTGAATTGTTTGTTTTCACTTCACAAGACCTTATTTTTCCATCTCTTCCAACAAATGTTTTTGTAATTCTTCCCAACTTCCAGAAAGCTCTAGGTAAATGTTCATTATGCACAAGCACAACATCATCTATCTTGAAATCAGAAGTTTTATTTTGATCCGTGCAGTGAGCAGATTTTAAGTTGAGGAGATATTCATTCTTCCAGCGTTTCCAAAAATGGTTTAAAATTGTCTCACGTAAACGAAAACGTTTCACTAAAGTTTCTTTGGTTGCTGGTAAGGTTAAATCGTTTATTTTTATAGTTGGTAAACACAGAACTCGTTTTCCTATAATAAAATGAGCAGGTGTTAGAGGAAATGGTTCATCTAGTTCTGAATAAATGTAAGTCAATGGACGAGAGTTTATGATAGCTTCTACTTCAACTAGAAGAGTTTCCAGTTCACTTAGAGTCAACGAAGATTTGCCGATGACTTTACGTAAAGTACACTTCACTGAGCGCACCATTCTCTCATAAAAGCCACCCCACCAGGCAGCACGTTCGACAATGAATTTCCAAGAAATTCCCCGATCGGCGTAAAACTTTTTTACGTCCGGATGGCGGATAGCTTTCCACATTTCTTTTAATTCAAGCTCAGCTCTTTTGAAAGTTTTAGCATTGTCCGAGTAGATTATAGCACACAGCCTTCTTCTTGAAATAAATCTGCGAAATCCTAATAAAAATTCTGCAGTTGACATGTCTTTCACAGGCTCCAAATGAATTGCTCTTGTGATAGCGCAAGTAAACAATAAGATGTAATTTTTATTCTCACTCCCCTTCACATATAGGGGCCCCGTAAAATCGAGGCCTGTAACGGAAAATGGGGGTGATTCGTTAATGCGGTCACCTGGAAGAGGTGCTATTACTTGTTGACCAGGACGTATGTTAAATTTCTTGCAGATTGGGCAGTTGTTGAGGACTGATTTTATGCACTGTCTACCTCTCAAAATCCAAAACTTTTCACGAGTTTGTACCAGTGTGTCTGATACTCCTGCATGCAAAACCCTTTCATGGGAATCTTTAATAATCAATTCAGTAAATTTATGTTTGGGAGGAAGCACGATAGGATGTTTATCATAAAATGGCAAGTTAGCCTTTTGTAACCGCCCTCGTACCAAGAGTAATCCTTCTTCTGACAACACAGGATTTAGTTGCAAAAGGTTGGATTCTTTAGGGATATTTTTGTTAAGATTCAAGCATTTTATAACCTCAGGAAAACTTTCTTCTTGAACAAGCTTTACCCAAAAATTTTCGCCATTTTTTATTTCATCAGCTGATAATTCCGCAAGATTTCGTCTTTCTGCTTTTAGTTTTATATTGAAAATAAATCTAAATATCCATGCAGTTACTCGATACAACTTCTTTAGTGAACTATACCTTGACAAATTTAAAATTGGAATTTTATCAGCGTTATTTGTGTTAACTACACAAGAAATAATTTCTGCTTTTCGAGACCGCTCTTCAGAAACATTAGACACTTGAGTTGCGGGTATTTTAACTCTGGGCCACTGATCTTCAGGCAAGGAAAGAAATTCGGGACCGTACCACCATTTTTGAGAATTGACCAATTGTTTTCCTGAACAACCTCTGGTGATTAGGTCGGCAGGATTAAGTTTGCCTTTGCAATGTCTCCATAAACTAGTATCAGACAAGTCATGAATTTCTGAAATTCTATTCGCGACAAATGGTTTCCATTTTTCTTTTGATCCTTTTATCCAATAAAGGACAATTTCAGAATCTGTCCAGAAAACAAACTGGAATACCTGGAGAATATTTTTAAGATAATTTGCAAGTCTTGCACCAATAACAGCTCCCATCAATTCAAGACGTGGGAGAGTTAATTTCTTCAAGGGGGCAACTCTAGATTTAGACATGACAAAACTAGTTTTAAATTTTTCTTTAGATGTTTGATATCGTAAGTATACTACTGCGCCATAGGCTTTAGGATTAGCATCTGTAAAAATATGTAACTGGAGACCCTCCTTTTCCATGATCAGGGTGCTAAAGTAATATCTGGGAATTTTCAGTTGTGAGAGATCCTGTATTTCTGAAATCCAAGTTTTCCATTCATTTTCTAACTCACCAGCAAAATTTTCATCCCATGATATGCCCATTACCCATAATTGTTGCAATAAATATTTAATTCGAATAATAAAAGGAGTGATTAACCCAGCCGGGTCAAACAACATAGCTGCAATTTTCAAGACATTCCGTTTTGTACAAGAATCATTATTTAATTTTGATAACAATGGGCGTAATTCTAGTCCCAAATTATCTTCATTATTGTTCCAAGTTAAGCCTAATACTTTTAGAGAGTTATTTGGTGGATCGGAATTAGAAATAGGTATGCTCTTATCAATCCATCTTTTAATAAGCTTCTCGGAATTAGCTTCAAATTTTCTTAAATTCATTCCCCCTTCTTTCAAAATATCAACAGCTTCTTTAGATAAATTAAAAGCCTCTACAACATCATTTTATCCGGTAAACAAGTCATCTACGTAAAGGGACGAATTAAGGATTTCAAATGTTTTCTTGTGAGAGTCTTTATATTTATTGATATGGTTTTTGATAGTACAGGCAAGGATAAACGGACTGCAGGTGACACCAAAAGTAGCCCTAGTCATTCTATAGGGGACAATTTCTTTATTTTTGTCAAAATCTTCATAGTATAAAAATCTTAAGTAGTCGCGATCTTCTTCCGCTATAGATATCTGGAGAAAGGCTTTTTCGATGTCAGCTGAAAGGGCAATTTTGTGTAATCGGAACTTTAAAATAATATCCAGAACATTTGGGTTCAAGTTAGGACCCGGATTCAGGCATTCGTTTAAAGATAAGGAATCTGCTTGTTTAGAGGAAGCATCGAAAACAATCCGAGTTTTTGTTGTAATTTTATCCTCTCGGATGACAGGTCTATGGGGCATGTAGTAACAGTTATTCTCGGAAAACCTTTTAGGGCAAAATTCTACTATACCTTCATTGACTTGGTCAAGCAAAATAGAATTGTATTCTTTGAATAAAGACTCATCTTTCAGGAATTTATTTTCTAAACTAGAAAACCGCTTTTTTGCTACTTCAAAATTATTTTTAACCAAATCACGAGAATTTCTCCATAAAAGACGTGTTTCATAGCGACCATTCACGAATTTTAAGTTTTCTTGAAACTCATTTATTACTTCATAATTAGAAATTTTCTTTTCATTACTTTCAATAATACCAATTGCTTCAAGTTCCCAAAATGCTTTTAATTGTGTATTTAAATTTTCACCCGAAACATTTAAACATGTTAAATCTCTTTCTTTCGAATAACAAATTACATTTAAACAAGCAATAGAATTCATCGAAGAATTATCTGGCATTTGTCCAACTAATGTTGTTCCGAAAATAGACCTTTGAAAGTATAATTGCTTGTTTATTTTGGTAAGCGATCCACATAATGTTTCATAAATATAATTAGCTCCTAATAAAATTTGAACTGGTAAATTTACCTCGAATAAATCAACTAATTAATATTCCTTTGAAATAAGGTTTTGAACCTGAGGATTAATATTTTGACATAATTGGGTACCACAGATTTCATCCGTAATTAATGCCTCAACATTAACCGAATTATACGGATGATATCTGCTTCTCAAGGTTATTAATACACATTCAAATTCTTTTTCTGTAGGATTTCTGTTAGAAAATGTGTAAATGAAAAGTTTTTCTTTTCTTAAGATTTTGGCATTTAATGCCTTTGCCAAATCACTCCGAATGAAGGTTTTTGTGGAAGCAGAATCATATAGTATTCGGGCAAATAATTTTTTAGATCCACTTTCCACCTGAACACAAGCCGTTTGCAGTAGAGTGACATAATTATTCCTCAAATTTTTTGACTTATGAATAGATTGCATTACTGTTTCATTTTCAGGATTTTGGCTAACTTGTTTTAATTTTGAATCTTGATTTTCAACTAATTTTTACTTTACAAGCTGACTGTAAGTGTTTGAAAAAGCATTTATAACAGCGTCCGTCTTTCTTTAACTTAAATCTTTTTTGTTCATTAGATAAGATTTTGCATCCTAATCCAGTATGCATATTAGAATTGCAAAAAATGCAAACACCTTTAGTAACAGTATTTAATGCAACTGATGTCGGGAAATTATTTTTTACTTTAAATTTCTCTTTAGAATATTCAGCTTTCGAACGAAGCGTTTCCTGACCTTTCAACGAAATTCCTGACACTAGATCTGCAGCCTCCCTAGATTCGATTTCAAACTTGATGAATTTCATTAATTCCCCTACATCACCCATTTTCTTAGGATCCCTTTTTCTGTGAAATTCTACCACTAAATTATGTGGCAATTGTTTTAACAAAATAGGGATTAATATATATCCAAATTTATCTGAAGCAATACCCATAGATTGCAAATTCCTAATACTGACTTCACTTTCATCATAAATATGTCTGAGACCCTTAATATTTGATGAAGATGTAACAGGTTCGTTTTCTAATAATTTATTAACAAAACAACTAATTAACTGGTCTTGTTTTCCGTATCTTTCTTTTAATAAGGTTAAACAAGACTTATAATTCTCTTCTTTTAAGGCAAAACCAGCTACTGATTTGTAAGCTTCACCGGTTAAGAAAGATTTCAAATATAAAAATTTATCAACAGTTGTTAATGATTCATTTGAATCTATGGCGCTTTCAAAGCTACTATAAAATTCCAAGAATTTACTTGAATCACCACTAAAGGTGGTTATGTTTAGTTTTGGCAAATTGACAGGATTCTGTGATGCATTATTTAAATTAGAAATAGTATTAATACTTTTAATAGATTCAGCTTGCTCGACCTTGAATTGCTTTAATTTACTTCTTATATTGGTTTTCGAATCAGATATAGCTTCCCCATACTCAAGTGACTTTTGAATTTCGTTTTCAAATCCCGTTGCATCATCTATTAATTCTTCAATTTTTTCATTTAAATTTTTAAGCTCATCTTGTTTTTCTTGCAAATTTATTAAATATTCAGACAGTTTAAATTTATCATTGTCACTTTGAGTATCAATACTTTCCATAAATCTATCGATAGAAGTAATTAATTTTGTGCATGAAGCTCGAACAAGCTTACGTTTTGATTTTAACTTATCGACTTTTTCCATTTTAGAATAACAATAATAATAATAAAAAAGTTTTTACAGTACCTTTTATCCGAGCATAGTCCACAAGAGGAGAAAAAGAATACTTCCAATAAGTATTTTTTCCTATACAGTCACATCGATGAACCATTCAGAACAATTTCTAAAGCGTATAAACATATTCTTGTATTCGCGGGTATTCGGCGCCATGAAAAATAATGATAATAATCATCAGCAGCAGATGTCAGAAAGAACGTTAAGTCGAAAGAAGAAACACAATAAATATATTCTGGAGAAGTGTGAGGATGATAACTGCATAATAATAGTCTTGATGTCTTTTCTTATTTTATTCGACAACACATTAAACACAAAAGTAAATTAAAAATAATTATTAGACTGAAAAATCCTTATAAATTTCAGGAGAGCTGCCAAGAAGCTCATAGTCAAGATACAAAATTATTCCAACTGAAAAATACAAAACTGTTTTCTAATCGGTTCGAGGTTACGTCACGTTACGTAACGCGCGCCGTGAGCATAACCCCGCCCACAGAACATGTGATCAAGGATTTCGTAACACATTATGCTTTTTTCTATCTTCATACTGCGCGTATTGTTTGCGGTATCTATAATTTCTATCAACAAACTTTTCTTTTCTATAAAATGATTCCACTTCATTTCCGTATCGGTAACCACGTTTCTTAAAACTTTCGTGAAATATTTCATTATTTTCATTTTTTTTTAATATTACTTCCGTCTATTTTTCTCGTGCTCGTTAAATTATAATATTTTCCGTGTTTTGTTATTTCATTTTCATCTTTTGATTTGGTCTCGCGAGTTGACTCAGTTTTATCTGTTTTCACCGCGCGTGCTTAATTTATCTTCAAATTATTTTCTGAATTATTTTTATTCATAATACCAATCATTTCACTTTCTGCACGTGAACTATTTCCTTTTGATACTTTCGCTTCATTGTATGAATTGGCAACATATACAGAGGTGTCGGTAACAGTCAGGGATGTAGCTAGAAGTAAACAATAGGGGGTGCTCAAGAAAATGTAGGGGGGGGGGGGCTCATACCATTTCTCTCTCTCTGACACATGCATGCACAAACACAGATATATATGATCAAAGTATTATATAGAAAGGTAAATTAGTGTATATTCATATTGTAGGCACTATATTTCTTATTAAATTGTTTATAACTATATTTGATGCTAAGAAAAGTAAAGGCTGCAGACAATGTAATGGAGGATATATGGTGGATTAGGCAGTATACTTTTTAGATTATTTTAAGGAATACCGTATACCCTCTTCTCAAAAACACTATAGCATATACTTTTTAGGGTATACCCTCTGCCTAAAGCGTATGCCCTCTGGTTTTTTTTATTGCTACATCACTGGCTGCATAATGAACATTTTCAGTGCATAATTATACTAGTGAAATAATAAGTGATGATGTCAATAAGTAAATAAAAAGCTGACAGTTCACCTGTTTCAAAAGAGTTGCAACCTTTAATTTTATTCTGAATATTACTTGCTCTTAAGGATTCTAAAGTTATGTTTTTATATGATAAAAAACATTAGAACAATCATGGGTGTATTTTGCATTTTAAAATTATTTTTGTGTCTAGTCAAAAGCTAAAACCACTTGTATTTAAATTGGCTATAACTCATTAGAATAACTTTGTTTTATGCTAATAATGGAAAACGCTACAAAATGAAAAAAATGAGTATATAACTAATGCAAAAGTGAATGTTTGCATCAGCAAAAGGTTGGTAATTCTGAGTATGTGCAGATAGGATGCGCACATATTGAAGCACTTATTTATAGTTTTTAAACAAATACTGCAATTTAGTATTTATGCAAAACTGTAAAAAGCCCACAAAACTAAGTTCAATTTTTGAAGAGAGTTTCATTTGGATTTTTGAAACAGAATTTCTTTTGGTGGCCTTGGCAAATTTCCCAGGGGGGGGGGGGGCTCAAAAATTTTCAGGGGGTGCTGAGCCCCCCCTGGTACCCCCCTAGCTACGGCCCTGGTAACAGTGTCGTGAATTCAATGTTTTTTTCCCATCTCAAAAAATGCCCAACGCGCCTTCAAAAATAAATCAACAAAAGAATGATGATGCATAAGTGAGGTTTTTGGTCCAAACAAATATAATATCCTTGAAAGGCCCTGAAGTGAAACATCAATTGTGATGGAATTGCAATTCATTTTTTTCTACACTTGTTAACACATTTATATATATATAAAGAACGCCATTGTCAAGTTGCGTATTGTCCTTGTTCTAACTTATTTAGATAGCATTTTAAACGTTAGAAAAATGTAGTATAAATCATTTTTTTTCTTTATAAGTCATTCAAATTTTGACTCTATAAAAAGATCTGGTGGTTTACAGTAAAAAACTGCCACCAAGTACGCCAGTAAAAAACTTTTTATTTTACAAAAAAACTGTAAAACGTTTATTTTACAATAGAATCTAATAAAATAACAAAAAGTTAGTAATAAATAGAGATTTTATTTCGTAAGAATTCTGTAAATTGTTTATTTTAACCCTTTCCGGCGCGGAATAAATCTGTTTGTAAAATAATGAAATAATGGACTGACACCAGATTTTACAAACGATTTTCTTAGAAAAGAAAAGTTGCTGATTTTCCCGTACTTTATAAAAGGAAAATTTTAATTAAATATTCTTGGTGCCGTTTGTCAGTTTTGGAATTGAAATTAGGTGTCCCTTTTTTGTGACCACCGCCCGCTAAAGGGTTAAGGGCAAAATCTGTTAGAGTAACAGAAATTTCGCAATAAATATATTAATTTTGTAAAAGAGACAGTCTTTTACTGGCGTCCTTGCTGGCAGTATATTTCGATAAAATCAAGATTTTTTGCATTGTGTACTGAGAAACAGACCATTTATTTATTTTGTTTAGTCCTGTGGAGACCATTCATAGATAATGGTTACAAAGTAAATCTAGCAGTCGGAAAATCAGGAACTATTCCACTTAAATATTTTTCATAACGTTTAAGATTCAATTATATTTTAAGTATTGGAGTCTTAGCCGACAGTTTCTGCTGTAAAATCAATAGATTTTATTGCAGTGTACGCAGTTTTTGTAATAATATTTTTGTAGAAAAAGCAAAGAAAAATTTCTAACTGGCCATTTTTTGGCTAGGGGGGAGGGAGTGTAGGTATTAAGAAATGAAAAAAAAAAATTATTTTGTAAAAACTAATGAGAAGGTCATTTCATTAATATAATTTCATTTCCTAAATTATTTCGAGCACTTTTGCAATTTAAGACGCAAAAAATTAAAACGGTTTTCAACATTTTTGGGACTGTTTAGCTCGAGCTAATGTGCCCGCCCGTTCTGTATGTATGTATGTAAGTATGTACGTAACGCGATAACTCTTGATAGAAATATCCGTTTTGCTTCAAATTTTGTTTCTAGGTTCATTGTGATAAAGCTCTTCCCTGATTAGTTTTGGGGGTTCGTTGATTAAGTATAAAGGGGGGAACGGGGGGCTACCCCCCTTAATTTAGATAAATGGGCTTTTCATGTAGAATTATCCGATTTGCTTCAAATTTTGTTTATAGGTTCATCGTGATAAGGCGCTTCACTGATTAGTTTTGGGGGTTCATTGTTTAAGCATAAAAGGGGGGAAGAGGGCTAAATCCCCCCTTAATTTAGATAAATGGGTTTTTTAGACAGAATTATCCGATGTGCTTCACATTTTGTTTATAGGTTCATTGTGATAAACCGCTTCCCTGATTAGTTTTGGGGGTTTATTGGTTAAGTATAAGAGGGTACGGGGGTTAATCTCCCCTTAATTTAAATAAATGGATTTTTCATGCAGAATTATCCGATGTGCTTCAAATTTTGTATACTGGTCCATTGTGATAATGCGCTTTCCTGATTAGTTTTGTTGGTTCATTAGTTAAGTATAAAGTGGGGAACGGTGGGTTAATCCCCCCCTTAATTTGGATAATTGGGTTTTTAATGCAGAATTAGCCGATTTGCTTCAAATTTTGTATATAGGTTTAATGTGATAGAGCGCTTCTCTGATTAGTTTTGGGGGTTCAATGGTTAAGTACAAAGAGGGGAGCGCGGGGGGTCAAATTTCCCCTTACTTTATTGCCGGTTTCTTTATTTTTCGTGGGGCATTATTCTTTGAAATAAGAGTATAATATACAATTAGTGTGAATAGCCTGTGAGCTCAATGGCATCAGTAATGACTGGGCACTTTTCTTTTTATTGTATGATATATTGCTTTAGCCTGGTAAGTTACACTGGCAATTGGAAAAGTCTGTACCATTAAAAGCTTCCGGTGGCACACATTTCTGAAAGCTAAAATGAAAAGAGATAAACAGGTCATTCATACCAAACTTTACCGTTAGCAAAATGACCTCATGCATCGACATGTGATTTCGCATCTTCCAAAATCTACTTTACAACGTTCTCTTTCACCTAAAAAAGTGGAATAAAGACTTCAACTATTTTTCTATGTCCCAGTAATTTCTGAAAAATAGACAGAGGCCAGTCTTTATAAACACTTTGTATTATGGATACATAAAAACGATTTCTTTGAGTAAAACATGCTATTAAGCTAGAAAGTGAACATACTATTGTAAATTATAAGGCCTTTGAAACTGATACAGGTCTACCTAAATTTATATTTTGATTAATTTGATTTTGAAATATAGATTAATGCAAATAGTGAAAGTAGATGATTTTTAAATTCTGTTCAGCACATACTGGAAATTCTTTTAATACTTTTGATACAATTATTTTAATTAGAAATTGTCTCATTGATATTAATTTAACTTGCCTTTCATCCTCCTACATTGTTTCTATAAATATATTAAAAATTAGTTGTGCAGAAATTCGACTTCTAATTATTTAAATCAGAATGAGGTTTAATAAACTTAAAAGTATTTCACAATATTCATTGTTGTGACATTCTTCAATGTTGCTGTATAATAATAGATGTTTTTAAAAGAAGGAATTATTTAAAGACATTTACTAAATATTACCTTTTCTAACACAAAGCAGTATTTATTAATAAATATTTAAAGTTTATTTTAATTTTAACTATTTCAGAACATTATATTACATTTAATAAGTCTTAATAATTTGAATTCGTTTTTGAAAATATTATAAGCATGCTTAAATTGTGTGTATCCGTCATGCTGTGTTTGCTTGAAGCGTGAATATATTTCTTGTTTTCATCCAATTTGGCGTCTTTTACAAAAGTTAAAAATTTAATTACTTTATATTCCGGTTCATATAAAACACTCTCTTTGGTAAAAAGCTCAATAAAACACTCTGGTATATAAAACTCATAAAATTTCATACTTTAATTTTCTGTTTTTAAGTATACTAGGGGATTTAACTCGGGATTCTCGGGCTGCAAAATATATGTAAACACCATTTTTTTTTTTTTTTAAATGAAAAACGGTAATAGGATTTTTACATTTAATATATTTTTTAGATTTACCATTATCAACACCAAAAAGTATTTTTATATAAAAAATAAAGTAATGTATTCAAATTTATGAAAAAAGATACTTTTGTATTAGCGGCATGTCAGGAATGAATAGCCGAAGAAACCGCCAAAGATTTCTCTACTTATAGTAGCCTTTTTGATTCTGATAATTTCAGCATAGTTCGGTTATATGTTTGTTGAATTTGTGTTTTATTTATATTACTTTATTATTTTGTTTATTTATTGCTGAAGTTTTAATTTCGTTATAGAATAATAGGCGGAAACAAGTGCTAAAATATTTATAGTGTTTTAAGTGCAAACGAGTTAATCTTTTCGTAAGTGATAGAGATAGATTAAAAAAATATATCATGCTTGAAATTTATTTTAAAATCCATAAAAGATCAGTAAATTGAGATAAAGTTTTCAAACAAATAGCATTTGAAAGATCATTTGTTTTCGTATTCGACGTTGTAAAAATTGATAACGTGCTATATTTAGAAGTTAAAAAATTGTAGTAAAAGCGATATTTATGGATCAAGTGTTGCCACCGTCAAAATGACGTCAACGTAACTCACGGACATGTTTTTGCTTTATAATATAGATTCAACGTATTATGCACACCTTCTTTGTAACAAACCCTCATGAGGTATCGAGCATGAGAATTTAATAAAGTGAATTGAGATCGTAATGACTAGTATAAGCATAAAGAAGCAAGAACGAAAAATCATGCGTCAAGCATAGATTATGAAACACTTTCCAACACATTAAGGATGCTGTAATGAAATTTCGCCGTTTAATAAGATGGAAGATGACGTCTAAGTAAACAAGATCACCCAGCCGGAGCACCAACCTATGAGGGTTTGCGGCGTAAAACCTCCGGCGGTAGAATCCCCTTCACCACCCAGCAAAAACACAGCTCAAAGACGAACCCGAACAAGGGTTGATGGGATTATCAAAACAAAACAACAACACCCCACCGACTTAGTGAGAAAACACTGCTTCACGCAGGGAACTAGAAAAAGTAACGAAGCGAACCGAAAACAGAATTCTACTAAAGCTAAATTACAAACTAAGTAAGAGGCTCTAAAGACCGATTGGTTACATCTGTCACACTAAACCTAATTCTAAAGCTATATATAAAAAAAAAAAAAAAAAAAAATGTATAGCTTCCCATACAAGGCAATTAGTGTTAAAATACAATAACCAATTATAAAGCTACTGAAATCACAAAATTTCCAGCAAAACAAAACAAAAAAAAATAAAATTACAGAGCATCTCACCACGAAGAGTTACAGTATATAACAGATAAAACTTGAGATGTGAGCAGATAACTTCTACCCATATACATACACAACTGAAAATGCAAAAGTCAATGTAGATCACCAGAATTTACAACATCCAGTTTGATATAGTACACTGTTAAAAATTTGCAGCAAACTGTCCAGTCATTTGACCGTTTTTGTAGAAAACGGTTACATAACCGTAATTTAACTATATTCTGACCATAAAATGAGCAATAATACGGTCAGAATATAGTTAACTTACCTTTATGTAACCGTTTTTTACAAAAACGGTTAAATGACTGGACAGTTTGCTGCAAATTTTTAACACTGAGAGTTCATTACTGCAGAAACCAAGCTATTAAATGAGGTCTCTTTATTAAAAAAAAATTAAAAAAAATTAATAAATAAATAAATAAATAAATACTGATCAGCCATTTACTGACCGAGATCCAATGAAAGCACCGCAGCTTATAAGATAGCAACAATAGTTCACAACTGTAGTTAAAGTAGCAGACAGAATTGAATGTCAATGTTATTTAACAAGTAAAGTCCAGATTTGCCACAAAAGTCAATTGCAGGTATTAAATCCAGCATTAAAATCACACTGAAAAATATGAAACAGGAAATGGGAATAAAAACATCAAAGAATCATTCACAGTTAACGTTCCAGACCATATCAGCAAACCGACTGCAAGAGTGACAGCTGAAGAAGAGCCAACTCAGTAAATCAATACTTTAACTAAAGAGTAGTCGCACGACTTTAACTAAGTAGAAACATTATCACTGCAACTTGCAAGGATTTAAAGGGAAAAAAAAGTACCACTGAAAAGCAATCTCAACTAATTAGTCTTGGAAAACTGAAAAACAGGTGCATAAAAGAGAGCAGTCCAGCGCATTACAAAAGCTCATTCTATCAAATGGTGGAGGTAAAAACTAAAGTCCACCATGTCTATGGTCATAAAAACTTTGGCACTAAGCCTGGTACGCATTAACAAGTGTAAATAATGAAGGATACTACATGTAATGACTTACACTGCAACTTCACTGCAACTTGTTGAAGAAGAATATTAGCTGAAAGAACATTGATATCTGAACAAGCTTGGTAGACTGTATCAAACGTGTATAAAAGACAACAGTCTGTATTCTAATAAAGCACTGCTCCATTATAGAGCAAAGATAAACAGGAAAGTCATACTTGAACAGTCTAAGTAAACAATACGGAGAACGCATAACACATTTGAAAATCGAATTTCAGAAATTACCATCTAAAGTCGGATAAATTTCCGAATTCTTTTGTGAAGCCCTGTATATGATCTATAGATATGTATATATACTACATAATGTGCCAAAATTTAACTCAGTTAACGCAGTTGAAAACTACTCTTCAGCAATTTCCGTCAATAACCAGAATTGTACTAGAATTCATTTGTGAAGCCCTGTATATGATCTATAGAATTTATACACACCAAGTAATAGATTAAAAATATAATTTAATTTAAAACGCACACCACAATTGAAAGAGCACTTCCAACAATTATAGCTCATAGATAGTATTATAACCGAATTATTTTGTGTGCCCCTGTAAATGAACGATTGCTCATGCTATGCGCACACTATTCCATAGTAAGCATCTTGTAGTGCAAGCCCCACTGTGTATATCAATTCTAATTTGTTTGAAATAGATTAACATCATTAAAATATGCTGCAAACGATTTTTCTCCATAGACCACAATGCAACGGCATACTTTTGAGTGCTCCTGTAAGTGAACTAGAAACACTACCCTATTTTCAATACCCGAACATGCTAAGATAAATCTCAAATATCATATATCAATTACATGACAATCCAGAATTTCACGGCTAGCCAGACAGACGACCAGACAAACCGAATTCATAAATCCTTTTCAATAATGTTCGAAAGTGTTAAAAATGAGCAAATGCCAAGCAAGAACATGGAATATTATCAAGCCTTATCATGAAGCGTTTCTATACCAAGAGTGGTCAGGCGTTAGAGAATGACTCTTCACGAAACAAAACAAGCACAGCACCGATTTTAACCCATTTGCATCAGAAGCGTGAATTTATGGAATTTTATTTTTATTCAGAAATTCCGAATTTATATCAGAAATTCTAAGTATACATTTTTGTTTTATTTAATGACAGACGTTTCGTGGTTACATAAAGTAATTTTTTCTTTTGGAATTTCCAATTTGGATTCAGAATTTCTGATTTAAAAGTAAATTTCTGAAATGCACGCATATATGCACTAATGATGCAAATGGAGTTAAATGTCATAATTTACATACAATAGTTATAGATTTACAAAGGAAATGGAAATGGTGCTGAAGCAAGGAAATTTTGGTGTCTTTATTTGTCACGTTTGACGTATAATTTCCAACGTGTTTTTTTATTTTTACGTTTTAGTATTCTTTTTAAACACTTCCAAGATAGTTGAAAAGTGTGTTCATGAGTTCGGTTTGCCTGTGCTCTTACTCGCGTAAATATACTCAGATTGTGATGCAATTGATATGTGTTACTGAGGTTTTCTATAGCATGTGCGGTATTGAAAATGAAGTTTGTAACATTTAAAGTTTGTTTACATAGGGACACATAACAATTCCGTTACATTACGGTCTATGGAGAAAAAACGTCTGGAGGAAAAACGTCTATATACTGTTTGCCTGGAAATACTTATTCCAGACGCAGCAGTAAGGTCACGAGCAAGCTGAGGAGTCGTTGCCAGCCTATGTCTTCGTGCGCTTAATGCCAAGTAGCTATTCAGTGCAGGTGTCGTTACTCTGTGGCGGTCTTGGCGGGCCTTCCTAGTGACATTGGGATGGTCTAGGAAGAGCCATTGCACAGCGTAACCCCCTTGCCATGACCCGCCAGGAGTTGGAAGAATGGGCTTTGTTGCCGCAAACATTTATTGACACCCTCATAAATAGTATGAGAGCTCGTTGTGAGGCTTGTATAGCAGTGCACATTGGTCACATTCCATATTAGACATACTTTTCCCGAGATAAATGCTTATCTCTGATTCATGATTTGACACTTTTTAATATACACTGAATCTTAATTCACAATTAAAATCTTTTCCATATTGTTATGTTGCTATATTCTTTCTCCCATTGTAATATATCTCTGAGCCAAACTTCGTGGCAACACAGTGAATAGTTCATGAGTTTTCACAGATTTTATGTTTATGACCTTAATTTTGGACATGAGTGTAGTATACAATTTAGTATATATAAAAATCTTTAGATCATATACATGAAACAAAATAATTAGAATATATTTCCTACTAGTGATAGTAATTGAAGAAATCGTGTTTTCAAATGTGTTATGCGTTTTTCATACCTTTCTTTTATTTAGACATCATCTTTCCCCTTATTAAACTGAGAAGTGTAGTTAAGGCATTCTGAATGTGTTGGAAAGTGTTTCATAATCTATGCTTGACACACTATTTTTCGTTCGTGTTTTCTTTTTGGAAGATTTTGCACCAAAAATCCTTCAAGAACGGAGAACTATAAATTCTGTCTTAGATTTTACATCTTTCACCCCTCATTTCATTCAACTAATATGTACATGTACATTTTGCTTCAGTCATACTTCTACTTGAATCTGTTGATAATAAGCTACGAAATAATCTAAAAAATAATGGAAAATGGAATGAAACTTCACATCGAATCTATAATAATAAATTAAAAACAACTTTTAGAGCACCAAAAAGACCTGCTAAGATTGCAGATTGGTTTCGTTAGCATTAAGCTGTAGTCAGTGAAAAAGTAATAGAGGAAATTATGCTTATACAGGATCCGCGAAAAATGCGTTTCACTTTCTATCTTGGGAACGCATAGGAATTTCGGAAAACTGTAAAACGTATGTCCAATATATTTGAGGGGCGGAAGGGATATTTGATTAATCAAATTTGGGGCAGGGGATTGTGAGGGTAGAGGACCCCGGGGGGAACTCCAACTTAAAATTTTCAATATTATCACCTAATATTGACAACGCGTTTGAATTCTTCAGTAAATTTTACCTAAGGGTAAATCTGGAAGTCATTCGGTCAAGTTTAACAACTACACAGATTTAAAGTTTGGAACTCCTAACGTTTTATTGATTTTTATCTTTGCAAAATAGATTACAATGCGAGTAGTTTTTTAATCATAACTCAAAACTTACTTTGTGGAATGAGCTGTATTTTGGATTCCCATTTAAAGCTTCAAGAAATCAATTTCTGTTAAAAAATTCATAGGGTACAATTAATATTTTTTTCTAAAATTAATTTCCAAAATGTATTTTTTAAATTAAATTTGAAAAAAAAAAAAAACGAATTGTAACCTATAATTTTTTTAACAGAAATCGTTTCTAGAAGCTTCAAATATGTGAATCTAAAATTGAAGATTATGCTGAAAAAGCTTCATACATTACAATCTGTTTTGCAACGATTACAAATGGTGGAGTCACTAGGAGTTCCAAACTTTAAACCTGGATAATTCCTAAATTACTTGACATAATGGATTCTCGTTTGGTATCCTGTGGTAAAATTTACCGAAGAATCCAAATATGATGTCAAAATTAAGTGTTAGCATTGAAAGTTTTAAAGTTGACTTTCCGCCGGTGGTCTTTTATGCTTCCGCCCCAAGTTTTTGTAATCAAATGATGTCCCAATGAAATTGATTGGTTTGGATATATGTTATGTTTTACAGTTTCCAAAATTCTGAAGTGTTCCTGAGATAGAGACGTGTGTAGGGAGGGTATTTTTGGCGTACCCTGTATATGGTGTAGTGTTAAAACATTTCTGTTTTAAAAATATTAAACCAATCAAAATGAATTTTTTTCCCTTTATTAACAAAAACTATACTAATCAAATAACTTTAAGAAAAAATTTTTGTTTCACATAGTCATGGCTATAAAATTTTTTTTTAATGGTGGACTGAAGCCCTTTTGTACGTAAATAAAAAATGAAGCCCTTTATGCATATAATTTTATTTTTTACCTATTTTTTGTGGTTTTTCAACTCTTATATTGTACTAAGGTTCTTTTGGGCTATTTTAAAAGCTGTTTTAGGTATGAAAATTAACTCCAAATGAAAATAAAAAGATGTTTATTGATTACAACTATTACTATATGCACTTTATTGAATTATTTAATTACCGGTTTTGTTCTTTTCAATTAAAAATTACTAATCATTCGTCTTGGACTTCTGGTTCGATCTGGTCAACTGTAGGCCAATTCTTGATGAACTCATAGAAGTCTTTGTGTTCATTAGTAATATATGGCAGAAAATTCCTAACGTCATTGATTTTCGCTCTCTTGATCGGAACTTTATCGGCTTCATAAGCTGCAGCTGGTGGCAATCTCGGTTTTTGTTGTTCGTCTTTAAACATTTTAAACGAGTGTGTCACTATGCTGTCAAGATTTTACTTGCGAATATTGTACCAAACTTCTTTTTATAAAAGGGCAACTGCATGTAACTGTTTATTTCAAATCGAATTTTGTTTGCTTTTGGGACACTCTTGGAGCATGTTTCTTGTGATATACAACTTTTCTTATAATAAGTCTTCCAAAATGATTTGAAGTCCAGAATGTCTTTAGTTTGAATGACTTTAACAGAAAACTTGTTACAGCTGCTGTTTTCTATAAGTTATTTTATTTCGTCAACAGTGTACATTCTATCAAACTTGTTGATACGGCACCTGATTGTTGCGAAGTTCCGATCGCAGGGCGAAAAGTTATGGCCCTTACTGGAAAAAAACATTGTTATTTTCTCAAATCTGTCAGTAACATTAAAAATCTAGACAATGCGTCATTCTTATTTCGACCACTGCAATTATCTGCAAACAGTCATAATTCGGTAATTTCCTGTAGTGCGTTTTTGAGGTAGTCATAAAAGAAAGAGCAAATTTCATTAGGCGTCTTCTTTGCTGCATTTATTATTCCAAGCAGAAAGGTCTTCAGTCACTGACTGAAGACCTTTATGCATAGAATATTAAAAATTGAGTTGTGTTTAGACAGTGTATATGACAATGAAACTGAAGTCCTTTTAGCATAGAAAAATGGGTCTGCCCTATAAGAACGAAAATCCGTGGTTAACTCAATTTTACCAATTTGGTGACTGAAGTCCTTTTTGCATGGACAAATTCAAATATTGTTCTGCATAAAATAAGAAGAATTGAAATTAAAATTTCCATTAGATTGGAAGATGTATGAGTTTTAGAGCTAAAACAAAACGTAAAATAAACTAATTAAAACTAAGCAATCTTTGCTTAGTTTTAATTCGTAGATTTTATTATTATTAATGTTCGTAGATTCGTTCGTTTTCGTAGATTTTTTTCTTATTAATGTATGCAGTTGAACGGAAATGGAAACGTACAGTTTTTTTTTTTTTATACTTATAATCTTTTTTTTTTTAGTTCAATAGTCCCTCTTCAAGCTAATGCAAAGTATAGTATTTATAAGAAGGTATTAAAACATACATTATTTTAACTGATAAATATTAGTATTGCATAAAATAAGAAGAATTTCAATTAAAATTTCCATTATTTTAAAGATGCAGAAGTTTTAGAGCGAAAAAAAAAAGAAAAAAGAAAAAAGAATTAAAACTGAACAATCATTGCCATTAGATTTTGTTTTTATTAATTTATACATTTTCATTAGAAATCGAAACATACAATTTTTTTATACTTATAATCTTGTTTTTTAGTTCTCAATCCCTCTTCAAGCTAATGCAAAGTATAGTATTTATAAGAAGACATTAAAACATACGTTATTTTAATTAATCTGACAAATATAGTATTGCATGAAATAAAAAGAATCGCAAATAAATTTCCATTCGATTGAAGACGTATGTGTTTTAGAGCTAAAACAAAATGTAGAAAAAAAGAAGTAAAACTGAGTAATCATTGCTATTAGATTTTGTTTTTTATTAATTTATGCATTTTAATAAAGCTGGAAACGTACAATTGTTTTTTTATACTTATAATCTTACTTTTTAGCTATCAATCTCTCTTCAGACTCATTCAAAGGATATTATTTGTATTTTTAACTCATTTTTCATCATTATCTATTATTCATTTAGTTCAAAATATAATATGAAATATTTGTTTATTACTATTCTGACAAGTAAATAATTTTTCTTGCAATCTAATCAAAGTTTTCTGATAAAATAAGCTAAGCTAAAACTTCAGTTGAACTACAATTATATAAAAACGAAATTTTCTTATTGTTCAGCTTTGATGAACAACGGAATAAACAAAAACTTTATTCGTTTCTAATACAATAGTTTAAAATCTAAAGTTCACACTATTTGGATATTTCACATATTCTTACGAATTTGGACTTTAAAAGCATAACATCAATATCTCTATCATACTGTTGAGATAAATGATCAGAGTGCAATAATGCAATGTCAAACAGCTTACGGCGCAATATAAATTTCCCTTTAAAAATTTTATCTCTGGTGTACTTCTTAATTATATTTTCAGAACGACTGCATTTTCGCAATGCAATCATTCAATAACACCGATAAAAATTGACTACCTTTCATAGTTACATAAATCATGTTATCGCTGATATACGGAACAGTAAAATCTAATAAAAATTTTGCTTCTGAATGGTCTAAATTTTGTATCTTTGTTTAAATTTCTATACTAACTGGTGCATATTGTTTGAATTTCTATAAACTAAGAATATTCGACACTTTGCACGGTTCAAATTATCATTCTATTGATATGTGAATGACGTGCTGAATAATGCTTCTCATAAATTGATAGAAAATAAATCTTTTCTCAGTACTTTTAAGTAAATTAAAATACTAAAAATTGATTTATTTCAGAATTCTTTAAAATGCTACATTCATATGTATGTAAATGCATAATATGTTTAAAAATAAATGAAGTCTTATATTTAGCTACTTTGCTTCTATCCCTAAAGTACTTAAAGAAAATACTACAAATAGTATTTTTACTGTCATATAAAAGAGAAAAAATATATATATACAAGGTAATGTCCTAAATTCGTGCAAACCTAAAAAAAAAAAAAAAAAAAAAAAAAAAAAAAAAAAAAAAACATAATAAAAGAAGTAATGCTCTGAAAAAAATTAGGTTTGTGTGAATATAATCAGATGGGCATTGGATTTTTTTTCATGTATATAAAAAAATTATTTCAAAAGTAACCAAAAGAGAGCGCTTACACGTCACACAGAGACGTTTTATTCAAATCAGGCAAACACTGTGTGGACGATTCTCCAAACTACTCGTTTCCTGAAAACGTCGTGCTTTCAGTATCCCACCCAATGAAATAGGGCTTTTTTACGCCTTCAGTCCTTTCTCAGTGCGAAACTTTTGCAATGCATTAGTTGTGGATTCAGCATTCTTGTAGAAAAGTTTAACCGCCAACGCCCGATCTCGTAAGGATAGCATGCTGCCGAGTATTGAATGGCGAAACCATTTCCAGCCAGGTGTTTCATTGCTAGCCTGATTTGAATAAAACGTCTGAGCAAACGTCTCACGTTACATGGGAAAAAAATCCAATGTTCCTTTTATCATATTGGCGCAATTAAAAAAAAAAAATCCGAGCACTATTTCTTTTATTATGAAATTTTTAGGTTTGCACGAATTTATGACGCGTCCTGTATATCATGTTTTAATTTATGAAAATGAAAATTGATAACACATTGTAGTAAACATATACTTGGTGAAAAATTGAAGCATATTTCATAAATTCTATATTCAACGAAAACATCTAAAGCAGTATCTTGATTGTTATTGCAAAATTATGTTTGATAAAAGCAAATGGAAAATTAACTGTGTCTTTCCGAGTTTTGTAAAATCAATTCTGTGCTTTATTTTGTTAATCACCTTTGGTGCTGATTTTTAACGAGATCGTGATTATAGCTTTATTCTAAAATCGCACTTTTCTGACGATTCTGAAGTCAGGAATATTGAAAAATTTTATTTTTTTTCTTCTCACTATTACTATCCTATATTTAATATCCCCACGCGATAGATAACCAGCAATATATAGTAATGATTTTTAAAATGTCAATGTTTTTCTTTTTTCGATTATTTATTTATTTTTTTTTAATTCTCGCAAAAATTTCATTGTATTTTGGATTTTAATTAATTTAAAGTATAATTCCTAGTGTAACAAAATTCAGCCTGATGCTGATCTTAGTTATTATAGTTGCCCATTCGTATACTATCTACATATTTATTTAAAACATATATTGAAGTGTTATTGATGTCATTAAAAATGTTCAGAGATAATTTTAAAATTTTCATGATTACTGAAATAATTTTGAAAATAAAATAAATCAAAATATTAAAATAAAGCTTTTTTTCCAATCATAACTGGTCTAATTATTCAGGTTCCATGAATATCAAAATGCAACTTTCAGATTTTAAAATATTTATGTTAAACATTAAAACAGACATATTGAAAAATTAACAAGATCATTTATAACAGATTCACAATAATTACTTAATTTATTATCAGAAAAAAAAATACAATTATTTAAATTTTGGGACATCTTTATGAAAAGGATTAAGAATTACTATGTTGCTCATTTTATTAACTATTATCAAAATTATTTATTGCTAAAACGCAATAAATATTTATCAAATATATTTTTCCCATAGAAAAATATAATATGAAAGTAGGAATTATTCCAAACGATATTCGATGCGATATAATATTTTGAAGGAAACAAATCTTATAATAATATTATGTGAAAATAAAGATGAATTACAATTTCTTGTAACTTTTTTGTTTCATGTTTTTACAGAATTTTTAGTCAATTTACAAGAGCTTGAAAGAATTTAAAATGAGACTTTTTTAAACAAAATTAACAATACAAATTTTATTGCAAATTTATCAAATTCCTCAATTTTATATTAACGACTTTAAAATCGGACCGAAAAAAAAAATCAAATTTGGATGAACATTTTTTTATTAACTTGCCAATTTATTGTGATATTGTATATTAATATGATAGAAAATATGTACATATGTATGAATGATATCATCAATGTGTAATTTTTGAAAGTTATTAATTCAATATTGTTATGTATATTTTAACGTCCTTATTTTATTGACTAAAACAGTACACGTTGAGGGAAATGTAAAATTTTATACGTGAAATGTATTTTTGAAATCTGGATATTGGCAAAAGAAATCGTATTGTGCAGAAAAGACACATATATTTCTTGTATGTGACAGCTATCCAATGTAATTGCATCAAATGCTAGACAGAATATAACGCAAAATTTAAATTTTGTTATATATATATATATATATATATATATAACTGAAAACCCAATTTAAGAATATTATCCTCAGTTTTAAGGGAATGAATAAAAAGTAATAGGATAGAAAAAAAAGAAAAAAAAAGAAAAAAAGTTATTTTAATATTTTCAATTCTGCTACAAAAATAGTAACTGTACTTTATTGTCTGTCTACTAACGTAAGCTCTTTTTTTGAACGTCATCAACCAAGAACACTCGGGTGCACTTGCTTCCAAGAAGTGTTATGTAAATTTATATGTATAATGCCATATTTTGCCCTCGTTGATAATAAGTGTTAGTTTTTGTTGAAATAAAAGAAAAATTTTCTCTCTCTGTGAAATGTTTTCATATGATATCTGCTCTAAAATAAATGCTGGCTCAAAAAACTCACAAACCTAAAAGGAGAAGATTTTTGAACAATGTTTCCGTCTTTTTATTCATGGAAATTGTAAAAAAGTATTTAAAAATAACTTTAAATATGAACTTGACCCTTTGCACTTGAAATGTTTTGAAATATACACTGTAAGAAAAGATAAATATTTCTTAATCTTGGATAATATAACATAACCACCAAAGAAAATATACAATAACATCTTCTGAGTTACGCACGATTTCGAAAAGTGTTCATTATCTTTAGAAACTTCGAAAACTAATACGTTTTTCCGGTTTAAAGAAGCGTTTATAAAAACAAAGTTTCTTTTTCTGCCAATGATTTTCGGAAACGCATCCGAGTAGTTTTTATAGTTTATTAATCAGTTTTCTCAATCCGGATTATGGTTTTTTAGGAGGATATTGCTATTAATTCTCAAGTAAACATTTTCATGTTCAAACAACATGCTTTACAAACAAACATAATAAATCAACAGGGTTAACAAACACATTAAAATTAATATTATTGAAAATGTTTAATTGAGAATTAATAGCATCCTAAAAGACGTTATTTTGATTTGAGAAAACGGATTAATGCAATATAAAAACTAATCGAAAGCGTTTCCGAAAATTAATCGCAGTAAAAGAAACTTTGTTTCTAAATATTATTTTTTAAATCTGGAAAATATATTGGTTTCTGAGGTTTCTAAAGATAAAGCATGCTTTTCGGGTAACTCAGAAGAGGTTATTGTATATTTTCGTGCGTGGTTACATTATATTTTAATAGATTAAGAAACATTTGTCTTTTTTTTACAGTGCATTGTTACATCCATCTATATGTGAAATTTCGTGTATTTATGCAATGTACTTCCAATACACGCGAGCGTAAGTAAATAAGTATGTGAAGTGGAGGTGTGCACGCATGGTAATAAAAAGAGTGGTTACCACTGCTTACATTATAGAGAAAAATAAACAACTTTAGAACAAGACTTGAATCCGAATACTGTTAGTATGTTTCGTCATAGAAAATTATTTTTGGTAGCAATGGGTTTAATGCTTTCCCTATTGTTTTCTTCGTTAAGAACTGTCTTTTCAACGTCGAAACCATATTAATAAAATTCAAAATCAAGTTATAAATTTCTTTTTCTTGATTTTATACTATCAGTAATTTTCTGTATTTAACTCAAACTCACCATGGACTACCTATGTAAAATATGCATAATCATTTTGCGTACTCATAATACTCTAGATTCTACTGAGTTATAATGAAATAAAAGGACAATTTCTAATTCTCATTTTTAGATTAACAATAACATTTTTTTTATTCACAATTTTGAAGAATATTTTCTTATTTGGAAAATACATTTACGTTTCAAATGTAAGGCGGTTTTTTCTAGTTTTTATGCATCAGCTTTCCATGCTTTATATAATAAAGCAATCGAGTTGCACTTCACCTCGCTTTATGTTAATACATCATACCCCTGACACTAATGCACTAATCAATAACATTTTCCATTGCACTTTTTGATTGTGAAAAAGGGGAGAAATACATTGTAAAAGATCAAAAATCTTTAAAGAAAAGAAAACTTTCAAATTAAAAATTCTAAATAAAACCATTTTTTTAGTTCAAAATACATTTTATTAGATTAACTAAAAATAGATTTATATTCCAATATATAAAATTTGTTGGTATAAAATTTTAAATTTTGAACTGTATTGCAATTCAGTTGAGCATGATGCATCCTTTAAAATTATAACAGAAAAACTACAACTCTTGTGTAACATTGTATATTGTGGGACAATATTGGAGATAGCATTTTTTTTTTTTTTATTGTAGTTCTTGTTTCCTAATGTCTAATTATAATGGCTTCAGTTTTCTCATATGGATTTTTAGGATGATATCATTTCTCAATTAAACATTTTCAGCTGATTAACTGAATTTATTCTTGCAAGAGTAACAAAATAAAAGAATTTTAATGTAAATGTAAATGCTGTTAATTTATCATGTTTGTCAGTAAAACATGTTTGTTGAACATGAAAATGTTTAATTGAGAATTGGTACCATCCACAAAATTTATTTTAGGGATCAGAAAAACTGATTTACACTCTGCAAAAACTACTTGGAAATGTTTCTGAAAGTCAATGGCTGCAATAGAAACTTTGTTTTTATAAATGCTTTTTTTAATTTCGAAAATATATTAGTTTCTGAAATTTCTGAAAAAAGAACGCTTTCGGAATTGCAGGTAACTCGGAAGACGTTATAGTATATTTTCGTTTGTAGTTATATTATATTTTCCTAAATTAAGAAACACTTTTCTTTTTTTGCAGTGTACGGTTGGGGGAAAAAGAGAAAACGGTGAAGGAAGATTTGCGCATCTTATGTAGGAAAAAAAAAGTAAGTACATCAGAAATGCTTATGAGAATTTAATGCAATTTTGTAAGATTTCAGTGTTATCTGATTCCTGAAACCTTTTTCTTATCTTTAGAAATATTAGAAACCAATAGATTTCCATGATTAATAGCGCGTTTCTAAAAGAAAAGGGGTCATTTTTTGCTATAGTTTAAAAACATTTCTATGTAGCTTTCTAGTAAAAAAGAATCTTTTTATTTTCTAATTTGATGTGTATTACCACACATACACATATAGATATATATATTACTTACATAATTTATACATTAAAATAACTAATTTTATATAAATACTTGTGCTGCAAAGCGAGGTATTATGAACATATTTCAAATTTTTACCGCTCATAAAAATGAACTATGAAAAACAGTATTGCGTCAGGAAAGCACATAACCTTAAATACTAAATGGAATCCATAAATTTATAGAAGAAGAATCGTTAAATCACATTTAGCTCTAAGAATCAATCTAAACATTTTTTCTCTCTGTCATGCAATTCAATTTCACGGTTGATTAATTTCAAGATAGAACTTGCAAAGTAATTTATTGAATTGATATTTCAATCCAAAACGTTTCCTCTTTTTTGATTTTTCTACTTTTGAAAGAAATCGTCCAAACTAATTTCTTATAAAATGGGACTTTAACAATTTCAGTGCTTCAATAACTTTTATCATAGAAGTCATATCTTAATTTATTTATATTCATATGTTCATGTAAAATCTTAACTTTTAACGAAGGACAAATATTTGAGTTTGAATGCAGATTCATCAATACGGTGCATCAATAAAGCATTATTAGAGAAGTTTTATTTTAACGTTGTATAAATACAACTAAACTATTGCAGTTTTTGAGGTTTTCAAGTATGTTTTCACATAGAAGATAAATTACTTTAAAGTTTTACTTTAAAATTTTAGAAAAAAAAATTGTTTGCGTTTAATGATTGCTATGAGTACTTGCATTTAAAGTTTGATGAATATTCATTAAAACAAACTTTTAAATAAAGTGTTAACAAAACACTTTAGTGTATTTCTTTAATATTGTCATATGAGTCATATCTTAATTTATATATATTCAGATGTTGATGTACTATTTTAATTTTTAACGAAGCACGAATTTACCTGTAGCTTCATCAATTGCACAAGTTTACAAAATTTACATTTTTATATATTTTTAAATGTACAAATTCAATACATTTTTGGGAAATTTTTTTCCAAAAATGATCTTTTTTTAAATTTTTTTTTATCACGTACCGTTTTTTCCCAATCTACGTCAATATACGTTACATTGATACTGTTAGCCTGTTGAATCTAATAATGACAAATAAATAAGATATAACAGTTTCATTTAAAAATTTTTACACAGGTGTACGTATACATATAGAATGCATTAAAATAGATTTAAAAGCATTTATTTTTCTTAACCAAAGGTCTTATGCATCCTTTTTCATTATTTGCAAATAAAATTACATTTTTTGGCTTTTTTATGTAATAATTGTACATTTTCACGATTAAATATCCAGCAATAATCGACAATCATACATTCTACTATTATTGCTACAGATGGTACAAAAACAAATTTGATCCCATAATGTAAAAGAATAGTTTTAAGACTTCTAATTACCAATAAGAAGGTTCTATTCCTGGCCGTTATATTAAATGCCAAACTTAAGCAAGAAAGAAAAAAATATATTATCTGGTTATATTCACAGTAGTAGATGCTTTAGGAGTTAACAAGCTTTTCATTTAGTCTGAAGCTTAACATTTCAGGCGATCCCTTAGAGATACAAATATCTCATTAAATCAAAATGTTCAGACTGATTGAACTGTTGAGGACATCATTGTCTATATTACACTGGGAATCACCATTATCTGAATCAGGCGAGTTTTAAAATATGTTTTTTAAAGCTGAATCTGGAATTTGTGGACCATGTGAAACAAGTGGTTAAGCTGAGAAAGATTTCGCTACATAAAGAACTTTCTTGTTTTTAGATTTATAACCACTATCAACACAAGAGTAAAAAAGACAGTCATCAGTGTGAGGCTCCCTTCATACCAATAGTATTACCAAATCATAATACTTATATTTATTTAACTTTGGACAACATTATTAAATACACGAACATAACAAATTCGGGTGGAGTTCATAGATCCCCATCCAGATGCACAAGTGTCATTCCAAAATAGGGGGAATATTTTATCTAACGGAAGGCGCAACACTACACACATTTTATTTTGTTGAATAACAAATATCGATATTAAAAAATATGTTGTCTGTTATAATTTAAATTTGCCATTGTAATTACAATTAGCAGATTGTAACATGACTAATGAATTATTAATAAACATATGTAACAATTTCTAATACGAAAAAGTAACAAGCAGTACAGTTGTTAGAAAATGCTTGTGATTTGATGAAAATGCAGCTTTTGTTTGGAGGATTTCAGGTAATTTTTACGTTAGATTTCTGAATTTACTGTATTTTAAGGGAAAAGGCGAGCAAATCAAAACCAAACTTTTCGTGTTTTAATGGAAAAAAAACGGCAAAGGAAAATATCCATCAATTTAAGTTTTTTTTCCTTGAGATTGTATTTTTATTGGGACTTTCAAACTCAGCAACAAAAAACAAACTAATAACAGCTAAAATAATAATAAAAATAGAATTTCCATTGTAGACCTGTGTTATTAGAGAAGTTTTATTTTAATGATATGTAAATACAACAAATAAATTAATGCAATTTTTGAGGTTTTCAAGAATGTCTTCATAAAGATGACAAATTCAGGAATATTTACTTTAAAATTTCAGAAACAACATATTAAGTAATGTGCTTAAAGACAAATAATCCTTAACAAATAATCCCTGACACATAATACTTAAAACAATGTTTTAAATAATGGGGTTTCAATAAACATTGTAACTTCAGTTAAAAAAAAAAAAAACTCTATTTATCCGAATTCTAGTTATAAAGATATCTAAATATCCATATAGATATCAGGAATAGCAAAATTCATAAAAATATTGAAATGCTATCTGTATGTATTTGTTCATAAAAATTTCAAAATACATTTTATCGATGCTTAAAAGGGAAAACAGTAAAAAGTAAATAAATATATACAGACTTCCTTTCATTGTAATTAAAATAATAATTTTTGATCAATTCTTTACCTGGGATTCAAACATGAAATGTGAACCTAAGTGACTGCTCTGATATTACGATCTCTTAACTATTATTCCATTATGCTGATTACTTTTTTATCCAAGAAATCATAATTTTCATCAATTCAAAGGAAGAACTAAATTAAAAGACAGCATATTTAAATTTTAAACGCAACATTAATTTCACTATTAAATTTCAATATAAAATAATAAAAAAAATACACTGCGTTTATCATTTTCTCTACTACGATTAAACTCGTTGCATTTTTTTTTTTTACTTTATTCATATGTTTTACAAATGTAATTATTGTTGAATGATTCTGTATATTTTATTATATGAATAATTATAACAGAAGAATTTAAACTGCATTCCATGACCAATAGAGCATCTGTTTAAAGACTTAATGTCAATAATTTATTGTTTATATGTGTTAATAATTTCTATATGAAACATTTCTCATTTTTCTTCGCAGATTTAATTTTGTGATCTCCATTTGGTATCGTTGCAGCTTCATGTACATGTACGTTTAGGGGAATAACTACACTGGTGCCATATTTCAAGATAGCAATTTCTGAGGCCTCCTACAGCGACAGCCGTAACAGAAATAACTATAGATCAAAATTTGATTATTTATGATTGTAATATCGGTAACAATTACTATCAAGCAAAATTATATCCATCCTCTAAACGAAAATGCACTAGACAATGAAAATAAAATTGATTTCAATTTAAAATGTAATTTGAAATGTTGGTACAGATGACCTGGTACAGATGAAACGTATTTATATTAATTTTTATCTTTTAAAAATCCGATTGCAAAATTCACATATGCCTTTTCAGAGCTTTAGATATTTTATAATAAGACTATCATGGAAAGTAATTTAGACAAGAATGAATATTTTTTTATGAATTTCTTTTCTATACAATATTTATAACATATAGAAATAAATCCTAAAACTAAGGAACGCAATAAAAGTTTAAAGAGCGTAATACAAAAACAATTAAAGAAAATAATTCACTGTAACATAAAAGACGTTATATCTGAAACAACAATTTGAAAAACAAAATGGTTACCAGTTCTCAGGAAAGTTTATTATACAGATGTCCCACGAGAGATTGAAACACGCATTTAACTCTGGCGTCCTAATAATAGGATATGCCTTTTCATTAACTATTATGTTTTATCTTAAAAACTATTTTTGTTATTATCTGAATGTAGTACTAATGATAGATATGTCTATACATTTATTATTATGACATCATTTACGTTTCATCATTTAATAGAAATAATAATAAAAGTTTAGTTTAATATTTTTACACTATTGGCGATTCTTTTATTTCAAACATATGTTTCACACTTTAACCTGTTTATGCCCAGCGTCCTATAAATAGGACAGCTTTATTTCTGTTTCCACATATTCAATTTTACCGATTCTTCAGTGAACGTGCATGCATACCAGTATTCTTACTCACACTTCCATTCCACTGGCAATCGGTATAGTTTAGATTTTCCGTCTGTTGTTGGAACATGAGCAATGCCATATTTTTTCCATCTCTGAAGTTGATTGTTAATATCTCCCATAAAGTGCTATAATTGGCTAGTACACACTATCTATGTAGTAGATTCTACCTCTACAAGAGTAAAAGGAAGATTTACTTCTCTTCTCGTAGTGGTAGGCCGTCATTTTGCGCGTGATGAATAAAGATTATTTATTTCGAAACACGTTGCATAAGCTTTTTTTAGGTTATATTTAAAAACTGTTTTCCATTTGTATTATAAAACAAAATTTCTGAAATTTTTACTTCTTCGCGTTCTAAACATACTCTAAAAAATGTCACTTACGTTCAAGCTTTAAAACAACTTAGACGTTAACGGGTTAAAATTTAAATAAGGACGAAAAATCATGCGTTAATCATAGATTATGAAAAACTTCCCAATACATTCAGAATACTATAATAAAACTCCACCGTTTAAAAAGGCGAAAAACAATGTTTAAGTAAACAGTTTGGGACATTCATGATACATTTGAAAACCATAGCGTCAGCAATTACGATCAAAGGTAAAAAAAGAATTTGAATTATTTTTTGTAGTCCTGTATAGGTTACGTAGATTTGTATATGTACTACACTGAGACAAATGACACTTTCAAATCTGAGTAAATCGATGTTTTCATTTTGTTATGAAACTTTTTGTTTCAAACATGACGACTCAATGCTTTCAGTTCTAAAATACCAGAAATACTCAGAATATTGAAACATGGACATACTTAAAACTGAGAACACAGAGATCAGTTTATACTCATTTTTGAAACATGGATATAGTAAAAAATGATTAGAATCAGTTCAATTTCATTTTTGTTACTTGGACATACTCAAAAATTAGCACATAGAAGTCAGTTCATACTCCTTTTTGAAACATGGACATACTCAAATATGAGCACATGATGTTTTATTCTTGAGTGTGTGTATGTTTTCAGAAATGAGTATATACATGTTTCAAACTTAGGTAATTTTGATTCGGAGCCATTTTGACTATGCGACATACTCAGATTTGAGTATTTTTTGCTCAGTTTTGAAAATGTCGTTTTTAGAGTGTGCATAGTATTCTGCAACTTACTTCAGTTAGGAAGCATTTAGCACAGTTGAAAATTCCCCTACAGCAAATTCCACCAATAAACAAAAATGTACTCGAGATCTTTTATGCAGCCCTGTACAGGATCCATAGAATTTATGTACATCAAGTAGTATGAAAAAAATGAGTTAAATTTAAAAACGCGTTCCACAACTGAAAATGCACGATGAATGCTATGCACAGTGCACACCTTATTCTATAGTAAGCATCTTGTAGTGCACCTCAGCGATATATATTATGGTAAAGAAACCATATATATTCTTTTCAAAATTAAAGAAATCTATATTTAAATTATTTTAATAAATATATTCCCTATCTGAATTATCGCATTTTATATATATTCCCGGCAGTTTAAGACGCGCCTGTTTCATTTCTCTCTCAACGAAAAGATATGCAGTCAAAATCATATCTATTTTTATCAATTTATCGTTAACGTATTTTTAATTTCCCTGCCAGTGATCACTGTGAAAGAAATAATACAGTATATAAAATCTGTCCCTCATGGTCATGTTTTGGCTTCTCAAAAAGTCCCAGATGCCCTCTTCAAAAGAAGCCGCGATGCTGTGTTGCCAAAACATGCATTTCTCAAGCCTGCTATTCAATAAAATATAAAGAGTTGCAAAAATGCCTTTCCAGCCGTTCCTTGCCGTTCCCATAACATATAACCGTCAAAATTCAGAATTATTTCATTTTTCCCAAAGTGTGTGCTCTAAGCCAAATAAATTTACCCGTCTCTCTCGTCAATTACAAAATTTAACATGCGTTTGTTCTAAACGGTTCTGGTAACCCGCTCAAGGTTCACACATCTACGCTCAAAAATGCAAAATCATTTGGCGAGGTTTCTAACGCGTGCTTATCTCTCATCGTCACTCTTTCCTCCTCTGGTCACCAGCCCATCAACATCCCAATAGAATGCCTTGGCCCCTTGCCACCCTTTGGTATACTTCAAAAACACTTTGGATTACTTCAAAAATTCTGCTATACAGTCCAAAACTTTTGATTCTTACTTCACACCCCTGACAAAAATTTTAAATGTCATCTTACGCTGGCTATCGCCATATCGCAAGATGTGAATTCCAGGTGTTTGTGAATTTATTTCTACTGTGGAATATTTTATGAATGTGACAGTTTTCGTCGATTCAATAAAAGAAAGTTCTTCGATAATTTTTCTCGACTCTTCCTATTTGAAATAAAAACATCCAGTTCTCTCCAGGATGTCGTGCTATTGGTTTTTTGCGGGAATAATATATGGAAGCCACTATACATAACTATCGATCTTTATGTCACCGAAAAATGATTTATTCCATATTTCGCGATGCAAACTTTTCACTATTTCCATAACTTTATTTGCAATTTTCTTCAGTCCTCAACGCCCGGAACTTTCACCACCACATATATCAATATCAATATGTTTGAAATAGTCTAACATTATTAAAGTGCACCGCAAACGATTTTTCCCAATAGACCGTAATTTAATGGTATTTTGTTAGTGTCCCTGTAAATGTACGATAAATGATATGCGATAAAAAATAAAAAATCTTGAATTTTTATTTTTTACAACATAGGGGAGTAAATTTTCCACCCCCACTCATCTGTCAATCAGACAGACGCTAGCCTGTCGGGAAGGTATTGCCACAGGTTAACACCTGCCCTGCAGTTAATTACGTGCTCCTCTCTGATTGGTAGATCTGTTATCTCTGATCAAGATTAGAGATAACAAATCCTCTTGCCCAGCCTGCCCACATCGTTCTCTCGGTGGCGCTTGTGAGGTGTGGACTTATGTTTTTTTAGCTGTCGCTCACCGAACATCTACTGTCTCTCTTGCAGTAAACAATTGGATTATCTGTTAGGTACTTTTTTGCTTGTTTACCGGTAAAGTATAAGTTTAATTTCTATGTGTTTCTTAATACTGTTAAAGATAAGGTTTAAAAATAACACTTTTATTTCCCTTCATCTGCTTTATTTCAATACATTAGATTTTTGTTCATGTTTTTTTGTGAGTATTGGTTTTATAAATGTTTTATAAATATAAGTTTTATGTGTAACTATTAAGGGTAATATATAAAAGACAACACTTTGATTTCGTTTCATCTGTTTTATTTATAATCTTCCCATTTTAATACATTCAATTTTCTTTTCTTTTGAGTTACAGAGGTATTAGGTATAACAGCATCTGCTTTTCTTTTTTCATTAACATGAGTATGCGATGACAGATATTTATTTTTAATAAAACTTTCAGGTATGTGCATCTCTTGTAAAGCCTGTAACATTTCCTTCTGTGCTTTAATAGGAGCTTTCTTGTTCACACAAAAAATGAGATGAAATAAGTCAGCTAAATTTGAATCGGGAATGCTTTTTCCTTCATAAGACACCACTAAATTGTTATCCCAGTTGAATTTTCCTGGATTTTTCTTTAACCAGTCTAGTAGCGCTTGGGCAGATCTCATCATGTAAGAAGGTACTGAAGATAAAATAATTGAGGTATCGTCTTGAATAATGGGTTCTTGCTGAGTCGTTGTTTCTTTAGAAATAGACTCTTCTTTCTCTTGTTTGACTTGTAAAGGTTTGTTAAACTCTTGTGCCTGGCTGTCTGGCTGTCACCCGCCTTGAGGATCCGTTTTTGGCATATGATCGGGACAAGCCCCAAGCTCAAGGCAGGAAGGTCTCTACCGTCCAAACGACACCACCGTCTCCGGATTAACTAAAATTTCTTACATTATCAATCATAAGTGGCAGCCCTATTTATCAGGGCGTTCCATGGGAAAAACATTTACAAATTGAAAAGTGAATGATAATAAATTATACAAACTCTAATTCACAAATGGCAGCCCTATTTATTCAGGGCGTGCCTGATTTTATACAATGTTTGAATATTATAGATTATATACACAATATTTAAAGCTACAGTTTTTTACAGGTAAGTAGATTTAAAAATATATATATACACAATAATTATATAAGTTACATGTTTTACAGATTTCAATATTTACACATTATACATAATAGCTCTTGGGAAGATGATAACAGTAATTTTCCAAGTTTAACAATATTTTCCATTCTTTAAAAGACAACCCTAAGAAATGTCTGCCCTCATGATTAACCATGCAAGAAGTAGATGAATGAATATATGAATTGTAGAGTAATAATTATGTATTTACAGGTAGTACACTTGATATATTTACATTTTACTAGATAATCAATTATATTGATTATTTTAACTATTTAATTGTTAGCAAGATTTTCTGAACATTTATACACTTAATTATAATGAGTAATGCAATGAATACTACACTCGAATAATATACAAATATAGACGATGAATAAAACAATGGAAAATTTATATTTGAATAATAAACACTTATATACAATGAATAAAACTAGAGTAATATACTTGATGAATAATCACTTATAAACAGAAAATATAGTTGAAGATACATAACACCACAAATTAAGAGGACAACCGTCTCCATGAAGCGAAATAACCTCCACAGGACGAGCAATAGCAGGATTAAAAAATATTTTAGATTTAAAAATAAAATTTGTATTTAATAAAAGAATGTTTCTCATTTAAGATGTTATAATTTTGATATAATTTGCCTAGTGATTCATTATTATTAATAATATCCGTCATGTCCTCGAGGAGTGTTGGAAATTTCCTATGAAATTTATATTTCATAAATCTACACTCCCCGAAGACATAATGGATAGGATCACCCCTCTGGCCACAAACACATAGATCATTATCCATTTTACCGATTTTATTTAAGAATGTAGGAAAGCTGCCGCAGCCCGTGAAAAAATATATTGAGACTTTATCTTTAGTTATTAATTTAGTGTTGACTTTTGGCACAAGCTGATACGTAAATCTGCCGCTCCCTGAGTTATCCCAGTTGTACTGCCACCTTTCCAGTAATTGATCTTTAATACATTTATTTAAATATGAGCGCGGAAATTTTATTCCGCGCTCTACTGGAAGGTTGGAGTACTGAGCAGCATCATTAGCCAGCTTGTCCGCCAGTTCGTTGCCCGCGTGTCCTTTAACCCATGTTAGATAAAATATTTTGTTTTTATTTTGATGTATTAGTTGCTGTATACCATAAATTGCTTTAAGTGTTGGAAATTGATTTGTAAATGAAAGGATTGTTGATTGACTATCTGATAAAATTTGAAATTTATTAAAGTTAGAATTTATTGCCCATTCTATTGCTGTTATGGCCGCGTGCAACTCTGCTTGGTAGACTGTGTTTTCTGGTTGAATTTTAGTAGCTTTTTCGTCTATTTTTTTGTTGTTCTGAAAAATCACCAATGAGAAAGCTGTATTAGAATCCACCTTAGAACCGTCTGTGTATATGTGTGTAATATCTGTGTTATTTAAGATTTTGTCTATTGTTATTAGATTATTTAAAAAGTTTTCTGGGTTAATTGTGTATTTGTAAAGCTTTTCTTCTATGTCATTTTTAGTTATTACCTTATTATCTTTTAATAATATCTCTGTGTTGTTTAATATTTTATATTTTAAGTTTTTATGTTCTAACGTTAGTAATAGTGGTGGAATACCTAGTAGTGTCTGTAATGTGTGAGTTGAAGTATTTTTATATGTTTTTGTTATTGATATTAAACATAATCTTTGTATGCTCTGGAGGTTACGTTTGTCAATAACTGTTAAATCTTCAAACCATACCTCCGAGCCGTAATCTATTATTTTCTCTAAGACTGTGATGTACCAGGTTCTAAGGCGTGATCTATCCACTCCCCATGTGGCTGAAAAAACGCGTTTTATTGAAGATGTTAATAATACTATTTTGTTTTTAATTTTTTAGATGCGTTTATCCCATTTAAGATTTGATTGGAATGTTATACCTAAGATATTTAAGTCGGTGACACCTTTTATATTGGATTGTTTGCATTTAAAGGTTGGTGGACGACTCACCAAGGCATTTTTACCCAACAGAATATACGATGTTTTATCTGATGATATTTTTAGTAAGAGGTCTTCACATAATTGGGCAAAAAGGGCAATTCTTTCATTCGCCTGCGATTCTAAATCTCTTCTATTGTTTGCGCGTATAATAAGATTGAAATCATCGCAAAAGGCATAAAGATTAGTGAATTTAGCGTAGAATATTTTTAGTATTTGATTGGCCACAAGGAGCCACAGGAGAGGGCCGAGACACGATCCCTGTGGTCAACCTTGGGAAGTAGGACGTTTAATGTTATTATTTAGGTAATCGGTAATGATGAGTCTGTCTGAAAGAAAGCTGAGGAGAAAGTTTATAAGATATTTTGGGACTGGCAGGGCTTTGAGAATTCTGCCCAATGTTGTCCAGTCAATATTATCAAACGCCCCCACAATGTCAAATGAGACGAGCGCGCAGTATTTATTTGATTTTAGATAATTATTAATTTTATATTTTAATCTGTTAAGTAATTGTATTGTACTTTTTCCTTCACGGAAGCCAAATTAAGATTTATGTAAGTAGTTATTGTTTTCTAGATAGTAATTTAGTCTATGTTTAAGCATGCGTTCTAGGATTTTGCCCAGCATCGGGAGAAGGCAAATGGGTCTATATGAGGTTGGGAGTTTAGGGTTTTTATTGTTTTTTGTGAAAAATATAACGTTAGCTATTTTCCAATTTTTTGGGAAATAATTTAAATTTAAACATTTATTGAAAAGATCACGAATTAAGTATTTGTATGATTTGAAAAGAATTTTTATGAGGCATGCGTCTATGTTATCGTGACCAGGGGCTTTAAGATTGTTTTGTTCAGTTAATGCTGTTTTTATTTCTTTATTTGAGAAGAGTGGGGGGGAGGGGACTATCTCCCCTGCTGAGGCTAAAAGTAACGGAACAGTTGGATTTATTGGAAAATGATGTGTTAAAAGATTTTGAAATGTTTCTAGTTTTGTAATGTAAGGTGAAGAACCTTCCAAGGATGTGTGAATAAAGTGTTGGTTTGATAAGTTTTTGTTTGTTGCAATTTTGAACGCCTGCCCAAAGGTGTCTTTTGTATTATTACAGAATTTTTTCCAGGAATTTAATTTTTCGCTTTTTATGTGTTTTTTATATAGCGCTCGCTCACGTTGTAGGAGCGTTCTCCATTTTGAGTCACCCGATGACCTCATCTTTTCCTTAGAGCTGATATTTTGTTTCGGTGAGATCTTAGCGCGTCAGTCCACCAGTCAAAAGTTTTTTAGTTTTTAATGTTTTTTGACATGTTTGGTTAATTTTGATATTGAAGTCTTCTAGCCAATTATCCAATTTGTCATAGGTGTCAACCGATGTTAGTTTAGTGTGTAAGTCCGTGGCCAAAGGTCTGAAGAATTTGTTAAATTTTTTGAAGGTTGTATACTTTGTTTTAAACCTTTTGAGATCTATTGTTGAAGGTGTTAATGAAAGAGAGAAACAAATATATCTATGATCAGATAGCGATACGGATTCTGTGTCCACGTACCAGGAGTCGACGAAGTTGGTTAGATCCTGAGTACACACGGTGACATCTGGGTTTCCCCGACATGGACGACCCGGCTCTCCTATGAACGACGGTGGTGATTCCGTATCGTTTATGAGTGTTAAGTTCTTTGAGAGTAGTAGGTATGTTAGGATGGATCCCCGTTCATCCTCCTTTTGGTAGCCGAGCAATGACAAGTGCACGTTGAGATCTGCTCTTAAAATCAGGTGCTGAAGGGGCATGAAGAAGTCCAGCCATTATAAGTCCTCTCGGAAGTCTCCTGATGGTTTTGAATAACAGGATTCTATTGTTATTGGTCCTGTAGATGATGTTAGATTCACGAAAACTGAATTATGGTCGCTATAACATTGAACTACCTCCACATCAGGGCGTGTTACTATGATTGCAGCTGTATTGTTCCCCGATGTGAAGGTTTGCCAAGACTTGGAGGGGACTGTCCATATTTTTCCTTCCTGTGAATAATAGTCCTGAATCAGCAACACTAGGATCTTATTCTTGTTGGCATGGCCCATGAGATTACCAGTTGCTGCTTTAGATTTTTGTAAGTTTATTTGAAGAAAGGTCAGTTTGTCGATTTTATTATCTATTTTGTTAACTATTGTATTGGATGAAGCTGAGGTTTTATGCTGTATGGGGGTTGGATGAATATTGTCTATGTTGAATTTAGAAACTGCTGTTGTGCGTAGATGTTTCTCTGTTGGATGTAATAATGGAAGGCTGGACACTCGGAAGAGTCAGCCGAGTCAGGAAAGTCACCCTGCGTTCCTGAGCAGTTTACGCATTGATGTGTTTTGGGGAATTTAGCCAATGGGCAATTAGAAGAAGCATGTTTTTTCGTGCAGTATTTACAGGACGTTTGAGATCTGCAGTTTGTATTAGCATGTCCAAAGCGCTGGCAATTGCTACATCTGATTATAGGCAGGTAGGTGCTCACCCTACATATAGATAATCCAAATTGAATTTTTCGTTCCCTTAGCATATGGGCTGCTATATATTCCTCGACCTCCAGGATTAGTTGGTATTTTCCGTTTCTCTTTATCTTTTTGAAGACTGCTACTGGATTTTCTGGATTGTAGAAGCTTTCCAACTTTTGCAATATTGTTTTCTCTTCTAGTATTTCTGGAATCCCTAGTATGATAATTTTCTTTAAATTTGTGGATTTATACGTTATTTCTATTATGTCTTTAAGTGATGTTATGTTTTCGATACTTTCCATTAGTTCAGTCGTTTGGTCGTCTGATGTAGTTTTAATTATTAGAGTGTTTCTATCTTTAGCTATTGCACAATATATGTTGGTTGTATTTGACGATGTTTTTATTTCTCTTGTTAGTATAAGTCTGATTTCATTTAGTGTGATATTAGTTGTGGACTTCCTCTTAATTAGAATTGCTGAACTTGAAAACTGCCGGTGATTCTTCATTTCCCTGTTGTGGATTTTATTTTGTAGATGGATTCTGGAGTACAAGCTCTTTGATGTTTCTCTCTGATCTGATGTGGCCGCCTCTTCGTCCTGTTGCATCTCCTTTGTATTTATCAATATCTTTTCCTTTGGCCTTGTTATTGTTTTCTCTATCTTCATCAATTTCTCGAGTATCAATTGTATATCGGATATCGTTGTTTCTTTCTTATTGTTCTCTAGAAGTTCTTTCAATAAGTTTTGTTTCACTTCCAATTCCTCTATAATGTTCTGTAGTTGTTTTTATTTCTTCTCCAACTCGTCCGATAAGTTTCGTTCTCTCAAGGCTGTTTCTTCCTGCATTTTTATATAGCTCTCATTAATTTCTGTTACACTGGCAGCTAATTTACTTTCTTGTTCAGTGATTACCTTTAGTTGATCTTTAATAATTTTGTTGAGGAGTTGTACTTGTTGTTCGTTTTTCTGGTTCTTATTTTGTATATCTTCTAAGTTTTTAAGATTTTCTTTGTGGTCATTGTACATTTTCGTTGATTTGGAGAATATCATGTCTAGGTATTCCTTTTTCTCACTTGACACTCCCTTGTGCCTTTTTGCGTTCAGTTTTACGTATATATCTATAAGTTCTGGGATGTTTTTCATTTGAGCCATTTTTTTGTTGAATCTATATTCTTCTGTATTTGATGTCGATGTAAATTTGAATCTGGATGGGACCAGTCGTGGTTTTCTGTTATTTGTGATTCTTGAGCAAGTTCATTTTTCTTTGTAAAAGTTCGTAATATTTTTTAACTTTCTCCTGATCAGGTAAGGTGCTGTTTAAAATTTTTGACATTGCCAAATCAAACTGGCTCATCTGCGTCTTACTAGGAATATGTTTAGATAGGTTTTCCTCTGGTACCAAAGCATATTTCTTAGCGTACTCCATAAATCAGCAATGTTAAAACAGTTAGTGCAGCTGTGACTAATAAATTTAAAAATCTGCTTTTCTGTATAATAAGTTTTTTTTTTCTTTTATGAAATTGATCCCTTTTTTCTGTCTATTTTTTGAAGAGTTGACTTACATTGACAGAACTTTAACTTAAACAAACAGCATTAGCGAACGTCTTTACACCACAATGACTGCAAACAATCTAACGAATTTGTCTTGCATCATCTAAAGTTATAAAATTATAGAGGGCGCTTGTTTCAGAATAATCATGTGATTAATTGCTTAGCCAATCAGAGATAAGTACTTAAACAACCTTGGCGATGTTTTCGTCATTTCGCGATATTATGTCAATCATTTGGCTATATTTGAATAACTTGGCGATATTTTATTGATAATATGTGTAAAAGGTTTTTAGAATATAGCTTATTCGTGTCATGTTTAGTTGTTAAAATCATTTCAAACGTTCTTATTTAACTAATATGTTTATATATGTGTACAACTATCATGTTCAAACATGAGTATAACAACACAAGTCACTTAAAAAAGGTTTAATTAATCACTGAAAATGATAGATATAAAGTTTAATATATTCAACGTTTCAATAAATTGTTTAAAATAATGAGTATTGTTAATTAAAAATTATGATTCTAGTTAAAACTTTTTAACATAAATAAACACACTAATACACGTTTTGAAATAGAAACACATAAATGTTTAAACAATAAATTTTTATTAACAGTACACTTTGAATAGTTTCCACATGAATATTAGACAAAACTTTTTTACAAACACAATCCACTTCATTTGAAAACGTAAAAATTACATAATCAAAATCGATGAGTATTACCAAAGCTTCATCTAATTGGTTGAGGTTTTCCCTATTATTAAATGCGAAACATGAGTCAAGACAAACAAAAAGTCTTGTTATTGGTTTATTGTAGGGGTTTTCTTAGGCTTCAATTTCTTATGATTTGAATTCTTATGCATTTTTAACAGGTACTTTAGTACATAGTGATTACCACATTCATCACATTTATAAGGTCCATCCACAGCCTCGTGTTTTGTTAACATGTTTTTTCTAGAATAGGTATTTCCACACTGGTTACATTTAAACCTAGTAGGTGTCTCCTACTAGGTTACTCCTATTAAACCTAGTAGGTACGAACATATGTTGCAGTAAAGCACTCTTTGTATTAAATGCATTTGCACAAATATCACACTTAAAGGGATTTTTTGGTAAATGTAAGTTCATATGCTTTAAAAACGTAGATATCCTAGTAAAAACTTTTCTGCATGTTACACATGTATAAGGTACTTGGAGTTGAACTGATAAACAGTGTGTCATTTCATTATTCGAAACACAATCTTCTTTTAAGTCTGATGAAATGGTTTTACTGGTATTCTCTGTCTCGCAATGAGTTAACATATGGTGCAGTAAGGTACTTCTTGTTTTGAATGAATTCGTACAAACATCACACTTAAAGGGGTTTTCTGGTAAATGTAAGTTCATATGCATTAAAAACACAGATATCCCAGGAAAAACTTTTTTACAGAATCCACATGTATAAGATAGTTTGGCTTGAGCTGAAGGAAAGGGTGTTATTACATTATTCGAAACACAATCTTCTTCTTTTAACTGCGATGAAATGGTTTTACTAGCACCGCCTTCTAACACAGAAGTTTCTTGTAATGCATCCATGTTTTATATAATAAACTGTTTAAGTAAATAATAATCTTTTAACTTAAACAAACAGCATCAGCTAACGTCTTTACACCGCGATCACTGCAAACAATATGACGAATTTGTTTCGCATCATCTAAGGTTATCAAATTATAGAAGACGCTTGTTTCATAATAATCATATGATTAATTGCTTCATCAATCCGATATAAGTACTTAAATCTCTTAGCGACTTTTTGGCGATATTATATTAATCATTTGGCGATATTATATTAATCATTTGGCGATATTTTAGTTATTTGGCGATATTTTGCCAATCATTTGGCGATATTTAAATAACTTGGCGACATTTTTATGATAATATGTTTAAAAAGCTCTTTAGAATATATCTCATTCATTTCACGTTTAGTTGTTGACTTGGTCAGACGTGCAAATAAAAAACTCTGTCTTTTGTAAGTAAATATATTTATTTCTTTAATGAAAATGTTAAAATACTAAGTGAAAGTTTGTCAATATATATTTATAGCTATTGTTTAACATATTCTGTTTTAGTAACTTTAATCCTAAAATTTCCTTCCATCACACCATTTGGTTTGAGCATTATGCTTTTAAAACCTATGAATAAAGAATACTTTATGCTTTTACTATCATAGGATTATTTTTTAGTTATCAATGCAAACTTCATTCATTTCTTTGTGTTAAATTTTAAAAATAGTTCAATATATTTTAAATCTTTATTACATGTTTTAAATAAATACTTATGATTTTTTGTTTCATATTATTCATGTTACATGCTTAAAACAATACGCAGGTTTAATTTTTTCGAACAACAGATACTTAATGTTTTTTTGTCTGTTACATATAAAAAGAGTTTGATATTTTTTAGACTTGTTAACATATGTAACATATGTATGTCATGTATATATAGTCTATAATGACAAATCAACTGTTCAAAACATGTTTTGAGCAGTCGTTATAAGTATTTGAGTGGTCGTTATAAGCATTGAGCGGTTGTTATAAGCATTGAGCGGGCGATTTATCCTTATAAACATATGCTGTGATCTATTAGAGTACATATGTTTAGTCTATAACGACAAATCGACTGCTCAAAACATGTTTTGAGCGGTCGTTATAAGTATTTGAGCGGTCGTTATAGCATTTGAGCGGTTGTTATAGCATTGAGCGGGCGATTTATCCTTATAAACATATGCTGTGATCTATTAGAATACATATGTTTAGTCTATAACGACAAATCGACTGCTCAAAACATGTTTTGAGCGGTCGTTATAAATATTTGAGCGGTCGTTATAACTATTTGAGCGGTCGTTATAAGCATTTGAGCGGTCGTTATGGCATTTGAGCGGTTGTTATAGCATTTGAGCGGGTGATTTATCCTTATAAACATATGCTGTGATCTATTAGAATACATATGTTTAGTCTATAACGACAAATCGACTGCTCAAAACATGTTTTGAGCGGTCGTTATAAATATTTGAGCGGTCGTTATAACTATTTGAGCGGTCGTTATAAGCATTTGAGTGGTCGTTATAAGCATTTGAGCAGTCGTTATAGCATTTGAGCGGTCGTTATAGCATTTGGGCGGTCGTTATAAGCATTAAGCAGGTGATTTATCGTTATAAACATATGTCCATTGTTTTTTTACTATACATGTTTAGAACGATAATTCGATGAACCAACCACTTAAAATAAAAAATAAACCACTCGCTAACAAAACATTAATAGAAAATTTTTTGTTTTAAACTGTTTTTCTAAAAAATTTTATGAATCAGTTACATAAATGTTTCTAAACATTTTAAAATAACAAGTTAAAGTGATTTTGTAATGTTTTTTAAGAAAGTATCTTTAAAAAAACAGGAAGTTATTTCTCAAAGTACTCGTTTACAAAATTAATATAATATTATTTTCTTTTAAAGTTGGAACTAAATTCACTAGTTTTTCTAACAATAGCATTAAATGGAAGTGAAATAAGGGTTAATGCGTAAGGTAGCGGTTACAATGAGAACACACTTCATCATATGTATAGGGTTGGTGACGTCTTTGTTACAGAAATCTCGACAAGTTCACATACATTTAGACAAAATGTATCAACACATACATAACTTATTTGAATGATGAAAGCTTTTCTATTACTTTCATAAATAAAATTATTTCAAAAAATATAATTATTTTACACATTGGTACAAAACCTGTTTTTATAATTTATTTGTAACTGATAATTAAAAAAATGTTTTAACTAATTGTTTCTTTTCAGCAAAAACATTTCGTTTAAAAAATAAACCTTCACTTAATTCATTAAAAACTTATGCATACAAAAATTAAAAAAACAAATTGTTTTCTTAATTTTTAAAACTTTTGTTTCTATAAAACTTGTTCAACACTTAAATTATTATCATTACAGTAATTTATTTCTTCATTGCATACTATTTGAAAATTATTTTCAAAATGACTGACAAAAAAAAATAATTAATTAATTAATTAAAAAATTACTTAATTAAAATGTCTTCCTAATCTTCATGAGCAGCACTAAGTCTGGATGACACGTGCTAAATCTTCGCATCCCGCTCGCAGCAACGTGGTACTGTCATCCCCTTAGTTGAAAAGCTCTCTTCCAATCAGAGCGCCGATCGCAGCGCCCCCTAGGATGATGATGATGTCGTCACCTGTGTTCATCGGCACACTTCATATTTAAAAAAAATTAATTTGTTAAACGTAAAATTCAACATTTCATTTTTTAAAACTTGAATTGCATCTCTGTGTTTGTGATTGCATCATACCTCTCTCTCTCCGCACATGCGTCTGTCGCCAGAATGTTCTAGAACATGACGTCATCGAACCCCTCTCAGAAGGAACGGTACTGCCATAACCTCAGGTGAAATAGACACAGCCAATCAGAAAGCACCATTCGTCTCGACCCTTCCCCCCACAGCGCCGATCGCAGCTCCCTCTAGGACGATGAGGACATCGTCCGTGCAAACTCCATTCAGTTGCTCACAGGATCCCAGGACAGAAGGTGGTCTCTGCGAAACTCTCCGTAAGTATGCCTTTTTCCTACGATCTCGCCGCTTTCATCTTCATTAACTTTCTCATTAACCTTCTCATTAACCTTCTCATTAACTTTCTCATTAACCTGCTCATTATCTAATCACTTATCTGTCACCTATCCATCACCTGTCGTCCACGCCCTCCACCTCCACCTCCTGCTGATGCAGAACCACTATTTTTCTTCTACTTACGCCTCAGTGATATATATCTATTTTAATGTGTTTCAAATAGTTCAATTTTATTAACGTCAAAATATTTTTTTATTAAAATTGAAAAACAAATCGGACCCAAAGGGGTTAATTTTTACCTGTTGGAGATATGTAGGCAATGTAAAGTGCAATTTTGTTCAAAATAAGGTATGCAACAAATTCATGCATTAATAAAACCTTCCTCCTAATAATTTTTAAAAGTTTATTCTTTTTAAATTTTTATACGACCTTTCTGGACAAAATTCATCAAAATTATGCTTCTATAAATAGTTTGGGATTCTTCACTACTGTTGCAAGTATCTCTTATCTTTTGTTTAAAGTCAAATCATATGAATGCTGTATTTTATAAATTAATAGCAGTATTATTCCACTAACATAATCTTATTTTTTTATCCTTCCTTGAACACTTTTGCCTTTTACATCGCCTACTAACCTCCAACAGATAAAAAAATTGAAGTGCGTCCAATCTTTTTGGGACACCTCGTATATTGACTTTAACGGATGACTTTGGTTGATTTTTTAGCAGCATATTATTGCCTGGCTGAGTCAAAGCGGAATATCACACTGTTAAAAAAATTGCAGTAAAATTACTGCAGCAGAGATTCCAGTCATACCCCGTAAAAAAGAAAAGTCCATGCCCATCATTTTGTGCAGCTCGTAATTTTACGGGGCAAAGTAATACAGCATTATAATGCACAGGATATAATGCACTTTAAAACACAATAACACTTTACTTACTGTTCCGTAGCACGTAGCACGTTAGATAATCATCACAGAATCGCTGTTTTGGCGGGTTAAAATTTTCGAAAAACGAGTAAAATGAAGGGTTACACCCTAGCGGAGGACAATGTATGGGGTCGTACCGTATTTTTGCTAACAAATGGGCTAGAACTGTAAAAATATGTGGATTGCTCTTAATTTTCTAAGTATCTAAGGGATAAGGCCGCTTATTTCGGGGATCAGACCGTTTTTCATCAAATAAGGCTGTTGCCCGTGAAAATTGAAGGGCAAATGCCCATAAATTTACAGTTTTTTCTGAGAGTGCATATTTTAAAATCAATCACTTTTATATATCTGGTAAAATGTGATGTTATTTGCAGTATGCATTCACTACTGTTGCAAGTAATCGCTTATCTTTTGTTTAAAGTCAAATCATATGAATTCCGTATTTTATAAATTAATGGATTATTCCACTAACATAATCTTATTTTTTTTATCCTTCCTTGAACACTTTTGCCTTTTACATTGCCTACTAACCTCCAACAGATAAAAAAATTGAAATGCGTCCAACCTTTTTGGAACACCTCGTATATTGACATTAACGGATGACTTTGGTTGATTTTTTAGCAGCATATTATTGCCTGGCTGAGTCAAGGCGGAATATCATATTTTAAAATCAATCACTTTTATATATCTGGTAAAATGTGATGTTATTTGCAATATGCATTCACTACTGTTGCAAGTAATCGCTTATCTTTTGTTTAAAGTCAAATCATATGAATTCCGTATTTTATAAATTAATGGATTATTCCACTAACATAATCTTATTTTTTTTATCCTTCCTTGAACACTTTTGCCTTTTACATTGCCTACTAGCCTCCAACAGATTAAAAAAAAAAATTAAATGCTTTCTACCTTTTTGGGACACCTCGTATATTGACTTTAACGGATGACTTTGGTTGATTTTTTAGCAGTATATTATTGCCTGGCTGAGTCAAAACGGAATATCATAATTTAAAATCAATCACTTTTATATATCTGGTAAAATGTGATGTTATTTGCAATGTGCATTCTCATTATAGCATGCATTCAAATACTATTGTATAATTCGAAGAAACGAACAAGGCTTAAACTACTGGAAAACTTGATTGCCCATAATTATGCCAAAATGTCAAAGTTAAAATGCAAAAATATAAGAATATCAAAAGTATTATTACATAAAAAGATACTTTTCATATTTTTATCTTTTGATATTATAATTTTTGACATTTTAAGTTTCAAGTTTTAATTTTTGACATTTCAAGCTTCGTAATTTAAATTTTGACATTTTAAGTTTCATGTTTTAAGTTTTGATATTTCAAAGTTTGATATTTAAAGTTTTGATTTATTTGTGCCTGTTTCAGGTTGGATCCATATTTCAAGAAAATATTCCATCAGTAAGAATTATTATGATACATTTTTTAAAATGCATACTGGATTAAAAATATATATACTTAGAAAGGTCATTAAACTTATTGATTCTTTGAACTTCGTGGAAAATCTTTTTTAGAAAAATTTGCACATTTATCATGTTAAAAGGAACAAAATACACGTGCAAGAACGTTTTTAATATTCAAAGCCGCTAGTTCAATTTAAAAGGAAAGAAACATTTGCATCTTACAGTTCGTGAAGATTCTATTAAGCAAACTCGTTTTAATTTCTTAAATATATTTTTTTTTTGGAAAATTCTATCTAGAGTTCTTTGAACTAAATGTTACATTTTTATGTTTTATAGCTTTGCAAGAAAGTTTTTTTTTTATTTTTTGATGAATGCGTGTATTTATTTTTTAAAAGAAGTAGTAATTCATAAATTCAGAATTTTTGTAACACTTGCTTAAAAGATTTCATTTCTCTTAAGTTCAAATTTAAAATTTATAGCATTACACATATAATAAAGGAAAAAATACATAAACAAAGAAAAAAGAACGTTTCCGCTAAATTTACAATACATTAAAACACAGCTTGCGAAATAAAAATTTACTTTTTATTCTACCGTCATATTATCCTGCTAAATTTAAAAAAATTAAAACTACGATAATGATGCTTTTAATTCTCAGTACATTTTTACATATTACATTAAATTTTATAATTATATAAGAAATTCCTTTGTTTAACTATGTCTTATTACGATCTACTGATTATCATTGAATTATTCAATAATTCGTTATGCATAGTTGCTAACCTTACAGTGTTTTCAAGTCAACTAAAATCAGAAAATTTATTAAGTAAAAGAAGTTAATTTATAACCACATAGAAAGAATAAAAAGTTTCATTAAATATTTTTTCTGGTTCTAATTATGTTTATTTGACTTGGAAAAAAAAAACGGAAGGTTAGCTGCTATGACTTATGTATCAATATATGCCAAAATTCAGCACCGTAAAAAATATTTAAAATTCTATTGTGATATCAGGTTTGTTTTACAAGCAAATTCATTTAAGGGGGATGCCGGTGCAATGCTTGTTAAACTAAAATTTTATTATTATTATTATTTATTAAACATCTTATTTTCAAATGAAAATCTGCGTGAGATTAGAAATGTTTATAAAACAACATTTATCTGATCATCAGGAAGCTCAAGCTCAGAACAAGAAAATGATTTATGGCTTCCGTTCTGAGTGGTGGGCATTGCTGCCTTCTGAAACAAAGAAACAAGAGTGTTTCATACAAGTAATGATTTTTCCATCAGAGCGAAAATGTATCAGGGCCAGGACTTGAACCCAGAAACTTCGGCTGCAATCGCCAATGCTCTACCAATTGTGCTATCTGGACGACATCCCAGCTAACACAATATTCGCTCAGAAAACTGCAGGAGTTTCTTCATCTGTGGTTTATTCTATTGTGCTGTTTCAAATAACAATCCAGATCTCATAACCAAATCGTTTCGTTGTTATGATCGAATATTGTGTGGGCTGGAATGTCTTCCCGATAGCTCAATTGGAGGAGCATTGGCAATTAAAACCAAAAGTTCTGGGTTCGAGTCCCGTCCGAGACACATTTTTGCTCAGATGGAAAAATTACTATTCGTAAGAACTATTTACCAATCCGTTGGTTGTGTTAAAAATAATTAAGAGTCATTTTGGTTTGATAGAGAGGGGGATTGATTTCACGTGCACATATGTAGCATCCACACAGCGTCAACATAAACGCATAGTTTTCAGGAGTTCAACCTTCAGAGTACTAACTGCGTCCGATGCTGTTTAACTTCGGTGTTCTATGAAAACCAGTGATTTACCGCATCGTGTGCTGCTGTCACGAAGGTTCACCACAAAAAATATCGATGGCAGATAAATCAAGTAAATATGGGTGCCATAGGTCAGTTCAGCCATGCCATATACAAGCGCTGGCGTACAACGTCACTTATCCCAATAAAAATACATAGAAAATGCCATATTATATGAACGTCAAATTCACCTTATCAAACTTATAAAACACAGTGTAAATACATTTATAATTTGTGTTACTGAATAGGTGCAATAATTTAAATCACAGTTTTAAAACATTAGAACTATTAGATGTCAAAATACTTGAGCTTTTGGCTAAACATTAGCCTTCCTCAGATGATAACAAGCAGTCGAGAAACGCAGCTCCGAAGGAGCGCACTGGACAGGTCGAAAAAGGGCGAAACCAAACAACTATGAAATGGAGGCAGTAAAGGAAGTTGGGATGATACCACTAAAAGCTGAGAGGGGTGGGGGGGGTCAGCAAATACCAAAAACCCCAGTGACACCAAGTACATTATACCAAATACGAGGGATCCACACGTATTCCCTCGTAGAGAGATCCCTCGTATTTGGTATAATGTACTTGGTGTCACTGGGGTTTTTGGTTTTTGTTGACCCCCCCTCCCCCTCAGCTTCTAGTGGTATCATCCCAACTTCCTTCACTGCCTCCATTTCATAGTTGTTTGGTTTCGCCCATTTTCGACCTGTCCAGTGCGATCCTTCGGAGCTGCGTTTCTAGACTGCTTGTTATCATCTGAGGAAGGCTAATGTTTAGCCGAAAGCTCATGTATTTTGACATCTAATAGTTTTAATGTTTTAAAACTGTGATTTAAATTATTGCACCTATTCAGTAACACAAATTATCAGTGTGTTTATATTGTGTTTTATAAGTCACTTATCCCTTCTCTGCTCATGCCTTCCTATCTGAATTTGGTTCTTTTCGAATTTATGCACCTGTCCTCAATGTTTATGCAGTGATTACTAAGACAATTAATGTAATAAAGTTAATAGAATTCACGAATCCTTCTCTGCTCCCAATATTCTTGCAATTCGATTTTGATATTACTTTGTTTTCGTTTGAAAGTACACATTTCTCAGAAGTTTCTGCATAATTTTTATTACAAATAATGATTATTAGTTTATATGTAACTTTATTTGTTCTTCCGTAGTTTTCACTTGTGCAAAAATGCTTACGTCATTTCTGAATGTTAATATGTTGTTGAATCGACAAAATTCTTTTGAAAACTGTCTACATAAATTAGATTTTCTTTCATTTTAAATAACACCTGAAGAATGTCAAATGATTTTCACTTTCATAAGTTCATTATTTGCTCGTTTAAGCAGATTAGAGTTTAGGTATTTTAAGATATTAATCTCCTTTGTAAAGTTTTAAGTTAATAAGCCAGTCAAATTATTAATGCTTTATTACCTTTTATACTAGTAACGCAAGATATAAAAAATAACGTTTCATGGGAAAGAGAAATGCTTTTAAATTTATAGAAATGTATAATTTCTATATAGTTTTTCGTTAGACCGTAATGAATAAAAGAAGAATTGATTCTTTTGAGGGAAGTATGTGAAACCAAGCTCGGAAAGAAAAATAATACTACAGAATCATATTCAACTGGACTTCATTCCAATTAGATATTTCTAAATTTATCTACATATTTTTTACAATATTTCCATCATTACTATAAGGTTACGCATACTTTTTCATTAGAATTAATAGCTGTTATTATGCTCAGTGGCGTAGCCAGGGTCTGGTTCTAGATGCTCTGGATACCACTAATTTTTTTAACTTTTCTTTACTTTACCTAATCGGAGAACTGTCTGCAATATTCAATGCGAAGAAAACTTTACAATATTACTGGTATCCAGAGCATCTGGACCCCTTCCCTGGCTACTCCACTGCATGATAATAAAAACCGGGAAATGATTATGCTGTTTTAACTCTAAAATTTAAAATTTTCTTCACTTAGTTTAATTGAAACACATTTTTTTCAAATTGGAAATCCATATGATTGCAACAGTAATAAATATTTTTTTTTAATAACAAAATGTTTCTTAACTGAAAGTATTAAACTGGAGAAAAAAAATCAAATGTTATATATATATGTTACATATGATGTATATTTGCAAAGGAAATCGCAAATATATGCATGCATTTACGGTTTTTTGTATGCAGTAAATATTGTATCAATTAATTTTAATGAAGTAGATGGCATCAAGACAATGGAAATGGTGTAATACCACCGCCAATTAGATGTCCAGTTACCAATTAGATGCAGATACGTGAAAAAAATTACTTATCAATTCCCAACACTGGCAAACCGAAAAATCGTCATCAGTTACTAAAATTGCCGATTTTTTAAATGTTCTACAAAATGATGTTGGAACTGGTCTGAAACTGTCATTGACTTATGATCGTTTTCACCAGCTACACAAACTGTCGGTTAAGCGAGTAAATTTCAATCGAACGCTCGCATGCTATTCATCAATTATCTGATTCGACTACGGCTGCGATCAGGTCCAATCAGGTAAATCACGAATTTCATTTGAACTTTCGGCCGAGGTTTTCGTGTTAATCGGCAGATAAGGCAGATGATGAATACGAGCTTTAATGTCTAACATGCGACCAATGGTGAGCAAACACTGAAATAATCTGAACATTAAAGAAAGTGTTTCCGTTTTTATTTCCTTTGAATACAGAAAATCAAAAGTGCATTTCTTTTTTGTTTCATGCTCATGTATATGTTTTTAGCTCACAGTCTATCAAAGCCTGAGAGGTAATGTGCCCGCAGGTTCTGTATGTATGTCCTTATGGATGTATGTACGTATGTATGTACGTATGTATATATGTAACGCGATAACTCTTGATAAAAACATCCGATTTGATTCAAATTTTGTATATAGGTTCATTCTGATAAGGAGCTTCCCTGATTAGTTTTGGGGGTTAATTGTATAAGTATAAAGGTGGGGGGACAGGGGCCTAATCCCCCTTAATTTAGATAAATGGGTTTTTCATGCAGAATTATCCGATTTGCTTCAAATTTTGTATATCGGTTCATTGAGATAAGGCACTTCTCTGATTAGTTTTAGGGGGTCATCAGTTGAATATAAAGGGAAAAGGGGCTAATCCTCACCTTAATTTAGATAAATGGGTTTTTCATGCAGAATTATCCGATTTGCTTCAAATTTTGTATGTAGTGTCATTGTGATAAGGTGCTTCCCTGATTAGTTTTGGGGGTTCATTGGTTAAGTATAAAGGGGGAGCGGAGGGCTAATCCCCCCTCAATTTATTTGTTGATTTATTGATTTGAGGGGTATTATTCTTTAAAATAAGAGTATAATATACAATTAGTGTGAATAGCCTGTGAGCTCAAAGCCATCAGTTTAACTGGGCACTTTTCTTTATTTTTTATTATTATTATTTTTATTATTTATTATTTTATCCAGAGATACCGTTCGAACACCATGTGACTTATATAATGAATGAAATTAGTTATTTTTCTTCTAAATATTGCGAATTCTAAATATTTTCATCACCAGTGTAACTAATACACTCGAGCTTCTGCTTATTTTAGCGCAATGTTACTATAATGGTTTTAAAAAATTAAGAAATAGGGCAATCAGCAAATAAATATTGTATATTTGTCTTCTAAGCATTAGTTTGTATGAATATTATAATTTGTTTTATAAAATTAACGATAAAGAGTTACATTTATTTTCATTGACACAAACTTAACTAGTCGGATGTGCCAATCCCAAAACTATCTCATACAGATTTCACATACACTAAAAACTAATCAGCACCAATTTATATCAAGGTCTAGCTGAATCTAAAGTTTTATTAAATTTCATACATTAGTTCTTGAGATATGATTATCACTAAAATTGTGTAAATCCTGAAAGACGCAGCATAGCAGCGCTACCTATTGGAAGATTTACACCAAAACGTTAATCATCAACAACTTATGTCCTCGTCTAACTGAATCTAAAGTTTGCTGAAATTCTGTGCATTAGTTTTTGAGGTATAGTTATTGTGGAAATCATGAAAAAAGTAACACAACAGCGCCACCTGTTGGGCTAATTACACTGAAACGTAATCAGCATCTATTTATGCCAAGGTGAATCAGAACTTTGATAAAATTTTGTGCATTAATTCTTGAGATATAGCTATCGTGAAAATCATAAAAAGTAGCATAGAAGCGCCACCTATTGGGATATCTACACCAAAACGTAATCAGAGTCAATTTATGTCAAGGTCTAACAGAATCTGAAGTTTGATGAAAAGCAGTGCATTAGTTTTTGAGATAGAGCTTTGCGGAAATCGCGAAAAATGCATCATAGAAGCTCCACCTGTTGGGTGATTTACACCAAAAACTAATCAGCACCAATTTATATCAGGGACTAACCTAATCTAAAGTTTTATTAAATTTCGTGTGTTAGTTCTTGAGATACAGCGCCCACAAGATTTTTGTCACATGCAGACAGACGCACAGACTCGCGGATAGACATTTTGAAAAAACAGTCAAATTGTGTTCATGACCTTCTAAAACGTATAAATCCGTTGAAAACCGAAGTCGGAAATTTTCATGACGCCAATACATTCTTGTAAAGATAAAAGAAAATAAAAATTATGGTTGAGGTAGAACGATTTTTTCCGGAAGACAGGAAGAAAGAGCGATATGTACGAATAAGCGACTTAACAGTATACAGTATTTATTAAAATGACAGTACTATGTAGACTACAGTATTCATTAAAAACTTTATTTATTAAACAGTATTTATTAAAATCAGCGGGCTTTAGTACGATTTATTGTGGGACTAGGATTAATGACTTCTTGGGTATCTCAGGAATGGATATTTAATAGTAGTTCTTAGAAGTGATCATTCGTAAGAGGAACTTTTAAAATTTCGCCCAAAATCCCTAGTAACTAAAGCCTGCCTTTGATAACTTGAGAAAATAATATAAATATACTTTTACTTACCCATCATACGTACTATATGGTAAGTCTTGTCATCGTTTTGAAAAAAAAAAAAAAAAAAAAAAAAAAAAAAATTGACGGATTTACAAGTTTCAGACACTGGAGATTACGAAAAAAAAAAATTTTTGGATTTTTTTTTTTTTTTTTTGTCTTTCCGTCTGTCTGTGTGTGTGTCTGTAAACACTCTATCTCCAGAACAAATTGAGGTAGAGACTTGAAATTTGGTATGTACTTAGTATGTAATAATGGGAAAAAGCTTATTGAATTTCAGTAACCTCGATTATCCGGAACTATTTTGTCGGACTCTCGAAATATTCGTTCTGATAAAAGGTATATAAAAACTTTCAAAATTGCTTATTTTAAGGAGAGAATATAGAAGACAATACAGAAACATAAATTTTGCATAAAGATTAAAGTTGATCGGATAATGAGTTGCCGAGATATTTGTAATCCTATTTTCTACACTCTTCGATCTTTCATGACCCTGTATTTTATTCAAATTTCAATTCAAAGATATATTTTAATTGGAAATGAGACGCTTAATCCAACGCAGTAAACCGTTAGTTAATAGGATTGTTAATTTTGGAATTATAAGGATGTTTCTTTTACGGAATTCAGTAATAGAGAATTTAATGTTTATGACGTCATCAAGCCACGATTTTATTCGAATTGCAATGCATTTTGTAAATAGTTTACACATGTTTTATTTTTATGTTTTATATTATGCATATCCATGATGGGTAAGTATTACGGTGCCCCCCCCCCCCAACGACTAGTTGTAGTAGTGCGTGTATCCAGAATTTAAGCAAGTTCTTTTAAATGATTTACCCATGATAATGCTATGCAGAATTTATTTTATTTTTCTTATACAAAAAAAGATAATTTTACATGTCGTGTACATCCATATAAATATAGAAAAATTATACTTTAAGTTATGCAAAGTTAAATTCCGTTTGCAAATCTTGCAACAGCGACGTTGCTATTACCAAGTGGCACATTGTTTGAAGAATTCGTTAACACAGTGGCAATGTGCAGTCCTGGAAAAATATGTGATCACCTTTTACTAACTCTGCCGCTGGTCATCGTCTAAAAAAAATAACTGATATTAATAGATTAGTAATAACATCTACTAATTAATGCTATATTTAAAATTTTCTTAAGTGTTTGTTTATATATAGAAATTGTAAATTGCCTTCATTTTTTTTCAATACTAACACCCAATTTTGACATATTTGAATTCTTCAGTAAATTCTTTCTTCGGATACCAAACGGGAAATCAGTGTATTTAGTAATTTAGGAATTATGCATGTTTAAATTTTGGAACTTTCAATGTTAAATTCGATTTTAAATAGCTGTAAAACATATTCCATTACAGATTGTTTTCAAGAATAATTCATAATTGCATGGAGGGATGAGCTGTAATTTTGGATTCGCATATTTAAAGCTTCTAGAAATTACTTTTTGTTAAGCAAATTATAGGTTACAATTCATATATTCTTTAAATAATTAATTTCAAAGTATATAAATTCATGGTTATTAAAAAATACTTCAACGCATGAAAATGCATATACAGTATGCCCACTAAAGTCCCTTGCCACCCTCTCAACTTCGGAATGGCTGCTGCTATATTCATAAAAGTGGTGTCTAGGTATAGTAAAGAAGCCATGTGCTACTGGATGATACCGACTACGGCGCCACCTGGTAGAAAACTGCAAAGTTAGCATTCCTATCTCGAAAACGGAAAGAGATAGGTAAAAAAAGTGATTTACAAAGTTGTAGAGCATCATCGATTTAGTACGAAAAGACACCTTGTGGACATTAATGCGAAGAATAGAACGGTTAAAACGGGCATTTGATTTTTCGTGATTTCCTACACTGTGACGTCATGAAACTTAAACGGAATGAGAAATGTTTATCTTTCGGACAAAACACGACAGTGCAATGTGGCACAGTGGTATCGCTTGTGATTCCCAATCAAAACGACGCATTACGGACGCTGCCAACGTGTCACCCTCTATGCTCCAACGTGTGCAACGTGAAATTCAAACAAGGATCCAAATGTGCATTGCAGCTGACGGTGAGAAGTTTGAACATCTCAAATAAGAGTATATTGCATCAACTAGTTGTTTTTTTCTTTCTAAGATCGTTTTGTCACGTCACAGTAGGAAATCACGAAAAAACAAATGCGCGTTTTAACCGTTCTATTCTTCGCATTAATATCCACAAGGTGTCTTTTTGTACTAAATCGATGATACTTTACAACTTTGTAAATCACTTTTTTTTCCTACCTCTTTCCGTTTTCGAGATAGGAATGCTAACTTTGCAGTTTTCCACCAGGTGGCACCGTAGTCGGTTTCATCCAATAGCGCATGGCTTCTTTACTATACTTAGACACCACTTTTATGAATATAGCAGCAGCCGTTCCGAAGTTAAGAGGGTGGCAAGGGACTTTAGTGGGCATACTGTATGTATTATTTTAATTGTGATATAATTTTCCCCTGCAATTTTTTTTTGCAAGTAATAGCTTAATTATTTTAATATTGTCTTCCATTTTTAACACTTTCCAACCTAGTTGAAAAGTGTTTATGACTTCGGTTTGTCTTTCCGTCTGCCGCCTGCCCGTCTGTCCGTGCTCTAACTCACGTAAATATACTGGGATCGCCCTGAAATTTTTGTATGTTATTGTCGTTTACTATAGCATGTCCCCTATTTCAACTGAAGTGTGTAGCGCTTATAGTTTTTTTACAGGGACATTCAAACGCATTCCGTTACATTACAGTCAATGGGGAATAATCGTTTCAAGTGTATTTTGATGATGCTATGTCATTTAAAACATGAAGAAATTGATATATAATTATGAAGCGCATTAATACATGCTTTTTATAGAATATGGGGTGCAAAACATTAATTATTCATTTACAGGAGCAAACAAAAGACTTCTGTTACATGCTGTTCTATGGGGAAAAATCGTTTGCGGTGTAATTTAGTGATATTTCACTATTTCAAACCTTATGAAAATTATACGCATTTTTGAGGTTCACTATAAATTGCTCTCTTGAAAGTGTGGTGTGCATTGTGTTTATTTACAGAGACACACAAAAGATATCGGTTACAGTATATGTGCGATATTTACAGGGACACACAAAAGATATCAGTTACAGTATGTGTGCGATATTTACCGGGACACACAAAAGATATCGGTTACAGTATATGTGCGATATTTACAGTCTATGTGTGATAAGTGCGTTTTCAACTTTAGTTTGCGTTTTTAAGTTTAACTAATTTTTTTCATAGTATGTGTGTGTTTATAATCTCAGTTGTTCATATACAGGGCTACACAAGGGAATCCGTAAGTATTACAGACTATTGGAGTAAATTGCTTGAGGGTAGTTTTTAATTGTGTTACGCATTTTCCTGCTGAACTATATTTAGTATACTAATATAAGTTTGTGGAATATAAATACAATCATATACAGGGCAAAGAAAAATATACATTGTCGTTTACGGTTGGTAGTTGCTGCGAGTGAGTTTTAAGTTGCCTTTGAGCTTAATATGTGGTGTGTACAAAAGTCATCAGATATTATACAGGGCTGTACAAAGGATTTCGACTGCATTTCCATCGATCGGAGAAAATTGCTAAATGTGAATATTCTAACTGAACTAAATTTTATCATGCTATATATCCACATCTATTGATTATATACAGGGCTGCACAAATTAATTCGACTACTTTTTTGACACTGTAAGGTAATTTCGAAAACTGTATTTTTTAATGTGGTATATGTTTTCTAAACAATTTCTTCTTTCACCTTATTTAACGGTGAAGTTTTGTTCCAGTTTTCTTGCTGTGTTGGAAAGTGTTTCATAATCTATGCTCGACTCATGATTTTTCGTACTTGTTAATATTCATGTCTAAATGTATATTTCAATTGAAAATTACATTGTTTGGATATATTATTATTCGGGCTTTTTAAATTTGAAATAGTAAATAAGAAATTGCCATTTCAAAATTTGAATTAATTCTATATTCAAATAATAAAAAATTGAATAAAAAGTGGAAAAAAGAGTCAAATTTGAAACATGATTAGATACTGGGCACCACAACCTAGTCAATAATATGCCTGCAATAGATGATTAAATTGATACACATTGTTTTTGATCCTATAAAACTTTTGTAATTTTTGTCTTTTCAGATTTCAACATTGAATAACGGTTATAATAATGTACATAAATGGTCAATTTCTGCATGTTTACTATACATTTCTCTGTAAAACTACCATTTTTCATGTTCGCATATGCAACAGTTTTTGCAATACAGGATTGTATCAGGATAGGTCGTTCAAATTTGGTGGTGAGGTAGAAAATAGCAAAAGAAGACAATCTCACATAGGAAAACATGGGCGAAAACGAGCGCATGGTGTTGTAGAGGGCGCTGTGTATCCCCAACTCCTGACCACGCGCAAAGCTCTCTGACAAGTCAAGCCGGTCGTTATTTGACAAGGTGACATTGCAAAAGTCACATGAATCGTTATACGTTTAATGAATATGCAGATATGCATCTGACTTACGATATGGCAGGGGAAAGCGGTCAAAGAGCTGCGCAAATGTATTCACAACGCTACACCCAACCAGCGCAAACCTAAACACCTAAATAAAACCTTGTACCTGAAACTGTCCGTGTCGATTGGTTGCTTTCTCTATCATAACAGGTACTGGTAACCGATCCAGTTGCAAACATTTGAGTCAAAATATGTGTTTGTAGATTAAACCCAATTAAAATAATGTAATGCTACCATAATTGCAACACAAATGTTCATATAAATTAAAAATTGAATGTAGAGTTTCGAAAAATCGAAGGGTGATTTTCTTTTTTTTTAGCACCATAAAACGTATAAGAAACACGCAATGTATATTAAAAAACATAAAGTTTTTAAAAATTTATTGAAAAATGTTATTAGACTCTTTATTGGCAGTAAACATATTAATATAGAAATTTATTAAATTAGACAGTTATTTGCTAAGAGTTAGCATTCCTCAAACAGCAGGATTCCAAATGTAAATGTTATATACATTGTAAAAACATACAAATGGTTCTTAATCTAGAAAAATATTATGTAACCATGAACGAAAATATACAATAACCTCTTCCGAGTTACCCATTATTCCGAAAGCGTTCTTCATCTTTAGAAACAGCAGAAACCAATATATTTTCAAGATTTAGAGAAGCGTTTATAAAAACGAAGTTTCTTTTAATGCCACTGATAAACGTTTAAGAGTAGTTTTTAATATTAGTGTATTAATCAGTTTCTTCAATCGGAATGCTTTTCGGATGCTATCAATTCTCAATTAAATATTTTCATTTTCAATAAACATGTTTTATAGACAAACAAGATAAATTAACAACATAAAGATTAACATTGGAATTGATATTATTTTATTACTCTTGCATGTATAAATTCAATTACACATCTGAAAAGGTTTAATTGAGAATTGATACTATCCTAAGAACCGATATTCACGTTTGAGAAAACTTAATAATACATTACAAAAACTATTATGTTTATTTTAGTAGAATATGTAGCAATCAAGTAGAAACAAATTTTACTCTGGCAATTTTATTTATAAGACCTTTATAAATTGCATACTAAATTTATTACATGTTTATAAAATTTCTCTTTAAATTTTCTAAAAAAATAATGATGTTGTAACTTTTAATATCGTATTCTCATTTTGTAGATATGTAAGTATTCATTTGATAATTTATTTCATTACTAAATTTATATGAAAAAATTAATATATTATATTGCCCAGTACAAAAATGTATTAAAATTAGCACTGATTTTTAACTTTTTCAAAATCTGCGGGCGATGGAAACTTTTTGTCTGTAGATGTGTTCTTTTACAACATCTCCTAAATTATAAAATTGTGACTTTCTTCAAGAGAAACAGATGCTTTTATAACAGTGCAATGGTTCTAACTTTATTTTAATAGTTATGACAGAATTGTTAATCAACTTTTGTGTCTTTATATTGGCATAATCCGGAAACATATTTTAACTCATATATAAAAAGTTTCTACAAATAAAAATATATAATATCTAAAATAAATACTCAGACAGTCCTTCAAGATAACAAAACTGCAACAAAGTCAGATGCTAGATATAACCATAAGTTTAAATAAAAATAATGTACTTTTTTTTTGTATGTGTGTCACATACCTTAGAGGTTCTTTTTGTTTATTTGGAAAAATAAACTTCTTTTCGGAATGAATTAGACTTTAAAAGTTTATCTTTTATTCGAAAAAAGTATTTTTTTAAACCTAATTTCAGATTTTATTTAAGAAAAATATACGTAATAAAAAAATTGAGCTTAAAAAAATGTTTTGATTTAACATCTCTGTATTCAGTTATTGTTGATAAGTTTTAAAAGTACACAGTTAAAATTTTTTGTGTAACATAGACCAAAATATGGATTCGGTTACCTTTTTGTAGTTGTATAAGTTGCTGTAACCTTGATGTGGTAAATTATCGAACGAAATTAAGGAAATACTTCTCTATGGTTCATCACTTTATCAAATCAAGGTTTCAAGGACTTTGCTTGGTTCAATGCACATAAAAAAATTTAACAGTGTATCTGCAATATCCCGCTATACATACGGTTGATGATTTTAGAGATAAAGCTCAAACGTTTGACATTCGTACGTATGCTGTCTGCGGCATGATATCATGGTAGTGCGCTATCTGAAATACACCGCGTATATTATATATAGAATGAAACAAGACTAATTTACACTAAAATCAGGTATGTGTAATGTATGTAAATAAAACAGCCTGGATACCAAAGAGTTACATTCAGAAAGTTGATTTCATAATCTATGAAGAAATTGAGAAGCTCATTTTTCTAGTTGGTCAAAACATTTGAATATCCATTTTTCTCGGTCCGCATTGAAAAGCTTTTTTTATTTTCAGTACCAGTTTTCGTAATTAATCGTAATCAAACTTTATTGCATGTGTTCTTCGTATCTGACTATTGTTTTGTACATTGGCATTTAATGACGCTAACTATACCATATTTGTGTTGAAATAATCGCGAAAAGACTGCAAAACACAGATTGTTATGTTGGAATAAATCCTTTATTATTCATTTCTTTTTTTACCTTTATACTCACATAAATTTCTTTTATATATATATTTATGTACGGTATTCTATTTGTCTTTTGAGATAAAAAGTAAAATTTCACTTTGCAAATACATGAATAAAGTTTTATTTTCCCTTAAAAAGATATTTCATTAATTTCAAAATCAGATGAAAGAAATTCAGAAACATGAATTTGTTGGTATAAGGCTGATTAAAGATGTTCAAATCATACAGGAGGACGAGATTCGTGGGAAAAACAAAATTCAAAAATTATTGAAAAACTTGACGTCACATATCCAGAAATTGCCCATTCACTACAATCTATGACTGATTCATATCTAGTTTTTGTTAAAATAATTGAATACGTTAAGAAACCATTGCGTCTTATCTTCTTTTGGAATTTTCTAGGAAATCATAATATTGCGATCGTTTCCCAGGTCCACCAAGAAACTCAGAAACTCTTTTGGATTCACTTCCATGCACTAAGTTTCCAGCTGCATGCCTCTTGCCCGGACCACCAAGGAATTCAGAAAGTCGCTTTCCTGGACCACCAAGAAATTCAGAAACTCGTTTTCCTGGTCCTCCAAGGAATTCAGACAGCCTTTTTCCTGGACCACCAAGAAATTCAGAAACTCGTTTTCCCGGACCACCAAGAAATTCAGAAACTCGTTTTCCTGGTCCTCCAAGGAATTCAGATACGCGTTTGTCATATTGTTCTGGCATCCAGTCTTGTGAATAGGTATCTTCTGGATCTGAAAAATAGTGAAAGTAGTAAAGTATTTTGAAATAACTAATGCAAATAAGACTAATAGCACTGTGATCAAAATACGACTAAATGTGAGTACACCTTGGCTGAAATGCAATATTGCGTCTTTGTCTTCATATTACGTAGAAAATTCTACTTGCAAAGTGTGATAGAATCGAACACACCCTCGGAGAGATGTTGTTGTTTTATTATTTATTTTCAGTTTAAATTTTTAAAATTAATGATGCGAGTTTTTTGTAACTAATTTTAATGATGGAAGACATGCATTATGTAATCCAAGTAATTTCAGTTCAAGAATTTCTTAAAATCATTTGCAATCGCTGTGTTCTAATTAAGAAAGAGAGATGAAAAACTTTTACATCTAAAACAAAATAAGCTAACTCACATTTATTTTAATAACTATGAAAAGTTTTGAATAAAAATATCATAAAATTAAATAAATAAACAAGTGCATTAAAACAATTTAAAAACAATGCTATCTTTATTATATTCTGGTCCATAAACAAGTTTAAGCTTACCAGCATATTAAGTTCTATAGAACTTGAGTTAATGAGGAGAACTTCTTTAAACTTCTTCAAACTTGGGTGCTCTTAATTAAGTAAGACCGATATCCTAAAGAGTAAGAGCGACTGCCCAAATCAGTATTCAAATTCGCGAAATAATTCTCTTCGTTAAATGAAGATTGCACATAAAAGTAGTTTATACGAACTTTTAATCATGATTGTGTTTCTAAAATTATCTTCAACATCAGACATGCACCAAATTATGCATATATTCAATTGCGGTTTCAAAAATTATATGCTTTCAATGAACATTTATTATCTATTTTTAAACACAGACAGATATTGTCTTTTACATAAATTTAAACGATTCTTAAGAAAGCTTAATTACATTCTTTATGTTAAGGAATTAAGTCTAACCCATTTTATGCCAAGATCAGGCAAAATTTAAAAAAATAAATTTCTTTTCTTAGTTACTTTTTATTTTACACTTCTTTATGAGTGCATTTAAGAATATTTTGAATTATAGTCAATACTAATCAAAATATGGTATGGATCACGCATGACCCTCTAACACCATCCCCTACCTTGAGTGATAAGCTTTTAAACACTCTGGATGTAGATGCTACCGACATTTTTCACAGAAATATAATGTCTAGTTTTAAAATATATTTAGGAACGTTAAATATTTATATTCTGCTATCTAAACAAAAATCGAAATTAACTTTTGAAAAGCATCCTATGTAAATCCGGGGAAAAAAAAAAAAAACCTTTATTTTTTGCATTTCTGTCCATTGAGTACTATAGTAAAATTTAGGAAGATATTTTTCTTGTTTTTCTCAACATGCCTTTAAAAGACAGATATATAAATAAAACAACTCAATGAAGAACAAAAAAAATCAAAGTACGACACCCCGGTCTAAAATGGCCTAAGGTTTCCATAAAAATATGTCTAAAGTTTAAAAAAAAATGATAAACGCCAATTATATACCAGAAAATTTAAATTAACAAAGAAAAATTGTGTACGAAAAAAAAATCACAGTGTAATTTTTGCATATGTGTAGCATTGGATGTAGAAATTTTAAATGTAGCATTGGATACACTGCAAAATATTGTTTTCTGTGTGTTTTATGCATTGAATTAATACAGGGTTATTCTAAATGATGGACCCATTTTCAAAAAATTGTATTTATTAAGGTACAAATCCAAAAGAACAATCTTTATACCAATGAAAAGAGGAAGTTTCAAAGTTCTTTTTAAGACATTATAAATGTTCAATGTGTCCACCGTTTGCTGCACGGCAAGCATCTACGCGATAGCCAAACTCGTCCCACACACGAAAAAGCAAATGTGACTACTTCTTCTGGGGTTATGTTAAGGAAGCTGTGTTCGTCCCGTCGCTACCAACAACTCTGAACGATCTGCGGAACCGTATCACTGCTGCCGTGCACTCAGTAACAGCATAGATACGCTTTCTCGTGTGTGGGAGAAGTTTGGCTATCGCGTAGATGTTTACCGTGTAGCAAACGGTGGACACATTGAACATTTATAATGTCTTAAAAAAACTTTGAAACTTCTTCTTTTCATTGGTATAAATATTGTTCATTTTGGATTTGTACTTTAATAAATACAATTTTTTGAAAATGGATCCATCATTTAGAATAACAATGTATATTACTTTATTGGACCAATAATAGATTTTTAGATAGGTGATAAAATATTCCTCATGAAAAATTATGCTCTTAGAAGTTATTTCATAAAAATTGAATGATTGATATACATTATTTTTCATTAACTTGCTTTCTTATCGATGCGGTCTTACCTGTAGAGACGAGACGATTTTTAGTGTACAGGAGCCATTGTCTCAGTATCTACTCTCCACTCTACAGGAAAATTAAATGGAAAGATTATCTATTGAAATTTACCAAAAAAATGAGTGAACGTATATTAAAATTCTTGTTTGTCTAAGAGTTATAAATCAAATTTATATTTGCCTGTTTCATGCTGCTTGTGAAATGAAACAATAATAACACTTACGTTTATTACGTTCTTACGTTCCGTTCCGTTACGTTCTTACGTTCCGTCCGTCTAAGTAATAGAATATATTTTCCTGCACAGAAAAAAATAAAACCCAATTTGGGTCAAAAGATTCTTAGGTATGTGCCCAATTTGGGCACATACATAAGAATTCCTAAGATTTTTTATTTATTTATTTATTTATTTATTTTTTGAAAATGGGTATTTAACAGTGCCCAAAATAGATACACAGTCGTAACCAAAACAGGCATTACCCAATTTGGGCACATACCTAAGAATTTTTCGACCCAAATTGTTTTTTTTTCTGTGTGTTTTGAGGCATCTGTCGCTAAAACTAATGAACGATATGAGACAGCATTTTATATTTAGACTTTGGAAGACATAAAGGTATGAATTTCGTGAAAAAAAATGCAAAAGAAAATAAATTTTAAATTCAAAATTTTCGGATGGGAAAATTTTGTCACTGTCGAATCGAAATTAGGTAATAAGGTATAATTGCTAGGTATAATTGCTTAATCAGGTATAATTGCTAGTAAAGTGTGTTGAGCAAAATGCTTGTGTGCATAAATGACATTACCGTCACTATTTTTTCTTGAAAAAGTACCAGGAACGTTCAAGCGAATGATTCATACAAATAACTGACAAACTATGCTCAGCATGTGACCAGCATTGTTGTACCGAAGTATAACAAGACTTTCGTGCTTCACTTTTGACACTTTTTTTCTCACGGAATTCAGCTCTCCATGATTCCAAAAGTCTAAATGTAAAATATGATTATTATTCTGTTCATTATTTTTGCTATAGATACTCTAAACAAGGAAAGTTATTTTTTCACCATCCTGTAGTTAATGAAAAGCACATGTTTGTTTTTATTATTTCAGAACGCAATTTCTGATGAAAAAATGAAAGAATCCTGAAGATTTTATCACCTATACTTTATTATCCTAAATATGCTCAAACTCTCTTTTTTTTAGTATGAATACACTCTTCATTCTTCTATGAATGTTTTTAAAGGATTTCCTCTATTAGTTAATATTACTTTAAGATTATATTTATTATTGTCGGTAAACTATCTTAATATACAATTTAACATATCGGTAAAATTTTTATATTAAGTATATTTTAAAGCTACTGGGAAAAATATTCAATTTTCCTTCGTTAATAACATTCAGTTTATCTTTGGTTCAGTTTTTAATATTTATGAAATTTCTTGTTTTCAGTCTTTTGATTTATCGTAAACGCCCCTTAAATTAGTTGCATTTGATCGGTATTTTTTTTTCATAACTTGGAGCAGTGCAGGAATGTAGTTAATCTCTTTGATATTTCTTGTATCAATATCAGCAACACAATTGAAGAAAAATTATTTTTTTCTTCTTTCAATGAAATCAAAGATTTGTACAATATTAAGCTACAGAATTTGATTTTATTTCAAAGAAATGCTTAATTTTAATCATATGGTTGCTTAATATTTTAAGTAAGTGTCACAGTTAATTTATAAAGTTATTTTTCTATTTAATCAAGAAAAGAATAGCGTGTGATTCATATATATGTCGTAGTCTAATTGAGATATTCGTCTTTTTGCAAAGAGCCTGCGCTGTTTCCAAAGAACCAGGATAATTTGAAAATCATCTGCCTTTTCCCAATACGCCTGATATTTTTCAGGCTTACTGCAAAGTTATCCTGTTAAAGGGAAAATGACCATTTGTTTCTGAATCAGCCTCATATTATTTAGGATTATTTAAAAGATCCTACGCAACGTTAGGCTAATTGGAAAATGACCATTTGTTTCTGAATCAGCCTCATATTATTTAGGATTATTTAAAAGATCCTACGCAACGTTAGGCTAATTGGAAAATGACCATTTGTTTTTTCCCCAGCCTGATTTTTTTTCAGACTCACTGCAATGAGAAGCATGCAGTTTTAGGCAAATTAAAAAATGATCTGTTTATCCAAACAGTTTAGTTTCATTAAAGCTTATTGGAATAAGTCCAAGGTAGTGAATGTTTATGCATAATTTTAGTATAAAAAATAGGAGCAGGAACTTAAAATTCTTATAAAAAAACGTATAAAACAGCTGTTTTATTGACATATTTCATTAAAGCACCTCATTGAAAATCTGCCTCATCATCAGATTTCACAGATACAGCATTTTTTTCTGATAATTTTTTGTAGTTATTTTCATTCAGCATTCATTCCTATACGTATTGTTGGGAAAACATTAAAAATCTGCTTTATCTGCAGATTTTATTGATACTTCTGCAGTTGATGTTTGAGAAAAATGTATCTTACAACACGTTGACGGACAGTAGGAACAAGTGAAGTTCGAAAATTGACACTATATGTTTTTGTAATTTTTAGAATATTAGAAGTATAGTTTTACTCTTTCTGCTTAAATAAACTTAATTTTGATTAATTCAGCACCTTTAATTAGGTTGCACTACTCCCTTCACAACCACGTCAGGGTGGCTTGTGGTCAGGGAAAAATACAGTCAAAAAAAGTGATAAACACTTGTATATTCTTATAGAAAAATTTATGTTGAACAGTCCGGAACAGTTGATGCCGGTTCAGGGGCTTCCTAGTTGCAGCAACTTTACGCCCAGTCGATTGTGAGTTGATTGTCTTTAAATAGTGAGCCGTTGGGAAAAGATAAGATTGCTTTAAATAGCAATTAAAAGGAAAAGAAGAGAAATTTAAGGAATGGAAGAGTAAATTTGGAATAATAAGAAAAGCAAAAGAGATTAAGGATAGAGTCGATAATAGGAAGTAAAATGGTATAGCTGTAGTAAAATACTACTGATAACTTTATGTTGATTATTCGATCAAATAATCAATTTGAATTTTTCTATAAGAATATTCTGGTAATTGTCATTTTTTTTACTGTATTTTTCCCTAACCACTAGCCACCCTGCACGTGCATACTGAAGCTGCAACTCGTATAACAGGTGGAAAACGAACTTCAACCTAAAAAATTTTTTCCAAAACATGACACTGGTCTTCTACTTGTACGCCGGTAAATGCACATTTGTACTGCTATAGCCGTAGTGTCTAAAAACAACCGTTTCGTTTTGGGCGGCTATAGCCGTCATGCCACAATGTGAACTTCGCTTTGACGGCTATAGCCGCAAGTGTCCGTCAACATGCTAATTAAAATGAAGTGAAACCTTATACACTCAGTCGCGTTAATGAAATCTCTCAATAAAACAGTTTTCTTATTAATTTTTATAAGCATTTTAAGTTCCTGTTCCTATTTTTTGTACTAAAATTATGCATAGACATTCACTACCTTGGACTTATTGCAATAAAAATTGATGAAACTAAACTGTTTGAACAAACAGGTGGTCATTTTCTAATTAGCCTAAAACTGCATACGCTCATTACAGTGAGTTTGAAAACAATCATGCTGATTGAAAAACAAATTGTCATTTTCCAATTAGCCTAATGCTGCATATGCTTTTTGCAATAATCCTAAAAAATATCAGGCTGATTAGAAAACGGCAAATGATTCTCCAATTAGCCTGGCTCGTTGCAAACAGCCTAAATTCTCTTCAAAGAGATGGACTTCTCAATTAGCCTACGACACATACATTAAGTTTTTTAATTAAAATATTTAGTAAATTTTCTTAGAAACAGAAATAATTATTAAAAATATACAAACACAAAATTAATATTAATGTAGGTTTTTAATTAATGTTTAAGTTTTCCATTTTAAATTATTTTTATTCAAAATGTTTAAGAAATAATTTGTAAATTTTAAATAGATTTAAATTATTAATTATAAATTTTTAATTGTATTGTTAATTTTGATCTTCAATTTAAAAATAATAATATTTTTATTTGATTTTCTTAAAAATTGCGAATTTGAATATTAGGAATTTTTTTATTTTGTCCGATATTTTTGATACGAATACAAATATTTTTTAGCTTAATTATTGCACGGCAAGTAAAAGTAAGAATTTTCTTCTTTATAAGAATTATTTGCGCATTTAAAGCGTTGAACTTTTAAAAAAACTTTTGTAGTTATGAATAAAAAAGAAAAGAAACGAAAAGAAAAAATACTTGCAGCAAGAAACAGACTACTACATTTTGAGGATTTTTTTTTTTTTAAAAAACAAGAATGAGTTTTAGAAAAAAAAAAGTTCAGAAAGCAGTTTAAGAAACATCAAATAAGTTATACTTGAAGACACGAAATAAAAACCTAATTTAACTAAAATAAAATCATATTATACTGCGAAAAAAAAAATGTTGCAATTTAAAAAAAAAAATCTGAATTATAACAAATGAAATAAAAATAAAATCTGAGTAGTTTTATGTTTATTAAAAATAGTAAGAACAACTAATTATTTTTCACAGTTTATTAATTTCACAAACTTAGATTACAAAAAATCCTGTAAACAATTTACCTCCTCACAGAATAAAAGAATTATAAAAATTAAAATTCCTGTTTTCTCTTCGGGTTTAAATCGAATACAAATCTGACTACGCAGATGTTTGTATTTTGTTTAATAATAATAGAAAAAATTACTCAGTATGTTGTTTCTTTATATAGATTGTCATAATTTGTTTTCGCCTAATTTTCATTTTCTTACTTTTATGCATTTATCGTGCCTTCAAGTATTTAAAACATTTTATGTTTTAAAATTCAACTAATATTGTAATCAAGATGCTTAGATGCCGCATGCAGATGAAAAGAATTTAAGATTGCATGCATATTTCTTTGTTCATTACTCAATATGTTAGCACGCTTGTTTTTCGGCTGAATAGTACATGCAAATCATGCAATTTCGGTTTTACGGACTTTCTTGTAAAAACATGTAATATGCTTACATTGTTATTCGTTAAGAATTAAAAAAAAATTCAAGGTGTTTTTGAAGAAAACGTGTTAATCTCTATTGTCTTTATACATAATGTTATCATATTTTCGAATAAAATCACAGGAATAATCGCATGTAAGTCATGCACAGAAAAAAATAAAACCCAATTTGGGTCGAAATATTTTTAGGTATGTGTCCAAATTGGGCCTTGCCTGTTTTGGTTACCACTGTGTATCCCTTTTGGGCACTGTTAAATACCCAATTAATTTTTTTTAAATTGGGTATTTAACAGTGCCCAAAATGGATACACAGTGGTAACCAAAACAGGCATGGCAGAATTTGGACACATACCTAAAAATATTTCGACTCAAATTGGGTTTTATTTTTTTCTGTGTGTATTTTGAATTAAATCACATTTTTTGAGAGGGTGTAAAATATAGTTTTAACTATTATGTGTTTTGTACGAGAAAATAATTAATAAAGATGATGCAACATTTCACAAAGAAAACATTCTATTACACAATTATTCAATTTTAAGGGTATTTTTAAATTTCATGAAAAATGATGACAAACTTCACTTCCATTATATCATCACAAAACGGATATCAATGTAATCAAATGTGTAAGTATAATAATAAAATTATTAGCAAAATAATTAAATTAGTAATCAAATATAATTTTGCCAACAACCTATCAATACAACAAACCATCAACAAAAAATAAATAAATTATTTTTGGAGGTTAAGCAAATTACTTTTTAACATATCATATATAATTCATAACACCATATGATTTTTTGTATTAAAATATTTTTTATCTTTGATATTTTAAATATTAATTATTAATTATCAATTATTAATTATTAATTATTAATTATTAATTATTAATTATTAATTATTAATTATTATTATTATTATTATTATTATTATTATTATTATTATTATAAATTATATTAATTTATTATTAAGATTTCAATTATTTTCAATTATTTTTACAATCGGGAATTTTTTAATTATTATTATTATTATTATTATGATTATTATCAATATTTTAACTATTTCTAGTTATTTTTACTTTTAGAATAATTTTTGTTATTATTATTTTAACTTCAACAATTTCCTATTATTTCATCATTTTAAAGATAGCGATAATCTAAATGTCACTGTTATATTTATTCCACGATGCATAGAAAAAAAAAAACACCTGTTGGATACAATTATCAATGTAATTGTATAGATGAGCTACAGAAAGAATATTAAAATGACATACATAACGTAAATGCACCTATAGGGGACCATGTAACAGTAGTGAGCCCCTAGTTTTTAAAGTTTAAAAACATGCCCCAACGTATTTCCCAAAAACGACTGAAATAAATCTGATTGACCAAAACCCTTAACTGTTATCCATAAATTGTTTAGATATTTTTTTTTTTCTAGCGTGTCGTCAGAAACGGATTTTTTGGCAAATTCTAAAAGATTTCTTTAAGAAATAAGTTTTTATTTAAAATATTGTTCCTTTAATATTATGTTTTGTTTTGCATTAAATTGCTGTTAATATACTCTATTACACTCTAAAAAAATTGTTAGATAAGTCGAAAACTTAAAAATTAGTATTTTATTAATTTGGAAGAGTGGCCCGCTTCCGGGACACTATTTCTCCAACTGTACACAATAATAGGCATAGAGTCCCACTACTGGAACATATGCCAAATTTTATTTTTAGGTTTTATTTGTTAGAATTAAGTATTTGTTATCCTAAGACTTTGTGTGTAATTTATTCAGTTTTTTGTTCATCAGAATACATAGGGGCCGCTATTGTTGCACAAGTGGCCCAATTCTGGATCAGCGATAGTGTAGCTTCATTAAGCTATCAGACATGTGATTGTTAAAAGCAGTTGGTAGCTGAAATAGTTTATACTTTAGTGTTAGTTGATTGTTTACAATTTTATAGGGTTTTAAATGGAATGACCATACCTATTAAAACTTGTAATAGTTTTTCGCTGCACTAAAATTTAGAAATTTGTTTCTTTGTGTTTTAATCACATATAAAAAAGCTAATATTAAATAGTTAATCATTTTTTCTATATATTAATAGTTAATCATTTTAGGTACAGATTCAAATTCACATGAACAAAAATGAAAAAAATAATAATAAAATGTCGGCGTTTTTTGGCTTCTAAAAGATACTGTTTTGAAAGAAATCTTACATTTGTTTAAGAGAATATAAATCATTCTAATTGTTAAATTAATCATTTGAAACAGCTATTTAAAAAAAGCATTCTTAACATTCGCGAAGCATTTGTGGCAGAAAAATTACTATGCTTTCTACAGAAAACTTCAACTCCACCAAAATTGTACAGCAGAAATAGTCTCTGAAGTAAAGAAAAAGGGTGGGGGATTGATTTTTTTTCTTTGCTCCTTCCCCCTTTCCTCTTTAATTAGATAACTGACTTTTTATTTATCATTACTGTAAAGTAACAAATTAAGTAAAATATTTTAAAGACTGTTCGAAACTGTTTGGAGACAATAAAGAGAAGTAAAAATTTCGGTGGAAAAAAAAATTAATTTAGATGATTATTTATTTATTCGTTACTACAAAGTAACAAATAGGATACAAAATATAATATAATTTAAAGATTTTAAACTTTGTTTGCTGGATAAAGTAAAAGGGTAATGTAAATTTTGACAAGAGGAGAGAGTAAGAGTGTTAAAGGATTTTTTTTTAAAAGCACAAATTTGCCGAAACACAGAAGATTCTCTCCCTCAAAGTTTAAAAGTGTGAATAGACATAACCAATGAACACTTACAGAAAAAAGTACGTCCTTTGACAAAAAAGATTGCTCTAATGCCTACTATTCTCGTTGATAGAAATTGATAAATGTCATCATCACCTCCCCCCCCCCCCTTTTCCTCCCTATCATGTGTACTAAAAACGAATGGCACTAAAAACGAAAAAACGCATGTTTAGTGCCAGAAAATGCTCAAAAATCTTAAAATTCACAGTATTATTACTCGGTGAGTTAGTTTTTTTCATAGAAGATGGACAGTTTTACTGCTTTACTTGTTAGAACACGGAGAAAGTTTTTGAAATATAACTTATAGGAACCAGTAATCGTATAAAAGTTAAATTTCATAACTTAAAAAAGAAGTAATTATTTTGACGTAAATGAATTTTCATATGATGAAGAACAACACTTGAAATATTTCTGCAATTGGAACTATGCATCTAAAACTAGCGGCTTAGGAATTAACTAATGGTTAATGATAAACACGGACACTCTGTACACAGAAAAAAATAAAACCCAATTTGGGTCGAAAGATTCTTAGGTATGTGCCCAAATTGGGCCATACGCCTGTTTTGGTTACCACTGTGTATCCATTTCGGGCACTGTTAACTACCCATTTAAAAAAAAAATATATATATATATATATATATATATACATATGCTTTTTTGAAAATGGGTAGTTAACAGTGCTCAAAATGGATACACAGTGGTAATCAAAACAGGCATGGCCCAATTTGGGCACATACCTAAGAATCTTTCAACCCAAATTGGGTTTTATTTTTTTCTGTGTATATAACCTAAAAAAATTATCTGTAGAACATTAAATATATTATGTAAAGTGTAATAAAAATAAAAATGATTTGGACAGCTGAAATTGAGCCCCCTGATTTGCAGATTTACTAGTGAAATTGTGTAATGTAACCATCTAAATTTTTAAATACGTTATCATTATTGTGTATATTTAGTTCTAGAACTGCAAAACAAATTACATCTACTGTATGGTGTACAGTAAACTCCAGAATTGAGTGGCTCACTTTTGGGAGCCCACTACTGGTGCATCAGAAATTTACTATGCCCACTATTGGAACATATAGGAAGGAAACATTTTATTTTTCATTTTTTCAAGGAATCTATTTTTAAACTTTGAATGTTTATTCGGATAGATGAAGGTTAGGACTAGGCTAAAACAATATATCACTTTTAGAGTTCACTAATATTTTAATGATAATTAGATAAATACCCTTACGTGGCTCACTATTGGTACATTTACATTATATATTAATATAGTCTGGCCGCTGCCAGTGCTGCACTTAAAATATTTACATTAAAAAACCTAGTTGCATCGCAACATTCATGCAACAAGTATTATTTTTATCTGAATGAAATGTATTTAAATCATATACTTTTTATTTCTTGCATTACACAATACTTAAAGGTTAATATTTGCATAACACTTATAAGATATAATATAACAATCATGATGCTTTCGATTTTCATATTATATAACATATAATACATGAACATTGACATATAATGCAAGTTATTCCTGTATGATTTTTTTTTTTTTTTTTGTAAATCATGCAAATAATAATGCAATTGATGTCTTCTCAGATATCATGTAACTATCATAATGCTGAAGATTTCTGAAGAGCATAACTTTAATACATACATAAACAGTGAATATGATGCAAGTAACTCTATATGGAGTATTTAATTAAATTTAGTAAGTCACATGCAAACATTAATGCAACTGATTTCTTTTGAAATGTCATAATGCTTTAGATTCCCAAAATACATTTTCTGTTATATACACATAAACATTGATATATGATGCAAATTAGTTCTGTGTGAAATAGTTAAATATGTTCTTACAAATCACATGCAAACAATAATACAGCTTATTTCTTTTAATGCAAATACATTCGTGCAAATCAATAGAAAAAATAAACGGTAAAAATAAAACTGCTACAAAATTGGAAAACAATCCTTCATTCTTAAATGCACTGTTATACTCCAAAAATTCAGTATATTTTTAGTTCATAATTTTTTTAATTCATAATTTTTATTTCATGAACACGGAATGTATTTCTTGTAAATATACCAAAAAAGAACTATGGTAAGAATGCATATCTTCTTGTTATTCCTGTTTAACTTTTTTTTTTGTTTTACTTTACACTGAAAATATGACGTTCTTCATAAAATCTTGAAAAACTAAATGCTAATTTTTAAAAATTATTTTTGCTTTCCTCTATTGTAGTTTTTTTACATTATGCATGTACTACAAAAGAACAAAGATCTTTATTGTGAGTATTTTCTTCAAAACTGTTTTAGTTACAAAGAATATTTTTTTTTTTGTTTTAGTTACGTTTCATTTTTCAAAGGAAAAGTTTCAATATTCTAACAAAGTACCATACTTAAATTTCATTCAGTTATAAAGAGGTATAAAACCATACAAAATTCATCAAGAAAACAGCTCAAAATAACTGTTCTCAGATGATAATATATTTAAATATTTTACAAAGTCTCTGCAAAAATCTTTTGATATTAACATCATTATTCTGAAAATAATATTAATAACAATAATTCTATATTCTAAAGTTTAACGTTTTTATTTTTTTTTTCCTTTTTTATTGTGCTCAATAATCTTTTTAAAACTAGAAAATACAAATAATGCTGTGGCTATTCATTCAATTCTTAAAAATTAAAACAAACCACTCAAATAACGTAAAAAATCATTATAATTAGTGCATATTTTTTTTTTATTATACATGAACATGCTCTAAAAATGTTAATTAAATAAAAATGTTTTTGAAAAAAAAAAAGCTAACTTTAATGCGTTGTAAAAAATAATATATATTTTTTAAATAACCAAATTATAATAAGTTAACCAGGATATTTTAAACATGCAAAAATAAAATATTTATTCAGTCATGCAAACACATAATATGCAACATCATCTAAATAAAATATTATCATTTGCTAAAAAAATTAAACAAAAGAAAATTAGATGAAAATAAAAGATCAGCAAAATAATCTGAAAAACAAAAACAATGCGTCAAAAAAGTAAATGCCTCCTCTGTGCTTTAAGTACTTCGTTTTCAAAAATGCTTTTTATCGCGAATAGAGAAGGAAAATATTTTTCATGCCAGGACACACATTATCACACATGGGAGATGCAAACGTAAGAAGTTTTCTGCAAAATAGATTCATATAATAAAAAATGTTTGAAAATTGCCTGGATAAAAAAGAAATGTTAAAAATATTTATTTTTGTCACCCTACTACAAGCTTACAACCGATTCAATTTTAAAATTAAAGCAATATGTAGTTTTGTTTAATTTCATACATTTTTAACTTTTAAAAATGTTGACTAAGAAATTACTTGGTTGACTAAGGAGGCTAAGGGGAACTAAAGGGAAGGGTTGACTAAAGGTTGACTAAGGAGAATTGCAAAGCATTTTTTAATTATTATTTTAGGTCCTACAGATACTTTTAGTTACGAATAATTTATTCTCAAGTGAATCCAAGATTGCAAAGATAATTGTAAAATATACACCCTAATGTATATTTATATTTGAATATTTTGAATAATTTTTGAATTTCTGAAATTTATCCCCCCCCCCGCCCCCACCAAAAAAAACTTATTGATTTTTATGTTTAATTATTTATTACATGCTTAATTAAATAAACGGAATTTTTATTTGACGACAAAATAATAAATTAATGTAATTTGTGTAAAAATCCATTAACTGATAACTCTGTAACTGATTATTGAGCTTTTTGCTAATGGCTTTTTAATTTTTTTTACTGTTAATTTTAACTGTGATTGTAATTTTCTTTTAGAATAAATAATAGAGAATATTTAGAAATTGCAATTATCATTGTTTGGATTACCAGATATACTTATCCAACTGTTTTTTGTCAGTTCTATATTTTTATCATTTACATATGTGACGTGTAAAAAATATATATCTAAAACGGCAAACATTAAGAAAATGTGCCAAAGTTTTAAGCGTAAGATTTAAATATTTAAATATCATCACAAGATGTTATCGTTTAACAAATATGAAGAATTTGACGGAACGCAATATTCAGTGTTGTTTATACGATTCCGAAATGAATGGATAAAAGAAATAGAAAGACATATCGCAACATTCAAGGAGAACTTATTCAAGCGATATAATTAATCATAAATTAAAGGTTTTCAATTTTGGAAAGAAAAAATAAACAGCAACGTTATATATTATCCAGGCAATTTCAAAACTAACTTGCATCATAGTTTTAATTCCAGAAATTACATTCCATGAACATCAGACATTCCGACAACATATAATAAATATGATAGAAACACGCAACAGACATTCGTGCCCCTCTCACCCTACGCTTCAGAGTTCTGTAATTCTGATGGCTTCACTTCTCTTCGTCTCCTTCCAAGGAATTCTGAGCCCATTCGCTTGTTCTCCGAAAATACAAGTGGTTGATTGCTACTAGAATCCGAATTTTCCATTGATAACGAATTTTGCGTGTCAGTATTTATATAGTCATTTTCACGTTTACCAAGAAACTCTGATCCCATTCTTTTATCAGAGGAAAATTCCAATGAAGGATCATCTTCTGTTTCTTCATATGCTTTATCTAGAAAATCTGAATCGAGTTTTTTTCCTAGAAATTCAGAACCCATTCTTTTTCCGAGAAACTCAGAACCCATTCTTTTTCCAAGGAATTCAGAACCCATCCTTTTACCTAAAAATTCAGAACCCATTCTTTTACCAAGGAATTCAGAGCCCATTCTTTTCCCTAAAAATTCCGAACCCATTCTTTTACCTAGAAATTCCGATCCCATTCTTTTGCCTAAAAATTCAGAACCCATTCTTTTTCCAAGAAATTCTGAGCCCATTCTTTTATCGTCCGGGGGACTGCGTTTGCCAAGGAATTCGGATCCTATCTGAAAATCATGATGTCGACGATTTGGTACACTTAATCTCGCCCTTTTTAGGGCTTTTTCTCTATATCTAAGGCCTAAAGCTGGAGGAACCCTTAAACCTGTCCCTAGTGACACAAGTTGCATTATGTGACGGAATGTATTCTCGGAGACAGCAGAAGGTGGAGTTCTGCCAACGTCCAATAGATAATCTGAAATAAAGAGTTATAAAAGAGCAACAAATACACCTGAAAGAAAATACTTCTTTTTTTTCCAAAAATAAATAAAAAACAAATGGAAATCAATAACACTGAACTCTATATATTATAAAACAATTTAAATATGAAAGCAATTTTAGAAGTGTATGAATAAACATATGTGAAATTAAATGAACGATTAATGATATGATAAAGAAATATTCACATTTCTGAATGTTGCCAAACGTTTTAAATTTCGTTGTTGTCTCAAATCTCAGTATCACCTATTAAATCATACTTTTAAACATTCTACTTCGATAAATACTAAACATAAATGAAATTTAAATAAAACAAAACAAAAATCTAATAATAAATCAAATAATACCTTTAATCAAGTGCTACGTTGTAAATTAAAATAAAGCAACTACAATGTTATTAAGGATTTTGATTAGATATTGCTCTAAATTATATGAAAAGTACTGATCACAGGTTTTTTTCTCGGCTGAATTACTATGATGATAAAACACTCATTACTTGAATGATATGTTTATGTGTATGAAAGTAGGAAAACGTGTTTCTGTTAACGTTCTTTTAAACGGGAAAAGTAATATGCAATGGTAATTAAAAGAAAACATTACTATTCATTAATGTTGATTTAAGTGTTAGAAAATAAATAAAATGCCTTAAGCATTAATAATAAAAATATTTTAATAAAACTAATTAAAATTTTTCATTTGAGAGAAGAAGTATTTTCATTTCTTCACATAATGCATTATAAAACACTATATACCTATTAAAACATTAAAATAAAATAGCTTAAATGTAATAAGTTTACAAATTAGAATAAGTATCAAACAAAATTCATAAGGCTAATATATAGTCACCATTTCATAATTATCTCTTTTTGTACGTATATAAATACATAGAGTAGAAATATGAGTCCCAAATGAATGAGTTATTATTTTATTTCACTATGGATAGATTTTATTCATGTTCTAACTTAATATATGTAATAACTATTCACACAAAAATCTATTATAATACAAAAACAGGGACACATGTTTGCTAGTGTTTAAACATGGTATATATACAGGGTGATTCGCTACCGACTCTGCAAAATTTGAGGATTGGTACAGCTCACTAAAAGAAAAATGTTTTGTGTAGGAATACTAGGTCGTAATCCACTTATTCTCACTGTAAGTCGAATACGAGTTTTCGTTCATAACTTTAACGGAACTGAAGCTATTTTAGCGACACATGCAACAACTGATTTATTTTACTTTATGTGAAGTGTTACACAAATCTCTGAAAATCCACTGTAATTAAGTCGGTGATCCATATATACCGTGAGATACATTCCAAATTACGAAATGACTAGGTCAGTGTTGTTTGTACGCATATCCTGGCCATTTCCAGCACTTTTTGCCTCGTTATAACATTTCATAGAAAGAAAAGTATATCTGTTGAAAATATCGGCAAAATACTTTCATTATATTGTTAATACTATGGGTGAAATCTCAGTTTAAATTTGTTGTGAGACATCCTATATTCATGATTAAATGATTGGACTGAGATCCAGCTTTCCTATACAAAAAATGTTTGTTTTAGTGAGCTGCACCACCCCTCAAAGTTTGCACACGTGGTAGCGAATCACCCTGTATATATCCAATTACCATTGAAGCACAAGCTATGGTAATATTATGTTTGCACATGTTAATTATTAGCTATGTGGTATTCTGTATACACAATATCATTAATTATCTCTTTGGAGATTTAAGTAGAATGATAATAGAACTTGATATGTTTTTTGAAATTCATAGATATTATAATTATATATATATATATATATATATATATTATGAACTTTTAGTTACATATATAGAAAACAGCATGTTAACATACAAAATATATCAATATTGTATATAATATGCTTAACTACGTCATTAATTAAAAAAAACATTAAAAAGTATCATTTGTGTTATTAATTACTCAATTAATAATTATTGAATGCAAAAGATGCGGATCATATTTCCATTCAGTATTTTTACTTTGCTTCAGTGAGGTCATGATTGTGAAACTTTCATTAAGCAAAATTTTTGATTATTTTATTAAAAGGGGGGTGATCAGGTTGAGCAACCGGACAATAATTTGGCCATTACTAATAGCTATGTAGTTTCAAAACCAATTAATGAAATGCAACAATTTTTTTCTATACTTTCATAAAATACTAATGGTACTCAAAAAACATTCAAATATATATATTTAGCAATATTAATTAGTTAAATTTTAATGACAAAATTAACGTTTTAAAAATATGAATTTTCAAAAATGCATTTTGCGCGCAAGATTTAAAAAATTCTACTGCAGATATTTATTTAATATTGAATTTATATTTACTTATATTTTACACTGAACCTCAATTTAAAAGTATATTCAAATTCATTTATACAATTAATGACTTTAAAAATCATATTTATGAAATTTAGTAAAAACAAATACGCTTATTTATTCAATAAAAAATTTTCTATGACAAAACTGAAGCTATATTGAGGTTCGGTGTAAAATATACTAGTATAAGTAAATATAAATACAATATTAAATATATATCTGCTGTAGAATTTTTAAAATCTTGCGCGCAAAATGTATATTTGAAAATTCATATTTTTAAAACGTTAATTTTGTCATTAAAATTTAACTAATTAATAATGCTAAATATATATATATTTGAATGTCTTTTGAAAACACTAGTATTTTATGAATGTATAGAAAATAAATTGTTGCATTTCATTAATTGGTTTTGAAACTACAGAGCCATTTGTAATGGTCAAATTATTGTCATTTTCCGTCTGCTCAACCTGATCTCCCCCTTAATAATATTATTGGAAAATTAATGTTTATTCTTAAATCAAAGTTTATAAAAGATTTGAATATAGCAGAAATGCAAAAATTTGCATATCTAGGGCATTCCAATGATGCTCACTTTTTTCAGATGGTGTATATTTGAAGATTTTAAAACATTATTTATGTATCTTTATTTGGTAAAGATCGTGTGACATTACATTTACTCTGTTCAGTTACTTTTATTGTTTCTTGTTTTAAAAGTAAAATACTTCTTTATTTATTATTTTTTTTATCAGAGACTTTTATAGATATGGAATAGAAGATTGTGAATTTGAGATTTTTAATATCGCACAGGGAAAATGATCGTTTGATATGAAGATTTACTTATTGTGTTCAATCACCTTGGCACCAGTGTCAATAATGTTATTGTACTACAATAACACAGTTGAAGAGAATAAAAAGTGATACACACTTGATTTACTCAAGATAAGGTCATGATTGTGAAACTTTCATTAAACGTAATTTTTGATTATTTTATTAATTATGGTTTCGTGTAATTTTATTCTTGATAACTACTTGAAGGAAATAAAATTTCAAATAAAATATGTTTTGAAATTAATATTCTAAAAAATATATATGAATTATAACTAGTGTTGTAAAACCTGTTACAAAAAGGCGTGACAGGGTGTCAGAAAAAGCGGGGAGTTGCTTCTATATTGGGACATAAAAATACAGTAAATCCTAAGAAAACGGAACCTGTCTATTACGGAATCCTGCTTTAAAAGTAAAAAAACTCCATGGTTCCAAAGGAAAAACTATCATACAAATCTACTTGCTAAGACGGACACATGTCTAAAATGGAATCATTCTCTGATCAATTGAGATTTCGTTTTAGTAAGTTTTACTGTATTATATAAATACAATAACTAAACACAGAGTAAAATCTGTGAAGGCGGAATTGATAGTAACGGAAACAAAATTCCGTATTGTAGACGTTTTCGATTAAGCAGTTGTAATTATATGATATTCTTGACCATGAATGTTTTACGGATAAAATGGAATATTTTACAGGCAGGTTCCGTTTGTACAGGATTTCTGTACTACGTAGAGTAAAACCTGTGGAAACAGAATCGCCAGAGACTGGAAAAATAATCCGTTTTAGACTGGTTTCCGTCTGAGCAAGTAGATTTCTTTCGGCGAGACCGTAAAATTTTTTTGTCATACACCGGTTGTACTTTGACGGAATTATTGTATAAAGTTGCACTCGACTAATGAACTGTTAAATATACTACTTTAATATATAAAGAAATTTAAAAGAATTTGCACATCATAAAAATTCTGTACTTTTGGCACCCTGCGCACTGTTGCCGCGGGAATGTACTTAGCCTTGAAAATCGGAACATCCCACGTAAATCGGGACACCTGTCGACATGATTTATAATCTATGAATTATTTTTTTAAAAATTCGATTTCTAGAAGCTTTAAATATGCGAATCCAAAATTACAGCTCATTCCGCCAAGTAGTTTTTGAGTTGTGTTTCAAAAACTGCCTCCATTCCAATCTGTTTTGCAACGATTAAAAATGAATTTAACATTTAGATTTCATTAATAGAGTTCTTACTAACCGGTTGGTAATGGTACCAGTCACATTTTTATAAAATGATTTACAGCACAGTTACTGGAAGGATGGGGAGGGGGGGGGGGGGTTCTTTTTTCTTCCGTGATTGTACATCTGAAAACGGGTCTATAACGGGAGTTTAAGACATTAGTTATGTAAGTTTATTAGTGAAGCTCGTGTGTTATTAGATTTAGCTATGCTCTGTTTTTCCCCCCATTATTTCTTGTATTAAAAATAAAACGCCTTTTTTATCACAAGCTTTTATAGATATGCAATAGAAGATTTTGAATTTGAAGTTCCGAATATCCTACATTACAGAATGATCATTTCATATGAACATTTACTTATCACGTTCATTCACCTTGGCATCACTGTCAACAAAGTTTCTGTACTACAATAACACAGAAAAATAAAATTGATACACAATTGATTTACTTGAGATAAGATCCATGATTGGGACACTTTTAATAAGCGAAATATTTTATTATTTTAACAATTATTGTTCCTTATACAATTCTCCGGAACTATATATAGTGATCACTAAAGAGTATTTTTGTGTCAGTTAAAAATAAATTATAAATTTCAGTTGCTTTTGTAAATCTTAAACAGAGCGAACGTCGAGTGTTAACAAACAATTAAAAAAATAGGTCTTTTATAATGATTTAAATTGTTATTTGAAGTAAAGTTTTTGACAAGTTTGAAGATAACTAGTTCTTTCTCACTTTTAAATACATGATGTATTGAATAATCTATCTAATTTCAGACTTAAAATTTTATCTTCAAATAAAATATGTAAATAAAATATTGAGATTTAAAAATAAAGTGAATTATGCATAGAAAATTCAAATTTTTTTAAAAATTGTTTCCTTTTTTCTGTAATTTGTGCTTTCATTCATAGAAACAATAGTTTTTAATGTTCATTATTAACTATTATTTACAGAAATAAAACTGTGGCGAGAGGTTTTGTTTAATCAATATATTTTATTCTAACGTATTTAATTTTTTTTATTTTAGATGAAATTACTGTAATTTAGAGTAGTTTAAATTTTGATACAGACTTGACACAGACACATATTTTTTTCTTATCTATGGTTCTATCGTTTAATCTAACTATACATATCCAAATTTTTATAAAACAGTAACAGTATGATTATTGAAAAGTGGTTGATAAAATTATGAAATTTAATTGTAAATTACTAACTAAAGTTGAATGAAAAATTTCATTAGAATGAAGTTTATTATTATTATTTTTAAATAGTATATAACTGATAATTTTCTAAAGTTTTTTTTTTTACAAAATTTTTCTGATTTCAACTTTAAATAATACATATTCCTTTTTAAAATACATTACATGCATGTATTTAAAACTGATTAATAAATTTTAATAATAAAAGCAATTTTGTTCTGAAAAAAAAAATTGCAAGTAATTTTATATATTTTCCAATTATTACTCCGGTTATAAAACTATTTTTTTATATAATTCATAAATTTTAAATTTAAATATAATTTAGAAAACTATTTCATAAAAACTAAATTTATAAAAAAGATGACGCAACAAAAATATTAAAAATATTGTTTAATTTTCAATATTTTATATACAAATGATTTTTTAAAGAAATTTAGCGATATTTTAATTTTTAACTAAAAAAATCACCAGAAATCTAACTAATATTTGTAACTAATACTTGTAAAATATTAAAATATATTGCTATAATTTTCACCAATAACTAACTATATAACTAACTAAATCATATCTATTTTTCTTCAGTTATACAATCTACAGACGTACGTTATCTTTTTAATTTATTTACTTACCACTTTCAGCTGAATGTGATGACTGTAAAACAGCAAGCAACAGTAGCGTGAAAACTTGCAAGTGAAAGGATAACCGTAAGCATTCTCGGCAACTCGTCATGTTCTAAACAATGATGGAGATTCTCACAGCAATCGTCTAAAAAGTTCAAATATAACAATTTTAGAGGGAAAAAAATTGCTTAAAATGCTAGTAAAGCTTTCAATACAACGCAAGCGAACTACTCAATTACATAAAAATGCATAAATGTATAAATAGCTACGCGTTTCAAAAGATTTCATCTTTCTTCTTCAGGCTAAGTTCGTCCAACAACTACAAGAGAAAAGGACGAAAGATTTGCTTCTAAAGTTTACTTCTCTTTTAGCAAAACTGATATAAAACAAGAAACAGGAGGAGAAGGAAATTGAGGAGGAAGAAAACCCTAAAGAAAAAAATCCCTGACGGCTCGGCCTGCAGGCACAGGTAGATTTCGAAAACGCAGACCATGGGGCGCCTGTTTGTTGGGAATTGCAGAAAAAAAATTAAATTTTTGCCATGATGCCGCAGTTGGGACCCCCCCCCCCTGGTTCGATTTTGCCCATTAACGAACTTGACCGAGATTTTATGCCCCTTGATTTTATGTATCAGTTTGGAAGAGATTTGTGCAGAATTATTGAAGTTATCGTGTCCATAAAAAAGTGACATATAGATAGATAGATAGTAGATAGATAGATAGATAGATGGATAGATAGTTTTGAACTGTGGATGGTTTTGGGTTCTGTGAGTCATGTTCGGCGTAGATCTGCAAAAAGTTTTCAAAAATTCCAACTTAGAGGAGAATGTAACAGATAGTATTTCTTACGAAATCTACCTAAAACAAGAGATGAAGGCGAAACGATCAGTCACAAAACAGATGACAAAAACAAGTACAATAAGAATTGGAGAAAGATTTAAATGATACAATAAAATCAGAGAAAAGACAAAATAAATTGGAAAATAAATAAAACAAAGCTGTTAAACGTGAAACGAATAATTGAAATGAAAATAACAACGTTAAGTCAAAAGGCAAATTGTAGAATGGGACGAATAATTAAATGAAAACAAGGCGATGTAACTATATTAGGAAATAAATTAAGCTAGAGTTATTTTGTTAAACTAAACAAGTTTTATCTCAAACTTCTGAGAGCATAGTTAAATTAAAATTTTTGATTTACAATAACATTTTATAGATTAATTAATCATTTAAATTTATCGTGATGTTATTTTAAATAGAAACATCATTATAAGTATAGTTATTAATATAGTATGTGGTTTTGCACTCATGAAAATAAATCCCTACAAACAATACAAAAGCATTTTTTGTTATTGTTTGCGTTACTACCAATGCCAGAGTATGATATGTTGTACTTAAAATGTACTTAAACAAGTTATTTTTATACACTTTTATTATATAATAGTTTTAAATACATGTGTTATAAACATATATTTTTTAACAATATCACAATTGTACTGGTGGTCTGAACGGTTTCATGAAATAAAAATTCTTACATCGTTTATTTTAACTGCGATACGTTAATGGAAAAATGTGTCGGTAACGAATAGTTTCATCTTAACCAAAATGAATAAATACATAGATAAAACTAGTCGGATGGGCCAATCCCAAAACTTTCTTCTATCTCACACAGGTTTCACATACACTAAAAAATAATTGACAGAAATTTATATGAAGGTCTAACTGAATCTAAAGTTTTATTCAATTCCGTGCATTAGTTCTTGAGATAAGACTATTTCTTAAATCGTGTAAATCCTACAAAATGCAGCATAGCAGCGCCACTTATTGGGAGATTTAGACCAAAACCTACTCAAGAACAACTTTATGTCAACGCCTAACTTACTCTGAAGTTTGGTGAAAATCCGTGCATTGGTACTTGAGATATAGTTATCGTGATAATAATGAAAAAAGGTAGCATAGCAGCGCCACTTGTTGAGATATTAACACCACAACGTAAGCAGCATCTATTTATGTCAATGTTTAACAGAATCTGAAGTTTGATGAAATTCCGTGCATTAGTTCTTGAGATATACCTATCGTAAAAGTATTGAAAAAAGTGGTATAGCAGCGCCACCTGTTGGGATATTAACACCACAACGTAAGCAGCGTCTATTTATGTCAGGGTCTAACTGAATCTGAAGTTTGATGAAATTAAGTGCATTAGTTCTTGAGGTAGAGCTCTTGGGGAAATCGCGAAAAAAGCAGCATACTAGCGCCACCTGACGGGCGATTTCCACCCAAAACTAATCAACACCAATCTATATTAGGGACTAATTGAATCTAAAGTTTTATTAAATTCCGAGCATTAGTTCTTGAGATAGAGTGCCCACAAAATTTTTGTCACATACAGACAGACAGGGTCACAGAGTCACAGACAGACATTTTCTAAAAATAGTCAAATCGTGTTCAGGACCTTCTAAAACGTATAAATCCGTCGAAAACCGGAAGTCGAAAATTTTCATGAATCCAATACTTTCTTCTTGTAAAGATAGAAGAAAGTAAAAACACGTAAAAATAATTATTAGAGAAAATTCGAACCCATTGCTTACTAATTAATAAGTATACCGCAATACTTACATTTATTTTAATAAGAACAATATTTTTTCAGTAACAAAGAAAAATAATTCTTCAGTCATAAGTATTTTCTATATTTCTCCAGAGTATAAAGTTTGAAGAATCTCATGGAATATAATTTAAGTAAAATTGTTTTTTGAAATAAACAATAAAAAAATACAAAAATAATGTGATTTTATACTGTTGATGTATTTGATGTATTTTTATACTGTTTTACAAAGATGAATTCTAGCATTCCGAACTAGCTTATTTTGTATGACATTGTAACGTACAGAAAAATGAATCAGAGGATAGGAATTTTTCTTTTTATTATTTTATTGTGTTCTATAGTTCTAATGTGTGACATTCAAGTACTTTTTTCCCATCAGCAAATGGGATTCAAATTACTTATCATTTTATTTCCATGATATTTAATGCATAACTACTATCAATAATTTTCTATAGTACGCTAATTAAAAGAAAGATGCTTATGTGTGCGCAATAGCAAGGAAAATCTATCACACTTAGAGGTCAAATTTGGATAAGGGTAGACGAAGACAGATCCGAGTGCACCGAAACGTCAGTTTTTTCTTCTTTCTTTCTTTTTTCCTTTTTCTTTCTTTTTTCTTTTGAAGGGTAAAAAATCACTTATTTCCCCGATTTTCCAAATTCAATGGCGATTTTGAGCCACTCATAAAAGCAATGCAAATTCAATATCTTATTTCTATATTATAAATTCTACCTGCTTTTCAATAATGTTTATTCGAAATTTATACAGCGTTTTTTGAATTTTTCGTGATTTACCAAAAAGGAGCCAATTCGCATAAAATGAGAAGTTTGTTCTTTATTAACCATTGTCTATTTGATACTATATCCATCCAATTTTATATTTTATAATTATGTATGGAGCTGACTTTCGGGAATCGATTTAAATATATATATATATATATATATACAGTAAAACCTCCATAACGGACACTCCCGAATAGCGGACGCCTCTATTTAGCGGACACTTTTGTGATCCCCAAAGCCTGTATATTTGTACATTTTTAACTCTCAATAGCGGACACCTCCAAATAGCGGACAAATTCTGTGCTCCCGAGGTGTCCGTTATTCAGAGGTTTTACTGTATACATGAAATAGTTTTAAAAAAAAGTTACCTATTAAAAAAGTAAAACCGTCGATTTTTGTCCCCTGAAATGCGGAAAAGAAAGAGAGGAAAATAAGTCCAGTGTGAGTTTCCTAAGTAACTCTCTTTATCGCCAAAAGGCGTTATCATGATGACGCGTTTGACATCGCGGTCGGGAGCTTATTTTAATTCGGCGCCCAAAAAGGAGTGAGATGGGATTTTATGCTTATTAATTGACTATAAGTTCAATTTTTTCCACAATGTTCTCTGGAGCTGCAGAAATCCCTCTCGAGAAAAATGTCTGAATTCAACCGTGATTTTAGGCCTATATGAGGTTATTTTTCGGGCCCGGGCAACGCCGGGCTAGTTAGCTAGTATATAATAAGATTTTTAAATTTCGTTCTTGCAATGTACTTACATTATTTATATTGGGTTTAGCATTTTTATTTTTGTCAAAATATTTTGTTATAACTTTACTTAAAAGTATTAATTTCTTAAAAAATAAATTTTAACTTATTTCTGTAAAACTTCATTTATTTTTATTATTTTTAAAAATATACACAGATTATGATATTTAGAGTAATATTTATGATAAAATCTTTTCGATATTTAAAATTACTCTTTTATATCGAATATAAAATTAGAAATTCGGGAATTATGAACTTCGTATGGACGTGCGAGTTTCATAACAGCATGAATGCGGGTTTCATAACTATGTGAATGCGAAACTTTCTTTAGATCTTTAACGTTCGATGTGTACTTGGTGTCGGCAAATAAGATTTAAACTTTCAACGAAGAAGTATGCAAATTATATGACCTTATTGGCTGATCGAGAAGTATTTAAGAAGAGTTGTGAGTCAGTCCGTTCACTCAGTTTTGAGTCACGATAGAGATTAGTTCCTGTTCATTGCTAAATTGCTTTAGATTATTTCAAGATAGCGGATATTGCGAGGTAAAATTAAAATTAGTCAGTTATTCTGAAAAATTACAGATTTGAGTCAATTTAGTTGCAATGTCGGGTTTTATCCCTGCACTTGACAAATAATACTGTTTCAAACTTTGATTTAAGTGAAAGATTAAACTATAATAGTTACACACTTGGATTTAAGTACTGAAACTTTAAAAGGAAATATTGTTGTCAAGAATTGTACAGTTAATGAAACTGTAGCGTAGTGCCTAGCTACTCTAATTATAAAGGTAGTCTAGAATCAAAAGGATTCTTGAGTTTTGTTTATGGGCATTTTTTCCGGATTCTAATACTTACGCGTGAAAGAGCCTATTCTGTCACTTCTTTTACTTTCACAAATAGGATTGAATCTCCCTGGATCTGATTGTCGCGGTTATTTTATGCAGTAATATGTTAATGAAGTTTCTGTGGTTGGCTGGCTTGTATAAATTCGCTGGTATTAGTGAATAGCGTTATATTTTGCTGAGTCTTTCGCCCTCGAGTATTTTCAAGGCAGTTTCTGAGTTTTTCTCAAGCCTTGTGCCAGCAGCAGTGACGTTCGACATCAAATGAGTTCAGAGTTAGATTCTCCAGCTGAGGAGTGTGCCTAGTGCTGTTAAGTCTTTACCATTTAGTGTTTCAAATAAAGAAGTAAGGTAAGAGCACACGAGGTTTCCTTTTAGTGCTATTGCAGTATTGTGCAAGTGACAATATTGTAGGTAGTTTGTAATCAGAGTTTCTAGCGAGTTGAGGGAAACTTTACTTTCGTATCATGCGTACTGTTAAAGTAGTCATTTTTACGCAAGTTAGAGTTTGACTTTAGTAAATATCATTCAGTTTATTACTTGATCTTTAAATTGATCTTCGTTAATTTAGTAGCCTTGCTTCACTGCACTCTTATTTGTTATTGAATTAAATAAGTCTTTGTTATTGATAACTATTTTCGTGTCACTCCTAATTAATTAGGTGGCGGTCCCTAAGGATCCGCCCCAAGACCTATTCAAATTCATTTCTCTTTCATATTTTTATAAACTGTTTATTTATGTCTCTGTGTCATCATCCTTGAACTTTTAATTTAAATGCATGATGAGTCGAGAGTGGTTTATAACAGAGTAACATGATTTCTGTAATAAAAAATTCAAATTTTATTTCACGATCAAAATTTTTGAAGAAGGAAAAGTTATTAAAAAAACTAACTATAAACAGAATATGAAACATTTGGAAAGCAAACAAAATAAAGTAATTCAATAAAACTTTTTGAAACTGTATAAACGTTTAATGAAAACCTGATTATATTTTAAAAATAATTAATATATATTTATATTGGTCAGTATAAGCAGAATGTCCGTATACTTTTAAGGTAGAGGCATGTGTGCCAGCTCTAAATTACCAGTAGCATGAAGCCATCCAGTCTGAAACTGAAACAAGCTTGGTTCTACCTCAAAAGTACATGCACGCCCTGTTTCGTTCAACAGAATAAAACTATGAATCAGTTTCCTCTGAAATTTAAATCATAATTTCTTTCTTTTTATGTGCATGTCATTTCATTGACATGATGTCGTATTTATAAAAATGTGTTAAAAAGAAGGCTACACATGATCTGAGTTTGTGATGAAGATTTAAATTATATCAGAATTACTGTCACAGTATAGTAAGTATAACACTTGCCAACAATGCAAATGATTCTTACACAAAAATAGTTGTTTCTATACAATTCGGTCATGGGAAAAACGAATATGACATTTAAAATGCTGAGTTAGCTAAGTGTTATGAAATATGTTTAAATTTCAATGAAAAACTATGGATTTTAACTATGTATTATAAGATAATATATATTATGTATTATATCTATAACTTAATAATAATTAACCTGTACATTTAGTGGATTAAAAGTAATTCTAATTCTGACTGTATCTTACATATTCATACCGTATAGATTTTCACTGCATAAGTTCGTAAGCCAATAGTACTATATCTTACAAAATTAAAGCTAATAACAAAATTGACGGAGAAACCTTTTTTTATGCAGTTAATTAATCTCCACGTGCAGCGAACGATTGAAAAACATGTTAAAAACCAGACCCCAATTAACTATAAGTACTTTAAGTGACAACCGCAGATGCAAAACAGTGAATAAAACCAGAGACTGTCGAAACTAACTAATTGGAGAAAAACTGCAGATCTCCCTCCTTAAATCTACAGCTGTTTGTCCCGCGCGTGTGCACAGAACTCAAATAACAATCTCCCTTCAGTTTCCAAAATGTATCCGAGCAGTTAAGACGCTCTTGTATATATATGATGTAAATATATTTTAATATAATGTAAAATTGGAGCACTTATACGCAGCCTCCAAAACGCGATTTTAAACATGTACATCTAGCTAAGAATTATAATATTATATTCAATGGAAAATGAATCTTCTGCTCATTTCACACAATTGTTATTTTCTACTAATACTATTTCTTAGTACTCCAATATAAGTGAATCAATGGATAAGATAAATATCGTTACAACACTTTGGATTACTGTGGATATCACTTGGCGCAAAAAAAGGAAAATTTCAGGTAAGCTGAACAAACTTCTTTAACATATCAAAAGATGAAAATGTATATTAAATTTGAAGACTGATTTAACTATTTATAAAAATAAGAAAATTTATTACGCTACCGACGGTTCCCCTAACAAAAATTCTAAGGTCATATTCAATTTTATCGACCTAAAATTAGTAAAGATTGATCGTAGACTACAGATAGGCAAAACTCATTTGCAGATATCATAATAACACCGTACAGGTTTTTACTATATAAGTTCGTATAGCAGTAGTACTGTATCTTAAAAACCAGAGCTAATAATAAAAACAAAATTGAGGTCATATTCAGTTTTTTCGTCCCCAAATTAGTAAAGATTGACTATTATCATTACAGAAGCAAACAAAAAGTTTGTTTTTGTTGGCTAGTGTAATTTATTGTCTCTCAAAACGGATAGAACGGCCATCAGACACAGTCACACAACACTTGTCTCTCCTAACTGTTGTTTTTCATTGCTTTACACTGTTTATTCCTATTTCTTTATCATTATTTCAACATATACAATCACTTAAAAAAAAGTCTTGCATCTACAAAAAACGATAAATAGTCAAAAATATTTTTACTTTGTTTTAAATACCATACAGATTTACTCCATACAACAGGCTATCTAATGCTCTTTGGTGACAAACTGTTTACTTTTAAAAGTACAATAAAATGCCGATTTGGTAATTTTTAAGATGGAGCAATTTAAACAATTAAATGAAGACAATTTTCCTACTATAAAGAGATGAATAAGACTTTTATCTCATTTACTTTCATTTAAATGATTTTGTAAGGTGATTTAAAATTTCTATATATAGGGGAGATGGGAGATGAATGGGACATTTTCACAAAAATCGTTATTTTAAATATTTTATTTAAGTTATTATCAATATTATATATCACATGTCATACATTAAGTGCTTGACTACATCTTAAGCACAATATTTATTCAAGATTATTATTATGCAGAAATATAAATGAAAATTAAAAAGAAGTTCTTCTATGTCCCAATCATCCCCACAGCAGAGATGAATGGGACACAAACATTTTACTCCCCGTATTCAATGTTAAGGACTAAAAGCTGACAAAAATGCCTCCTTGGCAAAAGCTCAGAGATTATAAATTGCAATATGATCTCCAGGATTATTTGTTAGCCAATCACCTTGGACTCATCTCAGCTTTGCCTTAAAAGGCCTATAAACAGAAGCTTTCAATGGCTAAAGACAATGGCTACAGTGAGGATGAAATGTTAAAAGAATAATTACCATAAATTATTAATTTATCAACCTATATAATGTTATTTAGTTAATATATTTTTCAGCATCCTCTAGGGATGAATGAGACAGTTCCATTCATCCCATTTGAAATGTCCCAATCATCCCCATGATGCATATATTCAATTGTCAGCCATTTTGTCTAAAAAATTATTTTGTCACAATGGTTAATGTGCATTCATTTTAATTACCAATATTTAGCCTTGAAATAAAAAACTACAACATATCTTAATTGTTTATATTGCGTAAGATATTTAAGTAAGTTCAAATGTAAAAAAAAAAAAAAAAAAAAAAAAAAAATACTGCAAATTTGAAGAAAACTGAAAACAGCCATGTGCTCTTGCTTTTGGTTCTGAAGCATACTATGGTAGTGAAACCTATGAGGATAGGAAGCAACTAAAAAAAAGTTTATTGCCTGAAATATTTAGAACGTTCCATCCATCCCTTGTCCCATTCATCCCCCATCTCCCCTATCTAAAAAAAAAGCGATTTGTAAAATAAATTAAAAATGCATGAAAACATCTTTATTTATAGATCATACTAGGAAAAACAACTATAAAACAAATATTGTGGCAATATCTGTTGAAAAACTTTTTTATCTTTGTATATTAACTTTTTTTTTTCTTACTCTATACATTATAGCCATCTTATATTATCACAAATTCTTTACTGCGACATGAAAACTGTGTTTGTGTCTTTAATAAATATCACAGACATTCTGTTTCTTTTCAGAAAAGAGAAAGTATTTGACAATGGAAAAGTAAAGAAAAACGTGGGGTAAATGATCAATAAAACCACTTTTGGAAGAGTCAAGATTAAATATAATACCGCTTAATAAATTTTCCTCGTGAGAAATAATACGATATATATTTCTCAATGTGAAATGGAGTATTATTTGTTAATACAGGACTGACGGATCAGTGAGGCGATAAGAAAATCCAATATTAACAATAAATTCCCTGTTTTTCTTTTCCTTACTTTTTCTCATTCTAAAGATTTCCGTAAGATGAAAAGTAAGAAGTAAAACGGTATTACAAAAAAAAAATTGCTTAAAATTTTAGTTTAATGCTGGAAAGTATTTAATAATTTGTATAGACATAATCCAAACATAATATAAATAATAATATAAATAGTTTGTCTATAATTTATATTATTATTTATATTATGTTTTATATGCAAGAGTTTTTTTTTTTTACATATACCGCTAACCAGGCCCCCTACCTGCCGTGCACGAGTGCCTAGCTCTACGAGCTAGTACCTGGACGCTACCGCGCATGCGCGGCAGCGTATTACTGCTTTATTATACTCTTTATTACTGTTAATTTTAGGGTATAATACTAGCAGCTGGGATGCCAGTATTATACTGTAAAATCAACACTTTTTTTTGCAGTGTAGCAGAAAAAGTTTAACCGAAAAAATCATGAACTATGGACTTTTCTCTTCGGATATATGCATGCACGCACAATAGCGAAAGAGGGCGTTGTTGGAGCTGTAAAACTCTTTCATACGAGAATTTTTGTAAATTTACATAAACTACGAGATAGGTTCTGACATTATGTTTAAGAACTATATAATGTACGAGTATAAAGAAAGAATTCAATTTAAAAAAACACTCATTATATTGAATGTTATCGATAATATCGAATGAAACTAGGGAGTGCTGCAGTTCCATAGTACCGACGTACGAACCGCCATCTTTAAAGATACTGTTTAAAAGTTCTTTCATTTGTTCATTTAAAACCCATATTAATTTTCTTGAGCTTATGGGCTCCCATGATCCGATGATTTAGACTATTAAAATTTTTATTAGTAAATGTTTGTTCAAAACTACTTATATATACAGGGTATCTCTTCGTATCGTTGTTCAATTGCCAATTCCTAAACAGTTAGTTTCAAAAGTCTAGTTCTAATTACAAAAATATTTCAAATGTTGTTTTCCATTACTTTAAAAACCATTTACGTCAAAATAGTTTCTTTTTTTTAAATTAAAAATTTTTAATTTTTATACGATCTCTGATGTTATAAGTTGCATTTTTGAGAACTTTCTCATATTTTACCAATAAAAAAAAATGTACCATTATTTGTATTTCGTATTTTATGAATTTTTAGCTTTTTCCAGCACTTAAAACGAAAATATGTGTTTTTAGTGCCTGATCCAAACTCTTTTTCGTGCAGTAAACCTTCCTTAGTCTTGTCCTTTTTTAGGTTTGGCATGTATAGTTATGCTGTTTAAATATTTTAAATATTTTTATATTGTTTTCAAAAAACTTTGAGAAAGCGTTTATGTATAGATTTTTCAGAATTTATTAACAAGTTGATAATTATGAAAAAGTAGATATTTTTCGAAAATTATCCTATGACGAAAGAAATATATATTTTCTTTAAAAAAATCATTAAAGTTTTCTTTCTGAGTTTTTACTATTAAAGAATTATGAAAGTGATACTAAAAAAGTAACAGAGAAGTCATTCTTCTAAAAAAATGTTATCTAAATCGGCTAAGTTATATAAAAAGCATAAAATAAAATGTATTTCCAAATATGAACTTATTGACTTTTTATAACTACTTCTAGCAAATATATGATTAAATAATTTAAAAATAGTGTTGCTGTATACTCAGTAATATTTTTTTTTCTTAAGCGTTAATTTTAACGAGCTTTATGCCATAATAAATTAACAAATACTCAAACCAATATCTAATTCCAACGACTCATTGGACATATATGTATGAATTCAAAGGTATTATAATTATATATATGTATACACACATTTTTTTCAGAAGAAACAGCAAAAATAAAATTATATTTTAACACACTACATTCCCGTGAGGAATTTTGAAGAATTTTTTGAAATATATGTTTTATTTTGTAATCAAATTTTGCTCTCAGCTATAAAATCCATTTCTACAGCTCAGAGAAACATATGTTCATTCATCCGAATGTTTTGAACTTTTAATGACAATTTTTCATCTATCAGATGGCATTATTAAATCTTTAAGGAAGTGAGTTGTCACTAGAAAATGCATTTCTTAATATTAAATGCAGAGTTAAACTTATTCATAAAGTAATAGAAAATTTGAAAAAGAAAACAGAAAACAAAAACCTACGTGCCAAGGTGGAGTTGCATAAAACATTTGAAAACACAATTTCACCAATTACCACCTATAGTCGTAAAAATATACAAATTCTTTTGTGCAGCCCTATATATTATCTATAGCTTTGTATATATGCTACATAGTATGCAAAAAGTTCAGTTGGGAAACGCATAATATAGTTGAAAATTCTCCCTTCAGCAATTTCTGTCGATGAGCAGAAATGTACTAGAATACTTTTGTGCAGCACTGAATATGATTTATATAAATTACACACACCAGCTAAAATGCAAAAAATTGTTCAGTTAAGAAACGCATGCCACAATTTAAAATGCACATCTAGCAATTATTGCTCTTAGATTGTACTGTAACCGAAATCGTTTGTGGGGTCCTTGTAAATGAACGCTAAATAATATGCACACTATATTCTACAATAAGCATCTTGTAGTGCACCTCAGCGATATATATCAATTTCAATATGTTTAAAATAGTGTAACATCATTAAACTACGCTACAGACAATTTTTCTCCTTAGACCATAATGTAAAAGAATTCTTTTGAGTGCCTTGTAAACAAACTATAAATGTCACACACCATTTTCAATAACAAATATGCTATGGTAAACATCAATAACATATATCAATTTCATGACAATCCGAGTATGCGAAATACGGCACGGACAGACAAACCGAATTTACAAAAACTTTTAAACTATGTTGGAATGTATTAAAAAAACATATTTTGGCCCGAAAATCCGTTGACAATTTTTTAAAAAATCCCGATTTTAACATTCTGTATTTCTTTAGTTTAAACTTCATATAAAAGAGATGTGCTATCGGATGTTTCCATTATAAGCATGGGTGCGAATGAGTTCTGGTCATCAGAAGTTTTTTTTTTCGAATAGATTTATCTCTCCGTAGATTTCTCTACGTGAGGAGTTGTTATAGTAGAAATGTGTATTGCCCAAGTTCAGAGCAAAATTTTGCCCTTTTTCTTCCTTGTTGGTAATGGAGTTTTATATTCATTACAGAGCAACGTTCACAGCGACACATGTTCACCTATCATTCATTTTTGTAACTTTTTTTTTTTTCATTTCACTAATCCTTTTTTCATGTTCTGAAATAATATATCCTCCAAATATGGAGGCATTATGTCCATCGGTTGTCTATACAGAACATTTTAAGCAGAAGAATAATACATTAATTGGTATCATCCAATATTTTAAAATTTCATACAGCACGAGAGTTCACCTAGTATATTAGAAATAGAAGAAGGAAAATACATACTACAAAATTTATCTTCAAAACTGGAAATTGTAAAAAAAACGAAGGAGTGTACCGATTCTTTTTTGAATGTTTCATATGTGCGTTTTTAGGGAGACACGTGTTATTTGAATAATTTTATCATTTGGTCTATTTCAAATATTTTGTCTCCAGATACATTTTGTTTAAACAAGTACTTGTGCAGAAGACATCATTCCGATATCATGGGCATTTTAAGGAAAAAAGGGAGATATACTGCAATGATTTCTCATTTGTTATAGTGAATATCGCATAATTTCTGATACATAGCAACATGTATATGACAAAATTCAATTCGAAAATATGGAAAAGCATAATTTGTTTAGTAACGGTTAGTAATTGGCTTATATATATATATATATATATATATATATATATATATATATATATATATATATATATATATATAGGCAGATTATTCTAGGCCTACTGCACGATGTACTTTTATCTCACCTCCTTAAATTAATATACTAAGATTTATCTAATATTAATTTAACATCTACATATTCATCTCTATTACTATTATTTTTATTTTATTTATTTATCTTTTAACTTTATTTAATACTAATTTACATCACATTCATCAGTCTATCTCTTTTTAATAATGTTAAATTAGTTTCCTCTTTAACTTTTGTTCTATTACCCGATTATCCTTCAATAAATTTCGTATCACTTTATTTATATCTAGATTTTCGTTTATCTACTTTCATTTATCCTTTTCTCAACCCTTTGACTGATATCTATTGGATTATTATAGTTATACCTTCCAATTCTAGAAGAAAGCAGTAGTAGAAGAAAGCCCTTTTCCAGTTTTATTTGTCTATCACCCTTGGCTCAAATTTATTTAGCTATTTCTTGTGACATGGCCCTGCATTTAGTATCTTGTGACATCTGTGTCCATTTTACTTTTCAGGTGAGGTTTTTTTTTTTTTTTTTTTTTTACTTAATGAATTTTTTAGCTATTAAAGTTGAATTTTAATTCACTTTTAGGATATCTTAATTTATTTTTATAACCTGAGTTTTTTCGATATGTTATAAGGAGCTTAATAGTGTCATTTTAGGCCTAATGCCGACAATGTTCAACTAAATAACACATCTTTATTATGAAATGGGCTTATTAAGCTCCTCTGACGAATGCATAACACATTCACAGTTTCTTTATATTTTCCCTCTCCTGTGTTTCTTTTCATTTAATTTTTTTTCTTTTGTTTTCATACATGTGATTTAATTTTAATTATATATACACATATATGACAATAAAATTAGGTGGATGTACTCATAAACTGAAGATTATTTTGTAAATCTGAAAAAAACTCTTTATATCCCTTCGAAGTATTTCTGTCTTTTGGAATGCCATTTTGAAAAAGACTGTTGAGTTTCTGAAAATTGAGGTTAAGGTCCTTTTTTTTTTTCATATCGCATGGAGAACAATCATCATATGGCTTTGAATGTCCGGACTCAACATTCGCTCCGTTTTAAGGGTCGTTTCAGATGTGTGAACGGAAGAAGTTTGCTAGAGTAATATTCGAGTGCTCTTACATGCCATACGCTTTTCACAACGACGGCCGAATTCAAAACCATATAATTCCATGCGATGCGAAAAAAGAACATCTCCCGCAATTTTCTTGAATTGTACAATCGTTGTCAAAAGCTCATTGCACGCGAGAGATATTATGTCGAAGGAATATAAAGCATTTTGCTGGATTTAAGTAAGAACCTATTGTTTATGAACCCTTTACTGAACTTAATTGTCATACCTTGTGTATGTATCATCCTGGCTCTTTGCAAAGAGCCATGCTGATTGGATAATGATCTGCCATTTGTCAATCAGCCTGCTATTTTAAAGGCTTATTGCAAAGAGCATACGCCGCTTTATGCTAATTGGAAAATGACCAGTTGTTTCTCAATCAGGCTTATTGAAATGAGGCTATGCAGCTTAAAGCTAATTATTAAATGACCAACTGCTTGCCAATAAATCTAATTTTTTTCTCGGTTTCATACTAATGAGCCTATATAGTTTCAGGTTAATTAGAAAATGACCATCTGTTTGTCCAAACAGCCTTCAACAAATTCAAAATTGTATTGCATTGCTCTTGGATTAATTTGCATCTAAACTAGTTCTGACTCTACCTAAAACAGTAATTTAGCCTAACGTTGTATAAGATCTTTGTAATAAGCCTGAAAAATATTCAGGCTGATTGAAAAATTCTAAATGATATTCCAATTGGTCCGGCTCATTGAAATAGCCTCTTTACTATAGAAATTATTGAAATAGCCAGACTTGTGAAGCCAGACTATTGAAATAGACAGACTAGTAAATTAGCCTATTACATAAACCCTTTCTTATATTAAGTTTATAATATAATATTTTTATTTATTTTCACTTTAACAAATATATTTTTCCTATCACTCCATAGAATGGAAAGAAACTCTAATCAAAGAAATTCTATACTAGAAAATATACAATTCTGAAATAGTAGCAATATATATTAAATTATTAATTGTAAATTGATAAAAAGCAATTATATGTCATCACATTCCCATTTATTTTCATAGTACAAAAGTATATTTTAGTCAAAAACATACTCTATTTCTGTAATAAAATCAAGTCACATCCGCTAGGCATAAAGTTCGAATTTTTAAATATTTAATCATGCTAGTGAATTTATTTTTTATCTGTTACATTAAGATTTCTGGTTAATTTTTTGTATAAAATGGGAGGGGGTGTATACGGTAATTTATAATAATCATTTATGGTGATATAAGAGACTTTTATTATATCATAATTTATAATTTTTAAATTGATCAGATGAAAATGAATAACTGAAATCTTCAGCTTATCTATACCCTTATAATTGATATTTGAAAAATCCTAATATATTTCTGAATAAACAACTGTCTAATGGAAATAAATCTATTATTTTAAACATTGCGTTTTAAAGAAGTAATTTATTCTAATTGGGGCGAACTTACGAAGTATTTTAAGGTTAGGGATATGCAAACTTTATGAACATTAATTTCAATATATTGAAAGACGTCTGCTATCTATATCAAGAAATGCTAATCAAACTTGATAGGATGGTGAAAATATTCATCGGTAAATTCATAATATTGTTCTGTAAAATTTCAGAACTTGCAGTTGAAATTACATTAAAAATTGATAAAAGAAAAAAACTTATTTTCGCAGACATAACCAAATGTATAAATATCTGACTAGGTAAGAAAAAAATACTTTAACGAGTTTTAACACTATTTATACGGAAAAAGTAAAACACGCATTTCAAAATTTGTATTTTTCTAAGTTTGATATGTATATATTTTCAATTCAATAATGATTTCCTTCCTCCAGCCATTCTTTCTAAAACTTACATACGATCCACATAGTACGTATTTCGTAAAGCTATTTCTATTCTGATGTTTTTTTTTTGTTTTGTTTTTTTTCATCATTATCTACTTTAAGATACAGGGTGATTGGAAAGGTTGGACATATTTCCAAAAATTATAACTCCAAAAATAATTGAGAAGTGCAATAATTATCTTTGCAAAGTAATGAGCAAATGTCTGTGATTTGTTAAACGTAACTGTTTCCGATCCGTGACCTTTAGGTGATGCAATACGCGGAAAAAATGCAGTTCGCACTGGCATTTGCAGTATTCGATTTCAGTTTTAAGTTATTCAAGTGCAGTCTTGGAAAAAAAAAACAACGCACCACCTTCTAACTCTACCGAAACTCATTGTATAAACATGTAACTGGTACAAATCTACTAGTAATTAACGTCTATAAATTAATGCTGTAGCTAAATTGTGTTCAAGGGATTGTCTACATACAGAAATTATACCAAACTTTAAAATTTTCAATACTAACACTTACTTTTGACATCATATTTGGATACTCCGGCACATTTTACTATCGGATACCAAACGGGAGATCATTCGATCAGAGTAGTTTAGGAATTATGCTCGTTTACAGTTTGGAACTCCTAATGTTAAATTCATTTTTAAATCACGGCAAAACAGATTGCTATGAGGGCTGTTTTTTTTTTTTAAGAATAGCACAAAAACAACTTGGCAGAATATGCTGTAATTTTGGATTTGTATATTTAAAGCTTCTAGAAATTAATTTCTGTTTAAAAAAATTATGGGTTACAATTCATATTGTTTTCGAAAAAAAATTTTTTTTAATTAATTTTCTAAAGATATATGAATACCTATAAAATATTTTACAGAAATCGATTTCTAGAAGCTTCAAATAAGAAAACTCAAAATTACAGCTCATTCCGCTCAGTAAGTCTTGAGTTATGCTTAAAATACTACCCGCATTGCAATCTGTTTTGCAAAGATTAAAAACGTATTTAACATCAGTCGTTCCAAACTTTAAACCTGCATAATTCTCAAACTATTTGATAGAATGACCTAACGTTTTGTATCCGAAGGTAACATTTATCGAAGACTTCACATATGATGTCAAAATGATGTATTAGTATTGGAAATTTAAAATTTATTAAAATTTTTATAAGTAGATGGTCCCCTAAGAAAAAATTATAAGTATGGCATTAATTAGGAGACTTTATTACTAATCAACTGGTAGCAATCACATTGTTATGCAATGATTTGTAGCAGATTTAATAGAGGGTGGTGCATTCCCCCCCCAACTCCCACCCCCCAGGAGTGTACATGGAGTATCATTTCTTACAAAATCGACGATACTGAAGATCTTTCGGATTAATTTTTTTCTATATTTTTAATAGTTTTTGAAATAGGTTGCATGCACCTCAAAAAATCATAGCTATAAAATAATTGTGCAGGGATGCGCAGAAACGATGTGCGGAGAAAGAGGTCTTCGTGTTGTCGAACCTTTGACAAAGACTCAGTATATTAAAAAATATATCAATTATTTTCTCGTTTCTTATTGCTAAAAGAAAAGAATCTTAAATCTCAAAAAAGCTTTCTCTCTCATCGTAAAGTGTTTGGCGATACGAAGGCATCATTTGCTGCGAACATCAGTCTGCGCATCGACTGAAGATCACGGCTACAAAACAGTTACATCAAACAAATCTCGGAGCATTGCCGAATACTTTGAAAAGAAACTTATTACGTTTACTCAATTACTTTTGGGGTTATTATTTTTTATTTAATGTGTCGAACCTTTTTCGATAATCCTGTATTTTACATAAAAATTTCAAAAACATTTGGCAATATTGTTTCATTTCTAATTAAAATTCGCAATTTTCCATTTCATTAGAATAAATCGAGAAATTACACACTATAATTTTTTATATCAGTTGCTGTCTAATTTAATCGTGAATCGTGATTATTTCATTGTGACTCAGACACTCAGAGTGCAGACTTTAAATTAATGTTTGATCATGTTGTGCTTTATCCAAATCCTAAAATTTTACTTAAAGTCTAGCTACAACCAAATACTATCTACGATCGAGTTTGGTCGTGTCATGCTAATCAGCGACACGACCGAAGCAGTACCATGTCACAAGCATAATAACCGAGACAACAAAGTCACAACCGAGACAGCTAAGTCACAACCGCTTTCGTTGACGCACAGCTAAGTTAAATAAATACGATTTTCAATGAAAGAACTGGAAAACCGAAATTACTCAGTATTTTCTTTAAATAAAATTCTTTAAAAGGCTAGAGTTACCTAAGGACATCTACACTTTAATGTTTAACAATTCATTAGGTAAATGTAAAGTCATTAGGTAAATATAATATCATAGAAAATATAAAGATGAAATAAGTGAAACGTTTATAATGTAAATAACATAATAAATTTTGTATACAGAAATTAAAAATAGTTTAAACTTTATTCAATAGATGGCGATTAACTGTATAAACCTGTAAAAATAACTAACTTGGAAAGCGCTCCAACAGATAATTGATTTAAAGTGTAAAATTTGAGCGACTTTTGATCAAGTATTATATGTTTTAAAAATTCTTACTGTTTGAGATAGTACAGGAAAAACTACTGACAAAATGTAAAACTATTTTTAAATTTTTTAATACAAAATCTGTGAACTAGTTTATGTATTTCATCTTTATATTTATAATAGTTAATGAATTATTATGCAATTTTAAATTATTTTCATAAAGTTCGGACACTTTCTGTAGTTTTTTATTTTAGTAGAAACGAGATCAAATTAATAAGATTTCTCCAGAAGTTTCTGAAAAGTTTTGAAAATGAAATGTCAGATTTTATTTGGATTTCGTTTTGTATTTCTCCATTTAATGAAATAAATATGAGGGATTACTTGAATTTGAAAACAGCGTTGCCTTGATCTGAAAAAATCATTGCAATAACAATAAATATCATTAGAATCTATGACTTCATCTTGATTCACCACGAGGCTAACGAAAAAGACAGGCTACCGCGGCGCATTCCACTTATCTTTTTTTACAGACCGCTAGAAAGACGTCATGCTCTTTTCGTACACCTGCATTGGTGCATTCGAGCATCACGTGACTCCCGCGGTCTGTAAAAAAAGATACGCGTAAAGCACCGCGGTAGCCTTTCTTTTTCTCTAGCCTCGATTCACGAAATCAAATGTTGTTGACAAAGTACACAACTAATTCGGAGAGTGAAGAAAAACGGCCTATATACATGTACGAGCAGGGAAGACCGAGTTATGCTCAGTCAAAATTAAATTTGAGTTCAAATATCATGACCCATGACCAAAATGACCCACTAATTTTAATTTTTTTTTTAATGCCTGAGGAAGACCACTCGGCTGAGGGCGAACCCAGCCGTTGAGCGTTTAATGTCTTCCCCGGCTAGCTCCCCGGCACGCAGGGATTAAACGTGGCAGTACAAAATCCTGCCGGGCAAAGCCCCACGCAACAGGCGGCAGAAACTAAAGACAGACAAAAAAAAAAAAAAAAAAAAAAAATTACAAAACAAAAGTCTGTCGCTGTGACCAGCGTCACCACGCGACATGCAGCGACAGACAAGGTGAAGGGGGTGATGTGCAGTTCGGGGGTACGACTGTACCAGATGTAACAGTTCGAGTACGACTACACCAGGTGATTGCAGTGACCGGTATGTGATCCCCACGCGACAAGGAGCGCCACACCAAATGCGCTGAGACCACGTACGGGCGGTGAAAGCAGATGATGATATAGTTTGATGTGGAGGTGGTAGAGTGGTGAGCTAATATGGTTCATACATGTGAGAATGGTATCCCCACGGTGGCTCACGATTGTTTGAAGTGTCGATGTACTGGGTACGTCTCTGTTGGTTGTTGTGTGCAAACTGTTGTCGGTGGAGTGTTGGTGGCTGCTGATGTGACTGTGGTGCTGATGTAGTGTAAGATGATGTTGGGGTGAATTCCTCGTCAAGTTGGCGTCTGAAAAATTTGTAGAGTCTTCTGTACACTGTGCAGGTCGAGTCAGATGCCTGATGCTGTGTGTTGAAGTGGGTTCTTTCTTTCTTGTTGTGATCATGGCAGTTTATGCAGCAGGGTGGTTTGGAGCAGTTGGAATCATCATGATTTTCCGCGCAGTTGGCACATGTTGGTAGCTCCCTCTTGCAGTGTTTTTCGGTGTGCTTTAGTGACTGGCAGCGTCTACAGCGTGGTACGGTGGTGTGTGGTTTCAGGAAGTAGGATTTGAAGCCAATGATGAGGCCTCCATCCTCTATAATTGAGTGCCCTAGTATCTTAGGAATTAGAAGGATGAGGTCTTTTGCAGCATCATTTCTTCTATTTTGAAGTGTTTTCAGGATGTTTATTTCTTCTGCGGTTATTTCAAATCTTGTTGTTATTGCTGCTTTGATGGTTTCTTCTGGTGTGTGTGTCGGTACATTCAGGAGGATCATTTTCTGCTGTGGAAGTGTTTTTGGGACTGCTTGTAGTGTTTTATTAAGATCTTGATGTCGGTGTATGTCGTTTTTCAGTGTGTTGAGATCGTTGATAGTGTTGCATTCTACTTCGATGCAGTTTCTTTTTCTTGAGATGTTGTTTGGCTGAATTGGAGATATATATGTGTTTTGTTGTAGGGTTTTATCAATATCATTACATGTGATGTCTTCTTTTCCTTTTATTATGAGTGTGTGTCTAATGGCGTTGTTGCGGAGTTTCTTCTTGCATTGCTGTGTGTGCGCTTGGCTGGATGTGGGCTTTATGTTTTCATCTTGTAGTGCTGGTGTGTTGTCTGTTGTGGCCGGTGTTTTCTTGCTGATGGTGTTTTGGACTGCATCAATGATTTCGGCTGTGTTGGGGAGCTTCTGCATTAATTGCTGATAGTTCTGTTGTGAGACTTCTAGATGTTCTTCCAGGCATCTAACCCGTTCTGTCAGTGTTGTGATCTCATTTTGGAGTGCTAGCATTTCTCTTAGGGTGTGTGTGTCTATTTGATCTACGTGAATTGTTTTGAGTGATGGTAGACTTTGTTTTTCTGGCTGACAATTTCTTTCTAGTCTACCTGCTATCTGTATGAGGATTCCCCTGGCTTTGTTGGTGAGTTTAGCAATAGTAACGTCTTCCTTCTCCTCCTTGTAGAGGGAGGAATTGCTCATATGATGATGTTTTGATTTTAGTGAGACTCTCAACTGGTCATCTGTGTCTTCGTCAGTGCTTGACGGAGCTTCGACCGAAGGTATTTTGAAGGTGGGAAAGGAATCCTTGCGTGACATTCTAGAACCTTTGTTATTTTTGGTGTTGCTTTTAGGAGTGTGGCTCATGCTAGCTGTGGAAAAATTTTGAGATGAAGTAAAATAGACTACAGACATTGAATTTTCTCGAACATGTGACTTAGCCCAACAGTCTTCTCGTGCCCGAAAACCATAGGATGCAAAATTTAGTGTAAATAGTCTGAGCCGTTTTTAAGATAAAATAGCTTGACCCATAATGACCCATGACCAAAATGACCCACTAATCGAAATTTCTCGAACATGTGACCTAGCCTAATAGTCTTCTTGTTCCCTAAACCTGTAGGGTGCTAAATTTATTTCAAATCCCCTGAACCGTTTTTAAGATAAAATAGCTTGGCCCATAATGACCCATGACCAAAATGACCCACTAATTGAATTTTCTTGAACATGTGACCTAGCCCAACAGCCTTCTCGTGCTCGAAAAACATTGGATGCAAAATTTAGTGTAAATTGAGCCGCTTTTTAGATCTTGACCCACAATGACCCACTAATCGAATTTTCTCGAACATGTGACCTAGCCCAATGATTTTCGCGTGCCCGAAAATCGTAGGATACAAAATTTAATCAAAATCGTTAGAGACGTTTCTTAGATAAAATTAATTTGACCCGCTTTGACCCAAAAATGACCCATCAATCGAAAGTTCTCGAACATGTGACCCAGCCCAATAGTCTTCTCGTGCTCGAAAATCATTGGATGCAAAATTTAGTGTAAATTGAGCCGCTTTTTAGATCTTGACCCACAATGACCCAGAAATGACCCATTAATCGAATTTTCTCGGACATGTGACCTAGCCCAATGATTGTATCGCGCTCGAAACTCGTAGGACACAAAATTTAATCAAAATCGTTAGAGCCGTTTTTTAGATAAAATTAATTTGACCCGCTTTGACCCAAAAATAACCCACCAATCGAAAGTTCTCGAACATGTGACCCAGCCCAATAGTCTTCTCGTGCTCGAAAATCATTGGATGCAAAATTTAGTGTAAATTGAGCCGCTTTTTAGATCTTGACCCACAATGACCCAGAAATGACCCATTAATCGAATTTTCTCGGACATGTGACCTAGCCCAATGATTGTATCGCGCTCGAAACTCGTAGGACACAAAATTTAATCAAAATCGTTAGAGCCGTTTTTTAGATAAAATTAATTTGACCCGCTTTGACCCAAAAATAACCCACCAATCGAAAGTTCTCGAACATGTGACCCAGCCCAATAGTCTTCTCGTGCTCGAAAATCATTGGATGCAAAATTTAGTGTAAATTGAGCCGCTTTTTAGATCTTGACCCACAATGACCCAGAAATGACCCATTAATCGAATTTTCTCGGACATGTGACCTAGCCCAATGATTTTATCGTGCTCGAAACTCGTAGGACACAAAATTTAATCAAAATCGTTAGAGCCGTTTTTTAGATAAAATTAATTTGACCCGCTTTGACCCAAAAATGACCCACCAATCGAAAGTTCTCGAACATGTGACCCAGCCCAATAGTCTTCTCGTGCTCGAAAAATCATTGGATGCAAAATTTAGTGTAAATTTTGAGCCGCTTTTTAGATCTTGACCCACAATGACGCAGAAATGACCCACTAATCGAATTTTCTCGAACATGTGACCTAGCCCAATGATTTTCGCGTGCCCGAAACTCGTAGGACACAAAATTTAATCAAAATCGTTAGAAACGTTTTTTAGATAAAATTAATTTGACCCGCTTTGACCCAAAAATGACCCACTAATCGAAAGTTCTCGAACATGTGACCCAGCCCAATAGTCTTCTCGTGCCCGAAAATAGTCGGATACAAAATTTTGTCAAAATCGTTTGAACCGTTTTTTAGATACAATTAGCTAGACCATGACCCAAAATGACCCACTAATTGAATTTTCTCGAACATATGACCTAGCCCAATGATTTTCTGGTGCCCCAAAACGGTAGGATACGAAATTTCGTCAAAATCGTTAGAGCCGTTTTTAAGATTAAATTTGCATATATAACCACACACAAGATTTGCTCGTATTAGAATATATGATAAAGCTTCAGAAATTGCTTTAATAATAAAAGCATTTTTTTCTGAGTATCGAATAAAAACGAAAACCGAATATTTACTTGGCATGCATTCTATAGTTCCTTGCATCTAAATATATTATTGTATATTTCGTTCGTAGTTATATTACATTTTCCTAGATTTAAAAACATTTTTTTTTTTTTTTACAGTGCATATACCACTTCAAGTACCAAGTTTTGAAATCATTCAGAAAAAAAAATAAAACAGTTACGTATATTGATAAGATTGTTTGCTCCTAATATTAAATTAATTTTTAATAATTTCCATTCATATAACCCGTCATTTTTTCCCGACTGCTTCTTTTCTGTAATATTAGTATTAATTGTTCCGTACATAATTATTTAAATATCATGTTTTTTAATTAATATGTTTAAAATTTATAATTGCAAAATTAATATTTGAAAAATAAACAAGAAATATAACATCTAAATATTTCAACACAAATCGATTTTTATTTACTTTTTATGCGTGTTCACAAAATTTTACCTTACTTCCTTTAAATCGTTTTCAATTATACTTAAAGCAACACCAAAACCATTATAATGTTAAAGGGCATATAGTCATTGATTATTTTAATAACACACACACAAAAAAAGAAGCATTAATTTCAGTTATTTGTTGGAATATTTAGGTGATTTATTTAGCGTTTTCCCTATTGCTAATGATAAATTTCCTCGAATAATATTTATAAAATGTTTAGTAAATCTGAAATTTTTGGCCAACTGAATATAATATGTAATTTTAAAGTGATATTAAATTCTATAACTTTATAAAACTAGTTCTATTAAATACATTTTTATGATTTTTACGAAATATATACTTAAATATATATTTATACACACACAAAGTGCCCGGTGGATAAAAACTAAAATAGAATTTCTCTTTATAAGGAAGAAAATAATTCTTTCCAATTTCTTAGAATAATTCGCTTAAGAATTTTGTAGGATATTTATTTTGACAGAATTGATAAGAACAAGAACCAAAATTTTTCACTCTAAAACGGATTAAGAAATTTATCTCTGGGTTAAAACAACGTTTTCTTTGCATTTGAATTTTTTAGATAAAAAGTTGAATGGATTTCCAGAAAAGCGAAGCCAAATTTGTTATTGTCAATTTTTTTTTTTTTTTTTTTTTTTTTTTGTAAAGAAAGATTTTTTGCATTGACGCAATTTTACAAATAGAAAATGTGTTAATATTTTTCTAATATAAATCCATTAGTTGTACATCTATAATTATAAATATAATAGTTTGATTTGTTTATACTTTTGAATGATATATGTACATGCAGTATAAATAATAGAATTTTAAACTTTGTCATAAAGAAACAATGTATTGTGTCAAGATATATTTGGTACATATTACAGTAAAAACTCTATAACGGACACCTGTATTTAGCAAGCACTTTTACCCCCCCCCCCCCCCAACAGTATTTGTATGTTTTTACCTCCGTAAAGCAAACACTTCCAAATAGCGGACAAAATAAGTGATCCCGAAGTGCCTGTTTTTCAAAGGTTTTACTGTAATAAAATTTTGTTTTGTTTTATTATTAATGTAAGAAGATGATATGTGAACAGTTGATTTACTGGAATTATATGAACAAATAGACGTTGAATAACAAAATATGAACTTTAATACAGTCCTAGAAATATAATTCTACAATACTTTACTAGCAATTTCTTTTCAGCTAATATACTTCTCGCCAAACATATACAATATATTTATTTACCAAAAAAACCAACTAGGCCTAACAGCGCCTTTACTGAATATTTCTCATTTCGATGCTTGCTTCACAATAAAAATTAGAAGACTGGCTCTTTTTCAATTTTGAAGATATTCTGATCTCGCGATCTAAACTTTTTATAACTCGTGCATTTAAATCATGGGTAATAGTAGTATTAGAGCGTCAGTTAATTTAATGATCATGCACATCATAAGGCTGAAATCCTACATTAATATTATTGGTACTTTTCGGTTAGTGATATATGTACATATATAAATACATATGTATATACATATATATGTATATATGTGTGTATGTATATATATGTATACGTAGATATGTATATATGTCTCTGTGTATATATATATATACATGTATATATATCACTGGCGCCCGGCTAACCGAAAAGTACCATATTATTATTATCCATTATACGTATTATGCTGATCATATGCAATGTATCACATTAATATGATGTATATTTTACTTACAAGTTGTTGTTTTTTTCGACACCATTTTTTTTTTGAAAATTTAGATTTATTTATTAATTTTACATGATTTTCTAATTTTATTTGTAAAAGAAATTATAATACGTAAAGAAGCACTCATTCTTCTGAAGTAAGTATGCATATTGCTGCTGCTATTTCTTAACCTCATTGTTTTTACAGAGCAGGTTCTATCACAATGGAAATTTTTTTTATATTGTGTATTTAATTACGGTTCCTTTCTTTCAAATAAAACTTTTAGAATTTCATCTCCAACATATTTCATTAAAAAAATGCATAATACTTGAGTGACAAATTTGGAGACAGGCAGATATTCTATATCTTTCCAACTTAAATCAAAGATCTACCAGCACATCATTTTAAACTGCTGAGAAATAAACTTTTTTTTATTATTAAAACAAAACGTTTCACACGCAAAATTCCATTTTGGAGATTTATGAGAATTTAATATTACAATTAATATCAAATTTAGAACATTTTCATTTCGTAAAGTTAATTTATATAATAGGATTTCTTATTGAAATATTATTTTTAACTGTACCGTTTCCAATTCAATTTCCAGAGTGAGCCTCTTTTTTTCAAGAATTTGTTATTCTTGTAAAAAAAAGCCACAGGCAAGTCTAAACCCCTCTATTGGTTTCTTGAAGAAAGAATACGGGTGTTTATATCTAATCAACACTTGCTGCTATAGCCAGAAGTTTTACAATTTCCCACACTATGTGGTATCAATTTTCACTGGCGACACTTTGACGTTGCCTAAAATTTTTGGTTACCGTGACTTGTCAAAGGTGAGTACGGAAAATGTTTCACGATTTATCATTAGTTTAGTAGTTTTGGAAGTCTTGTGTATAATTGGCAAGGAATTATCGCCGCGATATCCAGTGTACTGTACTTGTAACAACCAAATGAAAAAAAAATTGTATATATTTGTCTTAAATTCTTTAAAAGATCTTTCATACCAATACCACACCGATGTTTATTGCAATAGGCGTTTTCATATGTTGAAATATAAATTTCAATTTCATGAGCTGAAAATATACTTTTTGAATAGAGAGTGAAAAATGTTTAGCCAAATATCACTGAATGACAGAAGAATTTAGAGGTTTTTTGAGATCACAAAAATTCCTGTTGCAAAGAAGATGGATCAACATCTGATTGATCATGGATGCTTTACGCTATCGAAACTGAATGGATAAATCTCAGCTTTCTAAAGAGTGGAATTTGAGGCATATGAAATTCTTTGTAAAAGCTGTAAATTCGCATATCTATGCTTTTCGTTGAAAATCAGAAAAGATAATGCCGTATACCACAGAAGTGATGTTATTGATTGATGTAGAATGCGCTCACTACCATTTAAACGTGTGATTTTGGTATATTGTTTAGATTGAAAATTTTATATTGCACCCATCCCACCGGAATTTCAAATTGGGCTTAATATTTTCAAAATATTTTGTAATCGACACATAGCTCGTAATAAATTTCTTACCATTTAAATAAAGTGTTAATGGCTGCTTACACTTTATGTAACAAAAAAATTGCCGCTCTTATTAACATTTAGACTAAAATTTCGCCTTTTGTTTTATCGTTTTCTACTCAATACTTTATAAAGAATAATGATGAGGTTTCCTTTTTTTCATATAAATAATCAGTATTCGCTCTAATACTCTTTAAACCATTATCAACGGGAACGAATAATAAAAATAATAATAATAACAAAACGCCTTCTAAAAATAAAATAAATAAAAATCTACAAAACTTAAGAAATTTCAATTTATTGAGTAGTTGGAACTAGACCTTTTACAGAAAAATAACTCAGGAATAAATCGTTTGCTTGTTCCTTTATACGTGTCTAAATTATTAAGTGATAACGTAATACTTAATTAGATCTCTGAGTACACAAGAGATATTTACTCAATGCATATGCTCCTGAAACAAAAAAAGCTTTTTATTTATTTGTGCCTTATCTAATGCCAATAACAGCTGTATAAATGTCTCTTAATTTTTGCGTAAACACTTACGATGCTAGTATATTGAAGATAATGCACACACTTTACGAATAAAGGGAAAAGGAAGCTTCTAGATTTTTTAAGAACATGAATAAGGGTAAAATGTACCACTTAAAACAAAATTTGATTATAATGTGAAACGGCAAAGTAAAATATCATGGTTAAATCAAACTGTGAAAATAAGGTAATGATTAAAGGCAAATGTTTAAATTTAATTATTTTTGTTGCTGGAAATATCTTTTACGTAAAAACAAACTACTTTTGATATAAAAAAAATACTTAAATACCCGACTACAAACATAAAATATAGATTTTTATACACAAAATATGTTTTAACATGAAGAATCTTGGGTTATTTTTTCATTCTATGTTGTATGTTACTATTACAAGGGCAGAAACAAGAGAGCAATGAAATACAATAAATAGGCAATAGCCAGCTAGAGAAACATTGGCCATTGAAAGTAAAGTTAGAAGGAAAGAAATGCACACACATAAATTATGTATATATATATACAGGGTGATTATAAAAAACTATCCCGACATTTGAACCCCTAGCTATCCTACCATTCACAGAAACTGAATGAAATTTTGGCAAAAGGTATTTTGAGGTATGCGCTCAAGTATGATATGGAAAACAACAGTGTCACTCAAACAGTTACAGTTACAGTGAGAAAATTTCGAAAAAATCAAATGGCGACATCCAGTTTTTTGTATTGGAGTGGGATCTCCATTGTGAAAAACCCTAAATAGCGTTGGAACGGCAACTGTAGCATGAAAATCACCGGCGGTAGATAGGCTAAAAGTGAGGACAACCAATAAGGACAGAGAAGCAGCATAAAATAAAGCATTTTATTGTGTTTTACAAATTTTCCACATGACCTCCTTCACACACGATGACACTTTGAATGCGGCTGATGGTGGATAGCACTACAGCACGTATCATGGCAATAGGAATCTCTTGAATCGCAGTTCTGATCGCATCTTTCAAATCACATTCAGTTTGAGGACGAAACTGATACACTTTGGATTTCAGATATCCCCACAGCCAGAAATCCATTGGTGTCAGATCAGGAGACCTTGGTGGCCACGGAAACCGGAAATGACGGGAGATAACTCTGTCACCAAACTGTTGAGTTAAGACACGTTTGACTGAAGACCCGACATGTGGAGGAGCGCCATCTTGCATCCACACAACTTCAGATAGAGCATTTTGCCGTTGCAATGCGGGAATCGCGTAATGAGTTAACATGTCCAGATAGCGAGCACTCGTAACTGTACACATTTGCAGATCACCGGCAGTAACCTCTTCAAAAAAGTAAGGGTCGAGGATGAACGTACTCGTTATACCACACCACACAGTCACTTTTTCCGCGTGTAATGGACGTGCATGCGCATCATGTGGATTATTCTCTTCCCAGTGCACACAATTTTTCGAATTCACGTTACCAGTTAACGAGAAATGCGCCTCATCTGTCCACAGAATGCGTAAAGGCCAGCTGCTATCTTCATCGTGTCGGATAAGAAATTGATTTGCAAAATCCAGCCGTAATTGATAGTCTCTCGCTTCCAACATCTGGACACGCTGGAATCGATACGGAAACATGTTTAGAACAGAGCGCAGAATCTTGCGTACAGTTGAATTCGGCAGATCCAGAACACGTGAAACACCGAGTGCAGTTGCGGGACGAACTGTGTTTATCGTCTGATGGACTTCTGCCACAGCTTCCACAAGAACGGAAGGTCGTCCAGACCGAGGTCGATCGCATGTGCAACCAGTTTTTTCAAATTTATGAATCAAGTCCCGTACAGCTTTGACAGTGCACGGGCCTCGCCGTAATCCATGGTTTCTGCGGTAAACACGCAATGTCTTTGCGGCATTTTGTCCATTCAGGTAATAAATCTTTACGATTTCCCCACGTTCTTTTCTTGAAAGCAGCATCTTGTTCGGAATGGCAGAAAGGAACATACGCGGCTCGCATTTCGCAGTGCCTTTTCTTTCACCTAACGTGACGACGTCAGTCATGACTGTGTCTTACGTAGAACCCGAAATTTGCGTTTCTTGATTTCTTCTTCTCGTTTTGTGGAGAACTAATCAGGCTGGGATATCAGCCAAAGAAACGGTGTGACGTGTGACGTAAATGAAACGAAAATTAATGCTCTGGTGCAAGGCAAAGTCCTTTTTACTTTTCTCTTGCCTAGTTCCGGTGATTTTCATGCTACAGTTGCCGTTCCAACGCTATTTAGAGTTTTTCACAATGGAGATCAGATTCCGATTCAAAAAACTGGGTGTTGCCATTTGATTTTTTCGAAATTTTCGCACTGTAACCGTAACTGTTTGAGTGACACTGTTATTTTCCTTATCATTCTTGAGCACATACCTCAAAGTACCTTTTGCCAAAATTTCATTCAGTTTCTGTGAATGGTTTGATAGTTAGGGGCCCAAATGTCGGGATAGTTTTTTTATAATCACGCTGTATATATATAAATTGAGAAAAATTGAAGAAAAGTTAAATATGCGAGAAAGGAAAACAAATTCAAAGAATGAATATAAAACTTAAATTTAAAAACTAGAAATATTTATAGCTAGAATACAAAAATGAATTTAAAAAAAAAGAAATTATGTTAATAATAATATAGTTTCAGACATCAAATATTTTACATTTTTATAGTTATTAAAAAGGCTTTGTGCTTTTATTAATTTTCACAGTATTTTCCTTTATAATGATGTTTTACATGAAATATGTTCTTCAAGATTTGTGTAAAATATATTTGGTGAGAATTATGAACAGGGCTTAAAATAGAAGAAAAATTATTAGATTGAAAATAAAATTTTCGTTAACGGTTTTAAAATTCCTTTCAACTAAGACACCATACGATAAGAATGTGTACAACTTCTGACAAACATTAATTGTAACAGGTTTATAAATGTCATTACAAATCAAAATTTACTGTGAAAAAGAGTACTTGAAATAAAAAAATATATTTTCAATAAACTATGTTGAAAATAGTCCATATAAAAGCATTAAATTTAAAACGAAAGCATAGAGCTGAAAACAAATGTAAAGTATTTGCATATTTTAGTAGGTATTTAAAGAGACGAGGCTGCGATGTTTTTTTTAAATTCATTTCTGTATTTTAGGAATAACATAGTTTAAAAAATTTAAAGCATCTTTAAAAGGAAAAAAATGTAATACGATTTTCAAAAATGGGTTGTTTTTGAAACATTTATGCCTGTTCATTGAACCAGAAGTTCTTCGAAATCTGTTATTTTTTTTACGTAAATTTTCCAAAGCGAGAGTAAACTTTCTTAGAGTTAGTTAAGTTTTGTAAAAAGAAAAAAGCAATCAGCGCAACTTTCGTAAGTGAATTAACTAACGGACTATGTTTGTTCAGTTATAAGTTTTTAAAAGTAGATATTAGCTATATAAGTGCTATTACTTGACTGCGAACTTTTCTCTCAGAAATCTGTAGTCCACTTTTGGACGTGTGCCAAAAAAACGATTTTTTTTCGCTCATACATCATCTTTAAATATCATATAATTTAAATTTTTACACAATCAAATTTTTTTTAAATATACTTTCGAATGAAATTTGTTTGAAAACTGTTGGTTAATTTAGTGACTTTTTGCGACTCTTTAATAGAAGGTTTCTATATACGTCTTTCGGTTAAAATTTTCTGTTTTTTTAAATATTACATTTCCTGCATCCCTGAAGTGTGTAGATTGTCACTTTGGGTGTATTCAAATCCAAACTGCTTATTTTGAGACACATTTTTAAATTCATTTTTGCTCTAAAATGCCTCCAATTGGCAGGTTCTCTTATTCAGAAACTTTATAATGTGTGAAATTGGTCGATTTTTTGATAAAGGCAGAATATATTTTTAAAAAATGCTGTCAAAGTGGACATTTTGAACCGAATTTCCCAAAGCGATAGCGCAGGACACAAAAAAAAATTATCATAATGTGAAAATAATTGTTTGTAAATCAATTTCTAATTAATTGAACGAAAAATAAAAACACGGGTCCCTTATAAATCTCTTCATAAATCACGCGCCAAGTTTCATGTTTTTACTTTTAAAAATGAGTCTGAAAATGTGTCTCAAAATTTTGAGTTGTTGAGCGGGGGAAAATATTTTTTTTTTAATACCGCCTTAAAGCAGTTTTGTGATATTCCGATTCCTTACAATATTTTTTGCTCATTGAATGTAACGCCGCTCGTTGAACGTAACGCTGTTGTAAAACATTAAACTTGTTTTTCTCGAAACCATCTTTTACAAATTGGGTGATCATGCTTTTCGGGAACTATTCGGCCGATTTCCTTCATTTTTTTTTTATTTAAATGAAAGCTAAGCATTTTTGCTCGAGCTTATACCACCGAAAAGTATAATTTTCATTCATTAATTATTTTTATTTTTTCGAGCCCGCAAAATGTAAAAAAAAGAGGCGAAAAAAAATTACATTTGTTTAGATGACCGCCATTTTGTCAAAAATCAACTTTTTAAAATAAATGTTGGTATAAGCTCCAGAGAATTTAATTTTTTTTTTTATAAGTTGGTGACCCAATTTGTTTCAGATGATTGTGGAAGGAGAAAAATGGTTGCCCGATCGGCGCGCACCTGCGGACACTCCCCGTCGCACAAAATGTATTAGTCATTTTTTTTTTTTTTTTTTTTTTTTTTACTTGCAAAAATTTAAATGTTATTGTGGCGTGTGATTTTTTTAAAAATCTTTGGGAATAATGAAAGACTGCGTGTAAGCTACTCTGCTGAATAACATCAACAATTTAAATATAAGAATCACAATTTAAATATAAGAATCACAATTTAAAGATAAGAATAACAGTTGAAATTTTAAATATGCACATAGATATATTGGAACGTGTTTGGAAGGAGTGAAAATTTCGCTTGGATATTTAAAAAAAAAATCACAAAACATTTTTCTCCCATATAAAACTTTATGTGTTGCTGTTACATGTACAAGCAACATATCTTGGATAGCTTATTTTTTTTCTCTTTTTCTTTCTTTCTTTTTTTCACATTTTATTGAGTGGCAAAGTTGAAAAAATAACTATTTAAAAAATCACTTTTTCATGAATAATCGAAATTATGTATTGAAATAAAATTTGGAAATTTATTAAAAGCGATACTTTCGTATTGGCCTCCTGCCAAGAGCCGAAGAAATCGCCAAAGATTTTCTATTTTCAGAAGACTTTTTGATTCTGATAATTTCAGTGGTTTAAGCGACTATTTAAACGAAATTTAAGACACGTTCGATTACATATCTTAAATTTGTATTTTATTTATATTTTATTATTTTATTTATTTATTGATGAAGTTTTAATTTACTTACGAAATATAAGACGGAAACAAATGGTGAACTATTTATATTAATTGAAGTGCAAACGGATTTATCTTTTGTAATCGTCTGCATGCGATAGAGACAGATTTTTTTTAAAATTATTATTATGCTTGAGAATTATTTTTAAAACAATAAAAAATGAGCAAATTCGGTACAGTTTTCAAACCAATGGAATTTGAAAATAAATTTTGTTTCCTATTCGACGATGTAAAAATCGAAAATGTGCGATGTTTAGAAGTTAAAAAAATGACAGTAAAAGTAAAATTTAATCGTCTGGTGCTGTCAACGTCAAAATGACATAAGCGTTACATACGGACATGTTTGTCCTTTATAATATAGATTATTCTATTGAATATGGCGATAAATTATCTTTATCGTTTAAAGTTATGGATGAAAATTCGTGTTCGGCTTAGAGTAAGACTGAAGACTATTTATGACTAAAGACGTGGAGCCCGACCCTGTTTTTCTATACAAAGAATTTTTGTTAAAGTGGTCTCTGTCACCTCTTAAAGTTTGTACACGACTTTCTAAGATACCTTGTATAAGAATTTAGACATTCGTTACAGGTACAAGTTTCGCTCTTTGATCCCGATCTTGTACCTAATCTGTACCATGAGAGCCGATTGCAATATACGATGCAGTGCAAATATAAATTAGGATTTGTTTATGTCCTATGCCTCTAGCCTCCTTAAAAATTTCAGTAAATTAGAGTAATATATATTTCTCGATTATGTGATTATTCGATAAGGACACACTATGATAGAATAAACCGGGGCATCAAGCCTCTTTAATATGTACTTTTCGAAGAAATTAGACTAGACGATGAGATCATAGACATTTTTTTTTAAATTTTTGTGTTTAAAAAAAAAAAAAAATTAATTCAGAGGGATTGCATTAAAAAAAAAGAAGGAAAACAAAAATTAAAACTGTTTTTATCTATACTTTTTAATGTTTCGGAATACCTCTTTTTGTTTGTTTATTTATTTGCTGATGATATTTATGAAACAATAATAGTGAACAGAAATGTGAACACAATACATAAAAGGAAACAATATAAATTGATGCGCAGGATAAAGCTAAGCTCGAATTTCAAAATTGTCTTCTTATGTATAAGGGTTAAAACTTTTTTTCAGTGTTGTATTTGCACATGATGTTACTTTTTTTTCAATCAGTCATTTTTGTAAAACTTTTAAAAAATAAATCGGCGTGAAACTCGCAAGCGTAAATATTTCATACATACTATCAATTTTTCTACTATATCAAAGAGATTAATAATATATTTTTTTCTTATACTATTGCGTTTATGAATATTTTATATATACTTTTTATTTTGCTTTATATTAATTATCAAATAACTTTCCTTTTCTATAATTGTGATTCAATCTGAATAGATCAACTTCTTCTCTTTCATTAAATGGACATCATTTGAAAATGACGTCATTCATTGTAAAAAAAAATCTCATCTTCAGGTGCGTTTGTAATTATATAAATACGTAGCACCTATAGTCGTCGTCTGGTCCGTCCGTCCGTCTGCATATAACAGTGCAAAACTACCCAACCGAATGGTTTGAAATTTAATATATATTATCGTCTCAGAATTTTGTCGAGTCATTTCAAATTTTCTGAAAATCGAATCAAAACTTAAAAAGATATTAATAAAAGTTTTCTTTACTCTATTAAATCCTACCGTACGTAATCTATATAATAAAAGCGCAAATCATGTGATTGAGGAAAACAAATACGGGCAAACCACTTCGTTTTTCATATGCCAGGTGGCCATTTTTATTGAAAATTATTTTTTCGAATAAAATTGCATAAAAGCTACATTTTTAGAAAGATCGTTCAAAAAAATTGTTTGCTTGAAAGATGAGTTACATTAAAAAAATGTATAGATTCTGAGATAGATAACTTCAGTGGAAATTAGGTTAACAGCCGAATATCTCAATCCATTAGAGTAAATAACCACAGGAGATTCATTCATTATGAGTCATAAAAATATTAAACCATGGAGGTAATCATTCGCAAAGCAAGATCTCCATGGTGAATTTAGCAGTTCTGTCTGGTATAGAAAAAAAATCGCATTTGTAAACGTGGCATACGTAATAAGAAAAAAAAAAAGGCATACTCATTTCGCTCATAGTAGACGATATAATTCATATCACTGAAATAATAAGGATTATTTTTTTACATTGTGAAACTATAAAACGAACGCCCCTCATATGTCACGTTTAACGTACAATTTCCAACTTGTTCTTTCTAAAATTGTAAACTCTTACTATGTTTTATTTTAAGATAAGAACATTTTGCCACAGTAATGCAAAGTACAGAAGCATTCATGATTAATATTTCATTTCTTTGAAAAATCATTTTTAATATCATAGCATGCCTCAAAATTTCAGAATTAACAATTCTTTATACAGTCAAGAGGAATAGAAAAACAATGGCATATCGGTAAACTTGTAAGATAATGTAGATTACTAGCAAAAATTTTTGACTAATGGTGGATTGACAAAAAAATGTAAAAATTTGGCATGGATTGTCGATTTATAAAGTTGCAAAAATGTAAAAGTGTGTACTGTCTATAAAGTATGCTTAATAAACTTATAATATTTAGTAATAACATTGAGTGTAGCAAATTACAAAGGTATTAAATCAAACGTGACATAGGGCATTTCATAATCCTATAAATATCTGGTTTGAATACCAGGAAGTTGATAAAATTACATTCACCCTGGGTGAATTCGTGTTATCTCCAAAGTATAATACTGGGCGATTCATGCAAGAGGTTCTCTCACTCCATTCTAATTAACGCATAAAATAGCACAGAATTAATGCAAATGTTGTGCTATGGGTTCAAAATATAGAATAGTATATGCATAATACAGAAAACTAAACAGTAGTTGAGAGATATATGAATAATCTATTCTGGTTTGATGCTTCTAAAATTTTGACTATTGTTTAAATTTACTATTTCGTAAAATATGTGCATCTGGATGTATTGTACGCATTTAAAATTATAAAAATTTAGGGCCCCGATTCGAGGTTTATTTGGATAGATTTTCCTTTAAAAATATAAAATCATGCAAATTCGAAGTTATTCGCAAAACCAGTTCGGAGCGGGCGCAACACGCCCAGGTGTACGCTGCCGAAGACAGTTGTGCTCCCAACACTAAATACCTCCCAGAGAAAAATGTCTGAATTCAATACTTTTTTAGATGTATTTAAGGTTGTTATCTTGTACTCGGGCAACGTCCGGTAGGTGAGCTACTAAAATACTATAAATAAAATGCCCATAGCTAAAACATGAAAATGTTGAGTAATGTAACTAAGGAAAAAAAAACTGAGTGTATCTGTAAATTTAGTTATATACAGTAATTTTCACACAGTAAAATTTCAAAATATCCTGTATTTATTATTACTGTTTTTTTTTATTCCTTATATTATTAATATTAATCTGCAAGCAAATTCCTTTATGTTCGAGGGTTTTCTGTCAGCAAAACAGCTCATATATTGCTATTAATTTATCATTGCTGTTACAGGAGCTTTTTGCCTTTCTGGATCAGCAGGTTATTTATGTGCGTTTTCAATATTTTCCTGTTTCGTCATGTTCTTTTTTTAGCCTTCAGAAAAGTATTAACCACCGTATATTACCCAGTCTTTCTTTATGTTATTTCGTTCATTTTCTCAATAACACTTGTGATATCCGTAAAAAAAAGTTTTAAACACAAATTTAAAATCGAAAAAAGAAATAGGAAAACTTACAAAATGTATATTGTTATAAATGAGCTATCGAAGTTGCTGTAATATGTGCAAATCCTTGACGCTTACTTTGAAAAAAAATATAGACATATCAAGATAAATGTGATTTCATTCGTAGTACGAGTTTGACTATTGCATTTATCTACATTCATTACAGATCGAAATTTTGTGGCACATTTTTAGATCTTATAAAAATTTCTCTCTCTCTTTTTTTTTTTTTTTTTTTTTAATTAAAATGTATACATTTTACGATATCATTTATAGAAGGTTTTTTTTTATATAAATAAAAGTGCAATACAATTCATACACATTTCCATATTAATCCTACGCGAAAGTTAAAATTCTTACTTAGCAATTAATTAATGTACGGAATATTGTTTTACTAATTATATTCGTCCCACTGTAGAAAAAAATCCACAAAATACAGAAATTTTAGTAGCAAACGAGAAATTAGTACAATTTCTGTATTTTTCTCCGTTGAAAATGATTTCAAGAACATAGTGGGAAATATTAACTATGTATTTGAGAATATCTTTGACTGATAACAATTTCAAACCTCTCGTTGAATTATTTTTTTTACTAAGCACACAAACTCCGCAACTTACACGCGATTAGCGCGTATACTAAAGTAGTATTTAAGCAGGTGATTGGATATCGAAAAATTTACATTTTAGGTTTTCTAACAAAATTATTTTTAGATTTAAGGGATGATTTCATACTAAATCTTAGACGTTCCGCACTTTTGTAACTGATTTTGTTCCGTTAACGCTCATATTTTACGAGATGGGTAGATAACTTCTAAATTTCGCCTCTGCAGGCGCTACAGTCATTCTCACATGATAGGTCATAATCGTTTTACTATAGGCAAACACTCGTTCCACAAGGTTGGCTTTATCCGTTCAAAAGTTATTTGGGTGTCTGCGTACTTATACGTTGCCAAAAAAAAAAAAAAAAAAAAAAAAAAAAAAACGGCCAGTATTATACTGTAAAATTAACAGTACAGTAATAAACAGTTAAATAAGCGGTAATACACAGCCGCGCATTATTGGTTTTCATTTTTAAGCAATAATTTGACTGTAGTAAAATATTGGAAATTATAATGAATTCTTACAATAAAGTAAAATATTAAACTAATTAAGTAAAATATTAAAATAATTTAGGTAAATTATTAAAATAATCATGTAAAATAATTAAAATTTAAAAGAATTAAATATTAAGGTAAATTAATTAGTAATTAATGAAGCAGTAATAAATTTGCATAATAATAATGAAATATCAATATTTCTTCTTTTATCCAGCCATATTAGCTAGAATTACGTACAAATTCACGAAAAAAAATAAATCATACAGTTACAGAGATAATGGGCGGTAGCTATTGTTGCACCGTATTTTTATCTTCGATACGGAAATAATTTACACCATAATCGTAAAAATTTCATGTTTATCCAGATTTTATAAACAAAAAAGCTTGATTAATTCAAATTTATCTTGGAAAAACGATCGTGATCGCCATTGATGTTAGCGCCATCTTGAAATTTTTCGGAAATATTTTCATATTTTTTTTCATGGGAAAGCTTAAGTGCAGTCATATTAACCAGAATTACATAATAAAATGCATACGTAATAATGAATAAATGTAAATAAAAATTTAATAATGAGGAAACGAACGCACTCAAAACACTTTATCCTTTCTTTAATAAATAAATTTCATTTAGCAACAACAAAAAAAAAAAAAATCATGTTTTTTATAAAGTAAAAATTTACCGGTCTATTTTTTCGTTTTTTCGAATATCTAAACCAGCCCGCTATTATACTCTGTCAGAATAATATCTGTCATGTGGACTAAATGCGATATTTAAAAAAAAATTAATTTCAAAATTAAACATGTTGTACACTTTTAAAATGTTAAAATATGCGAATATTTCCATAATCGGGTTTTTATCATTATTCAATACGTTTCTCAAACTCATATATTTACTATTCTCTATTACTCATATTGATATTCGCTTTGTATTAGTCTGAAACATTTGAAAAATCCGTTAAACTTCCGATATGACGTCAGATTTTCTTTTTAATTCTCTAATGACGTGATATTAATCTGCTTTGTGGACATACACATACTCATACTCTTTGTGTTATTGAGAAATCTGTCCGTTTTATTACCATTATGACGTCAATCAATTTTCTTTCATAGTAATCTTTTTTCCAATTGGTGATTTTTTTTTTTCATTTTCATTTTTTCACGTGGAAATCTTCTGATACAAAATTAATTATTGTAGAAATAATTTTATCGTGGATTTTTAATTTTTGGCATCTGCTATGGCGAAAAATGTTTAAATTTAATAGGAAAAGGCTGTTAGAATTTTGGTTTTTTATCTCTATTTATTACGAATTTTTCAAATTTTAATATTCTGAGCTCTTTATAGCTGGTATTTAGATTTATGCATATAGTTTCAACTCTGTAAGTTGCATAGTTTTTGAGAATGGCTCTGTGACGGACAGACAACGGAGTGGGAGTAATAGGGTTTCGTGAGATGAACGAAACCCTAAAAATCGGTTACATCTTCCACTTGCGAATATTGTGCAGAATCTACTGTATGGTAAATTTTTGCTTTAAATATGCAAATTTATATGAAATCATAAGTAACAAAATTTTATTTAGTAATTAAGCAGCTGTAATAGCGAAAAAAAGCATGATTAAGAAAACAATTAGTAAAAAAACTCACTGCGATTACCGCTGATTTCAGCGCCATCTTTTCAGCGCCATCTTGTTCCTACAACTTAACTAGAAGTTTCACTGTTTACATCTGCAGCGATACGCGGATTTTAGGCGTTCGTGGATTTTAGGATCGCGTATTTAAGGAAGTCTACTTATTTAAAAGAAAAAAAAATCCTTTTTCCGCAAATAGTATCACTATCTTAGTTTTCTGCGTATTAAACAAGAATTATAGTTAAAATTAATCTATCATTAGAAAATGACTTAAATTGAGTACTCTTTAGTTCGATTATATACATATATGCGTTAAATCGGATCTTGGTTTTACTTCAGTACACTGAAATTAGAAACCCATAAAAAATTTCGTCCTAACTCTATTTAGTAAAACGTGTTAGCCATTGCAAAAGCTGTTCTTAAAGTACATAGAAGCTTTTTCAAAATTTACAGTCAAGTGCATATTATTCATGAAGTGCTCGTAAATTCCACATGTAAGCTTTTAGCAAAAGCATCTAAAATCGAAAAAAAAAAATTATATATATGTGACTTTACGAATTAATTATGTATACCTTCAAATGTCACATAGATGTAATAGAATATTTTAGTTCAAACTATTACCTTGCTTTCAGCAAACCTTAGTATCATGTAAGCACAGATTCATACAATTTAACGCATACTAAATATTTTCCTTCTCTGTAACCCAGTTTTTATTCAGCTTCTCTGATTCTATACATTCTGTTCCAAGTGCAGTTTTCATCATTTGAATCTACTTATTTAAATATCCTTTTTATTTAGGAGAAATAGTCTAACAAAATTAATGTTAGATTGTTAGAAATCACATCGTCAAACATATTTAGTTCTAATTTATTCAAACTTATCTAAAATAACTCAATTCCAGCTAAATTAAAAGGATTGGAATAATTCACCTCATATATTTTAAATAATAAACATGGGTTAAAAGAACAAATTCGTTCAATTAATTAAAATTACATTGAATTAAATTTTAAATTTCCGTGTCTTAAATAAAGTTAAGTAATTAACTATTAAATAAAAAATATATATTTAAATTTAAATTAGGACTGATAACAAATTAAATAATGAAATAGTTAATTTTAAAAGAGATCTGCTTTTACACTGACTAGAACACATTTTATCCACAAGTTTACAGATTTTTCATGCAACTTGCTCTGCTTTAGTATTAAGGCGGTCCGGAATACAAAAATATTTAAAAGATCACATTTTTATTTTTTTAGCTTACAAAATACTCTAGAGAGCATTTAGGAAAAAAGTGACGCAAACTGCATGTAAATAGGATAATGAGATCAAAGGATTAAACACTTTTATGTTGTACTGTCTGCGGTTGCTGCGTTTTCTCACGGGATTTAAATGTAATTATCTCAGAATGTTTCTTTTCAAGATTTGGCATATTTAAATTGATACAAATACATTTTTATGAAGATAAAGTTAAGACACTTTGTGCAAAGATTTTCAGTTACATCTATACTAATATAGTAAAGAAGAAACGTTTGTTCGTTTGTTTGTAGGAGGTAATCGCTGGGACTACCTAAACCATTTCAAAAACATTGGCGACAAAATAATGGTAACAGTTTCTGTTCTAACAGAAGCTACTTTTTATGTCGATACCTCTGCCCCCAAGAGGGTGCTAGAGAAAAAAAAAAATTCTAAAATAACGATTCCTTTGAAACTGATAGGCCTCAATTTTTTTTAAATTGACATGGTAGTTACTTTTAATAGGCAAATGCTTACTAACAACGGTTTTCAAGAAATTCAAAATTTCAATTGTGAAATGAGCAGAAAACGTTCTAAAACCACAATTAATTTGAAACTACCGAACCGATTCCAAAAGTTATTTCACTATTATGTTGATGACTATCTCTACTTAAACATTGGGTTATCATTTTTTTTAATATAGAGACCTCTGATTCTCTAGGGGCATAAAAGAAAAGCTTTATAAAATTACGATTTGTTTGAAGTTGTAAGGGCTAAAAATAAGTGGTTATTTTTAACTTATAATTGTTCGCTTAGAACGGCTTTTAAAAAATTCGAAATTTTAAGCATAAAATCATCAGAATACTTTCTAAATTCATTAGTATTTTAAGACTATCGAACCGATTCCAAAAATTCTTTCCTAATTTGTAAGGATGCCCATCTCTACTTACACATAGTTATTTTTTATCTCTCCACCCTTTCTCGAGAAACGACCACGAGGAACCGGACCGAAGGCTCGTCAGTAAAATGGCGACGTTCGAGCTTGAAATAAATCATGGGCCGAAATCCAGTCCGACACGTCTATGTGTTGCCAGGAATTACCACGTCTGGCGGGCGGATGAGTGGCTCGTCTCCTAAGCTTCACCCAAAACTAATCTCGATCGGGCCCGTCTCTTTGGCGCGCTTGGAGGAAGTTTCCACGACCTCCAGAGTCCGATAGTGGTGTCTTTGATTCTTCCGTTTTTTGTGTGTTCTTGTGATATTACATGTGGATGAACCGGAGATCGGAGTCGATCGGGGATCTCCCCGTATTCCGCTGCGGGGGTTTGCCGAATGCAAAGCCGATCAATGGAACGACTTAGCGGAGTCTCGTCTATGAGAAAGGACCGAGTTTCCTCGTAGTCCTGGGTCGGCCAGAGGTACATATGACACACGTAAGATGAACCAGTAAGACAACCCACGGAAGATGAACCAATTGCTTGTCCTTCCCTACATGTTGACGATCGGACGCCGTAGGAAAGCAAGAGCCGTCGGGGTGTCTAGCATGTGACCTAGGGACCAACTCTCCTTCTGGGGTTTCGGCGACGAAATCGCTGGGCAGTTTCGACGGTTCATCGAGTGTCTGTGTGGAAGTCTCCTCCAAGATATGGGATCTTCCGCGCAATCGCAATGACCTACGTCGTCGCGAGCTCGGGTAAGAAGGTTTAGAGGTTCCGTTGGATGACGGTCCTCTGGACCGGCCGGCAGAGCACTCGGTGACCCAAAGCCGATGTGCTCGATAAATGTCTCTCAAGACATGGGTCCGGTAGTCGTATGACGCGCCGGGCGCTCCTCGGGTGCCTGGCAGCGCAATCTAGTTTTTTATCTCTCCATCCAAGCAGGTGCAAATATGGAAAATGTTCTAAATTTATGATTTCTTCTAAACTGTTAGGGCGGTCTAGTAACTTGGAATTTGAAATGATGGAAACTTTTATGAAATGTTCACTAAGAACAGTTTTTAAATTTTTTTTATTTAAAAGAGTGATAGAAGAGAAAACTTTTCTAAAATCACGATTATTCTGTAATTACTGGACCAATTTCGAAAATTCTTCGACTGATTTTACAAATAGACAACATTTTTTCCCGTTTTTCACAAAAGGAAGGCTGGAAATAGATTGGATATGTTGGAAAATTTTCTGTTTACTGGTAATTTTATTAATAGTAGCAGTGTAATTTTAATTTCTTATTAATAAGCACACGAAGTGGATTTTAACAATGTTTTCAACAAGTTGTTTTCTATTTGCACGTGCGCAAAGCCGCGGTATTTGCTAGTATTATATAAATTGTGTTCGTCATTTTTTGTTTAGACAGAAGATTTCTTAAATATGATTATCATATTAAAAGAAGAAAAAAAAAACCTTATAAGACCTTTTTTATCTTTTAAAAATTTAAACAATATATTTAAAAAAATAAATATATTTTTTAAATAATAAAGTCTAATTAATATTTATTCTTTTCTGTACTCGAAAATGAAAAGGTATGCAGGAAGTGTTATTATCTTAAAATATGTAGCAATTTTTAAACAAGGATAAAATTTTACTTTTTAATTTAAGTTTTAATTTTTAAAGAATTTAAACTTGAAAAAAATATGTATACACTTTAAAAAATATAAACAAACAAAAAACATTCATAAAAAGTAAAATGTTGCGTCCCGAACTTCCTTACATCGAAAAAGCAGCGCAACATCTGCGTTTATAGGCATGAATGCATTTACCACATTAAAGGCACTGCTGTGACTTTTAATACGCATTCAAAAAATTCAAAAATGTCAAAATCGAGTTTCAGATGTGAAAACAAATTTGACTATCACACAGTTAAAAATGATATAAAAACCTGGTTTACTTTAAAAATGTGTTGTATCCGCTGAAGATTATAATATGCAAGAATATTACAGTAGTTTAAGAACGTTGAGACTACATCATAGTGAGTTAGAATTAATTAACTAATATTAGATTGATCGAAATCGACCGTATTTTGCTTAAAATTAAACTGAATATTAGGTTAAATCTGAATCGCAATTAAAAACAGATATCAGATTTACTTTTATTAATTGACTAGTAAATCGAAAAATTAATTTAATTAATTTAAATTAGTATTCACTGGACAACATAGGACTTATAATCATATTCAACAAACGTGCATTAATATTATTTATTCCCGATTATAGTTCTTATTCGACTTTCTGAAGCCGCATCGTGTAACATGAAACACTTAATTCAGTTTCAACATTTTCTAATTATTTTTCCTCTGTAATAAATTTCAGAATTAAGTTCACAACACCATTGTTATAAATAATTTTCGCAGACACTGGAATTTAATGTTTCACCTTATGAGTGCTGATTCAGATTAACAATGACTTTATTGTGACGTTCAAGAATTTAATAAACTAAAACTTGAAATTAGTTTGATTTTCTTGAGATAAAAGGTATCCATTTAATCAGAATTCCTTCTGCAAATTTCTGAGACGCGATATTTAAACATTTCACACATTCCCTTCATTAGTTCTGCTTAAATGCATAGAGTGTGTTATTTTACGTTTGATGTGAAACTCATATTGTTTCTTAAACTCTTTGATACATTCGAATTTTGATGTGAACATCTATATCATGTGTCAGATCTAGAAAAATAATAGTATTTTGAAATACAACTATAATATGTAGTTTTTATTTGAAATATTATAAGGGTATCTGTTTAGAATAGTGTGAAACTTGAATTTAATGGTTCATATGCAGCTAATATTTAATATCAAAATTTGAGGTAGAAAAAATAAATATTAAAAATAAATTAAATTAACGTAATAAACGATATTTAAATAAGTTAATAAACAAGACAGCTTTGTTTCCTTAAAGTGCCTCAGTTTAATACTAATAATATATATATATTTTTTTTTTTTTTCGAATCTATGTCTTCCAAAATCAGAAGAAAATATTTATTTTTTGTTTTAAAGCAAAAACATTCAGAAATAAAAGAAGTGAGTTGAAATCTCAAAAATTAAATGTTCAGTTTTTATTAAGAAAAAAAAAACAGAGGTCCACATATCTGGATCTCAGTACTGAACAGGTTAAATAAACTAAATTTTATTAATATTAATTTCTAAACTCTATTATTATTGTATTAAAAATATAGCAAGATAGAGAACCTTTTGTGGATATTGTAATATGTATTAAATATCAAACACATTAAAATTTGAGACAGAAAAATTAAAATATCAAAAATAAATTAAATTAACCGCATTAATGAAATTAAAGATAATGTGCTTGAAAGCAACTTTTCGTAATTAATTTTAATATACAATTTAGAATACTTTATCTATTTACAATATATATATATATATATATATATATATATATATATATATATATTGTAATTTGATTTATATATAATAAAAGTACACTTAAATGTATAATCAGATTCAAACTACTATTACATATAAATCAAAAAATTAACTTGAATTATAGTACTCAAAATATTTTATTTATTTTTAACCACTTTGAAATTTTATCTACTTTTAATATATTAAAACCATGAACTACATACGTTCCTATAATTTTTGTTTTCTTTGATGTAGTATTGAGAAAAATGTTTAATAAGCTATAGCATATAAACATGCTTCACTATATACTTCATATTTCACACTTCATTTCAGAATATTAACTTCAAAAATAAATTAAAATTTGAAAAGTTTAAGCGCGAAGAATCCGTTTCATTTTCATTTAATATTACTTAAGCATAATACACTAAACAGTATTTTACTGCAGCTGTTTGATTTAAAAACGTATTTGACAAGTTTAATCCTGATAATACTTACTAAGCATATTTTTGTTAAATATTTAACCAATAACAGCTGCGGATACGGGGTGTCACTTTTGTAAATGTTAAAACTTAACAAAATATTCTATTTTGATTTTTTTTCATGATACATGAGAACATTGTTACAGGTTATATTGTCACAAGTTATCAACATCTAAAAAGCACAATAATTTATAAGTATTTTGCCGGTTTACACTGCCACACATTTTTTTACACTATACCAGATGGTTTGGACTCACAAGTATTAGGATAGCTTTAAAGTTTTCCTTTGTTTAAATTGATTAAATATTTAAATTTATTCTTTTGCATTTTAGAGTAATAGGAGATACTGCGTTAACATTAAAGAGTGATTTTTGAAAGTGTTATTATAAGTACTTAAATAATTGTTTAAAAGTAAATGTGTGATAAAAAGATTTCTTTTATATATGAGAAAATAAAATTTGGTCCTACAAGCTATATTCAAATTTTGAGGTTATTGGAATATTTAAACACTTATCTTCAAAAATATTCATGAGTAATTGAAATTTTATTTTGAAATTTTGTAACGGAAATTCCATATATCGAGTTGACAGCGTGTCAACAATGTGGAAAATATAAATAAGCTTGAAATATCTATAAGAATACTATATCATTACATGCATTTACAACTAAACATAACATATGTGACATGACATGTGTGACAAAAACATGTTAGTTTGTAATTTCATCTCACAATGAATCAATTTTAACGTGTACCTAATTTTCTACTTATATGTACTAAGTACACTGAACAACAAGATTCAACTTCGAAATGGAACGTAACTTTTATTTTAATATTCGGTAGTATAATTAATGCAAAAAATCTACTTAAATTCCAAAGTATTTTCGATTAAAAACAATACAAAAAAAAAAAGAATAATAAATTAAAATTTTAAGTAACACACTTTTAATTCAAAATTTAATGAATTGAATTTGAACTGTTATCGACAATGAAGTTTTTCACAAAATTTGAACAAAACCGATTTATTAGATATTTGATTTTATTCAAAAACATATAAAGAGAATTTCGTACCTCTAACATGCCTCTGATAAATTATGGCTTAGAACACACTTAAATATGCATTGTCATCGACAATGAACCAGTGTGCAAAAATTCAGCAAAATCATTCCGTTAGATATTTGATTAGAACCAAAAACGTGAAAGAAGTTTTTTGCACCCGGAACCTGTGCCTCATGAGGTGCAGCCTCGAAAATACATTCTATTGCATTGTCATGGACAACGAACTTGTTTCCAAAATTTCAGCGAAATCAGTTCGTTAGGTGTGATTTCAATCGAAAACGTAAAAGAAGGTTTGTGCCCCTAGACCTTATCCCTGGTAAGGTGCGGCCCTGAAAATACAAGAATATTTCCTTGCCATCGACGATGAACTTGTGTGCAACATTTGAGGAAAATCGTCAAAATTGGCCCAAAATTTATTGCAAGATTTGACTCAGACAGACAACCAGCAAAGTTAAATAACAGTGTGTAATGTGTTCGAAGTTTCTCAATAAAGTATTAAAAATATCTTTTAAATTATATAGTCACAATTTTTTATGTATTCAGGCCGTGAAACATCTCTATTAACAATTCAACGATAAATCACCAGCATTGAAGGATTCCATTTTTCCACGTTAGCAGTATCCTCATATAAGCATGTCTACATTTGATGTCTGGAAAAAAGCTAAGTTGGACTTCAGACAAGTTACTTGACATAGTGATATTATGCTTCTATCAATTTCAACATAATTTATAGAAAACATTTCTTGAAAAGCAAGTCACATAAAAAAAGTAATAATTCCTTGCAATTTTTCTATACATTTTCACACACAGTTGAAATTTTATTTTAAAATTGATTTCTAATTTGAAAAATGACAAAAATACCTTTCTTGGCGTATAATTTATTTAGTTTCGAGAATTTTTGAAAAATAACATAATTATAACTGAAATATATTAAAATGTTGCACTAGTTTTATACATAGAATGTGGAAGGTATGTTTGAAAAAAATTTCTTATACATGGTACTTGGTATGTTGAAGATAAGTCAAACGTGGTGCACGTGATCTTCATAATGGACAATTTTTGATGAGGGCAATGTGTTAGTGAGCGGCGACTTTAAGTTTGTTGCCTAAACAAACTATGTTACCAATAGTGAGGCAGAGAGGAGCCTACAGTCACTGTAGTTTGAAGTCTCCATCTGAGGAGACTTTTCATAGGCATGCAATATCAGTGAATAGTCTATAAAAATTGGGCCAAAAGCACGATGCGATGATATTGCATGCCATATGAGAAGTTCACCTGCACTAAATTTGGATTATATCGGTTTTACCTAGCGCTATCTGTAAGACTTTTTTCAAAATCTAACCTCTGGCCCATCCTATATTTATCAATAAATGCTTCATAAGAACTATTTTTGTGTGCAGTGATAATAACAGCACTTTTATAAAGTCTGCTATACGCAAAATTTGAACAGGTTTTGCCCGCGGAACAATTTTGAGTTCTTACCACAAACAATTTTGTGTAATAAAAAGATTGTAATTCTAGTATTTTTTTATGCTTATAAAACAAGAAATGGAAGAGAAGTGTTAAGCCGAGCTAATTTAGTAGAAATTTTAGAAGTACAAGCTTTTTCAATTAAAGGCGTTACGGAAGACTCTCCTGCATTACATAATTACTTCAGCAAATATAGAGGAAGCTGTGAATGTTTGACCATACGGAAGGTTTGACCCAGTGACTTTATTTTCTCTAAAAAAATGTTGGTGATCAGCACAAGATGGAAGCATTTTATGCTCCTTTTCTATTAGTTAATGTTGCTTTCGGCCATTAGTGATGATAATAATTATTTCTCCATAAGTATAATATATGTACGGTAAAATTCCTTTATTATCACTTTGTGAAATGAACAACTGTAATTATATTTGTTTTGTCACAATTAAGTATTAAAAATTTTCTGCCTTGAGTTTTATTGCTTAATATATATGCACGATAAAATATAAATATATAAAAGTTATTAGCGATATAGAAATCTTTCCATTTTCTCAGAAATTTAAATAAAAAATATTTTCTATTTTTTAATGGTTTTTAGTTGAATAAGATTTTCTTTTAAAATTGTCTTTATTTATATTATTTTCTGTTTTTAACACTTTCCAACCTAGTTGAAAAGTGTTTATGACTTCGGTTTGTCTGCCGTCTGGCCGTGCTCTAACTCCTGTAAATATGCTCGGATTGCCCTAAAATTTTTAAATGTTATTGTCGTTTACTATAGCATTTTCCCTATTTCAACTGAAGTGGGTAGCATTTATAGTTTTTTTACAGCAACAGTCAAACGTATTCCGTTACATTACAGTCAATGGGAAATAATCGTTTCAAGTGCATTTTGAGACGCTACGTCATTTTAAACATAATGAAATTGATATATAATTATGAAGCACATTAAAACATGTTTTTTGTAGCATATGGGGTGCAAAGCATTTATTATTCATTTACAGGGTCAAACAAAAGAATTCTGTTACACATCGTTCTATGGGGAAAAATCATTTTCAATCTAATTTAGTGATATTTCACTATTTTAACCCTATCACTATGTCCAGGGTTCCACGCGGACCCCAAGCACTTCAAGAAGTTGTCAAAAAAATCTATCACTCACTGAGTAGTTTCAACCGGTGACATCTCATATCATAATGTTTGTAACACACGGTAAAAATTAAACTGTAAAAATATAAGTGGTACTTTTTTTTTTTTTTTTTGAAAAATAGATAGCATATTTGTCCTGGGCAACAACAGGGCATGTTTGATAGAACATAGTGATAGGGTTAAACATAATGAAAATTATATGAATTACTGAGGTGCACTATAAATTGCTCTCTTGTGTGCATTGCGTTTATTTACAGGGAAACACAAAATATATTGGTTACAGTACATGTGCGATATTTACAATCTATGTGTGATAAGTGCGTTTTCAACTTTGGTTTGCGTTTTTAAGTTTAACTAAATTTTTTCATAGTACGTGTGTGCTTATAAACTCGGTTGATCATATACAGGGCTACACATGGAAATACGTAAGTATTAAAGAATATGGAAGTTAATTGCTTAAGGGTAGTTTTTAATTGCGTTTACGAATTTTCCTCCTGAACTATATTTAGTAGACTAATAGAAGTTTGTGGAATATAAATAAATTCATATACAGGGCTACGGAAAGAAAAATATACATTGTCGTTTACGATTGGTAATTGCTGCGAGTGAGTTTTAAGTTGCCTTTTACCTTAATATGTGGTGTGTACAAAAGTCTTCAGATAATATACAGGGCTGTACAAAAGATTTCGAGTGCATTTCCATTGATTGGCGAAAATTTCTAAATGTGAATATTCTAACTGAACTAAATTTTATCATACTATATATCTACATCTATTGATCATATACAGGGCTGCACAAAATAATTCGACTACTTTTTTGAAACTGAAAGGTAATTTCGAAAGCTGTATTTTTCAATGTGTTATATGTTTTCTAAACTGTTTACCTACATATCTTCTTTCACCTTATTTAACGGTGAAGTTTCGTTACAGTTTTCTGGCTGTGTTGGAAAGAGTTTCATAATATATGCTTGATGCATGATTTTTCGTTCTTGTTTTTATAGTTTTGAAAGAGAATTCACACCGGATATCGTGGGTATTTTTTATCAATCTTTTGTAAAAGGGATAATTTTAGATTATTTTTCTATATACGAATATAATACGTAAAAAAAGTTCTAGTTTTTGATATTTTAAGTCATTTTAGATAAATATATTTCTTTTTCCATTTGAAATAAAGTTTGATTATACAAAAAAATACGCTGAAAAAGATCTTAGATCCTTTTTAAGGTATGTTACAACACTATAAGCTTCACTTAAAAAGAATGGTATATGTGGATTAAATTGTCTACGTTAACACCCTAGATAAACTTTTATTCGCTAAAATTAACTTGTATTTCAATAGAACAGTGTTTAAGACAAGGCAAACTGTTGTACTGTTGAAATAGTTTTACCTCAAGTTCGAATACCTATATGCAAAATACAAAAAACCAGAAATACAACATTGAAGACATTTAATAACCGTATTTCATAGCACGGGATACTGTAAACACAAACGAATGTTGTGTTAAATTTGACCTATCTATTTTTAACTTGAATACGGTTGTCATACAGTAAAACAAAAATAGTGTAAATTTTACTTAAGTTTAGTTAATCTATTTTTTGCTAGGGGGCGTTATCGGCGTTAAGGAAAGTTCAGATGAATCTGTCTTACCTAATTTTAACTTGGGGTGTGGTAGAAAATATTATAAAATCATTTTAAAATTTTAGTTATGCAAATTCTTACTAGGGGCGCAATAACTTATCACGTGGAAATTTGTAGCATAAAATAAATTTTACTAACTAAATTCATGTATGAGAAGTCAGTTTAAATTGCGTTGTTATGCAAATTTCCACCAGCGGCGGTGGTAGCATAATGAAAAATCTATCACGTGATTTTTTTTTTATCAAAACATAAAATTAATCATTGGGAATCTTATTCTGATGCAATCACATACATATCTATCTACTCTTAAGCATGGGGTCTCAACACAAATTAGACCAAAACCTTTAGGTTTTCATGTTCCTACGCATTTGTATCTTAAAATTTAGCCAATCATCATCTAATAGCTTCTTTCATTTATAACTAAACATTTCACAAAAATAATCAGTTTCGACTGCGCTCAATTTTATGCAAATAAAAATTTTATATTGATTGAAGGGATTAAATTTTCCTTAGCGCATAAATGATTATACAAAATCTCTGAGTACACGCACACCCCACTTTCTAAAATTTTACAGAGTCACCTGAGGGAAGATAAAAATTTCGCACCGAAAGAAGAAACAACAATAGAAAATATCAGGTTTGGACTCATCTATAATATTTGGGTAATTTTAAAATAAGGCTTGAAATATTTCCAGAATGTTGATTCTTATTACCTTCAATAACAAAAAAATTCTGAAATTGTAAAATTAGAAAAAAAATTACATCATAAAAATATATTGAATAGATTAATACTGCTTTTTTTATGTATACTATTTAAGAGTTTTTTTACGAAATTTCTTTAAAAAATTAATAACAAACTAATTCAAAGAAGAAATGTTTGATATTGATAGGAGGTTCGAATATCCATTTATCAGTTTACTTTAAAGTGAGTTTTGCACTAGTTATTTATTTCTAATACAAATTAAAAGTTCTCTGTCTGAAATTAAAATTACTGTTAATAAGAATTTGAATAAAAAATGACTATTGATAATCTCGCATTAGTCAACGTCATAGACATAAAATAAACTAAGCAATTGTTTTATTATTCAATTAAAAGTTTATTTTTAAAACGCTCCAATCAAAATTATTTGAATAAATTACATTTTATTTGCTATGTATTTATATTACTGTTAGATTATAAGCAATCGATTGATAACTAAAAGGATATTTATTCTGTTCAAAAGAAAAAAATTAAGTGAAGTGATAAGATGAATATGCAAGTGAAAAAGCTTTAAACATTTGGCCTCAATGCAAAACAGAAACTTGAGGATTTTACTCTGTCATTTCCTTTGTTGTTTCGAAGAAACAAAGAATTAAAAATAAACAAGTGGTGGTATTCAGCCGGTTCGCACATAGTTCAACATAACCGATACCTAATTTTTTGTTGAGTTCGGCGAACCAGTTGCTAAAATGACATTTGTTATTAGTGTTGCTAGGTGTCCCAATTTACGCGAGATGTCTCGATTTTCAAGGATTTCAGGTCCCGTCCCGCAAAACCCCGCAGGCGTCAAAAGTCCCAATTTTTCCTGATGCAGAAATTCGTCTAAATTTATTTTGGTGGCATTTAGTACCACGACCTATTAGTCAGCCTGCATTGAGTGGAACGTAATACAGTAAAACCTGTAAAGACAAAATCTGTCTAGAACGCAACATTTTTGTGATTCAGCCGAAAGAAATAGCGTGGAAATGTACCTGCTAAAGAAATCTGTCTCAAGCAAAATATATTTCCGTCTTGCTATTCTCTCTTTGTAGGTTTTACTATGCTTAGTAAAATCTGTGAAAACGGAACTTGCCTATAAATCTTGCCTTAAACGTAAAAAGTTTATAGTCCCAATTGAAGGAATGTCATAAAATTATAACTGCTCAGTAGGAAACCTCTCCAAAACGGGATTTTCTTTCGGTCTCTAGCAATTCCGCCTTCACCGATTTTGCTGTGTTTATTTGATACAGTAAAACCTTCTAAGACGAAATTTAGACTTATCGGTAAAAGATTCTGCTTGAGACAGATTTCTTCTTAACCGGTCTAATTGTATTGTATTTCTTTCCAAAAGACAATGATTTTTTTTTTTTTTACATTTAAAAGAGCATTCCATTATAGTCAGGTTCCGTTTTCTCAGGATTTACTGCATTTTTATGTTTTGATTTAGGGACGGCTGTTCCGCTTTTTGTCACAGTGTTCCTGACAACACTACTTGTGATGTAGAAATCACAAATTTACCTTTCTTGCTCTCTTTAAATATTTATTTGTACAACAGTGTATTCTAAGCATAACACCTTGATATATTCTCATTTATTTCAGCAGTCTTTTCTAGCGCGCCTTTCAGCTTTGTGTTACGTTCAAATTTCCCATTAGATAAATATTCCGGTATTCCGCAGAGTATCTTTATAAAAGAAGTGGCACACGCAGAGGGCGAATGTTTAGATTTGAATTTTTTGTCCAAACTACACTCCCAGAAAAAACTGTAAATTTATGAGCGTTTGTCATTCAATTTTCACGGGCAACAGCCTTATTTGATGAAAAACGATCTGATCCACTAAATAAGCGGCCTTATCCCTTAGATACTTAGAAAATTAAGAGCAATCCACATATTCTTACAGTTCTAGCCCATATGTTAGCAAATATACGGTACGACCCCATACATTGTCCTTCGCTAAGGTGTAACCCTTCATTTTACTCGTGTTTCGAAAATTTTAACCCGCCAAAACAGCGATTCTGTGATGATTATCTAACGTGCTACGTGCTACGGAACAGTAAGCAAAGTGTTATTGTGTTTTAAAGTGCATTATATCCTGTGCATTATAACGCTATATTACTTTGCCCCGTAAAATTACGGGCTGCACAAAATGATGGGCATGGATTTTTTTTTTTTACGGTGTATGACTGGAATCTCTGCTGCCGGCCTCTGCCCGTAATTTTACTGCAATTTTTTTTACAGTGTACTGCTTGCAACTTTAGAGAATGAGCTTGAATTTCTGCTATTTGTGTATTTTTCATATTGTATAAAGATGTGTTGATGTATTTCTGATAAAAGTTTTGATAAGTGAGTTATGAATGTCCAATATCCCTAAATAAATTGCGCTAATTTAGCAGAAAACTTGGTTAAACACATTTTTTTATCACTGTACCAAAAGATCAAAATGTTGTGACAATATTCTTATAATCTTGGAAAGTGTTCCATAGTTTAGGTGAGATGCATCATATTATTCTAATGTTTATACTTTTAAAAGTCATTAGGGCATTGCAGAGAATTGCTTGTTAAATTATTTGAAAATCCCACCACAGTTATGTGATACTTTCAAAATTGTTTTAATTTTATTTATATATCGCATTTAAAATGATAATACTTAAACGTTTATTTATATACCCCCATAAATTTTATGCATATAATAAATTAAAAATAAATTGTGAAGTTATCAAGTTTAATAATATGTTGCTTTACGGCAACAGCCGGAATGAAATGTTTAAGACCCCGAACATTCCCCTGTGACAATTTAACCGTTTGAATTATTTCATAGCTTTTTACAGTTATAATGAAACGTTTCATTTGAATAATCAGTTTCGATCGCGTTCACTTTGTGCAAATAAAAATTTCATATTGATTGAAGGGATTGAATTTCCCTTGGCATAAATGGTTAGGCTAAATCTTTGAGTACACATATATTCCACATCTTAAATTTTACCTCTTCACCTGAGGGAAGATAAAAAGGAGTATCGAAAGCAGATATAATATAAAAGAAGATTTCAGGTTTAGATTTATCTATGCCTAAATTTTAAAGCAAGCATTGAAAAATCTCCAGAATGTTTATTTTTTTACTTTACTAATAAAAAAAATGAGTAAATGCAAAATCAGAAGAATATTTTTATATCGTTTATAGAAAAAACTTCTTACAGTTTGCTCTAGCGCATTTTTACATACTACAATTTTTTATTTTATTAATTTTTTTTAAAGAATTTCGGTAAATTTTATTAACGCACTAATTTAAACAAGAAATATTCTGTATAAATATTAGATTTATATATTAAATTCATAATTTCCTTAAACTGAGCTTTCCACCACTTTTACTGACCCATCATACGTAGTATAAGGTAAATCTTGTAATCGTTTTGAAAATCGAAAAAAAAAAAAAATTGACGGATTTACACCTTTCAGACACTCTAGATACCGAAAAACATAGTTTTAGAAAAAAAATTTTGCCGTCCGTCTGTCTGTGTGTGTGTGTTTCTGTAAACGCTCTATCTCCCGAACAAATTGAGATAGAGACCTCAATTATCCGGAAGTATTTTTTTCGGACTCTCGAAATATTCATTCTGATAAAAGGTTCTGATAAAAGGTATATAAAAATTTTCGAAACTGTTTATTTTCAGGAGTGAATATAATAGACAATAACAAAAAACATAATTTTTTTCATAAAGAATGAAGTTGATTAGATAATTAGTTGCCGAGATATTTGTAATCCTATTTTCCACACTCTTCGATTTTTCATGACCCTGTATTTCATTCAAAGATATATTTTAATTGAAAATGAGACGCTTAATTCGACGCAGTAAACCGTTGGTAAATATGATTATCAATTTTGGAGTTATAAGGATGTTTCTTTTACACAATTCAGTAATAGAGCATTTAAAGTGTATGACGTCATCAAGCCACGATTTTATTCGAATTGCAATTCCTTTTATAAATAGTTTACACATGTTTTATTTTCATACTTTATATTATGCATATCCATGATGGGTAAGTACTACGGTGGCCTTCAACGACTAGTTTCATTCTTAATAGAAATTGAAAGTTCCATGCCTGAGTTTAAAAGTATTTTCCATAAAGTTTTAAGTAAAAAATGACTGTGGGTAATTGTCGAATTAACCAATGTGATAAACATGAAATAAAGTAACTTATCACTCAATTAAATGTTTTTTAAAAGCTCCCTAGTCATTATATGCAAAAAATATTCAATCAAGATACCGTAAGAAAGCAAATGTGCATTTACAGAATTTTTCTAAATTTAGAAATATTTGATGTGGCAAAATTTATAAAATTATTTTAATAATTCACAGGTTATGTAGTTTATTATGAAAATGTATTACTGATTTACTATTTTCAACCAATAGTTTATTATTGAACTAATATTTATTCTGATTCGTAAATAAGATTTAAGTGAAGTAATAAGATGAATATACGATGGAAAAAGCAATCGCATACGTGTAAACGTGTGGCCTCAATGCAAATTTGAAGAAAACCTTCAGGCTTTAAAATTCCTACGCATTTCTATCTGAAAATTTAGTCGACATTTTTTTTACTTCTTTCATTTATATTTAAACGTTTCAGAAAAATAATCAGTTTTGAGCAATTTTGTGCGAATAGAAATTCCATATTGATTGCACAGATTAAATTTCTGATAGCATAAACGATTATAATAAATCTCTGAGTACACAAACATCCCACTTCTCAATTCTTTACAGCGTCACCTGAGGCAAAATAAAAAGTGCAGATAAGAGAAATAACAATGGAATATTTCAGATTTATATTTATCTATGACGCAATTTTGAAACACAACTTGAAATATCTCAAGAATGTAGATTATTTATCCTTATTAATATTTTTTTCTTAATACAACATTAGAAGAATATTTTTGTATTGTTTTCAGAAATAAAAAACACTTTACAGTTTGCTATAGCCCTTTTTTAACAGTTTACAACACAGTTGTAAAGTGTTTATGATTTCGTTTTGTCTGGTCGTCCTGTCTGTCTCTCCGAGCTCCAACTCGCAAAAACACACTCGGATTGCTATGTAAGTGATAGATATTATTGAGGTTTACTATGGCATGTTCGGTATTGAAAATAAAGTGTGTAAAATTTATGGTATCTTTACAGGGATGCCCGTTACATTATATATGGTCTATGAGAAGAATTCGTTTGAAATTATTTTAAGAATGTTACTCTATTTAAAACTTATTGAAATTGGTATAGAGCACTGAGATGCACTACAAAAGATGCTTACAGTAGAATATAGTGTACATAGCATTTATAGGGACATGCAAAATAATTCGGTTAAAGTTTACATTACTGTCTATGAGTGACAATTGCTGGTATTGCGTTTTCAGTTGTGGTATGCGTTCTTAAATTTAACTAATTTTTTGCATATTAATTGCTCAGCACAAATTCTATAGATCGTATACAGGGCTGCCCAAAATATCTCGAGTAATTATCCTTGTGTCGGTGGAAATTGCTGAAGGTGAATTTTCAACTATGTTATATGCGTGTTATCCTAACTGAACTGAATATAAGCTTTCCACTACTTTTTACTTTCTTCTATCTATAATAGAAGAAAGTATTGTAATCGGAATTTTTTCGACTTCCGGTTTTCCACGGATTTACACGTTTTAGGGGTCAGATATCTCGAAAAACATGTTTGCACAAAATGTCTGTCTGTCCATCGGTCCGTGTGTCTGTCCTCATTGTATCATCGAAGAGTATAGAAAGTTGGTCATAGAATTGAATCAAATTTGATTTATAGATTTGTGACTATGGCCAGCAGGTCCTGCTTGAATTTGGAGCTATTACCCCGGAAATAGGCGCTGTAATAACGATTTTTGTGCCATTTTCATTATTGTACCATCGAAAAGTGTATGAAGTTAACATAGAATTGAACAAAATTTCATTTACAGGTTTTTGGCTATGGCCTTTTTACTTGAATTCGGGGATATTCCGCCGGAAGGGAGCACTATAATAGAGATTTTTCCGCCATTTTTATTATAATATCATCAAAAAGTGTATGAAGTTATGCATAGCATTGAACCAAATTTTATGTGTTTGATTATTCATTGCAGGTCCCAATTGAATTTGGGGCTATTACGACGGGAGGAGGCGCTGTGATAGGGATTTTTGTGCGATTTTCTTGCTTTTTCGTAGCATGTTGTATATCGGCTGCTCGTACAGCGAAGATAACTCGGTGCTTCGACTTCGCAAAACATATGACGTACAACTGAATAACGAAAAATATTAATTTTATTGGCTCTGTAATAGCGGATTTTGAAGTACACTCATGTCCAAAATTAAGGTCATAAACATAAAATCTATGAAAACTGATGAACTATTCGCTGTGTTGTCACGAAATTGGGCGCATAGGTATATTACAATGGGAGAAAGAATATAGAAACATAAAAATATTTAAAAGATTTTAATTAAGATACATGGCATATTAAAAAATGTTAAATCATGAATCGGTGATAAAGCATTTATCTCGAGAAAAGTCTGCATAATGTGGAGTGTGACCACCCCGCTCTGCTATAAAAGCCTCACAACGAGCTCCATACTGTTTATGGGGGTGTCAATAAATGTTTGTGGCAACAAAGCCATTCTTCTAAAAGCGCGGCTTTTAACTCCTGGCGGGTCTTGCGAGTGGGGTTAAGCTGTGCAATGGCTCTTCCTAGACCATCGCAAACATGTTCAATAGGATTGAGGTCAAGTGAACTCGAGGGCCAATTCATACGGCGAATATCCTCTTCTTCAAGAAAATCATCAACAATGTGAGCTCTGTAAGGCATCGCATTATCGTCCATAAAAATGAAGTATGGGCGTACAGCATCACGGAACAACCTCACATAGGCTTCAAGGACCTCTGCCCTATAGCGATGTGCGTTGACAGTACCCGCATCGAAAACGTGCAGTGGGGTACGGCTGCCCAACATTATGCCGTCCCAGACAAGGATTTCTTTGCCACCAAATCTGTCGATTTCTTTTACGTAGTAGGGATGTGGCGAGCTCCACGTTCTCTCCAGATGAAGATTCGACGAGACTCACTTTCCGTGGTGAATTGCGACTCATCACGGAAAAGAACACGCCCCTATTCTTGTTGTGTCCAAGACTGATGTCTTTGGCTCCACAACAACCGTGCTCTCCTGTTCGATGCAGTGAAAGGCACACACGACTGGACGCCAGGTGTAAAGGGTTCTCTCTGCTAGACGTATATATACTGTTTGCCTGGAAATTCGTATTCCAGACGCAGCAGTTAGGTCACGAGCAAGCTGAAAGTCATTGCCAGCCTATGTCGTCGTGCGCTTTGCCAAGTAGCTATTCAGGTGTCGTTGCTCTGTGGCGGTCTTGGCCGGCCTTCCTGGTGACATTGGGATGGTCTAAGAAGAGCCATTGCACAGCGTAACACCCCCCCCCCCTGCCATGACCCGCCAGAAGTTAAAAGGTGCGCTTTTGGAAGAATGGGCCTTGTTGCCAAAAACATTTATTGACACCCTCAGAAAGAGTGTAAGAGCTCGTTGTGAGGTTTGTATAGCAGGGCGCAGTGCTCACACTCCATATTCGACATACTTTTCCCGAGATAAATGCTTCATCTCCGATTCATGATTTAACACTTTTTAATAAACCCTGTATCTTAATTCACAGATAAGATCTTTTCCAATTGTTATGTTGCTATATTCTACCTGCCATTGTAAAATACCTCCCCTCTGTGCCAAATTTCGTAGCAACACAGTGAATAGTCCATCAGTTTTCACAGATTTTATGTTTATGACCTTAATTTTGGACATGAGTGTATTAACATGTATGAGATAGAAGAAAGTTTTGGGATTAACACATCCGACTATTTTATTTTTATACAAATAGAAAGTTCTGTGGCAGAGTTTAAAAATACTTATTCACGTTTGAAGTAAAAAATGACTGTTAATAAATCCTGCCTTAGGCAATGTCATAAACATGAAAAAAAAACTATAACATTATCTAATCGTTTAATTAAAACCTTCAAATTAAATATCTCCAAATATTACATATGAAAAATATTCAAACAAGTGACTGTTACAGTAAAATATAAATTTACATTTTTTTTTCAAAGTGTTTGATATGGCGAATTTTCTAAAATTATATGAATAATTCATATGGTATCAGTTACGGATATATATTATTCATTCAGTATCTGTATGAATAACTTGTTACTGAAAGGATATTTATTAGGAATCTAAAATAAGATGAATAAAATCTGGTGGAGTAAAATTGAGGTTGTTCAAGTTTTAATTTTAATTACAAAAAAATCTTTTTTTAAATTATGAATTTTTGGGGGATTATTTATATTACATCTTTCCTAAGTAAACTAACTCGATTTGAAAGAATGTTAAGTGCATTTTTTATCATTAAGGCAATATTTATTTTTAATCTGTAAATTGGCCTATTTTAACCGATGGGGCGAGTTAAAATGGGTAATGCTACTGGATATTAGATAACATTACAGAAATTTGATACGACTGCTGAAATTTTTATTTAAAGGTTAGAGTATTTGATATTTATGAAATATTTTATTTTTTACAATTAATACACTTCATTTATTGAATTTATAATGTTCGGGATTGTCTAAGACTGACTCTGGCAGAATTATAATTATTCAAAATATTGTATTTCATCAATATCATCTCTTCAGAGAAATGAAGTCACTCAGTTCTGATTTTTCCTATGCAAATATTTGATTATGCAGGATTTATTGTCAGTACTTTCAGTTACTGATCAATGAATTTAGACCTTTTTATAGTGTATTTCACTACCCAATTTCTTAATGCAGTGTAATTTAAGGGTTTGTGAGTTATTGGGGATCAATGCTTATCTTACTTATAATAAAATCCAAAGGCGAGAATCTGTCTGTAACGGTACCGGACTGTACCACTCTGGTCTGCGAGTCGACCGTAGTTAAACGCCATGTTAGGCTTACTGAAAAAGATATGCTTTCACATAACCATTAAATGATAATTTCTTCTACTTGAAATAATGTCTGTTCAGCATATTTTCGTATAAAACATGTATATCATATCCAGTTATAATGTTTTAAGTTTTAAATTAAAAATAACCGATTAAACATCTGATTACCTGATGTAAACAAACAAATAATGTTGCCATTCAAAAACACAAATTCCATATCTATTCCATGAATGACTCTTTGAACGTTTCATTAAAAAATCCGATTATGCTCTTAAAATATTCGTAAAAGCATATTAAAGTCTTTAAATAATTTAAAGGATTTTTTAAATTTATTTCTGTAAGCATTTTATTCCTCTAAGTACTATTTCAGAAATAGCGATGATACCTTTCGAGGCTTTGCGATGATCTACCGGTATTTTAGATATATTTCTTAAATACTGTTCTAGCGCCACCTATTGACAATAAATACAAATTATACCTTTGGAAAAAAAATTAATAATACAACTTTATTATAATTTACATAATAATAAAGTTGTAAAATAATATAAAATGTACATAAGCATATTTTTAAAATAAAAAAATTCAGGATGTATTGAATTATTACAAGATCAACTTTTTTTAATGATTTAAATTATTTTTATTATTAATTTTGAAAGGGAAATATTTGACTTTGTGTAAAAATTAATGCATTCTTTTAGATTATGAAGAAACTAAAAGATCGTTTTTGTATTATTGAGAGCGAAAATTAATACCTATAATTTACTTACCATAGTTAATTATTGAGACCTTAATTAATTATTGAGATCGTTATTAGGATTAAAATTTTAATTATTCAGAAAAATATTTGGAAATTTTGAGTTGTAAATCAAAAATAAAGGAAAAGATTACGTTTCGTAAAATTTACCATTAACATAAGGTATGTACATTCAGGATGTATTCAATTGTTACAAGATCAACTTTTTTTAATGATTTAAATTATTTTTATTATTAATTTTGAAAGGGAAATATTTGACTTTGTGTAAAAATTAATGTATTCTTTTAGATTATAAATAAACTAAAAGATCATTTTCGTATTATTGAGAGCGAAAATTAATACCTATAATTTACTTACCATAATTAATTATTGAGACCGTAATTAATTATTGAGATCGTTATTAGGATTAAGCTTTTATTTATTCAGAAAAATATTTGGAAATTTTGAGTTGAAAAACAAAAATAAAGGAAAAGATTACGTTTCGTAAAATTTACCATTAACATAAGGTATGTACATTCAGGATGTATTGAATTATTACAAGATCAACTTTTTTTAATGATTTAAATTATTTTTATTATTAATTTTGAAAGGGAAATATTTGACTTTGTGTAAAAATTAATGCATTCTTTTAGATTATGAAGAAACTAAAAGATCGTTTTTGTATTATTGAGAGCGAAAATTAATACCTATAATTTACTTACCATAGTTAATTATTGAGACCTTAATTAATTATTGAGATCGTTATTAGGATTAAAATTTTAATTATTCAGAAAAATATTTGGAAATTTTGAGTTGTAAATCAAAAATAAAGGAAAAGATTACGTTTCGTAAAATTTACCATTAACATAAGGTATGTACATTCAGGATGTATTGAATTATTACAAGATCAACTTTTTTTAATGATTTAAATTATTTTTATTATTAATTTTGAAAGGGAAATATTTGACTTTGTGTAAAAATTAATGCATTCTTTTAGATTATGAAGAAACTAAAAGATCGTTTTCGTATTATTGAGAGCGAAAATTAATACCTATAATTTACTTGCTATAGTTAATTATTGAGACCTTAATTAATTATTGAGTTCGTTATTAGGATTAAAATTTTAATTATTCAGAAAAATATTTGGAAATTTTGAGTTGAAAAACAAAGATAAATAAAAATATTACGTTTCGTAAAATTTACCATTAACATAACTACCATTAACAGTAATATTTACCATTAACCCTGAACTTAACGGTTCAGGTCAGTTTTCCTTATTGTCGATAAACAGTATATGAATATTTTTATCAATTATTTAAAATTTTAACTGAAAACCCCAATTTCTACTCACCGTCCTAGGACGGGCATTTACACTAGTAGATATATAATGTTTTCGTTTTTTTTCCATATTTGTTTGCATTATTTTAGGATTTTGGATCTTATTAAGTAATATTGTTTTTCTTCTAATATTTATTGCATCGGATCTAGTCAAGACTTCATCAATTTTTTTATTTTTTGCTATTTCGTATGTTTTTTAAATTATTATTAGTGTTAATTAGATTGGTGAAGAAGTGAACAATGTTGATTCCTTTTTTGCCTTCTATTCAGGAAATATAAATGTTCAGTTGTCATATCATATTGATTTTTTTTTTTTCAATTTCATTATTTTCTAATGGGCTATCACAGAACTCATCGTTTTTTGAAAATATAAGATCCATGTTCTCTAGATATATATTAAGATGAGATTAAGAAGGAATACTGTATTTTATTTATTTTTTTTTTTTACTTTCCAAATTTCCGTTAGAAACAACATCCCTTTTTGATAATTTATCAGCAAATTAATAATAATTAGTATTTTTAAATAGCTTAATAAAAAAAAATTTCTGACAATTATAAATTCAAATTAAGTTAAAAATATTCTTTTTTTAAATTTTGAGAATGTAATTGTTTTATCACTGTAAGTTAAGCATAAAACTATACTCATTTTACCTCGTACTTCTAAATATCTAAAGAAAATAATGCGAATTTTACTTAACTTTAAACAAAAATATTTTCATAAACATTTATTGAAACTTACTAAGAAAGAAAAAACAATTAATGCAAAAATATTGTTATAAAAAATAAAAGTTTAAGAAATTTCCGAAAATATGTACTCAAGTATAAACAACAAGTATGGCCTGATTTCAAGATTTTGTATGTTGATTTTCTTACAAGATTTTCAGCTTATCAAAAAGTGCATTACAAAAAATATATAGTACCATTTACAGGGTGTTTCACAAAGGACCCCTAACATTAAAAATCAATAACCCGGAAACGGTGATAGATAGAAGCATGAAACCAGTGGTATATTTATTAAAAAAATCGTAAGAATCTTATACATAAATCTCAAAATTTAGTTTTAAATAGCACCGATAGATGGCGCTGAGAGCGTTAAGAATCCTTCTAAAGAGAGTTTAGAAGCATAGAAAGACTAGCCGTCGAAGATTTCGCCATTGAAATCTGACCGCTATTAGCGTATAGTAAAAATAATTCGCATCGGACACGTTGCCTGTCTTTTGAACTTTTTTGAAAAGCTTATGAATTATTTTCCCATCTGGGCATTTTGCAACTTGAAATCGCGTTTGAAAACTTCTCCGTGTGGCTGTCGGACTCTGATTTAATAGGCGGTACTCCAACACAATAAACACACGTTCCACCACGGTATACATCACTTTCGGAATTATTTTCACTATACGCTAATAGCGGTCAGATTTCAATGGCGAAACCTTCGGCGGGTAGTCTTTGTATGCTTCTGAACTCTCTTTAAAAGGATTCCTAACGCTCTCAGCGCCATCTATCGGTGCTATTTTAAACTAAATTTTGAGATTTATGTATAAGATTCTTACGATTTTTATAATAAACATACCACTGGTTTCATGTTTCTATCTATCACCGTTTCCAGGTTATTGATTTTTAAAGTTAGGGGGTCCTTTGTGAAACACCCTGTAGTAAACAATATAGTAAAAATAAAAGGGGGTGATCAAAAGTGAATTATTTTTCAAGTTATGACTTTTACTCACTTTTCCCCACCACACCCTATATAAACAGAAAAATCAATCACATAAGTAGTTACGCTTAAACATGGGGTTTTATAGTAAAAGTGAACAATAGGATTTTAAAATCTTAAGCATTCCTAACTAACAATTTAAAGAATTGAGCTATGTCATGGTATCTTTCGATTATATTTAAACATTTCACTTGAATAACCAGCTTCGATCGCGCTCAACATTATGCAAATAAAATTTTCATATTGATTGAAAAGGTTGAATTTCTCTTGAAATAAATGGTTATACTAAATCTCCGAGATTTTTTTTTAAAGGCTTTTTGAAAGAAAAAATACACTAGAAAATTTCAAGTTTAGATTTATCTATGACGTAATTTTAAAACAAACATTGAAATATCTCTAGAACGTAAATATATAACATTTCTGAATAGGAAAAAAAATTATATCTATATCTATATCTATCTATCTATCTATCTATCTATCTATCTATCTATCTATATATATATATATATATATATATATATATACAGTCCCTGGCCAAATTATTAGACGCAGTTGTTTTTATTATAATTTATTAAATATCTGGAAAGATACATGAGGAATTATCCTGAAACTTCAGGAGTGTAAACAACATGATAAACGTCATATATTTCCTCGAAGATTTTTTCCCGAAACCCCATACGGGGCCGTCAACAAATTGAAGAAAAACGAATGTCTTTTGGATAACCCTGTAAAAACTAATATTGCAAAAAGCATTCAAACTGTAGATTATGATTAAGTGGCTTATTGTAATAGTTTGGGTTCATTTTTATGAAGATAGCATGTATACTCGAAGAGAAATTCAGGTTTTTATAAAAACAGTCCCAAATTTTACCAAGTTTTTTGCTTATAATTTGCAGAGTTTTTAATATAAAAACAAGTTATTTTCAGAAAATATGACAAACAAAATTATACACAATACCCTGTGATCAGAATAAAAAAATAATAAAAATTGTATGAAAAATGAGCAGGTTTACTAAATATTGTTTCACTGCGCATGCGCGAATTCAATCAAAATATACTGTGCATAATATATTAGCTAAATGTATAGAGCAACTTTTATGAAAGTCTCAAAAGCATAGCTTGAAAATTATGATAGTGATCGTCGATAGAATAAGCTCGAAATTCGTTGTTCCCAAAAGGAAGCAAAAAGATGAGGGGTTTTATCAAATATAGAATGAGAGACACTTCATTCTTATTATGTCAACTTTCATAAGCTAGTATATTTGGATACAACCCCTCATCTTTTTGCTTCCTTTTGGGAACAGCGAAATTCGAGCTTATTCTATCGACGATTACTATCAGAATTTTCAAGCTATGTTTTTGAGACTTTCATAAAAGTTGCTCTATACATTTAATTAATATATTATGAACAATATATTTTGATTGAATTCGCGCATGCGCAGTGAAACAATATTTAGTAAACCTGCTCATTTTTCATACAATTTTTATTATTTATTAATTCTGATCGCAGGGTATTGTGTATAATTTTGTTTGTCATATTTTCTGAAAATAACTTGTTTTTATATTAAAAACTCTGCAAATTATAAGCAAAAAAATTGGTAAAATTTGGGACTGTTTTTATAAAAACCTGAATTTCTCTTCGAGTATACATGCTATCTTCATAAAAATGAACCCAAATTATTACAATAAGCCACCTAATCATAATCTACAGTTTGAATGCTTTTTGCAATATTAGTTTTTACAGGGTTATCCAAAAGACATTCGTTTTTCCTCAATTTGTTGACGGCCCCTTATGGGGTTTCGGGAAAAAATCTTCGCGGAAATATATGACGTTTATAATGTTGTTTACACTCCTGAAGTTTCAGGATAATTCCTCATGTATCTTTCCAGATATTTAATAAATTATAATAAAAACAACTGCGTCTAATAATTTGGCCAGGGACTGTATATATATACATATAATTATAATATCTTTGAATTTCAAAATACATATCAAGTTCTTGTAACTATATATATATATATATATATATATATATATATATGTACATTTACACTTTGCAGAAAAATATTTTACAGTCTGCGGTAACCATTTTCTACACTACTTCAGTTTACTTCTTTTATAATAATTTTTCCTTAAATTAAATATACTTTGATAATGTACTATTTTTTAGTAATATTTTAAAATAATATAAAATCCCAGTATTCATTTATCAATTTCTATAAAGTAAAACTTTATATTAGTGTAATATTCTGATTACGTATTCAAAGTTCTGTTTGAATTTCAAAGTATTTTGTATAAATAATAAAAAAATGCATTTCAGTAAAATTTGCATCTTTTAATTAATGAAACATCAAAGAAGGAAGAAATTATTCTACTTTTAATTAAAAGATATTTTTAAACACCTCCAATCGTCTTCTATGAGAACTATTCATTTATGAGATCGTATGAATACAAATATTCTTTTTTTAGTTTTTCGGAAATTAATAACGTTCTATATAGCCGCAAAACTACTAACAAATTTTGATTGAATCGTAATATGTATGTTATGTAGGTACATTACTGATTCATTTTCTGCGATTAATTATTTTTAACTGAAATAACATTTTTTTTTGTTCGAAAATATGGTAGATAATAAGACGAATGCACAGTCATGAAAAACACGTAATTATGTACTAATTCTCTCACAAATAAGTTTATAAAAACAATAGCAGTATCAATCGATTGTCAAAAACGTCTGTTGTTGAATGGTGTGCATTAATTAAACTTTCAGGCCCGTCTACATATTAAAACTTGATCTTTTTTTTTCTTTAATAGCAACAACCAATAAGGACATTTTTTTTTTTATTATTATTTGAATTCATTTCTGGATATCGAATTTCATGTCATTAGGACCGAAAGTTTTGAAACATACTTTCAAGGTTTGATATTGATTTATAAACGTGATTCAGAATAAAAATTTCATACCATATCAAAATAAAAAAGGCGAATTACCAAAAGTCAAAAGCTTAAAAAATTCTTAAAGAACTGAAGCTCTAGAGTGGTCTCCAAACTTTGAAAGTCTAGATGGTTTCTAAGTCGATGTCCTAAGTAGGAAATCATCATGCATTAGTATGAAATTGACCTTTATTTTAATTGCATAACGGTCTAACAGAGCGAGCGGAAGTTTCGGTCGCCAGATAGCTATTGGCAACCAGGAGTTTTAGGCTGGCGACTAGAAAGCAGCACATGCGTTCGTTTTTGGATCTAGTAGCAACATTTTACTATCGCGAAAAATTGATGATAATCATTCCCCACATATTCCCATTTTTTTCACTTCCCCTTTACTCTATATATAAATTCTATAACAGAATTCACCTGTACATTCAATTTATTTTGCAATGTAATACTGCTGCATGTTAGCATGTTGGTATTGATTGTACCCATGATTTGATTAAAAGTTTTACAACTTTTTAGAGGCAACGTGAATATTATATACAAGCCAACTGCAATGAATAAAAACGAAAAAAACAAATCCGCATTACATTGTCAGACTATAAGTAAAGGATTTTTAAAGTGGTATAAAATTGTGGCGAGGATTATTTTTAGTCTGGCAACTGCTTCTACCCTATAAACTTCGTGTCCTGGTATGACATATATATCAAGGAATTCGTTTGGTTAGCTTACATAAACCGAGGTTTTCTATAGAATTTATATAAATCACTAAGGAAGTCCATTTAGCTGAGTATTCAACCTGCTCATTCTTCATGTGCGTGAGGCGCTTCAGGTAGAAGTTGTCAGGCTCGATCCTGTGACACTTGACTTCGTAAGCTTTTTAGGATATCTCTTGCATGAAAAGGAGAATTTGGGTCACTTTTATTCCTTTCTAATTCCTTTCTAATCCTTTCAGTGAAATATAATTGCTTCTTGAACTTTATAGCTAAACGCAGACGATGTCCAAGTATATTTACTAATTTTCAAGACGTCAGTTAATGCTTAAATAGATCCCAGCTCGAACTATAATTTCGCAAAATCTTAGATTATATCGCCATTATTAAAATGATTCTTAAATTATATTCAAAATACATCGTGACTTACACAAATATTTCCCTTTCAGATGACCGATTTTCTAGCGAGTATCTAGCTTCTCTATAACGAATAACATTTATAACTGATAGTGTTTACAAACATAGATTTTGAAAATGCTCTGGCATTTAATGGCCAATATTCTTGTGTTACTGCTTTAATGTCATTTATTTGCGCACAAATTGGGTTACAGTAATGCCCCTCTTTCTTATAATCAGCACATCAGAAAATGTTCTTGAAAAATCACTACAAATTATATGTTGCCTTCTAAGTTATTCAAGTTCCGGAACTCACCAAGATAGACCTCGAACTTCAAATAGGCCCACACCCAAAATTTCACATGGAGTTAGACCGGGAAACGAGACGGCCATGCATGACAATAAAACATGATTAACCTGTTGGGGATGAGCGACACGTATATGTGACGCATAAGATGCTCAGAATCCTTCATTATTCCCACCAGTAAATTTTTATTGTAAGCTTTGCCTTATTTAATCATAGCATTTCTGCGATTCACTTATGCGCAAATTTTTGTTTTGAAAAACCGGTGGTAGAATATTAAAAATTCTGTAAAGGACGCTCGTCGCGAAGGTGTTAATGGCTTCTTCATCTGTGAAATAATGCTGCGGTACCGAGGTAGTGCTCCGTATTGTGCTCCGATTATTTGATCTGGACATTCATTGTCTTTGAATAATTTGCATAACGACAAAACCAGGTATCTCTGATTGTTGATACAAGTTCTTGGTTCCTTTCGGGTAATGTGCTCTAAAGCAATGGTCAAATGATTAAGTCTGTTATGAACACAGATTAAATAATGACTTCAGGTGATTTAACGGAATTTTATAAAGTGCATGAGTTTATTCGGTTGCCCAAATTCGGTAGTTGTAAATGTTTATACTTCCATTAAGATTAAATTGGGTCTCATTATCCCACAGAATTCTCCACAGATTGCACGCATTGTCGACTGATAGTCTAAATAAAATCAGAACGAATGTCGATCATTGATCATAATCTTTGAAGCCGAATGCTTGAGCATAGCGGATTTAAAGTGTGATAGACGTGGAGAACTTTCCGCAAACTCTCTATAACGTTTTCTCTAACACTCAAAGGCAGTTGTCGTGCCTTCAATATCTACTATTACTAGAAATATGGTATTTATAGCTGAACGCAAACGATGTCTAAGTATACTGGATTATTTTTTAACACAATTATTTCAAATTGGTAAAGTAATCATACAAGTTGTAAATTTCCAACTGGACGAAAAATGTCCGGGCCAGGATTCGAACCTGGGATCGCTTGGCTGAAGCCGCCACGCTCTACCACTGAGCTATCCTGTTAACTGAGCTGTTCCTGCGATCTTTTCTGTTGAGCTGATTAAAATATCAGACCAGATGCTTTGATCAATAAGGTTAACTGGATGAATTGTGCCCTCCAGATTCGACCGGGATAGCTCAGTGGTAGAGCGTGGCGGCTTCAGCCAAGCGATCCCAGGTTCGAATCCTGGCCCGGACATTTTTCGTCCAGTTGGAAATTTACAACTTGTATGATGTCTAAGTATATTTACGTTTCTTCTAGAAGTCAGTTAATGCTTAAATAGATCCCATCTCGAACTATAATCTCTCTGTTTCGTGAACAAATGCAATCACTACATCTGTAATTGTCGATTGAGATCTCCTTTTACATATTGATCTCAATGTAATTGTCAGTTATGAAGCCGTATTTCGTACTCTGCCAATTGTTTGTGAGCATGGTTTAATATTTTTGAATCATATTTTTTCATGTGTTAATGGTAGAAGCGCTTTAGATAGAAACTAAAAAACTCTAAATTCAGAACAAGGGACACGGTGTTGGACTTTTGTAGATAAAACTGAGATAACGAAGGATGCATGTTGAAATGAGCTGTTTCCGAGAAGCTTGTCGGAGACAAGCATGTCGGAGTTTTTCCTATGTCTTTCATGACTTTATAGTCCAAATTAATTTAACGCATGTCATTTACGTCAGCGTGAATTCAAATTTTGAATTCTTACATGCACTTTATGCTTACTATCGTAGCTACAACATCACTACTTCTTCCTCTATCGGCGAATTTGAAACTTTATTTTTTTTTCGCAATCTTACTTTCCATGTTGTTATTAATTCCCCTACAAATTATGGTACTACTGTTAAATCGAACTAAACGTGACACTGACTGGTATTATCAATCGGTATATGGGGGAAAGTCTTTGGTGTTTACATTTTCTTATGTTGCGTAAATACCTTATTTTAGTATATCTGTTAAAATTTTAACTAAAGTTTAGTTGTGAATCTCTTGGCGAAAACTGTATGGAGTCCAAAGTAATGGCGATTACGAGATCCTTGTTCCAAACTGTCGGATCTAATTTTAATAGCTATCATAATCTATCATTTAAATTAGGGTTTAAATTCATGTTACACGCATACTTAATGTTATACTGCAGTTTCAAAGTCATAATCATTTTTCACGGATTTTAATTCAAACATTCAATTTTTGTATGTATGGTTTCGACTTAAAAATTTAAATATAACTTTTACTCATAATAAATATTCCCATTAAACTCATGTGAAAACATTTCAGAATGTGTAATTAGTTTGTGCAGTAGAAGAGTATTAATCGACAGAATCATATCACAATATTCAAATCTTTTCATCTATATTAACAGAAAATGTTCATTTCCACAGACTATGGACGATCATAATAGTAATGATGGTGCATGATTGGATATTTTCGAAATTCTGATTTTCTCAAACAACGATTATTATTTTCTTAAAAAATCGATTTTTGCATTTTAAAATCAATGTCGTAGTCCAGTTTTCTATCCAAATTAACATGGGTGCCAAACAAATAGTTGATAAAACTATTGCAATAAAGAACTTTGAAAATTTTCTTGGGTTTCGACATAGTTTGAACTTAACCAGTTCCTTTTTCACCCAAGCAACCTAGTGTTTAGGATGCTGGACATTAGGTGAAGAGCTTGGGCGATTCTCGCGGGTTCGAAACAAACGTGGTCTTTGTGGGATGATTGTGCAAGGTTTTCGGGCTTTTCCTTGCACGAGAACAATAATGTGTGTCACTTTTCTTTCAAAAGTCCACGCTGAAGGCACTTCTCCTGTAGCAATACGGCCAGATCTCGCTGATACTTAACAGATCCCATCCCCTTTTTACCCACATCATCTGAATTTAGATATGTCTAATATTCCACTGAATATGATATAGTCACAGTGTCGTAGAACACTTTAATTTGCTTCCATAATTAAAAGCTCCAGCTTCAATTAATGCACTTTTAAAACAAAGATCAAAATTTGGAATATGCGGTAGTGAAATGTGCTTCCATTCGTGACGTTTGATTCCAATTTTTTTCGCATGTATTTTTTCAAAGCTATTCATCAATCTTCTCAAAAGGAATTTGCAATTATACGATTATAGTAATGTTTCTGAAATTAGCGTAATGAAATTAGTTCACATTCCCAAGAATGGCTGTTGTTTAATTAAGTCCTACAAACAAAGTATTCGGGAAACACCCTTATATTGGTTAATACAGTTTGTAATAGTTAAAGTAAAATATTTTTAAAAACAGGAAGCAGGGTTCGTACGGCTCCTGGAATTTTGCGACCAGGAAATTCTTTGGTACCAGTATTTTCTTACAGAAAATCTCTCCATGAAAGTAGGCGAAGTTTCGCTAGTTTAACCTAGATTTCTTTTTCTCTAAAGAAAGTACTGGTGAAACTCCTGGAAAATTCCCTGATCCGTACGAACTCTGAGGAAGGGAGATGTAGAAGTAGATATAAATTTGATTATTAACAATGGGAAGGGATAATATATTATGAAAATTTGGCGAAGTACTCTAAATCTTGGCATACATTATTTTGATGAAAATTATCAAACACAATGAAAAGCTGAATAACAAAATTTGATAAGTATATCTACTAGTTTATTGGTTTAAAATAATAGATCAATTGAACTTTTTAAAGAATTTCATGTTTTAATATTTTAATTGTTCATAAATTCGTGTGACAATGCGATTCAGGACATTCTAGTATTCCGCTTATTAGAATAACATTTTTACAAAATAGTAATTGTAATATGACGGATCGGCTAACATATTTGATTTTCAGGTTCCATTCGAGCGAAATTTCAGTTATTATACTACTCTCTACCAAATATTTTTTTAAACATGAATATAAAGATGTTTAGGAGTTTATCAAATAAACACCTTTAATCATTAATTACTAGCTGTATAAAATTTTCAATTAAATAATACTGTAAAGAACATTTTTACTGAAATTTCTTAATTGTAGATATGTTTAGAGTATATAAATAGCATAAATTTAGAGTAGTTTCTACAAACAAATTGTAATCTTAAAAAAATGTGAGATTTTTAATTCCCCAATAATATTATGATTAAATTGTTATTCTTTGAAAACTACTTTTATTACCTTTATATATATATAATGTATTGCTTTTAATAAATTTATTTATATATTATATACTACTTTTATTAACTTTATTTAAATATGTTTTTATTTACAATATTTATTAATGCTTTAACGTTGTGGTTTGTCAAACATGAAGCAGTGAAGTTCAAAACTAACAAAACCTCCAAATGTTAATTCAATTTTCAATTCGAGTTTTAGATGAAACAAGAAAGGTTAACTAAGTTTTAGCTGCTTATATCCACCTGGAAAATTACTAAGCCTTATTCACAAGAATTGAATAGAAAAGGCATAGATTTTCAACTAATTGTTTCGGATAAAAATTGCAGTTAAAAATTTTGAAAATAGCGCTAAAAATGGAATGGTTTAGCTCATAAAAAAGACAATTTTTATGCACTTAATGGAATTTATGACAGTGATTTTTTTTTGTATAAGTTTGCCAAAATGACGTTATTTTGATGCCACTAGATATTAGAAGCCAAATCATGAAATAATTAAATACTTTTGACAAATGATGTTATTGAAAAGGTGCATTTTCATTGAGACAACTTTAAACCAACATTGTAAATTAAACAAACATTCAAGTTGTAAACTCTTTACCAATGATTATTTTACCAATTTGAAATAATTGTGTTAAAAAAAAATAATAAAAAAATAATCCAGTGTAAACAAACATTGTATGATTCATTACTTGAAATTTAGCTTTAATGAAATTAATATTGCATATTATATTTTCTATATGTACAGTAAAACTGGATTTCTTTTACCCCAAAACAATTAAAAATTTAATGTAATTTTAATTGCAATTTTAAATGCAATTTATAGGGTTGATGCGTAGCTTTTGTATGAAAATTGTATAATGTTTGCTCAATTATCAGAAAAATTTAATTATTTAATCTTTATACAATGTTTGATTTTTGAAAACGTAAGCAAAATCGCTATTTACACATGCTATTTTCTACACCAGAAAATCAAAATATCGATCTGTTTTGAACGCAGATTGAGCAGAACACGGAATGCGCAGTGTTTAAATTTTAATTTTGCATTCTCTAATGAAACATATTTACTGAAAGAATTACGCTTAAAGCCGCACTAATAATACGTAAAATTAATTTTACATATTATCAATAGTGTTTGAGTACATGCATTTGTTAATTATTGTTTTGAATTAGGAAATACGTAATTTCTTTCGAACATTTATAATATGAGAATTTATAATGCATGTCGAGGAAACGAGGAAATTACTGTTCAATTCCATTATTTCATAATTCGTTTTAAAAATGCCGATACATTGTACTGTTAATCATATTTTCAATGATGTGTATATATGTTACGGTCAATATGATTAATCCGGTCATTATTAATAATAACCGGTTATTATTAATAATGACCGGATTAATCATATTGACCGTAACATATATATATATATATATATATGCATGTCTGAATGTGTTTGTGTGTAGTTTGTAGGTTTTTGTGTGTAGTGTGTATATTTTTTTATGTGTAAGTATGGATGTTTGTATGTATGTACATGGCGTTTCTGAAATTAAGCGAACGATTTAAACTCATTTTATTTTCTTCATAAAGTTATTAAATTAATATAATTTCACAGATATTTTTATAATAGTCAAAGCTTAAGTGACAATTATTATCATAAATTTAACTAGCAAATGTAACACTTCGTTTTACTGCACGCTTTAAATTCATCTATGCCCGTTTCAGTATTTTTCTTCTCAATGTACTCTGTTACATTGAAATTTTAGTGAAATGATATGTTAGTACCAAATTGAATCGTAATACAGGTGGTTACTTTTTTTAAGTTGCTTTTAATAAGTTGCTGTAACGTTGATGTGGTAATTTATTGAATGAAATAAAGGTGCGTTATACAAAAGAAAACATTTTTTTTCTGTGATTCATCAATTAATCAAATCAAAGTTGCAGCAACTTTCATCCATAATTTGGTTAATGCACAGCAAAATTTATAATAGTGTATTTACACCGCAATGCTAATGTGATCTTGCAGTTTAAGTTCATCTTGGGTAAGAGATGATTTGCAAACAATGCCATTTACATATATTGCCCTCCCCCTCCCCTCAAAAAAGGAAAAAAAAACATGGCGTGAGGTTCAGTGACTTCAATCAATATGATAAATATAAATTGTGTAATTTTGATTAAAATAAATTACGTAATAAGTAAAATAAAATTATCTGAAATCTTTCCAATCTTTGAAACATGCTGTATATGTATCTATCTGTACGGGGCGATTTCTAAATTCTGTTGCGTCTCAAGTAACTGATAAATGTAGTTAGCAACAGCCATGAACATAGTTTCTATAGTTATAATAAAACGGGTTTGGGTTAACTACCTATTATAAATTTCATAAATCAATTCTCTGTGATTTTTAGAGTCATTTTTAAATAGTAAGATGCTTTTAAAATTAACGAAAATTTGAAAAAAAAAAAACTGCACTGCTCAATATTATGAAGAAATTTTAGTTTTTTTTTTCAGGTATGCTACATTAAAAAAAAAATAATAAATCAAATACTAAGTAAAATGGTTATGATTTTGGCTCCATTTCTCTTAATTTTTAATCTCTCCAGAAATGTCTCATAAAAATTACGATACATCAAATATTTTATCATTGAATATTTTTTTTTGTTTTGTTTATAAAATTTATTAGACTTGACATTCTTCTAACTGTTTTAAGGACTAGTGTCGATAAACATATAAACATGACCTTCTTTTGAAGACGATTATGAAAATATTATCTAAATTAGTTTATAATATTTTTTATTGGTTTTCATTGTTTACTATATTGAATATTATACAACATTTAGTTAATTTGATATTGTTAAACAGCTCATATTTTGTCGTCAAATGTGAATTTCCCCCTCATTTTTTGTATGTTTTTCAATGGTTTTCATATGTTGCATACCTTTTTCACCAAGAGTGGATGAAGGTATCATTTTGATTTTGATAAATGCTTAGGTAGGAGGTATAAGAATTTATATAATATTAATATGAACTTGGTACCCCTATTCACTCATAATAATATTGAAAAAAAAAACATTTTCTTTTACCAGATAAGTAAAGCTTATTATATTTCATTTTTATGTATTTATATAACATGATATTTTTGTAATATCATTTATTAAGTATATTCTATTTCTGTAATGTGAATAACTAACCTATTTTATAGTAGTGTCAATTTATGTTAACTTACTTTTAATACTTGTTATACATTATTTCCTTAGATTTTTAAAAATAATTTTTCATTGCATTTTCAGGTAAACAAACTCTAATATCGATGAAAAATAATGATCATATTCCAATTTCATTACGTTTTCACGTAAACAACTCTAAAATGGGAGAAAAGTAATATTCTATGATATACTTTAAAATTTTCGTGAATGTTGCAAGAGCCACTTTTTAATGCTTAAGCTTTGTATATGTAACACGTTTTCTAAAAACATTCCACCAGGTATGTACTTTCTACCGGGAAAACAAAATTTAGCAACAAGAGGGGTAATGAAAAGTATTAATCATGCAAGTGCAATAGATATAAAAATACATTGAATAACCAAAATATTAGTTCGGAACACTTTTCCAATTTTGAAATTCAAATTTCTTCTAATATACTTCTTTCTTTTTTTTTCTTAAAATAAATAAATAAAATAAAATAAAGAGTTGGGGTGTTCGGTACGTTTCGCTCATTTTTCGAAATGATTTGAAATTGAGCGGATTTGTTTTATAAATTTTGATTTTGAACGCGACCTTAACTCATTTTTCAGAGGATAAATTTGAGTTTAAATTAGATCTTTTTCTGTGTGTCTGGGTCTTGCCCAACATTGATTAATATAGCTTCTTTGCATTTTTACTATGTGTAAAATGAAGATTTTATAAAATGTAAACAACAAATAATTTTGCAAATAATTTTCTTTTATTTTACATTGAAGAAAATATTTTCTTAAATGGAAAAGTCTTTGAAGAAAAGGAGAAAGATTCCTTTACTTCAACGAACATACCGGATTCGAACATACCAGCTTTAGTGAATATCAAAATGCATATATTTTCAAAGGAAGCTGATACATTCACCTTTGAAGTTAAAGGAGCTGAAATGCTCTGTATTGTGATATAATTGCAAATAAAATTTCAGGATAAATGGTTTTTATTAGAATTGCGAATTGTTATAGAAGGGAAATGTAAATTAAACATAGAAATAAGTCACTTTTGTATATATAAAGTTTTAAATATTTTTACTGTTTTCAAATACAGAAATAGCTTTTTTATTTTATATTTAAAATACATATATTTTTTTCGGTATCATGTCTATGTGAGAAAAGAAAAAAATAATAACTTCTCCCTTTTTATCAAAACTATTTAGTGTAATCAGAAAAAAACAGTTTACTTTTTGAAACATACTTAGACCAATAGGAAATTATGTTTAAAATTATGCATAAAATGATCATTGTGTTTCTGTATTCTTAACTTATGAAAATTATTAAATACATTATTATTTCAGGTTTACTAATTTCAGCTGTTTTCTGTTTAGTTATTGAATTAAAAAAATAAATTAGTTTATATAAATGTGATAAATAATGATACATGAATATTAATTTTAAACGTAAAAAACTGTCTTACGGCATGTTCAATACAAATTTTAGTTATTACAAATATTTTGTTTAAAAAAAAAATACTAAGTAGAAGTAATATAGTACTCTTTCCCGTCACAATTTTTAAAGTGTTTAAAATTCTCACGTTTCTAATATACAAGTTTTAGAATTCCTGGCTTTATTGCAACTTTACTTCTTATTAGAAGGAGTGCTAAAAAAAAAATCCGATGAATTAACATAAAGATACATGCACTGTCTTATCCGAGGGTTGCCAGATTGGCCTATTTTTTCTTATAAAAATTCGAATTCATACCAGAAATTTCAAATCCTAATTTTGGCTTTATGTAATGGCAAAAATTTCGTGATTACATAAAGTAAAAATTCTTCCTTCGGATTTTCCTGTATGAAATCGCAATTTCTGAATCAAAGAGGAGGCCAGACTGGCATACCTACGTACAACCTCAACATATTGTATTTCGTATTTCACCAAAATATAAAATAAAAAGGATAAGAGCCGTAGAAAGACAGCAACAGTCATGGCGGAATTCTCTCTTTTCTCTTACCACGTTAGCCTCAATGATCAGCGTACCGATTTCAACCAACTTGTTTATCTACAGATCTCCTATACCACCATACCGAAAGTAACACTATTATCGTACTGATGGAAGCAGTTTCATAATGTATGTGTAGCATGTATTTGTTTCTTTTTCTTTCTTTTTTCTTTAGTTATTTATTTCTGTGACGAATTTTTCATACATTCATTGTTGTGATACAAGACATTTTAATCGCAAAATAATACACTAAGAATTTTGTATCTTCTGAATACATTATCAAAGTTTTTATTTAAAGCTACATTTCATAAGTTTACAGGTAATGAAGATTGTGAAAAAAAAAAATACATTAAAACTTCTACTGACTTACAAAAATTATATATATATATATATATATATATATATATATATATATATATATATATATATATATAATGACAGAAAGAAATCTATATAAGCAATAGCAAAATTAAAAGTTACAATATGCCTTTTTGATAATTATGCCTAAATGAAAATTATCCAACAGAAAAAGAGCCACGTTCATCAATAATTCTTTTAGTCACCAAATTAATATTTAAAAAATATATTTCAATATTTCTGAAAGATTTTAACAAATAACCTTAATAATCAATGTTTTTTTTTATCGGGAATTTTATCCAATTCTCATGTAATATCGCTGATTATATTTATAGGCTCGTATTTTATGTAGGATAAATTAATTCTTTATTATAACTAAATAAATATAGCTTCTGAAAAGAGAAAAATGATTACCTTCTTTATAGTTCGATCAACCAAGAAAATAACATGGAAAATAAATATAAAATCGTATTACCTTGTGTTTTTTCATTTTCAGAAGATGTTCAAAATTCAGTTGTAGTACAAAACAACTCAGAATGATTGTTTTTCTTTTCGTTGATATTTCCCCCTATTTTATTAAAATGTGTTTGGAATTAAAACATTTTAATGGCAGAATTAGCTAGAAATTTTTAATTTTTGTTTAATTTTATGTATGACATTCTACCTCCTCTAGAGGAAGATCCTCCAGATGGTTTAGAATCCGCCACTTGAGTGCGGAAGATGACCGGAAGCCTGGCATTGCAAGATGTACTCCGACACGACGGGGCAGGTAAACGGACGAATCACAACCTCCATGCGGTTCCGCCTGGAGGAAGAAGTGGCTGATTAGCCGGTGGTCCCACATGTGGCGGTAAAACGCCACAGGAGTCCTGGCCACCCTCCATTTGGGTCGGTTCTCGACTGCAGGAGGTTACTTGGCCTTACGCAGAGCCCATGGGTTGAGTTCGACGGGGCTCCCCTAGGGACAGTGCGGCGGTAAATAGCACCTCGCAAGCCCATCCCTCGTGCCCGGACTAGATCCGGGCGGCAACGCTTAGTTAATGTGATAGGACCATTTTCAAATTCATTCAGGGCGAAACGGAGGAAAGGACGGACTGTACACGCCAAGGGCAGCTTGTAGCTCTGTTGTGACGCCTAGTCAGGTGGCATGCAGCATTCCTCAGTTCTGGCAGTTGGCGGAACGTAGACGTCGGCGCAGGGGGCTTGGCTTCGGCCTTACGTCGGAGTCCCTTGTGACCGACCATCCCTTGCGGAACTTCTGCAGTTGGAATAAATGTGAGCCACTTTCGAGGTCTGGTCAAGAAGGGAGAAGCGCCCTGCTTGACCAGGAGCAGTTAGTGTCCATGGGGGACCACAGGAGTGGTCCAAATCCTCATGGCGTGTATTGTACATACGCTCTCGGACGGACAGTCCAAGAGGAATCAGGCCGGAGGCTCGTCAGTTAAGTGACGGCGTCTAGACCAATGTCGAAACCTTCAACAGTCCAGCGTGTATTTGCGTAGTCGGAGCTTTCTGAGCCAGCGGTTGGATTAGCAGCAATCTAGAAACTAACTTTCAGGCTACTAATACCCGATCGGGAGTACTTTCTGGCCTTTTAGAGGGAGCCTTTCACGACCCTGTGGGACCGAGATTGGTGTATACGGTTTTATGCTACCGGCGACCCTTCACGGCGAGAGGGCTTCTCGGACTCTTCGGACCAGGTTGCCGGGAGGTAAGGTGAGAAAGAGTTCTTGGGCCGAGAGATCCAGACCCTGCGGCCTAAAGTCTAACCTGGGACGTGTCTATGCGTCCAGGGATAGCGTTTTCCTCTACCTCCTGTGCTTTGCGAGAGGTACCTATTTCTTCGCCGCTGTTGACGATTCCAGTAGTTACTTTTGCAAGTTTTCTATGATCGAAAGCGGCGGTAAAGCAAGAGATGTCGGGAAAGCTTGGCGTAAGGCCTAGGGTTAGGTTCCCTTTTGGGTTTCCGGCTTCGAAGCTGTCGGGGGACTCCGGCATTTCTCCATGTGTGAAGTGATGGTGTCCTAAGAGTTCTGGGAATCATCGCAAATCGCAGCGACCTATGTCATCAATGTTTGGGGGTTAGGAGAGTGATGTGTAGGTGGCGGTCCTGCTCGTAGCTGAAGAGCACACCTGTGGGGTGTCCCGGGTAAACTGGGCGCCTCCTTGTGGATCACCCGCAAGTGTTCTGTGAACCTAGATTAGACGGTAAAGTACGTCCGCCTACGGCGGCATAGCTTAGTTTTAAATCCCCTCCCTTTTAGGTTGATTTATTTTAGAAATCGACTTATTGCAATCACTTCCTTTATGTATGTGTCTATATATAATTCAAATCTTGTCATCACAATAACGTTCAAAATACTGAACTAATTCGAACCTAATTTGGACAGTCTGTCGATCTTGCCAGTCTCTTTGATGAGCTCATTGAGCAAGTATGTAGCTCTTATAGTTCGTTTGCAAGAATACGCAAAGCGTAAAACACGCAAAATTTGTCATTACTATAACTTCCGAAATACTGAACCGAATCGAACCAAATTGAGAGAGTGTATATTGATCTTGCAAGTATCTTGAATGAGTTTGTTAATTAGGTATGTAGCTCTTATAGTTCAGTTACAGAAACATACAAAACTTGTCATAACGATAACATCCGAAATACTGAACCAAATAGAATGCAATGGGGCGATGTATTGATCTTGCAACTATCTTTTATGAATTTGTTAATTCAGTATATACGTCTTACGGTCAGTTTTCCGGGACACCCAACAGTTTTCGATGGCATTCATTGAATGGTTAGAGTTTGAACATTGTTTGAGGGCCGAAAATTAGCCCATAGATGGTTTTTAAACCTTGATTTTAAGAAATATCTAACATTTAGATACAATTGCCTCATTTCCAATCTATTACATTTTATGTCTAATTAAAAATTTTCTTGCAAATTACCTTTATCGCTAAACCAGCGAACTTAAAAGGAGTGGGGGCCATTTTGTTTAATTTTTGTTAAATCTGATGTATTATGTGAATTAAAATAAAATAAACAAAAGACGTCAACCTACTCTTCCGACTGAGGCAGAAGGACTTTTTTATTATTCAAAAACACACATTACTACACGAACTCGGCTCTCCGACAAGTTTATAATTTTGGTATTGAATCATTACGTTGACAATCTACGTGATGGAGGATGATTCTTTTTTTACACCAACATATTTCTATTTTAAACATATATATCCTAAATTCATACGATATGTGAGGGAGGTTTTCCTTTTTGTAGTACTCTCATTTTCAGCCCTTAAACGACAGGATCTATAAAATATGTAATAACACACAGGGATTATTGTTTCTAGTACTACCCTGTACTACCACATAATTTATTTATTTTATTAAGTATATTTATATTATGTTTTATAGGCAGTAAAAAATATACATAAGAAAAAAATAATTAAATCGTATCAACTTAAAAAAAAACTTGTATATAAAGCAAACTATAATGATTGAAAGAAATAATTAGAAAACATAATAATTATATCATGCCTTTTTAATACCGGTATACAGCATAGAACCAAGGGATATAATAATTACACAACGGAAAAAAGAGAATCGCTCATCAATTATTTTACTATTGAAAAAAAAAACAATATTTTCAAAAGATATTTTTATATTTGTCAAACATTTTAACAAACAGTCTATTAATCACTGTTTTTTGTTATCGGAAATTTTATATAATGTAACTTTCTTGCTATATCCATTTATCAGCTTGTACTTTATTTAGGATAAATTAACTTAATTCTTAATCTATAACTAAATAAATACCTTCTGAAAAGAAAGAAATTGATTACTTTTTTTTTTAGTTCAATCAACCGAGAAAATAACGTGGAAAATAAATATAAAATTTTATTTGCTCGCGTTCTTTCAATTTTGTTTACTGAAGATGTTTACATTCCCTTCGTTGATTGTAATTTAATAAACACTTCATTAGCACACAAAGTCACCAACCGAAAAAGCAAATCTGTTATTGCGTTCACATTTTTTTTTATTGTTTATTTTGTTTTACTTTTTATGGTACATTTATTTTTCTGTACAAGTTTCAATAAATTGAAGCCGCAGAAATCGGAGTATAGAAAAGTATGGATAAATGAAAATGTGTATATCGTTCTGTATTTGTAATGCATAAAACAATTTTTCTCAGTGTAGTATCCGTATGTAAAACACTTCCAAAATCTAAATTTTAATCGGTAGCAAAAAGTCGAATGAATAAGTCAAGGAAAATGTATTATAAAGTAAAATGTTTGGTAGAGTTCAGTGATCATTTGGGTCGTTGCGGATATTAGGAGCAAACTCGCAAAATACAAGTTTCAAGAAATAGGAGTCTAAATCACACATTTATTTTTCCATCAGTCTGCGAGAATGTATTCTAAAGAAAATTTTAGAACATAAACGGCGAACCAGCCTCTTGCGATATATTACACCAGTTACTACAGTCTTCCATATTATATATATATATACATGCGAATCAAATTCTTGCAAGAGATTCCACCAGTTACTACAGTCTTCCATGTAAAAACTAAAAATAATGAAAAGTGAACCAGACTCTTGCAAGAGATTTCACCAGTTACTACAGTCTTCCATGTAAAAACTAAAAATAATGAAAAGTGAACCAGACTCTTGCAAGAGATTGCACCAGTTACTACAGTCTTCCATATTACATTAAAATAATAATAATAAGCGAACTAGACTTTTTCAAGAGATTACACCAGTTACTACAGTTATATTTAATTAATTTGTTATATTTAAAAAAAATAATAAAAAGTTAATCAGACTCTTGCAAGAGATTTATTACAGTCTTCCATGTTACATTAAAAAATACATAAATAAAAGGCGAACCAGACTTTTGCAAAAGATTGCGCCAGTTACTGACAGTCTTAAATGTTATATTAAATAAATAAATAACTAAATAAACTCTATGGCATAAGGCATCACTCCTCCACTTTAATAATATTCACCAGTTAATAATATTCAATTTAATAATATTCACCACTGAATCACAAATTCGGCACTCATTTGAGCTCCAAATCACTGTGCCGTTGCACGGCGTTTATAATCTACGTGGTGGATGACGCCAATTGCCGAAACAATGCCCTCTACCAACCATATACAGCACTTCCAGAGAAATATGTTTTGCCAAACAATTTATATTCTGTGCCTCTCAACCAAACGCTGAAATTGGCATACATTTTGAAACTTTCTCTGCTTATCGTTTAACGCCTCAGGAAAGATCTTTTCCAATAACCAAATCTTAACTTCATGATACAAAAAAAATATTTTTTTTTTCTTTTAAAGTTTAATCTGATTTTAAGCGTAAGACTAAAGAATGTTATTAAACCATAATTTAAAACAAGTCTTACAAATTATTGTAATAAATTGCGTTTTTACTGAATAAATCTCACCTTTCATCTAACGTTTATGTTTAATTTTTGCAGAAATTTTTCAGGGTTATTATTTTATACTTGAATTTTCAAATGGTACGTCAAAGAATCATTAAATGAAACTTCTAAAATATAAAAGACTTCACATAATGAAATAGCTACTTCTAGATTTTCAGTTCACTCTCAGAAATTGTTGATCACGATTATCTAAAATGCCTGTATAGCACTGTATATCTTAAAATTCCACTGTTTCATAAACATAATAAGTCATTTTTTATTACCTCATGTGTTTTGCTTTAAACAAAAATTGAACTTTTCTGTTGTAGAAATATTTTTTTATTAACTTAAATCTCTTTCTCTTAAACCTTATCTATTTTTATCAGTGTGAGGGGTGGAGGTGGTAATCATGAAGTGACTGTTAGTTGACACGGCTTTAGAGGAGAGCAACGATCTGGGGCGCTTAAGATTAAAGGGAGAAAAATACGTAAAATACTTAGGCTAATGTCACACGAACGATTATTTCGACGCTCACGGTTTCCTAAGACTCCTACAATCCGGGCTGACTCACGCCGCCATTTAATTGCCCTTAGAAGAACGATTGGCCACGCCATACTGAAAAAAATCTCGCCCAGGACGTCATGAATACTAATAGTCGTTCTTGTTAATCAAACAGACAAACATACCATTTATGGAACATAATTTACACATAATCACTAGAGTTCCTTTTAAAAAACGACAACAAAAACATACATATCAGAACTGGAGCATACAACGAAAAGTTGTACGTCAACATACATTAAAAATTTGCCAAATTGAATAACAACGTTTTTCTTTGAGTAACACCTTTTTTTTACCCTTAGCTTTCTCATATTTAAACTTATACATTTGAATTATTATGCGATTTGATTTGTTAAAATTATATATAGGATTACTTTTAAAAACGAAGTATTTTATCCCAAATCTTGTTATTATTTAAATATGAATAATTACAATAGGCTATTGATCAAACATGTGTGAAGAGCAACCTGCTGCATACATGATAAATCCCCAAAGTGCTTTTTTACGAAATAATATCAAGGCATTATATACATTAACTGCTTTGTTATGCAAATACTATCAACTTGTACTGAATGGTATTAATTGCAAAGGAAGTTAAACAATCAACCATGAATAATCCATATAATACTCTTTTTAAACTTAAATATATGGAGGACATAATACTGGACTGTCGTTATATTTTTAGATTCTAGTTTCAATTTGTTTTCTTATATTTTAGTGAATACATTTTTCAAATTAAATAATATTATGACACTTTAAAAGTAAGAAAACTCAAATAGTCTCATCTGAATTAAAGTTTTATGTAAAGTTTTTGGGAAAAAGTATACGGTTACAATATCTAGTTTAGTGTAATAAACAAAATAATTATTGAAACATTAAATCTTTTTAGATAACTTGAAATGTTAAAGGTAATGGAAGTTTTAAAGCGTCATATCATTATTATTATTATTATTAGACCTTATTTTTTAAACTTTAAAGAAATATTTTAATCAATCTTCTCTTTTGAATGTTGCCTTTCAGTAAATTAAATATATTTAATTTTTATTAAGTCATAAATAAATGCATATATTTACAGATACGCAAATTGACAAGAATCACATGAGCTATGCCTTTCCTTCAATACTTAAGCACATAATGTCTTTTTAAATTGACATACAATCGAAACAAAATTTGTTTTCAGTAATAAAAAGTAAATATTTCATAAAAGTCGAATATTTTTAAATATATAAATTAAACATATTTTAAGAAAATTAACCCTAGATGACATATTTAGGATAGTGGAGAAGACTAAACGCTCGTAAAAATTACGAATTCAGTAAATTTTACATTTTTATATGCGAAAATAGGTTAAAAAATGGTTATAATGTACTTCTCAACATTTTATTAACAATTTACCTAGAAAACAAATATTCTTATTCTTATACGTCTTCCTCTTACTCGTTAGTCATATGTCCCCCGTCAAACAAACAAAGTCGTAAATATTACGACTGTCCAGTCTTCTAGGGTTAACGAAAGTAACAAACTTTTAGGTCATTTCATGTACCGTAAATCGGAATTACTTTGACGTCCCAAAAAATGACCCTCCCAAAAAAACATGATTCACAATAACTCTGCATATAACAGCATTAGCTAGTAACGCAATGCACCCAGGACAGATTTAAAACATTTTTTATTTGGTTGTGGTCCAGTAGCCTTAGTGCGAAGTTACTCCAAGTTACGGTACATTCGTTTACTATACAAGATCTAGAATTTCCTGAAAATCTTGCGTTTTAATTAAACGGCGTTTTATTTAAAATGAGCCTTCTCTAGGCAGTTATATGACGAACGATAAATGAAGTTATTTTTATCATAATCATATAATAAAATCACTGATTATCATTAAACTACAGATTTAAATGCTTAAGTGATAAAAGTAGAACACAAAATGACTAATAAAAACCTTTCAATATAAGGATCGACATGTTTCGAACGCCCAAACGGAGCGATTATCAAGATCTACCTGATAAACAAATTATTCTCGAAAATATATTTGAAAATAAACTTGAAGAACATAAGTCACGAGATCATATGTGTAATAAAAGCAGGTGCTTAAAAATAGTCAACTGTAAACGTGAAAATTTCTTATTGCTTTTTTAAAATGGAACAAGACCTCGTGACAGATTTTAGGTAATTCAAAAGAGGCTGATTCATTGCATATGCTCTCGTTACGTATATAGATTTCTATTGATTCACGGATAATAGATGGCAAATAGTCTTGATGGATAAATTATTTTACTATTCTTAAAATAAATTTTTAAAGTATCGGTTTGATTTTAAGATTAGTAAAATAATTTATCTATCAAGACTTTATTTCCAATCTATTATCCGTGAATTAATAGGAATCTATATGCGTAGCGAGAACTTAGGCAATGAATCAGCCTTTTTTGAATTACCTAAAATCTGTCACGAGGTCTTGTTCAATTTTAAAAAAGCAATAAGAAAATATTAATTTTCACGTTTACAGCCGACTATTTTTAAGCATCTGCTTTTATTACACATATGATCTCGTGACTTATGTTTTACAAGTTTATTTTCAAATAATTTTGCGAAAATAGTTTGTTTATCATGTAGATCTTGATAATGGCGCCGTTTGAACGTTCGAAACATGTCGATCCTCATATTAAAATTTTTTATAAGCCTTTTTGTGTTCTACTTTTACCACTTTACATTTAAATCTGTATTTTAACGTTATTTTTATCGTTACATTATTTTTCTAACACAAAATTTTGAATACTGTTCACTTTAAAACATTACAAATAACTAAATTTTAATATCAGTTATTAAAAAGTTTTAAAATTTTTGTTCGTTTAAAAGGTACCTGTCCTCAGAGTCAAACATTTTTGGTGCGTTCGTAATTATATAAATACGTAGCACCTATTGTCGTCGTCTGGTCAGTCCGTCTGTCTGTCCGTCCGTCCGTCTGTCTGTCCTTCCGTCCGTCTGTCTGTCCTCATATAACAACGCAAAAACTACCCTACCGAATGGTTTGAAATTTAAGATATATTATCTTTGCAGAATTTTGTCGAGACATTTCAAATTTTATGAAAATCGAATCAAAACGTTAGAAGATATTAATAAAAATATTTATTAAGAAATTTGAATTTAAAAAAAAAAATCGGTGCTTACTTGTTACAGGAGCTTCCGAAGTTTAATCGTCAAGCGACCGAGGTACTTATTTTATTACAGATATTAATCTTCAGACGATATAATTCATTTAACAGAATTAAAAATCATCAAGATCTGAATATTTATATAACTAGCTATAGTACGAACGCACCTCGTTTGTCACATTTGACGTACCATTTCCAACTTGTTAATATTTATGCTGCCTTTATCTCTTCATCTATTACCTTCTTGTATTATCTAACCCGCTTCTATTATCTTCTATTGTAATTTTTATAGGTATATACCTGTAATAAAATATCCAATAACATGTCCGCTATGGTATAACTATAAAAACTTATACTTTAAAACCCTCTCTTAAAGACCATCATTTTTGTATTTGTGCAATTTCCAACTCCCTTAATGTTTCTTGACTAAGTGAAATCTCCCGTCATAAAGCAAGAGAAAAATGACTTCGCCATAATGGCTTATGCATATATCATATTGGCTTGTATAGGTTATTTATCTGAGAAAATATCTTCGATGCAACTCATGCAATATTTATAGAGCAAAGCATTGACTTTACCTCCAAGGCATTCATATTTTTTAATTTATTGGTTTTTATTAGATGTAAATTACTGAAATATGAAAGCCAGTGTAGTAATTTTTAAAGTAAAAAGCTTATCTCAATAGAACTACTTAGGATAGAAATAAATAAAATTTACTGTTTGACGGATTAGCGTAGCGTAAACTGCTTGTAAAATTGTGTTTGAAAGAAAAAAACAAAAAAGCAAAAAGTAAATTTTGAGGGATTTTTTTTCCTTGGAAAGAATACTTAGCTTTTTTAAAAAATATATAAAATGTTAGAGTAAAGATTTTTAACATTTTTGCTTGAAAGTAATACTGATACCGAATTGACTGTTTTTATAAATCAAAGAAACTGTAACAGAACGGAAATTATAATTTCATTGCTACCGCCCATAAACGAAGCAACCAATTTCTTGAGTGAAAATATAATTAGCATGAAGCTCTTATATAAAAACTGTATATTTTCTATGGTTAAATTATAAAAACTAAAATCTTGAGAAGTTTATAATTCATAATATTTAAGCTTTTAATTCTAAAAAGATATTTTCCTATAGAATAAATTAAATATACTGGTTGTTTCAAATCTTTATACACAATTTAACAATTTATTCGCAAAAACTGGCATGTTCATATTTTCCTTTCAGATTTCATAACCTGAAATAACAGTTGAAACCAGACTAAGTTTTTAAAGATTTATCATAAAGTGTTACTGGATGCTCGAAAAAATAGCTCACGTACAGAGATAGTTTCATGTAGATCTCCTTACGCGACTTACAATCGCTAGAATGAGAGAAATTTTTAGACAGATGGAACTTTTCAAAAGATTCAAAAGTAACGTTCGGGAAGATCGCGGTGAACAACAAGGCCGCAGAAACTCTAGTAAACACCCTAATCGAAGCATATGGCGAAACTTCAAGGAAATCTTCGGCAAAAGGTCGCGAAGTAGGACTTTCAAAATAATTTCTTCATCACATATAAAAGTTACATTTTAAGATTAGTCCACGTTCTCAATAAATATGATCAGGATCGGAGAGTGAAGTTGTGTATATTTTTCTAAAAAACGCCCTGTATATTTGTTCGCAAAAACATTTAGCTGCTGAAGGAAATAAGAAAACAAGATAGCTAAGTGAGACCTTTCTAAAAATATCAATGCTTTTTAATTAAATTATACAAATCTTGCTATAGCATTTTTTCAAGTCTGATGATTGTTCAAAGATATATCCAAAACACTAGCGACCGCCGAAATTTTATTTGTTAATAACGTAGTACGATGTCCCAAAAGGCAAGGTTTTAGATTCATGTTTTTGAATCCAAAAAGCCAGCATTCAATTTCCAAATAACATGATTTTCTAGTATTTGATTTTTCAGTCCATCGGTTTTAATTAAAATTTTATTTTCATATGTTTAAGATGTTCAGTAACGGAATATATTAAAGAATTTTCTGACTTCAGTAAATATTTCAGATATTTTTACAAACCATAATCAGTTTTCAGAATTAGTGCACATACAATACTGAATAAATTTAATTAAAATATATTACTATAATGTTTTTATATCCCTGCAGTAATACCCAAGAAAGCATATTTTATTTCTAATCTAGGTTCTGTAATTGGAAATACTAATCTGCTTATTTTGTAGAATATATTAGAAGAAACGCAGGCGTAGCGTCGTGGAGAAAAAAAACGTCCTTCCGGCCTGTACCGGGAGGAAAAGGTAGCTTTCCTATATCTTCGTTTTAAAATTTTAGCTAATGTTACACGAAAACAGCAAGTTAAAATGCAAAGAAACGTTTACAAAAGATCCGTTAATACTGAATTTGAATAAGAAATTCGCCAAATTATTGAGCAATAGCCAAATTGGCTTCATTTATGAAGACTTATTTTGGTCGCCAAATTTGGCGATATTTCGTCAAATGTCGCCAATTTTGTCGCCAATGTCGCCAATTTTGGCGCTAACGGATATGAATATATAGTTTTATGCGTATGATTGGGAAAATTATTACAACAATCAAAGAAAATAATTTGCAAGTAATGGCGTTAATGTGCTGTTTTGTTTCAAAATGTCAGCCACCCTAGAATTTCAAACTGCTCTATCTCAGCCATTTTTAAAGATAGAGGTAAACCAAAAAATGCTCTGGAATCCTTGTATCAAGGCCTAACACGCAATTAAAAAATAAATTTGAATTTTTAATTTTTTTGTATATTTATTTTAGTTTTAAATTTTTAAATGGCCGCCATCTTGAAACAAAATGGCGGACCAAGCTGGCCAACGAACTCGGTCGAGACATTGGTGACCTTAATACACACAATGAGTTTCATCAAAATCGATTTATAAATACGAGCGTTATCGTATGACATAGGTCATATATATATATATATATATATATATATATATATATATATATATATATATATATATATATATATATATATATATATATGGATATATCTATATATATAAATCAACATTTGAACGGAGGGTGGTTTTGGGGTCTGGGGGTCATGATCGGTGAAAATATATCGAAATTTTCCGGAACTGCTTTCCTCCGAACGGCTGCAATAGGTAGCTTTATACTTTTTTGTATTGAAAGCTACCTAAAAGGGGGGGGGGGGCAAGGGGAGCATGTGATTTCCCTCTTTGCTCATATATACAGTTCCTTTCTGAACACTAAATGTTTAGGAAATGGAATTCAGTGTTCTACCGTTCCCAAATCAGAGTGCAAAGTATGCAGACAGTTAACTAATTTAATTTTAATTTCTTCATTTTTATGGGCCCATTCAGTTAAATATTTCAATTAAATATTTGAATTCCAGTTCACAACTGAAACGACACTATCACGAGCTTACTATATCATAATAATAAGTTTCAAATGCACGTGAACTTTACAAATTACTTATACAATTATTAAATATGCATGGATGCGACCCATACGCCAAACCGCCATTATCCAACTCAAAAACATAAACAAGCCTACTGTCTAGTCTCCTAACAAGAGAAAGCAGTCTGCTGTTGCCTACAATTTTTTTCTTACACAGTGCTTTAAAAATATGAGTTGCTCTTAAAAATATGAGTTGCTCTTAAAAATATGAGTTGCTCGATATTTTTGTTATTTTTTGTCAAATGAAAAGTAGCAAGTACCGTTAAGTGCAAAAAGAAAAATTAGTTGAATCAAAAGTTTCACTTAACGCATTCACATCGGTATGTTTTTGTGAAATCTTAGTTTTAAAACAAAAGAAGCGCCTCGCTCTTCTGAAAGTCGTTTTAATTTTTTTTTACCAATTGTTTTCCAAATTTATGCATCAGTAAACATCATTCAATGTTTGAATTTATTATAAAATGTCTTAGAATTTTTAAAAATATGGCAACATGATGTAAATGTATATTCTGTAAGGTAGAACCCCTTAGTCAATTATTTTTAAAAAATAAAAACGAGAATTCACTTTTCCCGATGCGAATGTGCTAAGATCATAGGCGTCTCCAAGGGGGGCAAAGAAGTGTAATTACCTCTCTCCAGATTTTTAAATTTAATTAACTAAGTTTTATTGTTCTCGGATTTTGAAAAAATAAAAATAATTCTTTTCAAGTAACTTAAAATATTTGAATACTGAGTGAAAAAGAAACTGAATATTTTTCGGTCCCCCCTTTTGAACTCCCAGTAGAAAACAGTAGTTAGTTTTTTCATTTAACATTTATGTGTTTAAAAATTGTCTTAAACGGGTTGTTAACGAAAAAGATAACAAACTGTTTCGATTCTTTATTTCGAAAGAATATGGAAGTTTATTTTTAGATATTTCTTATTTGTTACATTTCTGTATTGCTTTTTACGATGATATGTTTAAAAAATTTTCTCGCACGGTGTATTCTGATTATATATATACAGGATGGTTAGAAAATGAGTATACATTTGAAAAATTAATAATTCACGGAATAATGTAGGTACAGAGGTAAAAATTGACATGCATGCTTGGAATGACATGGGATTTTATTGTAACCACACAAAAAAAGGTTAAAAAAAAGGCCGACAGATGGCACTGAACAGCAAAACGTCAGTGACTCTGCCTAAGAATCGTGTATAAAATGAGCTGTAATGAGTGAGAGAATGAGATGCACCAGCAATCGCAGCATGTTGACGTTATCAGAAAAGGCAATGTTAGTGAAGCTCTACTATCAAAATGGGGAATTTGCCGCGATCGACCGACATCAATAGGCATGCTAAAAGACAACATCCAACGCCAATTTCTTACCATAACTACAGCTATGCTGCACAGTGCTGTGAACAACATTATCTCTTTGCTACAGTTATTGTTGCGGGATGACGGTGGACATGTTGAGCATTCGTTCTGAAGAACATCGTCTTTGCTTTGTCATAATTTGTTATGCTAATTATTGCTTTTTTTATCACACAAAGCGCCATCTGTCGGCCATTTTATGAACTTTTTTGTGGATACAATAAAACCCCATGTCATTCCAAGCATGTGTATCATTTTTTACCTCTCTACCTACATTATTCAGGTGAATTATTAATTTTACAAATGTATACTCATTTTCTGATCACCCTGTATATATATATATATATATATATATATATATATATATATGTAGGATTTCAGTTGAAACACTTCACGTAAATGATCATCAAATGAACTGACACTGAACTGACACTCTATTATTATCCATGACTTTGATGCGCGAGTTGTAAATAGTTTGAATCGCGAGATTTGGCTAAGAGCCAGTGTTCTAATTATTATTATGAAGCGAGATATAAAAAGGTAATATTAGGCCTCGCCGGATTGTTGTAAGCTAAATTGTTGTTATATAGTTTTTGCTAAAAGCGTATTAGTTGAAATTAAAGTTAGTATTCTGTTGTTCATCGATTATTTGTCATATTGGTTCAGTAAAGTGACTATCTATATATCTTATACTTACATTTTGGGGGGCTCGGATGCCAAGATTATTAAAAGTAAGAGCCACAAGTAGTGAAATGGAAACCGAACGTAAAGTATTGTAAAACGCCAGTATCAAAAGTTGGGTTACGAATCAGCAAGGTGAAACCGTAATCGTATCACTTCAAGTACAATTTTTGAAAGATGAGAACTCTAAATAAAGCCCAGAGAATTGATCTAATAAACCTCTGCGAGGAATGCGGAATTGAAGCAACAGAAAAACCGACAATACCTGTCCTAATAAAGCTGATCAAGAGTTGGGAGAGTTACGAAGAAGATTTTATAAGAGATCGATTGGAAGTAGTGATAGCAAGTAGAAAAGAGAAAGAAGAAAGAGAAGAGAAAGAGAAAGAGAAGAAATTACAAGCAGAACTGGAAGAGAAGAAATTACAAGCAGAAGGAGAAAGAGAAGAGAAGAAATTACAAGCGGAACTGGAAGAGAAGAAATTACAAGCAGAAAGAGAAAGAGAAGAGAAGAAATTACAAGCAGAAAGAGAAAGAGAAGAGAAGAAATTGCAAGCAGAGATTGAAGAAAATAGATTGAAATTGAAAATGGAAATGGAAATGGAAGAGAGAAAATGGAAAATAGAATCGGAGCAGAATTTTGAAATTAAGAAATTACAGATACAAGAAAATTCAAGAGAACATATTAATGAAGACTCAAAGACAAATGCAGGTAAGCAATTTGAATTGCTTAGATTATTAACTAAATATGATAGCTCTAATGATATCAGTTTATACTTAGCTATGTACGAAAGGCAAATGGCGCAAACGGGCATTGATAAAAAAGAATGGGTAAATTATTTAATTAATCTAATGCCGTTAGATATGATGAATATAATAACAAGGGAAAACGAACCTGAAATTCACGATTATGATTATATAAAAAATATTCTACTAAAACGCTACAAGCTATCACCAGAGGAGTTTAGGCTGAAACTTTTCTCATCTAAAAAGGAGCCATCAGCCAATTGGCGAGATTTCGCTTATGAGATAAAGGTGTATTTTCAACAATGGATTGAAGGCCTTCACGTAAATAACTTTGAAGATTTGGCGGAATTAATTGTTGTTAATCAAATCAGTCATAATTTACCTACGGAAACAAAAACACATTTCATAGAGGAATTATTAGTAATAAAGAAAATTGATGACTTAGTTAATAAATTAGATAATTACGAAACAGCACAAAGGGTTTACAATAAGCAACAGAAGATCGCGAGTGGCTGATTATGCCAATTTGAAAAGACGCCAAATTGACAATAGACACAGTATGAATTATGGAAGCAAAGAATCGCATATAATCTGTTTTGCGTGTGGCAACCCTGGTCACGTGAGTGCGAAATGTGCCATGGCGAATAATACAGAACAAGAATATTCAAATTTTTACCCGCAACGTAATCAAAATTGGCGAGAAACAAAATATCAAAATGAGACCCAAAACGCGCAAAGAAAAATAGTTAATATGGGCATGTTAAATGGTAAAAAAGGAAGAATCTTAGATATTAGCGGAATAAAAACAAGCGTAATAATTGATACAGAAAGCGATATTTCAATCGCCAGTTCAGGATATCATACTGCAATAAACGCGCCAAAACTAACCAGAGACAATATATACATATCAGGCATAGGTGGAGAAGAAATTAAGCCAACAGGTTTTTTTTTCTGGCATAAAGTCTACGTGGATGAAACAGAAATCCAGGATCAAGCAGGGCGGTCGCTCTGCCAAGACAAGCTTAAAAAAAAAACGCCACACAAACAACGCCAAGAACTGAACTAGACCGCTATTGCTGATTTACAGAAATCAACTTCGCAATGTTAAATCGACAAAACATGCCAGATTAAAATATCAGATAACAAATAAACCAAGCGTCGCAGAAAAAAAAAACGAAAACTAGAAGAATCTAATGAAGAATTTCTTCAATTTAAGACCAAACTCATCTTCATAAGTGATTTATAAACAGAGATATAGATTTTTTAAAAAAACGTCGAGTTACTTAAAATGATCACTTTTTTCTTCGTCAAACTTTTTTTTTCAAACAACCTACATACCTTAATATTCGGCAGAATAAAAAAAAGGATTGCATATTTGGACAAGTAATTACGTAATCTATATGCTTTTATAAAATTCAGTGTAAAAAAATATTATTTTCTATCCTTAATTAGCAAAAAAACTGTTAATTAACTTGGCGATTAAAAAATTATGCCAAAACAGAGATAAAACATGCCAACGACCATGTACCATCTCTATAATAAAACCGTAAGTCATGTGACTGTCATCAACAGTTCCGGAATGTCCGTTTCACTTTTTCATATGCCAGGCGGCCATTTTTATTAAAAATTATTTTTTCGAATAAAACTTCATAAATGTGACATTTTTAGAAAGATCGTTCAAAATAAATTATTATTTGAGAGATGACTTACATTCAATTATGTATATATTCTCCAATAACTTCAGTTGAAATTAGCTTCGCAGTTCAAATTCTCTATCCATGAAAGTAAACAAAAAAAAAAAAGATTCATTCGTCGTGAAGGTTTAAAATTTTAAACCATTAAACCATGGAGATAATCGTTCGTAAAGTTAGTTTTCCATGAAAGATTTTTTGGAGCGCTGCCTGGTGTCAAAAAAATAATTCGTACCATTGACACAATCAAAGTTTACCATAATTATGTTCTATACAACTCAACTTCATTCTTTATCTTTTCTTGATGTAAGCTGAATGTAAACAAATACAACTCATGTAATGATATTTAATTAATCAAATTTCGAAACAAATTGTCAGTTAATTTGGTATTTATGTATTATACGTGAAAGGAAGAGAGACAACCGAAAATGATTGTTAATCACCAATAATATTTACCATTATTAATGACCAATCGCTTTCAAAACAGTAATTTAATATACATTTACAAAATACATAACATCATTAAGTACTTTTGTGTTATTTGGGCGCAAATCAAGCCAATAGAATTTTTAAAATCGCCAATACCAGCTTTTATTTTTCACGTGTGCAAATTAGAAACGATACTTTTATTTTGAAATCAAATGTTCTGATGGAACAGCTGTCGTAGACGCACCGGGGCACTATATTAACTATAGAGTTGCAATATAGAGAGAAAAAACGGGTTGCTGTAATTAGAATTATAGGCGGTAATGTTGGTGTGACATATTTACGTGATTATCAAAACTGGCTTCCAAAAGTTCAATGTTTCACCAAACCATAGTCGAAAATTACGTGTTATAATATGCACTCCGATTATGTCACATTATTCAAGACGTTTTAAATGAGAATAATGATAGATTTTCTTCTTGATTCTCCCGTAATCAAGTCTACAGCCAAAGTTAGCGAGAAACAAATAAACAAACAAAAAAATTTTGGCAACAATATGGTTCAGTGTAAATGGTGGATATCATTAAAGACTTTCACAAAATAGACTTCATTGCACCAAATCGTATTAACTAAAATACGCCATTTGGCAATGGATCCAATTACGGAAAACTACTTAATATGTTTAAGAATCTCCTCATTAGCAAGCATATTGCAACTGATAAGCAAACGGATATGAAGCATAAATGCTTAAGTTGGTTAAGCGGTTTTTGTCAAGAAAGATGAAATACATAACAACAAAAAATATGCGAAATGCTACCATGATCGAAAAAGTTTTTGATTTGTCTATTAGAATCTTCCGGTTTGGCGAAGGATTACGGAAAAAAAAATATGAATAAAAGTAACGTGTTACAGTGCTTAACATACATTTAAGGGAGACCAAACTGGTCGCCAGTGGCGGCTAGTCTGTATTATAATAGCACAAATCAGTTACAAGTTATAACAACATCAAATTTCATCTGCAAGTCAGCCATTTTCTTCTGAAGATATATTTTTAAAAAATAAAACTTCATAATTATAAGAACACACATTTTATCAAACAATTAAATATGACTGCAAACTGTGGCAGATGACTGTTTCCAACATGAATAAGTATGAGAAATTCCCGTCAAGCGTATCGATCTGGGTGGCTCAGTCGCAGAGCGTCGGCATGGTATGCGTAAGGTCCCAGGTTCGAGTCCTGGCCCAGGTCAATTTTTCACTCGTGTTTGTTTAGTGCATTTAATTGTCTGATAAACTGCGTGTTCTTAAAATATTGTAAAATAAAGTGATCAGACGTAGTGTTTATGCTTTAAAAAATATTTTAAATATATAATATACGTTTTTGAAAGATCTTTAAAAATAAATTAGTTTTTGAGGGAAGATGTACCTTCTAAAATGTATACATTAAGAGTTATCGGCATTTAAAATTTCTTTCCAAACGTAAACAAAATTTTTGAAATGAATTAAAGCTGATTCATTTATTTCTGAAAAAAAAAAAAAAAAAAAAAAAAAAAAACGGTAAAGGACAGGCATTTCGTTCGCAGGAATACCTTTCACGTCATTTTTCTATAAATTAATGAAATCCAGTTGTTAAATTATTTTTGTTTTAGAAGTGAAGTTTCCATTTAAATTTATTGTAACAGTACAATGTTTAATTGAATAAAATAATGTAAATCTAAGAAATTGCTAAGAAATTCCAAACATGCACAGGGCAATGCAAAAAAAGTAAATAAATAAACAAAAAATAAATAAATAGATAAATAAATAAATAAATAAAAATCAGCTTTCATAAATTTTAGAAATTGTTCATATATCTCAATTACAATCTAAAGGAGGGTTTATTTCTATATTATTCTACATATAATAGTATATAATAGTAATTTCAGCAAATATATTAAATTCCAATGCGATCTGTTTTAAACTTTAAGATTGTTTATAACACATGATAAAAAAATTATAAAAAAGAATGGCGCGTCACAGTTCGGGGAGAGGATGGGGAGGAGCGTGAACAAAATTAGGAAGTATAATAAGGCTATCTGTTTGAAACTTTACGATATTTTATAACACATAACATAAATTTTAAAAATAAAGCTGCGTCAAAAATTATAGGGAGGGGCGGAGCGCGTTTTGCCTACACAAGGGGGGGGACACTTTTCTAAATTTTAACGTTATCCGTCATGTCACATATCGTTACAAAGGGCTGTGACCTCTTATTCATGTTATGCACCACAGGTGAAACCCCCACATTTTGCGTCCCCCCCCCCCGACACTACTCATGTGATTGTTCGAAAGGCCTGTGGCCGCTTCTTCATATTATGTATCTTCGGGGTCCATCCTCCCGCTTTCACCCCCCCCCAAAGGGGGCACTTTTCTAAATTTTGCCGACACCTCTCATGTGATATATCGTTGGAAAGGTCTGTGAACGCTTAATCAAATTATGCAGGTGGGGGGGGGGGGTATTTTCTGAATTTTGCACATATCCCTCATGTGATACATCGTTGGAAAAGTCTGTGACCGCCTAATCTTATTATGCATCTCCGGTGTTCATCCCCCCACTTTGCCCCCCAAACGCGATTAGCTTTCACCACCAGTGGGCGCTTTCCTATCTCTGTTTCTATGGGTCGGATCACGACGGGGTATGGCTCATTCGACTCGACATCTATAGAGCTTTCCGATTTTAGTTCGTTTTTTTCACCACCAAGGGTCACTTTCTTATCTCTGGTTCTATGGGCTAGATCACGACGGGGTATAGTTCATTCGACTCGACATCTATAGCCTTAACAATTTCAGTGCCCGAGGTTCGTATAGAACAGATTGCGCTACCTGGAGGTGGAAGATAGAACTTGAGCGTGCGCAGCACGACTGCTATACGGTGCCGAAGGCAGCGGGGACCCGTGTCGGAAGTTCGTTTGTTTACAGGTTTATGCAATTCGATGTGCAAATTAAGGGATTATCCGGTGCCGAAGGCAGCGTGGAACCAGGTCGGAGTTTCGTGGTTTATCTTATTCGAGGTTTTAAAAGGATTGAGGCCCCGGTGTAAATTAGGGGCCCGCTAGCGGGCGAAGCCAGCTAGTGCTAATAATAAAAGAGCGTGATATCACGTTTGATTTCAAATGCAGCGCTGACACGCTATGTACATATTCCATTTTTATTCATTTAATGGATTAGTCAGTGATATTTTTTAACGGAGGATAACAAGTATTATAACAAGCCACATTTAGTATGTTGTTTTTAAGAGTGTAATTAATTTAATTGAAAAATCTACTGGTATTTCTAGTTAACCCTTTAAACAATGACTGAAAGTAAAATGTATTTTTAAATTATTTCTCATGTTTAGATTATTTAAATTATGTTCAATATATTTAAAAAAAAAGAAATGATATCTACAAAAACAACTTTTCAAAAGTAAAAAAAGGCCAAGCGTAAAAAAAAAAAAAAAAAGTTGTGGCTAAAAAATGGTGTGATATTAAATTTCCAAGCTATTATATTGCTTATTTAACTTTTTTCCATTAAATAAGCTATCATATATATAAGTCGAGTGCCTACGTATATGTTAATAGAAATCGTTTTCTTCTGTACTAAATACATCCTAATGAGTTTCTGAAAATTCAATTTTTTTCAAATTATGCATGATGGGCTTGGCGGCCATCTTTGCATATTATTCACAAAATTCTAACCACCCAAATCCGTAGTTAAAATCCGAAGTTCAAAATTGTTATTTAAGCAAATATTTAAGAGTTTCATTTATAGACTTGTATGCTCTGAAAATTGTGTCTTACGATAATGATGACTTATCTTAAAGATTCATCTTATGATTTATTTTTCAGAGTAATTATTAATTTCAAACTAGTAAAAATCAATTTATCAAAATATCAGTCTTATCTAATTTATCTGTCCGTAGTTAGAATCTGAAGTTCGAAATTTTTAGAAACATATTACATTGCAAACATATTACGCTTTTACTTTAGAAATTTGGGTGCTTAGAAATATGGAAAGATGGCCGCCAAGCCCATCATGCATAATTTGAAAAAAAATGAATTTTCAGAAACTCATTAGGATGTGTTTAGTACAGAAGAAAACGATTTCTATTAACATATACGTAGGCGCTCGACTTATATATATGATAACTTATTTAATGGAAAAAAGTTAAATAAGCAATATAATAGCTTGGAAATTTGATATCACACCATTTTTTAGCCACAACTTTTTTTTTTTTTTTACGCTTGGCCTTTTTTTACTTTTGAAAAGTTGTTTTTGTAGATAAATTTTACGTGGTACAAGAGGCGGACTGCGATTTAATAATAGGTAGGAAAGCAGTAGAAGGCATGACGTTAAAAGTAACGGAAGATAGTGTTAGAATAACAAGCGGCAACAAAGTTCGAGTAGGATACATTAAAATTAACGAAGTACCGACAAAAATTAATGAAGCAAGTATAAACAACGATAATCGAGGTTATGAAGATATGGTTAAAATCGACTGCGTAAATGACGGGGTGAATTTGACACAGATTACGAATTTAGTGAACAGAAAGAAAATAAGGAGATTAATAAAACCGTATAAGCCGAATAGGACAAAAGATACAGGATTATCCGATGAATGGAATGCATCTCCAGAAGAAAATTATGAAAGTAGTAGTCCTGCACATGGTAGAAAAGACTATGTGAAAGATCGCAATAGGAATTTTGATCATAAGGGAAAGAACAGAAATTTTAATAGGCCATTTGATAACAGAAGCAATAATAGATATGGTCAGATATATTTTAAACAGTCATTTAACCATGGAAATAACAATAAATATGGATATGGGAAACAGAGTTCCGAGAATTCTTACCAAAATAAATCTGAGGTTTCTGAAAACTTTGAAGCTGAAAATTCTTTGATACCTCAAGACATAGCAGAAAATACTTCACCTAATTCAAAAACAAGGTATAATCCAAAATTTTCCCCTACATACATGAACAGAGGCTACTATCATGGTCAAAATAATTATAATTATGGTGGCCGACGATCGTACAAGGCTAGTTATAATGAACAAAGATATTCACAACCATCACATAAGAATAATTCTCATCATGGATTTAAAGGAGCTTATAGTGGACGAGATGCTTATTCAAATTCTTATCATTCTAGAAGCAATAGTTATGTAGTTTGTAAATATAGAGAGCAATATCCAGAAAGGAATCACAGAGATATTAGATATGCTGATCCTAAAGACAGAGAGCAATACTCAGAAAGAAATAAAAATCTCAAAAAAATAACTGTTAGGCATGAAAAAAACATAACAAATCAAGTTGCTGATGTCGAGACGCTATCACGTCAGGATGACCGATTTGTAGGATTTCAGTTGAAACACTTCACGTAAATGATCATCAAATGAACTGACACTGAACTGACACTCTATTATTATCCATGACTTTGATGCGCGAGTTGTAAATAGTTTGAATCGCGAGATTTGGCTAAGAGCCAGTGTTCTAATTATTATTATGAAGCGAGATATAAAAAGGTAATATTAGGCCTCGCCGGATTGTTGTAAGCTAAATTGTTGTTATATAGTTTTTGCTAAAAGTGTATTAGTTGAAATTAAAGTTAGTATTCTGTTGTTCATCGATTATTTGTCATATTGGTTCAGTAAAGTGACTATCTATATATCTTATACTTACATATATATATATATATATATATATATATAGTTTATGTTATTTCATGTGCATATTCTTAATTTTAGAAAAGGCAGTCAGAAAAGTGCAATCACATATGTTCTAAAATCTTTCCTTTCCCAGGATTTCATTCTGAGGGCATCCATATTTAAGGCATGTATAAAATTAAAAATTGTTATTTCGACACTCCGTTTCCTAAATGGGTATACGAGGGTACTTATATACTTGGCTTATTAAACCTACAATTCATTTAAATTTGAGAATGTGCAATATGGTCTAAGAAATTTTATTGAAATCAATCAAATAGGAGAAGATCATGAACAAACAAACATAGAGTGACTTATATATCGATTTAAACATTAAAGTTTACCATTTAATGGGCCCAAAATGTTCAAAATTCTAATACGGCTGTTTACTGAGGAATGGAGAGTACTAACTTCACGGCCAAGCACTTAATACCCCCAGATATGCAAGATGTGGGATTATTTCGGCAATATCGAGTACGAAAGGGAGCGATAACACATTCCCTGATTCATTCCATCTCGTACTCTTGTGAGCATTCGACTCTTAGACACCTACAGTTCTGTGGAACGTGTGTAAGATCTACATACTTGTGATTTCGGTAAAGTGTTGATTACAAAATGATTGAATCGAGATTGCTTAGTTGTTTGAAAGCTTAAATTTCCAAAGATTCGATTAAGATCTCGCATGACTTTATCTCGGTCTTGTGAAGTACGAAGTATGCTTTATGATACAAAACGATAATAGTTACTAATATAATGCGTTCAATTTTCATATTTATGAGTGCATTCATACAATAAGATTAGAATTTCATAAATCCTCCGCAGAATAATTATAATATTCCAACAATTAATATATACAATTACTTGCGTTTTACTGTATTTAGTACGAGAAAACTTTGAAAAATCCTAAAATTCAAAGCATGACAACTTGTTAAGTTTTGGTCGTAAAATAATACATTTTTTTAATTGTTCTTCTTATACGCAGTGCAACATTTCTTTAAATAAAGTTATTGGAAAAGAGGATCGTATAAAAAATTAAATTTCGTATTTTAGTATGTATACAGCCCCTTGTAAAACAAATACCATATCTAAAAGCTATACTTGGATAAATTTTGTAATTGGAAATATGTTTCTATCATCATCGGTTTAACAGATAATCAACATCACATCTGTTCGAATCACCCGGTATTTTGTATAGTATCTAGATGTTTAATGTTTTTGCACCGTATTTTGCTTGACAAAATAGTTTCAGAAAAACATCCATGCATTTAAAAAGCTTCATTAAAATTTGGAGACGGAGCAATTTTTCAATGCTGCCTTTTCAGTATATTTTATTATCTACTATTCTAAATGCAATTAATTCATATATAGGAGAAGGTTTTGGCGTAGATAAATCGAAACGAAAATCCTATACTCTACAGTAAAATTGCAAATACAATAAACTCTGTCCCGGCGAATACATAGACATACAGTAAACTCTGACTAAGTCGGTATACTCTCTAAGACGAGAACTTTTGTCGGTCCCGATCGATTCTACCTTAGGCAGAGTTTACTGTAAATCACCCTAATATCAACTGTTTCAATTTCTGTTGGGTCAATAAAATTGTTTGTGATTAAAAGGTCAGCTTTGGCAACACTATGCAGTATTTTTTTTGTTTGATACTATACCATGCATGTGCAGTTAGATCAAGTAACTGAAAACACAAGTTTTTATGGTTTTAATCGCATTGTTGCTGGCTACCAAAAAAAAAAATTGTAATGGAACGATTAATAATTTTTCTCGGATATACCAAGAGTTTTCAAAGCGACGTACGTATAAAATAAATATAATTAAAAGTTCCAGGTAATAAGGAAATATTTTAACACCCTCAAGCACAGCAACGTTTTGAACCAAGACAAATCGATGTATACAAAGGAAGCATATAAAAGATATTTTATAGCATTTTGTAAATGCTATAGATTTTACAGCAATTTTGAATATGTTTGAAATAAAGCATTAAAAAACAAACAATGGAATTTTTATATTTATTTTCCGAAGCGCTATTATTATTATTATTATTATTATTATTATTATTATTATTATTATTATTATTATTATTATTATTATTATTATTATTATGATTATTAACTTGACCGTATATGTCACACCTACGATAGTAGTAAATAGTCGATTTTGTACATAGTAGCTGATTTATGTTGACTTATTTGTATATTTGATCACATAATACAAAGAGATAATTTAAAAGCACTTGCAGTTTTAAATTACATCTTCAAATACTATATTTTTTCCTTCAGAAAAAAAATTAATTGTTATACAATACAATTTTTATAAAATATTTCATTAATTAACGAACAACGAACGCGTTAAATTTTTTTTTCTGAAAAATAAAACCCCCTATTTATTTAGTGTTTAGTTTTACTCTATTGTTATTCTAAAGTTGAATTTTATAAGAAAATTTTATGAACAGCTGAAAAGCTTAATTGGTAACAGTATAAATAGAGTCTTTGAACAGAATCACACAGCTAAATAATTAATTAAATTAAGACAATTATTTTTACTCTGGAAGAATTATAGACTTTTAACACAAGGGTTTTAAAAATAAATAAAGCAAAAAGAACAGTTTATTCAGAGAATAAATATTTTTAAAGATTTGATAAAGATTTTGATTAATTTTGATAAAGATTTTGATTAATTTTGATAAAGATTTTGCAATACAGTAATTTCATTCAAATTGGAAATAAAATAAAATGAAACGAAAAAGTATTTCCGGCCTGTACCTGGAGGAAAAGGGTGCTTCCCTATTCCTTGTTTTTAAGAATTCAGCTAATTTTACTACAACACACGAAGATAGAAGGCGTGAAACCCAATTACAGAAGATTCATTCCCAGTTTTCGTCAATAAGGGATTTCAAAGGGAATTTCTCCACATTAGTCAGCTATAGCCAAGCTAGATTCATTTCCGGCAATTTAATTTAGGTCACAAAATTTGGCGATATTTTGCCAATAATCGCAAAGCTTGGCGAGAATTTGTCGCTGTGGATATAAATATATAGTTTTAAGCGTTTGAGAGTTGGAACAATGGTTACAACAATGAAAGATAATTTGCGAGAAACCACGTTCACTAAAACCCATAAATTTAAATCGTTTACAAAGGAATCCTGTTGTCTTGTTTCAAAATGTCAGCTACCTTAGAATTTCAAATTGTTAAATCTCAGCCATTTTTCAGGATAGCGGCGAAACAAAAAATTCTCCAGAATCTTTGTATCAAAGCAGAACTTTTAACATGAAAACTTTGAGGATTTCTAATTTTCATGAACATTGTTTTGAATTTAAAATCTTTAAGTGGCCGCTATTTTGAAACAAGAGAAAGAAAAAGCTGGCCAACGAACTCGTTCGAGACCTTTGTCAGTCCTATACACAACCTTAGTCACATCCAAATTGTTTGATAAATCGTGCTATCGAATCACAAAAATCAGATTTATATATAGAAATAGGTAGGTAGATAGATAGATAGATAGATAGATAGATAGATAGAGAGAGAGAGAGAGAGAGAGAGAGAGAGAGAGAGAGAGAGAGAGAGAGAGAGAGAGAGAGAGAGAGAGATGACATAAATCAACATGTGGACGGAGGGTGGTTTGGGGGTCTGGAGGTCTAGGTGTTATGATCGGTAAAAAATAACGAAATTTTGCGGAATTGCTTTTTTCCGGACAGCTGCAATAAGTAGCTTTGTACTTTTTGCAATGAAAGCTACCCAATACAAAAGTTGTTGACAACTCTAGTTGTTTTGTTTTATTTTTCAAAACAATTAGCGAAATAATAGAAACTTGCCTTTATCGAAAACTGGTCGGAAACTTACAAAAATAAATTTTTAGACTTCTGGCCAGTTCTGAATTTTTCATCAAATTTATAAAATCGGTAACTTTAATGAATCATACTTTAAATTAAAGATACAAATCCTGTCTTATCATTTCATATATGCTAAATCATAGTATCAATATCAATATATTTCTAGACTTCCAGATGGGCAGCATTACTCCTGTTTATAAATAAATGTTATGTCATTATTTTCATAGTTTTAGCTAGTCATGACTAAGTCTTCAAAATTCGTTTCTGAATATTGGCACCATCCGCTAATACAGTACCGCATAATGACGTGTTTTTCAATCTCAGAAGGGTCACTTTGACTTCGATTTTCTAATAATTTCAGCTTTAAACAATTGGTTAGAAGTTTTTTTTTAATTAAACACCCTCTTAGATGCATCATTAATAGATTATAGTCGGTCTTTCTATATTGTTGATATATTTTAGTTTTGCAAAATTTCTGATCACATATTACAAATGGAGTTTAAAAAATCACTTATACTTTTAAATTATGTCTTTAAACACTAATTAGTATTTTTTTCGTTAGGAATAAAAAAAATATGCAAAAGACAAAAACTTTCCTTATTTAACAAAAAGTGAACGAGTTTAATTATTCTTTATTTTGAGAAAACAGTTTATTTGATCTATAGCTTTACTCTATTGTACGTAAAATTGAATTTTATATTAAATTTAATGAACTGATTAAACGTTTAATTGGTAGAAGAACAAAAAGAGAGCTAAGCATAATAACACTATTACAGTTATTAGTCAAATTAAGACAATTATTTTTACATCGGAAGAATTCTAGACTTTCGACACTACTGCTTTAAAAGGAATCTTCTATTGCTAGTGCAAATATTTTTAATGAGAAAGAATATGAACTAATTGGCACAATGTACTAATTTTGTTAAAATTTCAAATAAAATCAAATAATAATAAAAAAGAATGTATTGAGAACACTTGTTTTCCGTTGTCATATTTTATTTAGGGAACGTTTTAGAGAAAAACAATTCAAGATTTTGTCTTATGAGAGTTTTACATGTTGATTTAATTGTTTTTTATAGCACTACACGTGCTTTTTCAGAACGATGTACAAAAGAAAGTTAATTAAATTTCGTCACAATAAGGAAATATTTTAACATTGTTAAAAATAGGAACATCTTGAGACGAATTGACATGCATTACAGAACGTCATAAGAAAAATGTTAGATGCTTCACTATATTTTGTAAATACCAGAAATTTATCTGTATAATTAAATCAGTTTGAAATTACTTGTTAAAAACTAAAAAATGAAACTTTTCGTATTAATTTCCTGAAGTGCTCGTATTATGCTCTCACAATCTTAAAAGGACTAATTTATTTGACTTTGTTTATTATACATTTTTGCCAACTAGATTGAAAACATTTATTTAGCCTTTTTGCCCTAATTTAATCTTAAAATTCACATCTACTATAGTAGATAATAATAGGTTTTGGAAATGGCAGTTGATTTATTTTAACTTATCTGCATCTTTTATCACATAATACAAAAAAAAATTGAAAAGGCGCTTACAAATTTAAGTTGCAAATACTAATTAGTACTTTTTCCTCAAAAAAAAAACAAAACAAAACAACTATATTTTATGCAAAAGATAAAAACTTTCCTCAATTAAGAAACAATAAACGTGTTTAATTTGCTTTATTCTGCAAAAAGAGGTTATTTAGTCTGTAATTTTACTCTATTGTTATCGTAAAAGTGGATTTTATATAAAATTTAATGAACAGCTGGATCACTCAATTCTTCAAAGAATAAAAAGGATCCTGAACAAATCACACAATTAAGTAATTAGCCAAACTAAGGCAGTTATCTTTATACTGGAAGAGTTTTAGACTTTCGGCAATGTTTTAAAAGGGGGTAAAAATAAACATTTTATTGAGAGTACAAATATTTTTAATGATTAAGGATTTACAATGCACTAATTTTGTACAAATTGAAAATAAAATAAAATGAAATGAACACACAAAGTTTAATAAACTTTTAACAGTTTTAACCGCTATCTCACTCAATCTTCAAATCCATTCCTCAATTTCACAAAGTCCCATAACATATTTTATCTCGTAACCTTAAATGGACCATTTTAACACTGGTTTCCTAGTCATTTCAACCAATTATATTCAAGCAATAGTACTGTCTTTCTTTATGTAATTGAATAAATATGTAAACTAATCGTGAAATTTAAACCCAGAATATCTATAACAGCAGAAATTTATAAAAAAAATTTAACGTGTCCTTATATACTACACTTACCTCACTAGATAATACTCGATATTATAAATTGCAGTTGATTTATTTTAATTTTGCACTCAAAAAATGTTATAAAATGGAAGTTAAAAAGGTACTTTCAATTTAAGTTACATTTCCAAACACCAATTATTTTTTTAAGGAAGAACTTAATTTTATGCAAAGGATAAAGACTTTCTTTAATTAATAAACAATGAACGAGTTTAATTTGTCTCTATTTAGAAAAAAAAAAGTTTATTTGGGATGTAGTTTAACTCTATTGTTTTCGTAAAATTGAATTTTATATAAAATTTAATGAACAGCTGAGACGTTTAATTGGTAACAGAATAAAAAGAATGTTGAACATAATCACACAATTAAGTAATTAGTCAAATTAAGACAATTACTTTTACACTGGAAGGATTTTAGCCTTTTATCACTAATGTTTTAAAAGGAGATAAAAAAAAAAATTATTAATCGCGAGTATAAATATTTTTATTGACTAAGAATTTACGGTGCACTAATTTTGTTCAAATTGAAAATAAAATAAAATGAAAGGAAAAGAAAAGAAAATACAAACGTCGTTCATAACACTTGTTGCTCGTTTTGTGTCATTTTATTTTGGAAATATTTTTGAGAAAAAGTATTTAAGATTTAGTCTTATAGAATTTTTTTATTTACTGGTTTAATTTTTTAATTGTAATACACTGTATTTTATTAAATGATTTTTTAAAATAATTTTCCAGATTTCCAATACACGGTTTTTTTAACCGAAGAAGATATTTTGTAAATGTGAATTAGTTATAACTGTTGAAAAATTGACATGAATCTTTTATTTTAAATTTTCGAAAGCTCTTTTATTTTGCACTGACATTATTAAAATGACTAAGGAATTTGATTTTGGTTTGTTAAGCATTTCAGCCAACTACAATCAAACAGTCCACTTACCCTTTTTTCTAATGACATACTCACTATGGTAGGTATGTGCAAATTGGAGTTGATTTATTTAAAATTATTACTATTTTTGATCACACAATACAAATGAAATTAAAAAAAAAAAAAAAAAAAAAAAAAAAAAATGTACACTTTTAAATTACTTCTTCCAAAAATACTAATTAGTATTTTTGAGGGAAAATTATTTTTTTACAAAAGATAAAAATGTTACTTAATTAACAGACAATGAACGAGTTTAATTTGCTTTGTAAAAACAGTTTACTTGATCTGTAGTTATACCCTATGGTTATCGTAAAATTGAATTTTTGTATACAATTTAATAACTAGTTTGAAGGTTTAATTAGTAATAGAATAAAAAGAGTCTTGAACATAAACACACAATTAAGTAATTAGCCAAATTAAAGCAGTTATCTTTACACTGGAAAATTTTTAGACTTGTAGCAATAATGTTTTGAAAGGAGATAAAAAATAAATATTTTATTGCGAGTACAATATTTTTAATGACTAAGAATTTATAGCACACTAATTTTGTACAAATTGGAAATAAAATAAAATGATAAATAAACACAAAAGTCGTTGAGAACTGTTGTTGTTTCTTTTTGTTTTATTATTTTGTAAACGTTTTAGAGGAAATGTATTAAAGATTTAGTCCCATGGGAATTCCTATTTGCTGATTTAATTGTTTTTAATTGCAATATAAAGTGTATTATTAAATGATTTTTTAAACTATTTTCCAGATTTTCCATTAACTGAATAATACATTTTTTAAATGTGATTTTGACTATTTATAACTATTTAAAATTTGGCATTTATTTAATTAACTCCAATGTCACAATACCCTCGATCCTCAAATTAGCAATTATAAAATTCTGATGTAGTTATAATTACTATTTTAAATTTCTTTTAGAGGTAATTGTTGTATAAAATCATATATCTCATTAAATTATTTAGGATTTTATAGGAACTAACAATAAACGTTTATTCAAGGATTTATTAAATAAAAATCTTTTGTTCAACTGTAATGTATGTACCGTAACCAACGAGTTACTTCATTTGATGCTATATAAAAAGTAATTACCATGTAAAATATATTGTTCTTACCATTACCTTTGTTATTCTTACATTTTGCGAAAGACAATAAAGATAACGAAAATTGAACGATTTTTAATTGGAAACAGAAATCAAATTTCTCAATTTTCGATAGTATAAGGCATTGCCGTCTGTATTAGGTCTATTTTTGTTTATTTTTTATATTTTATTATAAGATAAGAAGTTCTAAAGAACAATTTCTTAAGTTTAAAATGTTTTACTAAGTTCCCTTGAATATATATTTTTAATCTGAGAGTATGCGCGGCTTTAAATAAAGTTGGTTATCTGCTGAATTGTCTTAAACCGTGATCGAATATTATAGGAACATCCAGTAATTATATGATATTATGACAAAAATTCCTAATTATCAAAAAACGCCTTTCTGGGGACATTTACATACTTGTAATACATAATGACAAAATGAAAATCAAACTTTAAATCCATTGGAAATATAAATTATCTAAATAAATGATGCTATAAAATGCCACGAACACTTACCGAAATTACCATTAAACCGGCATATAAACTGTACAGGAGTATGGAATGCTATTCCGAGAAGAATGACCCAAACATACAAATTACTTTAGTATATAAAGACACTTCACAGTCTTGAATTTTTTTTAAAGTAACCGCAAAATGATTTCTATGAGTATGTTGGTGGTAAAGACGTTTTAAGCGGGTTTGAGAATTGTGAAAAATTGTGATTGAGGACCAAAGACTTTCAACAAGAGCTGTCGCAACAAATTGAAAAATTTCCAGGTGTAATATTGAAATTTCCTCTATTACAAGAATATTATGGGACGAAGAAATCACTGGGACTTACGCCGAAGCTGTCCAAAAGGGCAAAAAGTACATCATATCGAGACTGTCCAACGGGAAAACAACTTTAGGCAAACTGGTAAGAGATCTACTGATAGTCATACGTACTTTGTCAAGAACATTGAAATATAAGGGGTAAAAATCCAACCACATATGACTAAAAAGCATCAATAAAAATCGTCTGGATTGTGTGTAAGATCACATGTCCTAAAAAATTGAAAATGAAAGATTAATATTTTCTGATGAAAAAACTGTAATTTGGATTGTTCTGATGGTTGGTCTTATTATTGACACGATCTGCGCAAGGTACCTGAAATATTTTCAAAACAGCAGCATGGTTGGAGGCTCACTCATGGTTTGGGTTGAATTCGTATTTGGTGGTAAAATCAAGTTATGTTTCCCTCTCGAATGAATGCATTAAGCTACCAAGATCTACTTGAAGATAACTCGTTGCCTCTTTCTGAAGCAATTGTTGAACTTTTCTTGATGTTCCAGCAGGACAAGGCATCCATCCAAAACTGCAAATAGCATTTGGGAGGGGTTCTTGAATAATAGTGTGACATGGCTATCTGTTCCTCTCGCTTTTAAAACCCAAAGGAAAACGTGTGGATACTATATAGAGCAGGTTATTCAATGAAAACAACATGCTACAATTTCACAATTAAAAGCTCCTAACATCTCTCACTGGGAAGAAATCGATCAAAATACATTCAGAGACTTGGTCCCCTCCATGACACTGATCATGTATTTTTGGTCAGTGTTCATATCATTATGAAAAATCTCAAAAGGGGGAATTGCAGTTTCCTTCACCTAAAAATGGTTGTTTCAATTTTGTTATAAAACATATATATTTATAGCTATTAGTGATTTTTAAGTTTCTTTTGTAGCATTTTTGTTTTATTTTTTTATGTTTCAAAAACTGGTGGTTCATATAATTTTTAAACATAGCGTATACCACAAAGCGTAAGAGAAACTTCAATAATGTCGTATATTGTAAAGTACAACTGAAGAGAGACAATTAAAACACAAGACGAACACAAGAAGAGAGACAATTAAACAAAAAAAACTGTTATGAATTGTTTTCAGAATTAAATAAGATTCATCATAAGAATATTATCTTAAAAATCTTTAAAGCGAAATATGTGTAACTTAGATTTGTCCAAACTAAATTAGCATAACACTTTGTACATTTTTCATATTTGCAAATACGGTCCAAGACCGAAAATTTCATTTGAAGTCAAACCGAAACCATACACACGTCAACCCGAACCTAAAAAAACAGAATCCTAAATAAAAAAAAATCCCTGACGGCTCGGCCTACAGGCACAGGTAGATTTCGAAGACGCAGACCGTGGGGCGCCTGTTTGTCGGGAATTGCGGAAGAAATGACCTTTTTGCGATGATGCGGCAGTTGGAACCGCCTACTTTGAAACCTAACTTGTTTGCAGGCGGAGCCACCAGGATTTTTTTTGTTTTTTTTTTTTTTTTTTTTGCTATAAGAGTTGGTCGTATAAAAAACTTGTCAGTATAAAAGTTTTAGATAATATTAAGAGGATTTATAATAAATTTAAGCGGATTTGAAATCTTGGGAATTGACGTAGTTATGAATTTTTTTCTTCTAAAACCCCCTACCCCCCCTTAAGGCAATTTTTAATTATATCAATAATCTGTCATACATAAATTTTCGGCCCTTCTAGAAGTAATAATAACTTCAAACGGATTTGATACGTATCATAATTAAGAAATTATGGGGGGTTTTCTGTTTTCACAAAAAGCCCCTCCCTTGGTTCGATTTTGCCCATTAACGAACTTGACCGAGATTAATGCCTCTTGATTTTATGTATCAGTTTCGAAAAGATGCGGGAGTTGGAACCGCCTACTTCGAAAAATAACTTGTTTGCTGGCGGAGCCGGCAGGGTTTTTTTTTGTTTTTAATTTTTTTTTTTGCTATAACGGTTGGTCCTATAAAAAACTTATCAATATAAAAGTTTTAGATAATATTAAGAGGATTAATAATAAATTTACGCGGATTTGATATCTTGTGAATTGACGAAGCTATGATTTTTTTTCTTCTAAGACCCCCCCCTTCCCCCCGACCCCCTTTGGGGCCATTTTTAATTATATCAAAAATCTGTCATACATAAATTTTCGGCCCTTTTCCTAGAAGTAATAATAACTTTAAACGGATTCGATACGTATCATAATTAAGAAATTATGGGGGGGTTTCTGTTTTCATAAAAAGCCCCCCCCCCATTTCCCCCCCCTTGGTTCAATTTTGCCCATTAACGAACTTGACCGAGATTTTATGCCCCTTGATTTTATGTATCAGTTTGGAAGAGATTTATGCAGAATTTTTCCAGTTATCGTGGTCATAAAAAAGTGACATACATACATAGATAGATAGATAGATAAAGTTTTGAACTGGGGGTGGTTTTGGGTTCTGGGAGTCATAATCGGCGTAAATCTGCAAAAATTTTTCAAAATTTCCAACTTAGTTGAGAATGTAATAGGTAGTATTTCTTACGAAATCTACCTAATAAATTTATCCATATTTTAATATAATTATAGAAAAATAGTTTAGAATTGTATCTCTATTATCAATTTTATCTTTCATGTTAAAAAATGAACATATATATATAGGGTGTCCTCCTTTATATATGGAGTGGCTGTGACTTTTCATAAACAGGAATTTTACTGTAGACTGAAAGAATTAGCCCTGTGTGTGGCTAAATGAAAAAAAAAAACGCATTTGCATTGTTTGAGTCTGTAAGTGAAGATGAGCTGGTAAGCAGCCTGCTAACAAGTAACTTTAAGAAAATAACATAAAACTGACTTCAAGGGATTGTTTCTTACTCCCGTGTTTTTGTCACAATTCTGCATTGTTATCCACACCCGGCCTGAGCCTAAAATTTTTATTTGAAATTAATACGAAACGCAATCCGAACCCAATTTAATTTTTTTTAACCTGAAACCTGACCCGAAACAGACACGAAATGTAAGAAAATTAATCTATATTTTAATGTAACTGTGGGTAAATACACTAATATATAACAACTTTATCCTTTATGTAGAAAAATGTACATAATACACTCATTTATATTCAAATATACAGTTTTTCCATCTGAAACGATATTGAGAAGTATGTTAAAAAAATAGGTTACTAAACCCGACTCACAAAATTCAAAACACAACCCGAAACAATTCGAGTCAACCCGACCTGACCGCGGGTTGGATCGTGTTCGGATGAAATCTGGTTTCTGACCCCATGCAGGAATTTAGTTAACATTAATTTTAAATCCTTTTGTTGCAAATATCGCTCATTTGGACGTGCAGTACATGATGCGAATTTCATGTGTCCCTTTAAAAAAAACTATACATGATACAATGACTGTTTTAGAAACGTTAAGAAAACCTGTGTGCCTTAACATCACATTAAAATTTCATGATTATTGGTCAATTTTAATGAAATTTAAAGCTTATAAAAAGAAAAAGACAGGAAAACAGACATATATATTATTGTTAAACCCCAATGACATTATAACGGGACCACCGGCAGACTGAGACCTTTCCAACCAATTAAAGAGTTTCAAAATCGGAGCGTCCGCTGAAAAGTTATGCGCGGAACATGCATTAAAAAAAATTTCAAATGAATTGTACAATCTCCTTGATTTTGAAAATTGTTTAAAAATTCGGCAGCACTATTGGTTAGTGCAGAAAGTAACTTTAGAACTTTCGGAGCAGACAACATTCCGGGAGCAAGTTAACTATTTTGTACAAGCTGATTTTATATTATGTAACTGATCTTATTTAATGAATCACGAAAACAACCGTCTGCTGTCGCGGCAACTGTGGATACGGTCTGAAGGGCCGCGACATGCCCCAGTCAAAACGAAATGAATGACAAATCGACTACGAAAGATTGTACTGGTCGCGGTAACATTCTTCAATCATCCGTAATCGAATTTCCATTCATTTTGCTTAGACTGGAGGATGTTGTGGCTCTCGAGGCCGCATATACAGCTGTGAAGACAGTTGACGACTGTTTTCGCAATTGATAAAGTAAGATCAAATACATATTTGAAATAAGTTTTTATAAAATGATTAAGTAAAAAATTTTGCTATGCCTCTTGGAATAACAGAACATCGTCCCGCTTGTAAAATATTACTACACTTGCTGATTGAAAAAAAAAAAAAAAAAAAAAAAACTACATTTCTGTTTTACACTTTTATCAGGAAGTATGAGATATTTTATTTAGTACTATTTTCAGAACCACTCCCCTCGCAGATGTTTTCTTTTCCATTTATTCCAGAATGGAACTTTTCATGTCTTATCAACTGTAAAAGGGTGCATTTGAATTCCTTTTCTGCGAGATGCGTGTGAAAATTGTACAAAGTTATTTTATGCATACTTTATAAACGCATTTCTGGATTTTGATTCCTAATACGATTTTTTTAATATAACATTTCCTTCGTTGCAAACAGATACTTTTTAAATAATGACAGATTTAATCTCTTAAAATTTTCGGAAAGATTTTTAAAATGAACTCATAAATCTAATTTTATTAAAGTTTTATGCAGTGTCTTTTATACTTTAAAATGGAAATCATCGTATATACTCAGTAGTTGGTTAAAACGTCAAAAACTCATTAGTTTTAAATTTTGTTAGTTTTCTATAAGAAAAATTCTCTTTCCATACATTTTTCTCATTCGTAAATTATATTTTTACGCATTGTATTAAATACGTATTTAAAAAAACTAATTAGATGTGTCAATCCCAAAACTTTCTTCTGCCTCATACATTCTAATATTTCAAAATTCGCTATCACAGCGCCAATCAAAATGGCACAAAAATCGCTATTACAGCGCCCTCTTCCGGTGGAATATTTCCAAATTCAAGAAGAACCTTCTGGCCATAGTCACAAACTTATAAAAAAAATTTTGGTTCAGTTCTATGAATAACTTCATACATTTTTAATTGTGCAATAATGAAAATGACACAAAAATTGCTATTACAGCGCCCGCTTCCGGCGGAATATCTCCAAATTCAAGAACAATCTACTTGTCATAGTCACAAACCTAAAAAAAAATGGTTCAGTTCGATGCATAACTTCATACACTTTTCCATGATACAATGAGAACAGACACACACACAGACAGACATTTTGTATAAACATGTTTTTGGGGTCTCTGTCCGTAAAAAATCTACAGTACAACATTAAAACAATTGACGTTGTTAACAAAGATGGCAGAGATACAGAGCATTTCACTAGATTAATTACCAGACTAGATTACCAGATGGTATGATCAATAAGGTTAACTCGATGAATTAGGTCCTCCAGATTCGACCGGATGGCTCAGTTGGTAGAGCATGGGAGCTTCTGCCAAGAGATCCCAGGTTCGAATCCTGCCCGGACATTTTTCGTCCAGTTGGAAAATTACAACTTATATACAGAGCATTTATTGTAAGCATATTAAACATTTACGTGAATTCATATTGGGTATTAAAATGTATACGATTACCCGAACACTTATTTGAATATTATAAAGCTACACTTCAAAAAAAGTGTTGATTTTACAGTATAATACTAGCATCCCATCTGCCAGTATTATACCGTAAAAATAACAGTAAAATAATCAGTAATACACTGCCGCGCATGCGTGGCAGTGTATTGCTGCTTATTTTACTGTTTATTACTGTTAATTTTACTGTGTAATACTGGCAGATGGAATGCAAGTATTATACTGTAAAATCAACAATTTTTTTTTGCAGTGTACCGTTCAAGAAATTTTCACAAAGAAAATTTTTATTTAAGAAATGACAAGCGCGGCACTTGAGATATCTACACTTTCGTCTCATTCAGAACAGGAGAACTCTTCCCAGAGCCCTCTGAAAGTGGATAAGTTATTGTTCACTAGCCCTGTACAATAATTTTACAGAAGTAGTTTTGTAGAATCTTCTGAAATCTGACAAACTTTTTTCGAAATGCATATTTCTAGAACTAAAAGACTGCGACATTTAAACTTCTTTATTTCATTTAGAAATAAACAATATCTTTAAATAAATAAATAACCACATGCTTTATAAAAATTACAGACCGTAATATTGTTTTATTTATAATCGCACATTACATTTTAAACAGAGAATTAAAAACAATAACTTTGATTTTTAATTTTGCTGTATTTAGGGGGGTCGTCATTTAATAAAAATATTTCATCAAGAATGCTCTTTTCAAAAAATCTAAGATAAATTGTTATGTACATTTTTAAAGTTTTGTAATCACGATGAATTACTCATGCAGCTTCCAGGCGAATATTTCTATTAAAAGAATGGCATTTCAATGCAGCTTATATATATATATATATATATATATATATATATATATATATATAATTAAGGTTATAAAAAATAATTAGCACTAAACTAAATGTTTGATTCTTTTTTTTCTTCTGTTTTTGTCTTTGAAACCCTCTCATGAAAACAAAAATATAGTATATATATATATATTTATATTTGTTTTGTAATTGTGCTAAAGAGATTAATTTTTGATAAATATAAAAGTTAATTTAGCAGTAATTATTTTTTAGAATTTAGAAAAGAAAAAGTATTGTTTAAAAAAAATGATTACATATTTTTAAAAATTTTAAATAGATTATAAAGTTTATTTAAGTTTTCTAATCACTCATGGATTACTCATTCAGTTCTCCAGCGAACATGTATTAAAAATAAATCCAGCTTGTATATTTAAAATAAAGAAGGTTAACATGCATTACATTTGGCATTTTTAAATAAAATAATATTTAAACATTTTATTTATATTTTTGTAATTTTATATTTTTATAAAAACATTTTCTAAAACGTGGCATTAGTTTATCAAAAAATTATTAACATTGGGCTAATTATTGATTCTCAATTTTTGTTTTCTTTGCAATATTTTCTATAGAAAAAATATTTAATTTATTAATATCTGTTTTGAAATCGTGCTGAATGGATTAATGTTTGAGAAATATAAGATAAGGAATAACACTCAAGCTCTTATTTACTTTACCTTTTTGATACTCAGTAAGAGAAGTACTTTTTTTAAATCATAATTAAATTTTTACATTAACCGTATTTTAGAATCTAAAATTCATGATAAACAAGATTTTTAGAAAAGAAAAGTGTATTTCTTAATTCTCTTCAGTGAAATGGGATATATTTTTGGGTTTAATATTTTATTTACTAGATCATCATTTAAGGTTTTTTTTTTTTTTTTTTTTTTTTTTTTTTTACATGGAAATACTTGAAAGTATATTTCATTCTTGCTTGTGTTTATTTCTAGAATAAACGAACTATAGAATATAAACGAAAAAACAAATTGACTTCCATATAAAGTGATTACAAATATTTTATTTAAAACAATATGAGAAAGGAGAATTGTAGAAAATTTCCATATAGTGTTATTACTCATCCCTGATTTTTCATTCCAAAATAAAAAAGACTTTAATTTATTTAGAAATAAACAGCAAGTTTTGGTAAAAGAGTGATTACACGTCTTAAAGAAAATATATTCGCGTAATGTAGTTTTATTTGTAGCCGCATTGTACATTTTAGTCAGGCGATTAGAAGTAAAAAGTTTTTAATTTTCGATTTTTGAAATAGAAATTGGTTTGATATAAATACTTTTTCAACATTAAATTTTCCTGAAAATCTAAGATAAATAATAACATTTACTTAAAGTTTTGTAATCACTCATGGATTGTTCATTCAGTTTTCAAACGGATATTTATTAAAAATAAGCCCAGTCTAATAAAGAAGGTTAACATGAATTACAGTTAGTATATTTTATTATAATCTAAATTTAAAGATTTTACTTGTATTTAATGTCTTAATTTTTATAATTTTACTAGGAAATTTTTATACGAATATTTTATAAAGTACAAAATTAGATCATCAAAAAATAATTAGCATTAGACTAAATGTTTAATTCGTTTTCTTTCTTTGTTTTCGTTGCAATCTTTCCATGAACAAGATTAAAAATACCGTTATTTGTTTTGTAATCGTAGTTAATAGATTAATTTTTGAGAAATGTAAAAGAATGAATAACTCTTACTTGAACACTTATTTACTTTCCCTATTTAAATATGCAGCAGGAATACAACTTTAAATGTTTGCATTAAATATATTTCGCAATCTCAAATTCATGATGAATAATATTTCTATAAACGGAAAAAATATATTTATTTATTTCTCTTTTATGAAGTGGGACCTAATTCTTATTTTAATCCTTTATTTAATGAATCGCCATTTGAAATATATCCTTTTCACTTGAAATTAATGGAAGTATATTGTATTTTGTCATTTTAAAATATCTTATGTACTTTAAAATTAAATTTGTTTGTTTCAAATCTATTTTCTATCTATCATGTCGGAGATCTTCCATTTTTGTAAAGTTGTCACGAAAAATACTATATATATATATATATATATATATATATATATATATATATATATATATAGTATATATATATATAGTAATATATATATATATAGTAATATATATATATATATTGGGCCTGATGATTCAGCTACAGTTTCATAAACATATCATTAATTCACTTTTTCTGGCTTGAATTATCTTTTGTTTTTATTTTTTGGTCATATATACATGTTTTCTTCTTCCTTTTCTAGATATTATTCAAACAGGTATGTGCTCATATTTCATTTTTATTTTTATCCCCCCCCCCCCCCCCACAATTTGAGTATCATGTTTCAGTGTTGTTTTATTAAGATTATATGTGTGTGCGCGTGTGTGTGTGTGTGTGTGTGTGTACAACGGTCGGAAGTAGTAAAATTACAGTAATTGCTACTTTTCACAGTTAGGGCGCTACATTTTGAATATTGTAGCGTAGATAGTAGCGCGATCCAAACAATCAGCAGTTTGTAGCGAGATTTTGATGCTACTTCTAGGGGAAAGGAGTGCCATTCTGCGTATCACGTGGTCGAAATTTGCTGCTTTTGTGCAAAATTTGTTCTGTTCAACAATTTGCGAATCTCAGCGGCAAATCTAAGTTGCAGTGTATAGCAACGCATTGCATAAAGTCGTAGATTTTTCCTATTGCCACTTTCTGCTAAAATCCAGTACTAACCCATCAAAGAAATTAATTTTCTTGCTGGAAAAACTTGTCTATTTACTCGTTATTATGTCTTCATGTTTTAAAGCTGGGTTTCTTATTATTTGAATTGTTTTGTTTACAGATTTATTTATTGTTTTCATTTAAAGTTTTTTTTTTCTATAATTTTCTAGATTATAATATCACTCTTAATTTTGCTACGAAATTTGTAATGTGTGTATAATCTAACAATTTGGAGACAAACACACAACATTTTGTTGTATGTTAGCTTTCTTAATTTTTTAATGCCCTCGGTTATGTCGCATTTCTTTAATTGTACCCCGGCAGATGCGATGTAACGAGGGATCAATTTATTATTTAATCCGTGTCTACAATTTCTAGTGTAAATAGAACCCTTTCACAAAATTGAAAGTTGCGAAGTAGTGACTACTTTTGAAAAGTAGTTTGTAGTCACTACTTTTTAAAACAAGTAGTTTTATTTGTAGTTAATTACATTTTCGATAAAGTAGTTGTAGTTGGCCCCTATATATATATATATATATACATAGTATTTTTCTTGACAAATTTATAAATTGGTCTAACCTAATTTCACAGTAAAATCTTTTCCACTAAAAATGGTCTAAAAAGGGAAATATTTTTCCTGTGTGACATTCCGTAAAACAGACCGTAGAATTCACGAAATATAAATGACAAATTTTCACACTGTTAGCATTGTTTGTCGTTGTTATCGCTCCTTGTGTTTTCGCATGAAGTAAATTCAATTCAAAATCATTCTAATAGGATTATCAAACAAGTGCAAAAATTGGACGTCAATCAGTTTATCAAATTCATGAATTTGTTTTAACGTGTAAAGAAAGCACGAAGAATTGGGTAATATTTTGGTTAATATTAACTATTTTTTAATACTTTCCAACATACTTGAAAAGTGTTTATGAATTCGGTTTGTCTGGCCGTCTGTCTGTCTGTCCATGCTCTAAGTCACGTAGGTATACGTCATGCACTTGATTTATGTTATTGAGGTTTACTATGGCATGTTCGGTATTGAAATGAAGTATGTAGCACTTATACTTCATGTACAAGGGCACTCAAAAGGAATTTTTTTGTTGTTTTTTGCCATTATACTATGGATTGTCATGGAATTGATATATGTTATTTATGTTTTCTGAAGCATGTTCGATATTGAAAATGAAGTGTATAACATTTATAGTTCATTTACAGGGCACTCAAAAGAATTCCGTTACATTGTGGTCTATGGGGAAGAATCCTTTGCAGTGTATTTTAATGATGTTACACTATTTTAGAGATAAATAAATTGATAGATATCACTTAGTAGCATTACAAGATACTTACTATAGAATACGGTGAAAATAGAACCTATCGTTCATTTACAGAAATTCATAAAAAATTCTTACAATATTTGCTATGAGCATTAATTGCTAGAAGTGTGGTTTCAATTGTGGTATTCGTTTTTTAAATGTAACAATTTTTTTGCATATTACTTGGTGTGTATAAATTCTGTAGATAATATACAGGATGCAGAAAGCAATTCGAGTCATTTCCGCTTACTGACTGAAATAGCTGAAGGGAAATTTGGAATACTGTTATGTGTTTCCTAACTGAAGTAAACTTTTGCATAGTATGTAATATGTATGCAAATCTATAGATTATATACAGGACTTCACAAAATAATACGGATATTTTTTTGACTTATAGATGCTAATTGCTAATACTGAGGTGGGAATTTTCGAATGTGTTATACATATTCCAAATTGTTTACTAAAGCATCATCTTTCACGTTATTAAACTGGGAAATTGTTTTTTTATATTATTCTAAATGTTTTGGAAAGTGTTTCATAATCTATGCTTGATGCACGATTTTCCTTGGCCTTTTTTTTTTGTTGTTGTTGTTGTTGTTTTTTTTTTCAATAAAAGGATGATTATACAAGTTATTTCTTTCCTTTACACAATAGAATAAAGAGAAATTGTCTATACTAACGTGTAGTAAAACACATTGCTGAAAGTTACACGAAAGTTTAACTGTCTGTATTTCCAGAATAAAATAATTTCTAGATAATTTTTAGAAGGAAAATGATTTACTTTCCGAAACCAGTAACGAAAAGTAATGTAGTCAGGATCTGTGTGTGAGTGGGTGATTGAACGCGATAACTCCCAAACGGTACTTTCGATTGAGCTTCCATTTGGCGAATATATTAATAAACCACAGTCTCAAGGACTGAGTCGGTTTTCATGTAAATCGGCCGACGGATTAAGTATTTAATCCATTTCAAAATCATTTTGTAACCAATTCTATAAGAAACTAGTCGTTGGGGGCCACCGTAATACTTACCCATCATGGATAGGCATGATATAAAACGTGTAAAATCGACAAAACGTGTAAAATCGAAAGTGTCCGGTAACTTTTGGCCATAAAGTGTATATTGTTAAGGTTAACAAAGGTATGTTCTCTATTGAAAACGGAATAAGAAGCAATTATAGTTCGTTTACATGGACACTCAAAAAAATTCGTATACGTTGTGGCCTATGGGTGACAATTGTTTGAAGTATATTTGAATGATCTTGCACTACTTCAAACATTACGAAATTGTCATATATTATCAATATAAACTACAACGTGTTTTATTGAAAAAGAAATGTGCGCTACTTATAGTTCCTTTACAGGGGCGCTTAAAAGAATTCGGATATATTATGTTGTATGGTCGATAATTGTTTGAAGTATCTTTTAAAGATGTTATTATTTTAAATATTACTAAAGTAATACGTATTATAATATGGTGTGCATGACATTTATCGTTTATTTACACGATGCAAAAGTATTCGATTTAATTTCTATAGGCAATGTTGGAAAAGTGTTTTGAAATGTCTTGAAACGTCATGTCGAAACGAAATGTCATAACGAAATTGATATCGTTATTGGTTTCCCAATAAAGTCATCTCTATATTAAATTGTGCATGTATTTTTTTATTTTTCTTTACAGGTCCACCCCCCCCCCCCCCCCCAAAAAAAAAAAAAAAAAAAAAAAAAAAAAACGTTTTCGTGGATTTTATCCGTCTTCAAACTTAACTATAAACATTTGTATAGTATTTGTTGTGTATTAATTCTATAGATCATATACAGCAGGATTGTTCAATATGTCACCCGCGGAGTGCCAGCAATTCGTCTTATTTGATTTCTGAACTTCTGCTATTCAAAAGGGCAAAGATTTCTGTAAGAAATTATTGGTCCTCCGCAGGCGCCGGGTTGGACAGTCCTGGATACACAGGGCTGCACGAAAGAATGTTTTCAAATGCATTAGACCTAACTTTTTCTTTTTTTTTTAAAATACTTTTTAGTACGCTATGATATTTATGTAATATAGACAAATTCACATACAGAGGTGCACAAAAAGTTTCGAATATATTACTGTCTATGCACGGCAACTGATGAAAGTGAGCTTTCCACTGTGTTATGCCTTTTCTAACTTGTTTATTTAGATATTTCTTTTCTTTCATTATATATAAAGAGATAAAATTCCGTAACACGACATTCTCTAAGTGTTGGAAATTGTTTCATATGTGTTGTTCTCATATGTGTTATTGTTCTCATATGTGTGGCGCAATATTTTTCTTTGTTGTTTTTCTTTTTGAGACTTTCTGAAATTTCAAAAATATTGGTATAAAATTTCCTGTTACCACACACATCAAACTTAATACAATAAAAATAGGGAGCGTATTAAGAAATCACAAAACATTTCCAAGGATTCTTACGATAGTGTGAGGGATTCATTAAATCTCTCACAGTTTGCTAAATAAGCATGATAATCATGCATAGGAGTTCCTATGTGTTTGAGACTTTCATCATATTTTTCTTCTAAGTTACAAAAATGTCGCCAACTACAAAGGTATAGATAAGTTCACTATCAATCTTGCAACTCGAAACTTGGTAGAATAGCAATGAGAATGGATGAGGGGGAAGGAGCGGTCCTCTCATCTAGCCGACATCGTGGGAGGCCCACACCGTGACAATTTTACACCGTGTGAACTTTGGGGTTGTTTCGTATATCAGTAGGACCTCCCAAAAGGAACCCTTATCCAATCACATGAAAACTTTACCTTATGACGTGACCTAAAACTTCTTGGAGTGGTGAACGAGGATGCTATTGTTCGAGGAGTTGATCGTAGGTCGGACAGAAAAGAGGGGAGGCAGTCAGGGAGTTGGGAAGCAAGGTGTTGTGGAGCAAGACTTGTCTCGGGGAAGATATTCCCAACCTAGTAGGGACATAGGTCCCTGCTGACAGATTTTGAACAGAAAGACTATCTCTCATAAGTTAACGGTGAAGCCGTTGAGTGACCATTTATCATAGGTGAATGAGGACATTTGCTAACTTGTGATAACACAAAACGCGGTATGAGGCTGGACTCTTTCCATTGACAGTGAATAATTAAAAGCCGTACGAACTTTATAAAAAATTGTTGTGAAAACTCCAAGACATTTCTAGAGGAACTGTAATTTTAGTAAATGTGAGATCGAGTTTATAATAAAATTCTTTTCGAAGTATATCTTGAAGTTGATCCATCCTAAAAGGTTTCACGTTACCCCTTTTTAAAACTTACTACATCTTGGATCTATCACAATAGATTTTCTTTTCTTTTTTAAGGAATTTTGGAATTTCAACAAGCTTTGCTTAGATCTGTTTTTATCTCCAATAATCTTAGTATTTTGTCATCGAGATATATATATAACATCTATAATGTTATTTCTGAAGACATTTGGCCCATTTCGTAACATTCTGTTTTGAGATTTTTTTTAAGAAGCAGTTCTTTAGATTTTTACAAATGATGATTATACATTAATTAACGAATGTACTTTACAGTCAGAATTTTACAGCTCATACTTTACATACTTTACAACTCCGGTATCTACAACATTGTTCGCGTAATGTAACTTATTTGTCCAATCTAGAAATTTATTTCCTATTATAAGTTATGCACAGAACTATTCAGATTCAGTATCCCAGGATTCGTTTGAAGGCAGATTTTTCCAATATCGATATTTCAAGTTTTGAAATGTCACCTCATAGTTATCAATGGCATTAAAATATTGTCCTTAAAATATATACCTTTCGAATATCGGCTTTCTTGATGTAGTAGTATTTTTATCCTCTTATTTAATGCTCTAAGACAGGGAATGGTTATATCCTGTTGTTTTATACAGAATTTAAAATTTTAAATAAATTTTTAATCTTCTGTTTCATTGTGGTTTATTTAGTCTCTGCAATTTTTTAAGAATTGCATTGGAAACTCGACAAATTTTGACACGCCATTTGTATAAACATGTTTATTTAAAGACAATTCCACTTTTATAGCGCATATAAACAATGATTTAAATGAATATTTGTAAATATTTATATGCATCTATTTTTAAGATAAGTTTTTCTTCTTCTTAAAAAAAATAAAAAAATAAAAAATAAATAAATAAATAAATGATAGAAAATCCAACCTAATCGCATAGGAAAGGATTTTTTTTTGTTATTACTATCAATGGAATTCATTGCATATAAAGTCTGGATATAGTCTGAATATATTTTTAAATTATATGTATAAAGCAATAATAGAAAAAAAAATAAACACTTTAATGTATTTAGAGTTATTACAGCAATTAAAGAGTAATTAATGTAAAAATTTTAAATGGAAGTAATCAGACAATTAATTCCATTTCAAATATTTTCGATAGAATGTTTTTAAAACACGAACAATATTTACACGCAGGATTTCAAATAGTGAGCTTTACTTTTGAAAAATATATATATATACAATTCTTCGGTAATACATGCAATATTTCTATTATCAAACCCTTTAATGAAAAAAAAATAATATTAATTCTTCATTCTACATGCAAGTATAAAATTATGAGTAAAAATAAACAAATGTTTTATAATAGTTTGAGTTAAAAAAGTAAACGCGATAATGTAAAAGGCTACGCAATATGTTTAATTTATACATAACATAAATATTTATTTAATATGTTTATTGGTATTTGATTCATATAATATAATTATTTAGCATCCCTAATTATTAAAATGCTTGAACAACGCATTGTAAAAGAAGAATTATGAATAATAATTGTATGATACAAATAAAGTTATTTTCCTTAAAAATTTAAAAATGTGTTTTCAATTATAAAAATCGCAAGCATAAATTTAGTAGCTTTCATCTAATTAAAAATTATTCATCTAAAATATTTTGTGGTTCTAAATAATTTTTTAAAGTGATTTTATACCTGAAATTTAAGCTTCCATTTTACTTCTTTCACGTACATACTACAAATATATTTTGAAAGAATTTTTTAAAGAGAAGAACGAAATATTCGTTCGGGCAAAAGGAAGAAGTTTCTATAACTATAGAATTTTATAAGAAAAATTCTGAATTTTAATAACCTTTAGTGAAATTTAATAAAACCTTTGCCTAGAAATGTGTAGTAATACGCTGTAAACAAAAAGACTAATACTTCTTAATCTACAAGAATGTAATATAACCGTGAACGAAAATATTATAAAATAACTTCCGTTTTATCCACGATTACGAAAGGCGTTCCATTAGCTCTAGAAACCTCAGAAACCCACAGAATTTTTATATTTAAAGAAGCAATTATAAAAACAAATTTTCTTTTACTGCCCGTAATGTTCGAAAACGTTTCCTAATAATTTTTGTAGTGTATTAATCAGTTTTCGCAAACTGGAATACCAGATTTTTGGATGCTATCAATTCTCAAGTAAACATTTTCAGCTGCGTAGCTGAATTGTTGCATACAAGAGTAACAGTTAATTTAACATGTTTGTCTGTTAAACAAGTTTGTTCAACATGAAAATATTTACTTGAGAATTGATAGCATCCGATAAACCTATATTCTGGATTCAGAAAACTGTTTACACACCGTAAAAAGTACGCGAAACGTTTCCGAAAATTACAAGCAGTAAAAGAAAATTTGTTTTTATAACTGTTTCTTTAAATCTCGAAAATCTGTGGGTTTTTGAGGTTTCTAGATAAATGAACACTTTTCGAAATCGTGGGGAACTCGGAAGCGGTTATTGTATATTTTCGTTCGTGCTTATATTATATTTTTATAGATTAAGAAGCATCTGTCTTTTTTTTTTACAGATTTTTATAAGAAAAAATCTAAATTTAAATAAACTTTAAGAAAATTTAATAAAATAAAATCTTTGTATGTTGTAAATGCGCTGAATATGCAGTTCTTGCATACTTTTCGTCGTATTGATAAACAACAAATATTCAAAGACATGTCCTGGAATTACTAGTGCGCCAGATATTCACCGCACATCTATTATTTTAGGGCATTTTTTCATTTTGCTCAATTACGTCATTTTTCAAAGTTTTCAGAGCATTTCTAAATACAACTTGACCATTTTCTTTTATATTTTCAAGACATTTGTCGAAAGCATTTTGTGTAGTTTGGTACTTAATTATTATAGGAGCTCCGTGGATGAAGTTCCCAGCGCAGTTAGGCTGTAAAACTCGCTAAGTGTTTGTAGTCATAAAGAAACAGTGCGTGTACATATATTATGGTCTATTGATTTTTCGTTAACGTTTCAGAATATTTTTGTGTTACAGTGTTCGCCCTTTCTTTTTTTTATGGTGTTAAAAATCTTTAATTTACTAAATAATGAGATTGTGCCACATCTTTTGTCAAGAACGAGCTTTAACACACGTGTATTAAAAAATGACCGTGACATGAAACTGTATTTTAACGACGAAATCACTTGGATGTACAAAGTAAAACGTTGAAAAATGAGACAGGGCATTCTTGTTGGAATAAAAATTGTTTTTGATGAATTATTGAAAGCATGTCCGGAAATTTAGCCTATAATGTACATAGTGATATCATAAAGATTATTAAAGATATTATTATGAAAACATACTTTATATAAAAATATATTTACACGAGAGATTAATTTATTTATTATCCGATGCATACTAAACAACGAAAAGTCCTTCTGGTCTGTACCGGCAGGAAAAGAAAGCCTTCCTATTCCTTGGTTGTAAGAGTTTAGCTAAAACACGAAGCTATAAAAATGGATGGAACCCGATTACAGAAAATTCAATCACAGTTCTCGCGAATATGGAATTTGACTCAGAATTTCGCCAAATATTCAGCTATAGCCAAGTTGGCTTTATTTATAGCAGCTTATTTTTGTCTCCAAGTTTGGTGATACTTTGCCAAATATCACCAAGCTTGGCGAGAATGTGACACTATCGAATATGAATATATAGTGCTAAGCATATAAGAGTTGTAACGATGGTTACAACAATGAAAGAAAATTTGAGAGAGAACATGTTCACTAATACTCGTAAATTAAACCTTTTTATGGAGGAATCGTGCTGTCTTGTTTCAAAATGTCAGCCACCCTAAAATTTCAAACTGCTATATCTCAGCCATTTTTTAAGATAGAGCAAAACAAAAATTGTAGGATTGATATTAAACTTTATGAAATTAACATGAAACACTGTAAAACCATTCTTATAAACATAAAGTATTATTTATTGTTACATTATTTACTTCTATATATTCTACTATATGTATGTTCGCGCTTCACAAACTTGGCGTAACATGTTTGGGAACCTTTTGAATTGTATTATGTTTTCTGCAGTCAATAAAATTTTTTAACGTGCACAATGACTGAACATTGAAACAGGGAAAGTTTTATTAGGATGTAATTCTAGCCTAACACTTCTATGACATGCGACTACTAACCTGTTATTAGAGTTTTCATATCAAATAAAAATTTAACTACGACTCTGAGTTGGATAGTCACCGATATCTCACAATGAATTACTTAAATCCACCTTTAAACAAAACATGGATAACCCAACTCTTCGACAGCTCGCTTTCATCACTACAAAAATAAGTGGAATGTGATACCAACTTACTCTAAATTTGCTACATCGATAGGGAATTGCTATATATGTACAAAATTATTCTGCTGCATTTTCGCATATGATTACCAATGTACATATCTTTTTTATATTTTCATAATTTTCACTATGGATATTCACATATTCTTTATAAAATCCTATTTCTTATTTAAATGGTATCTCTTATGTTATTCAATATAGTATATTGCAATTGTTAGCTCATTTTTAGCTTACAGCAATCTTATATTTATTTCTTTGATTTCTGCTGATTGTAGATATTTGATACCTACTTTTATAAGAATTATCATTTGACACTGCATCATGTTATTTTATCATTTTCTACATCATTATTTTCTTATTTCAATTTATTATATTCAATAATGCTACTATGATATTTTTAGCAGTTATGAGGTTCATTTTTAGTATTTTTATTTTCCTCATCTGTATATGATGAATTATATGCCGTCTATATTATGGTTATATAAACCATGTTAGGATAAAAATTAAAAAATATATATTAACAATCATTTTCGGAACATTACAAAATGTCATACGGTCATACTTTGAATTTTTATGGGCATTTCGATTTTTTTTTTCATTTATTTTAGACCATTAAAAAAATGTCTGCTTTATCCTTTTAGAATAAAGTCAATTTTATGAGCTTGTGAGAAACAAAGTCTAAATATCGATATATATCGATAAATATCAATATCGATAGATAATAAAATAATATCTAATATCAATCAAAATAAAATATCGATAATAAATTTGGAATGACAGTGTATTTATATGTATATATTATTGTAATTCTTAGCGCATAAGTATAAGCTGTTAACTTCTCCCAGCATTGCAACTTTAATGTAGGAGTAATTTTAATGTAGGTGTTTGTATTTCAATACATATACATTTCTTCACTGAAAAAAACAATTATGCTTCAAACAATTTTAATCAAATTATTTGGTTAATATATTTTGTTTACCGATGAGAATTATTTTACTGTATTAAAAATATCTACAACTTACAGCAAATAAAAATAGATTTTAACTATTGGATACATACAGAATCCGTAAGATTCATTTAAAACATATATACATGTAGATTTAATGTTAATTAATGAATAAAAATAATTTAAAAATCTAAAAATAAATATTAAAAGCGAATTTAAAAGCTCAACGATAATATTTATTATTTGAACATATTTAATGATATTTTCTTCTCCTTCATTTGTATGTGCACTTTAATTTGAAATAATAATAAATTAATGAATTATTATCATATTAGTATCTTTACAAAAGATAAAATTAAATGATAAAGTATGGAAAACAGCATAATAAAAGCATTAAATTGAGAAAATGATTATATATATCTCGTAAAACCCAAATACTACTTTTATAAGGTATTACACACACACACGCATATATATATATATTTCTGCTACAGATTCACAAATATTTCATTGATTCATTTTTTTCAAATTCGATTTATTTTCTCTTTGTCATATATTATAATTTTTCTTCTTCTTTTTCTGGATATTATTCAAACAGGTACGTGTTCATATTTCAATTTTTGATTTTTATACCCCCATTTGTGTATGATGTTTCTGTGTTTCCTTATTACGGTTATATATATATATATATCATCAACAACAACAACAACCGTTTTATATCTACTGCTGGATGTAGGTCTCCCCCAGATTTTTCTATTGTTTCCTGTCAAGTGCATTAGCCCTCCAATTAACACCGGTTACTTTTCTGATTTCGTCACTCCATCTTACTTGTGGTCGTCTTCTTGGTCGTTTTAGATCTCTGAGATACCACTGTAGAGTGTTTGTACTCCATGTATTGTCCCGTCTTCCTGCAATGTGATCAGCCCATCTCCATTTTAGACGTTCTCTCAGTGATCTCAAAAACTTTTGTCTGACTTCTTATCCAGGTTATTCTCTTTCTGTCTCTTCTAGTTATGCCTAGCACACATCTTTCCATACTTCGCTGTGTTGTTTGTAATCTTTGTACAATCCGTTTTGTTGGCGTCCATGTTTATACTTCATAAGTTAGTGCAGGCAAATCACATTGGTTAAACACCTTTCTTTTCAAACAATAAGGCATGTTACTCTTCAGAACAAAATTGTTCTTCCTAAAAGCACTCCATCCATTTCTTATTCTTCTATTCTATTGATTTCATTCATGATAATGAATGACATTTCCTGTCCGGTGACATTTCCTGTCCAAGGTACACATAACTTTTGCACTTCTTTAATCTCAGTGTTGTTGCAGACGATTTTCCTTTTTGATGCAAGTGAATTGAACATCACCTTAGTAGTTTCCAAATTTATTTTTAATCCCACATTACTGCTAGCTTCTGCCAAATCTTTTAGCATGTTTTTCCAGATCTTCAGGGCTATTACTAAAAATTAAAATGTCATCAGCAAACCGGATATGACTTAAATATTCCTCATTTATTCTATTCCCTGTGTTTTCCCAATCCAGCATCTTCAAAATATTTTCTAAGACTTCAGTAAAAATCTTAGGCGAAATTTGTGTCTCCTTAATTACTCCTCTTCCAAGCTTGATCTTAGCTTTTCCTTTGTCCAAACGTATGGTGGTTGTTGTTTTCCTGTAAATCTTCTTTATGATATTGATGTAAAGTTTGTCTATACCAATGTCCTCCAGAGATTCAACTACTGCTGATGTGTGTAGACCGAATCAAATGCTTTTTTATAATGAATAAAGGCAAGGCAGAGAGGTAAATTATATTCTTTATGTTTTTCTATGAGTTCCTTTACTGTTTAAATACGATCCATTGTGCCAAATCCACTTCGGAATCCTGCTTGTTCTCCAGGTTGAGCTGAGTCCAGAGTTGATTCAAGTCTTGTCCTTAAAACTTTGGTGAAAATTTTATAAATCACTGACAGTAAGCTGATTGGACGGTAATTTTTAATGTTTTCCTCCTCCCCTTTCTTGTAAAGTAGCACCATCACAGCTTTATTCCAATCTTCTGGTACATCTGATTTCTCTTGAAATTTTTAAAGCAGTAAGGCTAGCATTTTTGCAAATTTTTGACTTGATTCTTTGATAAGGTCAATTGTATCTTCGCCAGGACATTTACCTTTTTTCATACATCTAATGGCTTGCTCAACTTCATATTATCGCTGGAATTATCTATTTAGTTTCTGTTATATTTACTCGTGGATCACGTAGGTTGATTTCCTTTGATCTTCACAATTATATAGATCGTTATAGAATATTTCAACAATGTGTACTATTTCATTACAGATTTTGGTGATTGTTCCATTTGTCCTCTTAAGTGCAAAAATACCTTTTCTTCCAATACACTGTTTGCTCTTAGCTGATTTTAAACTTTTGTTATCTTCTAGAACTTTCTTGACAAGATCACAGTTCAATTTTCCGATATCTTCTGTAGCACATTTTCTTGCCATTTCGCAGAATTCTGAATATTCAACTCTTAATTTTGGACAGTTTTTCTTCATTTTAAATTCTCTGCGTATCTTCATCAATCTTCTTGTTTCTTCTGTTATTTTCTTTGTCTGCTTTACTTGGGCTTCAGCGGGTATCGTCCTTGCAATTTATTTTTGTAGCGTATTGGTTAGTTTCTTGTTCATTACTGTAACATCTTGCTCTTCTTCTAAAAAAGATTGAAGTACTTGGAAACGATTTTTAAGTTCCAAATTAAAAATCTTCTTTATGTTTCTGGAGATTTATAATATCGACTGATTTTTCTGACTGTTGCTTGTTTGTTGTCCTTTTATTTCAAAGGTATTATATATATTAGATGTTTATTTATTTATTTATACAGTATGTCCGAAAAATCTGGAAACGGTCGAATAACTCGAGAAATACACATCGGATTGAAAAACAGAAAAATACGTGTTCAATATTTTTGAAAACTCTATTCGGTGATAGCAAAGTTGCTCCCTCAACTCCAACCCTTGATGCGTAGAGGGGAAACTTTGAATTCTGAAATGAGAACCCCGATTTTTTATTGCAGATTGGTATTCTACGGTAGAAAATACGTAACTTTTGTATTTAACATTTTTTTCGGATCATCGTAGATGATTCTGTAATCGAGCAAAATACGGCGTTGAACAAGCACCATGAATCATGAGAAGCAATAGTAGGTGAACTGATGGTCATTCACCAAAACTTCTCACTAGAAATGAAGTACCGATGAGTCCCCCAAAAATAAAGTTGTTTTACCATGTTGTTGTTGTTTTTTTTTTTTTGGGGGGGGGGAAGTGGAGAATTTGACTCAACTTTTATTAAGTAGGTCATGTGGGGTATTGTCTTTTTCGAAGTTTTTAATTCTGAATCGAATGACACCATCCGCAAGTCGATACGATGATTTGTTACAAAGTTACAGAAGGTTTTATGAATAAAAAATCGAACATGCTACTTGATTATACATGTAAATTTTGTACATGATTATTGGCATTTGAGGGACATTTAATAAGTTTAAGATTATTCAATATGATATAAAGAACATGTTTTCAACTTACAATAAGTGTAATAAAGTTGTGCTCTGTCACAAAGCATAATTTCGGACTTTTAATTCATAACAATCGCCGTAACTTTGCAACAAGTAATTGTATCTATTGATTTGCGAATAGTGTCATTCGATTCAGAATTACAAAATACACAATAAACGATACCCCACTTGATCCAATTAAAAAAGTTGAGTTTCTCGGCCCCCTCTATGTGTTAAAATGGTCCCCTTTTAATCTTCCTCCGCAAAAAAACACGATAAAACAACTTCATTTTTGGGTACTCGTCGGATCTTTATTTCTAGTGCCAAAACGAAGTTCTTCTCAAATGTAGGTGAATAGCCATCATTTCTCGTACTATTGCCTCTCACGATCCGGGGTGGCTTATTTAATGCCGCATTTTGCTCGATTATCGTGCCATCTACGATGATACGAAAATAGATATTAAATACAAAAGTTACGTATTTTTTTCCCCGTAGAATCCAATTCATCAATAAAAAGTAACGGGTTATCATTTAAGATTTCAAAGTTGCCCCTTCTACACCCCAGTTGGTGGAGCTAAGGACGCAACTGAATAGTTAGATCAATAATTAGAAAATATCACTGAATAGTTATTTAAAAAATATTGAAGACGTATTTTTCCGTTTTGCAATCTGATGTGTATTTCTGGAATTATTCAACCGTTTCCAGACTTTTCGGACATACTGTATACAAACTTAGAGATTTGAACAGATGTTATTGTACGAACTTGTTCGTTGTCTTTTGATTTCAAAGGCATTATATATATATATATATACAGGGTGTCCACGTATAACCTGACCGACCTTTATTTTCGCAATCGTTGGTCCTAGATTCATACTTCCAATTACAAAAATGGTTTAAATAAGGTAAACAATTATTTTTAAAGCGATTTGGGTCAAGAAAGACATTTATTAAAAAATTACGAAATTAAAATTTTTATACGGTCCCCCGGTCCTATAAGTGATAGTAAAAATTTACTGTGACACTAACAAGTAAGACAAAAAAGTCCCATTCATCTAACATTAAAATTGACCGAGTAAGAGCTGTTTAAAGTTGGAGTATATTTTTTGCTGCGAAATAAGGGTCATTTACAAATGTAGTAGAAATAATGTAATATAAATATAACAATCGTCAGATATATCAAAAAAATAGTTGAGAGCAAAATTGACATCGCAATCTAATATAAATGTGAAATCTATAATCATTCTGACATATTAATGCAAAATGTACAATTTGTACTGAACATATAAGAGGATAAAAATAACAGAATTTTTGTTAAATTAAAGGATGAAAAACAACAGCCTCAATTCTTTATAAAATGATATAGATTTTAAAATGCTGTTAGATTACAGTGTCTTTCAAATTTTGGGTTGTGCCATGTTTTTTAGCTTTTGAAAATTGATTTTTATGTATTTTTAGCACTGAATCCGAAAATGACCTTCATTTTAAACCATCACGTCAGGATTTTTCTCAAATCGCAAATTTCAAAGTTAAAAAGATCAAAGTTAAAATTGATCCCCCCTCACCCCAACCTCATCGAACTCATGAGCTGTTTAGCTGTAAAAAACCCAGAATAAGCCAAAAATTTGAATAAATTATTGAATTAAATAAAATTAAACTGAATAAAAAAGGTCTTACATCTATTTTATAGTATCAGATTTTTCGCTATTTTTTAACCTTGAAATTTACGATTTGTGAAAAATCCTGACATGCTGGTTAAAAATGAAGGTAAATTTTTTATTCAGCGTTAAAAAATACATATAACTTAATTATAAAAGTTAAAAAACACAACCATCGCAGGTTTATGTTATCTAATCTAAAACTCTTTCTTAAACTTGTTGACGGTAATCTATCCGAATTTTTTTGTGTTATCCTCTAATATAAGTATGTATAAGATGGTAAGCGTCGAAAATCATAATAATATTACATTGTCATCGGATTTAAGTCAGTATATGTAAAATTTAACTTCGATCGAACATTTGAAAGTGAGTTAAGGTTCGAGTACAAATTTTAAACTGGAAAGACGATCGTTGCAAGTTCAATAAAACCTTATGAAAATAACATAATTTTTGTTAAAAGAAATCATAGAACCTCCTCATCATCCTTACAAAATAAAACATATGTTAAAATACAATTATTTTAACTAATCTGAAACTTAACTAATAAAAGTTAACTCAATTGTAATAGTTGTACGATTTCTTTCAAAGCACAGATACCTTGAAATAAGTTTAAGTATTTTATATGTGACCCCTGAAAGCATGGCCGAAATCATCTGTTTTGAGATGCAAAAAAGTGGTATAAGTCATGCATTTCAAAGTTTTATAACTCGGTCAATTTTAATGTTAGATGATTGGGACTTTTTTTGTCTTACTTGTTAGTGTCACAGTAAATTTTTACTAAATATCACTTACAGGACCGGGGGACCGTATAAAAATTTAATTTTCGTAATTTTTTAATAAATGTCTTTCTTGACCCAAATTGCTATAAAAATAATTATTTACCTTATTTAAACCATTTTTGTAATTGAAAGTATGCATCTAGTTCTAACGGTTGCGAAAATAAAGGTCAGTGAGGTTATACGTGGACACCCTGTATATATATTTATTTGTAATACGTTTGAAATAAAAAATAGTTTACACGTTCGTATAATATGTAAATAGACATCTATATATACATTTATATACACACACACACACACGTATATATATATATATATAGAGAGAGATAGATGGATGTTGATTCTCTGCTTCATATGTTTATTAAAAATTAGTTAAGCTTTTCATATTCTTACAATCAAAACTCCGATTCGTGAAAAAAATGGTATTGCCTAACTGTTGCAAATAAAACCGAGAGACATCTTTCCTCTGTATCAAACATTTATTAGGTATCTTACCAATGTTCTTCTTTTTATCTAAGAAACTACTTTAAAAATTACCCTTTATCTTGATTTTAACAAACGTTGTGTTTTTTATATATATAATTTATTTCGTTTATGGTTTCTCTCTGAAATAGTCTCATGATGCAAAATATATATACCAAATTAAAATTACAAAACCACAAATGATATTTTCGTTAAAATAGTTTTTTATCTTCAAATATTTCATAAAAACTATATTTTTAAATAATTAAAAAAGCAAAGAAGTTCCTCGTATTATTAAAATAATTATAAAATACAAAAAGTCATGAAAAAACATACTTTTTTCAAATAAAGAAGACAATTTCTTGATCAGCACAATGAAATTCCCCAACTAGTTAATATGTAGGCGTAAAAAATGTCCTTGACCATTTTCATTATATTTTTATTTGAAAATGTCAGTCTTAATTTATGAAACGCAATGGCCAAGTTTGTAATTCTAATTAAAGGAAAAAAAGATTAAATTTTAAATATATTTTAGATTATTTTTTGAAAACATATTTCTCTAAGCGTATGACACTAAATGTCTGTTAAAAGCATCGGTTAATATTTTTTTATACAAAAGCATTAAATAATTTTACGTATAAAAAGTTTTTAAAACAATTTAATGTTTTTTATCGTGTTTTTACACTATTCTATTGAACTTAACTAGTTTTTTTTTTTTTTTTTTTTTTTTTTTTTTTTTAATGTAAAGATGGAATTTTTTTAATCGATTTTTCACCCATTTCCTGATAAACTAGAATTATAAAAATTGTGTACACAGGCGTGTGTCTGGTAACAGTGCAACATTTTCATATTTTTAGAACCTAATTATAAATTAAAATAAATTTTTCTTATGATATTTCTCCGTTAGCCGCAGGCGATAAATTGCGAAACATTCTCTATGATCAGAACGGTATACGAGTGACAAAATAATGGAGTTAATTATGTGCCAAACCAAGCTCGCCAAAATATGCTCACTGGCTGTGAAACTGCAACAACGAAACATTTTAAGCACTAAAAAGTGGAAAACATAAAAAAATAAAGATCGTAACAATTATTTCTAAATACACTTTAATCAATTAATAGTTTAATATTAATTAAAATTTGAGATGATTATATGCTGAGAAAACTTGTTTAGAAAACATTTTGGAAATCCTGAATAGATATTTTTAATATAGTTTTTTCTTTCTTTTCTGTTACCATATCTTAAAAAACAAAGAAACATTTAAGAAACTATAATTTTTTACATTTATTGACGAACTTGCGCTTTCTATCTGTCGTAAATCAAAGTGGTGAATTTTACATAATTGGGACTCATACCAAACTAACGTATTGTAACGTAATTCGTTTTGACAACATGAATTGTAGTCATATATAATGCTTCCATGTCATAGAAAAGAGCATAACATAATAATGTCATAATAATAATAGTATAATAATAATAATAATATAATCGTATAATAATAAATAATAGTAATAATAATAATAATAATAATATAATCGTATAATAATAATAATAATATAATCTTAATAAATTCATTAGCTCGCACTTTTTATCAAGCGTAAAAAAGCAGTAACTGTTCCATAATCGGGATTGATAACCACGCCAAACTAACGTATTGTAACGTAATGTTTTTAGAAAAATCATAAATTGTAGTCATGAATTTAGTCGTAATTTTCAAGATAAACATTGGATGGTTATAAAAGAGTGTATTTTAAGAAACTATTTTCACTATTATACTTATTTTATACTTAAACTAACTGAACACTTAAAATCAACTGGAAATGAACTTTTATTTCATAAACTTTTCAGATACTTTTTTACACAGTTATTGAATAATTTTCGTTATTATATTTTGTATTTCGCTTCAATTCCACTCTAGGTATACTAGCAGAATAGTACAGTGTACGCAAAGAATTTATGCAGTATGAAAGATCGGGATATTTAGAATCCTTTTCAGTTGTTTTATGAAATGCATTTTAGGTCTCTAAAAATAGAGAGTTCCAAGATATTTGGAAGCACTCGCTTCCACGCATTTAAAATCACAGTTTACAAGCGATAGTGTTTAGCAGCCGAGTGGATACAAGGATTCATAATTCTCAAACTAAGAATAAAAGGTATTATTTGTTGGGTTTTATCAGTATCAGAATGTAAACATTTTTTCAATCCCGAGAACAGTCCCATACAGCCGAAGCCACCGCAGTCGTCCGATGTATTAAATACCCCGTACCTCTCGAACCCGCTACTTGGTGTCTTTAACTTATCGAAAATCCCTTTTAATTTTTTTTTCCGTTGTTATCATCCGTGTTTGGGGCTACCTGACCCCCAATAGTCTCAGTCTTGAAGGAGGGGGATGAAGAAGTAACGGCGATGTGTACAATATAATTCTATATATATTTTTACCTATAAAGGAATATTTTTTGTCTTTATGCCAAAAATTAAAACGAATGATTGTCTAACCCTAATTTATAAAGAATAACCTAACTCTAATCTAAATTTTACTTATTCAAAGAATTAATTGAAAGCATATATGTATATATATATATATTTATCTTTAGTATAAAATTTTACATAATGTATCTTTATTTTATTATAAAATCAGTACTATTCTCAAATAAGTAATTCTCTGTGCAGGAGTAATATTAATATCGTTACCGCAAATTTCCAAAACGAAATAAAGAAAAGAATTGAATTTATATTGAAATAAAAAGAAACCACAGAAAGATGGTACTGTGTTTAGTCTAGTTGAATATATTTTTGAAACGAATGAAACTCCAGTAGGTGTAACTTTACGTTTATAACATAATTATTGATCCTAGAGTAAAAACTCCCGCATCAAAGAATGCTAAAATCATAGCATTACAAAAGTGCAATACAGAATTTAAATAATGAAAAGCAAAATCAAATTGAATCTCACTGATGTTAATAAGGAACAAGAATGCATATAGTTTTCGGTATACTGCATAGAAAGAATGAAATGCTTATTTTATTAACTTTATTTATTTTTTTAAATATTTCTTTATTTTTTGCATTTTTGCCTCTTCTTTTTTTTTTTTTTTTTTTTTGTACGTCAGGATGCACCTTATCTTTTTTGGTATTACTGTATGTGCTTTCTAAAGTAATGCTAAATTCATATTATAATGTTTTGAATTCTATAATTTGGTTTTGTATAATTTAGCATCGTATTCTGTATTCGTATTAATTTTTTTTATTTAATTCTAAATATATCCACTAGTTTTTCGTCTATTTCTAGCACATGTTATTTTATTTATATTTTAAATTTGAAAATCAATTTAATTGATTATTTTTTTTCGGTTTTTATTACTGTTACTTAATGACTGTGTAGTCAGCTGCTTTATTGACATACATAATACTGACATGTAAATGATTATTGAGTTCCAGAAATAGTGTAATACTTAGATCTAGTCCTTCGGCTTTCTACACTTTACCTGGCAAAATTAATCTAATATTGTGAGCCTCATGATTATCAATTATCCCATACTGCTAAATTTTATAATTGTGATCACTGCTAGAGTCTACACTGACAAGCTTTTAAAACATAAATTATTTAAAATATTGACAAATTTTGCAGCTTTATGCAACAGCGAATCAAATTTGACACTATAAAAATCATCCGTACATAGTTAAACTATGTGCTGTCGTTCTACAATATCTGAGCTGTTTCCTGTCAAAGAAATTTTGTTCTTTCAGACCTTTTTAAGATTAATATAAAATATAATTTAACTATAAGTTTTAAACGTTATGTTCACCTTGAAATATTAAATGAAATGCATAAGAATATTTATTTTTATTAAAAAGGTGAAAATAGGTTTTTAAAAACATAAAAACCCGTTATAAGATGTTTAAAAAGATGTTGAAAATCCGAGCGCTTTCAACTGCTCTAAACAGTCTCCATCAGAGGAAATTCGGAAAGTGTGAAATGTCAAGTGTATTTCAAAGGAGGTGAGGAGGGAACGTAGAAGGAGGGCGGGGGGTTATAGTTAAGTCCCAAAATTGCCTTAGATAATTTTGGTACTTTACTATAATATCTCCTCGTCGTCCGCCTCCTTCCCTCCTCTCCTCCTTTGAAGTAGACTCGTCTCTGGCTATTTAACCAAGAACATTCATGACATTTCACACTTTCTCAATTTTCCCTGATGATGACTGTTTAGAGCAGTTGAAAGCGCTCAGGTTTTTAACATCTTTTTAACATCTTTTAACGGGTTTTTATGTTTTTAAAAACCTTTATATGTATATTTGCACCTTTATAGTAAAAATAAATATTCTTATAGATTTCACTTTTTAATATTTTTTAGTACATTTCAAAGGTTTTATCTACTGTTGATCCGCAATATTTCAATTACTTCCTGTCAATGAAAATGTTATTCTTTCAGACATTTCAAAACTTTCCTATACACTTGAAAAGGTTTTGTTTATTACCGAATATATATGTACGAGTTATTTGTCGATCTGCAATATCTAAGTTACCCCCTTTCAACGAAAATTGTGTTCTTTCAGATTTTTGAAGGCTGTTTGTACACTTCAAAAATTTTTATTATTTTGATATGTCTGTTTATCTGTATTTGTCTTCATTCTATATTTCGCAAACATTATCGGATAGCCTAGGATTGGAAAACTGTGATAGAATTAATTTACAAGTAAAACAATTTTACAAATAACTGGAAGTAACAGGAAAATATGATTAAACTCATTCAACTTCTTAGCGATTGTTGTAAAAAGTATAACAATATATTCACTTAAAACGAATTGGCATACTTCTCTAAGATATAAAAATATATACATACTTCTTATTTTCGATCATTTCACATTATCATTGCACTTTCTTAAGTCCGTTGTACAAACAGCAAAGATTAAAATACATTTTTGCCATGAAACGTTTTTAAAAACTATTTCCAAGGCAATACAATTTAGATAGTCCCAATGCTTGTAATCACAAAGCATGGTTATGCAATCTTTATAAAGTAAATACTATTACTGATATCATATAAATCGTATTTCACGCGGAAATGTAAAAGTTATGTTTGCGTTTGAAATTTACTTTAACAGATTTAATTAATTAATGTACTTCTAGGGCTTAAAAAAAACATGAGAATAAACATTCTTCGTAATTAAATTTCGTCGAAAATTCTCATTTAAATTAAAAATAATTGCTTACTGCAGTGAAACAAATTACATTTTTACAATGTAAATCTGAATTGAGAAAGTATATTTTAATGATGAGAAATACTTAGAGTATATTCAGACGAGAATATTTAGAGTTAGTAATAAGATAATTTAAAGATACATTATTGAACATTTGCGTATAATTTTGCGAAAACTGTTGTTAACATATTATGTTAATAAATAGAATGAATAATTGTTCATTAGGTATATGTAGACAGGAAAATTTAAAAATAACGTGAATACAATTTTTAATATCAGAAAAAATGTACATCTGGTTTTGTTTTATATGCCTTTTCCCTTTATTGGTCTTTTCTAATTGCTAGGAGAGGGTAAAATTTATGTGATCAGCCAGTATTAGCCATAATTCAGCAATGCTTAAAAATCATTTTTGAAAGGAAAGTTACTCAAGTTTTCATTTTTGTAGAAGAAAAACACTAAAATTTTATACAGCTACTTATTTAATATGAAAAAACTAGAATTTCCAAATTTTGGCTTCAAAATGTTCTCATTTGTGGCCAGCATAATAACGACTGTGTTGAGTAGGTTGTTTCATAATTAGAATTACTTTTATCAGTGTTCTAACAGAAGTATTCTCTAATCTGTTTTTTAATATGAGGTACCTACTGCTAAAAATTTCATTTTTGTTCCTATTTCGGATACGTAAATACTGTTAACCCTTTAACGGGCGGTGTCCACAAAAAAGGACACCTAATTTTAATTCCAAAACTGACAAACGGCACCAAGAATATTTAATTAAAATTTTCCCTTTATTAAGTGCCGGAAAATAAGCAAGTTTATATTTTCTAATGAATTCGTTTGTAAGTTCTGGTGTCAGTCCATTATTTCATCATTTTACAAACAAACTTACTCCGCGCCGGAAAGGGTTAACTGACTGCGATGATTAAACGCCTTGTAAATTCGTCGCTTACTGCCGAGGCTCAGTCTGCACCATCCTTGGTGCGGATCTGTCTCTAGTAATCACCGTTCTTTAAAACTATGTTATTCATGACATGTTATAACAAACAGAAAAAAAAGTATGCTTTATTATAAAATTGACATAATTGTAACAAATTAAAATTGTAACAAATGTTGGGAAGCGACAGCAACAGAGGACATTATATTTTGTTGTTACTGCTGATTTGGACAATTTGGTAGTACTTAGAAGGGATCTCTCTCATCTACCTTATGTAGAGGAAAAAAGAAACGGAAAAGTAGATAAAAGCACTCTATCAGGTTGTAGAAACAATTTATGGGACTAAGGAGAGTACAGGACTGCAGTGTAAGTCTATTTGTAGTGTATTCAAAATAACGAAACATTTCAAGCAAACGCAACTTTCCATTAAAATTCAACATAGCATCTTATCTTTGAAGGGGTGTAAAGTTATAGTACCGATTTATATAGGCACTTGCCCTTCTAGCACTTGGAAAGGAGGACTTGTTGTGAATGTGATGGTGGGACTCAAAGTAGCATTCAAAATAATTCCTTTCCTTCTACTTCATTAGACAAGGGAAGTGGCGGAAGATTAGATGGAATATTTTTAATGGGCGATCTCTCATTAACATAATGCAGCTCTCTAAGAAGTGTAATGTGTTTATAAGTCTGCATAAGCATGCATTTATTATGTATGTGTTCCTAAATATAATAAATACTCCATAGCAGCGATTTCCAATCCGTCATCATTCCGAATATTGAAATCTCTCCTGTGTCAATTCGAATAATAAGAAACAAAGCTTTCAAGGAATCAAAAAACATTTTTGTAGTGCCTTAGTTTGGTAAATCATTTCATTAGACAGGAAATGACGAAGAAAGCAGAGAAAAAGGCCTCTTGGATGCATATAAATTTCCTCCATTTTAACACAAACGTGCGTCGGTAGAGTAAATTTGCTCTTTCCGGGATTGAACTTTATGAGACGTAAAGTACCGCTTTATGCTTATAGTTATAGCTCTCGATGACACATATGTATGCTTTTTCATGTAACACTATCATAATGTAATAAACGCAATGTTATTACTAGCTTCTTTCGCTCTCTTGTATGCTAGATGGCGAATTATTATTATTATTATTATTATTACCTCATTATTACTTTTACTACTACTACTACTACTACTACTAAATGAGGTAAATCTATAGAATTACTGCTGGTAAATGAAATGTTACATCTAAATGTAAATAAATATGATTTTTTTTTAATAATTGAAGAAGAAAGTGGAAATTCTGCAATTTCGCAACGCTTAGTTAAAATCTCATCCATCACCTAATCTTGTTTCCCAGGCATGTATGAATTCCTTGATGTGGCCCTCGAATGCGAAAAATTAGAGACCTCTATTCTAAAGCCTCAGCGGATTGATGCCTTTTGAAAGTACGAGATGCCGCTACAATTGCATATGGATCCTACTGATATATCACAAGCACTATTATGTCACAATAAATCTAATATAGCGAGCAACAGTCGCAGATGTCAGATGAAAATATTTTTTTCCGTTAATCCTATCCAGATAGGTATTGAATGAATGGTTTTTAAAAGCTTTTCTCTGACACTGAAATTAATCGATATCTATACACATCTTTTGTGTTCTTGTCAGTGAGTTTCCTTTCTGCGAGATCTCTAGAAACAAATAAAATAACAAGTCATATACATAAAAGCGCACAAAAGTTCATAAACTGAAAGTGGTCTAATAGAATGTTTATTTCTGGATCTGGGACAATAAAATTTTGTCGCATATCTAAATTAATGAGTTTTCATGGCGGCTAAACACTATTACATAGTCCGACTGTTAATCGTTCCAATTTTAGGTTGCACACCAAGAAATCTCTTCATATCGGCAAAAATGCACACTTCAGTGCATATTTTAATGCCAACTTAAATAGGATATGTCGTAAAACAAATATTCCATAAAGCATTTCCAAGCATTTCTTATCCTTTCTTGGGCATTCACACTTCAAAACATGGCATAAATTTGATTGAACATAAAATATCAAAGCACGTCATGGATACTTTCAACATTCTTCTTTAATTATTATTTTTTAAATCGTGCTGAGAAAAGTTAAAAGCATTTATTCAATTTTATGTAAAGTATTAATTTTTGCCATACGACATTGTTTTTTCTACGGTGATTTATGAATACCTGCTAAACAATGTGATGTCTCGCCTCTTAGAAAATTCAAAGATAATCGATAAAAGGATGCATTTTCATACCTAATATCTCTTTCATTGTCTCTTTCAATAACGGAATGTTTGGATTTATCTTTTCTGAAAAATGTCTTACAGGAAGTTGTATATTTTTACCGAAAGTGAGACATTTTTTTTTAAACACGAAATCTCTCTTGTCTATTTTGTGCATGAGAAATTTGCTTGTATGCATGTCATAAAAATTTTCCTTTTTTGAAACGCAGGAAATAACACTCGAAGGAATATAGGGTATATCTAAGGAATATTTTGAAAAGTTCTACATTTTATTTTATTTTTATTGTAAAAGAGTTTTTCATAATAGCTTTTACAAAAATAAGGTATTTTGGTAAATTTAGTTTACTAAAAGTATTTTGATTTCCTAGCAATTCCACTTTTCAGATAAATGCCTGCTTTTCAATCTTTATTCAAATAAGTTTATTTGTAAAAGCTTGTCTTATTTTCGTTTTTAGATATTTCTGATGTCTTTTTTCTCTGTAAAACAAGTTTGAAGCCTTTACAGATTAATTTTTAAAAACTAGGCAAAATTTTAAAGTGCGTCACCAGTTTTGCAATACTGAATTTTCAGCCATATTTTATGTGCCAGTTTTTTTTAATTTATTCAACTAAAACCAACTGTTCAGAATTAATTCTTTACAGGCTGATTATTATATCCCCATTATTAATTTTAATATTAATGAGAAAAACTTTATTTATGACACTAAAACAAGTTCAGCATGTATTGAAAAATATTTTTTTTTTAAAAATGCGCAGCTTTACACTCACAAAAACTAATTTTTAGCTTTAATTCTTCGTTTTCAATAAAGCATGCATTAGATAAATAAGTACATTAGATATTAACCGACACATAATTTTATTGGCTTACATGAAAACTATTTTAATGCCAGAAGGTTATATGTTTAAATCATAATAAATATCACATTCAAAAACATATTTTAATTAAAACAAATGAAATTTGCATCGCGATATTCACCAAAAAGTATAAAGAGATTGTACATATATTCATTTTATATACAGATGTGCAAAAGATGCCATCGGTTTAAACAACAACAAAAAGTGCGCGCAAGTAATTAAAACACATTTTTCAGAAAAGATAAAAATCAGTCAAACTCGGTATTAAAGTACACATTTCAATTTGAAATTGACCAGGTTCTAAATTAAATATATTCATGTTGTGTGTTTCATTTGATTCAGAATTGCCTAATTTAAAAAAAAAAAAACATTAAAAACAAGAAAATCAATTTTTGAAGGTTTGAAACGGGTGGCTTACCTTAAGTAAAGGCTCATTGAAATAATTGTATTTTGCTTTACAATGCGTACTTGGAACTGAAACATTAATGCACAAGAAGAGGCAACATTTTTTCAAGTTAAAAAGGAAGCTTTCTCATGTATCTTAATTTCGGCCCATTTAATATCCTATTGCCGTATTCATAAAATAGTCGTTATTCTGTTATCCCATTCATAGTTCTGTTTGTAAACTAGCCTTTCTGCTCAAAAAACATAACCGTTATGCAACATTGTTGTTTCACTGGAAGTATTGTGCCAATTATCCGAACTCTAATTTAACATACAGTTTAATTATCCGAACACCTTTTTTAATCTGGTCTGTTTTTTTTTTTTTTTTTTTTCAGGATGGCTTTTGAAATTGAAATCGTTTTCCAGATCAGTGGATAGAGGAAAATGAAAACGAATGTTATGAAAATGGCGCATGTTATGAATCTGTCACACAGCACCGCAACAACTTTGTTTGGCGCTTGGTGCGAAACCCCTTGTTAGTTTTTCTACAGATGGTAGATGCATGAGTAGTGATTAGTGTTGGTGTCGATTAAGCTTGTCAGCGCCTATTCTAACTGATGGCGCCTGGTGCGGGGGCACCACCCGCACCACCCTTGGTGAGCCCTGCTGTCACATAATGAAGCCTTTGAATGTTTCGAAACAGATATGAAAAGGTTGGAACGATAGGAGAATGCTCATCCTATTCAAGTTATGTATTTAAGAAGAAATTGCAAAATAACTGGAGAGTTATTGTGTAATATGTATTTCTAAAATAAACCATTCTCCGGCTTTGGTATTACGTAATTTGAAACAGTAGCCGGCTTGGAGGAAGGGTTTTTTTATCCAACAATCTCCGGTAAGAATTCGATGATAAATTTTTTTTTTTTTTAAACTTACCTTTTTGAAGTGCAATGAATGTTTTTGTTTCCATTTGCAGATGATAATCCAAAGTATCAAATTTTCTTGAGTAAATAATGTGGAAACGTAATTAAAAATTCTCTCAAACACATACCTCCCACCAAAATTCCCTGAAAAACTGGAAACCGAACCCTCTCAAAAGAACATTGGTATACAACCCAGTATTAGACACTTGTCTTCAAACCAGGGTGTTCCGACCTATTGTGCAATGTGTGCGGTGTAAATAAGCACGAAGCTGGGCTAGGACGAAAAAGAATGGCGTTTTCTGTGCATGAGAGGGAAAATACCTTTTAAAGTTTGTTTTGCTATATTAAAAGTACGAAAGAAGAGGGGGGATCATTGTTTGCCGCGCACGAGTAAGGGGTTAGAGAAAGAAAAAAAATGCCGTTTGTGATCCTTTCTTAGATTAATTTTTGTACTAGAAAAGAAAAGACGCTAGATTAAATAGCTTGACCGACAGATAAAAAAACTTGGTCGCTAGATAAGAAAACTTGATTGCCAGTGGCGAGCTGGCGACCGCATTTGTCAAGCTGTGATCGGAAGTGTCTCCCATAAATTTTATATTGACGCAATATTTGGTTCCATTATGACTAATATAACTGATGCTGGTTTGCTACTGTAGATGTGTTACAAGAACCTTTAAATTAGAATAAGGTTGAATTCTAAGCAAGTGCGCACTTAGGCTAAGTTATAATCACTTTAAAAACGTAATTTAAAAATATAAGAAAATGATTTCATAGTGTTGGTAAATTATAAAATTTGATTTCGTGTCTCTCATTTAAAATCCTTTTGGGGAAAATCTTCCTTAAAAGATTCTTTATAACTAGTACCTACTTTATTTTTTTTCCATTATTCTTTGTATTTACAGATTGTATAACACAAATAATTATATTTAAGTGATGAACAAGAAAACTTACTCTGAACGTTTGAAGACTGCAATTTTCTGTATTCCGAATTGCTAATGCATTAGTTTGTAAAATGCATCTCTTCAGCGAACAAATATTTTTAACAACTAATTGAAAGTAGCTGATTATAAAAATAAAAAGAAGTACAAATTACCGAAATAAATTTAGCATGTTATTTTAAAATTTTATAAAAGAGCCACCCTTTCTGAGCAAAGTGAAAATAGAAAAAAAGCATCAAAAGATATTATGAATGCGGAGGTCATTCTGGCTTTTGAAGTTCTCTGTTTACCGCGTATGTTGATTTAATTTGGATATTACTAATTCCTTGTAGTAAAAAGGCTATAAAGCTTTTATAAAGAATTTAAAAAAAAAAATTAAAAAAAAAAAACAGGAATGCCATTGATTTTTCATCAAATACTAACTAAAGATTTTTTTAAAGTTGTTTTTCTTCCATTTTAGCTCTTAATGTGTTCCACCAACCATACGTAAAATAACATCAATACTATTCTGACATTTATATTGTTAATCCTTCCCCATTACTCTATTTACCGACATTTAACCTACATTAGGCTCGAAAAAAAAAAGACAAATTTCATATATTTTGATAAAGAATTGAAGAAATATAAATAGAGATTTCTAAATTTCTTAGCAAAACTTACTCAAAAATTCATGACTGCATGTATTAGTCGCATACTCGAAAAATTGTAATTATCATAAAAATGAATTTAAATATTTAAAAAACAATACTCACTCAGTTTGAAACATTCATTTAAATTAAGTCTTCAGATTATTATTTCTGTTAAGTTACATTTGCAATATGTTTTACTACAATACAGTCATTTTTTTTTTTCAGTTTAATGTAAAATACTGAAACAAACCTTTCCAAAATATAAAATTTTTAGAAATAAAGACAATTATAATTTAACATAAATCCCAAAGTGGTTTATATCACGAGCTATCTAAAAATATGCATTGTTCAAAAACACAGCAGTTAAAACATTATATATTTCGCGGGACAAATTTTTAAAGAGTTGATGTTTTCCTTTTTTTTTTTTTTTTTTTTTTTTTTTCGTTTAATGGATATAAAAGTCGAATTTATGTAATTTATGAATATTTAAAATTCAAACAGATCTTTTCCTTCTTAATTATTTAATACTTTTCATTTTATTAGTACACTCTAATATCCATCTTAATCTTTTCCTTTGATATTTGTGTAATTTTTAGAAGGTAAAATATTTGATTTTTTAAAACAATGAAGTTATATTTTATGTTAAAACAGTATTATTGGTATGAAAAAGCACAGTCAAAAGCCATGTATTTTTATCAAAAAAGGAAGAATTCCATCGTTTTAAATATACTTCAGTTAGACGTTTTGTAGAAAATTCTTCAATAGAAAGAAAATTTCCAGTAGAAATATTTCTAAAAAAGTAAGTGAGTAAATTATAATTATTATAACTGATTTATATTTGGACATGAGTAACAAATATTTGCGTCCGTAACATTTAGCTATTAATGAATTAATTTCATAACAGTCCAACAAAATTAGAGCCTATTTATGCTTGTTAAAAAAATATAGCATAATTAAATTGATAACATTCATTTCTAAATCAAATAATGTATGAATTAATATTGACTGATATATTGCTTATATACTGACTGATTGCTTCGATTCAAATAGTTTTTTTCCTTTTCTTTTTTATATACCTTTTATCAGAACGAATATAATATATATAACTAACTTGGAAAAGGTTATATTATATTTCCATTTGTGGTTATATTATATTTTGGCAGATTAAGAAACATTTATCTTTTTTTACAATGTAGTACTCCCAAGTTTGGCAGCATAACTACGCATAATAAAACATTCTTTTCGATCAACTAATTTATCTCCAAACTTTATCACAGTAACCAAAATCAGTAATGAATTAATACATGCTAAATGTTCTAAATGAATAAATTCGATTACAATATTTATTATTTTTTAAATCTTTAATATTATTTTAATTTATCACAATTTCTTTACCTGCTTCTCCAAAAAAATTTTACTCGAATACGTAATATATAAGCATATCATATTTTATTTAATTCTTTTTAGTGAATAAACCATTTCAAATTTTACTTATACATTCAACATCCCCAATTTGTTGTTAAGCTTTTTTGATCAATTTAAATAATGATTATTTTTAGATTACAAAATTTTATCTGTACGTTTCGAAAAATAATTGTACATACATTATACATACAATACATTTATTGTTTGAATGTTATTCAAATATTTTAATAAATTAAAAGTTGATTCGCCTTTAAGCTTACACAATCTGTCTGAAATAATAATTAGTACGAGCATTTAACATGAATTTGTATTAAACGTATTTTTAATTACAGCGATATTTAGTATTCCTATTTACTGTGATAATATTTACCGGCTAACGTTTAATAAAAATAGAACTAATTAGGCTCTCAGTTTTTACTTTTAAAAATATGAACCTAAGCCTTATTCTCATTAGAAATAATTAAGCATTGAAAAATTAATCTTTTTAATAATTTCATTTTAATCTACCCTTGTAAATCAATTAAGAAATAACTCAAAATATCTATTTTTGTCATTGTAATTTCAAATATCGCAAACAAGTCTATGAAAACAACCTCCAACCTTATAAACGAATATTTCCGATAACGGCTTCGTTCCCTAAGGGACCATTAACAAATCATTTAAAAGAGATTTATACGATTATTCTAATCTAACTGGCAAATCAATAGTTATTTAAAGTTTCCTTACTTTCAATATATTTGAATAATTGATGTTTAATGATTTTTCTTGTACAAAACCATACAATTCAGACTTCTTACATCTTTCAGATAATGCACAATTAGCTGTTCTTCTTCTTGGTATACTTAAGAGCAATTATAATAGAGAATACTACGCACATATACATATTGATGTTTGGACATTTGTTTGTTAACACAACTTACATATCCATATATTTAAATTGTAGTATGCAAAAACATTTTAGAAATACATTACGCTTTTTCCCATTAAAAAAAAAAGAAATTTTGAATTTTATATGTACTAAATTACATATGCTTAAAATTTTTATATACACATTTTTATATGCATAAAATTTTTATGTGCACAAACTTTATATATCTTAATATTTCGATGCCAAATTCAACTTTCAGTATTTTTTATTTCAAAAATACCACATAAAAAAGAGCACTTATCTGTAAGATTATATATATTATTTCTCTTGTCAACATCCCTTTTTTTTCTGAAAATACGAAACGCAGAACGACAAATGAGATAGCATATGAAAGGATTTTGAAAACGCTTCTGACATAGCACACTTAACACTTCGTTAAAACATGTTTTCGATTAAAAATTGCTGATAATTAAAAATTAAATCGGCATTGTTTTCCTGAATGAAATGAAAGGTTTTCCTCAAAACATTGTTGCCAAAAAAAATAAAATACCACATTATATGATGCTCAGCAATTATTATAAAAAACACCGCATGGGTTTATTTTATATTTATGATTAAAAAGCGAAATTTAAATTGAAATGTTTAGATTTATATTTCTATGTCCCATGTTTTTCCCGAAGCGGATGACGTCATCCTCTAATGCAGTTAAAATACGATTGTTAATTTTTTTTTTTTTCTCCCGCGTGCCTTTAGCAATCTTGGATCAGTTTTTACTCTAACTTTGATGGAATAAATTAGATAATATTCTGGATTGACTAACAACTAAATGTTGTTTACAGATATTTTTATCCTTGCTTTTTCTTTAGAAGTTTAAACCTGCATCTAATAACTATTACATATTGATAAAAAATGGTACTTCTCTTTTATCCCGTCGACCACTTTTCATAACAAAAAACTATCGCCAAATAAACGGGAGAACGTTGATATTGGAATATCAAAATCTTACTTATAATAAAATCCAAAGGCGAGAAAGTGTCTGTAACGGTACCGGGTTGTACCACTCTGATCTGCGAGTCGACCGTAGTTAAACGCCATGTTAGGCTTGCTGAAAAATATATGCTAACACATAATAACACTAAATGATAATATCTTCTACTTGAAATAACGTCTGTTCAGCATATTTTCGTATAAAACATGTATATCATATCCAGTTATAATGTTTTAAGTTTTAAATTAAAAATAACAGATTAAACATCTGATTACCTGATGTAAATAAACGAATAATGTTGCCATTCAAAAACACAAATCCCATATCTAGAAAAATAAAAAAGGAATGACTCTTTTAACGTTTCATTAAAATATCCAATTATGCTCTTAAAATATTTGTAAAAGTATTTTAAAGTCTTTAAATATTTAAAGGATTTTTTAAAATTTATTTCTGTAAGCATTTTATTCCTGAAGCACTTTTTCAGAAATAGCGATGATACCTTTCGAGGCTTTGCGATGCGCGATGCATCTACCAGCATTTTAGATTTCATTCGTAAATACTATTCTGGCGCCATCTTCTGACAATAAATACAAATTATACGTTTCTGTTGGAAAAATAAATAAATTAATAATACAACTTTATTATAATTTACATAATAATAAAGTTGTAAAATAATATAAAATGTACATAAGCATATTTTTAGAATAAGAAAATTCAGGATGTATTGATTTATTACAAGATCAACTTTTTTTAATAATTTAAATTATTTTCATTATTAATTTTGAAAGGGAAATATTTGACTTTGTGTAAAAATTAATGCATTCTTTTAGATTATGAAGAAGCTAAAAGATCGTTTTCGTATTATTGAGAGCGAAAATTAATACATATAATTTACTAACCATAGTTAATTATTGAGACCTTAATTAATTATTGAGATCATTATTAGGATTAAAATTTTAATTATTCAGAAAAATATTTGAAAATTTTGAGTTGAAAAACCAATTTACCATTAACATAAGGTATGCACATTCAGGATGTATTGAATTATTACAAGATCAACTTTTTTTAATGATTTAAATTATTTTTATTATTAATTTTGAAAGGGAAATATTTGACTTTGTGTAAAAATTAATGCATTCTTTTAGATTATGAAGAAGCTAAAAGATCGTTTTCGTATTATTGAGAGCGAAAATTAATACCTATAATTTACTAACCATAGTTAATTATTGAGACCTTAATTAATTATTGAGATCATTATTAGGATTAAAATTTTAATTATTCAGAAAAATATTTGGAAATTTTGAGTTGAAAAACCAAAATAAGGGAAAAGATTACGTTTCGTAAAATTTACCATTAACATAAGGTATGTACATTCAGGATGTATTGAATTATTACAAGATCAACTTTTTTTATGATTTAAATTATTTTTATTATTAATTTTGAAAGGAAAATATTTGACTTTGTGTAAAAATTAATGCATTCCTTTAGATTATGAAGAAACTAAAAGATCGTTTTCGTATTATTGAGAGCGAAAATTAATAACTATAATTTACTTAATACAATTAATTATTGAGACCTTAATTAATTATTGAGATCGCTATTAGGATTGAGATTTTAATTATTAAGAAAAATATTTAGAAATTTTGAGTTGAAAAACAAAGATAAAGAAAAAGATTACGTTTCGTAAATTCTACCATTAACATAACTACCATTAACAGTAAAATTTACCATTAACCCTCTATATTACCTAATATTACCTTAACGGTTCAGGTCAGTTTTCCTTATTGTCGATAAACAGTATATGAATATTTTTATCAATTATTTAAAATTTTAACTGAAAACCCCAATTTCTGCCCACCGTCCTAGGACGGGCATTTACACTAGTAAATAAATAAAATATAAGAATTTAAGGACACAATTGTTATTTTAATTAATGAAATAACTAATAAACCAGTAAAATATAATGAAAAATACACGCAAATGTCGAATTAAATACCACTTTATGGTTTAAAAAACACGTATAATGCTTCTGACATCAAGTAAATGGGACTGCATTTTTGGCGTTTAATCTTACAATTTGGCGATAGTTTTTTGTTATGAAAAGTGGTCGACAGCATAATAGAGAAGTACCTAAAAAATATTAGATTTCAGTGCGAAATCCTCGCACGGGCCCTCTGGTAATATAATATAGGAATTGCGCATTTCCCTTCAATTTAAAAGATTTAAACGCTTTTATATCGGAATATAAATTATAGTACTGTGCCCGAGATAGGCTTCACGGCCACTGAATGAAAGGGTCTAAAATTTTCATAACTTTTAAATGTAATAATCATCTATAACATAAAATGAGCCCTTGGCGGTATTTTAATAAAGGAAAAAAAAAAAAAAAAAAAAAAAAAAAAAAAAACGAAAGCCATACTAATATTCAAAGTTTTGACATTAATTTTGAAATGATAATATTGTTATTTATCTATGTAAAGAAAATTAGTTTAGGCTGTAAGAAATTGTAACTGTTGCAAAATGAAAAGGAACCACCAGATGGCGCTAAGCGCGTAGAACTTTTAGACTGACTGACTGTTTTGTTTACTTTACGTTTTGTATATAGCTTGTCGTGTATTCGTTCTGTATCGTCATTAAGTGTGTCTACCTGTCCAATAAATAATCTTCATTAGTAAAAGATGTTTCTATCCTTAAAGAAGCTCATAGAACACGAACCAGAAAATTAGGTGAGATCAAACCTTTTATTTACTTTTATTGTCTTGTATGATTTAAGAAAGTTTACGAATTCTCTTTTATGGTGCCGAAATTCCCAAGAGTTGAAATTTAGAAAATGGCGCTACCTAGCGAATTAGATAAATCAAAAAGTATGCGTAAGTCTCTTAGAACATCTTTAACGAAGATTATTAACAAAATAACTGAATATTTGGCAGGAGACGAAAAAGATATAGACGAAATTGAAGATCTTAAAATTCAATTAATCGAGAATGCAGAACAAGTTTACAAATTAGATTCAGAAATTCAGAAACTTGTAGATAACTTAGAAACGCTAGAAAAAGATGTATCATCCAGTCAAGAATATCGCGAAAAAATTACGAAAACGAAAGCTAAAATTGATCGATATTTAAAGCGTAATGCTCCTAACGAAAGTAAAATAAACTCTTCTGTTCTATTGTCCACAGGACCTGATGAATCAAAGAATTATTCTCACGTAAGATTACCGAAGCTTACAATACAACCTTTCGATGGGAAATATGAAAATTGGCAGGAATTCTGGGGGCAATTTGAAGTAGCTATACATGAAAATGTAAAGTTAACTAACATAGAGAAGTTAAATTACTTAAAGAATTTCTTAACAGGAGCAGCTTTAAAATGTATTCAAGGTTTGGCTTTAACACAAAATAATTACGATGTCGCGATCGGATTGTTAAAAGAAAGATTCGGAAAAAATGAATTAATAATACGATCGCATGTAAACAAGCTATTAAGCCTAAATCCTGTAAAATCTGGAGCGAATTTAAGAGAGCTTAGACAATTGCATGATACCTGTATTATTCAAATCAGAAGTCTCGAAACAGCCGGAGTAGAATTAAATAACTATGGGGGAATTTTATTCGCTATTTTAGTCAAATTAATTCCTGAAGAAATTGTGCTCGGATTCAATCGTTCCGCTACAGGCGAAGATTCTTGGAACTGTGCCAAATTATTAGAATTTCTAAAACATGAAATCGAAACGCGAGAAAAAACGTATATGTTTCGAAATGATGAAGTATTTGAAAGGAATAAAATTAAAGAGTTACCTTATCGAAAACATGAAACTCATAAAAATATACCCACCGCAGCTACATTAAATACTCTTATCAAGAAAGACTGTTTATTTTGCAATGGGGAACACGAAAATTTTAACTGCCCCTTAACCATTAATGAACGAAAATCAAGTCTTTTACGAAAGGGTTATTGCTTTCTTTGCCTTCGCAAATCACATGTATCAAAATTTTGCCGCGAAAAAATGCGTTGCAACATTTGTACTCGAAGACATAATGTTTTAATTTGTGACGAAACTGAAAAGCAACATAACAAAAAGGAAAGCGTCTCAAAGTCTCCCGAAAGAAAAAATGATTCCAATGCTCTGAGTTGCGCAACAACTGCAGTAAACGAAAATGTATTTTTACAAACAGCTGTCGCCTTTTTAAGTAATAATTCTCAGGAAAGAAAAATAAAAATTATCATGGATTCGGGGTCGCAAAATACGTTCATCGATAAAACGTTATCTCGTAAATTTAATTTAGAAGTTATAGGAAAAGAAAAATTAGCAATTTATGCTTTTGGGTCAAAACCAAAGAAATCTATTGTAAGAAATAGGGTAAAAGTAAATTTACGAAGCATTTATGATCCAAAGAAAATTATTTCTATAGAAGCAATTGAAACATCTTCCATATCGGAAGCTGAAATTCAAGGTCCCAGTAAAGAAATTCACAAATTTTGTAATGAAGCCAAAATACAGATAGCTGATATTGAAGGGTCTGAAAATTTAAGGGTTTCTCTTTTAATTGGGTCAGACTATTTCTGGAAAATCGCTACAGGGAAAGTCAAAAGAGTGTCCGGTGCTTTAGTAGGAATGGAAACGAAACTAGGTTATGTATTTAATGGTTCTGAAGCAAAACGCAAGGATTTTAAGGATGTTAGCGTAATGAATGTTATAGTGCGTAATCAAAATTTAGAAGAATCAGACATTTTGAAAAGATTGTTCGATTTAGAAGGTTTGGGAATATTGCGTAGTGACAATATGAATGAAGATGACGAAGTTATGAAAGAATTTGAAAATTCTACGAAACTAATCGAAGGTCGCTACCAAGTTAAACTACCATGGAACGAACATTCTGAGTCGCTACATGATAACTATAGTAATGCTAACAACCGTTTGCGAACACTTGTCAAAAGATTTAAGAAAAATCGAAATTTTCATAGTCAGTACAAGGACATTATTTCAAAGCATCTAATTCAAGGAATAGCTGAAAGGGTCAATGAAAATGAATGTGGTGATAATTCTAAGATCTATTACATGCCACATCACGCAGTAATACGCGAAGATAAAACAACGACGAAAATGAGAATAGTTTTCGATGCCTCCTCGAGTGAACATAATTTTCCGTCCCTTAATGACTGCTTGAATCCAGGTCCGAATTTAACGCCCGATATCCTAATACTTCTTTTGCAGTTCCGTCTGAATAAGGTTGCCATAACGGCGGATATAGAAGGTGCATTTTTGCAAATTGCCCTGGCGCCAGAAGAAAGAGACGCAGTTAGATTTCTATGGGTTACGGAAGATTTAGACGCTGAACCCGAAGTTTTGAGGATGACGCGTGTAATTTTTGGAGCAAGATCGAGCTCATTTTTACTGAACGCGACAATTAAACATCACATCAAGAAGTATGAGGATGTTTATCCAACTGCCTTCAGCATTTTGAACAGTAGATTGTATGTAGATGACCTTATACATAGTTTAGAAGACACAGATTTAGCGTACACCGTCCACGAACAAATAAGGCTCATTTTGGGAGAAGCAGGCTTTAATATGAGAAAATGGAAAACAAATGTACGCTCATTGCAAGATCGATTTAAGGAAGAAGTTAACGAGGAATCCACGTTATGCAAGGTCCTTGGCTATTGCTGGAATTCAGCAGATGATGTCTTAAGCGTTGATAGTGATGAACTTTTAAGGGATAAGGATATGGCAGAATTAAAATTTACGAAGAGAAGCGTAATAAAAACTATGGGAAGAATCTACGACCCGTTGGGCTTAATATCACCATTTGCAGTTCGAGCTAAAATACTACTGCAAGACATATGGAAGAAAAAACTCAATTGGGATGATGCTTTACCAACCGACTTAGCAAAAATATTTCAAGATTGGTGGGAAGAATTGTTTTATTTGAAGCAGATATCTGTACCAAGACATCTATTCTCAATGAAAGGAATGGAAGAACTTACGGGCTGTCAATTTCACGTCTTCGTAGATGCCAGCAAACGAGCTTACGGAGCAGTTATTTATGTACGTTTTCGCAACTCTGACGGAATTTTCCATTCCAATTTAGTCACTTCAAAGACTAGGGTTGCACCAGTTAAATAAATAACTCTGCCGAGGTTAGAGCTTCTTGCTGCACTTATAGGAGCCAGATTGTTCGATCATATTCAACTACATTCAAGTACACCGAAGGATACGAAGACTATATTTTGGTCAGATTCCACGATTGTTCTTCACTGGATCAAGAATAATTCTCGAAAATTGAAGATGTTTGTCAGGAACAGAGTAGATGAAATCAAGAAAATATCTGAACCTGATTGTTGGAATCACTGTCCTGGGAATGATAACCCTGCTGATATTTTAACACGGGGTGAAAACTTAACCAGTCTAAAGGACCTGGAGCTTTGGTGGTTTGGGCCACCGTGGCTAAGGAAGTGCGAAAGTCAATGGCCACAATCCAACGTTCATACTGAACAGGAAACCAAGTTAGAAAATAAAGAATATGAAGTGGTGAATATGCTCCTGACAACGAAACTTGAAGATCTTTTCGATATCCGCAGATTCAGCAAACTTAAACAAATATTACGAATTACTGCATGGATTCAAAGATTCATCCACAATACAAGGAATCCTCAGAGTAAGAGAAGTGGTCCCTTAGCTACAGAAGAACTTGAATTTGCCGAAGAATACTGGATTAAACTAACACAAATGGAGCATTTTCCTGAAGAATATTCAGCGCTGACGCAAGGAAAACCAGTACCAGCAAACTCAGTTATTCGACCGTTCAATCCAATTTTAAATGAAAGAAAAATAATCTTGATTGGTGGACGATTACAGCAAGCTAATATCTCATACCATGAAGCTCATCCAGTTTTACTACCTGGTAAATTCCATTTATCAAATCTTATCATCAAAGACTGTCATGAAAAAACAAGGCATGGTGGTGTATCGGAAACTTTAACACAACTCAGAGAAAAAACTTGGATATTGAAAGCAAGACAAAGAATCAAGAGTTTGATATTTAGATGCAATTTATGTGAAAAACTTCGTGTTAAACCTGCCACCCAGATTCCTGCACCTCTACCTGCCGAAAGAATAAATGAAGCCTATCCATTCCAAGTTACAGGCCTAGATTACTTAGGTCCGTTGTACATTATAGATCACAATGAGACTAAGAAAACTTACATATTGCTCTTCACATGTGCTGTAACAAGAGCAGTACACCTAGAATTAACCCCGGACTTGACCACAAAAACGTTCATTCAAGCGTTCCGAAAATTTGTAGGAAGACCGGTGCAGCTTCTTTGCCCACTTGAACTTTCAACACTTTCGTCTCCAGACGAACTTCGCCCGGCGGAAGTTGTTGCAAAATGAAAAGGAACCACCAGATGGCGCTAAGCGCGTAGAACTTTTAGACTGACTGACTGTTTTGTTTACTTTACGTTTTGTATATAGCTTGTCGTGTATTCGTTCTGTATCGTCATTAAGTGTGTCTACCTGTCCAATAAATAATCTTCATTAGTAAAAGATGTTTCTACCTTTAAAGAAGCTCATAGAACACGAACCAGAAAATTAGGTGAGATCAAACCTTTTATTTACTTTTATTGTCTTGTATGATTTAAGAAAGTTTACGAATTCTCTTTTAGTAACATAATAACTTCTAAAATTTTCACGATATTTCATAAATTGGTCATAAATATTTCTTCCTTGCAATATGAAATGTAATATTTCGGGATAAAAGCGTTTAAACTTTTGATTTTAAAGAAAATATGAAGATTGACGCTCATTCGTTGTATTTATATATTATTAATAAGCAATATATATTTTTAAAAGTAAATTTGAGCTTATGGGAAAAAAAGTAGTTTTCTGTAATCTCACGCAAAACTAACAGTCAGATCACAAAATTTCCACCAAGACATTCAATCTTAAAAGCTGAAAAAAAATGAAAAAAGAAACATTCGTTGAAATAAGAATTTCATAATTTTATCCAGTCGTTTTTATAAAAGTTCATTACATTTAAAGTTATCCTATTGTGCATATACAGAGCATCTCATAAATTTGGATGTTTCTAAAATATCACAAAATTTTAAAAGGGTAACATACAAAGTGCGGTTTGCACCATAGGACTTGTAAAAAAGTTGAATTTTTTTCTTTTCTAAGAAAATATATAATTAAAATCAAGTCAGCAAATTATGCTGATTAGTCAAGAGCAAAATATAAGCCATTTTTTTCCATAATGCATAGTCTCCAGAATCTGCTGATGGGACTCCAGCGGAATATGGATTATGGAGCTACCTAAAATCTCAGATATATGTTTGAAGTCAAATACAGGGTGGTCATAAAGTCTTTCCCTAATTACACAAAAAGAATTACGAAATAACAATTGAAGGGAATACTGTAAAATTATTATTATGGAAAAGTCATGTTCTTAAATTTTATTTTAGTGCAGTCTCTATCGTCGTTCGTGAGTTCCCTGATGACAAATTTCCTGGAAGATGGATCGGACGGAATGGACCAACTCCTTTAGATTTTTTCTTTTAGGGATACATAAAGGACAGAGTGTTTGCAACACCAGTAAAAGACATTGAAATACTTAAGGTCAGGATCACAGATGCTGTGTGTACTGTGACAGCCCAAATCTTGGGCAATATGTGGCGAGAAATGGAATTCCACCTTGACATTCTTCGAGCTACCAAGGGTGCTCACATCGAAATTAACTGACGTAAGTACTTATATTAAAAACGCCATAAATATCTTTACAATATATTGAAACAAGCATATGCCTAATTATATTAGTTTTCCTGAAATAAATTATTGTAATCATGGAAAGACTTTATGACCAACCTATACTTTACCTCAGTTGAACGATGACACATATTGTGAGATCTCTTCTATCGACTCTAACAAGCTATGTGCAAGTGTAAAGGTTTTTTTTTTCATCCAATACAAAAATGTTCAGGAATCCGATACAAAAGAGTTCAAGATATTCTACATGGTGGTAAAAGTATCGAACATTTGTCTCTGAGAAAATTTTATTGCATAATCTGAATATTTTTCGTGTCTTTTGATAATGTGGACTCTATTGGAAAACCCCAATAAATAATCACCCAATTTAAGAAAGAAATATGTTACATCAGTGATCTTCAACCGAGAATTGTAACAGGAGGTGTGTCTTGCATCATCCTAAAGCGCATCGGCTGACAACATGACTGTTTTTCCTCCCCCTGTAATAACCAGAGACAATTGCATCATTCAAAAACTGAACTTTTCTTTCTCTTCTAAAAGGACTAATAAACTCACTTTTAATCTCTCTCTTGATCTGAACGGATCAAAAATGTAAAAACTAAATATTTACGAGGAGCAAAAATGTTAATCTCCTCAATTCTTGTAAGATAAATCTAATGCTTATTAAAAGTAATATTTAACCAGTTAATAAAGTTTAGTTCAATAAGAAACCATGCATTTTGTTTATAAAACATTTGCTAATTATAATTTTATCTTAAGATAATGTAGGAAATATCAAAGAAATATTTTAGTGCATTTTCGCTATGGATACACCCAGGATTTACGCTATTGGATTAAACTGCTCGATGTGCCTGACCCTGCTCTTGCGCCGAAATAGGTAAGCTGAAAAACTTTCCTTACCATTTGTTCTCTCCAGTATTAAAAGATTAGTGCGCGCTACTGAGTTTCCTGATGATATTTAGTTTAATGCTTTGTATCTCGCAAATTCGCAACAGTCTCTAATACCGCCACCTCTCAATGAAATGTATTATAATTTACACAGTTTGAACAACAAAATCAATAGCATCTTTGCTTTTTTACTCGTGTAATATTACAAAATCTTCTGTATTTTTATGCGCATAAATTTACTGAACCTACAGTAAATTTACAGAACAACTTTTCTAACTTTTAACAGAATCTCAGTTTTCAGCTCTCTGTAAATTTACATAAGCAGTAAGATAAATGATTAGCAGTAGATGTATGTCAGCAGTAGTATTATGTATAGTAGTATGTCACATAATTTTCCTAAACAGTGTACGAGCAATGTGTATAGATAAATCCGTTTTATGAATACAGAATGTAATAAACATTAGTAGTAGATAAAGGGGGGTTCTATGGCCACAGGCGCAGCCGCAGGTGAGCAACCGAGCAACCGGCAGTGTAATGTTCAGAATCAGTCTTCTCTCTTTACATATATGCTTTTTAAAACCTACTCTTACACACAAACCTTTCTACAAAATATCAGATGTACCAACAAAATGAGATGAAAAGATTATTGTGAGAAAAAGATGGTTGATTCTGAGCATTGCACTACCGGTTGCTGGGTTGCTCGGTTGCGGTTACGCCTATGGCCGTTGAACTCTCCTTTCTTCTACTACTAACATTTAAAACTGCTTTTAAAAATTTAGCTTAAGAAATAGCACGAAAATATCAAAATTGGATCATGTATATTTTTTCGATACAAAGTACAAATTTCATCACTATATAAAATTGTAAGGCCTTTTTTTAAATTTTTTATTAGAATTTTAATACATTTGCTTCGATGATATAATTACTTTGTTAATTACATTTTTTTGTTATTTAGACAAATTATTAAGAAAAATAGCTATGTTTAAAGCTTAAAATGTTGGAAAATTTTGTTGAAAATTTTGAGAATTTAAAAATTTTGAAAATTTTACCTTCATTAAATAATAAAATATGAAATGGTGGAAAGTGGCATTATTTGAAAAGCGCCATTTGTGTGAAAAAAAAGGGTTTTTTAAAATATCTGAAAATATTTCATTAATTAAATTTTATGCCCTGAAACTTCTAAATGACGGAAATCTATATTAATATTATAAATAAGTAACTTTTTTGTTTGTTTGTTTGTTTGTAGGTGGTAATCTGTGGAACTATCAAACCATTTCAAAAATAATGATGGCAAATTGATGATGACAGTCTCTGCTCCAACATAGGCTATATTTTTTGTTTGTGCCATTGCTCTTAAAGGGGTGCAGGACCGAAAAACGTTCTAAAATTACAATTTTTGTTATACTGAAAGAGCTAGAACCTTGAAATTTGGCATGGCAGTTACTTATAAGATGTAAATGCTATCTGAGAACGGTTTAAAAAAATCGAAAAAAAATCGAAATTCAAAAGGGTATAATACGCGAAAAGCGTTTTAAAAACGTCCTAAATTACAATTTCTATGGAATTGTAAGGATATAAATGTTAAATTTGACATGGCTGCTACTTTTAAGATATAAATGCACGCATAGAACAGTTTTTTTTAATTCGACATTTCGAAGTGTGAAGGAGAAAAAAAGTTCTAAATTACGATTTTTTTAATACTGAAGGAACTAGAAACTAGAAATTTGGCATGGTGGTTACTTTTAAAATACAAATGCTCGTTAAGAATGGGTTTTTAAAAAATACGAAATTTAAAAGTGTGAAGTAAGCGGGAAACGTTCTAAAAACGTTTTAAATTACGATTTCACACAATTGGAATTTTACACAATATTTGTTAATTAATTCCACATCCATTTCAAAAGCACACAAATACCACTTGGCTTATTTCAACAACTTACGCTTGCGAAGCCGCGGGTTCTGCTAGTTATTTATAAATCCTTAACAGTATAAATCCTTAAAATATTGATTTCACACATAACACTTTTAGTAACATTTTGCATAGTCACTTTTCATCTTACAATATCACGATAGACAGTAATATGCAAATGATAATGCATTGAAAGCATTTAAATGGATCATTTTGAAATTCATTACAACAGAGAATTGTAATTCCAACACATTTCGCGATTCAGATCCTTTCCTTTACGTACGCATGCACACCACAACGTTCAAATAGGATTTGAAAATTCAACGCAAGAACGAGTTTAATGTCAGACGACAAAAATCAATGCTTTGAAAGTATTAAAAGTTATGCAACAAAAGGTGGGAGGAAGAGGGATCATAGAGACGTGAGCTTTCTAATTGCCTTTGCATAAACAATGATTTTGACTGTAAAATTAAAAATAGTATATACATATATATGATTTGTTCGTAAATTACTTTGTTTTTATCTAAAACAACACAAATGTCACAAAACACATATGCATCATTTAATAAAACTTTACTTAAGGTGTTTTTCTAAAAAAAAAAAATAATAATAATAAAGAAAATAAAAAAGAAAAAAATATATAAGATTGTTGACATGTTCTAATAAAAGTTATTTTACTTTATATTATGTTGTTAGTTGACACCTTTTAGCATTTAAAAGAAATACATCATTACAGGGTGTTATATTTTCCTATATTTTGGGTTGAAAAAAGTGATTAACACAAAATAAAAGAAATACTCGGAAAAAAAAGAAAAACACCTTAAGTAAAGTTTTATTAAATGATGCATATGTGTTTTGTGACATTTATGTTGTTTTAAATAACAATTATAGTACAAAGGTGAATATTGATTTAAATGAGTGTTGTTTTTTCATAGCTCAAGTTTATTTAATTTTAATTACTTTGTTTTTATTTTTAGGCATAAAACATTCTACTCTAAATAATTTTTGTCATTCGTGGCATATTAAATGAAATTCGTATTAAAAGGAATAAAGTTCGACTGGATTTAATATGTAAAAACCTTATTAAGCTTTATAAAAGTACAAAAATGTATATTATAAAAGATTTTCTTAAATTAAGCTTAAAACATAATTATATTAATTATATCAGAATATATGTAACATTTGCCGACTATTACAAAACAATTTTTTCATAAAAATAATTAGAAATATATAAATAAAATTAAACAAAATAAAAAATGCAACAAATTAAAAGATTTTTAAATGATTTTGTTGTTGGTGTTTTTAATAAACCTTTAGTACCCATACTGTAAAAAAAGACAAATGTTGCTTAATCTACGAAATTAAATTTTACCACGAACGAAAATATACAATAACCTCACCCAAGTTACCTATGATTTATGAAAAGAGTTGTTTAGCTTTAGAAACACTCAAAATATAGAAACAAATATATTTTCAAGATTTAAAGAAGCATTTATAAAAACAAGGTTTCTTTTGCTGTCACTAATTTACGGAAATGTTTTCGAATAATATTTATTTTGTGTTAATCAGTTGTCACAAACCGGAATATCGGTTTTCAGAATACTATAACTTCTTAATTAAGCATTTTTAGTTGCGTGGTGTGAATTTATGCATGCAAGAGTAACAAAATATTATTAATTTTATTGTTAGTGTTAATGTGGTTAATTTTTCATGTTTCTTTGTAAGACATATTTGTTGTAGAAATATTTACTTGAGGTTTGATATCATCCGAAAACCTATATTCCGTTATATGTATTTTAAATGCTAAAAGTTGTAAACTAACAACATAATATACAATAAAAAAAACATTTATTAGATTGTTGGCATGTTCTAATAAAAGTTATTTTAGTGTATATTATGTTGTTAGTTAAAACCTTTTAGCATTTAAAATAAATGTATCATTACAGGGTGTTATAATTTATTATATGTTCCTATATTTTGGGTTGAAAAAAGTGATATTAAAAAATACTCGGAAACGTTTCTGAAAATGAGTGGCAACAAAAGAAACTTTGTTTTTATAAATGACTCAAAAAATCTTGAAAATATATTAGCTTCTGAGATTTTAAAAGCACTCTTTTCGAAAACTCTCATAACTTGGAAGTGTCTATTGTATATTTTCGTTCGTGGTTAGATTTTCCTAGCTTAAGAAAATCTGTCTTTTTTACAATGTATATAATTACGAAACACAATGTCTGAGGTATATCAGACTTAAATCTTTCATTATCATTCCAATTATAGAAAGAGACCATTAATCGAAGTGTCCACATCACTCGAATGAGGTTAAATATTATTTATAATTAATTAAAATATTACGTACAAACCACAGAAAAAAATAAATAGAACGAGAATATCAAGTTAGACCAACGAGCCCAATGAATGAACATTCTATCCGCATAAAACACATCAATAAAAAATTATGTGTTACGCAGAAATGTGTAAGTAATATAAAACTGGAGGTCACGCTAAACAAAAAACTTTAAACAATATGATAGAATAAAAGTTACTAAGACGGTAATGCGAGAGACAAAAAAAAAAAAAAAAACATTTTAGACAGGTATAATAGCATTTTATTCCGTTCGCTTTAGTGTTTAAGATAGGATGAACGTTGCAGATAATTTCCGTTTTCACAGGTTTTACTTTATTTATTAGGCTAATTAACCATGCAAAACTAATAATTATCCTCTCAGAAAACATTTTAATGAATTTTATATAAGTATTATTGGAGATTGAAGTACATTTAATAATATCGTAGTCTGAATAATCGCATATGAACTAAAGTACTATATACTAATTAATTTTTCAGCAGTGCTGAAATTACTCTGTAAATTAATGAAATACAAAGGATGTGAATAATCAAGCTGTGTAGTAAAGTGATTATTCACATCCTTTGTATTTCATAAAGTACTATATTCAAACTTGCATGACAATGGCAGCTTTTAAATAATGTTCTCTAACGTTTTTCTTCCACCAGAAATTATTTCCATATAATATTTTTATTGTTGCTCAAAATTTTAGTCAATTTACTAAATAGATTGGTAGGTTATTAGTGATTTACTAGATAGATATTGGTCTTATAGACTGTAAATAACCACACGCTTTCCTCAAACTTATATATTTTTATATAGGAAGGGAAACTGCATTTCGAAAACTTCCCAGGAAATGTGGCTACTCAGACCCGAAACATTATGAAAGCTTGTATATTTTTTTCATTATTCGTATAAATCTCATTAGGGATAAATCTGCATGAGAGAAATAAAAGGTGAATTTGAGCCGAAAATTAGCTTATTTAAAAATAGTTTCAGTAAAATTGTTTAACGAGACCTGTGGGTGAATATTACCTAACCCCTTGGGGACGAGCGACACGTATACGTGGCGCATAAGATGCTCAGGATCCTCGATTATTCCCACCAATTACTTTTTATTGTAAGCTTTGCCTTATTTAATGACAGCATTTCTGCGATTCAATCAGGCGAAAATTTCTGTTTTAAGAAACCGGTGGTGAAAGATTAAAAATTCTGTAAAGGACGCTCGTCGCGAAGGGGTTAAGTAAACAAATCATTTTATTATTGAAATGCTTTATAAAGATAGAATTGTGTTCTGCTTTCTAGGTATAAGTGGTTATAAACAGGACTGTAGTGGAGGGTATAGGGTATATCTTCTATAATTTTTGAAGCAACTCCGTATACTATCTGTTGTTCAAATAAAATTATAGGGATACCCTCTAGCGTATATCTTCTGCCTATATAGTATACCCTCTGCCTATAGCCTATGCCCTCTCTTTTTTACGACTAATGCACTGTTATAAACCAGATAAACAATTACCTGATCATACTCATGTTGAATTTATTGTGCATGGAACAATTAATTTTTAAGTGAAGGACTGAAAAAAATTTTTCATTCAATTATAATACTAGTACGGAATCAACTTTATCTAAAATCTAGAGTTCAAAATCTAATAATACGTAATAATCTATTAAGAGGTGGTTCATAAGTCATTAATCTATAAATAATTAATCTATTTAACAATACAAACATTTATTTAGACATAAAATAACATCTTGGTGCCAGATATGACGCGTCGTCACTTAACAAAATCTATAATTTTTTTTTAAATAAAAAAATTATTTTAGTTTAAAGCTAAACGATAAAGTTCAAAAGTGCATGCGCGCTGGCTAATTATTTCTTTCATGAATTAGACAAAACAAAATCCCAATGCTTACCATCGTGTGGGTTCGATTTAGACAGTTTTCTAGTTTATTTCCATTTGGTTTTAAATAACAAAGATACTTAGAGATATAAAATGTAAAAATATTATTTTAGCTTGATATTTTTTAACTTATAAATTTTTATTTACTAGGCTTCTGAAAAAACACTCTTCTGGTTTAGAAATTTCCTGATCCGGACCTTCAGCTTAAAACCCATAAGTACTTAAAGCAGTGCTATCTATTCATAAATCTGTTGTGGTTATGATAACAATGACTTACTTAAAAGTCCCTTGACAAATGGAAAAGCATGGTATTCCTGACCTTCAGCTTAAAACCCATAAGTACTTAAAGCAGTGTTATCTATTCATAAATCTGATGTGGTTACGATAACAATAACTTACTTAAAAGTCCCTTGACAAATGGAAAAGCATGGTATTCCTGACCTTCAGCTTAAAACCCATAAGTACTTAAAACAGTGCTATCTATTCATAAATCTGATGTGGTTATGATAACAATAACTTACTTAAAAGTCCCTTGACAAATGGAAAAGCATGGTATTCCTGACCTTCAGCTTAAAACCCATAAGTACTTAAAACAGTGCTATCTATTCATAAATCTGATGTGGTTATGATAACAATGACTTACTTAAAAGTCCCTTGACAAATGGAAAAGCATGGTATTCCTGACCTTCAGCTTAAAACCCATAAGTACTAAAAGCAGTGCGATCTATTCATAAATCTGATGTGGTTATGATAACAATGCCTTACTTAAAAGTTCCTTGACAAATGGAAAAGCATGGTATTCCCTACATTCATGGAATGCGGCTCTTTCCGGCTTCTTTGATATGGGAGTCTTCTGTCACGCTGCAAGAGAGCAAAATTCCTATGGACGAAAGTCCCCGACATGTTTATCACCTTCCCAGGGGATAATTTCTTTTGTTGATTTTGTGCACTTTGTTTCCAAACCTTTCAAGAGCAATGAAAAAGGTCACAACTGACCGAAAAGAATTTGACTGCTTGTCACAGAAATTAAAAATGTGATCTGATTAAGTCAATTCTTTTTAAACTCCGCAATAAGTCAACCATGCAGGCACCAACCTCTGACTCTTTATGGCTCGAGCCGTAAACGCACTATGTGATCGGGGCCCCAGTTGTTGTGTTGTTATTGATTTATTTGCGGATTACTAATTCTTTAATATTTGATTTTAAGTGATGACGGAATTAAAGCAGTGGCTTTTATACATCCTTGTAAATAAAAATATGAGTTAAAACAAATAATAAATAAATATATCCAATGGTTGGAGTATTATAGTTGAGATTTTTTTCCAACAGAGAGAAAATATGAAGGGACCAGGACTCGAATCTGGGTACTTTGTATTGCCGTACCAACACCCTCCCTACTGAGCTATCCCGACCATATGCTGGCTGGCATATTTCATCATGTAAAATGCTATAGTTATAGCTCGGATGAATGAAATTAGCGCTGCAGTTTGCAGCCTTGTCCAACAGATAAGAGTAAAATATGCCAGCCAGGATATCGTCGGGATAGCTCAGTAGGGAGAGCGTTGGTACGACAAACCAAAGTACGCAGGTTCGAGTCAACTGTCCCGGCATATTTTCTCTCTGTTGGAAAACATCTCAACTACGATACTCCAACCATTGTATATAATTTACCTAGTTGAATATACTTCCATCTGTTCTTTATAAATAGTTATATTGAAAGGGAAAAAAAAACTATTATGCAATGTATTTTAATAAAAACGCGTGACAAAGAACAACAGCAATCATCATCATTTCAAAAAAGTAAGAAATAAGTTAATAATGCAACTAAATGCAAACATGTTAGCACTGAATACGGCACGAAACTATAATTTAATTTTGAAAAAATTGACATAATTTTTTCACCATTAGATATTGTGCTAAATAAGGATTTTTATTAATTAGGTAATCAAAAACAAAAATATGATTTTTTTAATCAAACATTTTAATTAGTTTCATATGGCTATTTTATCTTATCTTGCTTGTCGACTCGGGTTCATTTTCATTATTTTTAAAAAGGATGTAAAATATGCGTAATTTAAAAAAAAACGCAAAACTTAGATATTATAGTCTTTGTAGTTGCATTAACATTTTACAATTAACAAAAATGTCAAAAGACAGAACAAAATGCATTCTAAATAAATTTTCAATATTTTTTGTATAAAATGAGTATTTAAACTCTCATTTTATATGTTTATAATTGTTACTTACTTTTAATTTAAAAAAAAAGAGCCTTTATCAATGGATTTTCAAAAAACAATCTGTAATGAAACTGTTAAAAATAGCATTATACGCTATGAATTTTAAATGAATTGAAACAAGCACAAAAGCTAAGTCTCAATGCAAACGTTAATTATAACTAATCGGATGTGCTAATCTCAAAACTTTCTTCCATCTCATACATGCTAATACTTCAAAATTCGTTATCACAGCGCCAATAAAATCTATATTTTTCTGCTGTACGTAAGTTGCTTCCGAAGCGCCGGATTATCTTCGCTGCTCAAGCAGCCGATTTACAACAAAATTATGAAAAATCGAGGAAATCGCACAAAAATCGCTATTACAGTGCCCCTTTCCATCTCAATAGCCCCAAATTCAATTGGTACCTGCAGACAAGAATAAAAAATATACACATAAAATTTGATTCAATTATATGCATAACTTTATACACTTTTTCATGATACTATAATAAAATTGGCATAAAAATCAGCCTTCCCTTCCGGCGGAATATCAGCAAATTCAAGTAGGGCTTTCAGGATATAGTCAAAAACCTATAAATGAAATTTGGTTCAATTGTATGCATAACTTTTCGACAGTACAATAATGAAAATGGACAAAAATCGCTATTACAGCGCCCCTCCAGCAGAATATCTGCAAATTCAAGAAGGACCTGTTGGCGGCTATAGTTACAAACCAATAAAAAATTTGGTTCAATTTTATGCATACCTTCATACACTTTTCCGTGATACAATGAAGACAGTCACACAGATAGACATTTTCTATAAACATGTTTTTTAGGATCTCTGAACCCTAAAACGTGTAAATCTGTCGAAAACCGGAAATCGAAAAAATTTCCGTTTACAGTACTTTCTTCTTTCATAGATAGAAGAAAATAAGAAACGACGATTGTCTATTTATTAATTTCTTATTTTAAAATGCTCGACAAGAAGATATAGATTTCTTTTAAAATTTGTTGAAATTTTATGCAACAACTTACGTAAATGATGATAAATTCATTTATTAATTCATTACAACTAAATAAGAACCGTTATTCCGTTTCAAAAAGTTTATTTAAAAGATCCATTTTTTGTATTACATGAGAGAATTAACTTATTTAATTGATATCTGTTATACTGTGGGTACTTGATCGTAATTTTGCAAATCATAAAATTTATGAAATGAAAAAAAAATAATAATAATAATAAAGTAAAATAAAATAAAAGGAACAAAATTTATAAAATATTAAATGTTAAAACACTTCTCATTTATTCCAAAACAGGTGATTGAACTCTTATTTCTAAAATCATTAATTTTACTTAAATTTATCACAAACAAAAATATACAGTTTCATGAATATATTTACGTAAAGATTCAGAAATAAAATTGTTACTGACGAATAAGGCTCACCGTACTTTAAAATGATGCAGCAAAATGAACGCATTTAATGTTTCATAACGACGTACTTTAAATAAATTTTTTCGAAGATTTTTTTTTTCTTTTTTGATTACCTAGCGAAAGATCATCTTTTATACCAGATTCATAAATATTTCGTTTTAGAATTTTATTTAAAATGAGATAAACAATTAATTCATTCTTTCATTGCTAATAAAAAAAAGATATTTATCTCAAAATAATAATAAATTTATATATTATATTTATGTACATTTTTTATGTGAAAATATTCATTTAAAGATATTTATTGTACGAGTAAAACAATAATATTAAAAAAATGTCAAATCTACATTTATGATGAAAACACTATGCTTTTGTTTCGAAAAAAAAAAAAAAGAAGATTATTGAAAATTATGTAAATTGAAATATTTAATATATTTTATTGTCTACATTTCAAAAATACTGATTAATGTTAAAAAAAAAACAACAAAAAAAACAATTAAATAGCATACATGATCTTATTTCTATGTTGTAATAGAACTTTTAGATTATATAAATTGGAGTCAGCAATTATCTGAATCCATTACTAGAAAAATTTCGACGAGTTATTTCAAATTCTGAGTAAGTTCGTATGTTAGCCATACTCCATCATTTAGCTAGTTCAAAAACACCATCTTTAGAAACGAAAATTATTCAAGTCCGAAACTTTATGAGACTCATTAGATGAATTCCTTAATCATGATGAAAAATGAATCTTTAAAGTATAAAAAGAAGAATTTATCTGATAGAAATATTTTATCCTATGATAAACAACGTGTATGAAAACGTTACATGATCTAGAGTCGTGCACGGGTTGCGTCCAACCCGACCCGAACCCGCAAATTCCATTTTAAATCAACCCGCAACCCGATCCGAACCCGACAAAAAAAATTCCTCGACCCGCAACCCGATCCGAACCCACAAAATTAATTTTCGGCAACCCGCAACTCACACGAACCCGATATATTTCAACCCGCATCCGACCCGAACCCGAAATACTTCAACCCGCAATGAAAGGACAATAAATCATGTTTTAATGCTATTATGAAAAGTAATGTAAGTAGTAGGAAAAAGCCGGTTTCATGCCATGAGGTGGTGCTGTGGTGCTAAATGAGGTGGTGCTGTGGTGCGGCGGTGGTGCTAAATTGTTGTAAAAGACTACGATGATAAAATTCAAACTTAAAATCGAGGGTGGGGCGAAAGGGTGTGCTATAGGAGAGGGGGTTTTAGGAGGGGGCAGCATGTTATAGTAGGGGGGGGTATTTTTTTAAGGGGGGGCTTAATTTTAAAAAATTTAAAATTGTCTTATATTACGAGGTATCGGCTATGGTAGAGTACGACTACTATCCCCTTGCCCCCAACACCCCCCCCATTTTTTTTTTAAATTTTAGGAATGATAAAGTTTAAAGTGGTATCGCCCTCTATCGGTAAGTATGAAAATTATGGAATTTAAAATGACTGCTTCTGAATTTTAAGTTATAGCATAGTATAAAATAAAATATTCTAAAGTATCAAACCATACTGCTTACAATGGAAATTTAAGTTATAGCATGATGTAAAATAAAGTAACTTACCACTGCTTACAATGGAAATATATAGTTATAGCATAGCACTTAATAAATAATTTTAAAGTGTATACCATACTGCACGCAATGGAAATATTTAGTTAAAGCATAGCAGTTAATAAAATATTTTAAAGTTTCTTACCAAACTGCTTACAATGGAAATATTTAGTTATAGCGTAGCACTTAACAAAAATTTTAAAGTGACACATGTAAATAATTATAGTTATAAACCGACATATAGGCAGATAGGCAGGCACACAGACAAGCAGGCAGGCAGGTAGGTAGACAGACACACAGTGAACTATTTGTTACGTACACAAGCATGCATATACGAAGTGAACTAATTGTAATAAAATACAAGACGTGCATACGTTTTAAAACATTTTTTTTCTTCACAGAAACTAAGAAAATATTAAATTTCGACTACAACTTTCACTTTGAAATAGCGTACTCCCTTGTTAAAAATTATTAGCTTTTAACAAACATGTAAATGAAGCGGGGTTCGAACCTCGAACTTGACAAAATGATCTCATGATGTGTTGATTTGCAGTAGGTTTAAACGAACACACCATGAGACCATGTTTATTAGACGCGATTTAAGATATATAAGAAAAGGTGTCACGTGACTGAACATATTGGATTATTACTATACAGTACTAATGATATTATAAATTTTGTAAAATAATTTAAGCTTTACGATAAACTTTAATATTTAAACTTACAAACACATTGGAATGTATTTATAACATATAAAATAACCTTATAAAAGGTTGGTTGGTTTGTTGGTTTTATAAACTTGCAAAGCAAAGCGTATCTTAACAATTTGCATACAAGAGATTTTGTAACATAAATTATATAATACAGCAAATTTTAACTTACCAAGTGAGGTTTAAGGATACTGTAATAGAATTTTTAATTGTATACTTTAAAAAAGAAAGTTTCACTTACCATTATGTTTATGCTCGGATTCGAACTGTCAACCTTTTGGCTAGCTTTCCAATGCGCTCCCAATTACGCTACCGTGGCTCCGTACAATTAATATAAATAATGAAACCTAACACAATGTTACTTTTTTTCCCTAAGATTTTCAAGTTAATAAAACAGTATATGACGACATTTATAGAATAACATCCTGTTTTACAACGATAAGAATAGCAATATAAGAAATTTGTACACCATAATGAATTTACTGTTTAAAGTTTTGACTTAAACGATTATTCTTCTAATTACTTAAAACCTTGCTGTATATTTGCTTGATCACCTATCTGTTTACCCTGCTTTTTGGATACTTCTAAACCTGAAAATGACTACTTCGCTTAACACATCTTACTATGAAATTTCAGAAATCAGCGAATTTAGTAGAATATTTCAGTATTTTGACGTTTTTACCCCATACCATTGGGACTTAGGGGAGGATACGATTGTCGAAGTGCAAATGAATAAGGACTGTGAGTTAAACGTTCACATTCAAAAATATAAAAAATTTGAGAATAGTGGTAAAATGTACCCTACAAATGAAGGAATTACAATATCGTGCGCAACCTTTGATAAATTTGAAACGAGAATGTCAAAATTTAATTTTGACTCGCAGAAAAAGAAACATTCGTATCTAACAACGACTTACTAATGATTTATGTGGATAAGGAATCATGCATACTGCAAAAACTATTGAAACCTGATTGTTTACTACTTACAAAAGAACAATTTCTCAAACTAGAGAAAAACTGTATTGAAATTAGCGAATGTCTTATTCAAACTTTTTTAACAAAACTTTTACCTGTTTATGTTTTAAAAAACGTAAAAATATGTAAATGTTCTCACTTTACAGAGGAAGAGGCGATGGACTATTTTTTAGAATGCTTCGATCATGAATTAGAGAGATCAGTATATCGCACGTTTGACTGCTATTTATGTTCAATCGGCCATCCAGTAGAAATGGATCATGAATGTATGAGATATAATTTAAGAAAACAGTTTAACTGGTGCGCAGACAGTGCTTTGTTAAATTTCAACATTAAGGAATTTGTGAAAAACCTGCTAGAGAAATGTACATGTAATTATACTTATTTATTTTTTGAATCTATGAATGTAGACTTTTATAATAAGCATTTGAACAATGTATTTATAAATTAACGTATTTATTTAATAAATATTTGTTTAGTTTTTTATCATGTGTCTGTTTTTATTTATGTACATGGAATAAATAAGTATAGTTTTCGAAAAGTTTTACAATTTTTCTTTAGAAAATGTAGAAACTTGTTTTATTTTTCTACAAAAATTAAGGATTTTATACTATTTCATTAAACATGTGTACTATTATTATAATATAACTTACATATTGTATACAAAATACTACCCTTTACTTGATAAATTATTTAAGATTTTAAACCAAAACTGAGCGAATATTATAACGATTATCGAGTTTGAAAATAGATCTGTTGTCTACCAGACCAAAAACAGGAAACTACTTATTTGCGGATAACATCCCTATGTTTTCTTACTGATAACGTTACTTCTTTTATCTAGTTTAAGGTATAAAAATTATTTCATTTACTTAATTAGCAATACCATATAATGAACGAGTATTTTCACACATTTAAATTTGCATTTTAAGCCACGATGAATACATAATAAAACATTACTTGTATACTTTTACATAAAAATTGAAAATACATTTATACTTAACGAAATCACCCACTGTATAATAAAAGATACTTTGCTAAATTACTTATGTTTAACATACAGACTAATTTCTGTATACGATATATATCACGTGACGCTATTTTTAATTATTTTAAGCATGCGCGCCCTCTACATTTTCTTGCACAAGCGGAAAATAATATTTCTTCATTATTATATCATGTTTACAAAATTTTTAAGTTATATATAATATAACTTGTAAATACATAGTATATTTATATACCAAATCCATAAGTATACATATATACTTAAATAACATGTAAGTATACATATACTTATAGATACTTATAGTATAAAAATATACTATGTATTTACAAGTTATATTATATATAACTTAAAAATTTTGCAAACATGATATATTAATGAAGAAATATTATTTTCCGCTTGTGCAAGAAAATTAAGTTACTTCTAAAAGCAATAGCCAGTTGAATAAATAATGTTTATGCTAAAATAAAACCCAATAGTTAGGTTTTAAATGTATTATATCATCTTATTGTCGATAGAATTACAAAGTAAAAGGCTTTTAAAACAATAATTTAGTGCTTTTACCTTACGCTTGCAATATAAACGTTATTTAAATTAGATCTTCTTAATAAATTGTAAAATAAAGTGTAAAATAAAGAATACAGGACATTATAACTTACCAAACAAGCCTCTTCTATAGCAGAAGTGAAAATGTCAAACACGTTGTGTTTAATTCTTATCTTCATGATCACGTGACTTTAAAGAAAATCACGTGGTACGACAAAAACATCCTGTTGCTAGGATAGTAACAAGCAGTCTGAAGTAACTATGTAAGATGGACGTGCTATTATAAGTGGGTTATATTTGTAAGTATAAATTAATCTATTTCTTTAATTTAAAGCTAATTGTTATTAATTATCAGAATATAGGGTTTCTAATGACAAAGATTGAGAATTTCTATTAATTAACTAAACTTCCACATGTATATAGGTACATACATATATATATATATACATAGACACAATTTATTAAAATTAAGTATTTTAAAACATTTATAAAATAATTTTGATAACTTTTCAGTTTTGTTAATTTATTTTAATTAAAAAAATAATTATTTTGTTTACTTATAATTTAATTAAGTTACTTTGTAAATTTTTTAAAAACTTTTACAATAATATAACATGTTTAAATTATTTTTATAAGTACATGTAGTAACATAACAACTATATAGTATGTTATCATTATATAATATAAACATACAAGACGAATCAACATTGATAAAGTATGAAATACTTTTATTAAGTTTTAAATTTAAAATTGTAAATTTATAAAACTTTTTTAACTGAAAAATAATTTTGTTATCTTGTAAAATTTTAAAAACTTTTATAATAGTTCAAAAATACATTTACTAACATGCGTAGTGTGTTACTAACATTTAGTATACATACTATGTTATCATGTTTCTGTTATAAACATATAAGAGAAATCATTAATCTTAAATTGCAAGTTAAACAATATTAATAAACACACACACATTTTGTTTAAATAAACACACAGATTTAAAGCAAAATATTTTATTTTCAGGACTTAAATAATACATTTCGAATAAATTCCACATTAATGTTACGTAAAAAGTTTTCACTGATACATTCAACTCCGTTTAAAAACCTTGAAATAACATAATCAAAATTTACAAGCATTAAAATCATATCCCCTAAGTGATTAAATCTTTCACGTTTATTAAAGGTGAAACATGTATGTAGACTTTGGGATTGGTGTCTAAATATACATCCTACACATTCATAAATTTGGTTTAATATTGTCAGTACATTATCCTCAATAGAAGAGATAAGTTTCGTTAGTAAAACACGCTCGATTTCAGAAGGTAAATTAACGAGTGTGCATTTTTGCTTAATTAACTGCGGTAGATGAACTGTATACAAGTGTTTAATAAGATTGCTATTAAAATCAATAGCTTTTTCTTTTAAATTTCCTAACTGAAAATCGTTTAAAACACAATGTGTATAATTCTTTAAATTTTTCATTTTCATAATTAAAGAATTATTATAATTTAACACTAATACTGTATTGTTAGCAATAAACGATGAACTTTTATATTTTAAATTAAATCCAAAAATTTTATATTGGAATTCATACCATGTTGAAATATCCATAAAAATTCTATTTGTTGATGAAATTTCTTCATTTGTAAATACATTGTGTTTGATCTCTTCAATATGTACATAAAACTGTTTATAATGTCGTTTTAAAGTTAAAAATATAAAATCAGCAAGTTTAATCCGAAACATGACAAAAATGCGAGATTTACCATGTTTGGTTTTGGAAATGTTATTCACACATGCGATGGGAGGGGATATGTTATATAATTGTTCACTACTATGTGTAATGCTAGTTGATGGTTCATTTGAAGAAATTAAACCACTTGTAGGCTGTGAGGTAAGATACGTTTCCAAATTTTTAAAATCTAGATCCTTAAACATTGTATCCAAAAAGCTTTTAGCAGAGGTAGACTCACAACAGGTGTCGGGGAAAGACGTTTCGTCATTATCACAGTTAGTAAATATTGGTGTTGTAGAATCCTTGGTAATCTTAGGCTCTGCTGCATACAAGTCCATGGTAGGTGATAGTGTTTCATAGTTCTCCTGTATATTAGATTTGGGTAAAAATTCATTATTATAAAAATCAGAATTTTCCATAGGTTTATCTAAACGTTGAAACTTTGTTGAAGAAGCCATTTCTTCACACGACCGTTTAATCCCATCTAATTCACATGCCATTTTTTAAATAACAAACAGTAAAAGGTTCAGTCACGACAAAAGTCAACAGTAAACTGATTATATTATATCTAAACAGTTACTAACATAGGTTAAAAAAGAGTGATGGTTACAGTTAAAAGCAAGTTTAAAAGTAAATATGACGTTATAGCTTAAAGATTCAAATTGTTCATTTAATGAATATTGCTTGTTTATGTGAAATCCGTATGCTTTATAATATCTAATTATTTATAAAAGCGGGTATGGCAACGCTTATTAAATGTATAAATAGTTAATCGCGTACGATATAAAGTATAATCATGTGTATGTAAATAATAAAAATTAATTATCGATACGTATATTTAGTAAAATAAGTTTGTTTAATTACACAAATGTATAATTAGTTAAATCGATTTATTGTAAAAAGTAATATGTGTTAAAGAAAATTAATAATATAGATTATACAAAATTATATGTTTAATAGCATATTAATTTAACTATCATATGTGAATCAATAATATATTTAAAAAATCTGAAATATATTTGTATTAAATTTTTACTTCTTGTAAAAGTGCAAGAAATTTATTTTTATACATAGGGTTTAAATTTACAAGTCCATTCATTCACATAATAGTGATATAATATAATCATATTGAAAAATAAAACACAAAAGCTTTTTCACTTATCTATTATTTATTTAATTATTTAAACACATACATTAGTATATACAAGAAGTTGTATAGTTCAAATAAATTGGTAAAGTCAATATTTCAAAAAGGAATAGTTTCATTTTTTATAGCATTTTGTAAAGTGTCTATACGTAGTAATAAATTCTGTAAATGGTTTAAAAGTTCAGTACGCTGTTCAGATATATGTTCTTTGGGCGAGAGATGAATTTTTCTATGCTTCACTAAGTCAAATCTGTGATTAAATATTTCAGAACAATCGACACATTTATAGTGTCTGGTAAACGGTTCAATATTCCTTTGCTTTTGCTGAGGGGTGTTATGAATCATAGTATGATTTATTAAATTTTTTTCCCGTAAAAACTTTTTATCATAATCATTACATTTATGCATAACGTCTTGTTTAGAATGTACTAAGTTATGCTTTTGTAAGTCGCTTTTCTGCACAAATGATTTCGAACACATTTTACAATTAAAAGGTTTCTTTTCTAAGTGAAATTTCATGTGTCTAACTAACACATTTTTTCGTGAGAAAGTCTTACTGCATTTCTCACATTTATATGTGGCAGATGTCTTGGGATTAATTAGCATATCACCCTGTAAAGCGCTCTTTGTAGTAAACAGATTATCACACTTAGAGGGTTTTTTTTCTAAATGTAAGTTCATATGTCTTAATAACATATATTTTTTAGTAAATACTTTTTTACATGTATCACATGTAAAAGGTAACTTTTGATCGACTTGATCTGATGAAGAGGCCATCGGTTCCTTATTCAAAACAGGTTTCATTAAAATAGTACAGTCTATTTGCTCCTGAAACTCCAATGTCAAGGCTTTTCTTATCTTGGTTGGTTCGTCTAACACCATGTCTTGCATTGTACTTATTTAATTTAAATCAATTAAAATCGCAGATCACTTAAACGGAGAAAAAATTAGAACGTCTTAACGACACAGAAACAGTATGAATATTATTTCAAATAAAACTTTTCATGAATATTTATTTAATTGTAGAGGGCGCGCATGCTTAAAATAATTAAAAATAGCGTCACGTGATATATATCGTATACAGAAATTAGTCTGTATGTTAAACATAAGTAATTTAGCAAAGTATCTTTTATTATACAGTGGGTGATTTCGTTAAGTATAAATGTATTTTCAATTTTTATGTAAAAGTATACAAGTAATGTTTTATTATGTATTCATCGTGGCTTAAAATGCAAATTTAAATGAGTGAAAATACTCGTTCATTATATGGTATTGCTAATTAAGTAAATGAAATAATTTTTATACCTTAAACTAGATAAAAGAAGTAACGTTATCAGTAAGAAAACATAGGGATGTTATCCGCAAATAAGTAGTTTCCTGTTTTTGGTCTGGTAGACAACAGATCTATTTTCAAACTCGATAATCGTTATAATATTCGCTCAGTTTTGGTTTAAAATCTTAAATAATTTATCAAGTAAAGGGTAGTATTTTGTATACAATATGTAAGTTATATTATAATAATAGTACACATGTTTAATGAAATAGTATAAAATCCTTAATTTTTGTAGAAAAATAAAACAAGTTTCTACATTTTCTAAAGAAAAATTGTAAAACTTTTCGAAAACTATACTTATTTATTCCATGTACATAAATAAAAACAGACACATGATAAAAAACTAAACAAATATTTATTAAATAAATACGTTAATTTATAAATACATTGTTCAAATGCTTATTATAAAAGTCTACATTCATAGATTCAAAAAATAAATAAGTATAATTACATGTACATTTCTCTAGCAGGTTTTTCACAAATTCCTTAATGTTGAAATTTAACAAAGCACTGTCTGCGCACCAGTTAAACTGTTTTCTTAAATTATATCACTTACATTCATGATCCATTTCTACTGGATGGCCGATAGAACATAAATAACAGTCAAACGTGCGATATACTGATCTCTCTAATTCATGATCGAAGCATTCTAAAAAATAGTCCATCGCCTCTTCCTCTGTAAAGTGAGAACATTTACATATTTTTAGGCTTTTTAAAACATAAACAGGTAAAAGTTTTGTTAAAAAGTTTGAATAAGACATTCGCTAATTTCAATACAGTTTTTCTCCAGTTTGAGAAATTGTTCTTTTGTAAGTAGTAAACAATCAGGTTTCAATAGTTTTTGCAGTATGCATGATTCCTTATCCACATAAATCGTTAGTAAGTCGTTGTTAGATACGAATGTTTCTTTTTCTGCAGAGTGAAAATTAAATTTTGACATTCTCGTTTCAAATTTATCAAAGGTTGCGCACGATATTGTAATTCCTTCATTTGTAGGGTACATTTTACCACTATTCTCAAATTCTTTATATTTTTGAATGTGAACGTTTAACTCACAGTCCTTATTCATTTGCACTTGGACAATCGTATCCTCCCCTAAGTCCCAATGGTATGGGGTAAAAACGTCAAAATACTGAAATATTCTACTAAATTCGCTGATTTCTGAAATTTCATAGTAAGATGTGTTAAGCGAAGTAGTCATTTTCAGGTTTAGAAGTATCCAAAAAGCAGGGTAAACAGATAGGTGATCAAGCAAATATACAGCAAGGTTTTAAGTAATTAGAAGAATAATCGTTTAAGTCAAAACATTAAACAGTAAATTCATTATGGTGTACAAGCTTCTTATATTGCTATTCTTATCGTTGTAAAACAGGATGTTATTCTATAAATGTCGTCATATCCTGTTTTATTAACTTGAAAATCTTAGGGAAAAAAAGTAACATTGTGTTAGGTTTCATTATTTATATTAATTGTACGGAGCCATCGTAGCGTAATTGGGAGCGCATTGGAAAGCTAGCCAAAAGGTTGACAGTTCGAATCCGAGCATAAACATAATGGTAAGTGAAACTTTCTTTTTTAAAGTATACAATTAAAAATTCTATTACAGTATCCTTAAACCTCACTTGGTAAGTTAAAATTTGCTGTATTATATAATTTATGTTACAAAATCTCTTGTATGCAAATTGTTAAGATACGCTTTGCTTTGCAAGTTTATAAAACCAACAAACCAACCAACCTTTTATAAGGTTATTTTATATGTTATAAATACATTCCAATGTGTTTGTAAGTTTAAATATTAAAGTTTATCGTAAAGCTTAAATTATTTTACAAAATTTATAATATCATTAGTACTGTATAGTAATAATCCAATATGTTCAGTCACGTGACACCTTTTCTTATATATCTTAAATCGCGTCTAATAAACATGGTCTCATGGTGTGTTCGTTTAAACCTACTGCAAATCAACACATCATGAGATCATTTTGTCAAGTTCGAGGTTCGAACCCCGCTTCATTTACATGTTTGTTAAAAGCTAATAATTTTTAACAAGGGAGTACGCTATTTCAAAGTGAAAGTTGTAGTCGAAATTTAATATTTTCTTAGTTTCTGTGAAGAAAAAAAATGTTTTAAAACGTATGCACGTCTTGTATTTTATTACAATTAGTTCACTTCGTATATGCATGCTTGTGTACGTAACAAATAGTTCACTGTGTGTCTGTCTGCCTACCTGCCTGCCTGCTTGTCTGTGTGCCTGCCTATCTGCCTATATGTCGGTTTATAACTATAAGTATTTACATGTGTCACTTTAAAATTTTTGTTAAGTGCTACGCTATAACTAAATATTTCCATTGTAAGCAGTTTGGTAAGAAACTTTAAAATATTTTATTAAGTGCTATGCTTTAACTAAATATTTCCATTGCGTGCAGTATGGTACAAACTTTAAAATTATTTATTAAGTGCTATGCTATAACTATATATTTCCATTGTAAGCAGTGGTAAGTTACTTTATTTTACATCATGCTATAACTTAAATTTCCATTGTAAGCAGTATGGTTTGATACTTTAGAATATTTTATTTTATACTATGCTATAACTTAAAATTCAGAAGCAGTCATTTTAAATTCCATAATTTTCATACTTACCGATAATGCTTTAACTAAATATTTCCATTGCGTGCAGTGTGGTATAAACTTTAAAATTATTTATTAAGTGCTATGCTATAACTATATATTTCCATTGTAAGCAGTGGTAAGTTACTTTATTTTACATCATGCTATAACTTAAATTTCCATTGTAAGCAGTATGGTTTGATACTTTAGAATATTTTATTTTATACTATGCTATAACTTAAAATTCAGAAGCAGTTATTTTAAATTCCATAATTTTCATACTTACCGATAGAGGGCGACACCACTTTAAACTTTATCTCTCCTAAAATTTAAAAAAAAAAAAAAAAAAAAAAAAAATTGGGGGGGGGGGGGGGCAAGGGGATAGTAGTCGTACTCTACCATAGCCGATACCTCGTAATATAAGACAATTTTAATTTTTTTTTAATTAAGCCCCCCCTTAAAAAAATACCCCCCCTACTATAACATGCTGCCCTCTCCTAAAACCCCCTCTCCTATAGCACACCCTTTCGCCCCACCCTCGATTTTATGTTTGAATTTTATCATCGTAGTCTTTTACAACAATTTAGCACCACCGCCGCACCACAGCACCACCTCATTTAGCACCACAGCACCACCTCATGGCATGAAACCGGCTTTTTCCTACTACTAATGTACATTTACTCTAATACCAATTTTATTTTTATATAGAAAAATGAATAAATCTATATTTTTTAATATTCAAATAATAGTGAAACCTCTGAAGAGCAGACACCTCAAGATCCCTGCATCAGATCAAGTTGATTCTATTTTTTTTTTTTTAGGTCGGGATGACTCTAATTTTCTTTCTGCTTGTCGGGTTCACCCTACACTAATTCTTTCTGGTTATATTTAGGTTTTTCGCAAGTCGGATTGTTGGAATTTTCACAAAGAACTATGTTTCAGATGTAAATAAATACATATTTGATTATGAATGAGTCAATTTACTGGATGAGAAAAAATAAAATGTAAGAAATGTAATCATAGATTATTCTTTCTCTAAGAACCATTTGTTCTTTTCTCAGAATATAAAAAAATTACCAACATTTCGTTTATGATACGCAAAAAACCCACACATATCATATTTGTGATAGTTTATACACACATACACATGCTACGTATGCGTAGATTTGGAGGTGCCCACTATTCCAAAGTATAAGCGTACAAATATATAAATATTAAGAAGTGAAAAATGTTCGCTAAATAGAGTTGTCCGCTTTTCGGGAGTGTCTATTATGGGGGTCTTATTAACAAAAATTTAACCTGAAAAAAGTATTGTACATTTTTTTGAAAACGCGGGTCTACCCGAACGTGACCTGAGTCAAAACCCTATACGAACCCGAAACAATGAATTAACCCCACCCGAAGCAAAGAAGTAGAAGTCAATCCGACTCGAACCCAAACCGGAACGAACATATATAGCGCCAACCCGACCCGAACTGCGGGTCGGGTAAAAGTGGGTAACCCGACCCGATGTAGGACTCTAACATGATCCCCTGTAATTTGTTTATTATATTCTTTGTCCTGTGCCTGATTTGTATTAGGCATGGTTCAAAACACAGAGAAAAAACTACAAGACATACAAATATTTATGATCTACACCAAATGTTCAAAATATTTTTTCTGCATGGTATATGCATACAGCTAGCCACAAAATTAGATATTATTTAACTATGGCATCAGAATAATATGTTTTGTTTCACAGCATGGAAAGTCAAAATAAAATCTGTACTTCTTAAATTAACCGTTTTTATTTCATTTTTTTATTAACATTATAAAAAATATTTTTAAAACCAAATTTCTTAAAAAAAAAAAAAAAAAAAAAAAAAAGTTAAGAAATATGTTGTAATGTTATGCGATCAACATTGCCCAAAAAACAAATTTCAAACTTTTTCTCGATTATTGTTAACAAGATAGCAATTCCTTTCCTCTTATGACATTTGAAGGTAATTCTTTGAAAATGAACAATGACTATGACACATATAATCATCAATACAAATTACATGTATAATCATCTTAATACTATAAGAGATGAGATATAAAATAAAAATTTACTTTGTTTAAACCACTTCAAATTTTTCAAGTCGACATTGAATTATACCCAGATGTTGGAGCTCTTGGCATTTCTTTCTTCGTTAAATCAAATTTTTGTAAGGTCTTCTTCTTTTGAAAACATCAAAACAGTTTGAATAGTCGACGATATTGGTTTCATTTAGAAATGTTGGTAATTTACTTTTTATAACAGATCACGAGGATGAGTCTGCCAAGGTAGAGGGTAAAATCTCGCTAAACGTTTGCATTAAAGACACATAATGCATACACACACATACATACGTAATATGCATGGTGGTCATAATTAAACTAACAGTACTCATCGTGTTCTAAAGCGCGATCTAATTGCCAGAAAGGAGCCACATTTTGTAGTATAAATAATCAAGGTAGGGGATGAATGATTCCGCGAAAAAAAAAAAAAAGTTGCAAAAGTCACTGCTAGGAGGATATGTGGCACTGTTTTTTGTTTGTTTGTTTGTTTTTTCTGTCTCCTACAAAAGTTTGACTCCATTCTCGCAATTAGATCGAGCTGCAGAACATGGTGAGAACTCTCAGTTTAATTATGACCACCTTGTATATTACGAATGTATGTTAAGTATGTATGCATTATTTTGTATATTATTATTTTCTGTGTACCTGTATATATTATACATGTATTATCTTGTGTATGTAATACTTTTATTTCTCTATTACGCGGTCGTTCTATGTTCGCGCTTCACGAGCTTGACCACCTTGTATATTACGAATGTATGTTAAGTATGTATGCATTATTTTGTATATTATTATTTTCTGTGTACCTGTATATATTATACGTGTATTATCTTGTGTATGTAATACTTTTATTTCTCTATTACGCGGTCGTTCTATGTTCGCGCTTCACGAGCTTGACCACCTTGTATATTACGAATGTATGTTAAGTATGTATGCATTATTTTGTATATTATTATTTTTTGTGTACCTGTATATATTATACATGTATTATCTTGTATATGTAATACTTTTATTTCTCTATTACGCGGTCGTTCTATGTTCGTGCTTCACGAGCTTGGTGACGAAATTGATGAAATCGTTATTGCGGAGACCGCTATAATAAGGAAGTAACGAAATTTTTGTGTGGAAAGTATCTTTTTATATTGGCAGATTTTTCAAGTATGTATAAGTAAAATTTAAACTAGGCAAACACTTAACGAAAACATTAGTGTAACCTAAAAGCTGTTTTACTAATTTTTTTTTATTAATGTAAAATTAAAGATTTTTTAACAATGTTTTCTTAATATTTTATTATCCTTTATAGAAGATACCTTTATCGAGTACCGTATAAACTCTGCAGAGTAAGAACCCTCCCTCTTTTTGAATTGAAACTGTTTCAAGAACAATACTTCTACGATTGATTGTTTATTATTTATTACTATGACAATTTCTTTTTACATTTCATTTTTTTAACTATGTACAATTTACCAGCAGTGGACATTTTCTCATAATTTTAGATTTTTATTGATCAAAAAAGCAAATTAATAAGGGAAACATTTCTGTTAGTTGATTCTGCAAAAGCAGTGAAGCTTTTTAATATTCTAAGCGGTTGTAGCATTGTGATCACAAATTTTATAATTAAAAAAATTATCAAAAAAATACATCACCATCAATGTAAAAAGAAAGTAAAAAACAAAATCAAAGAGTATATGAAAGTCGTACTGAGAAGTCTGTGATGTACTTCATTAGCCCCCATAAAAATTTACTTTAGAAAAACAAGAAGAAAAGAACTTAATAAAGTAATGAATCAATGAATCAATTGGTTTACATATATGAATGTTATTTAAGAAGAACAAACTCAATTAAATAATTTTATAGAAATATTAAATATTTTTCAGTAGTAATTTGTAAAAGATCAGTTTTAATGACAAATAAAAGTACTGTCCACGTCATACTTAAATTAGTTTCTACAAACAGTACAGTTCACATAGCTTCCAGATGCGATAAAAATCATAATAATGTTGGTTTTTAAAAAGTATTTCAATCATTTATAGAAAACATCAGCGCCATATCTCCGGAAGGAGTCGGAAAATATCGTATCATTCACAATACTTTGTACAGAAAAAAAACCTAGCAATTCTTTTAAGATGCAAGAGATTTTAAATGAAAAGCTTTTAGAGTTAATCAGAAAACAAGGTTTCAATACTAAGTAGGTTTTAGTAAATTAGTAAATAATGCTTACATTTATAAAACATAGGTAGCAATTGAAAAAATCCGCCTTTTTTTATCATTTTTATGTAACGTCGAAGCATTATAGTCTTTATCAAATATGGCAATAAATGTGTACAATTGTAAATATAAGCATCGATTTTAAACAAAATATAAATGATTTTCTTATTACCTTAATTAATTTATATAATTACTTTCCAGGAATTTTCAATTGCATTATTTTAAATTTTTTAGTATAAGGTAAGTGCAACAATAATTGGCCACCGTAGCACAAAACTGCAGAAAAAATTATGCACGGTTATATTAGTATTGGTTGGTAGAAAAATAATATAATATCCAATGAAATCCATTGATATAAATTCTAATTGCAACTAAAGCTGTGATGGGATATTAAAAAGAAATAAGTAAGAAGCTTCCACAAATCTTCAAAAAAGAAGCTCGCACTATTAAGGGAAAAATCATGGTATGTTCATTTTTTTTTTTCAAATATATATATATATTAAGTTCAATTTAATTCCTCTGGCTTATTAATTGGGGTATATAGTTTATTTACGGTCGTTTTAAATAAATAAATTTATTTTCCTTAAAAAAATCAATTTACATTAATTATTTGGTTCTGATCAATTACTGAAATACTAAAAATGTAATACTGACTGTAACATTGTAATCTCTCTATTCTAAAAAAAATGTAATTAGAACTGCTGACGTCACGGCCGCTCCAATAATTGAATTTATTATGACCTTTTGACTTTCTCGGCTCATTAAAAAAAAACTATTACATATAAAAACTTGAAAACTGGTAGCTATTTACCGAAATGTACGTTGAAGTAGATAGTTTTTAAAGCGAAGAATAATTAAAAAAAATTTTCTAATACTATTTAATGTTATTTATTTATTTGTAACTATTTATTGTTAAAATGGGTCGAAATGTTTAAATTCATCAAAATAGTTCAGTTAAATAAGTTTTATAGGATCAAAAACTATACATAGCAATTTAACCATCTTTTGCAGGCACATTCTTCACTAGATTGTGGTGTACAATGAGCAATCATTTTTTAAATTTGTCTAAATTTTTAAGGTATTTTTCGAATTTTTTATCCCAAATTTCATTATTTAAATAGAGATTTAAATCATAGTTTGAAATAGTCAGTTTTTACTTACTGTTGACAGATTTTCAAAAGACCCACATAATAATATTAACAAAAAATTTTTAATTGAAAATTATATTTACATGAGAATTTTAAATAACAAATAAAACTTTAAACAAATTAAGCTGTTACGTGCGAAAAGCATTAAATGGTGAAAATTATGTCATATTTAAATCGATATACTTAAAACGTCATATTTAAAACCATTTTCTTATAGCGTTTCCAAACACTGTATTTTTAATTGAAATACATATTTACACGTGAATATTGAAATAGAAAGAAAAAATTAAAATAATTAAATTATTACGTGCGAACAGTATTTAATGGGAAAAATTAAGTCATATTTAAAACTATTTTCTTATAGCATTTAAAAAGAAAACTTTTCTTCTAAACGCTTTAAAGTCCGGAAGGCAGCTCCTTTTTTACTTATCTATTTTATGCAAGCTGGTTTTCAAATATGTAATTAATCTTTCTTAATCAATCATGAAAACAGCCGCCAGGTGTCGCGACAATGGTGGATGTGGTCCTGGGTGCCGAACAATGTTCTAGTCAGTCACAGGGAAATTAATGACATCCCGGTTTTAGAAGATCGCCACTGTTCATAATAATGTAATTTAATATTCCGTAATCCGATAAACTTTTTAAAACTGAGAAAATTAGCGTTTTGAGAGACCGCAGGTTTGGATAGGGATTGGAAAGAGTAGCTCGTAGGGAGCAGAGCTCCTTAGTATTGAAAATAAAAATAAATTTAAAATAGTTACGCTATAATATTTTATACACTTCTTTTCCTGCCCTTATAGCAATATTTTTAATTTGTATTAAAACTGATTATATATACCCATTAAAGTCCTCCCTTATCCCTTTAATTTTCGAATATTAACAGCTATATTAATTAAAATAATGTCTTGGTATAGTAAAGTGGCCATTGTTTTGAAATGAGGTTTCTTCCAGTGACGCCTAGTGACAAATTCAGGAGTTAATATATGTATCTCGAAAGCTATATAAGAAAAACTAAAACAGTCAATTGGAAAGTTGTATAGTAGCATGGATTTAGTACGAAATGATAAACTTTCCACATGAATGCTGGAAAAGTACACGTAGGAAGTTTATTTATTGTTTGCGGTTTTCAACATTTGCATGTCATAAAACGCATCAGAAAGGATATAATATCACCTTCATTAAACAAAACCACGAAACACTATTGATTGAACATTACAGCTTGAGCAATGACGCTAAATGCACCCAGTGACATCTAGTGACTCCTTTATGATGACTTTCGACGCAATTGTTTTGAAAATCACCAACAAACAAAAGTGTGTTGCACAAGTATTATGCTACGATGTCATGTGCTCACAATATCTTTTCTTACTAAATCGATGTTCGCTGCACAACTTTCTAATTTACTAGTTTCCTCATCTCGTATAGTTTTCAAAATTGACATGCTATATCTTTATTTTGCCGCTAGAAGGCACTGTGAGCAGCGTCGTCGAATAGGACATGATCACTTTACTGTATACAGTATGCCCACTAAAGTCCCTTGCCACCCTCTTAACTTCGGAACGGCTGCTGCTATATTCATAAAAGTAGTGTCCAGGTATAGTAAGGTAGTCATGCGCTACTCAATGAAATAGGGATCCTACATTAGAGAGAGATTGGACATTGCGTCGCCGGCAGATTTGACAAATCCGCCATTTTAGTTACGTCGTATGTATATGCTGGTATTGCTTTCTCAAGGAAATTTGGATTTTAAAGATTCAACGTTTTAAATATTGTATCAAGACTTATTACACTATTAATAGATAATTTTCTTTTGTTGTTTATAGTTACTTTTTAATATTTAGTAATGTTTATTTATTTTGTAACATATTTTAAATTGTCAGAGTTCAATTGTTGTGTATGCGGTCAACTTTAAACAGTTTCATTAAATAATAACTATCGAAATGAGTCAAAAACAAAGCAATTTCGTTTCTGCGTCTCTTGTTTTACATTTTAAAACTGATTTTGATACAAATCTTTTTGTAGTGAGTGAGCAAAACGTGTAAATAATTTGGAGTTTCGAAGTTTGACACAGTTGGCGGTAACTGGCAAACGTTGTTGGCGATGAATTTCTGTTTACATTTTGAAACATTTATTTTAAGAACGTAATACAGAATAAAATTGTATGTAGTGCACTCTTTTTAAAATATGAAATTTTTTATAAATTATAAGGAATAATTGAATAAATTGTTAAACTGTTCATTTTTTAATAATTTCTTTTTTAAATATCCGCGGAATTTGAGAGCACAAGACATAAGCAATTAAATTTTCCGCATTAAAAAAAAAATCTATATATAAAAGCGCTGACTCTGACAATTGCAAAAATATATAAACTCACAATATGTAAATCTCTATATAAATAAACATTACTAAGCATATGTGTGTAAATTTTTTTAATTCAATTTCTCGGAATGTTTTTTTTTTTTTTTTTTTGCATATTTAGATATACTTAGTATTATAAAGTGTATTATTCTAGAGAATTGAAGCTTTTTAATTTCATACAACCAATTAGTTTCTTTAAAACTATCTAAATTTATTAATGTAAATACATTAATAAAGAAGGTATATTAGGAATAATTTTCAAAAATTTATACTTTTCTGAATATTTCAGTATTTTATTTTAATTTCTTATTGCTGTTAAATGATACATTTTTAACCTTATGAAATTAAAAAAGTTCCCTCTAAGAAATTTTATTTATTTACTTAAAAAAGTAACCTAACTAATCTATGTCATGAGTCATGACCATTTAAACAGAGGAAAGTAAAAAATAAATATCCACACTACAAAAAATTACATTATGTAGCATTTCTTGTGTTATACATAAATTAAAATGTTTATTTTAAGTGAAAAAAAACCCCCAAAATCTTGAATATTTGTTTATAATCAAATTCGATTATTTTAAGCATAATGTAAAGTCCCGAAATGTTAACCCTGCAATTCAGCCGATTAAAAGAAAAAGCATTTTCTGAGAATTCTTATTCATTAAAACGCAATTGTGCTTATGTTTATGTTCTGAATGACTCTGTGAAGGCATATGAAATGAATTTCTGGTGATTTTAATAGAATAAAAAGTGTTGGACGCGGATGAAAATGCATTGCGTTCTACGGCGTTCCATCTGCTTTGTAACTAATATGGCGGACTTTTCGTCAATGTCCAATCTCTCTCTAATGTAGGATCCCTACAATGAAACAGCCTACGGCGCCACCTGGTGGAATGCTGGACAGCTAGCATTCCTATCTCGAAAACGGAAAGAGATAGAGAAAAAAAGTGATATACAAAGTTGTAGAGCATCATCGATTTAGTACGAAAAGACACCTTGTGGACATTAATGCGAAGAATAGAACGGTTAAAACGCTCATTTGTTTTTTCGTGATTTCCTACACTGTGACGTGACAAAACTATCTTAGAAAGAAAAAAAATAACTAGTTATAATAATGTACCTTTATTTTAGATGTTCAAACTTCTCACCGTCAGCTGCAATGCATATTTGGATCCTTGTTTGGATTTCACGTTGCACACATTGGAGCAAGATGGTGACATAGATGGTGACAAGTTGGCACAAGCGTCCGTAATGTGTCGTTTAAGGTCCTGCAATTTTTCAGGAGGGGTCGCATACACCTGCTGTTTCATAACTGGTTGTTTTTTTCTTTCTAAGATCGTTTTGTCACGTCACAGTGTAGGAAATCACGAAAAAACAAATGCGCGTTTTAACCGTTCTATTCTTCGGATTAATGTCCACAAAGTGTCTTTTTGTACTAAATCGGTTATGCTCTACAACTTTGTAAATCACTTTTTTTTTTTTTACCTCTTTCCGTTTTCGAGATAGGAATGCCAACTCCGCAGTTTTCCACCAAGTGGCGCCGTAGGCGGTTTCATTCAGTAGCGCATGGCTACTTTACTATACTTAGACACCACTTTCATGAATATAACAGCAGCCGTTCCGAAGTTAAGAGGGTGGCAAGGGACTTTAGTGGGCATACTGCATAGACACCATACATATGACTGTAGCTGCAGGCGATCAAAAATTAAGGAGATGAAACAGGACTTCGGTGGGCACCATGTATTTGCATTTAAATATTGAAATCGGCACCTTTCAATCTTCATAAGTTTGCGAATTATTAATGTTTAACATGTTGTTTGACGTTTGAATCACTCCTTCGATATGTCTTTTAGAAGAAGTTTTTAATACGAGCATTTATATTTTGATTTTTACATTGAAAATGGAGTGGTCAATTACTGGTGCAATCTTCTTTTTCAACTTACACTGTTAATAATTCAAATTGTAGAAAATAAAAAGAAATTTTTTTCGGATTAGTAATCCTCGTACATTAACTGATATTTACGCATATTTTCAGAAAAAATACTTCTATAACTCTAATAGAAAAAAAAAATAGAACTTGAAGAAATTTCCACTAATTGGTCAATTACTGATGCACTCACCCTATCTATACTCTAAAACTTCATAAATTAATATTTAAAGCTAGTACTTATTTTTGACATTAATTATCTAATATCGAGAGATTCATAATCTTCATCACTATTTGAACTGGATGAAGAAAATTATGATAAACTAATATTAGAGAAATATTTCTTATTTAATGGATGTAATATTTCTGTCTGATATTTAGAACTTCAAACCAATATTTTTTGTGTTTTAAAAAAGCGCAAAAATATTTTAAAGTTCCACAAAACTATACTTTTGAGTGATAATCGTATATATTATTTCTCCTGTCAACATCCCTTTTTCTAAGAAAATACGAAACGCAACGCAGAACGACGAATGAGATACCATATGAAAGGATTTTGAACAGGCTTCTGACATAGCACAAATACATTTTCCTAAAACATATTTTTTGATTAAAATTTGTTAATAATTAAAAATTAAATCGGCATTGTTTTCATAAATGAAATTAAACTTTTTCTTGAAATTAATGTTGCCACAAAAATAAAATACCGCATTATATCGTGCTCAGCAATAATTATAAAAAAAAAATGTAAAATAAAGATTGCTGCACGGGTTTATTTTATATTTATGATTAAAGAGCAAAATTTTAATTCAAATGCTCAATTTATTTTTCTTTGTCCCATGTTTTCTTCCCGAAATAGATGATGTTATCTTCTAATGCAGTTAAAATACGATTGATATATATATTTTTTTGGCCTTAGCTATCAGCTATCAGTTTTTACTGTAACTTTGATGTGATAAATGAGGCGATATTCTGGCGACTAATGTTGTTTGCAGATATTTTTAGTCCTTATTTTTAATATATATATAATTAAACTTGCATTGAAAAAAATATTAAAATGCAGTGCGAAATCTTCGCACGGGTCCACTGGTTTTAAATATTATTATTGCATCAATACTTTCTGTGCAATATATACATGTAATATGCGAAGTGATATTCACGCTTGCATTTAAAAGTTCACTTTTGCAGAAGTTTTAAAATGATTTCTGAGAAACTCATTCTATGTTGTTTTTTATTTAAAATAGCGTTAAAATACTAGTTATTATTTAAGACATGAAAAAAACACTGTACAAAATAAAATGAAGAAACCTATTCAATTCATTTTTAGCCGATTTAAAAGAAAAGAATTACTAACTTCAACAACAACATATGCAATTTTTAAGGTATATTCATACATAATATTTGCACGAAAATGTTAATTATTTTGATAATTTTGTTTTTGTTGTTATTTGAAAACCTGCTTTATGTAGGGTTTCGTAAAAACTTTGTTGGGATGCGAAAATATCATATTTTTGTATCAACAGTTATTTCAATACGTTCACATAAAAAAATACCGATATTGCGGCGATTATTGTTTGAACAATTCATGTATTGAAACATGGTGTATCACAATTAAATTATGAGTATTATTACACGTTATTATGCCATAATGATGTAAAAGTCAAAGTTTGAAACTGTAATTTTGGATCTTGGATGAAACATCAATTTTTAAAAAATGTGATGTGGGAATAATTGCACTGCAAAAAAAAAGTAGATTTTACGGTATAATACTAGCACCCCAGCTTCCAGTATTATACTATAAAATTAACCGTAATAAACAGTAAAATAAGCAGTAATACACTGCCGCTGCAGTGTGAAAGTGACTCTATATATTTCTTAAAATTATTTATTTTTTATATCAACTTCACATTTATATATTTTTAAATTAATATCATAATAAAATGAACAATTTTAATTTTTATAATCTTTTCATGTACTATCGTTGTTTCTGGTTCAAAATACTTTTTTTTCTTTTTACGAAACAAACAGTCAACAAATATAAAGCAAAAATATTGATTAGCGTGTATTTCGGAAATTTACACATTCAAATGTTAGAAAAATATTTTTCAAAACGTTTCCAGCTTTTGAAAATATTTACCATTATTAAACAAACACATATTTGCAATTTAATGAATATTCCGATAAAATGTATTTGTAAAAGAATTTTAGAGAAAATATTCTCAATTTTTCTCTAAAAGAAGTTGGAAGAAACAAAAAGAATATTATTGTATACTGAGAATGTACTAATATTTTGAAGATTTTTTTTATCGTTTAGAATTATAAATAAGGATATCAAATATTTATGCCTAATTTTTCAGAAATTCATTGTAATCACGTTACTTATTTAATTCTTAACTATACTGAACGTATCATTGAATACAAAAAAATAGACTTTTCTTCTTTTTATGTTAAAGTTAAAAGGATTATCATTTTACATCGATTCACATGTGCGTTAATTCCTTTCAACTTTTGACTGTCATTCTTGTTTTTTACTTTTTTGGGGACAATGCTGCAATAGTTTATTAACCACAATGAACTGAATTTGTTGGTAACATTTTGTACGATTCTAAATATATATATATACAGCATGAGGAAAATTTCAAATGTTTCTTAATGTTTCAAGTTAAATAAGATTTTTTATTAAAGGAGCGCTCTCCAGCAAACACTTGCTCATCTTCAGGGTTACAAACGAACAATAATATACAATGACAAAATCCAGTGAAATACATCCTTTAACTGCTGGAGAAAAGAACAAACCATTAAAACAAACCAACAGTGGGGGGGGGGGGGAGGTATGTGATAATCACAATTCATCTTGATCAATTCTTAAGAGTCTATATACCATAATTTGGGAATATTGTAGGATAATGAATCATTGCATGATTTATCTTTTTATATAAAATTTTTATGGATTCATTAATTATTGATTCATAATAGGTATTGATTCATAATAAGTATGTTTAATTATTTTAGCTTTATCAAAATGTATTTTGATTGATTCCTTTTGTTTTAGTCTTTAAAGTGGAGTTTTAGTTCTGTTGAATTTAGTATCTAAAATATGTTCTTTCAAACGAGTTTTGAACTTCCTTATGGTCATACCCATACTTTATAACATTTTTTATCATTTTCATTCATTTCTTTAGTTACTGAAATTCTGTAGATTCCCGAGGACTTTTCCATCAGTACAGGATCAATCTTATTATGTAATAAAATTCTCAATTTTACAGGAGGGGCTGCTAGCAAATTTATTTTCAAAACGTTCAGGGAAATATTTAAATTTGTAACATTTAGTAGATTTTTCTGCATATTCTTGGTTATTGCTATTTCGATTATATAGATATATTAAAATATTGATAAACCTTTCAGAAAAACCATTATCCTTTGCTATAATTTTAATTTTGTCAAGATCACCATTAATATAACCATCAGTACATACTGAAAATGCTCTATGGATGTAATAACGATATGCTGCCAATTTATAATTAAAGGTGGGTGATGAAGCGTCCTTGGATATTGTGTTATTTGAACGTATATTCTTTCTACAAACAATTTGATCAATCGTTAAATTGTCTTTTCATAAGCTCTACGTCTAAGAAAATCATACGATCCTCTCTTTCTGTACCCAGGGTAAATTGTATTTTTTTTTTATCAATTTCATTAATTTTTACTACAAGGCCCATTAATAAATCTAATCCATGCTCCTAAACAATAAAAACATCATCTGCAAACCTACACCAATATGCAGGTTTTAAAATTAAATCATGATGCTTTTATTGTATGTAATGTTTTTACTGTATCTTATCTGATAGGTGGGTTGTGCTTCTCATCAACTTGTTAATATAATACTTTTGTTTATATAATGAAATATTTTATTGAACAAGTATGTTTGGAGAAGTAATATGGATCCTAATAATGATATATAGCGATATGTTAGAAAAATTAATAAAACTGAAGTTAAAGAGCATTTTAAACCCAAAATACCAATATTAAAAACTCTGATACGTTATCACAAAAAACTACTCAACGCTCAACCTCAAAAGGATCCCGCAATAAGATAGGTTTGATAACTTTATGTGTTTGGGTCTCAAACCTCTTCTGAAAATATAGGTTCTGAGATACCTTTGTATTTACCAATACCTATTTCAAAAAATCACAAAGGAATGGTACAGAGATCTGAGAAGATTTAAAAAATATTTATCCATAATTTTATGCTTTAGCAAAAAAATACTTTGATGTTGTTGAGGCATCTGTCTTAGCTGGGAGTTTCTTTTTTAAGGTCGAAAATATACATTACGGAAAAACGAAATAGTCTGAGTGGCAGCTATAATCAGATTTACTATTTTTAAATGATTGCCTCAAAAATATTGGAAATAATTTCATCGAATTTTTAAACGTTAATGTTAAAAATATGTGTTTAAAGCTTAAAAACCGTTTTTACTTACCCATCATACGTAGTATAGGGTAAGTCTTGTAATCGTTTTGAAAATCGAAACAATTTTTTTGACGAATTTACACGTTTCAGACACTGGAGATTCCAAAAAACATATTTTTAGAAAAAAAAAATTGCCGTCCGTCTGGTTGTCTGTGTGTCTGTGTGTGTGTCTGTGTGTCTGTAAACGCTCTATTCTCGAACAAATTGAGATAGAGACTTGCAATTTGGTATGTACTTAGTATGTAATAATGGGAAGAAGCCTATTTCATTTCAATAACCTCGATTAACCGGAACATTTTTTTTCGGACTCTTGAAATATTCGTTCTGATGAAAGGTATATAAAAATTTTCGAAATTGTTTATTTTAAGTAGTAAATATAAAAAACAATAAAAAAACATAAATTTTGCATAAAACATGAAGTCGATCGGATAATGAGTTGCCGAGATATTTGTAATCCTATTTTCCACACTCTTCGATTTTTCATGACCCTGTATTTCATTCAAATTTCACTTCAAAGATATATTTTAATTGGAAATTTGATGCTTAATCAGATGCAATAAACCGCTAGTTAATAGGAGTATTATTTTTGGAGTTATAAGGAAAAACCTCTTTCAAGCAATTCAGTAATCGAGCCTTTTTATGACGTCATCAAGCCACGATTTTATTTGAATTGCAATGCATTTTATAAGTAGTTTACACATTTTTATTTTAATATTTTACATTATACATATACACCCCAAAGCAGAATATGCTTAAAAGTGCGACATACGTCTCAGAACAATGGCCTTCCCTGCAGAACATTTCAAATTATCATTTTCAGGAAAAATATCAATTCAATCGAAGGAAAATTGTGAAATTCGTCACTCGATGGCCGGGGAAAAAATATCAAAATCCTTTATTTATCGTTCATTTAAAAAGATTGCAGAATTGATCAATGGGTCGTGAAAAAATCTTGCGCAGTACGATAGTCAATCATGGAGAACAAATCATGAAATTCTTCAGCCTCTTGTGCAAAAACATGCAAAATTTGATGAACAGTCACGGAAAAACATCCACGGTTTTCGCCAATTGGTCGCAGGTAAAAAACACTGCAAAATTCGTAATTTTTGTTTTTTCGCGACTGTTCATCGAAATTTACAATTTGTCTACGAACATTTCAACGAAATTAAAAAAAATGGGAAAAATTGGAAATTCATCGATCCAATCACTTGCAAAAAAAACAGTAACAAATTGCCAGTAAAACAGTAAAAAATTGCCTGGAATAATTGTCAATCAGTCGTCGGTAAAAATCACGAAATTCGTGCATCAGTTGCATGAAAAAAACTATAAATTTCGCCAATCGGTCCAAGAAAAATATAAAACAGAAAAATATAAAGCAAAATTCGCCTATCGGTTGAAGCTAAAAAACCCAAAATTCGTCAGTGAATTGTTGAAAGTATCTCAACATTCTTCAATCAGTTGCAGGAAAAAAATATTACGAAATTCGACAATTGGGTCCATGAAAAAACACGAAATTCGCAAGTTGACATACGGAAAAATCTGCAATATTGCAAAAATCGTCAATCGATTGTCGGAAGAAACCAAGAAATTCATTATTCGATCAGGTAAAATCGCAAACTTCGCCATTAGTCTCTTTCGTGTGTGTATGTCAGCATTTTACAAAATGGTTTTTACATTTCTATAAAAGATGCAATTGCACTTCTTCATATATAATAAAATATCCCTGTGTCTTTATTTTTTATTCCCGCAGAACATTTTTTATCAACTGAAGTTCGTTGCAGAACATTGCAAAGTATTCTGCTTTGGGGCATATACATGATGGGTAAGTATTACGGTGGCCCCCAACGACTAGTTTAGTACACATTACTTATTATAAACAGAAATAATTTCATGCATTAAAACATTAATTAATAACGAAATTATACTAATATATCGAAAAGTCTATATATTGTTATTTTTTGTCTGATATTTTTCAGATATCGATGTCTTTTAAAACAATATATTGAAAATCGATTTATCGACATTTGAAACATTTTAGCATCACTAGTCAGAATGCTAGTGAGTAATATTTATTATCGTATGCAGCATTGTTGTCATTTCTACTTAAACAGCTAATGTAGCCTACTACATTAAACTGTTTCTTAAGCAAAAATATATTTTAAAACTCATGCGGCATTCATGACACACGTTTGTGTGACACGTTTTATGTTTGTGAGACACCATGTATTTTTGATTCAATAGGTGGATCGCGAACCTGATTTCTATACAAAAACTGTTTTTTATATTGTATCCACACCATTCCTAAAAGTTATCTCAATCTCTTTTTAATCTCCCTGTATTGTTGATGGATGCTTTGTTTATTTGAAATGGTCTTAGAGCAAGTTATTATGCATAAACATTAATCATTCTTTTGTGGAAAGCAACCGAGACAAAAAGTCATTTATGAAGTTTACCCCTGGGTAATCTGTCTCTTTGGCAACTGGCTATGTGCCCAAAACAGAATGTCCTCAAATACCTCAAAGTCTCAGTGTTTAAACAAAATTTGTGTTCAATATGAAATTAAGATTTGCTATTGTTAATGAAAAATTCAAAAATAAGGGTAACATTGCTAGTTAGCATTTTCTATCAGCGTAAATCTACAAATCACGCTTTATTAAATCTAAAAATTATCAAAGAGACACTGAAAAAAAAAAAAAAGTAAGTGGCGCGTCAGTGTATTACTGCTTATTTTACTGTTTATTACTGTTCATTTTACGGTATAATACTGGCAACTGTAATGCCACTATTTTACTATAATATCAACACTTTTTTTTTCAGTGTTCTTCTGCATTGTAAAAAAAATCAATTGCTAATTAATAAAAAAAAATGTATTATAATCACGAACGAGAATATACAGTAACCTCTTCCGGGTTACCCTCGATTCTGAAAAGTGTTCTTTATCTTTATAAAACCCAGAAACAAATATATTTTCGATATTTAAAGCAGCATGTAGAGAAATAAGATTTCTTCTGCTGCAACCGATTTTAGAAAATGTTTCCGAATAGTTTTTATAGCGTATTAATCCGTTTTCTCAAACCGGAATATCCGTTTTTACGAGGCAAATTCTCAATCAAACATATTCATGCTGAAAAAACTTGTTTTGCAAGCAAATTTTATAATCTAATGGCATTAACATTAATATTAAAAATAATATTATCTTGTAACACTTGTATACACATATTCAAGTACGCATCTCAAAATATTTAATCGAGAATTGATAGCACCTTAAAAACTAATATTCTGGTTTCAGAAAAACTGATTAATCTCATCAAAAACTACTCGGGAACGTTTCCGAACATCGGTGGGGGCAAAAGAAACCCTTTTTTTATATATATATACTTGTTTCATTTAATCTGAAAAATATATTGGTTTCTGTGGTTTCGAAAGATGAATAACGCTTTTCGGTATCATAGGTAACTTGGAAGAGGTTATTGTATATATTTTCTTTGTTGGTTTTACGAAACCTTTCTCTTGTTTTATAGTGTGTATAGTAAAACAATTATAAAGAAGCTGCGTTAAAATAGGTGACACATGACCTTTAATATTTTAATCTATGTAAATGAAATTAGTATTTCCGAATCGAACAATATTTTATTACATTCTACGAACGCTGAATATTTTAATTTATAAATTTAGTGCAATATATTGTATTTAAAATTTTTAAATATATATTTAGACCTCATTTAAAATAGGAAAATAATTATTACATTTGAAAGCTAAAAAATCAAATACTTTTGAATAGGATAAAATGATAATGCATTTATTATAAAACGAATTTAAAAGTGCATTCTCGGAAAGAAGCTTACATATGTTACAATTTTTGTTGAAAGATATATAAACAAATGCTGTATAATTTATAAAATTATCAGAAATTGTTAGAGAACTAAACTGAAGTTTAAATATCTAAAATAAAATTAAGGAAATCAAATATATTATTAAAATTTCAATTTAATGTAATTTTACATTTAGTAAATATTTTCAGTGCATGTGATTTTTTTTAAACTAGCATATGTTTATGATGCTAAACTAAATTAAAAATCCCAGATGTAAATACGATATTAAAATTTTAATTAGATTGCTTTCTTATATATACGATATTAGTCATTTATGAATATTGTTATGGCAATGGCAATATAATGCCAAGTTAATCGTATATTTTATCTCATTTTAGTGTTTGGGGTCTTGTACAAATTTTGATTAGTCAATAACATATTGAGCTTTTTAATATACTACCATTAAAAACTGACTAGATTTTTCGGAATTTACATTACTGAAATTAAAATAACTACTTTTTTTACTCCGTAAGTCATGGCGCGCATAATATCTTGAGAATGTATGTATGGATTGTTATGAAATTTGATGTAGATAATTGACACATATGTGTGTTGAAAATGATATACTTTTATGTATTTACTAAAATGAGATTTTTAGTTATGACTATTTTTATACATTAATAGATGTTTTTTTTTTTTTTTTTTTTTTGACAAAAATATTTGTTTACATGGTTTATGAAGTAATTTTGACCCAAGAGTAGATCATTTTAAAAATACATATGTGCTTATTATCTATATCAAATTTCATAACAATCCACAACAATTCATACGTTCACGAAATATCATGCACGCAATGACTTACGGAGTAAAAAAAGAGCTATTTTAATTTTAACAATACATACAAATTCTGTACAGGTCTAGTCAATTTCTAATGGTGGTATATTAAAAAGAAAATCTATCTGTTTAATCCATAGTCAAAATTTTATGATTATACATAAAAAGTTTTTGAAGATACAATAATTCAAAATTTTAATCTTTTTGTTGATTTTCAGCGAATTTAAAAGGTACAAGAACCCTTAAAAAGTTGATTATCTCATTTATAATTTTTCTTGTACTAATCAGAGATTCAGAATTAGAACGACTTGTAAATCTAACATTCTGAACACTTTGCATGAAAAATAATTTAACCCTTACAGGGGCAAAGTACTTTTATTTTGTAAAATGCTGAAATGATTCAATGACAACAGAATTTACAAACAAATTTATTTGAAAATAAGTAAAAGCTTTCCTTCACGTACTTAATAAAAGGAAAATTTCCATTCCAAAATTCTGATTCCAATGTGGCATTTAGGGGCTAAAATTAACTGGTCCAAATGTGAACTACCGCTCTTCAAGGGGTCAAACAGTCGTGCTGATATGCACGGAAAGCAAATTTAAAAGATAAGCTTTTTAATATGACGTTTTTATTAGTTTAGTCGTTATTTCCAATCACTTATAAACATACATACGAGACTAAAGGTCTGTAGATTAATCCACTTTGACACTAAATTTAAAGTATTTAAGATGTGTTATAATATTTAATAGTTGTGTTATATCTAAAAATAAAAACATATTTTATCAAATATTAAGATATTATAAATTCAATGGAAAAAAAAAGACTCGAGCGCCGAAAATATTTAAAGAAAATAAATTTACATAATAAGTTTTTATACTGAAGTTTTTGTACTTTTCGTTTTGATACAGTAATTAAAAAGGGCTACTGTAACTTTTAAGCTGTTTATGTTTCCGAAAACCTTTTGGTAGCGTAAAGCTTTGAAAGTGTGAAGGCCATGCCAATTTGCGTTTAAAAGTAAGAAACTTTTAAAAGATATCACGAAATGCATTGGTTGAGATCAGGGCTCAGAAGTAGCGCGCTACAAGTAAAGAAACTACAGTAGTCGCTATTTTTTTCTAGTCGTTTGTAGTGTAGCGCGCTACATTTAAAAAAATGTAGTGTAGCGAATAACGCGATACAAAAAATCAGTAGTTTTTAGCGAGCTTTCGCGCTACTTTTAACGCTAATTTAAGAGAGGAGGGAAAAATGCCATTTTTCTAATCACTAGATCATAACTTGCTTCTTTTTTACGAAATGCATTCACTGCAGCAGTTTGTGAACGTCAGCGACAAATCTCAGTTGCAGTGTTATAAACTTTTCCATTGACTTTTATTGATAAAGCAAAACAAATTGCTTACTCACCAAAAGAATAGATTTTCTTGAGGTCTACACTATATGGCCAATGATTACCGGTCACTTGCGATTTTAGACGTTTTGTTAAATATCTGGAAAGATACATGAGGAATTATCCTGAAACTTCAGGAGTGTAAACAACATGATAGACGTCATATATTTCCGTGAAGATTTTTTCCCGTAACCCCATAAGAGGCCGTCAACAAATTGAAGAAAAACGAATATCTTTTGAATAACCCTGTAAAAGCTAAGCGTTGAAACGGTAGCACATGCTTAGGAGGCTTTTTTTAATAAACTATGCTCATTTTTATGAGGATATCATGTATACTCGTGGAGAAATTAAGGTTTTTATAAAAACAATCCCAAATTTCACCAAGTGTTTTGCTTATAATATTCAGAGTTCTTAATATAAAAGAATGTTCTTTTCAGGAAAGATGACACACAACACTATATATAATACTCTGCAATCAGAATTAAAAAATAATAAATATTGGATGAAAAATGAGCAGGTTTACTAAATATTTTTTTCACTGCGCATTCGCGAATTCAATCAAATTATACTGTGCATAATATATTAGCTAAATGTATGGACCAACTTTTGTGGAAGTCTCAAAAACATAGCTTAAAAATTCTGATAGTAATCGTCAATAGAATAAGCTCGAAATTCGCTGTTCCCAAAAGGAAGCAAAAAGATGAGGGGTCGTTTCCAAATATATTGGCTTATGTAAGTTGGCATAATAAGAATGAAGTGTCTCTCATTGTACGCAAAATCATTGGCACATTCCTCTTCCATAGGCATTTGAGGAGTGAGAAACATTGGGATTACCTGTGCGCATGTGAGACTTTAACAGTTAGCTGTGATTGTTTGAATCAAAGTCCACGATAAAAATGCATCTGCACCAATCTCATTAAAAAAAATCATTTAATATTTGAATAAAATAGAAAAAAACATTATAGTTACATTTTTTTTACTGGTATTTTCAATGGCATCAATTGATTTTACGTGAAAAAAATACATAACAAGGCATATTGAAACATAAGTTTGGACTTTCGCATATCATACCAGGGATATTGTCTGGATTTTTATTTCCATTCCTCGTTAAGTATTACAAATATTACAAAAATCATCACGGAAAACACGTAAGCCTTCCATAGTAAATTATGATGAATCAATTCTGAAAGAAAAAAAAATACACTAAACAAAAATCGTTGGAAATTAAAAAGGAAAAAAAAAATTCAGACGCATCTATTCTAGTTTAATTTATCTGATACCTAAAATTGATTAATGTAGAATAATTTTATTCTTAATTAACAAAGTAAAAACTGCAATTTATATAGTTAAATAAAGCATTATTCTTCAACTTGTAAAACATTGCTTTTTTTTATTTTCATAAAATTTATCAATTAATTTAATAAATGAAATTTGAAATGCTTAATTTCATTAAAAACACTATTCTCTAAATAGTGTGACTATTTTTAAAACTACTTCATTGTAGATTTATAAATAAGTTTGTGAATTATGCTTTTCGTATCATTACGATATCTGTGCATATTATTAATGTTGATATTTATTCAAATTGAATAATATTCTATATTTTAAATGATTGAAAGATTTTTTATGGCGAAATAAATGCAAACTAATGCAGGTAAAGTAATTTTAGAAAATAAACTTAGCAACGAATGAACTGTTTTATAGAAATACAGCTGATATGAAACATGGATTATGTGTTTCAGGAAATATCTGCAATGAAAAGAGAAATATTCTTAGTATTTTTATTTGCACTTCCTTAAAAATGCTTATCACAGTTTATTTTTTATTATTTTTTATTTTTTTATTTTCTTTCTACAAAACTGGAAAAAATAAATTATATAGTAAAAGAAAATGAAAATTTGCACATTGTAAGTATTCTTAATTAACTTGTATTACATTATCTGAAGCTTCTCTCAACTTAATTTATGACAATTTTTTATTTCGTATATTAGTGATACTTATATATGCATACACTGACATACATATATACATTTTATACATGTTATGAATTGAAAAAAAAATGAAAAGCGAAATTTTTAATTGTAAATAATAGGGTGTAAAGTTTTGTTTTAGAAATATATCCATCGATTTTTTTAATTTTTTAGATTCTGAGCAGAAAGCTATTTTATAATTTAGATGAATGATGCAATACCACTTTTAATTATGTACTAAAAAGGTTGTAAGTCAAAAAATGCTTAATTACTGATGAAAGATTAAAAAAAAAATTAAAAAGTTCTTCTGGGCTGTACTGAGAAGAAACAATAGCTTCTCTATTCCTTGTTTTTAAGAATTCAGCTAATTTTATTCAAACACATGAAGCTAAAATGCTTAGAATCTGATTATCGAAGATTCAATCACATTTTTCATCAATACTGAATTGTAATGAGAATGTCTCCAAATTTGTCTGCTATATCTAAGTTAGTTTCATTTATGGCGCTTTATTTGTGGAATATCAAAAAATAATTTTAAACATTGGCGATATCTCGCCAAATTAGGTGATATTTTGCCAAGTATTGAAGAGCTTGGCGAGAATTTGACAATGGCGGTTATGACTATGTAGTTTTAAGCGTATGAGAGTAGCAAAGAATGGTTATAACCGTTAAAGTAAACTTGCAAGAAACCACGTTTGTTAAATCTTATAAATGAAACCTGATCATGGAAAAATCAGTCACGCAAGAATTTAAAACTGTGATATATCAGCCATTTTTTTAAGATAAAGACAAAACAAAATATGCTCCGCAATCCTTGTAAAGTCAAACACTTAATAGTAAAAACCTTTGAATTTTTTTGTACATCTTTTTCAATTTGAAATGTTTAAGTGGCTACCATTTTGAAACAAGATGACAGATGCAGCTGACCAACGAACTCGGAAGAGACCTTGGTAATTCCTGTACACATGCTCAGTCACATCCAAATCGGTTCATAAATTCGAGCGTTACAGCATGGTAAAAATCAAATATATATAACATATCTATATATAACATGTTTTTAATAGTTTCCCTATCTTAAAATTATTCTAAATTTTCTGACTTAATTTACTATTTTCAATCTTTAAAAATGCTATTATTCTTTTCTATCGTTTCCCATTTGTAAAAATCTAGTTAATTTTCCTACATGTCAAAATCTTTTCATTTTGGCATTGCGACATTAAAATTCCCTCTTCGATACATTTCGATGGAATGTCTTTTATTCTTTTTTGACACGATTCTAGAAGCTACGAGAAACTTTTCCTCCCGCTTTTTCGAGAAGCTAATCGCTCACTTTTGAGTATTCCGTCTTTACTTCAAAATTCGAGGCTTTGATTGGATAAAATCCACTATTTGTAGCCTTCCATGAAAAGGTTTAAAGCCTACTTTGAGGAATTTGGAACACAACTTTTCAGTGATATCGTCTGTTAAAAATAGCCGCGACATCAGAAGAATGAATCGTGATTTTTTAGAATTTCGCCGTAAAGATGTATTTTATTAAATGCCGTGCTAATTTGAGCGTGCTTCATTTTGTGTGATGAGATGTTAATAAAGAAGTTGGACTCGAACTGTTTGATTCTTTCTGGGGGAAAACACCCACGAATTTCCGACGATTGCCTTTATTGTTTTTATGCATTCGGTTTTACGTTGGCATGTCATGACTGTTAGATGACATGCCAACATGAATGACCATCTACGCTGGTATAATTGCAAATAAGTGTAATTTTCCTCTCCAAAATCGCTGAATATGTGATCATTTGGAGTGTGCCATCCTTAATTCATCGGCCGTATAATATTTTTCATGCTGACCTCTATTGCTCACCGAAATAAAATAACTTCTACAATCAACTAATTAGTGTACGAAGCTTAAATGGAGTCTCATCGAATACATCTTCCTCATATATATCAACATTTGAACGTGGTGTATGTATGTGTGTGTGAGGGGGGGGGGGCGGGGGGCGGAGAGAGATCTGATGGTCATAATCAATTAAAATATACCGAAGTTTTCCAGAACAGCTTTCCTTCGAGTGGCTACAGCAGGTAGCTTTTTAGTTTTTGTAATGGAAGTTACCTATTAAGAAAGAATGAACGAAAATTTAATTACAGCTTTTCTAAAATAATAGGATTTATAAATGATTAAATATCGCATAAAAATATTAGATTTTTAGAGAAAGGTGAGAGCAAAACGGATTTATTCATCTTTTTTTACATTTCCACTGTTTTAAATTACACGATTAGTTACAGTAATTTAATGAAAGGAGCTATAAACATAACTGATCATAATGTGCATAACGAACTGAAAAATATCCGAAGAAAAATGCCTTAAATACGCGAGAAAATGTCAAACAATTAATATTTTTGTACAGTTGCGACGGTGCAATGGCTCACCAAATGCTGTGATTTTAATACATTTTGAAGAATTATTCTGGTGTTTATATTGCAACTAATAAAACTTGGCCATACTCGCAAATATCTTGGGCAATATTGAAAATAGTGGTATAAACTATTGTTTCAACATTGTAGCATTTACAATGTGTCAATATTGGGGCAATATAAACAAGAAATATTTCAAATAAACATTCATTCTTAGCATAAATCAGAATTATTTCAAACAAATCCAGGAGATTGTACACAGCATATTTTATATTTATATTCTTGAAAATAATAAATATATAAATATTTATGCAAACAAATAAGAAAAAATGAACTTTAAAATATCTAATAAATACAATACCTAGAGAAAACCCAAATTATCATGCTTATTATATTGCAGAAGGTAAACAGTCAATTTATCACGAAAGAACCGTCTGTTAAATTGTTGCACAAGATCAACACTCTTTGTTAAAAATGACTTATTTCAAAATCGTCTGCGTTTTCACATTTACTTTGGAATTTTTCATTATGTTTCATAGTGACACTAACAAATTGTTTCTGCTTTTATTTTAAATTGTCTATTATGAGAAGAACTACATTATTCTAACTAACAGAAGTAATATGACAGCTGAATACGAAATCAGCTGTTGTATGCACATATGCATGAGTGCAATTTAATTACAGTTTTCTCACTTTATAGATGTTCCCAGATAACTTGGCGATAAATACCATAATTTTCAATGTGCTATATTTCAGCAAACATTTTACTCAGAGATATGGGATTTTATTCCCCACTGGAATGAACGGTAATATTTTTATAGGACATGGTCGACCGTATAAAGAATTAAATTTCGTGTTTAACTGCATATGCCCTTTGTGAAAAAAAAACGCCATATGTAAAATATGTATTTTATATTTGAATACATTTTTTGTATTTTATATTTTAATACATTTTGTATTTTATATTAGAATACATTTTGTATTTTATATTTGAATACATTTTGTATTCAAACGCCAATGTTGCAGAAATATTGCTTTTACTTGACAATGTTGACAATGTAAAAGCAACATTTCTGCAATATTGGCGTTTCAATGAAAATATTTTTAATGCAAAGCCAATACATAACCAGTATTGGTATTGCATTGGTAGTATTTCAAATGAATGAAGTATTAACATAGTACTAAGCCCCAACCTAACCAATTCGTTTGCCACTTGTGATGATAAGTTTTTTTCTCTGAACCACTATAATAACATAATTTCACTCCTACAAAGAAAACCCAAAACAAAACAGATATAAAAAGCAAGGGCTTTAAAACTTTAACATTACTTGTTTTCTTAGAGAATTTTTAAGCGATTAAAAAAAAAAAGAAAGAAAAGAAACACTTCTGTTTTAGGCTGTTATGTATATGTGTGCGTGTGCATGTAAGTATGTATGTGTGTCTGCAATTTCCACAACAACCACTGAACGGATTTGAATGTAACTTAACTCTCCGGGCAAGGTTTTACGCTAAAAATCTTACCGTGTTATGTATAGTGCTTTAGTGCTACACGTGGAAAATTTCAATATGTATAATTTTTTACTGAGCGATGCAACAACCAAAGTTCTTTTATAAATAAGAGAGTGGGAAACGGAAGAAATGCGAGCAGTATAATTTGATCTGTGAAGAAGATTTTGGACAAAAACTTGCAGAGCCTATCATTATCTTTGCTGTCTTGTCTCACTCGACTAATCGAAATTGAGTGAGTATTTCCAAGTTTTGTAAATTGGATTATCATAGTTTGAGCGAAAATTTCCAATCTAAGCATGTGCCCTGTCCGTACGACGGCACTCCACTGGCAACAACATAGATTAAATTGAGCATGGAAAATAATAAAGGGTTGTCACAAAAACCACTCTGTTGGGCTAAATCATTCTCGGTAAAACACGCCAACTGGGTTGCAATCTATACTAATATTATAAAGTAGTAAAGATTGTTTTTTTGTTTGTTTGTTTGTTTGTAGGGGGTAATCTCTGGAACTACTGAAGCGATTTCAAAAGTGATGGTGTCAAATAGATGGTGACAATCCCTGCTCCAACATAGGCTATATTTTATGTCGGTGCCACTACCCCAATGGGGTGCAAGAACGAAAAACGTTCTAAAATTTCGATTTTTTTTATACTGAACAGCTAGAAACATGAAATTTGGCATGGTAGTGACTTATAAGATGTAAATGCTCTCTAAGAACAAATTCTAATAAAATTCGAAATTTAAAAGGTGTGAGATGAGCGAAAAGCGTTCTAAAAACATTCTAAATTATAATTTCTATGGAATCTCTCGAACTACAGAACTATTTTCAAAAGTGATGGTGGCAAATTGATGGTGACAGTCCCTGCTCCAACATAGGCTATATTTTATGTCAGTGACACTACCCCAGGGGGGTGCAGGAGCGAAAAACGTTCTAAAATTTCGATTTTTTTATACTGAAGGTGTTACAAACATGAAATTTGGCATGGTAATTATTTATAAGATGTAAATGCTCTCTAAGAACAAATTCTAAAAAATTCGAAATTTAAAACTGTGAGAGGAGAGAAAAGCGTTCTAAAAACATTCTAAATTACAATTTCTATGGAATCTCTGGAACTACCGAACCCTTCTCAAAAGTGATGGTGGCAAATTTTTTATGACAATCCCTGCTCCAAATATTTTACTTCGGTGCCACTAATCCCAGGGTGATGCAGGAGCGAAAAACGTTCTAAAATTGCATTTTTTTTTATACTGAAGGAGCTAGAAATTTGAAATTTGTCATTGTAGTTACTTATAAGATGTAAATGCTCTTTAAGAACAAAATAAAAAAACAATCGATATTTAAAAGGGTGAAATGAGCGAAAAGTGTTCTAAAAACATTTTAAATTACAATTTCTATGGAATCTCTGGAACCACATAAACGATTTCAAAAGTAATGGTGGCAAATTGATGGTGACAATCCCTACTCCAACATAGGCTATATTTTATGTCGGTGCCACTAACCCCAATGGGGTGCAGGAGTGAAAAATATTAGAAAATTGCGACTTTTTTTATACTGATGGAGCTAGAAACTTGAAATTTGGCATGGTAGTTACTTATAAGATGTAAATGCTCTCTAAGAATAAATTTTTAAAAAATTCGAAATTTAAAAGGGTGAAAAGAGCGAAAAGCGTTCTAAAATCATTCTAAATTACAATTTCTATGGAATCTCTGGAACTACAGAGCCAATTTCAAAAGTGATGGTGGCAAATTGATGGTGACAGTCCTTGCTTCAACATAGGCTATATTTTATGTCGGTGCCACTACCCCCAAGGGGGTGCAGAAGCGAAAATCGTTCTAAAATTTCGATTTTTTTTTTATACTGAACAGCTAGAAACATCAAATTTGGCATGGTAGTGACTTATAAGATGTAAATGCTCTCTAAGAACAAATTCTAAAAAAATTCGAAATTTAAAAGGTGTGAGATGAGCGAAAAGCGTTCTAAAAACATTCTAAATTACAATTACTATGGAATCTCTCGAACTATAGAACTATTTTCAAAAGTGATGGTGGCAAATTGATTTTGACAGTCCCTGCTCCAACATAGGCAATATTTTATGTCAGTGACACTACCCCCAAGGGTGTGCAAGAGCAAAAATCCTTCTAAAATTTCGATTTTTTTTATACTGGACAGCTAGAAACATGAAATTTCGCATAGTAGTTACTTATAAGATGTAAATGCTCTCTAAGAACAAATTCTAATAAAATTCGAAATTTAAAACTATGAGAGGAGCGAAAAGCGTTCTAAAAACATTCTAAATTACAATTTCTATGGAATCTCTGGAACTACCGAACCCTTCTCAAAAGTGATGGTGGCAAATTTTTTATGACAATCCTTGTTCCAACATAGGGTATATTTTACGTCGGTGCCACTAATCCCAGGGTGATGCAGGAGCGAAAAACGTTCTGAAATTGCATTTTTTTTTTAATACTGAAGGAGCTAGAAATTTGAAATTTGGCATTGTAGTTACTTATAAGATGTAAATGCTCTCTAAGAACAAAATAAAAAAAATCGAAATTTAAAAGGGTGAAATGAGAGAAAAGTGTTCTAAAAACATTCTAAATTACAATTTCTATGGAATCTCTGGAACCACAGAACCGATTTCAAAAGTAATGGTGGCTAATTGATGATGACAATCCCTACTCCAACATAGGCTATTATTTATGTCGGTGCCACTAACTCCAATGTGGTTCAGGAGTGAAAAATATTAGAAAATTGCGATTTTTTTTTATACTGATGGAGCTAGAAACTTGAAATTTGGCATGGTAGTTTCTTATAAGATGTAAATGCTCTCTAAGAATAAATTAAAAAAATTCGAAATTTAAAAGGGTGAAAGGAGCAAAAAGCGTTCTAAAATCATTCTAAATTACAATTTCTATGGAATCTCTGGAACTACAGAGCCGATTTCAAAAGTGATGGTGACAATCCCTGCTCCATCATCCTCTTTTATATAAAGCTATGTGTTGCTGACGACTGGGTTTTTCGCGAATCGTTGTCACAGATTAATCTCGGAAAATGAAACATTTGAAGTTACTGAAAAAATTAATAGCTCAAAAAGTATTTGTCATAAAATTGTTAGACAAATTGCGTTTGAAAGGTAAAAAAATGTATATTTCTTGATATAAATTTCAAATCTAATGATTATGCCCTTTTTCAAATGTTGAATTTCAAAAATTACCAAATTTCACAATGGAGTACCATAGCGAAACTTCACGCCAAAAAAGATAATGATAAGGGCGACGTGTCCTGACTTGTATATTGGCTATAGCACGAGTCACAAATTATAGTAGCCTTATTATTCTGTTAAAATATAAAAGTGAATTATGAAATGTCAATATTTTGTTTGATTAAAGGTTCGTTAAGAGAAATTGACCAGCGTAGCGGGCGTAGCTTGCTAGTAACTACATAAAAACATAGGTAAATAATGTGTTTTCGTACAATTACAAGCAAGGCGTGTATTAAGAAAGAGACACCTGAACTCGGGTTCACTTATTACATTCTTTTATTTAACTCACTTGGCATGTAAAGATGGCTTTTGTATGTAAAGATGGAATTTTGTAATCGATTTATAACTTACTTCTTGATATGCTACAATTATGAAAAATACTTACAAAAGTATGTTTCCGATGACAGTATATCGTTTTAATATTTTTAGATTTAATTTTTAATCAAAAATTAAAAAAATTAAATAATTTTAAGGCATTTTTCGGATAGCTCCCCACAAATGATAAATTGCCAAATATTCCTCAAGGTCACAATTAAATACGAGTTACAATAGCAATGGAATTAATGGTGCGCCAAACCACCCTTGCTAAAATAGGTCAATTGTCTGTGAAGCTGCAACAACGAAATATTTTTAAAAGTATAAAATATAAATAAAAAATAAAGTGTGTAATGTATTTATTAAAAAAATCCTTTCATCAATTAACAGTTTCATATTAATTAAATGATGATTATATGTTGAGAAATCAATTTAGAAATCCTATATAAATAGATTGAATAATAATTTTTTTCTTTCCGTCTGCCATATCTTAAAAAAAAAACAGAGCTAAAATTTAATTTTTTAATGACTTCATTAGCTCGCACTTTCTACAAGCTAACAAGCGGCGAATTTTCCATAATCAGACTCGGTGCCCACGACGAATTAATGTATTGTAACGGATTTTTTTTTTTTTTTTTTTTTTTTTTTTTTAAGAAAAATTGTGTAAATGCAGTCATTAAATCAGGCGTGATTCTCAAGATAAACACTGAATGCTTATAAAAAATTATATTTAAAAAATATATACTATTTTTACTTTTATACTTATTATTTAAAAATTACTTATTACTTCATCCAATTGATAAATTATTGAATTACTACATCCAGATGCATTTCATAATTTCATTTTCAAAGTGTATCCACATTTTAACTTAGATATTTTAATTTGTAAAATAACTGTGTCAGATACTTTTTTTTAGAGCTGTCAAAATCACAATCTCTGTTTGCCATCTACAAATGCTACTCAACACATTTCCCTTTCTAATGCAGAAAATAAGGATAAATGGAATCGGATTTGTCTGCCTGATAATTCTACAGACGTTATTGTCAACACTTGTTGAAATTTCAAACAGAATATACAGATTTCATAAAATTATGAATTGAATAGGTAACTGTTTCATGTAAGTTTCACTTGAAATCTTCAAATAAATGTAAAGTAAGGAAATGCATACAAACATTGAAATAACTTTAAGCTTTATTCCTAAATTTCTACTAACTTTTAATAAAATTAATTTGATTTATTTAGTCTGTATTGAAATATAAAGGTAATTGTTATTTCGCTAGATTCAAAAGTTTAAAAAATATGTTTCAAAGCACATTTAAAATTTTTTAATCATACAGCATTCTCACTGACTTCTGATTAAATTTGATATATTTTTTTTAATTAAACTAACACACAGCTGTAAAATATTATAGTTTTTAAAGATATATGAAAACAATACATACTGATTAATATACAGGGTGGTCATGAAAACAAAAACTTTGCCGATATATGAACCTCTAAAACTGTATCGTGCAAGAGAACCAGGATGTCATTTGGGATATGGGTATTTAAAGGTGAGGACTCGAGAATGGAGAGAACAACAATAATTGAGCTCTCACAGTCACGGTTACAGTCTCATATATTTGCACATGTATATATATTATATCGGCAAAGTTTTTTATGACCACCCAGTTTTAATAATATTACATTTCTTCAATAAAATACATACATTTATGAAGAAACATTTATTTCGCTTATGAAAAGTTCATATTTTATTTATTATTAAAAATATCAAGCAAAATTTTAGACTATGATCACAAATTTTCAAGATTCTTCAAGCCAACCAACCATCTGGCCTAGCGTTTCGACGCTGACTACTGCATACAAAATCTAAATACAAATTCCAATTAAAGGGCTCATATTAGTTCATAGTGCACTTTAATAGGTAGCAGAGTGTGACAGCCTATGTTCGCAAGATGCGAAAACCGGATTGAATGTGCGAAATTATTTGTAAAATAATGTTGAACATTATTCATACTCATTTTTGAAACATGGACATACTCAAAAATGATTAGAATCAGTTCAAACTCGTTTTTGAAACATGCAAATACTCAAAAATGAGCAAATAGAAGTCCGTTCATACTCATTTTTTAAACATGGACATACTCAAATATGAGCACATGATGTTTTATTCTTGAGTTGATATTTTCAGAAATGAGCATATATACATGTTTCAAACTTGAGTAATTTTGATTCGGAGCCCTTTTGACCTTGCACATACTCAGATTTCAGTATTTTTTGCTCAGTTTTGAAAATGTCGTTTTTAGAGAGTACTGAAATTTTTTTAATTTATAGATTTTGCACAATTTTGATTTTTACACGGTCGAATAGGACAAAAAATTCTTAAAATGACAATTTGCGCGAAAACTGTATCTCAATTTATTGATTATTTATTGTTTTTAAAATAATTTTCAAGCATGAATTTTTTAATCTATTGCTATCGCGTGCAGCCCTATTACAAAAGATTAACCCGTTTGCACTTAAAACAATATAAATAGATCAGTATTTGTTTCCGACTAATATTGCAGAACGAAGTTAAACATTAATAAATAAATTAATTAATATAAATAAAACACAAATTTGACAGACTTGTAATTGAGTTACGCGCTTAAACAACTGAAATTATCAGAATCAAAAAGTCTACTGCAAACAGCTAAAACTTTGCCGATTTCTTCGTCTATTAACTCCTGACAAGCGGCTAATGAGATAAAATCACTTTTAATATATTTAAGACTTTATTTGAATACATTATTGATATTTTTCATATGAAAATATGCTTTCGGTGTTCTTAGGGGTCAATCTAAAAATATTTATTAAGTGCATAAAAGCTATTTGAGTTTGTAATAAATAATTTTTTGCAACCCTTGGAGAGCGGGTTGGATCCCCTAGTTATTATAATGAGATGACGATAAGCACGAAAGAGGATTTCTCAAACGTAGGTCAAAAAGTTATTATTTTTTTCTTTTTGGTCCTTCAAGCGTTTTTTTTTAATACACTTAATTTTTTCTAAGCGTGAAGTGTGCTTTATCAACTTTACATATGAACTTTACATATCAACATTTTAATGTTACACATACACATTATTCATCTCTTATTTATTCTTTCCATCAATCACTTTATTGATTTAATATTTATCGTTGATTTAAGCTTTCATATGCAATCATCTCTGATTTAAACTACATTTCTTACTTTACCAAATGCGAAAAATTAAATTTATACACTGTCAATTCCATATATAGAAGTAGAAGAAATTACGTATTTCAAAAAGTAAAAGTAAAAATATCCAGAATAACTTTATTTGCACTCATATTTTCCAGGTTACTTTTATGCTTAGCTTGTAATAATAATAAAATAAATACATATATGAAAACGGGAATAAAAAAAAGGGGGTATCTCCTAAATTATGTAAAAACAAGATCAAAGCAGAATTGCGAAATTCTTTCTTTTTTTTCTCTCTAAAATGTGCGAAAAAATTTCCAAAATCGCTTATGGTCAATTATAGTTAATTCAAATATAATTCAATGTATATTATTTCAGTTTCATTATAAATTTATAGAAAATTTATCTTTCACTATTTATTTTTCAACAAAAAATATCACTACACTTTTCATATAAAATAATAAGTGGTTAGGACTATTTTTTTAGTAAATGTTTACAATAAATGTAAACGAAAGTTTTACTTAAAAATTATTTGCAGAAATACATCAATGATTTTAGTATTAATTACTAGTATATTAAATTTATAATTAGTCATTTTTAAATGTTTAGCCTGTATCGGATAGTAATTAAATAAAATAAAACAAATCTAAATAAGAGTCCTACAAAAAACAATTCCTCAAAAATAATTTAGAGTTTCAACTGAAGAAAAAATTACATTAACATGAAAATATCACTCTGGATAATCCATTAAGCATATGCAAACAAAATCTATATTTTCCATCATGTTTAAAATTTAGATACGCTTCTTATAACTTGAGCGTAAAATATAATTTTTAAAATCATAGAAAAGTAAACAAAATCTTAATTAAATTATTTTGCTCTCGTCACTTTTTTTTAATAAAGAAAAACAAGTTTTTGTATCCATTAAAAATCTAAAAAATGCTTGTCGTTCGCTACGGCAATTTATGAACGAGAAACGTGATTTTTATATTATCCAGAAATGTTATAATTTTTGTCGTAAAAAAATTACTCCGTATATTTTTAAACTAAGAGCAGTTTTACAAAATTAAGAAATCACTAAAAAAATTTTTTTTGCATATATTTTGAAAACTATGAGTGCTAAACTTATTTATTTCATAAATGTATTTTAAATTTTTGAACAATTGTAAATAAGTTTTAACATTGTATATACATACAAAAAATAAAATAAAATAAAATCGCAAGCTTTAAAAATTAAAATTTCTGATGCACGATGTATATAAAAAAAACAGCAAAGGAGTAAACTGCAAATTCTTAATATAAATAAAAAGATAAATTATATTCATTTCTTTGAAAGAAAAAATTCTGTACCTTATTACAAAGTATAAAAGATTAAAAATGCGTCTAGAATAGAGCCTACACGTAGAATAAAGTTAACATGTAATATTTTATGTGTTTAAATTTCAATGTGTGTTTACGTAATCTAAAGGTATATTTAAAGCGAAAAGCGCATTCTGTCAAATTCACACTTTCTTTTCCACACGAAAATCGTCTCTTTGCGCATACTTCAACTTTTTTTTTAAGGCTTCTCCCCTCAGAAACGGGAAACGTGTTTAGCCCTCATCTGTTTAGCTTAGAGCTGTTTAGCCTGGATGGTTTGAAAGGGGATGCATGAAAACGGATGGCGTAATATGGCCATTGCGTTGAAAGCTTTTTGAAAAAAAAAAAAAGAACTCATGTTTTCACTACTGTATATTTTTTTGTAAAATTTTAAAGAGAGCTTGGATACAGTTATATATGTAACCGATTGAAATTTCAAAGAGTTCGGAAGATGAGAACTATTTTTTTTTTATTGCTATGTTAAAAGAGCCGACGCGAAAACAAACAAACAAACAAAAAAGCGAGAAGAAAATATTTCTTTTACAACTAGATAACAATATTTTTTTCACGAAATTTTTACAGGGGATGTAAAACCGTTTTATTTATAACCAATAAAGATTTCAAAGAGTTCGGACAAAAAGAACAAGAAAATGAGCGCTTTTATCACTAAACATCAATATTTTTTCACCATTTTTTTATTTTAAAATATAATTTCATACAAAATCTGGTTAAAGATATAAAATAATAAAAAGTTGATTTTTTTTAATTTATTATCACAGGTCCGGGCAACGCCGGGCGGGTCAGCTAGTTTTTTATTAAATTGAAAATATCATTATATGTCCAAATATCCAAAATATTTATTTTAAAACAAAAGTGCACAGCATCCGTTACATTCAGATTAACACTGCTGTAATTTCGCTGAAAGTCTTTAAATATTTGTAATTTTAACTGTTTATGTATATTCAATTTATATACTCGCCGTGTTTGAAAACAAAAACATTTAAAACGAGCGTAAGAATTTGTAATAAAGATAAAAATAATTTAATTAACTTGTATATTTTTCTTATATCTACAATCTTCTCTATGACCATCTACAACCTTGCTCATTTTTATTAAAATAAATTTGAATTTCGTTTTTCACTTTAATGAATGTAATTTGTGAGTTACCAAGTTAATATTTTTTCATATACAAAAGTAGCATACATACCTAGAACATAACATACCTAGATATATTGAATATTACAAAATTATAATTATAATATTAAAAGTATTAATTGGTATTAAATAGTTTAAACTGTAGAAAGAAGCTTGTGAACTTGCAATGTATATTATCCAAGTATTAGTTAAATAAAACCACTTTTTAGCAGTTTCCAACCTAGTTGAAAAGTGCTTATGACTTCGGTTTGTCTGGCCGGATGGCCGGATGGCCGTCTGGCCGTCTGTCCGTGCTCTAACTCCCGTAAATATGCTCGGATTGCTCTGCAATTTTTATATGTTATTGTCGTTATCTATGGCACGTTCCCTATTTCAACTGAAGTGTGTAGCACTTATAGTTTTCTTACAGGGACACTCAAAAGAATTCCGTTACATTGCGGTCTATTGGGAAAAATCATTTGCGGTTTATTTTAAAAATGTTTCACTATTGTAAACGCATTGAAATTTATATAGATCACTAAGATGCATTAGAAGAAGCTTAATATAGAATAGTAGGTGTATAGCACTTAGAGTTACTTTACAGGGACAGTCAAAATAATTCCGTTACATTACGTCTATGGAGAAAAATCGTCTGCGGCTTATTTAAATAATGTTCCACTATTTTAAACGCATTGAAGTTAATATATATTACTAAGGTGCATTACAAGAGGCTTACTACAGAATAGTGTGTGTATAGCAGTCATCGTTCATTTACAGGGACACACAAAATAATTCTCTACTGTCTGTTAATAATAATTCCTGGAAGTGCGTTTTAAGTTACTGAACGCGATTTTAATCTTAACTAGCTTTTTGTCTATTACGTGGTGTGTATAAATTCTGTAGATCCTATACAGGGCAGCACAAAAGTTCGCGAACACATTTCCGTTTATTGACAGAAACTCCAGAAGGAGAATTTAAACTGTGCTACGCGTTTCCTAACTAAACTAAAATTTAGCATCCTATGTATATATACAAATCTATAGATCATATACAGGGCTACATAAAAGTATTCGGATATTTTTCCGAATATTGTATATATTGAAAATTCCTGAAATTACGTTTTTAAATATGTTATGCGTTTTCCAAATTGTTTACTTAGATGTCATCTTTCAGCTTATTAAACGGTAATGATTTGTAAAATTATTTTAGAAGCGTTGGAAAGTGCTACATAATCTATGCTTGACGCATGATTTTTCGTTCTTGTTAAGCCTACAATTGATACATTCTGAAACTTTTAATGAAATTGTGATTTTTTTTTCATTTAAGTACTTAAAAAAAAACACTAATGGTGCTAAAACTGAGTACACTCCATATGCCCATAAAAACATATAATTTTTATTTTAATGATGATATGCCATTTTTGCCTGACTAATTACTTTTTCATATAGAAACTTTAATTGATTCCAATAAAGCACTTAAAAGTATTCTTTTTTTAATAATGTTTCGAAGTAGCTAAAAAAATTAGGAATAGGGAATAACAAGGTATGATGAATGAATGATTTTTTTTAAATCTCTCAAAAGAATTTTTTTAGCACAAAAGTTTTATTTTTTATTTTGTTAATTAAATGATTTAATGAATAGAAATCTAATATTAAACCCCGAAACTTTTTTTAGTTAGTCGTATTTTATATTTAATATTAATAAAAATCAGTTATGAAATGTTAGATAAATCTAAATCTAATAAAATCTCTTTTTTAGCAGAATAATCCATTAAACATAAAAAAAGTCCTAATATAAAATTTAAAATATTCCTCTTTCTGTTTTACAATAAGTTAATGTCTGTAAAAGCTAATAAGTTTTAACAATGCTGTAAAATAATATGAAATAAATCCCCAGAACAAAGATATGTACATGTTTGTAAATACGTAAATGGAATTCTAAAATGCAGTCAAACAACAAGAAGAAAAAAAAAACCCATTATGTAAGAAAAAAAAACAATATCAATAACAATGCTCAAAAAATGCTTTTTCTTATTATCAGAAAATATCTAAACATTTTAGTTAATTCCAACTCAAATACCAAATCCTCTGAAAAACAGTTGATAACTTTAATCGTAGGGTAATATATTTTGCTAATAGTGTCATAAAAATGCCATGTTTCATTACACCATCGAAAATTTATTAGTCAGCACTAAATAAGTTCGGTTAATTTCTAAGCTCCTCTTCAGGACAGAAATTTCTTTGTTTAATGTACCACGCAGGATTACGAAAATTGGGTAAAAATCCAATGATGTAAAATATATCTCGGGCTAGATTAAAGGTACTACGAACTATTTTTGTAACAGCATTTTTATTACTTTTGGCTGCTTACTTACACGGATAAACCCTTATCAATGAAATATGTTAGAAATATATGAAAATAATGAAGGTTAAAAAAGTTAAAAGACAATTTGCATCTCATTATAAACGAATCTAAATGATTATATCTTCCTATATTGTTATTGGTAAACAAATGTGTTAATAACTTACTTTATGTATCGCATGTATTGTATTTTCATAATTAAGTTTCTAACCAATGGGGAAGAGTAATCCTAAATATTTGTCAAATAATCATTTTTGATTGGTAAATTTAATTCATATGTAAAAATAAAAATGTAAAACAAATTAAAAAGTTAAGATTTATTGGATTAAGGCTTGTTCCTTTTAAAATAATTTTACCATACCTTCTGTTTATTTTATAACAAATATAAATTAATTAGTAGTATTAGTTGTTGCTTTATTTGTTTTAAATGGTGAAAAATGTTAATGGAAATATTTTAAGACAACTCGAATAAAATTTTAATGCAGATATTTTAAGACAGCTCGAATAAAATTTTAATGCAGATATTTTAAGACAACTCGAATAAAATTTTAATGCAGATATTTTAAGACAATTGGGATAAAAGTTTAATGCAGATATTGTAAGACATAAAACTTTATAATTGAAAAAAAAAAAGTAATGCAGATATTTTAAGACAACTGTGAAAAAATTAATGCACATACTTTAAGATAACATTTTAATCAATTATTCCTTTATAAGTATCAAAAGAAATTTTTTAAAAATTAATTTTCTGTATTTTCAGGAATTTTTAAATTTTAAAGACATTTTTGAATTGCTTAATATTGTAATTCTACCTCGCGAAAAATACAAAAATATATTTAATTTAAAAATAGTCCAATTTCTACGTTAATTAATGCAAAAATTTAAAATATAAACGAAAATGTGCATACATCTCATAAACTCATAAAAAGGTTTTTAATCAATGTAATATCAAGCTCTAATTATGATCTTAAACTATTATTCTAAAAACGGTATTTCTTTTAATATTTTATTTTTTAAATGCCATTTTATAAATACCTAATTTTTAATTTTTGATAACTTAATGACACCATATAATAGTAATCCCGAACTGTTATTTATTTATTTAATTTTTTAACACATTTAAAAGATAAAAATATAGAAAATCTAAAAAATATATATATTTTTTAATTTCTGCAATTTCCCTAGTTCAATGGAAGGTAAATAAGTACACAAAGGGCCCCTTTTGGCTGAAATAAGTTTCGTTAAATTTTAGTAATTATCTTAACTAGATGGAACCCGTCAAAATTTGACGGCAAACAACTTGATAGTACCATAAAAATAAAATTTATAGTTGCTTTAACTTGACAAATTTCATAGTGGGGAGCATAATATGATTAAGCGGTCACTGACCTTTCCATTGATATATCACATGAGGGGTGTGTGCAAAGTTTAGAAAAGTACCCCCTTGGGGGGTCAAAGTGGGGGATGGACATGGGAGATGCATAATATGATTAAGTGGTCACAGACCTTTCCAATGATATATAACATGAGGGTTGTGTGCAAAATTTAGAAAGTACCCCTTGGGGGGGGGCAAAGTGGGGAGATGGGCATCGGAGATGCATAATATGATATAAGTGGTCACAGGCCTTTCCAATGATATATAACATGAAGGTTGTGTGCAAAATTTATAAAGTACCCATTGGGGGGGGGGAGTGGGGAGATGGACATCAGAGATGCATAATATGATTATGCAGTCACAGACCTTTCCAACAATATATGACATGAGGGGTGTCAACAAAATTTAGAAAAGTATCCCTTGGGGGGGGTGAGGGGCAAAGTGGGGAGATGGACATTGGAGATGCATAATATGATTAAGTGGTCACAGACCTTTCCAATGATATATAACATGAGGGTTGTGTGCAAAATTTATAAAGTACCCATTGGGGGGGGGGGGAAGTGGGGAGATGGACATCAGAGATGCATAATATGATTATGCAGTCACAGACCTTTCCAATGATATATAACATGAGGGTTGTGTGCAAAATTTATAAAGTACCCATTGGGGGGGGGGGAGTGGGGAGATGGACATCAGAGATGCATAATATGATTATGCAGTCACAGACCTTTCCAATGATATATAACATGAGGGTTGTGTGCAAAATTTATAAAGTATGCTTTGGGGGGGGGCAAAGTGGGGAGATGGGCATCGGAGATGCATAATATGATTAAGCAGTCACAGACCTTTCCAACAACATATGACATGAGGGGTGTCAAAAAAATTTAGAAAAGTATCCCTTGGGGGGGGGGGCAAAGTGGGGAGATGGACATTGGAGATGCATAATATGATTAAGTGGTCACAGACCTTTCCAATGATATATAACATGAGGGTTGTGTGCAAAATTTATAAAGTACCCTTTGGGGGGGGGAAGTGGGGAGATGGACATCGGAGATGCATAATATGATTAAGCAGTCACAGACCTTTCCAACAATATATGACATGAGGGGTGTCAACAAAATTTATAAAAGTGCCTCCCTTAGGGGGGGGAGGGGAGGGGGTGGCGGGATGGACCCCGGAGATGCATAACATGAATAAGCAGTCAAAGACTTTTCCAGCGATATATCACATGAGAGGTGTCTGCAAAATTTAGAAAAGTGTCCCACTTGGGGGGAGGGGGGGGATAGACCCGAGATGCATAACATGAAAAAAAGGTCACAGGTGTTTCAACTTGCAACTTTTTTCTCGAAGGCATTTGATAATATTAAATTTATTTTACCCAAGACAATTTAACGATATTCTTAATTTTTTTGCATAATTCGTCAAATGTTCATGGAAAAAATCATGAAATTCGCTAATCAATAGTTGATAAATTATAAAATTCAACAATCGATAGCAGTAAAATTAGTCAATCGATAATGGAAAAATCACAAAATTCATCAAATGGTCTCCTGTAAAAAAATTGTCCTGCACACTGATGATATGATCAAAAGGATTTTGAAGTATAGGACAAAATTAACACTTGCCAGCGAGTAATGCTGAAAATTTGGCACTTTATTGCCACCACTGGTCAAACATAATAGTCACACTCACCAATTGCGATGATTGAATGGAAAAAGATTTTTTTCTCTGCTGTCGCTCGACAAATTTCGAAACCATTTGGCGAATTTCACGATTTTTTCCCCGAAATTGACGGATTGTGATTTTTTTTTCTTGAAGCCATTCGACGATATTCGAAAACTTTTCCAACCAGTTGATGAATTTTGCGATTTTTCCACTGTCGATTAATGAATTTTGCGATTTTTCCGCTATCGATATAAGAATTTCGCAATTTATCAACTATCGATTAATGAATTTCATGATTTTATCCATGAACGAACAAATTGCGCACTTTCTTTCCGCTAATGTTTGACACATTTCGCCCTTTACAATTCAGCCAATGAGTTGAACGTTGTTTCTTTCCAGAAATGTCAAGAATGAAACAATGATTCTTTAGGATGAATTTCCTTCGTTCGATGTCACATGGAAGAATGTGTGCAATGCAGCAACGGGCGTCACAGACTTTTTAGGGCACCTGCAGACTAAAAACATCTAACCAATCTTCGCGGGGGGGGGGGGGGGGAATCACAGATTTCGTCAAATGATTGAGGAAAAAACACTAAATTCATCAAAGGATCATGGGGAAACATGACTTTCGTTAAAAGACAACAGAAAAAACATTAATTATGCAAAAGGATCGTGAAAGATAAGCAAATTTTGTCAAAGAATCGCAAAAAAGGAAAGTTCACCAAAAGATCACGCTTTTTTACTAAATTTCGTCTAAAAATTGCAGAATAAAATGTATTTTATCAAAGAATCGCTGGAAAATGCGAATTTCGTTAAGGATCACGAGAAAAATGCGAAATTCTTCAAAGGATCGCTGAAAAAACACGAATTTCATCAAAGAATTGCTGAAAAAACATGAATCTTGCCCAATAATAGAAAAATCATGGTTCATAATCATTATGTCTAGTAGTATATGTAAATACAGTTTGTGATATAAGACAAAATTAACACTCACCAATCGGCGAGTAATACGAAAAATTGGTAATTGATGTTATTGCCAGTACTGGCTAAACTTAATAGTCACACTCGCCAATTGCGATGATTGAATGTAAAATGAAATTTTTTTCCCGCTGTCAATCAAAGAATTTTGAAACCATTTGGTGAAGTTTTTCCCGAAACCATTTTGTGAATTTCCCGATTTTTTCTTCAAAATAATTTTTCAACAATATTCGACCCAATACGCATGCGTAAAAAAATCACCAGCCAATGAGGTGAGGGTCTATTACTGTCTCTAGAAACGTGTTTGGGATCATCTCCTGTTTGTTTTTTTCTTGCACATTGCATTAAACCTAGGAAGGTATTTATATAGAACTCACTGTGGAGTGTTTAGAAGGTATTTATTTTATTTATTATAATTTGTATGAATACTTAGGTGTCCATTTCGGATTTACTGTTTAAAAATGAATTTAGGCTCATTTAACATTCGCGAAATCAATCCGATGGAAATTGTGTTTTTAGATCTCTATCATTTTGTATATATAGTACAGAAAATAATTATTCAAACGTACGTAAAAATATCGTAGAACACGTAATACAAAATTGGATCACTTATAGTCCGTTTATTATCAGGGATGAATCTTATGGTGTTCCGATTGCTAATGAAAACGATTATGTAAATATATGGTTCTTCATAGAAGTATGTGCTTCTTCACACTTCAATAGAAGCATTGTTTAAATTAATATAATTCTACAAATATGATGCAGTTTTAAAATATTGAGTAATGATTAATACTGTCAAGGAATCTACTCATATACGTAATTAAGTTTTGGTACTTCTCTATTATCTCATCGACCACTTTTCATAACAAAAAACTGTCGCCAAACTGTAACGCCAAATAAACGGGGAACGTTGTAATTAATACGCGCAAATGTTGAATTAAAAACCACTTGACGACATAACAAACACGTATAAGGCTTCCGACATCAAGTACATGGGACTGCATTTTTGGCATTTATTCATACAGTTTGGCGATAGTATTTTGTTATGAAAAGTGGACGATGGGATAATAGAGAAATACCTAAGTTTTTTATACCAAGTTTGAAAATTTATCTTTTTTTGACATTTAAAAAAAATAACAGAAAAAACATTACAAATTTGCCCATTTGCTCAGCGGTCAAAGGATTAAGTAAATATTAATGATTAAGCGGAACTGGTTCTAGTTATGAAGTAATATTATTTTGCTCAAAAACCCCCAACAAAAAAAGAATTACAAAGAATAAGTAATCGTCTTTAAATATACAAAAAACAATGTGATTAATGACCAGGATTTTTTTACATATAACATTTTTTATATACAAAATAAAAACGGAAATAACCTCATTCATTTCACCAGATGTCAAAAATAGTTTTTTTTTCCACATTCCTGGGCAAAGCACTAAATCAATAAAATCACCAATTTGTGACAAATTATGAGTTTCTTATGAATCGCCAATGAACGGACATGCAAACTGGTAAAAAATGAATGTAATAAATTAAAACATTCAAGATTTGTATACATACAAACAATGTAAATATTAATATTGCTACATGATACATTGTTTGTATATATACTTGTTTGTATACATACAAACAAATATAATGTAAACATTATTATTCAAATATTAAGAGTTTGCAAATCAAAACATTCTAAAGATTTGTATACATACAAACAATATAATGCATACATACTCTTTACAAATAAAATAGCACACTTATGTAATGACAAAACTTTTAAATCGAATAGAGATAATATATTTCTGTTAAAAAATAATGCTAAAGTTCAGACTTATATATATTATACATTCACATAAAGCTAGTCACATTCCTGCATATTTATTAAATATTTAGTTGCTAAATACAGAAATAATATTTTATAATTTATATTCAGACGCTCAGATTCGCTTTTTTTGAACATATAATAATAAAAATATTACTACCGTGCGTACTGTCTTTTGACATTATATTTACATAATAGTTTTAATTAGCAATCGGAACACCATAAGATTCATACCCGATCATAAACGGAATATAAGTGGTCCAATTTTGTATTACATGTTCTACTATATTTTTATTTACGATTGAATAATTATTTTCTGTACTATATAAACAAAATGATTTGATTTCGCGAACGTTAAATGAACCTAAATTCATGTTACACAGTAAATCCGAAATGGATACCTAAGTATTCATACAAATTACAATAAATACAACAACAAATAAAATAAATACCTTCTAAACACTCCACAGTTTTTTATATAAATATCTTCCTAGGTTTAACACAACGTGAAAGAAGCCATCAAAACAACATGATTTGATCTTGATCCCAAATACGTTTGGAGACAGGAATAGACACTCGCCTCATTGGCCGGTCCTTTTTTGACGCATGCGTACTCGGTCGAAATTCGATGGAAATTTGACAAAATTACCAAACTGCTTTAAATAGATGGATATTTATTAAAATGTGTTTTTTGTTACCTACGGAATTTTAATGTTCTACCGAACAATCTCAAAATGACTAATTTCAAACAAAATAAATAAAAAAAAAACGCGTGAACAGAAAAAAGAAATCTTATTTTTATTTTTTATGCTTACATTAGTGAAACAAAAGACATATTTTTTCCTTGTTTGTTTCACCACTTGTGATTAAAATTTAACAGAAACGTCAGACTATTTTTTAATTGGAAACCAACTTCATATATTTAATTATCTTATCAAGTAGGAAAAATAATTTTGTAAACAACATTAATAAATAACTTACAACAGACTCTTCATATTAGCTTAACTACTAATTCAAATCCAGCAATTATATGTATTATCTCTTGTGTATACATATATATTTATTTATTTATTTGATTTGCACTGAAATAATACATCAAAACATTAATTTTCTTTTAATGTAATATGTAAATAAATGGTTTTTAATTAATTGATATATCTTGTAAAAAAATCCTAAGATTTAAAAAAAATTGTTTATTTGAATTATAGGTATAGGTATTGTGGTAGCGTGAGACGTTGTATATATAATTAATAAATTCCATTTATCGTTTTAAACGAAAAAATTTTTATTTTAAATTAACACATTAAAAAAAGAAAACAAAAGTAAAAATGAAAAATTATGATAAGCATCCATGCCGTAAATTTACATGGTCAGCCAAATTCCGATTCTGACGTCCGCTCAAAGTGGAACCTCACTCTCGAGTATTCCAAATCCAACTGATTCAACATTCAACTCCTTCCACCATCAACTGCCGTCTGCAATTTCACTTCCCAGAGGCTTTCCTTGCATTCCAGGAATTTCCCAGAAAACATTGCATGTCGTAGGGGCCCAGTTCTTTGTTTCCACAAGAACAATACTTTACAATTCTTATCTACTCATTCAAATAACATACCATTCAATACAAAGCATGTATTGCAGCTTGGCTTATCTCAAAATGAAAATGAAATTCACACTATTGATAGAATTTTTGTCAATAGAGATCAATCTGTCATATTATTTTCATTCCAGAGAGATTATCCTTTTTCCACAAATAAGGTAGGAGTTGAAACATGTCAACTCATCACAGTATTTTCTTACTTTCCTGTCGACAACTTTCTATAGAAAAAAAAACTGTCTCTAAACAATGTGATTTAACGCCAATAATACAAAAGCGTGATGACATGTTTGATTTCAAATGCGGCACTAGCAAATGATGTACGTATTACATTTTTAACACTCTCCAACACAGTTGAAAAGTGTGTATGAATTCATTTTATCTGTCTGTCCATTCTCTAACTCGAGTAACTATATTCGGAATGCCATACAATTGATACATTTTTTACACGGGCACTCAAAAGCATTCCATTTCATTACGGTCTATGGGAAAAATCATTTGAGGTTCATTTTAATGCTGTTACACAATTTCAAACATATTGAAATTGATATATATCACAAGAGTCTTACTATAGAATAGGGTGTGGATAGCACTTATAGTTCCTTTACAGGGACACTCAAAAGAATTCCGTTACATTACGGTCTATGGAGAAAAACCGTTTGGGGTTTATTTTAATAATGTTTCACTATTTCAAACAAATTGACACTGATGGTAAGGTGCATTAAGAGGCTTACTATAGAATATTTTGTTTATAGCATTCATCGCTAATTTACAGGGACACACAAAAGAATACGATACTGTATGTTAACAATAGTTGTAGGAAATACGTTTTCAGTTGCTGAACGCGTTTTTAAATTTAACTCACTTTTTGTCTATTACTTGGTATGTATAAACTCTATAGATTCTATACAGGGCAGCACAAAAGTACTCGAGAACATTTCCGTTTATTGGCGGAAATTCCATAAGAGGAAATTTAAACTGTGAGATGTTTTTCCTAATTGAACTGAAATTTAACATTCTATGTAGCGTATATCTGTATATACAAATCTATAGATCGTATACAGGGCTGCACAAAAGAGTTCGGATATTTTTCCGAATATTGTTGGTAATTCCTGAAATTGGGTTTTTAAATATGTTATGCGTTTTCCAAATTATTCACTTAGATATCATCATTTACCATTTTAAACGGTAAAGATTTGTAAAATTATTTTGGAAGTGTTGGAAAGTGTTACATAATCAATGCTTAACGCATGATATTTCGTGCTTGTTATTTATTTTGTGGATAAGCCAGTTTAATTTTTTTTCCAATGAAGGATATAAGTGAACAGCTATTTCGCAGTTTTCTCTCGAATTTTGAAATAAAAATTATAAAGAACTAGGAACTTTCAGCTACAGAACGTAGTTCGATAAACTAATTTCAAGATTATGGGAGTCTACCATAATAATAAAAAAAAATTTCATTAATGAACAGAATATGAGACTTTATCTGCAAACAGATAAACAATGGCGATATAATATTAAAAGCTACACTGTAAAAATATGTCCTGAAATTAACAGGTGTTATTCTGTGAATTTTCCTTTTTTTACCTGAAAAATTCCGTTTTGGGAGAAAAGTGTAACTTTTCCTGGAATTAACGGAAGTTTTCAATTTACTGCTAGAGATATAACTGAAAGTTTCCGTAAGCGGCAGTAAAGTCTCGGATAACGGAACTTTTCCGGCAAGACACGTTCTGTTCCGACGCTGATTGGAGGATATATTAGTTTGTCAGTCTGTGTCCTGTGGTCAACACACCCTATGATCAAAGCCTCCTCCGGAAGAGGCAATATGGCCGATACGGCAGTCCGAAGTAACTTCACCTGCCCAGTAGCACGTGCTTTTTAGAATTTACAATTGTAATAATACGTACAACTTTGGATATAGACATATTTTACAGAATAAAAGTAAGTTTTATCTTTGTTTTTTATATCATTGTTTTAATAATATTATATGTATAATTTCTTTATATGTTTGTAAGATATAAATTTAGTTTTTAAACCACGTGTATATTAAGACAATAACTTTCAATCATTTGCCTAGAATAAATATTTTGTTTTAAGTCATAAAAAAAGGGATGATTTTGCATTTTATCTGATTATTAATTTACTTCAACTCACTATTTCCTCACCGGACTTTGTTATTAAGTTATGTGTAATATGTGTCTAAAGATAATCTTTATTCATGCAGATTTAAAAAAGAAAAAAGATCCCCGTTCTTTAGCTATGCTTTATTTCGTTATTATATATTTTTCAAAATTACAGCTTATGCGTTTGTATTCGAATATACTTTTTAAATCATATAATTATTTTACTTTCTAACAGTTTCTAATCATTTACTATAAGTAACTTGGATGCACTGTTTTATTAATTTATAAAATATTTCAAGAGTATGTTTATATTATCACAGTATTAACTAGCAGCAGTTCGTATATTGCTTTTGTCTTTTTTTTTTTTTTTTTTTTTTTTTTTAAACTCTTAATTTTAAAGTTGCTTTTATGGGAGCAAATTATATTATTACTATTTATTCTCTTTATGATTAGAGAATGCTGATAGTTGTTTGATCTTGTAAGTGTTATTTTTTTTTCTTTTTCTCACGTTTATTTTTCAATAGCACCTAGCGATATTTATAGAGTTATAGGTTGACTTGTAAAATTATTGTAGCATAATTTTTTTTATATAAAAATAGTTTCGATATGAACTATTTGAGTACAATAAGGCCTCGTTATTAATTATTTATATTTGATGGTTTAAATACCAGAAAGTGTTAACATCCGCGTAAGGGTGTCGGATAACGACTACATTGAATAAACAAAAACTGTAAATAGATAAAGAAAATAATTTATAACATATATAAATATATACATATGATTTAAAATAGCAAGTAATTTCGAATACAAACTAACGGATAAACGAATTAAAAGCTAGAAAATAAGTAAAATTTTCCTTTTAGGATTTACTGAAATAGGTTTTCTCTCTCTCTAGGCAAATGAGTCCAATTTTTGTCTTAAAAAAATGAGATTTCTATCTTACATATATATAACAGAATTGATTATACATACTAATGATATTAAAACAACGATATAAATAAATAAGAGATAACACTTAGTGCCCCAAGTCTTTTAAATATGTCTCAGTATGAAATAAGAAAAAAAAAATACATTAACAGTGAGGTGGGGGGGGGGGGGTAAAAATTAAAAAATATATATTAATAACAAGTGCTAAAAATTGCAAATTTTAGCATACTTTATGGAAAAATTACAATATTGTTATAATTAAGCTTAAGATTTTTTCTAAAAATAGTTTTTCATATAAATATATTTAATTCCTTAATACAGACTTTTTTTTTTCTTTCTAAATTAAATCACATTTATTGCCTTTTATAAAATTTTGTATATTAAGTATAAGTATCCTAATAATATCTCTTAAGAAATTAACATTTTTAACTTCTGTTTTCTGTGTGCAATTCTTACAGAATGTCTCTTTTCTTTTTGTTGTCAAAATATTTCTAAAATATACATTTAATTTTTTTCTGAAGTTTTAAAATATTACTTGGTTTTGCTAGGATTTTAATACATAAAATTATAAATAAAGTATATATTTCAGAAATATTTTGACCACTACAAAAGAGACATCCTTTCAGAAGAGTACAAAGAAAAAAAAAAGTTACAAATATTTAATTCCTAATAATAAAAATACAAAAAACAAGAAAAAAAAACAGTTATAACCGCCACAGATAAGTTTAACATAAGTATGGGGAATTTGAGATTTCACTTTCCCCTTTATGGGAGAAATATCGAACAGATAATAAAAACTAAAACTATCAGCTTGTAAAACGGAAAATAACCGTCCTGAAAACTGAAAATGTCAGTTTCTAAAACAAAACATTTCAGTTCCTAAAACGGAACTTTTCAATTTCTAAAACAGAACTTTTCAGTTTCGAAAACGGAACTTCTCAGTTTTGAAAACGGAAAAAAACCACAAAAGTGAATTTCTGTGAAAAAACGGAAAAGTTACGGCAACTCTGCTGCCAGTACCTTTTCCGTTTTTTTACAGGAGTTTGTTTTTACAGTGTATGATAAGCTAATATCTATTAAAAGGGGTTACATAATGCAAGGTTCGACAGCTAGAAATTTTTTTGATCATAATTTCAGGATTTTATCTAATTTTTATGTACATTTTATATGTCATATCTGTTATTTATTATCGTTGTAAATGTTAATATTCGTTTACAATTCTGACTAAATACACTGTTAAAAATTTGCAGCAAACCGTCCAGTCATTCGACCGTTTTTATAGAAAACTGTTACATAATAAACCGTAATTAAACTGTATTCTGACCATATTCTTGGCCATATTATGGCCAGAATAGAGTTAAATTACGGTTATGTAACTGTTTTCTATAAAAACGGTCGAATGACTGGACTGTTTGCTGCAAATTTTTAACAGTGTAAAAAGCAATCTTTTTTTTTTTCAAACTTCCGTTATTATTGGTGTTTATTACATCTCTCCAGAAAACTTAACTATAACAGTAGTATACGTAATCAACCATATCCTCAAATCATCAAGGTCGGGCAAAGTGATCACTCCATGTCTACTTTTCCCTACAGGTGTAAAAAGATTGAAAACCCTATTTAAATGATTAGAACATTTTTATTGTCATAAGAAATCGTATGAAATATAATGAAAGATTGAAAATGGTATGAAAATCCAATAAAAGTTGACAAACCCATAGAAATAATTATAAATCAGAATCAAACACTGCATTTTTCGCAAATGAACTCCACGTCATCTTCTTCGCGAAGTGAACAGGCCTCATGAGCCCAGAGGAGGTGACAAACATTGCACCTGATCCGACCTTTATCACTTGATCCAATCAACGGCCACTACCCTGACCACTTTAACCGTGTGGGAGCCATGACAGAAAATACGTTCTACAGTGGAAAATAATGAACAGTCAGCGACCACTCACCCATCAATGTGAAGCTGAAAACATGCTCATTCCTTACACATTCAATAAATAAATGCAAGTACAACAGGTTATTGTTAATTATATGTAGTATAACTCACTTACCTTAGATCACAAACTTCAAAAACTGGAAAACACGCTCTAAAATTATAAAGCATGGAACCACATTGTTCAACGATTGTCTGGTTACTCACTGCCATCAAACGAAATAGCTTGACCACAAACCAGACAATGCTAGCACTCTGGTGACGTCATTATACTGGGTGACCACTTTGCCCACCCTGGCCACTTTGCCCGGCCTTCCCCTAATTCATTTCTTTTCCTAATATCATTTTCTTTTTGTCAAACAGAAAAAGAAATCAATTTTATGATTCAATTAAGAGAATTTATGTTTGTTAGAATCATGAATGTAGTGTGTATATGTAGTTTAACAGACACCAAACAAAAAAATGTTTATTAGGGAAAAAAAGATTAAGGTTCTCTTTGAATAATCTGTTAAATAGATAAATAATTGCAATTATTTCCCAGTGTAGTTGTCCCGTATTTCTAAAATGATTATAAAAAAGTGTTTTAAATAAGTACTCCATGTTTGTACTTCATTGTATAAAATGTTGTTATTTCATTCAATTTCTAATTGAGACCAATTTTAATGTTAACAAAAACGAAATCATACGTCAAGCACAGATTATGTAACACTTTCCAACACTTCCAAAATAATTAAAAAAATCTTTACCGTTTAATATGGTGAAAGATGATATCTAAGTAAACAGTTTGGAAAGTGCATAACGTATTTAAAAACTCAATTTCAGAAATTACCAACACTATTCGGAAAAATATCCGAATTATTTTGTGCAGACCTGTATATGATCTATAGATTTGTATACACACTACATAGAATTCTAAATTCTATTCCATTTAGGAAACGCGCAGCACAGTTAAAAATTCCCCTTATGGAATTCCGTCAAAAAACGGAAATGTACTCGAGGAATTTTGTGCTACCCTGTATGTGATCTATAGGATTTATACACACCAAGTAATAGACAAAAAAAGGAGTTAAATTTAAAAACACGTTCAGCAACTGAAAACGCACTTCCAGCAATTATTGTTAACATACACTACCGAATTATTTTGTGTGTTCCTGTAAATGAACGATGAATGCTATAAACAAAATATTCTATAGTAAGCCTCTTGTAATGCACCTTAGTGATCTATATCAATTTCACTTTGTTTGGAAGAGTGAAACATTATTAAAATAAACTGCAAACGATTTTTCTCCATAGACCGTAATGTAACACAATTATTTTGAGTGTCCCTGTAAAGGAACTATAAGTGCTGTGCACACCATATTCTATAGTAAGTCTCTTGTAGTGCACCTCGGTGGTATATATCAATTTCAATATGTTTGAAATTGTGTAACAGCATTAAAATAAACCGCAAATGATTTTTCCCCATAGACCGTAATGTAAGGAAATTCTTGTGAGTGTCTCTGCAAAAAAAACTATGAGTTCTACTACACACTTCATTTTCAATACCGAACATGTCATACTAAACCTCAATGCATGACAATCCAAATATATTTACGCGAGTTAGGGCACGGACAGACAGACAGACAAACCGAATTCTTAAAAAGTTTTGAACTATGTTGGACAGTGTTAAAAAAGTCAATTTCTATCGGCATCCTTAATTCAGAGTGTTCAAAATTCACTTTCTGATTGTTGTTGTTTTTAAATTTGAGTTCCAGAATTACCAAATAGTAATCGCTGCCTTATATGAACTCCTGGAATCTGGATTAAATAAGATAAATATTATATTATTAAAAAATAGTGGCTACCGGTTTTCCCGGTGTTCTGACAACCTTATTAATTAGATAAAATTATTAATTTTACATTTTACATTTATTCGTATATTTATATCTCGTATTATATTTAGTCTCTTAAGTAACAAATTAAATTTAATTTTATATTCCAAAATAGCCATATTAGATGCTGAACTACAGATTCTACCGATTCGAATATTTAAATTATTGCACAGCTAAACATATATGTCACAAATTCTTTTTTCGAGTATCTGTTTACAATATCATATTTTAACGTTATTTCTTCAATGTAGTTAGTCACATTTTAAACATTATATTCAAGCTGACAGTTCGTTTTAATGAAATATCAACTTTTGTAGAAAAGGTGTTTGCAAACAATACTATATAGACGATGATAAATTCAATAATATTCTAAATGCTGGAAAATTAATTATTTTTTCTTGTCTCTTGTTATTTCCTGTCAAAATGTATTTATTATTTTTAACATTTGAGAATTAGCATTTACATAAGCAATGTGAGATGTTTTTCCTAATTGAACTAAAATTTAGCATTCTATGTAGTGTATATACAAATCTATAGATCGTATACAGAGCTGCACAAAAGAGTTCAAACATTTTTACGAATATTGTTGGTAATTCCTGAAATTGGGTTTTTAAATATGTTATGCGTTTTCCAAATGATTCACTTAGATATCATCATTCACCTTATTAAACGGTAAAGGTTTGTAAAATTATTTTGGAAATGTTGGAAAGTGTTACATAATCTATGCTTAACGCATGATATTTCGTTCTTGTTATTTATTTTATGGATAAGCCAGTTTAATTTTTTTTAATGAAGGATATAAGTGAACTGCTATTTCTCAGTTTTCTCTCGCATTTTGAAATAAAAATGATAAAGAACTAGGATCTTCCCCAGCTACAGAACGTACTTCGATAAACTAATTTCAAGATTATGGAGTCTACCATTAAAAAAGTCCTTCCGGCCTGTACCGGGAGGAAAAGGTAGTTTTCCTATATCTTCGTTTTAAAATTTTAGCTAATGTTACACGAAAACAGCAACTTAAAATGCAAATAAAACGTTTACAAAAGATTCGTTAATACTGAATTTGAATAAGAAATTCACCAAATTATTGAGCAATAGCCAAATTGGCTTCATTTATGAAGACTTATTTTGGTCGCCAAATTTGGCGATATTTCGCCAAATGTCGCCAAGTTTGGCGAGAATTTGGCGCTAACGGATATGAATATATAGTTTTATGCGTTTGATTGGGAAAATTATTACAACAATGAAAATTTTTGTAATGTGCTGTCTTGTTTCAAAATGTCAGCCACCCTAGAATTTCAAACTGCTCTATCTCAGCCGTTTTTTAAGATAGAGGTAAAACAAAAAATGCTCTGGAATCCTCGTTTCAAGGCCTAACACTGAATTAAAAAATAAATTTGAATTTTTAACTTTATTGTATATTTATTTTAGTTTTAAATTTTTAATTGGCCGCCATCTTGAAACAAAATGGCGGACCAAGCTGGCCAATGAACTCGGTCGAGACATTGGTGAGCTTAATACACACAATTAGTTTCATCAAAATTAATTTATAAATACGAGCGTTATCGTATGACATAGGTCATATATATATATATATATGGAGATATATATATATATATATATATATATATATAAATCAACATTTGAACGGAGGGTGGTTTTGGGGTCTGGGGGTCATGATCGGTGAAAATATATCGAAATTTTCCGGAACTGCTTTCTTCCGAACGGCTGCAATAGGTAGCTTTATACTTTTTTGTATTGAAAGCTACCTAAAAAAGAAAAAAAAAATTCATTAATGAACAGGATATGAGGCTTTATCTTCAAACAGATAAACAATGACGATATAATATTAAAAGCTATGATAAGCTTATATATATTAAAAGGGGCTACATAATGCATGGTTCAACAGCTCGAAATTTTTTTGCTCATAATTTTTGGCATAGTACAGTTGGGGTTGATCTCTAAACGGGCCATATTTTTACTATTATTATTATTATTATTATTTTGGTTGCAATATTTTTAAGAGATACTTCCACTTTCGGAACTTGTTCCGAAAGTGAAAGTGTTATCTTAAAAACAAACTGCAACCAAAATCATACAAACGAAAGTGCAAACATGCAACGTTAGACACCGATCTCAGAAATCCTATGCAGTAATATATATATATACTAGGGGGCTCATCCCCCTACTCGCTAACGCTCGCCAACCCCCCGTGAATTGCAAAGCAATTCACATTGAGACCGCTACGCGGTCCCAGCTCGCTTCACTCGCTCGCCCCTTTTTATTTTTCTAGTAATTCTAGCCGGAATAAGTATTACAATAAATCATTTGAACATATGAAATTGACAATTTTTTTAATGTAAAAAAGTAATTGAAAACACAACTAAAAATGCATTTAGTTGATGCTACTAATGGGCATATAAATCATTTAAATACTATGAAAAAAGGATCTTGGAAACATAATTAGTTTAAAACTTATTGCACCTATAATATTGTATGGCACGACTTAAATTAAAAAAAAAAAAAAAAACACTAAGTTCTAAGTTCTGCTAAAGAAATTATTTTTACTTCAATAAAACAGCAACAGATGGCAGCATGGGCATTCTAGAAAGTTTATATTTTATTATCTCCGATTTTTTGTGTGAGTGAAATTCGTAAATAAATTCGAAATAAGAGTTAAGAATTCATTTGAAATTAACAATATTACTCATAATTAAAATGAGGAATCATCTCAGACGCTTTGGATTACGTTTATATTATTTTATTTTTAATAATTGCTAGCTTCAGTTTCACTGCTCTGACACTGACCGCCATATTGGAGGAGGAGCTGACACAATCTTGTCTGTTCATTGGTCTGAGCTCTGGAAACTACGATTGTTGCCAACGATAAGGTAGAAATTCAGCCCTATTTCCGCGCCACGTAAGACAAATATATATATAATAGATATATATATTAAAATGCCATCGAGAAACTTGAAAAGATCTCTCTCATATTTTTGAGATTAACTTGTGAGTGCCTTCGCTTAGTTAGTTTTTATAAAAAATGGTGGATGAGAAAAATACAAGTACCGTATATTTGAATTACATACTTTTTATTATGACATTAAATTTTACTGTCAAAATATCTACCAGCTAAGATACTTGAATTTGTAAAACCTTTGTTGCTCTTCCAAATTATGTGAAAACTTTGGAATATATTATAAATTTCTGTATGTTGTTACGTACTTTCGACATGTTGTTATGTACTGTTATATTATGAAAAAACTTCAACTTATTTCTAGTCTAATTCTAATAATTTATCCCTAGTCAGTTTATTATTTAATGTATATATATATATATATATATATATATATATATTCCATTGGAGTATATATATATATATATACTCCAAAAAATATTTAATTTTTAAATATTAAAATACACATCATTATAAAATCCTTGCATTTTTTCTTTGTGCACCATAATTAGTTCTGTTTCATTATAAAAGCATCATTCTAGAATAAGTAGGGGAAAAGTAAGCTGCGCCTCAGTCACCTTGCGCCTCAGACGACCACCGAACCCAATCCTGAGGGACTTATATCGCGCCAGCAGGTTGATCTCCCTGCGGCGCTTCGGCCGGAATAAGTAGGGGAAGGCCGGGCAAAGTGGTCACCATAAGGTTTGGTGATTTTTTGATTTAGGATTTACACACCATCTATATGATTTACACACCAAGTAATAGACAAAAAAGGAGTTAAATTTAAAAACGCGTTCAGCAACTGAAAACGCACTTCCAGCAATTGAAAACGCACTTCCAGCAATTGAAAACGCACTTCCAGCAATTATTGTTAACATACAGTACCGAATTCTTTTGTGTGTCCCTGTAAAATAACGATGAATGCAATAAACAAAATATTCTATAGTAAGCCTCTTGTAATGCACCTTAATGATCTATATCAATTTCACTTTGTTTGAAAGAGTGAAACATTATTAAAATAAACTCCAAACGATTTTTCTCCATAGACCGTAATGTAACACAATTATTTTGAGTGTCCCTGTAAAGGAGCTATAAGTGCTATGCACACCATATTCTATAGTAAGTCTTTTGTAGTGCACCTCGGTGGTATATATCAATTTCAATATGTTTGAAATTGTGTAACAGCATTAAAATAAACCGCAAATGATTTTTTCCCATAGACCGTAATGTAAGGAAATTCTTGTGAGTGTCTCTGCAAAAAAACTATGAGTTCTACTACACACTTCATTTTCAATACCGAACATGCCATACTAAACCTCAATGCATGACAATCCAAATATATTTACGCGAGTTAGAGCACGGACAGACAGACAAACAAACCGAATTCTTACCGAAGTTTTGAACTATTTTGGACAGTGTTAAAAAAGTCAATTTCTATCGGCATCCTTAATTCAGAGTGTTCAAAATTCAATTTCTGATTGTTGTTGTTTTTAAATTTGAGTGCCAGTATTACCAAATAGTAATCGCTGCCTTATATGAACTCCTAGAATCTGGATTAAATAAGATAAATATTATACTACTAAAAAATAGTGGCTACCGGTTTTCCCGGTGTTCTGACAACCTTATTAATTAGATAAAATTTTACATTTTGCATTTATTCGTCTATTTATATCTCGTATTACATTTAGTCTCTTAAGTAACAAATTAAATTTAATTCTATATTCCAAAATAGCCATATTAGATGCTCAACTACAGATTCTACCGATTCGAATATTTAAATTATCGCACAGCTAAACCTATATGTCACAAACTCCTTTTTCGAGTATCTTTTTACAATATCATATTTTAACGTTATTTCTTCAATGTAGTTAGTTACATTTTAAACATTATTATATTCAAGCTGACATTTCGTTTTAATGAAATATTAACTTTTGTAGAAAAGGGGATAAATTCAATAATATTCTAAATGCTGGGAAATTAATTCTTTTTGCTTGTCTCTTGTTATTTCCTGTCAAAATTATATTTATGATTTTTAACATGTGAGAATTAGCATTTACATAAGCAATAGCTATTAATTCAGAAATTAAAAAATAAAAGTTTTTGGGGAGGAACATTTTCAAAATAAAATTTTTACTACTTTTAAATAGCGAACATTTATTTTAATATTTTTGTCAAATATTTTTATTTATTTTTTATTTTTTTAGAATGAAGCGTTTATGTTTAATTGTTTGTCGTACTTGATGGCGTACTGATAAAACTGCAATACGCAAAAGAATTCTGCTGAACTCTATTTTCAGCTGCAATAATAATTATATAAAATATAAAGGAATCTATCGTATTATGCGTATTTATTTTTTATTAGTTATTGTATCAAAAATAAGATGATTGCAAAAAATTATACAAAATTATATTTTTTGTTAATAAATTCCATGTTTACTTATTCCACCAATATTTCTTTAAAATATATACATTCAATGATAACATAATTCAATACTGGATTACATATAATAAAAGTTACTAATTTCCAAAAATAGAAAAAAAAAAAAAAAAAAAAACATATATGCATAGAGAACCGATTGTAAATGGTAAAATCTTAAAAGCTTAAATTTATAACTATACATGTAATCATTTTAGAAATATATACACATATATTTAAAAAACATTTGTGTCTATTTTAACCGATAGTTGAACTTCTATTTAGCAAACTTCTATTTTACGAAATTCCCTATTTAGCGAAATTTTCTGAATGTTGATTTTCAACAAAACTGGCATTATGGCAAGAACTAGCGACTCACCTTTAAAGGGAGTCTAGTTTTTTGAGTACGAGAGTTTTGTCGGATGTCTAACATGTGTGCGTGAAAGAGGCATCTATTTTTTACTTTTCACTAGTATGATTTTGCGTACCTGAATCTGAGTTTTCGGGTTATTTCATGCAGTTTTATGTTAATCAGGTCGCCGTGGTCAGCTCGCGAACTATAGTATCACGTTGACATTATGAAAATTAAGTAATTTACAATGAAGATCTTCTTAAAGCGCATACTCAGAATATTTTGAAAACAAGAAAGAAAAATTATGCATCAAGCATAGATTATGAAACACTTTACAACACTAACAGAATGCTTTAATAAACCATCGCTTTTTAATAAGGTAAGAAATATATCTAAGTAAACATTTCAGGAAAACACAAAACACATTTAAAAACCAGATTTCAGCAATTACCGTCCACAGCCGGAAAAGTACTTCAATTCTTTTCTGCAGCCCTGCATATTAATTCATTTTAGTGATAAAACACATAACACAGATGGAAATTCATCTTCAGCAGTTTCTATCAGTAGACGGAAATATACTTGAATTATTTTGTACAGCCCTGTATATTACCTTAAGCTTTTTATCCCTCTAAGCATGTGGAACGTAATATTCCGTTCACTAAGCTCCAGGTTTCACTGCAATATATGCAATGTTTAAGATAATATAATTCTATAGATTTAATGAATTTTCAAAACATTGAAGAATGATTAATACTCTCAAGGGTTACATTCATATTTGTAATTAAGTTTTATTTATAATGCTGAAAGAATCATATTTTTTTAGCATTTAAAACAAAATACAGAGAAAACAACATTACAATTTTACCCTTTTTCAAAACGCTCAGAGGGTTATACACATCATATATTAAGCTGTAGCATAATTCAAGCAAATACATGCTTAAATTACAGTTCCAGAAATTATGATCCATAGGCAGGCCATGTATTCAGTTTTTTGCGAGGCCCTGTATATGATTTTATTTATATTCTACAAACCTTTCTTGGTATACTAAATATATTTCACGTTCAAAATGCATAACTCGATTAAAAACTCATTTTAATCAATTTACACTGATGCACCGTAAAGCTTACGAATTTTTTTGTATAGCCCTGTATATGATTTGTAGCATGTGTAGGTTCCATCGAAATCCATTCGGCAAAATCTTTTTGAAAAGGTTAATCTTTCAATAACTATTCTTCAAAATAATGCATATAAATGTCACAGAGAATTGGAATAAAGGATTTCCCATGCTTAAGCTTTATTTTGAAGAAAAGTCATTTAATCTGTTAAATTTTAAATGTTGGATGCATTACGTTCACAATACTTTTGTTTTAGTTGATAGTCCTTTTGATATTTCCACCATTCTTAAAGCTGTCAATTCTATCGATCCACATATTCAGTTTACTTTTGAATTAGAAAATTGGAATACACCCCCCTTCCTTCATGTTTTGTTACCATATGTGATTATTTTTTCTGTCTCTAATACCGCGTCATGTCCGCGTCATGTCACTCTCAAATCATCCAGCCAAACAGAAAATCGGTGTCTTTTACACTTATGTAAACCGTGCCCTCAAAATTTGTTCAGGATACTGTCTCCCTTAATGATGAAATTAATTATTTAAAATGTGTTGCTATCAAAAGAGGCTTCAACCCTTCTGTTATCGATAATGCTGTTAATAAATTCAATACACCCTTTAGTAAATATATCCTTTCTAAATCTGTTAAAACCAAACCTGATAAAATTTAATTGTTCTGCCTTTTTATCCTCCTTTATGTTTCAAATTAGATAATGTTTTAAAACAAAAATGGAGAATCTATACTGGTCCTTGCAATTGTTGTCATCTTTCTTATATATGTCTTGAAACTCCCTTAAAGGAACACTCCCGTTATGTAACTAGAAATTTCTAAATCTTTTATTGCCAAGTATTCTTGGGATTCCGGCCATAGTTTTGATTTTCAAAATGCCAAAATTATCTTTAATGCCAATAGTCCCTCTGAATTTGGACTTTCTTGTAAATTTTGCTATTTATCTTAATCGCGAGGTTATAGTTAAGAAAAAATCTGATTCCACCATGCTCTCTGCAACTTGGAAAAACTTGTCCAGCTCAACCATATAATAATAATAATTTTTATTTATTTTTATTTATTTATTTATTCTTTTTGTAACAACTTTTATCTTTGTTTATATTTTGTATATTTAATCCCCATTTTACTTTCATTTTTTATGCATATTATTTTTTTTTCAATTTTTTTCATTTTTCTTCATAATTTTCTTTATGTTCTGAATTCTATGTAATTCTCTTCTGTGATTAACTGATGCCTTCTGCTTTCCTATTGGCTGTTCTCTTAATTTGTCCCTCTTTCCCTCCCATTAACTTTCAGTCTTGCTCCTGCCTTCAAAGTGTTTGCACGTCTTCTTTGCGCCTGGCGAAGAAATACAAAGTGCTTCCGAAAGGCCTAACGCATTCCTTATTTTTATGGTTTTATTCAGAAGTTTGTTATGCTTTTATAGTATCACAACAGTTTACTCAATAATTTAATATAACTAAGAATGGTGTGTAAAATTTGAAACGATCCCAATTGAATTTCCATTTAACGAAATTCCTATATAACGAATTATTTTAGAGTATCCATGAGAAACTTAACTATATATGTGTCTAAACATGTTACATACATATATATTTTAATATGTGTGTGTCTTTAATTCGACAGATTAAGATTTTATCGCTTGCGTTCACAATGTCGAGAAAACAAGTCTTTCATAGCAAATATGCTTGTAGCATTTACGATTAATAGCATTTAAAATTAAAGCAAACCGGATTCCACAATTAATTTTATTTAGGAATGAATAAGGTTTTATGCTATTGCATTTCCCAGTCCTTTTCTCAGTGGGTTGGTGATAAGCTCCAGTTTATTATACACTGCTTGTTAGAGTGTTCTGTGAGTACGGATTGGATTGCAAGTAGGTTTGATTCGGATTAGTTATAACAAGACCCAACTGAGAACTTTAATACCATACTTAAAATAAATAGACGCCTCAAACTTTACTCCAAACAAGCATTAAATCAAATTTTTTTTTTATTTTTTTTTACATTTAGTAGTTGAAAGCTGTTTTAAACTTCATTTAACCCTCCTGCTGCGGGAAACTCTCCTATCGTGTTTCACTTATTCTATACAATTACGCGGGATAAGCTATTTTGGCGTTGCCTACAATTTTTATAGTACTTAAGCATCGGGAGACTCTATTTCTTCGTTGAATCTATCTTCTTTTATTTAGAAATAGAGAGATTCGTTTGCTAATTATAATACATATATCATTTCATATATTAGGTCATTCGGAAAGTTCTGCGGTTTTTGAAATATTTTGAATCCATAAATGCCACATGCCCACCGGAATTTTGAAATAAAACTTTGTTTTACAATGTACATGAAGAAACTGCTTTTACTCATTTAGAAATAAATTTGTTTATAAATTCCGGTGTCATTCAATCCTTATAACTAATATAAGTGACGAATAAAAATAGGCCGCGGTTTTATATAAGAAAATGGAAACATCGCTCGCGGCTAGAGGGTTAAACAAAGACGTAATTTAAATTTATTACGATAAGAACCTATAGTACCATTAATAATAGTAATTAACTTCGACAGCTTCGACATTCATTGATTAATGCGGATCCGAGACCAGTCTATAACAGTGGTGAAAATCTTCGGTCCGCGAATTGCAGACCTAGTAGAATTTCTGAATAGTAATATTCACCTTATTTATAGACAGAAATTCTGCGATTAATTAAAGAAAAAATTACTCGTCAGAAATAGTCGTTACTAACAGTCTGCTCACAAAAAGATTGGACACGTACTGTATGCATATTGTTCGCAATATGATTTGTACTTCTAAATGCATTGTTTTTTTATTTTGGATGTCGAAACGTTAAAACTCACATCTCGAGCCCTTTTGCTTTTGTATATTTAATATTTGAAGAAAGAATATAAGATATTTCAAATACGTTGTTTTTTTCTGTAGATCTAAAATAATAATAATAATTAGAGCAGTAGACAAATCCAACTCCCTAGAAAAGTAAAAAATTATATTTGATTTAAAATTATAAAATACTTGCTCTCTTCTCTTTCCAACTGTACTAACTAAAGAAATGTAAAATTGAAGCCTGTTTGAGCTCTCTACAAAGTCACCACTGTCTTTTAATTTAATCTTGGAAAAAAACCTTCAAAATTAAGCTTATATGCTTATAGCGCAATAATGTCTGTATAAATAAATTTGAAACTTAAAATATCAGAAACTTAAAAAAAAGGACAACAAAATAAGATTTACATTTTTAAATATTATCGAAAACATTTCTGGTTAAAATTTTGAAAAGTTGTCTGTTCTATTTCTTCAAATGTAATATCGCCAATGAAAAATTTTCAACATCAATTTCTTCAATTCAGTAGTAAATTTTAATATTTCTCCATTTCTCCATGAAAAATAAATAATTAAAATAAACAGTTTTCCTCATCAAAATCAGTAGAAAAAGGAAAAGAGAAATATATTCAGGGAAAAAAGATAAAATGAATAGAATGGTACGATGATCAGTGACTTAATTTTAAAACAATACTTTCAACTAAAATTTCTACTTTATTATTTTGAAGTATTTATTAATTCAATGAAATTTTGGACATAACTTTTTACGTTTCTTATCTTTAATTTTGTTTTTCCTGTAAGCCTCAGCCATTTTAACATATATAGTCTTAAATATAAATAATTAATTATGCTAAACTTCTTAATGTTTGGATTTGTTCAAAATATATGCCTTTCTTCGATACAGTGTGATCCTATATTGATTTAGAAAATGTTTAGTACTTATTAAAACATTTATTGTTGTTGTTATAGTTTTAAGAAGTTTTTCTGCATTTCTGCTTAAAATGTATTTTCAACAAAATAAATAAAGTTGACGGAAACTGTTTGATTAACTTAAACCATTTTCATTTCATTTATCATCCCTTTTTGATAATCATCTAAAAACCAACTTCACAGCTGCTTGAAATGCATGAAATGCGGATAATTTTAATACAAATTTACTATTAAATATGTGATTATATTGTATTTAAAAAGAAAATATGCTGTGCACAGAAACCTAAATATATAGAATCAGATACATAATAAGTCATAGTTTGAAGGGTTTCACAGCCTAAGAGGGACTTCTCGGTCGAGGAGACTAAGTCTGTAGAGCATAGATGTCCCTCCCCGTACTTTTTATTAAGGTTAAAAAATAAAATTTTCAACTAGAGCTTAACCTCCCCGATAAAAATGACAGAGGGCAGGGTGGAAAATACTATGGCGTTGAGCCAGAATCGCAAGGAATCAACAGAACAAAACCTCCGCTGACGAAGAACAGATCTCCCTCGCGACATGGGGCAGAGAAGTGCCGAGTTTGAAGCAGAAAGGGAAGTATTGGTGAGGAGGTAACAAGTGAAGAAAATTCTGTATTAGTAGGTTCTAGGTCCAGGCATTGAGTTTTTGAGCTGTTGTCAATAGTTGTAGTATGTTGACTGCCACCACGGTGATGCGGGAAGGAAATCATCACGTGATAGAAGCTAGGCTAAAGGCCCGCCCTGCCAGGGAATACCTTAAAAGAGACACTGGCTAGCGCGATAGATGTAGGATGTGCCAATAGGCTAAATCTACAGTTCAAACTTCCCGCTACCGGAGAACATTTCGCGTCAGGGGGAAGCGAGATTACTAGATGAGCCAATCACTTTGTCTCTACAACGTCCATAAAGTTACTGCTTGAACTGTAGACATTGAATAATGCTGGATGGATGATTGAACAGAGCTACTTCAGTGCGGATGGAAGTTTTATTGCCAGAAAGAACCTCTACGCGACAAGAGGCATGGAGGAAGGAGGATACGCGGGATAACTGGTTAGGTGTGAGATTTGGACTAGGTGCTGATGTAGGTGTTTGAGTTTGCGAAGGAGTAATGTACTTGATAAAATGTTATGCAGCCATCCCGTAGGAGGATTGTTTTGGCGCTTTATATGCCATTTCTTAGTGAGAGTGCAGTGGATGTTGTCGTGGGTGGACTCTCTCACCTTGCCACACTCGCATCTGTTTGAACCCACACACTTGAATTTGTGTAAGTAGGACTTGAAGGGGCCGTGTTCTGTAAGAAAGCTTGTGGTGGAGGAAGTTAGGTGGTGTAAGCCTAGAGAAACCTTGGTTATTAGTTCATATGTATGTCTATGCATCTCAGTACTCCTGTCATTCGGAGATGATCCTGCAATTCAGAACCCTCTTGGTGAAAGTCGGAGACACTGGGAGATGGTGATCGATATTTGCGTGTGTTGTGGCTTGGTTTGCTAGTTTATATGCGTGCGCATTATCAAATGTGCCCTTATGTACCGAGACATGGCCCAGTTTAGTTCTACAGAGAAGAGATTTTAGTGGGTGGGAGTTCTAGGTGAGTGGATGGTCTGTAGTCCTAACAGACTGTCGCTGAAAATGGGGGTGGTTTATTATCCACTGAAGAGCGGATAAGAATGCGAACAGTTCTGCCTAGAAGACCGAGTTATCCTATCTGAGTCTGCAGACCCACTGGTGGGACACACCTCACTTCTTTTCGTGAAGCAAAAAGCTGCTACGACGCCGGTTTCAGTGTGGGACCCATCAGTAAAAATGGTGAGTCATGTGGAAGAAGTATAGATGTTCTGTTGCGTATCTACCTTAAAATGCGATATCTCCTCCACAGGATGGATCTGCCAGCCATGGACTTTGTGTCGAATTTTTTTTTGTGTGTCTGTTAAATCCATAAATGTACACTTTAAGCCTGAGGAACTTGAAACAAGAAGAATACTCAGAATCTCTAAGACAAAGGTCATAGTATAGAAAGCCTAACTTACAAAAGAATTAAAAGCGGATTTAATGAAATTGAAGAGTCGGGGTGAAAAACGATGAAAGTCAACTTTTGCGAAATTTGAAAAGGATCTGCTATTAGTTACCTTGAAAGTTATACTGTCGTTTGGTACCCTTGAATAGTAACAAAATGAAGGTAATGCTTTTAAAAACACTGCTGAATGTTGGTAGATATAAAGATGAATAACGACAAAAGTCAACGCTTGTAAAAGAAAGAATGATGAATAGTTATTGTCTAATTGTATATAACTAATCAGCATCAAATACAAAATAAATTGTAATGTGTTATGTAATTGTAATGTAATATAAATTTATTAAGATTTTTATAGACTCTCAGTTCTCTAACCGGTTGTGGTGCTGCGTTAGATTTGAGAGGAATCACACTGAGGTAAGTCACATCCACCTTCATGCAAAATTACGTAATTTTTTTTTTAATGAATTTGAAATACATAATATGTGTTTGACATCCTGAAGAATGTTATAAAAAATGGGTGTAATTCATAATAAAAATTTAGAATCCATAAAAAAATAAGTAAAGTAGAAAGCATTTCGATAGAATGATGTCTTTTTCAGAAGGCGCATAACAAGACCTGCTATCATTTTAAAAGCAGAAGCAAGATATTCTACCGCCACTACTCACGGAACAGTCGGAGCCGTGAGCTTTTCTAGATGTCCGCAGAGATGTAGCAGACTCAATCACGGACGTACCTACCGGAAGAATTTAAAAGTTAAATTTAATAAGTTTTCCACATCGAGCAGCGGGTCGAGGATGGCCGGGTAGTTTAATACAACCTAGTTGCTCCTGCTTTCAATGCATCGCTTAAATTTTTTATGCTGTTTTCTAATTTTTATCAATATTAATGTTATGCAAGATTTTCAAATTATTTCTAGTCTCGCTTTTCAATTTTCTTAATTTTCCGTCTAATTCATGATTTTTGTTCAAGATTTATCTTTTTAGTTGTCAAAAATGCACATTTGGAAAATAAAGTGCTTGCTTTAAATGCAATTCACATAAATCTTCTTTCAAATATCTTTTCCAAAATTGTAAATGTAAGACTACATAACATTAAATTAATATGACATGTTTTCCTTCAATAATATTTCAACATTGATTCTGTTTTATTATGAACGCATCTTTTGGATATGAATAAATAATTCCTAGAGAAAACAGAAATAGAATTTTTTTATAATAAAAAAAAGAGAGAGAGACTATATTTATTAACATCGAATAGAATTTTAGTGAAGTCATCCATGTGAAAAACAGAACTAAATTACATTTGAAAAATTCTGTTAACTTTTAAAATGTGTTTTTTTTTTAATGTTGAGAGCTGTTTCTTTAACCATTATTCATGTTCTTAATTTCAGAGTCCCGATGAGGGGGACAACAACAGTTGCGTCATTACATGTAAAACAACTGCTATTCAAGTACTTTTCTCTCTGGTGCTGTTAAAGAGATTTCGATATATTTTTAAATAGTTTTGCACTGAGGTAAATTATAAATTGATCGTTTTGTAAGAAAAAAATAAATAAAAAGGGAATAGTTACGTTAAAAAAAAAACCTTGATTTTTTGTTTTGCGACATTGCGGAAATGTTGTACGAGTGTAAGACTGAAAATTTTTAGATAGGGCAGACGATATGTACCATTATTGGTCAGATATTTAAATTTGAAATCTTTTATGTCCGACGATAATTTGTGGCAACAATTGCAATTTAGCTATCGTAGAATAAATTGTGAAAAAAAAAAAGAAAATGGAAATGACGCGAGAGCATTACCGAGCTATGATTTTCTATGATTTTATTGTTGCGCTAAATCATGAAGAATTTCTTCAACATCTACAATTAGCATTTAGAAATGAAGCTCCATTTCGTGTCACTGTATTCAGATGGTTTACAGTATTTAGAAGAGGTCGAAAGTGTCTCCAAGATGAAGAACACACAGGAAGACCTTCGTCAACTGCAGTTCCAGAAAATATGTCGGCCGTATGAAAAATGTTAATCGGTGATAATCGCTGTATATATAAAATAATATAGAAGGAGCTTAACATTGGATGTTCAGCTACACATAAAATGATTCATGAAGAACTGCATTTCAGGAAATAAGTTTGTCGTTGGATTGTCTATTCGTCTGATCTGACTATGTGGGACTTTTGGTTATCTTTTAATTAAAAAAATTACGCGAGCGTCGTTTTTATTACAAAGATTAGATTGATGAGGCTATAAAAGCATATTTTTAATCTATTCCAAGAAATGGATGACTTGAGACAATTAATCTTTGGAAAATTCGCCTACAAAAGTGCAATGAACTATGAGGAAACTACTTTGAACTCTCCTAAGAGTTGAAAAGTTTAACTTATACAACCGTTTACCCTCATAATTTAACATAACACCAAAAAGCGTGTCAGAATCAGAAAAGAAATCCTAAAATTACTTAATGATGTAGGGCATCACATTATTTCTAAAATCATAACTGTGGATGGGAAGTACATACCTTTTTTTAACGTTCCAGCACGTCAAGAAAGTAAAGCATGTGTCTTTGAAGATAATCCTATGTCAACAATGATGAAAAGACAACGAGCAATGAAAATAGTAATGTACTCTGTTTTCTTCAGAAGTACAGAGCTGGTCAAAGCCATAAAGCTAGACGGATAGAATACAGCTAACTGGTACACTACTAAGTGTCTATCAGAAATTCTCCTAGATCTGAATGTTAGCGGACTCATGCTTCACCATGACAATGCATCTTCTCATTCAGCAAGGATTACAATCAAATTTCTTGAACAAAAAAACATCAAAATGATTTAAACATCCATCCTATTTTTCTGATATTTCTATGTGGGACTTTTGGCTATTTTTTTAATCTTAAAAAAAAAAAAAAAAAAAAAAAAAAAAAAAAAGTTACGTGTGCGTTGTTTACATTCCGAAGATAAGATTGATGAGACTATAAAAGCCTATTTTTCATCTATTCCAAGAAATGGATGAGTTGGTCATTTAATCTTTGGAAAATTCGCCTAGAAAAGTGCATTGATCTATGAGGAAAGTATTTGAACTCTCCTAAGAGTTGAAAAGTTTAACTTGTACTATCATTGAGCCGTATCTCAAAAATTTCAGTGTGACCCTCGTATTGTTTATCTTTATTTTTGCCAAACGATCAATTTGCAGTTTAACCACTGACAAATCTATTAAAAAATTATTCAATTCGTTTCAGGAGTTTTTCAAAAAAAAAAAAAAAAAAAAAGGGGGGGGGGGGGGGTACATCAATGTCAACCGTTTCATATGTAATTTCTAACTTGTTGTTGTAAAAGATATGGACAAATGTTATGAATAACTACTCATGTTTAAACTTGAACTTGCAAATTGTGAATTTCATTCAATTTTTCAAATTATGTGAGTCGTAATTTTGTTTTAATGTTAATTAATTGATTTGGAATACTAAATAACTTTGAATTAGTGATTTTACATTATTCAAGTATTTACGGATCTCTCGCGTTTAATCATTCTCTAATAAAATATACAGGGTGTTCTCAAAAAGAGCGCTAATGGAAATTGGTACATCTCCATTATCCCGTCGACCACTTTTCATAAAAAATAAATAAATAAATAAATAAATTTTCGCCAAACAGTAACGCCAAACAAACAAATGGAAGAATGTTGCCATTAGAATATCAAAATAAATAAATAAAATAAAATAAATTCAGAAAAGCCCCACTCACCAAAGTGTCAATTATCAGTAAAGTTTAAACGCAAAAAAATTACTATATATTATTGAAAATAGAAAAAAAATCTTGGATATTTATTTATTTACATTATTTTTCTTAATTATCCTTCTCGGTTGGTGAATAAATGCTTGTGATGTCAGTTGAAACTGATCCATTTGCACTTAACTATGCAACGCAACATTTTTTCAATGCATTTTCTCTTTTAATATGGCACATCCGATTAAGGACGCAATTGTTATTTTAATTAACAAAATAACTAATAAATCGGTAAAACATAATGAAAAATACAGGTAAATGTCGAATTAAAAACTGCTTCATGCCATAACAAACATGTTTAATGCTTCTGACGTCAAGTGAATAGGACTGCATTTTTGGCGTTAAATCCTACAGTTTGGTGATAGTTTTTTTTTTTTAATGAAAAGTGGTCGACGGGATAATGGAGAAGTACCTGGAAATTTAACAATTCGCATGCTAGTTAGAGAAACATAAGAGACGTTTCAATACCTACAGATGCAGCAATGGAGTGTGAAATGTGAATGGCTTAATATATATAGCGAATACAGTTCAGCAATTAAGTTCAGAAACGCTTTCAAGAGAATACTTTCAACATGGTATTTTTTTCCCGGAATAGTGTTGTTCATTATCGAAGTATACTTTAAAACGTTCAAATAAGTGAGAAGTCTGGTGAACAGAATGCGCTATTCGAATCAACAATTATCCGAATAATGCAGCGATTTCATAATGATTATACAATAACCAGAATTACTGAAACGAGCTAAATTCCTGCATCGGTTCAGGTTATCCACATTTATCCGACCAAGCCGAACCGCGGTTTGGGTTGGGTTGTCTTTATACGTTTTGGGTTTAGGTCGGTTTCGGGTTAAGTTTTGATTCTTTCTGGTCAGGTTCGGGTTGACCTGACATTTCAAAATCCCTGTATTTTTATTTTTATTTATTTATTTATTTATTTTTAACCCATTCGGGACCATGAGTGTATATATGCACCCTCAAAAAGAGCATACAGAATTTGTTTTAGGCACCAGTAAAAAATAAAAGTAATATTTGGTTTGTCTAATTAGAGCATTTTTGCGATAGTTTAAGTAAAGGTAGCTTTTTAAACAAAGTGGTGCCAACAGAATAAAATTTGTGTAAAAGCCGCCGGTCCCGAATGGGTTAATGAAAAAAAAATATATTTGAATATTAATAAGTGTATATGTATTCATTTTTAAACAAACAAGTAATATAAAAATTATTTTTTTAAGTCAATTCCTACATTTTAATCATAAATATATAAAATAAACCCGTGCAGCATTAATGTCCCACGTTATCTTTATTGAACATTCTTTTATAATCATCGTTGCGGTATTTTATTTTTTGTTGGCATCACTAATTTGAAATAAATCTTTCATTTCATTTATGAAACAATGGGCGAAAATTAAAATTAATTAATTAAATTTAATTAATGAATTAATATTTAAAAAAACTGTATTAACATCAATTGTCATCCAGTACAAGTTTTAAAAAATTTATTTGAACTTGAATGGATGAATAGAAAATATTTTATTAACGATTGAAAATTCCAACAAGATATATATATATGGAGAGTGTGAGCTAATAGTAGGAATTAAAAAAATATATATATAAAATTGATATTAGAGATATATAATTGTTGACTTTTTTCCCATAATTGTAATAAAATAAATATTAAACTATTTTCATTTGAGGTTCGGGTTTGAATATTTCGGCTAGAAGTGTCTCGGGTTCAGGTCAATTTTTGGGTTGATGATTTTTGTTTCTTTATTTTTTTCTGTGTTTGTGTATGTGCGGTTTTCGGGTTGACTTCAAAGAGAATTTTCGGGTTCGGAGGACAATAAAAAAGAGTCTTCGTCAGCTTAGTTAAGCATGCACATGAGAGTCTAGAAGTGAGAGAAAAGCAACTTAAACATTTGTTGTAGTTTAGAACAAATAAATACGTATTTGGAATTTTTTGGAATTTTTTTTTTTTTTTTTCTTTTTGAAATTTTACTAGCTTTTTTTTTTTTTTTTTTTTTTTTTTTTTAATCGAAAATCGCTGTTTTCAAGTGTTTTTAAGTTATCGTTGTTTAAATTTACATTTTCAATATACTTAAATTTTAAATGTTATATTTAAACTCAGAGTTTACTTCAATGAAGTGTAAATTAACATCCTTATATATATATGTTTTTTCAAACAATAATCTAAACAATCACTAATAATATTCTATATTCCTTGAAAATTTACTCTTTTTTAATATCTCTAGTTAATTTAAATCATTATTTCCTGTCAAAATGCATTTGCGATTACTAACTTGTATAAATTAGCATTTATATAAGAAATATCTGTATTATGCGGAGCTTTTTTTTCTTTTCTTTTTGAAAAATATCATGGAGAAAGTTTCAAAATAAAATTCTCATCCTTTTGAATCAATGAACATTTATTTAAATGTTTATTTATTTATTTGTAAGTAATTTTCATGACTGCACTGATAAAATGAAACTCATTGTCGAGTCGGATTATAATACTCTGACATGCTAAAGAAGTGTGATAAATCATATTTCCAGCTGAAAAGAAAATACTATCATATCGTGCATTTTTTATTATTATTAATTACTCGATCTAAAAATATGATGACTATGGAAAACAGAATTGTTTTCCGACTATATTGAACGTCATTCACCTCACTAATATATTTCTTCTTAAAACATACGTTTAATAATTCAAATAATACTGTATTACATTATAGTAAAGTTGAAATTTTCTAGTAGTTAAGTGCCTTAGAATTCTTTGATTTTAATTCACTAGATATGTATTTTTTTAATCATTTTTCTTTCTATGTTCGAAAATTGAATGCTTATAATGTAAATGGTTTTATCTCGAGTTCTTAAATGAATCGCTTCAAACGTTTTCATTTATGAGTTGAAGTTTCACAGTGTCGAGAAATCGTGTCTTGAATTTAAAACATATATATATATATTAGTATTGACATTTAAACTTAACTTTGTTAAAAATAAAATAAAATAAAATAAAATAAAACAGGATTGTTACTATACATTCTATTTTATAATGATTTTTTTTATTGCATTTCAATTTTTAAAGTGGGCTGGTGATAAGTTCGTATGTTTGCACTGCTGGTTCGAGTCAAATCTATATACAACTGTAGGTTAGATTGCAGGTAGAGTTGATTGGAATATCACTTGATCCGCGCTATACTTCACCACCATAGCTAAAATCAATTAGACATCTTAATTTTCACTTCAATCAAGCATTATGGCAGGGAATTATTGCAAATTTTTAGATTTTTTGTACTTGGATGATTCATTTAAAGAACGAGATGATTCAAATTTATTAGAATTAGAATCGGTATTGACATTAATAACAACAATTATTTTCAACAGCTTTACACCCTATTCTTATAAATAATAGGAACTTTTAAGTCACAATTGGCACAAAGATTGTGCAACAGAACTTCAGTGATTATTGAGTAAGGTAAAACCAGGAGAGATGGCGCGGTCGGAGAGATTGCGCATATAGAGGTTCAGGGGGAAGGAATAGAGTGGGAGCGCAGCGCCTCCAGGTAGTTGTACAACAGCAGTAGTGAAGTGTCTACTTGAAAGTGCACGTTGATTGCTTTGAGCGTCTAAGATAAAGTATTGTTTTTTTTGTTTTGTTTTCCCAAAGTAAGTGCTTGAATTTTCATAGCTATTCATAAGAATTTCTATACAATTTCAAAGTACAAAATATTTTAAACTTAAACGATTTCTCATAAGCTACTAATCTAGACCAACAATGTGAACATCAACGGTTCGTTTTAGTAGCGGCCATGTGTAAATGAAAGGCCGCGCAATCTCTCCTACCGAAATTGGAGAGTTTGCGCATCTACTACTTAGGAGAGATGGCGCATTGTTCCCATTAGTTTCCATGCTAGGAGAGATTACGCAGCTTATTGGTAAATTTGCATAAAAAATTGAAAAATGAAAATGGACTAATTTTAAGTTAAACCTGTTATTAAGTTACATAATTTTATTTTGTAATCTTATTGGGACTTGCTTTTTCTGATTCTTTAATTTTTTTCCCTTTAATTAAATTTTTTTAATCGTTTTTAAAATTATTTCCTTTTTCTGATTCTTTACGCATTAGGTTGAAATATTCACTCCCAATACAATAAAATTTGTTCACAAAAACCTTACAGCAATGTCATTTAAGTGTAATTATTATTGTTAGCAATTTAATTGTAGTTATTATTAGTAACAATCTCTCCTACCCATGTGCGCAATCACACCAAGCCTGTAAGGAGAGATAACGCAAAATAACTTTCTTGGTTTTATTACAACTGTTCTATTAAACTGCAACATAACAACAAAATAGCAATGGAAAAGCATAAAAAACAATTGAAGTAAAAATTATTCCTGGATAATTTAGCAAAAAATTAATATTTAGATTTTTTATTGCTATTCTTTTGAATTGTGCGCAGACTCTCCTAGCTTTACCTTATGCAAACTTTATCGTCTATCGATATTCTTGAACTACATGTATATCATTTGTTATACATTCTGTATTTAAAAGGGTGCGTATAGAAATTCCAAGAAATATAGCACGATTTTTTTCGATTAGAAATTTTCACTTTACTTAATCGCAGACGTTGTTATAATTTTCTGCAATTAAATAAGTCAAAGATTTCTATTTTGATTTCTATGTACATTTTTTGATACGCAAATGTAAGAACGGTACACACTCTGATTTTAAAGAATAATAAATGTTAAAACAAGTTGGCATAATGGGTTTGCAGTACTACTTCTTTATTTTGGATATCGAGTTCAACTTCCAGTTCCCTGTATGGTTCTTGTGCTTTTGTATATTTAATATTTGGAAAAAACACATTATTTTCAATGAAGGATTTTCTTTTTTTTTTTCTTTTTTGCCCTTTTTTTTGTAGTAGTTGTAGTAGTAGTATATACAGCTCTTAATTTCTAAAAAAAAAAAAAAACTACCGTTGCTCTAATATTCTGCAGTAATAACAACAGTGGTGTATCGCCTTCCCTCCGTCCCATCCACCCACATATTTATATTTTATACATTATTTGAAAGATTTAAAGCAAATTCGTCTTCACCAAAAGAAAATTTTTAATATATTTTGACTATATCTATTTGCATTTATATATCATAAAATGTAATAAAAATACAGCTCAAATATATTAAAATCAATAGTAGGGAGTTTTCAGAAAATCCTACTCGCCAAGGATTTATTTGTATCAACACCCAGCGCTGTACCAGTGGTCTCCGGAATTTATGAACTCCGGTGAATTCCGGTCAATTCTTAAATATTCATAAAAGTCAAAGAAGTACCGCAGCTGAGCTCCGTTAAGCTCAGGCGCAAATTAAGCACTGAGTATGTAATATTAACAGATTGCTTTCTTTACATCTGTTACGTAATAATAAAAGTGACAAAATCCTAAACTTGTGTTCTGCAAATTAATAAATTAACTAAAATTAGTAAAACTCTCTGATAAAAAGTTTTCATTTTAGTATAGAAAATACTTTGATGCTAGTTGTCCCGTATTACACCCGTCACGTAAACTAAGAAAATAAATGAAAAAATTAAAACCGCTATAACTCTCTGAAAAATTTAACCCTGAGTTGAAGAAAAAAACAACAAAATAAATTCCTCTTTAAAAAAAAATAACTTTTTAACTATTAAAAATATTTCTGAGTAAAATTTCGAAATGTTGTCTGTTCAATTATTTCAAACGCAAATATCGCATTCAAAACAAAACACTTAGAAATTATTTCTTTAATTTAATAATAATAAAAAGGAAACAAACATATTTCTTGCTGAATAATAAATAATTAAAACAGTTTCATTCATCAACATCAGTAGAAAAAAGAAACTTTCTCAAGAAAAAAAGCAAAGTTATATGATGATCAATGACTTAAAACAGTTTTCTCAAAGCTAAGAAGTTCATTCTTTTATTTTGTCGTATTTAATTACTTAAAAGAAATTTTCATCTTCGTTTTTTTATGTTTTCATTACCTTAATACTTATTTTCGATGTTTGTTTAAATTATTTTAACCTATTTCCTCTAATATAAATATACACTGTTAAAAATTTGCAGCAAACTGTCCAGTCATTTGACCGTTTTTATAGAAAACGATTACATAACCGTAATTTAACTCTATTCTGACCATATTATTGCCCATATTATGGTCAGAATAGAGTTCAATTATGGTTATGTAACCATTATCTGTAAAAACGGTCAAATGACTGGACAGTTTGCTGCAAATTTTTAACAGTGTAATTAATTACAGGAAACTTTTTGAGGTTTCGATTTAACCAAAATATAAGCCTTCTTTCAATGAAGAATAATTCTGTATTGACTTTGAAAAATACTAGTACTTATTCCCCAAGTTTGTTTCGGCTGTTCAAAGTGTTTTTGAGGATGCCTTCTTAAACAATATTTATTAAACAATATATTAAGTTTGTGATCGATATAAAATCTTTTGACATTTTTATGAATACAGTTTGTTAATCACATAGTACAGTATTAAAAAAAAAAAAAAAAACGGACGATGGCTATAACTTTAGCTCTAATTAATACAAGAAAAAAAAAGGGAAATGACGTTTTAATTAATACAAATTCCTTATAAGTTGTTTACTTTTCTTTGCTATGAGGCTTCTACATTTTAAAATAAAAATCTAAATATTATTAAATACTGTTATTAGAATACATCTATTTACGTTTGTAACATAACCGCAAAGAAATTAAACTGAGATTTTTTTGTTCGGCAAAAGATAAACTAGAGCTGTAGAATTAGTAGACTTCAATGGAAAATTTAAAACTTATTTTAAGTTTAAAGTCAGAAAATGCATCTCACTATTATTCTTGATACGCATATACTAAGAGAAGAAATCTTAAATTTAAAAAGTAGAGCTATTTCGAAAAGTTAACACTGATTTTTAATTTAAACTTGGGAAAATGTATTGCCTTTTTAAGATAACCGCGTGCACCAAAAACAAAAATTAAATTTATATGCTTGCAGCGCAATAACACCAGGATAAGAAAATATTATATTTAAAATATCAGTGAAGAAAAAAATGGCAAAATAAACTCTTCTTATAAACATTTAAATCCTGTAAAACTGTCTAAATCATCTATTAGTAAAACTTTGAAAGGTTCTCTATTCAATTACTTCAAACATAAACATTGCCAAAGACAAAACATTCAGGATTAATTTCTTTTACTGAACAATAAATTTTAATATTTCATCATGAGAGATAAATAATTAAAATAGACAGTTTTCATCATCTAGATGAGAGGGGAAAAGGAAGGAGAAATTTTCTCAAGGGAAAAAGTAAAATGAATAACATGATATGATGATCTACCTCTTAATTTTAAAAGAACTCTCTCAGCTAAATATTTCAGTTTATTATTTTGTCGTATTTAATTAATTCAACGAAATTTTGAAATACACTTTTTTATATTTTCATCATCTGATTTTTTTTCAATTTTAATGCAAATTATTTTAACAAATTTTCCTTATATAAATATAATTAATTGCAGGAATCTTAAGATTTTTTTTTAATATTTAAAATATATGCCTTCTTTCACTGCAGTATAGTTAATAATCACGCATTTACATAATATATTTGACTTTGAAAAGTGGATAGTATTTATTAAAAGTTTTATTTCTTAAAGGCTTTTTATGCATGTCTGCTTAAGTTATTTACTACTTAATAAATGAAGTTTGTGATCTATATAGCGCATTTTTACTTTATTTAACATTATATTTTGTTAATCAACTGTATATTCAAATTTACGGTATGAAACGCATTTAACTTGGACATGTTTAATCAAATTTTGCCATCAATACATAGTACAGCATGTATAAAGAAATGTTGTGCATAATGACCTAAATGTTTAAAGACACAGACGTAACAATTCTTGGTTTGAACGGCTAAGACATTTTTGGTACATTTTAAAACCGTACATGTACAGTCGAAAAAAAAAGAGAGAGATAGAACATTATATCCATTTTAATCTTCAAACTGTCAAAGAAAAAGAATGGAAATGATTACTTTATTTTATTTTATGTTAAAAAATTTAAGTTTACAGAAGTGCGTCTTTATACTTAAATTTGCAATACGAACACCCAATTTTGACAGCATATTTGGCTTTTTCGGAAAATTTAATTTAGGATACTTAGGTTGAAGTTATTTGGTCAAGTAGTTTAGGAATTATGAAGATTTAAAGTCTGAAACGCTTAATGTTAAATTCATTTGTAACCGTTGCACAAGATTAAACAGCGGGTATAGTTTTCTAACCATAACCCAAAAATTACTTATCGGAATGAGCTGTTTTTAAATTCGCATATTTAAAACTTCTGGAAATTGATTTCTGTTTAAAAAAAATTCATAGGTTGTGCTCTATGATACAAATTTATACTTTTTTAGAAAATCAATTAAATTTTTTTTTCAATTACGAGGTTGTTCTTTCTTATTTTCTTTTGGCAGACTGTACACTTTAAATGCACGTAACATGGAATAGAAAAATTACTCTGCATTTATAAGCAAGGAGTCGTGGGTTCGAATACCTAAATTATAGAATAATGTGAAATGAATTAAAAAATATACTTAGACTAACTTTTAATTATAATGTATCATGTTATTTCAATTGTAATGTATCGTAAATTCCTTAAAATCTTTATATACTCCTACTTCTCGACTCTGTGAGATACGCCACGCCGTTATATATGATCTAAAACAGCTTAAATATCCTCAGATGGAGGAGTAGCGCATGCACAAAAATTTTATTTAGAAATTCCGTATTGTCCGGTGTGTAAGTCGACTTTTTAAACCGCTAAAATGCTAAAAAAAATTAAGGAATCGACTTATGCACCAGATATAGAATCAGAAATACGAAGATCGTGGTTGGTAGCAATAACGATAATTACGACGTAAGCATCAATCTTTTTTTTTAGTTATACGACACACAAAATTTATAATTTCTCGCATATTTTTCACGTAAATCAAAAATTACTATTGTTATTTTCTATAACCAGTGGACACCTGCGAGGATTTCGCCTGTTGTCCCAGGTATCTTGGCAAGATTCCTGGGACAACAGGCGAAAATATTCTACTTTTATGAAACGTTTAACGTGTGGACTGGTTTTATGTGTTTTTAGATATGTTTTTAAGAATGTTACAGTGCCTGTCTATATGTTTAAATATTAAAATAATGTCTGAAATAACAGGTAGTTCGAAGAATTATTAATTAAAGAATGACATTAGAAAAGATCATAGATTGAAATACCTAAATGTTCTTCATCACTGTTACATTTACAAAGTCCTGGGACATTTACACAATTGTCGTATTGATCCCAATCTTCAGTGGGAAAAAAAGACCGGGGGAGAAATAATGACGCACTTCCAGAAAAAACTAACATGTTGTGGCCATCACAAAATTTTCTTCTACATAAATCAAATAAATTAACCAAAATTGAATGACAATCTATTCCTATCATGAATATTCTAAATTTGATGCTTCTTTGAATTCTACGCACATAAACTGGAGATATAAGCATCACATATATGAAACAAATCATCAATTTGATGCTCCCCTTCTTGGGGGAATTTGACCAAAAAGTAATCAGCCCCAGCTCGCATAAGGCCAGAACTTGATGTGAAATTTCATCCTGTTCTATACAGTAATTCGTGAGTTAGAGCGCCCAGAAAATTTGTGTCACATACATACAGACAGACAGACTCATGGACAGATATATTCTAAATACAGTCAAAGCGTGTTCAGAACCTTCTAAAATGCATAAATCCGTCAAAAATCGGAAGTCGAAAATTTTCAAAAGTCCAACACTCTTGTGTAGATAGAAATAAGTAAATATCATTACAATATTCGCCTTTATTTTGATGATTTTTTTAGATGCGTCTTTTCCACCCAACACTTATTTTCACAACAAAAGTATCATTTATTTTATGATTGAATTAAGGGATCGACTTATATAGCGAATACGCAATTTCAGGGTTAAAAAAATGGAGTCCATTTATACACCGGAAAATACAATGTTTTTATTCAGAAACTACGAAATCAAACAAAAAAAAAATAAACTTGAATAGCAAAATGAATTCTAGTAACAAATTAATCTTACTTACTTATATAAGTAATTTTTAAGAAATGGAAACGAAATTTTATCAAAGTTTTAAAATAACAGCTTTTTCTAAGTCATATAATACTGCCTAATTTTACCAGCCTAACTTTGGTCTTTCAGCGCGACAGCCATATTAAAGCTGTTCTCAAATGCAAAATGGGTACTTTTTCTGACACATCCATAAATTTATTTTTCTTCGACAAATCATAAATTTGGCAGGTATTCTTATTAAATATATATATATATATATAAGAAATCGAATAGCGCTTTCCATTTTTCTATAATACAGAGGTATATTCGATAATATAGAGTCAAAATATCAAATGTCACGAAATCATATAATTAAACATTTTTTTCTTCCGACTTGCTACTGTGTGGGTAAGAAGAGATATATTTTTAATATTTAAAAAATATATTTTTTTATATTTTTAGCTTTTATTATCAATATTTGTGGGGGCTACGCTTCCTGTATAGCAAAGTAACGAAAGTATGAACCAAATATATTACCGAAATATGATTAAACTGTGGCCAGAACGCATCTCTCTTTGTCGTCACGTGAGGGAGAAAATGAGACGCATCCAAGTCACTGTTATAATCGATTTTTGTTATTTTGTGACGAGTCACACATGACTAAAGAAACTATCATGGAGGCATCCCAGAGAAGTCACGAAACGAAGGTGCCATGAGAGTCAAAATATGACTAAACACGTAAAAACTTGCCCACCATTGTCACTATGACACTCGTAAAGAGACAAGTCGAGGCATTCTTCTGATCTCGTCTGCTTTTGAGTCTACTTTGGAAACATGGTCTTTCGGCAATTGATGGAAAGCAGCTTATGTTCATCAGGTGTCATCAAAGTGGGATGGAAGTATCGAGGCCTGTCGCTTTCGTTGGCTGTGTCACATTCATTGGTTCTGTTATTAAAATAAGCTATTATTTGCTAATAATATGGTCCGTATGTGACGGCGAAATTTAGCCAAATCTTTAAGAGCCTACACTAGTCACGCGAAGAAACGCTCAAGCTAATGTAAAGTCTATGGGAAGGTTCTTGCGCGATTTCTCGCTCGCATTTTAATATTTTGAAATGATTTTTTTTTAATAGGATAGCTGAGGCCGATCTCTAACGTTGTTAGTTTTTACTTTTTCGATTTTAGTTACAGTTTTTTTATAAGCGGATATTTCTAATTTCGGAACCGGTTCTTAAAGTGAAAGTACCCTTATATAAAAAAAAAAAACTGGAACCAAAATCGAAAAAGTAAAAACTAACAACGTTAGAGATTGACCTCAGCTATCATATGCAAAAAAATCATTTAAAAATACTAAAATGCGAGCGAGATATCGCCCAAGAACCTTCCCATAGGCTTATCATTGGCTTACGCGTTTTTTCGCGTGACTAGTGTAGGCTCTAGTCAGTATGACGTTGATCTGTCCCCTGTAATGAGTCAAAATTAACGAAAAATAAAAAATCAATTTATTACACCATTGTTTAAACTAATGTGGTCTTCCGGCAAGATTTCGATGACACCAGTATTTTATGACAGTAGTATCCGCCTTATTTAATCGCAGAAATTCTGCAATTAAACAATGCAAAAATTTGTCATTCGAAGTTACTGGTGCCAATGAGACTTCGAGAGCCACTGCTGGACGACACCGGTTTAAAAAGTACTTTTAATTATTTCTTTACTGTAAAGCGTTTATTCTGTGACTTCCATGTCACGATACCTGATGACTCGTTACGATGAAATAATCACGGCTTTCACGACGGGAATCACCTAAATGCGATAAGTTGACAGCGAATTTGTGACTAATTAAAACATGACATTTTAGTCACTATGTGAGTATGACACTGTTAACAGTTGTGACCTCACTATAACTTCACACTGATTATTAACGTGTATTGGAGCTCATCTTAACGGCTGTCAATTTTTATCAGTATAAATAACATACTGAATAAAAATATGTTTACTATTTAACTGATTAAAAAATAAATAAAACAAAGAAAGATAGTGCAAATATTTTTTGGCTGCAAAAATAAATAGTATTTAAAATTGCTGATTCATTAAATTATTTTATTTTGCGAAATACTGTTTTTAACCGTATAAATATGGAAAATATATTCACAAAATCTACGAGTTATCACATTTTTTATGCGATAAAAATTTTATATAAGTATTTTTCATGATCTAAACAATATTTTCAATTTAGAAAATAACAACATGAAAAACAACGTTATCTCAGAAATACGAGTCACTTATTTTACTAAATTCCCCATATCTTTATTCTAAATCATGCTTATTTATCAGAAAAGTAGAATGATATATGTATTTATATATATTTTATTTATAGCAAATAAAAAATACATACGCTTATTTTTACAACGAACAAAACAGCTTTCAAATTTTATACATACGTTCTAAAATAGATAAATTTGCTCAACAGCTAATTCAAGTAAATATCAGTTGCATAGAAAAATTCTCAGCTTTGAAAATAGCAGAATAGTAATGTTATAATATAACATTACTATTCTATTATTTTCTATTTGAGTAATAGTAAAACAGCGTCATGGCAGGATTATTTTATTCTTTTCTTAAGGTTTATTGAAACTAATTTGTGATACATTAATACAGAATATTTTACATGAAAGAATAACACTTTTATAAATAAGTTGAGTGCGAGACAAAATTTAGTGGATACACAAATGAAAGAAAGGTTTTCGATATAAACATTCTAAATATATAATAATTTATATCATATAAATTTCATGGCTTATTTTTATTGTTTTAGAACTTCATATTAATTTTAATATAAATAAATATTTCTTATGTATTCTAATAAAAGAAATTACGTCTGTACTGTATGTATCTTGCACATAATCATAATCAGAATTAAGTATCATACTCAGAATTGCAACGAATTTTGATTAAGTTAGTACAATTTCATAATAATAAAATGTAATATATACAGATCATGAAGAATGCATCTTTAATTTCAAGAGATTTTAGAGAAATTAAACACGTCTAAAATTGTCTTTTTACCGAAACACACTCTAAAACTAGTTGTTGTGGGCCACCGTAATACTTACCCATCATGGATATGCATAATGTAAAATATTAAAATAAAAAATGTGTAAACTACTTATAAAATGCATTGCAATTCGAATAAAATCGTGGCTTGATGACGTCATAAACTTTAAAGGCTCTATTACTGAATTGCTTAAAAGAAACATCCTTATAACTCCAAAAACAATAATCCTATTAACTAGCGGTTTATTGCATCTGATTAAGCGTCTCATTTCCAATCAAAATATATCTTTGAATTGAAATTTGGATGAAATACAAGGTCATGAAAAATCGAAGAGTGTGGAAATAGGATTACAAATATCTCGGCAACTCATTATCCGATCGACTTCATGCATTATGCAAAATTTATGTTTTTTTATTGTCTTTCATATTCACTCCTTAAAATGAACAATTTCGTAAATTTTTATGTACCTTTTATCAGAACGAATATTTCGAGAGTCCGAAAAAAAAATAGTTCCGGTTAATCGAGGTTACTGAAATTCAATAAGCTTCTTCCCATTATTACATACTAAGTACATACCAAATTTCAAGTCTCTATCTCAATTTTTTTGGGAGATAGAGCGTTTACAGACACACAGACGGACGGCAATTTTTTTTTTTCTAAAAATATGTTTTTCGGATTCTCCAGTGTCTGAAAAGTGTAAATCCGTCAAAAAAAAAAAAATCGATTTTCAAAACGATTACAAGATTTACCCTATACTACGTATGATGGGTAAGTAAAAGGGCAAATATGTCTTGATCTTCGAAATTATAATGTAGCCGCGTACGAAAATATACAATAACCTCTTCCGAATTACCCACGATTCCAAAAGCGTTCTTTATCTTTAGACACCTCAGAAACCAATATATTTTTCATGTTTAAAGAAACATTTATAAAAGCTGACAGTGACATTTGTTGACACTGTTTTTCGTAAACGTTTCCGAGTAGTTTTTATAGTAGAGTAATCAGTTTTTTCAAACCAGAATATCGGTTTTTAGGAGGCTATCAATTCTCAATTAAAATTTTCAGCTGCGTAACTGAATTTATTCATGCAATAGTAATAAAATAATATTAATTTTCATGTTAATTTATCATGATTGTCTGCAAAACATGTTGGCTGAACAAGAAAATGTTTACTTGAGAATTGATAGCCTCCTAAAAATCTATATTCCGGTTTGAAAAAACTTTTGAATACACTATAAATACTACTCGAAAACTGTTCCGAAAATCAGAGGCAGCAAAAGAAACCTTGTTTTTATAGAGGCATCTTTAAATCTCGAAAACGTATTAGTTTCTGAGATTTTTAAACATAAAGGACGCTTTGGGCTATCGTGGATAACTCGTGATAGGTTATTGTACATTTTCGTACGGGGTTGTATAATATTTTCCTAGTTTAAGAAATATTTGTCTTTTTTTCTGTTTATAAATGCACAATTTAAATGAGTGTATTATTTAGATGGTGTACTAATTAATGTAAAATAACGTACGAAATAACAATCGTTCGTGTAAAAAGAATTTTCGTCCATTTACACTGCACAGGTAACATTTAGCAACCAGAAATAAAAAATAAGCCAAAAATTTCTAATAACAAACCGAAAGGCATCCATTCTGTGCCTTCTATTTTTTAGTAAATAACGTGATGCCCCAAAAAAATTATTTTATGTTAATGCTAATTTATCATGTTTGTTGAACATGAAATAGTGTTCTTGAGAATTTATAGCATCCGAAAAACCTATATTTCGTGTTGAGAAAGCCGAATAATAAGCTGTAAAAACTACTGAGAAATGTTTTCGAAAATTACGGGCCACAAAACAGATTATTGTTTCAGAAATGCTTCTTTAGTTTTAGTTTATTTTGAAATCTATATTGCTTTCCAAGGTTTCTGAAGATAAAATAACGCTTTTTCAAATCGTTGGCAACTAGGAAGAGGTTAAATTATATTTTATATTATCAAACCTTGGGAAATATAAGGGCTGAAATAAGAAACATTTGTGTTTCTTCTTACAGTGTACAATTCGCGTTTCAATAATTTTTTTCTTTTTCCTTAAATGGATTTTTTTATTTCCTTATATCTATCTAGATGTTTAGTGAATAATTAGAGTTTTATTCCATATGTGTAAGATAATATATTTCAACAGACGCATTTCAGGAATTAGATACTTTTTTCCTCCACTTAAAATTTTTGCCTAAAAATAACGTATTTTTATTCTTTGTACGTTCAGTTTCTCAGGGATGTATATATATAGAAATTTCCCTTTTCTGTGAAAATGTTTTAAAAATGACAATGCTAAATAAACAGTTAACAACAATAACACATTTCACACAGCAATGGACAAATTGCAAGTATGCATTTCTTCCACTTGCGTGGAAAAAGTCCTAAACTATTAATGTTTTAAAATGCTGTGAATTTATTTTTAGCTGCTTTTACTGAAAGAATGGTAGAAAATAAATTTCGTTTATAAATGCATTTATTTCAAACGTAGAATTTTTCCATTTACCCACGTTTTAACTGAATATTTAAATACTATAGTACAGCAGCATAGTAACTTTAATTAATATGATACATTTTGAAATATTGTGCACAGCAAAGACAGTAAGTGAAAAGTGACGTAAGAGAAAACGTCAGGAAATTACGATAATTTTACTCTATAAATAATTTTACGATAATTTCAATCATTTTATATTATTATATCACAGGAAGAATGTATTCCAGCAGCTAATCAACCTTTTATTGATCAGAAATAGCGAAAGCACAAGTAGTCGCTACTTTTTCCAGTAATTTGTATAGTGTAGCGCACTACATTTCGGACAATGTAATGTAGTGAGTAGCGTGATGCAAAAAAAAAAGCAAAAAATGGTAGTTTATAGCTAGTTATTGACGCTACTTTCACGCTACAAATAGCACACTACACACTACAAATTACGCTATAAAAATAAGTGTACAATTCTACAAATAACGTGATTGTCGCTTGTTTCTTTTATGGAACAATTTGCGAATATCAGCAACAAATATCAGCTGCACTGTTTAGCAACTCATTGCATGAAGTCATAGATTTTTTTTCCATTGACACTTGCAAGTAAAACCAAGTGCTGACACACCAAAGAAATTAATTTTCATGCTAACAACACTTGCCTACTTACTCGGTATTAGGTCATGTTTTATTGCCAAGTTTCCTAGTTTACAACTGTTTTACTTACAGATTTAATTCTTATTTGCATTTAGAGTTGCATTTAGAGATGTTCTGAAATTTTCTATATTATAAACAGACAACTCAATATAATTAACTCTCAATCAAACTTAATACAATTAAGAGATTAAAAGTGTACTTTAGAGTTAAGTAAACAAATCTGTTTCGTAAATGAAACACATCTTTCATTTTTATCGGGCGTCTGATCTAATTCTAATCAAAATCAGAAACTTCTTTTTTTTTTCAAAATTTCGGGTAGTAGCTGAATAAAAAAATTTTGAAGTTTGACAGATATGTTTCTGCGCATGCCTGAATGATTCATTCGATATAATCAAAATAATCGTTATGCCCATCACTACTTTTAATAGTTTTGAAATACATATTACGTAAGACTGAATATATATTTTATATACTATGCTTACATTGCATCCATCGTCTAAGAAATTTATTTCGCCAAATAGTATACAAATAATTGTCTAAACAAATCGTTCGCGTAAATAGTTTATTGAGTGCATTTTCTAAAATTTCAGCAAAAAATTGTGAAAGACAAACACATAAAATCTTTCAAAATGGCTAAAAATAGTTTTCACGCGTTTAAGAGATTTAAAATATGGGCATTTAAAACGTATTTTTGTCTACTTATTTAACCCTATTTTTTATTTTTCCCATAATCTATTTTTTTTCATTTTATATCTTAATTAATATAAATGAATATGTAAATGTAAATAAACAAATTAAAAGTAGAAGGTATTTTAAGGTATTTAAATTTTTAATTCAAATTTAGCTCTTTATGCTTTTTTGTAAAAATCTCTTAGTGCTTTGTGCGTATATTTTAGTTTTTTTTTTTTTTAAATATACACTGTTATATCATTAAAACCTTTCTGAATTATACTATCTAAACTGAAGTCATTGGACCTTTAATCTATGTTTATATAAAAAATATATTTCCAAAAGTTTTTAACTTTTACGAATAATAAGTGAAAACAATTCTTTTCAAATTAGACTCCCACTTACATTTTTAACTAATCATTTTTAATTTCATTGTTTTCTAATAACGACTTAATTAAACCGAGAACAAAAATTAGTATTATCTTCCCCCTCACTATACGATTATTATGAGCGTTAGAAATTTTCAAATAATGGAATTAAAATCGAAAAATGTGCACATTTGGCTTTATAATTTTAAAATTAACTTTTAATATGATTAAAAATATTTCATTGGACTATAATTTTTATGTTTATGTTTAATAGCAACACTATAATTTTATGGCATATTTAAAATAAAATTATAGTGTTGATTTTGAACTCTCAAAAATGACTTCTTATGAAAAATTAAACCACATACACTTATAAAGAACTTTATACGAATTAAAACTATACTTTTTTTCCTTCCTTTTTTTAAAACACTTTCTAAAGTAATTGTTAACACTTTTCAACATAGTTCCTATTGTGAACTCTTTGCAACATAATTGAAAAGTGTTTATGAATTCGATTTGTCTGTCCATGCTCTAACTCACGTAAATATACTCGATTGCTATAAAACTCATACATGTTATATAGAATTTCACCATGGCATGTTCGGTATGGAATATTCGGTATATACGGATTGTCATGCACTTGATATATGTTATTGATTTTTACTATGGCATGATCGTTATTGAAAATAAATTGCATTTATACAGTTCGTTTACAGAGGAACTCAAAAGAATTCTGTGACATTATTTTCTATGAGAAAAAATCGTTTGCATTTTTTAAAAATTATGTTACATTATTTCAAACATATTGAAACTGATATATATCACTGAAGTGCACTACAGGATTCTTACTGTTAGAATATGGTGTGCATAGCATTTGTCGTTCATTTACAGGGACACTAAAAAAAATTGTTTACAGTACTGTCTATGAGCCATAATTGCGGACAGTGCATTTTCAATTGCGGTATTTTTAAATTTAACTAATTTTTAATCATGGTATGCGTTTTTAAATGTAACAATTTTTACTTGGTGTGTATAAATTCTATTGATCATATACAGAGCTGCACGATAGAATTCGCGTGCGTTTCCCCTTATTGACGGGAATTGTTGAAAGAGAATTTTCAACTCTGTTATGTGTTTCCAAACTGAACTAAATTTTTGAATCTATGTAGCATACATACTAGTGCTCGCGAATATACGTTTATATACGTTTAAACGTATACGTAATTAAGCCTTTTTTCCATATCATAACCTATCCAAAATCGTTACCGGTTACAATACGTTTTATACGTAGTATACGTATATTCTCCAGCACTAATACATACAAATCTTTACATCATATACATAGGACTGGCTGCACAAAAGAATTTGGATCATTTTTCCGTTTGCAGATGTGATTAATAAAACTGGGTTTTCAAATGTATTATGCAATTTCCAAATTGCTTATTTAGATATGATATTTCACCTTATTAAACGGTGAAGTTTTTTTTTTTTTTTTTTTTTTTTCATACTGAATGTGTTGGAGAGTACTTTACGCTTAACGTATAATTTTTCTTTCTTGTTTTTTTTTTCCTTTTCTTTTTTTTTTTTTTTTTTTTTTTTTTTTTTTTCTAGAATGAATTATAACTAAAGTTATAACCGTTGTTCAGATTTTTTTTCTTTTTTTGTGTGTTGTGTTGTACTTTCACCAAAAAATTTATCTTTCTTAATGTGCTTTCTTATATGGCAAAAAGCCTTAACCTTTCAATTTATCTTCAGTACACTGTGCTACACAGAAGGTAATATTTGTTCTTAATGCCTTCTTCTTCCTATTAACGATAATATTTAGGAACATGTTTTCATCCCATCAGGTAAATGTGACAATTACGCGAAGAGAAAGTAAGTTAATTACAGGAAAAATAAAGGGGTATTATGATGTGATGATAACCAGGCCCACTATCTATTATCATGCAGTCTGAGATACACATGAAAACACGCTTAAGGAAATATAAAATTCAGATTTCTAAACTTACTAGTTCTGGAACATTTCTTAAAAATTCTGTCTCATGTAAACAGCAATATTTTGTTATACGTAATAAAAATAAAAATAATTGTTATTTACAGGATGATTAAAAAAAGAACGGACAAACTTTAAGAGGTGGTAATTCACACCAGAACAAATAATTCTTGTACGTGAAACCAGGGTCGAAATCGTATTTTTCTCTGAAAAATACAGGGTGTCTCACTCTAACACAGGGCATGAAATTTCAGTTGAAAAGGTACTAGCCAGACTAAAGTTTTTGCTCCCCACAATTTTACATTCATACAGATAGTAACGTCGGCCACCACACCTGCCCAGAAAATGAACTATTTATGACAAACTGAATTTAAATTGACCATTGTTAGAAGGAGCTGTCTGTTAAATCCTGAATATTTTACATTCATGAAAAATATGAACAATTTTTAAAATGTTAAAAATTCGGGAAAAAGCGAATAACTTTTACCGTATTTCAAGCAGCTGAGCTTAGGTGGCGAAACCTGATTCACTTCGCGCAGGTGTGAAGAGCGATCAGATTCGACCTCGTAGGCGAAAAAAAGCAGCCTTGGCGCTTGCGAGGTGCGAAAGCGGGGGAACGAGTGCAGACATGGGCAGTTCGTTCCTCCACAGGAGAGAAATGCAAGTGGGTGACGCCACATTTTTTCTTCTTTTCGAAGATAAATGCCGTCGCTTGATTTTAAAACACTTCCGCGGGTCGCTAGATTGAGGCACGATATTCTGAGCGTATACAGTTTGATTTGAAGCAGAACATTTAAAAAGACGAAACTTTCTCGCCAACTTTAAATATTTGCTCGCCAATGGCGAGCTGAAATTTCGTGCCCTGCTCTAACAGGAACATAGCTATCGTTCATTACCAAGTAAAATAAAAAATATTTGAAAGGAATTTTCAACAGACTTACCTTGCTTTGTGTGGACATGCAGTTGACATCCGGAACAATGATGAAAGTGTACAGAATTTCGGTAAGTGTTACCATATGAACTATGAATTATATTCGAAAATGGCGCGTCTAACTCAGCTCCATTTGGATGTGGATGCAGGTCACTTCTACTATAGTTCTACTAGAAGCGTTATAACACTTCTTATGATAGCCTCACATTTCGCACAAAGAAACTTCAGTCTATTTTAAATTTCGTTAAAATATATTTAAAGTTATGAAGAAAAATCGAAGTTCGTATTCGATTGAGCAGTCCCGTATTTTTGACTGAATAAATCGACTGAGATCCTACATAGTAAAAAAAGTCAAATGTTTCTTAAACTACGAAAGTGTTATATAACCAAGAACAAAAAACAAACAATAACCTCTTCCGAGTTAAACATGATTCCGAAAAGCGTTTTTTACCATTAGGAATCTCGGAAACCAATATATTTTAGAGATTTAAAGAATTAATTATAAAATCAAAGTTTCTTTTCCTGCCACTGATTTTCAAAAATGTTTCCAAGTAGTTTTTATAGAGTATTAATCAGTTTTCTTAAACCAGAATATCGGTTTTTAAAATACTATTAATTCTCAGTTAAGCATTTTCAGCTACGTAAATGAATTTATACAGGTAAGATTTAAAAAATAGTATTAAATTTAATATTATTAATTATGTTTGTCTGTAATTCATGTTTAATCATGTTAGAATATGGTGTGCATGGCATTTGTCGTTCATTTACAGAGACACTCAAAAAAAAATTCGGTTACAGTACTGTCTAAGAGCCATAATTATACGAGCAGGGCATTTTCAATTGTGGTATTCGTTTTTAAATTTAACTAATTTTTAATCGTGGTATGCGTTTTTAAATTTAACAACTTTTACTTGATATGTGTAAATTCTATAGATCATATACAGGGCTGCACAACAGAATTCGTGTACGTTTCCACTTATTGACGGGAATTGCTGAAAGAGAATTTTCAACTCTGTTATGTGTTTCCAAACTGAACTAAACTTTTGTAAAATCATATAATTCATCTAATTTCATGTTTATTGTACATGAAATCCTTTACTTGAGAATTGATAGCATCTGAAAAACCTATAATACGGGTTGAGAAATCTGATTAATACATTATAAAAACTACTCAAAAAAGTTTCCCAAAGTCAGTGGCAGCAAAAGAAACTTTTTTTTTATAAATACTTCTTTAAATCTCGAATATATATTGGTTTCTGAGGTTTCTAAAGATAAAGAACACTTTTCGTAATCGAGGGTAACTCGGAAGAGGTTATTGTATATTTTCTTTCACGGTTATATTTTATTTTCCTAGATATAGAATCAGCAGTCTTTTTTTACAGTGTAGTTTCCCCATGCCGAAAGTGTCTGTTGTAATGTGACAACCCATGACAACAGAAAATTTTTGCATGGGAATACTGATCAATACTTAAAATTTTCCAATTTTTTTAGAATCACCTTATATATGTAGAGAGACTAATTTGTCATTGTTTGCATATATTATGTTTGTGCGTGTGTTCCATATGCATGTTATCGCTTCCTATGCTAACATTTCGATTTCAAACTAATTTCACAGAAACATTTGTTTCTGGTGATGAACGAAAATTACAGTCATGGTTTAATCAGCCCAACCATGTGCCTTTAGAGACACGAGTTTCTGAACTAATTCTAGACTTCATTTTAGCTTTGAAATAAATTCTCATGCATATGTTATATGCTGGTCAAAAATATTTATCATTATGGAACTTGTTTAACGCTGTTCTTAAATCCAAAGAGCCTATTTTCTGATACATCTCTTCTTTCTTCTATCTATTAGAAGAAAGATATGTAATCGAAATTTTTTTCGACTTGAAGTTTTCGATGGATTTATACGTTTCAGGAATCAAAGATTCGAAAAAACACCTTTTAATAAAACATCTGTCTGTCCGTGTCTCTGTGTTCTCTTTGTATAATCAAAAAATGTATGAAATTATAGATAGAATTGATCCAAACATCATATATATTTTTTTTCACTATCGACGTCAGGTCTCCGTCGAAAATGGGGATATTCCCCCCGGAAAAAGACGCTGTAGTAGTAGTTTTTGTGCAATTTTCTCAATTTTTTTCAGTTTAAGGGAAGAATTCATGAATATTTTTTGACTAAATTTTATATTTAGATATAATAGGCGCTAAGGTTTGTATAAAAATTCGGAAAAAATCAGCCTGAAGGTGCTGCTGTAATAGAGAATTTTACCCGTTTTTTAGGACGGGATCAAGCTGTTGTGGTGTTGTATACCAGCTGCTCAAAACGCGACTGCTTCGCGGGAGCAGAATGCCGAGGAGTCGGGGGTGCCTGAGGTGATGATATCCAGAGAAGATGGGGGGGGGGGGGGGAATCCTTCTGAATCACCCAATTGACCAATCTCAGTTTAATTTCCAGTATTAACATGTATGAGATAGAAGAAAGTTTTGGGATTGACATATCCAACAAATTTAATTCATTTTTGTTCTCAAACGAATAAAATTACCAGGTTGTCTTATTCAGAAACTATGTAATTAAAAAGCTTTTCTCATTTTTTGGTAAAGGCGGAAAATGTTATCAATGTAGACGCTTTAAAACGATTTTTTCAAACGTGACAGCGCTGGAAAGAAATACCCTGCCGTCCTGAAATAACAATCGATTATAACTCACGTTCTACTTCATTTATCGAGAAATGAAAAAAACTGTTCGATTACAAATCGCTTCAATAATCATGCTCGAAAGTGCCATGCTTTTACGCTTAAAAATAAGTCAGAAAATGTATAAGAAAGTTTCGCATTGTTGAACGGGAGAAAATGATTTTTTTTTTATATATATAATCACCTTAAAGAAGCAACAACACTTCCGAAATCTTATCGAAAACAGCTGATACTGGTGTACTCATTTTTTCTGGATAACTACCAAAGCGATTTATTTTTTATAATTTTGGCAGTAGCTAAATTGTAACTTGATCGTTCGCTAGAAAAAAAAAATGCAATAGTTACTTTATTTCATAAACATTTTTTTTTTTTTTTTTTTTTTTTTTTTTGCTTAATTATCGTTGTTAAAAGAAAGAATTGATTTTCCAGTAAAAGGAATTGATTTTCCATTAAAAAAAATCAAAATATAGTTAATTATAAAACGAAAATTATATATGTAAAAGCTAGTGAAATAGATGCAGTAGTTTCCGAGAAAAAGGTACTCCAATATTAGCCGTTTTCTATAGGATTTCACAGCTGTTGTTGCCGTATAAACAATAGCATTTCGTTTTTAACAAAAAAAAAAAAAAAAGCTTTATTTGCAATGAACGTGTAGCTGTTAGCTATATTGACATTCTCCAATAATTTCGTATTTCATAACAAGATAGTACTTGTAAGTAAAATAATATAAATTCTGACACTTTTATTGGTAAAAAATCATAGATATAATGGTGGTTAACAGTGATATCATCGACGGCTTAAGGTGCATGTGATGTTAAGTGAAGAAATACGTTAAATATACGAGAATCCAAACAAGGCATGGCTATACGCGAAAACACATTTGTAAGATAATAAACTTAAACTTTTAAAAAATTATCATAACACATTGTGTAAAGGACAATATTTTCATGAAATTTATAAAATTTATATTTCAGTGCCATTTAAAAGCATATTTCATAGGATCTGAAATGGAATATTTTGAACAAAATAATCTTATAAACCAAAAATTAATGCAAGATATAGCTTTTATAGCTTGCGATCAAAATTGTTGAAAAAATATCAATATCATAGATTTTTGCATCAATATATTAGGAAAAATTCGCAGAAGCTAAATCATTATTGCATAAATTTCATTTCAAATACTACATACATACTTCCATAGTAACAAACCGGAATAGATTATTTTGCGACAATATTGCATTTCTCGGAATTAATTCTATAATGAAATCCCAATATTGGTCAAATATTGTATTTGCACTGGAAATATTTGAAATGAAATATAAATGTTGCAGAAATATTGGTTTACATTGGAAATATTGACAATGAAATGGTGATCATTTTGTACAAACATTGGGACAACATTAGCAAAATATAAACATCTAATACATGTATAATATTTCATGTCTGCCCAGCTATAGCCTGTATGAAAATATTGACACAAATCCGTTATGCTGTTAGGAGCCAGTTACTGTTTATTCTGTTCTAATAATTTCATTTTACTGCCTTAAAAAGTATTAAAATATAGAAGTAATGAAAGCCAGGTGCAATAGAAATGAGCCTTCTTGATAATTTTCTTTTATTTTCCAGAACAAGATGCTTAAATTAAATATGCAAATAATCAATATCCTCAATTTTTTACGAAATCTCTTCTATACAGTTGCGTAACTCTATGCTGAAACATAAAAATTTCCTGAAAAATCTGAAATAGCTTCAAGTACCTCAATATTATTGCTTATTTGGTTACAAACGCAATGAGGAATGTTAATATCTTGTATGATGCAACCCCACGCTACAATTCTAATCCCATCTATATTAATAAAAGAAAGCGCACATAGAGGTCTGCAAATTTTTATAACGACGGGAACCGAATGCCCCCGATGCACCTATTTTTCATATTTTTTTTATAATTAGCCGAGATATTAATTAAAAACTAATTAAAATTGCAAAATGCCGAGCTTCCATGGTGCCGCTGATTGTGCGTGCGCTTGTCAAAGCTTTCGTTGGTTCTTCGAGCAGGCGAAGGGGAAAGGTCTGTTTTTTCTGCATTTTGAAATCGCAATCGCCGAAGAACGGATCCCCCGGAAAACAAAACAAAACAAATAAAAAGCACGAAAAATTTTGCTGTTTTTCTTTTTCTTTTTCTTAAAAAAAAAATAAATAAAATATCTGAATAATGATAATCAAAATGTTGAAAAAACGGAAAACGAAAAAATGAATCTGAGAAAAATTTAAATCTTTCGATTTAAAAAATATTAATATTTATTATTTCAAACACATTTTTTTCAGGAGCTCAATTACGTGTTAGTTTGTACTTTTCCGTTTTTTCTGCAGTTTCAAATTATCCTCAGAGTAAGGAAATGGTGAAAATACAATATATATATATATATACCCATGTATTTATGGTATCTTTCGATTTCTAACGGCGTCTTTTTTTAAGTATTATTATTTACTATTAAAAAATATATAAAATCTGAAGTTCAATTTGATCTTGGTTTAATTTTTTTCTGATTGATTCTTTTCATTTTTTCAACATCTTGATACTGCCAAGACGAAAAAAAAAAAAAAAAAAACTGCTTTATTCGGAGTACTTTTCCGGCTCTAACGGCAATTTTGATTTGATTTTTTTTTTAATTAATATTTCTTATATAGAAAATTATATATCTTTGAGGTCGATTTCGTGTTCATTTGCATATTTTCCGTTTTTCTGCAATTTTAACATTTCATCCCGTTTTCCTTGATGGAAAGATAGAAAACACAAAAATACACACTTATTCACGGTACCTTTCCCGTTCTAACGGTAACTTTGGTTTAAAAAAAATTAATATTTACTATTTCAAAATAATTATTTTCTAGAATTCGTTTCACGAATTTTTCAGAAACTTTTGTTTTCTCTCATTGTTTTCCCAAATATCATTTCGCGTTTTAAGTGAATTGTGCTTTCGAGACGGATTGTTAATATTGGGAAATGTCTCTTCGCGTTTTTAACAAAAATAAGAGATGGGAGGACGTTTTTTACTATTTAGGCTTTCTCAGGAACTTTTGGTCAGCATTGGAAGTTTAAAATATCTAAAAGAGTGAAATTAAATCGGCAATCTCTATAACAGGGGCCTCTTTATTTCTTTAATAAATATCATACAACTATCATAAAATGATACAAATGAGAGGTTAATTTGTAAAACAGACCGAAGCCCTGTGTATCCTGCCGAAGACAGTGGGGCCTTCAACTCTGGTTGCGTTTGGATAGATTTTAGTTTAAAAAATATAACATCAGGCGAATTCGAGGGTCGTTTGCAAGCACAGATCAAAGCGTGCATAGTACTCCTGGGTGTACGCTGCCGAAGGCAATGGGGACTCCAACTCTTGATTCGTTAGGATAGATTTTTGTTTAAAATACAATATCACATAAATTTGATTGTGTACGTTGTCGAAGGTAGTACGGCTCCTAACACTAAATCCCTCCCGGAGAAAAATGTCTGAATTCAATCCTGGTTTTATAGGTTCAACGATATTACACCCGGCCGAGCCACGACGGGTGGGTCAGCTAGTCCGTAAATAATTTTGCGATTGATTATCTTTGTACTGAAAATTTCAAAACGCTGCAAAATTGCATAATACATACAAACAAATGTACTGCAAACAGTGTAAAAATGCGCCATTTTGTTCATTATCTCACAAAAAGTTTTTATTTTATTTCTTTAATCTCCTATTCAGTAAAAATGATGTGTTATGGAGAAATATACTAACAAACTTAATTTTATCACATGAGGTGAAAATAAAAGTTAGCAACCTATCTGAATAAAATTATCAAAAAATTGAATTAAACCTACTATGTCTTTAATGCAGTAGCTATATATATGCATAATAAGATTAATTATCAAGATATCTGTCAAAAAAACTTTGAGATCATTCGTCTCTGAAATATTTGATAAACTTTATTAGTTGTTTTATTAAGGTTGAAAGAAAATATTTATGTCGTTAATAAGTAAAAAAGAAGAACTGCAAGATATTAAAAGTTAATTAATGGGATTAAGAATGTATTTTCTGACAACAAAATCAATGAAAAATATTTAAACCAAACTGTAAATCATTATTTTCACGTAACAGTAATGTCTGCATCCATGTTTATAAAAGATATCGATGTAAATTACTTGCACAGAGATTTAACTTTTTTTGTTGTTAATTTTTTTCCGAATCATTTAAAAGTATGATATAATAAAATAATCTGAATTACACTCGTATTGTGTTTACAATTACATTCGTTCACACAATTGCTTACACCACACACTGATGCAATGCGTAAAATATTTAAAAATGAATAGGAAACTAGTCGGATGCGCCAATCCCAAAACTTCGTTCTATCTCATACATGTTAATACTTCAAAAAGTGCAAGTTTTTATATTACACTTCAAGTTTTTTGTCAATAAATGTTTCAAAACCATGGGTGAGTGTAGGAAAAAAATTTATAATGAAGTCTAATCAACGGGTAATACATCCAAAAACGTGAAAAATGTTGCTTATTACAAATATGCAAATTAAACCTAGATTGGACAATTGGGTGATTCAGTATGATTTTTTTTTTCAACTGCTACCGAGCCCGTAGCGAAAATCGAACAAAATTCGCTTTCACAGAGGACCACATTCAGGTCGATTTTCTCCAAATTTTTATACAAACCTCTGACTATTGTATTATATCTAAATATACAGTTTCGTCCAAAAATATTCATAAATTCTTCAATTGAACTCCCAAAAAATCGAGAAAATCGCAATCTCAGCGGCACCGTCTGAAGGAATATCCCCATTTTCAACTGAGACCTGAAGTCCATTATCAAAAATACATACCCAAAGTTTGATTCGATTCTATAACATCTAAGTCTATCCTAATGCAAAACTTCGTACACTTTCCGATGATGCAATAATGCAAATAGCACAAAAATCGCTATCACAGCGCCCCTTCAATCCCCAAATTCAACTGGGACCTGCTGGTCATAGCCAAAAACATGTATACAATAATGAAAAGGACACTAAAATCGCGATCATAGAATCCCTTTTGGTGGAATATCCCCCCTCCGGTGGAACATGCTGGGCATAGCCAAGGTATATATGAAATACATATATATGAAATTTGTTTAAATTCTATGCATGTCTTCATACACTTTTCGATGATACAAAGAGGACACACAATCACATACAAGGGCAAATAGACACTTTGTAAAAACATGTTTTTTAGAATTTCTGACTCGTAAAACGTGTAAATCAGTCGAAAACCGAAAGTTGAAAAAAATTTCGAATACAATATTTTCTTCTATTATAGATAAAAGAAAGTAAATATTAAGAACATCTGATAGAAACAGGTTTTTCTGACATTTGAGTTTAAAATTGTTCTCTAAGACAGCAGTATCTAAACTATGGATTGCAACCACGGGCGATGTTTTAGCGGGTCACAAGATTATCAATCAACAAGAACGAAAAATCATGCGTCAAGCATAGATTATGTAGCACTTTCCAACGCTTCCAAAATAATTTTACAAAACATACCGTTTAATAAGCTAAAAGATAACATCTAAGTAAACAATTTGGAAAACGCATAACATATTTAAAAACATAATTTCAGGAATTTCCAACAGATACAATATTCGGAAAAATATCCGAATACTTTTATTCAGCACTGTATATGATCTATAGATTTGAATATGCTAGGATGCTAAATTTTAGTTTAGTTAGAAAACGCGTAGCACAGTTTAAAATTATCTTTCTGGAATTTCTGTCAATAAACGAAAATGTGTTCGCGAACTTTTGTGCTGTCCTGTATAGGATCTACAGAATTTATACACACCACGTAATAGACAAAAAGCGAGTTAAAATTAAAATCGCGTTTAGTAACTTAAAACGCACTTCCAGGAATTAGTGTTAACAGACAGTAGAGAATTCTTTTGTGTGTCCCTGTAAATGAACGATGACTGCTATACACACACTATTCTGTAGTAAGCCTCTTGTAATGCACCTTAGATATATATATATATAAATTTCAATGCGTTTAAAATAGTGAAACATTATTTAAATAAACCGCAGACGAGTTTTCTCCATAGACGTCATGTAACGGAATTCTTTTGACTGTCCCTGTAAAGTAACTATAAGTGCTATGCACACCCTATTCCATATTAAGCTTCTTCTAATGCACCTTAGTGATATATATAAATTTCAATGCGTTTAAAATAGTGAAACATTATTTAAATAAACCGCAAATGATTTTTCCCCATAGACCGCAATGTAACGGAATTCTATTGAGTGTCCCTGTAATAAAACTATAAGTGCTACACACTTCCGTTGAAATAGGGAACATGCTATAGATAACGACAATAACATATAAAAATTGCAGAGCAATCCGAGCATATTTACGGGAGTTAGAGCACGGACAGACGGCCAGACGGCAGACGGCCAGACGGCAGACGGCAGACGGCAGACGGCCATACGGCCAGACAAACCGAAGTCATAAGCACATTTCAACTAGGTTGGAAAGTGCTAAAAATATATTATTAACAATATTTTTTTTTAGAATCTCTTTTTTTATATATCTGCTGTAAAAAGATAACGAACACATTATGTTTGATCTTTGAAGGAAAAAAAATCTTTGAAGGAAAAGAAATATATAGGTAACTTCGTAAAAGGACTGCGTTTATTAAATATTAGGTATAAAGGAATTTAAGGCTAAAATTAATACTTTTTAACCATAATATACTACCATAATAATCTCTCTTTCGTTAGGGCAAATCAATGTTAAATTTCAAATTGATTTTTAAACAATATTATATTTTTATAATACATTCATTAATAAACCTTTTTTACCATGCATATTAAAATAAGGTTACACTTTATGATTATACCACATTATTATTATGATTATACTGTATTATTATTATTATTATTCACATTAGTAATACCCATTGGAATAAAACGGTTTTTTCTTTCTTAGGATAGATTGAATAAAAGTTTCAATGTATCTAAATATTAGGTGGGTCGCGAAAAGTTTTCATATTTTAAAGTGGGTCACATAATAATAAAGTTTGGGAAACATTGCTCTAATATATAAAAATTAATTAATGTTATAGCTGGTTATAAATTATCGTCTAAATATATTAATCTAGTTTGAAAATCAAATATTTCACAAGAAGCCGACAGTTATTCTTTATAATATTTAAGCAAGAAGTTATTCATTTTGCAAGTTTCAGGATTTTTTTCTCAGTTCTGGCAAATGAACAGAGATTTTACCTGTTGGAGGAATTTAATACTTTTAAAATCATATTTATTAATCAAATTTTTAACTCATGCATTTAAAACTATAACATGTAGAATTTTATAATGTTTTGTACTTTTCGAATCAATGCTTGCGAATTTGAAAATATTTCCACTTTTGTAAAGAATTCGCAAACAAAAATTAAAAGAATTAGTTAAGAATGTTCCGCTTTTTAAGTGCGTTCGTAATTATATAAATACGTAGCACCTATTGTCGTCGTCTGGTCCATCCGTCTGTCTGTCCGCCCGTCTGTCTGTCCGTCCGTCCGCATATAACAACGCAAAAACTACCCAACCGAATGGTTTGAAATTAAAGATATATTATCTTTGCAAAATTTTGTCGAGACATTTCAAATTTTATAAAAATCGAATCAAAACTTTAGAAAATATTAATAAAAATATTTATTAAGAAATTTGAATTTTTTTTTTAATCGGTGCTTTTTTGTTACAGGAGCTTCCGAGGTTAAATCGTCAAGCGACCGAGATGCTTATTTTATTACATAAATTAATCTGCAGACGATATAATTCATTTCACAGAATTAAAATTCATCAAGATCTGAATAATTATATAACTAGTTATAGTACGAACGCACCTCATTTGTCACGTTTGACGTACAATTTCCAACTTGTTTCCTTTGCTCTACTTTGAGATAGGTTACAATGTTTATAAAACTAAACTGCTTGTAGGTCTGAAAAAAAATGTCTATCAAATAAATATTTATTTATAGTAGTGACCTCCTGTGTTTGTAAAATATATATTACAAATTTTCTTGACTATCTTTTTATATTGGATGCAATGTTTTTAAAACTGAACATTTTAATACTATTTTGCCAAATGTTCCTTTCCAATGTAAAGATAAATTTATTCAGATCTGTGTTTGTCAAGCAAATTCCATTTTATAACATCCTTTTTATAGGATGCATTCATACATATTTGCATGATGCTATTTTATTCATAAGCTAAAATCAGCCATTGATATCGTGTTTCTATTTATTTCACGTTTTGTTTTTATTTAATAAAAAATGTTTACAGACATTTTTCTGTTTTTAATATTGGAATTGTGAATATACTATATGCATGTCAATCATATTTTCATTCATAAATTTATCTGACGTTCTTGTTTCTTGTCAAACTAACAACATAATCCTCTTTGATGGTTTGTTTCTTTTCATTTCGTGTGCAGTTGTTTTCTAAACTGGAATGTTCACAGTCATTTCGCAGATTGTTCCGTCTTAAACAAATAATAAATTCATTAAATTGCTTAGAAATTATTTTATTATTTGCGTTACTTTTGATATCAAAATAAATTTCTAGAAATTTAAAGATTTCAAGCAAATATTCATTTTTAATTGCATATGATGTTGTTTTTTTTTTTTGTTTTTTTTTATTCAATTAAAATGATTTTCTTTGACAGGCTGTTTCTTTCGATTTCATTTTATTTATTTGTAAAGCTGAAATACTTATGACATAGTACTTCGAAATTTTCTATTTTTTATACTACGCCGAACTTTTTAAAATGTACACACCTCAAACTAAACTTATAATTTTCTTTTCAAAGGCGCATAAAGTATAAACTACTACAGTAATATCGAGAAATATCTGCTATGCAATGTACAGACTTGGGGGGGGGGGGGGGGTAGAGTAAACACCCCCAATTAATTCTGCCGAAAATAATCGTATAAAAGGCAATAGATACTAATTTACTAAATCTACTAAGAATAATATTTACTGATTAATAATGTACTAAATTATGCTTTGGGGGTAGTCTGCCTATTAAAAATTGTTCCAATTTTCATTTTTTAAAATGATAATATTCATTTTTGACGCCCTATTTGAATTCCTTGGTTCAAACTAAGTCGAAAAAATACATAGCGTGTGCATTTTTTCATAAATCTTCATAGAATTATAACAGATCAAAGTTTAAGGATAAAAATCCTAAATCCACATGCCAAACTTTAATTTATATCTTCCCCAAAATCATCAGATTGAAACGTTTCATTTTTAATTCAATACAATGAATGGACCCAAATATAATTGAAGCATTTTTTCGATTCAAAAACATATTATTTATTATGAAAATTTTTAATAAATTCATATTAAAATATTATGATTTTTGACCTACATTAATTATTTCATAAAAATAATTAGGATCGTCAAAAATCTATAGCTGCGTGCTTTTTTAACTCATTCGAGATATAGAGACATTTTACTTCTCGACGGTCTAAAAAGAACCGTCTCAAAAAAGAACCTTTTTCATCCACATAAAGGAAAATTTTAGAAAGTATCCGAAATTTTTTGTGATATTCTTTTTATATAATGTTGGTTTATTTAAACATATTCTTAAGAGGCAAGGTCGTCGGAGCTTCCATACCTCTGCTGTTCTGTTTCTGTTTTTTTTTTTTTTTTTTTTTGTCTTTTTTCCTTTTGATCTCGACTGTTTCGAATAATTGAACATTTTATTAGTTCACTTTTTGCATTCTTTTTAATTGTAATTACTAAATTTGTTTTTTTAATTTAATTAGATTTTTTATCTTAATCCTATTCGAAACACTTTTCTATCTTTAATTTTAACTATGCTCACTCTTATGTGGTTTAGACAACAGTTAGACATCTCCTCTCTTATGACTCCTGAGTTTTAGAAATTCAGCTACTTCTAGACAGGGGGTAAAATTGGTGTCAACTAGGTAGCCCAAGAAATGACTAAACTGTTCGACTGCTCAACTTTAGAATTTCTATATATTTTTAATGGTTATTAAGTGAATGTCCCCGGCTTTTTTCTGTGTAAGATTTTATTTTTTTTAATTTATCGATAAACCGCTAACATATTTTCATTTATAACTTGATATAAAAATGCAAAATCCGTATATTTTTTTTTCCAGCACTATTTTACCAAAGGATTTCAAATAAAGTGTCAAAAGTGGGAGTTACATTTTAAAAAATGTTGGTGCACTTTTTAATATGCAGATGACCCCTGAAGCAAAATTCGTGAATAGCATTTACTAAATACTCATTATTCCCAGTCAATTAATACCTACATCTTTTTTACGATAACTTACATGAGAATTAGTACAGGTTGTTTTCTTTCTGATGTTTTGTGTATTCCAAAAATATTTTTCATCGATTTTTAATCTTATTAGGTGCGTTCGTAATTATATAAATACGTAGTACCTATAGTCGTCGTCTGGTCCATCCGTCTGTCCGACAGTCGGCATATAACAGCGCAAAAACTTTCCAACCGAATGATTTGAAATTTAATATATATAATCGTTGCAGAATTTTGCTGAGTCATTTCAAATTTTATTAAAATCGAATCAAAACTTAAAAAGATATTAATAAAAGTTTTCTTCATTCTATTAAATTCTATCATACATAATTATTTCAATAATATCACATGATAGCTTATGATTCTAGTTTGCCATGGTGATTACGTCATATTTACGATGGAGTCATATTATTTCTGTATTATTGAGTTTAAAAAACGAATTTGTATACTAAAATTGTTTAATTATATAATCCCGACAGTTTTTTTAGATGGATGTTTCCGGAGAAATAGAAATTAAATAGAGAAAGAGTCTAAATATGGATTTCAAGTTCTGAAATTTTCAAAGCTTATTTTATTCGGAAATTAATCATATCATAATAATAGACGATATAATTAATTTCGCTGAAATAATAACGATGATTTATTTACATTGTCTTGTTTATATTATTAATATCTTGTTAATATTTGCGCATAGTATAATTTTAATGTAACAAAATTGTAATTAATTGTTTGTAAAAGTGTAATGAAACTTAATTTCATAAAATAAAATTAATATCTATAATATGAAAATATGCACAAAAAAAAATTTTTGTATTCATACAATTTTGCATAAGAGTGCAACAGCTATTGCACCAAGATCTGAATATTTATAAAACTAGTTACAATACGAACGCACCTCATTTATCACGTTTGACGTACAATTTCCAACTTGTTAGATTATGCTATCTTCTCATCTGAAAGATAATTACATTTAAGACGATTTTGGTGCAGCTTCCCAAAAATAAAATTCCATATCTTCATGTTCCATAACATTTCTCGCGAAAAATATTTATACTGGTTGGTTAAATAATAACTTCCCCTTCTTGGAAGCATTTGTAGCTAAAACTAATAAACGGACTAATATCGCAAATTATATTTGGACTGTTGAATGCATAGGGAAATGAATTCCGTAGAAAATCAATAGTACTATTTCACACAAATGTTGCCGTCAGGGAATATTTTAACCCTTTGAGTCGAAAATAGTCGTACATTTGCAATGATCACTAGTAAATTAATTTAAGAAAATTGTTTTGCGCGTACGTGACATCATCGCCTTTATTTCTGTTGCAAAAGTATTGGAAACATTCAGAAGATTAATACATTTTAATAACTGACAAAGTGTTCTCAGTACACTGTAAGAAAATACAAATGCTCTTTAATATACGAAAATATAATATAATCACGAACGAAAACATACAATATCATTTTCCGACTTTAGAAACCCCAGAAACCAATGTATTTTCGAGATTTAAAAAAAAACATTTATAAAAACAAAGTTTTTCTTTTTCTACCACCGATTTTTGGAAACGTTTCCGAATAGTTTTTAGAGTGTATTAATCCGTTTTCTCAAACCGGAATATCTTATTTCAGGATGCTATTAATTCTCAATTAAAAATTTTCAGCTGCTTAATTGAAGTTATAGATGCAAGAATTAAAATAATATTAACCCCTTGGGTACATTTGACGACTGAGACTCGTAATTAATATTGTTCACTAAGAGGATTTTTTTTTCGTTTTAATTCAGAAATTCAGAATTTATATCAGAAAATTCAAACAGTACTTCTCGCTTCTTTTTAATCCGGGAATGTCTGTGAGCAAATAAAGAAAAAAACACTATTCCAAATTTCTGGTGTGTCTGTTCTGTATGTTTTTTTTTTTTTCAAATAAATCAGTAACCAAGGGGTTAAATTTAATGTTAACGTTAATGCTGTTAATTTATCATATTTGTCTGTACAATATATTTGTTGAACATGAAAATGTTTGCTTGAGAATTAATAGTTTCCGAACAAACTAATTTCCGGGTTTAGAAAACTGATTAGTTCACTATAAAAACTACTCGGAAACGTCTCCGAAAATCAGTGGAGGCAAAAGAAACCTTGTTCTTCGTTACGCTTCTTTAAATTTCGAATATTGGTTTCTGAGGTTTCTAAAGCTAAATATCGTTTTTCGGAATCATTAATAACTCTGAAGAGATTATTGTGAAATTTCGTTCGTAGTTATATTATATTTTACTAGACTGAGAACCCTCTATTTATCTATTTATTTATTTATTTGTTAAGTTTATGCGTCCAGGCTTGCTACACCGAAATACAGGAAAGCTTTGGTATTGATTGGCAGTACTATACCTCGGCTAACGAGTGCTTCTGCTAGGGAATGTTTCGCAAAATAAAAAAAAATGTTAGGTTGTTTTTAGGGTTTCGTTCATTTGGCGAAACCCTATTCGTCTCACTCCTCTGTCTGTCTATCACAGGATTCGTACTCGGAAACTGCATAAGTTAGAGACTTGAAATTTTGCATATTTATAGCTGAATACTTCCTGACACACGACAAATCTTAAAATTTTGTAAAAATCTTATATTATTTAATGAATTAATTTAATGACATCCGACAATTTCTGCTATTTTCTTATATCTTAAAACAGAATCTTAACTTCAGTCATTTTTGCGAAGGATAGATGGTTCAGTGGTAGAGCGTTTCCCTCCTAACACAAAGGTTTCGGGTTTTATTCTAGACGATGGACATTGAAATTTTGGATTTTTACATTTCATTGTCCAATAGATTTAATAAAAAGAACTTTAGTATGTCTTTTGCCATTTTAAGGGTTTCTTTTTTTTTTTTAGCTAAAATTAAATCATATAATTAAATATGCTTTTCAGATATAGAAACATATGCTGTTACAATTGTCTGAAAAGCAGTTCTTTAATATTTAAAATTTGATTTAAAAATAGATTCCTCTTCTTATCATTTTATTTTTAAACTTAATGGTGTTGCCATCTATGTTCTTTTTGATAACGTGTATTGCTAAATTATAAGGATAATTATAAATTAATGATTTGGATTTATTAATTAAATGATTAAGTGTTTTGAAAGGAATATTAAACGAAACCCTTTGTACGATCTTCGACCGCACTTACCCAACTTTTCTGACTCTGCAGACGATTGTTTAATTCGAAGCACAGGCTAACATAGCGCAACCACGTTCCACTTTAATTAACGAAATATTACGTTTTGGTTAACAAAGATTTAGGCTAATGAATGTGATTTTGAAACAAATTATCTTCTTTAGCGGAGGTATCACTCTACTTTTGTTTCGTGGAATTAATCTTTTCGTACCACATGTTTTCAAAAGTCTATAAAATGTATTCTCATTCCAGTTACAATAAATTCCCATTATTTCAGACAGCCGTTTCACTGGCAGAAAAAAAAGCGAAAAAGAAACCATTAAATTTACTTCTAATAATTTGGAAAGTCGCTTTATTGGGTCAAATCGTAATAAACCGGTGTATCCCAAATTATCCTAATCTACTGTATTTGTTTTAGTTACAGTTGCTTCTAAATAGGGAAAGTCGTTTTTTAACCCGAAATAAAATTTACTTAACAATACATATATTTTTTTCTTAAAAGAAAACAATCTTGATAATCAATTTGTTTCAAAATTTTGCATTAATACCTACAGTTACTGATTTAGCCGGGCTCTACAAATTGGAAACAAATCAGGTAGCCAGCAAAAATTTCTGGTCGCCAGTAAAAAATATTTACACCCTCCCCATTCAGCCGTTGTCAATTTCTGCTACTTTTTAAAAATTATTATTATTAGTATTTAATCAATGATTTTTCAAAAATTACTAAAATTATTTTATGAATTGTAACTGAAAAATTATGAATAAACTGAAAATGTATAATCATCACCATAGTAGTAATATATCTTGAATTGCCTTAACTTTTCAACTCAATTAATAAATTAATTTAGAAAGTTGATATAAATTAATTTTCTCGGCGAAAAAAAATAAATATGGTAGATTATAAAGTTTGACTGAATAAAGTATGTAACGCATAAGAAATACAAAAATTTCGCATTAGTACCTACAGTACCAGTTAGCAAGGATCTACAAATTGGAAAAAAAAATCATGTAGCCAGCAAAATTTTTCTGTCCCCAGTAAAAAAATATTTACCCCCTTCCCCACCATTGTCAATTTTTGCTTACTTTTTTACTTAATCATGGATTTTTCAAAATTTATTAAAATCATTTTATAAATTGATTGAAAAAGTATAACCCTGAGCATAGTTAATAATATATCTTGAATTGCCTTAATTTTTCAATTCAATTAATAAACAAACTTATAAAGTTAATATAAATTGAGTTTATCGGCGAAAACAAAATAAAATATTGGTAGATTATAAAGTTTGATTGAATAAAGCATGTAACATCATAAAAATAACAGCTGATTTTTATTAAAATCATAATTTTTTTATATGAAAATTATTTTGGAAGAAATTACTTGGACAAACCACTAACCAATATCCTTAAAGTGGTCAACTTTAAGGCATTTTACTTTATATAAGAGTTTTAAAAACACCTTTTTTCTCATTGTTCTTCAAAATCTGCATTTAAAAAAAAATTGCTTCTTATGTCTTCGCGTTGTCTGTATTTTCATTAAATCCAAAGTACCACCTATCTATAGAATTTTGACTGGGTTTATTTAGTATTAAATAAATCGTTTAAGTAAATCTCCTTTAGATCATTCAATGTTGATGCTTCCAGTCACAACTTAAAATATTTTGGTAACCAACCGGGACCTTGGGACCGCTTTTGTTGGTCCCTGCCTTTTAGTATCTAGTCTTCAAACATATTGCTATGTATTTTTACTGTTTTAAAAGCTCAATGCATAACAACATATAGTAGGGTATGACGAAAAATTTAATTAAATTTGTTTTTTAGGAAAAATGAGAACTTTTTTTCTAAACTGAAAGAAAAGTGTGTATTAAAACTTATATAAACTTAAAAAATATAAGAAAAAAATTTTCAGCGAAAAAAATACATTAAAAGATTATACAATTAATTTCCATCCACTAAAAAAGGAATAGTTCATAAGATCTTTTTTTTTTCCTTCTGCAACTGTGTTTAATATAATTTTGATTTATTTTATTTTTCAACATTCTATTACACATTTTATTTACATATAAATGCAATTTTATGTATTTCAAAAGCCGTAATACTTAATTGTAAAAGAATACAAACTTATTTAAGAGAAAATAAACGATATTATAATAAATTATTTTACGGGTTGTAAAATAAATTAAAACTTATTAATAAATTATTAATAGAAAAAAATGAAAAGCACAATGTAATCAAGGATCTACCTATATTTTCCTGTAAAAGTAGTATATTCCCAAATAATAATAATAATAATAATAAAACTAAAAATATTTTCTTTTAAAGTTACGCCAGCCACAATTTTTTCTTTTCTTCGAATATAAAAAGTATTTCCAACCTTTTTATTTATATTTTTGTTCAATTTTTTAATGCCTGTTCAGAGCAAACTGTATACTCAGGGGTATTAAAAAAATATTGAAGTATTTCAGATTCCTTTAAAATATCTTGTTCATGAAAGGTGTTGTTGTTGCAGCTTCATGTAAGTAATAAAAAAGAAAAAAGAAACTGAAATATTTTTTATGTAATTGAAACACAATGATTTTATGATATAAAAATAATAAATTTATCTTTCAATACAAAATCGAAGTCACCAGAAAATTAATGTTTTCCTAAAATAAAGATAGAGAAATAAGAAGACGAAGAAAAGAAAATTCCATCATGTACCGGAAATAAAAATAAATAAATAATTTTTCAGCACTAGATAGTATAAAAATCAGTTTAATGCTTACGTTTTACCGCTAGGTAAAACCTTATCAAGTATGACGGATGAAAAAATATTAAAAATAAGCTAAATAAAAAAATAAAATAAATAAAAAATAAATAAATAATAATGAAAAGACTTTAAAAGTATCATATGATGAAAATTTATGTAAAATTCATACATTTTGTCTAAATATACTTAAAAAAGTATTTCATTTAATTTTAGGGCTAATTTTACATAATCGAGGTCCATAACAAGGGCGGGCGACAGACATAAATCATGTTGGTGAGAATAGGGTTTAAAGGGGAAGCAATTGCTTATAAGAAGTCTAAGAAACACAAGGCTGGTAAAAACATTGTAAACAAAATTATAAACCAGAAACATATTGATTGTTTCTTGAAAAACTATAATTACTGATTACAACATTGTAGGTAATTTTGTGCCATACACCGTAGACAAAATGTGAGATTGTATTCTTCATGTTTAAGATTGTCAAAATCATGAGAATAACACAATTCTTTGCAGAACTTCAAAATTAGATTACAAATCTACCCATATAATTAGGTGGTATATATTATATACCAATTAATTTTAATCCGATTCGCACCAAAAACTTTTAATTGAATTTTACTTTTTTAACTTTGACGTGTCAAAGTGGAAAAATTGATTTTCCTTATTTTGAACTAAATTCTTTCGAAAATACCGGTGTGAGTTCGACGTTACAGGAACAAAATTGCTTGTCCCTGAAAGGGTTAACTTGAAACTTTAAAATGACTATTCGGCTTTAATAAGGTTTCAGTTTCATGTATATACAAGGAATTCCAAATATGAGACGCTTAAAATATTCCTGAACAAAGGTGAACACTTCAGAAGTACGAAGCATTTGGTCGTGTACTATATTGCATAAAACATGAACTTTCCTATGCATCTTCGGGTACTTGAAGTGTGGCGAGAAAGTGGTGCAATATCTTAATGTGCCGGCATGGGTTAATTGTTTTCGTCATAATAAAGGTCATATGTTCTCTTTAATTGAATGCTTGAACCCGAACAGTTTCAAAATGCAGGGTCATACATGAAACAAATGCACTTTCTGGACACCAAATTCGCCAGTTTGATTTATCGACAAAACAAACTCCAAATGAAAATGAGCTTCATCCGTAAACCTATGCTGCTAACATCCAATTTACCGTTATCAGACAACGTAGGTATCTCTATCACGAAGTCTCACAAAGCTGAGTGATAACTGTAATCACCTAATGACATTTAATTTTTATGGTAACAAGTGCAGAGCCCTTCTGTAGTTGGTGATTTATAATCTTCCGCTATTGAATTCTGAGAACTATTTTGAATAATTGGTTTAACTGCTTCCGTATTTTAAGATATTGTGATTGCTTCCTACTTTTCCCTCTAAATCATCAGGAACATTACTTTTCCGTTCATGCTTGTCGAACTAATTTTGAATTCCTCTCAAATCAGAACCTTCTGTTAACATTAAACTTGTGTTTAATTCTTTGCCTTATCAGCGTGACATTCTCGTGTATTTCGTGATATTCCGATTCCAGTGCAACGAAAATACATTTTTAAAATAAATATATGAAGTTCATTCGAATTTCCTGTACCGTTTAGTTCAATATGCAAGCATCTTGATAAGCTTCGGCAGTGAAACTGCAGAAAACTGAACGATCTCCACTTTTTGAACAATGTTTAAAAAATCGTTGTGGCTTCAGTGCTGTCCGTTAGCCAAATAAAATGAATATTATATATTAAATAAATATTATAATATATATTTATATTTACTGTTTTTGAAAACCGGTATAGTAAAATTACAGGCTTGCGCAGTAAACTTATCGCGTCTCATCTTTCTATAAATCACTGTTTCAAAGTTGTGTAACATCAAAATTGGGCAGTTCTTTCACAATCATCCATCATATTACATCTTTAAAACTTTGCTGAAAAACTTATTTTAGAGTTAGACCTTTGTAGTTATTTGTGAAATTTTACCTTTTTAGATTTTTTTAAAGCTATAACGCAACGAAATTGAAATATTTTAGGATACTTAATTTAGATCATTTCTGTACTAGAAAGGTATATTTTGTTTTATACACTAGAGAGTTTTTTTTTCCGTAGTTCTAATTTAGAAACAGAAGAAAAGAGGGTGTTTTATGTTCCAGATAAATCTAAGTAGTAGAATACTTGGCATACGTATATTCGAGATATTCTACATTTGATTTTATTTTACAGGATGCAAAAAAAGTTTCAAACAACTTTCAAACGGAGAGAACTTCACTCATGTAGGCCGAGTAATAATAAAATAAAACGTGTATGTTTGATCTAGTGCAACGAATGGAAGCCTCTTGTTTGAGAAATCCGAAAGATAACCAATATAAATCAAAAATTAGAAGATATAAAGCTCATTTATGAATTAAAAAGTTGTAGATCATCAGCTTATTAGTACAAAATGACATTTGAAACAAAAATGAGATGCAGTTTCGTTTATATACCTAAAATGTCTGAAATGCATATGCCTAATTTTATGTCACATTTTGAAGGAAAAAAACATAATCATGAATAAATACCAATTAAATACACTTAATTTATTGCATAAATACGAATGTATGCTAAAATATAGCAAGCAAACAGGTTCACGGTGGCTACAATGAATACTATGTTTCATGAGCAATCTCATGAGTGATTACATACGTGTATCGTTGCTACGATACACGCATGTATTTGTAAATTTGGCTATATAACTTTGGAACGTGAGAGATGTTACACTCTTGCAAGTATATCAGTATTATCAAATAGGGGAAATTTTTTATTTAAAATATTTACCACTCTTTTCGGCTAGTAACCAACGCTTTGTTTAATCATGGAATGTCTGTCATTACATAAAGCAAATATTAGTATTTTGAAATAATGGTGGAAAGTCCAAATCAACAAAATTCACCAACTTGGAAAGACTAAACTATGTCTATGATGAGAAAGAAATTAGAATCACAGGACATCGAGCTCTGATATTATAAGATATACTGACAAGAATTTATCTTACCTCTGTGTACCGCGTTCCTTTTTGCACTGACTGAGTCATGTTCTAGAACTGTGTAACTGGACTATCTTTCTTTATGCAGTTTTGATTTTCAGTGTCCATCTGTCTTAATTTGGAATTAGAAGTTCTGCTTTCAATTAAATCAAATTGGTGTTTATTTAAGATTAAATTAAATGAAAGTGCTTTACTTAAATATATCATTATCTTAACTCCATATATATGTAGCTTTATTACTTTAAAAATTATACAGCGACGTTCCTATGTACAAATAATATGACGAAGGCTCAGGCAGGACTTGATGAACACGACTTGCTCGGTTCCCAGTGAAGAACTTTGCGACCGTAGCGGGTTGTTACCCCGTAGGTCGCCTTGCGAGTCCTCTGTGGCTGGGTCAGTTGGGAGTCGCCTTCGAAGCCTGGTTCGAGATTGCCCGACCAGAACAAGCAACGACACAGGAGCACGGCACTCAGCCTGCGATAAGTGTCTTGCAAAGTTTCTGGGAGGGGGGACCTTTCTCGAGATAGGGCCACGGAGTGCGGACCGGTGGCTCGTCGGTAAAACGACGATGTCTGAGCTTGAAATCAAATCATGGGCCGAAACCTAGTCCAGCACCTCTCTCGTGCAGCCAGAAATTACCACGTTTGGCAGGCGGATGAGTGGCTCGTCTTCTGAGTTTCAACCAACCACTAACCTCGATCGGGCCCGCTTCTTCGGCGCGCTTGGAGGGACTTTCCGCGTCCTCCAGAGTCCGATAGCGGCCTCTTGATTCCTTCCTTGTTGTGTTTTTAGATGTTTAATTTGTTATTTGTTTTTATTTGTGATATGTGTCTGTGATATCTATGTCGCCATACTCGACGTAACGGGGGTCATTGACTTGTCATTGACCCAGTCGCTGGTTTACTGGCTAGTTTCGCCTAGTCGGGTTCAAACTCGCACCGTTCGTCAAGGGCAACCTGGCCAAGTCTCGTCTATGAGACAAAGACCGACTTTCCTCAAGGTCTAGGGTTCGGCAGAGGCTCCTTTCGGCGCACGTAGCGTCGCCCGCTGAAGATGAAACTAGTGGCTTGCCCATCCATGCATTTCACGATCGGACTCCGCGGGAAAGCAAGGGCCGTAGGGATGCCGGACATATGGTGAAATCCCCGACTCCCTTATGGGGTTTCGGCGAGGAGGCCGTTCGACAGTCCCTACGGTTCATCAGGTGTCACGTGGGGAAGTCTCCTTTGAGAGAGTAGGAACTTCCGCCGAATCGTAACGACCTCTGTCGTCGACACCAGGGCAAAGATTGAGAGGCCTCGCTGGAATGCGACCCCTCTGAATCGGTCGGAGCGCCACAGCGAGACAAAGCCGCTGGCGCCTTACAAGTTCCTCAGAACTTGGGCACGACGAGGAGAAGGGCTCGCTCGGCGCCGTGAGGGCGCCGGTGGCGCTTTCTAGTTTTATATCAGGTGCTACGATCAATATATATAACATAATCATCATTTTATCCGTCAAATTTGATGCCGTCTTGTCGGTATAGATTTTATATCTAAGTACGAAATTTCGGTTCAGTTACATGTCTTACATTTTGCGTGAGTTTTTTAAAGAGAAGGAATTGAGTCATAAAAATGCGGAGAAAAAAAATAAAATGTACAATTATCAATTTTTTTTAATGAAATTCCAAGGAAAAATTTTTGGTAATAGGTTATTTATGGTCGTTAATTTTTTTCACAAATACGTACCTGATTTTACACTGGTTGTTCAAAAAATAATAGTGAATCGGTGAAAGACGATGAGAAGAAAGACACACCTGTCAATCATTTATACCAATCAAAATGTTATTTATAGCAACCAAAATGTTATTTATACCAACCAGAATGTTTGCGGATGGGCCTTTGACCTGATTATTCTGCAACGTGTCTGTGAAATAAAGTAACGTACGTGTTCCTAAATTTCGCCCAATATAGACGGATACTGTACCATAACAGCTATGCATTGTATTTGTTACATCTATGCACTATTAATACTACTTTGATATTAAAGTATTTTAATGTATTCTGCCTTAGCAGTGCAAAGTCCTGCGATCTTCCGCCCTTTCTTATATTAGAACGGACATAGTTTTTCTTCATATTTATCATAATTAAAATTTCATGGAAAAAACATCCTTTTGCTGCCCAACTCATTAAAATCACAGAGGAACAGAGATAGTAGAAAGTATTTCACCTATTTCAATGTATATACGTGAACACTGGTAGATTTTTTAAAAAAAATGTTTCAAAGAATCCTCAAATTTATGTAATAGATGTGAAAACTAATCTTTACGGTCAAAAAATGCTTAGGAATCGTAATTACATTTTCATTAAATCTAGGAAACATAAATTATAGAAATATATTGAGACAGGAGTAGTGACTTTAAAATCGAATGTAATACGGATGGGGAAAAAGTATTTTTGTTTCATTTATTTATCTGAATTCTTAAGAATAAAACTTTGCGATATATTTCGCTTGGTTTTGAAAAGATAAGGCTGAGTTTGTCCAAAATCGAAGTACAAGGCGCTGTGCTTCCATATACAGCCGATATTGACAATAGTTTTAAGGATTATCATTTCTTTAGTGGGGATTCTAGTTGAAAAATTGGTCTGGAGTCTGGTAAGATGAAAAAAAAAAACCTTTAAAAAAGAATATTTTATATTGTATGAAAGGAACATTTAAACTATTATTTTGAAATTCTCCTTGGGGTACTTAAATTTTTCCGGTGTATAGATTTTCCGAGTTAGGCAAAATAAAAATTAAAGAATAGATGTTTGCTCCATCTGATAGAAAAAACAAAAAACGCAGTGTTCTGTTTTGATAACCGTCTATGGTAGAAGAAAAAAAAAAGTTAGCAACTAGCAAGGAATAATGTGTACTATCAGTTAACATGTATAAATTAAGCTTTGGGGGTCGTCTACATATTAAAATTTAAACTAACTTTAAACATTTATATAACGCCGCTAAATTTTCACAAAATAGTTTAATCTTCTTTGAAATTTATGTCCGGGTATAAAATTACGTGTCAAAATTTTGAAATCTTAATTATTTTGATCTTTTCATGTTAAATTACTTTTGCATATTTTCTACAATATTTCTTATCATTCAGATTTTTTGTATGAATGTATTATTTAAAATCCAAACATGCGTATCTTAATTTTAAAATTTCCAAGATTTTGTAATGAGAAATAGAACTGTTAAATTAATATTCGAAAATATTCTGAATTATAATCTGTACAAACTTTTATTTCAATCTATTGATAGCATACGCGCAAATAAAACTGTGGTTTTTTTCTTCCGATTGTATTTTTAATTATCTTTATTACCATCCTTAAAACCTCATGATACGGGCTTAAAAAATTATGTATGAGATATGCTGAATATATATGTTATTGGTTTTCAATTTGAAGGATGCCCCTAAAATCGGATTCTTATAAAATAGTTAATTTTCTCTTTAGCTAATCTTATATATCCCAATCAAACGTGTATACCATGTATTTGAAAAGTACATATATATATATATATATATATATATATATATTAAGGGCTTGACAAATGCGGTCGCCAGATTGCTACTGGCGACCAAGTTTTTTTAATCTGGTGACCAAGTTAGTTAATCTGGAGATTATTTTCTGTTGTTGTTTGTTTGTTTGTTTTTTGTACAGAAAATGACCTAAGAAATGTGCACAAACAGTACTTTTTTCTTTCCCTCACCCTATGCCTGAACGGCAAGCAATGGTCTTCCTCTTCTCTCATATTTTTAAAGGGAGAACCAGATTTAAAAGGCATTTTCCATTTCATGCACAGAAAACGCAATTTTTTACCGCTCTAGCGAGCTAGCATATCACGTAATTACAATGTGGTGAGAAAGGCGGGACAATAAAACAGTAGAAATAGTGTCAATCCAGCCTCTGTGGCATCTAAAATACAGCGATAGAGTACTAAAAAATGCTGAAGTTCTGTTGCAGGTCTCAAATCCAATTTTTGTGTTCAGAATTAAAACTGAATAATCTACCACATTCATTTTAAAGAGTAATAAAATATAAGAGATTATAAGTAATTCGTGTGAAGTAAATCTATAAAAATTAATTAAAATTTCAAGAATAATTAATTTTAATGAAATTAAAGACTAATTTGTATTTTTAAGATATTTCTTCCTCGCTTAAAATGCTTGGTGCCTTTATTATCATGGCGCCCGTGTGTACACATACATTACACAATAGCTCGGCGTCACCTTGGTTTGGAGACAATAGTCTGGTACTGGGATGTTTATTACTGTCTTTCGTGAGAAGGTTCGGTTTCCAGTTTTTCAGAGAATTTTGGTGGGAGAGATATGTGAGAGAGAATTTTTAATTTCGTGACCACCAGTAATTTAGTCGATATGACGGGTATAATAATTTTGATAAGTTTCATTAGAAAACTTACTCTATATTATCTTTTTAAATTATGTACTATTCTGAACTATGTAACTAATAATTCTAAACTATGCTTGTTATAATTTTTTCTAAATTAATTTATAATAAACGTTTGTGCTTTTTGAAAATCAATGACATTGAGGAAGGGGGTAAATACTTCTTTACTGGCGACTAGAATTTTTTACTGGCTACCAGATTATATGAAATTTGTAAAGCCCTGTATATAACCATATTATTGCATAAATAATTTGTCATAACATGTCTAAGTTTCATTTTCTTCCCATTTGTGTATGAAGTATGTCGTATTAATGTCGTCTCTCTCTCTCTGTATGTATATATCTATATATCTATATATCTATATATCTATATTTAGTTATTTATTTAAAAATGAAAACACATGTGAAAAACAAACGATGATATGTTATAACAAGTTGGAAATTGTACGTCAAACGTGATAAATGAGGCGCGTTCGTACTATAGCTAGTTATATAAATATTCAGATCTTGGTGATTTTTAATTCTGTGAAATGAATTATATCGTCTGCAGATTAATTTCTGTCATATCTCGGTCGCTTGACGATTTAACCTCGGAAGCTCCTCTAACAAGAAAGCACTGATTTTTTTTTTTTTAATTCAAATTTCTTAATAAATATTTTTATTAATATCTCCTAAAGTTTTGATTCGATTTTTAAAAAATTTGAAATGTCTCGACAAAATTCTGCAAACATAATATATCTTAAATTACAAAACATTCGGTTGGGTCGTTTTTGCGTTGTTATATGCGGACGGACGGACAGACAGACGGACAGACAGACGGACGGACAGACAGACGGACGGACCAAGCGACGACAATAGGTGCTACGTATTTATATAATTACGAACGCACCTAAAAACCGACGGAAAGGATACTGCAGGAATTAAATTTAATAAAGCAACAAAACAAAAATTTGAAAACAATGAATATCTTATGGAATCTTCAGAGGAACCTCACAAGAATATTCATAGTAAATCAATATTATTTCATCAAATATTGTCAGTATTATACCTAAAATCGACAATATTAAGCTCCTAATAACATATATAGGAAACGAGATAATAAAAAACCTACAAGAGTTCAAATAACGAAAGAAATAAATAAATAAACTATTATTCAACAAAAATAGAAAGTAGATCATAAAACAATGTGCAAAACTCACAAAAAAAAACTAATTATTTCTCTTGATTGAACAGAAATAATTAGTTAGAAGATGCAAAGTGCTTTACAAACAGCATATCATCATTAAACTCAAAATGGCTGCTAAAAGCACAGTCATTGCTTTGAGGAAATGATGAGAGGAAAATAAAAATTGTTTGGTGCTGCCATCTATCTCATAAAAAATATAAAACCTGAAATTAAAGACTAGTTAAATTATAATTCTAGTGCTGCCCTCTATTATGAATGAAGAGAAGATGGAATTAAAAGGAATAAATTTTAGTCAAAGTAGTAATTAATGTAAATAAAATTTAGAATGTGGTGAAAACTAAAGGAATTAAATAAAATTTAAATATTAATAAAGATGAAAGATGAAATAGGAAGACAGTAGTACAATAATTAGCCATGTATGATGAGAAAGTGTGTGAATAAATTGAAGAGTGTATTATTTATGTTCTGTAAATGATTTTGTTATGTAAATAAAATGATTAAATGCATGAAACCCGAATTTTAAAAAAATAAATTTTGAATCTTTTTTTAGCGGTCCCGCCTCATCCCTCCTTAATAGCATTTTGATTTTATATTTTTTGGTGGGGTTTTTTTGTGATTTTTTTGTTAATTAACAGAAAAAGTTTTTATAAGTTTTTCAACAATCTACGCCCTTTCTCCTTAATATTGTTTTCAATTTTATACTCTTTATGCATATTTAATGCCCGTACTGGTAAAATTAGACTGATTTAATGTTTAATACATGAAGAAAGAAAAGCAAGGGGATAATTAAAAGACAAAGCTGTATGTTTTAATTGTAATAAATTAGGCCTAATGAAATGAGAGGAGCATAAACTTTTAATACGATTGCAGTTGTATAGTAGAATATTTCGGTAAACTGAAATATATAGACATGAATGAAAGTTAATAAAATTAATAACATTGAAGGAAAAATCATTACGATGGATATGCTACAGGTAGAGAAATAGAATGATTATCATTAAGGGAAAAGATAATTATATCATCCCTATATCTATAAAGCAAAATATTATTGTTAATATACTTTCTTTCATAGAAATAGAGATATAAATCTGAAAACATACTGGAACTAGCTATATATATAGTCAAACTGAAGTTAACTATAGTCAATTTGAATTTTACAATTGAAAATTTTAAATCTTGTGTTCATTTTGATATGTTGATAGCCCTTTGAGAAAATATAAAATGAAAGTGGACGTTATTCTGAATAGATTTATACTTATAGTTTTCTTCTACAGGAAACGGTGTTCAGGGATATGGGGTAATGCGGGTTTGTTCTACGATTGTATACAAAGTAGATTCTAAGGCTCAAACTTTTGGTAAATAAAGTATTATTCGTCTAAATTGTGGTGGTCATAAAATCAATATAACATCACAAAAATACAAGTATGAAAGTTTCATGTTACATGATAAAGCACTACACATTTCTTTTACTTTTTTGAAATACCATTGAATTGGGTTCAAATAAACAAATGCGATTGGGAAAATATGTAATTTACATGATTTTAGCTGCAAATCGAACTTAAACAACCTAAAAAAAGTAGCAATATCATTATCATATAATGATATCATATATATCATATAATATCATCATTTGGTTGTCCATAACCACGTTGTTCGTCATATGTCATAAAAAAAAAACATATATTTTGTGCTAAATAACAATCTAATAAGTAACTAACAGGTTTTTAAAATGATGATCTTCTTTTTTTTCATTTCTATTTACAAACTATAAATTCTAGCTGGATGACTGCGCCGGCTAAGATGCAGGATTACCAATCAGGCCCTGGTAGTCGATCAATTCACCGTATTATTCTACCTAATAAAATTTTATACGTACTTATTTTTAGACCAATTTCATACCAGTTATACAATAGTTGAGACATATAACCAACTGTTTGCAGTCGTAGTTAACCACTTGTGAAACTTTTCTTTTTATCATTAGAACAGAATCACTAATTAAGGGCACGCAATTAGCGAATGTGATATATATTCTTTATTCAATATTTAAAATTAACGAACAAAATCATTGGTTAAACATAATTTTTCGACCAGTGAGAGGATATCTGGAATCTCATAATATCGTTAATTGATCAACAGTTAGTTATTGTCTCTGTAGCTACTCTTTCATGTATATGTAGTCATCTTTCACACAGGGTGTACATAGTTAAACTTCACCTACTCAAAGCTGTCTGTAGTCGAAACTATTCATCAGAAAAATATGAAATTTGGAATGCGTCTAGATGAAGGGTTGCGAAAGACATTTAGCCAGAAAAAAAATTAATTTAAAAAATGGCCACCAGAGGGCGTTTATAGTAATAATCATTCTAATAATAATATAATAATAACAATAGTAATAATAATAATAATAATAATAATATTCTAATAATAATCATTATAATTATATTTTCGTGTACAGGTAAACTTTCACTATAATTTTTAATCAGTGTCACAAGATTAAAAAAAAATTACTAAAAATGTAGAAAGAAATTCGAAGAATTTTGAAGGAAGACAGGATATATTCGGGGACGAGAACAAATTTTATAAGTCAAATAGTATTTGTAAATTTTAAATTACTCTTACAGTTATATTTAACTCACAGGCATACAATGTAAAAAAAATACTTTTTTTTTTCAATCTAAGAAAATATAATATAATCACGAAGGAAAATATACAATAACCTCTTCCGAGCTACCCACGATTCTGAAAAGCGTCCTTTATCATTAGAAACTTCAGAAACCAATGTATTTTCGAGATTTAACGAAGCATTTTAAAATAACTTTTTTTTCCTGCTACTGATTTTGTGAAACGTTTCCGAATAGTTTTTATAGTGTATTAATCAGTTTTCTGAAACCAGAATATCGATTTTTAGGATGCTACCAATTTTCAATAAACATTTTTATCGGCGAAATTGATTTATACATGCAAGAGTAATTAAATAATAGTGATTTTATTGTTAGTGTTAATGCTGTTAATTTATCATGTTTGTTGAACATGAAAATATTTACTTGTGAATTGATAGCATCCGAAAAACCTATATTCAAGTTTGAGAAAACTGATTAATACACTATAAAAACTATTCGAATACGAGTGACAGAGAAAAAAAAACTTTGTTTTATAAAAAAAAAAAATTTTTTTTTTAAATATATTGATTTTCAAGGTTTATAAAAATAAAAAACGCTTTTCGGAATCGTGGGTTACTCGTAAGAGGTTCTTGTATATTTGCGTTCGTGGTTACATTATATTTCCTTAGATTAGGAAATGTTTGTGTAACTTTACATTTCATTTACTCAAATATATATCTATCAGCCAAACCTTCCATGAAAATTTATATTCAATAAATAATTAATTCAATAAATAATGATTCAATAAATAATAAAATTTCATTCAACAAATTGGTGTACCAGTAACAGGAATATAAACAGCACATATGCTGAATATTCAATAAATAATGTAAAAACTTAATGATTTATTCATTTTCATGATTAACTGATTTATTTTTGCCGTATAATCCGTAACTTTATGGGCATACTACATAAAATGTGTTAATATTCTCATCGATATGAATAAAGACTCAATTTCGATCATCCTTAGAAGAACCGTAAATTACGGCGTATAACGCGCACTTTTGGTACAAAAAAACTGATCAAAATTTACAGGTGCGCACCAAAGCCGGTTAGAAAATTTACATTAAAAATTTGGAAAACAGATGATCATAATAATTGGAATTTCTACATTAAAATACATGCTATTTATTTACAAAAAATTACATACGTTATCAGCTTAATAAAGCTTGCTATTGACCTGCAGGAAAAATGCTAACTATTATGCTTTTAAATGTTCTTTACCATTTTTTTTTACAATAAATCTGATAAAAATATCTTTGCAAAGAGGGAAGTGTGCATTATACGGCGAAAATACCAAAAAAATTGGAAAATGCACTTTTAAAATTTAGGCGCGCATTTTACGCCGGAATATACGGAACAATTTTTATACTTCTATTACCTTACACTTCTATTATTTTATACGTCTATTATTTGAGTATTTATGATTTTTATTTTATAGGATATCTGAAGTGGATATTTAACCGGGAGTTTTCGTACTTTGTAGATTTTCAGTGCATTTCTTTTTCCTTGGCAACACTTTCACTTTTGAAACCAGTTCCGAAAATGAAATAGTGAATGATTTTTTTATTTTTATTTGTTGGTGTTAACCATAGATTTATCGTAAAATGTGTAAAGGTGTCCCCCCCCCCCCACCCCCCAAAAAAAAGCATTAAAATCGAATAACTACTGAAACAATCCGGTTAGACAAAGACATCAGATATCCTATGCAATAAAAAAAAGAAGAAAAATCATATATAGCTATTAAAATGTAAATGAGAAATCTGAAAAGAACATTGCCATTGGTTTAACCCCTTAATTCTCGTGCCCGTGATATTCACGGGCTGCGTATTCTACTTTTTTTTATTCAAATTGTTTGATTCCCACCAGTTTTTTAAAATAGTGAAATTGGCTTTATTCTCGCTTTATTTTATCAGCCATTAAATAAAGTGAATATTTCTACTTCAAAAAAGTAGTGGCAATCAAACAATTTGGATTTAAAAAAGAGTAGCCTACACAAAAATATAGCGACGCTTAAGGGGTTAATATAGCTTGCGACGAGTGCCTTCGTAGTTTCTTTCAGATTTTGGTTATACGTCTTTTCATTTATACGTCGATTTTAACGATCTCCTTAACAAACGTACAAACGGTGATTTACTGTAATTTTCTACAAATATAAAACAAAGATTCTACCAGTCTATGTAAATCACACCAATTTAAATGAAATGCTGTTTCGGATAACTCAAAAAGGAAAAAAAGAAAGAGAGAGAGAGAGAGAGAAGTTCATAACTTTATATCAGTCTCCTCAATCGACAGAGTAGTGATAATATAAAATTCATTTATTATTTTCTCGCTGCACGTGACTCTTTTTTACCCTGAAGAAAGTCAGAGGTATTTTTTCCTGTCCAAAACGATCGCCATGATTTTTAAATCTCAATGAAGTTTCTCCACAAAGTATTCATTTCGTGCTTATAGAGAAAAGGTGTATTTTACGATAAATGGAAGATTAACAGCATTAAATTAAAACAACAAATCAGTCACTATTTTGAAACAGAGCATTACGACGAGTATATACAAAATTATATTTACCTTAATTATTTATACTTATTTCATTAAATTTTATTCATAACAATAGTTCTTTTTGTCGAACATATGAATTATAACAGTACATCAAGATTTTTTTGAAATATGTTTTAAATACGAACATCTTTCAGAAAACATAGTTATAATAATTCTTATTTAGTTTTTGTTTTTTCTCTTTTTTACATGTATCAAAATATTTTTAAATATTTTTGTTGTATTTTCTCTTTATTTGTATTTTCATCAAAAAACACAACTTACTCAATTAATTGCAAGATTAAAAAAGAAAAATGATTGAACAAGAAACTAATACTTGATGTTATTTCTTTCAACAATAAGCGTACACGAAATTAATTAAAAAAGCATTAACATAATCTTTAATTATGTAAAATTATTTTTAAAACATCATTTGGTTGGTCAATATTCTCTGATATTTACAAAATAAAATCTAACATTAATTTTTCACAAAAATTGTGAATACATATTTAAATAAATTTGTATGAAAGAATAGTGAAAGACATTTTAATTTTGATATGATCATGTTTAAATCAAAAAAGTTTAAAGAACCATTGAATCAAAAATAATGAAAATACTTTTAAAAATATATATGTATATTTATATAATTTATTTTTATTTTTATTTTGAAAATTAATTTTTGTATTTCGTTAAAATTCAAAAATATCATAATCAAATGAATTCCATGTAAATTCGATCTGAAACAGTTGTAATGCCGAACGACTCTATAAAATAATACAAAGTGATTAGTAAATGCGTACTAATAAAAAGTATTTGATAATAATAAATATTTATTTATCTAAAACTGACACCTTTCGAAAATAAATTAATATTAACATCAATTATTTTGCGCAAAACTCAATCATAATTTTAATAAAATGCAGGAAAATATAGGGCTTAAAATCACCTACCCAAAGAGATGAAGAACGGAGGATTCAGTTCTCAAATTTATCAGCCCACGTACTTTTGCGTGCGCCAGAAATTTTCCAGAGCCGAAAATAAGCAACACTCGCGCTTTTATAACCTTCGAAATCAGTGGAACTTCTGCGCCCCTCCCATTCAGTTCAATAGCTTGTTTGGATTGGCTAAGAGTGCTGAGACAAAACTCCAATCGTTTGCCTCAAGGATCTTCTTATTTGATTTGATTGTTCTTTTCACTTCAATTCTCTAAGCTATAGAGGTGATTTTGCCTTTTTTTGTAGGTTGAAAGTGTGTGGACGTGTGTCAACAGAAATTTTTATGTGCATTCTACCTTCATTCATTTTTATGTGGGTGTCTTAGATAAAGAGAGATTAAAATCACGCCTAGTAAGCTAGATAGAGAGCTTTGAAAGAAATATGTACGGAAGCAGATTCTTAGAGCAGATTTCCGTAGCTATAAGAAATGAAAGCTATATTTCTTGTTTTAGTATTAGAAGTTTAAAAATATATAGTTAGCATACAGCTGATTAAAGCATTATTTTATTTTAAGACAAAAGAATTATATTGATATTTTTTCTAAAAGATCCAACATTATTGTAATAAAATGTAATGGGATTTCATCATTTATTAAAATCTAATTTTTATCTATTGTTAAATTCAATACAAATCTTCAAAATGGATCATCTTTTTACTCATTAAATCTGTCATTCAATATGTAGATTTTTAAAGTACATCGTAAAAGTTATCATTTGAAAATATTATAAATGTGTTGGTTATTAGTATTGTTTCATTTATAGTATAGAAATGTTTTGTACAGTCGTGTAAAGGAAGTAAAAAATACACTGTCTTTATTCGCAAATGGGTTGCGATAAAATCACAACAAATGTGTATTTATACTTCAAAAATGACCCCTTTCAGAATATATAATACAGATTTTGAAACAGAGGTCGTCTACATATTAAAAATTGCAACTTTGTTTTTTTTAATGGCAACAATCACTTTTGACACCATATTCGACTTCCCTGGATCAAGGCAGCCCGGAAAGAGATATACTTTATATACTTTTATTAAATCTTCATAAAGTTATAAAAGAAAATATATTAGGGTATATCCACAAATTTAGAAAAAATAAATTAAGATCTCATACGAAAAATTTCCAGACTTACGCCAGTAAAATTGTAGAACTAAGTAGAAAATAAATGAAATTTTATTTTAAAAATATTTTATATAAATTTTCTTAAATGTGACTAACAGTAGCAGAATATGGTCTTTTTAGAGCTTCGAAAAGAACAATTTCGCTATATCTCGAAAAATAATGTTTAAAATGAACTGTAAACGTACGCGGACATGTTTATCACGATTCTTATTCTGTTTATGTAAAAATTAATGTAGGTCATAATTCATAATTTTTAACACTTTCCAACATAGTTGAAGTGTTTATGAATTCGGTTTGTCTGTCTGTCTGTCCGTGCTCTAACTCGCGTAAATAAATTCGGATTGTCATGCAATTGATATATGTTATTGAGGTTTACTATCGCATGTTCGGTATTGAAAATGAAGTGTGTAGCACTTATAGTTTTTTTACAGGGACACTTAAAAGAATTCCGTTACATTACGGTCTATGGAGAAAAATCGTTTGAGGTTTATTTTAATAATGTTTCACTATTTCCAACATATTGAAATTCATATATATCGCTAAGAGCATTACAGAGCTTACTATAGAATATTGTGTGTATAGCATTCGTCGTTCATTTACAGGGATACACAAAAGAATTCGGTACTGTCTATTAACAATAATTGCTGAAAGTGCGTTTTCAGTTGCTGAATGTGTTTTTAAATTTAACCCTTATTTTGTCTATTACTTGGTGTGTATAAATCCTATAGATCATATACAGGGCAGCACAAAAGTACTCGAGTATATTTTCGTTTATTGGCGGAAATTCCAGAAGGGGAGTTTCAAAATGTGCTACGCGTTTCCTAACTGATCTAAAAATTAGCAATCTATGTAATATATATATATATATACAGATCTATAGATTATATACAGGTCTGCACAAAATAATTCGGATATTTTTTTTAATATTGTTGGTAATTTCTGCAATTGGGTTTTTAAATATATTATGCGTTTTCCAAAAACCTGCTGGGCGGGGCTAGTTGAGCTTAAGCCGAAAGGTAGGCATCCTCGCCTTGTTTGACTTTGACTTTGACTTTGACTTTGTTTGCTTAGATATCATCTTTCACCTTATTAAAATATAAATATATGTAAAATTATTTTGGAAGTGTTGGAAAGTGTTACATAATCTGTGCTTCACGCATGATTTTGCGTTCTTGTTTAATATGAATTTAGTAAAAATTTTCATAATTAAAATTATGCTTTTGAGTAAAACAAATGCTTATGCTATGATTGGGTCTATTCGATGTATCTCACTAAAAACAAAAATTTTCAATCGGAAGATTTTTGGGAAGGTATAAATTAAAGCTTGTACGTATATTTAGAATTAGCATCCTCCAATTTTAACATTTTCTGACATTTTCAAAATATACATAAACTATATACTTTTCTGAGCTTATTTGATCCAAGGAACCCAAATAAAGTATCAAAAGTGGGTATTACCATTTTAAAAATTGGATTTGGTGTAATGTTTAATATAGACGGCTCCTAAAAATAGAATAAATTATAACACCTTGTAATAATATATTTCTTTTAAATGCTAAAAAGTGCAAACTAAAAACTTAATATACATTAAAATAACTTTTATTAGATTGTTGACATGTTTCAGCTCACTTCGAGCCATTATCAAAAACAAATGATAATATTCTACAATTGCACGTGGTCTTTAAAATGTTATAATTTATAGCTTTTGAAATGCTATAATTTAATTTTTATGTACTTCTTAAAATTAAGCACGTTATTTTTTATTTTTACTTGGCTGTTTATTTCCATATTTGTAACCATAGAGTAACTCGAGCCTCAATTTCGGTAAGTTAAATGATGCTGCATCGCTACATATTGTATATACATATATACATAATAACTTCAAAGACCGTGCAATTATATGATATTCTCATTTGTTTTTGATAATGGCTCGGAAAGAGCCGAAACATGTCAACAATCTAATAAAAGCTATTTTACTGTATATTACGTTTTTAGTTTACACCTTTTAGCATTTAAAATAAATGTATAGACGACTCCTATTTCAAAAATTGTATTCACATACTGCAAGAAAGACATTATTCCGAGTCTAAAACACCTTTGGGGTGATTTTATCATAAACGGTTTCCGAATAAAGACAAATGTTTTTTTTTTTTTTTTTTACACAGATTGTACATAAGTACAACATTAGAAGTACATATAATGTGAGCGGTGCTTAAATGCGCGTGCTTTAAAATCCTTGCTAATATTATGTCATCACTGCTAATAAAGGCACAACACGGTTTTCCCCGCCTAGCACATTGTAGAGGAGAGGCCCTTCTCAGGTCGGTACTGAATGTGCTTGCCAGTAAAAAAAAAAAACTTGAAGCCGAAGCTCATGGGCTCAAATCCGAGGGAGACATAATGAAATGTGTGTGTAATGATTCAAGACTGTTTTTCACGAAAATGTAAATTTGGATCCTTTTTCTTTTAAAAACGCTCTCTGAATGCAGTTTTACTGAGGCATATGGCCAACAGTAGACGATGACTGACAAGGAGAGGTTCCGAGGTCAGAGTCACTGAATGCGGTGAACCTTTGTGTATCGATAGAGTATATAAGTATCGATAGAGTGTATCGATAGTTAGTATATAAATATGTGAAAGCCATACAGTGCAATACCCAAGGAGTCTTAAGAAAAAAAAGTCTCAAAGTTTACATCACAGTTTATAATTGGATAAATTTCTTCATATGCCAATCGCCTTCGTAACCTGGTCGGTATCTCACTGGATTCAAGTTTTTTGTGACTGGGTTCAAATCCCCAGCCTTTACTTATTTTTCACAGCGAAAATTTTTATCAATTACTTTTGAACTACAATTGAAAAAATATGTATAATCATTGAAGTTTACGAAAAATATAAATTAACTATATATTTTGTATCATATAAATACAGTTTTAACTATGGAATTCTGCATGTTTAAATATTTAATGGAAAGTTTTAAAAAAAAATTAGACAATTTGTATTTATATAGACTAGAAATTCTTGCTGTTATTGTGAATTACTTACAGTTATTTAAATTAATAATCTACCATTTTTCATAATGAAATAAATTAAAATACGTGATATAAACCTGTAATATGTTATTTTAATTTTGTATCATTATCTAAACATTAAAAAAAATTCATAACTTATTAAAAATATGCTTTTATATTTTTAATATGATTTTTTAAATTTTCTGATTTTTTAATTTTGTGATTAGAATAACTGTATACGTAAAAATTATTTTTAGCAATTCAAATTCTTTTTTGTTGTTTAATATGTTTTTATAATACAGTTTACTTACATACATACAAATTAAAGTATGAAATTCTGAAAGTTTACATATTTATTGAAAAGTAAAGTCAAAATAAATAAATAAATAAATAAATAAAAAGTAAGCAATTGCTACTCCTATAGATCACAAAATTTCGCTCATTTCAAAATTTATTTACTATTATTTGCATAAATAAACTACTATTTTTCACAGTGAAATAAATTAAAATACGTTACATAAATTTATAACACGCTGCTTTAATTAAAATTTTTTTGTTAGTATTAATAGCATTTCAATCATAATAGTACTTCAAAATATATCGTATTTTAAACAACAAATTTTTTAATTTTGAATTTTTTAAATCTTGCATTTTTGTGTTTATAATTAGAATAAATATCCATGTACTTAAAAAAAGTTTTAAAAAGAGTACTTTTTTGTTAGCCGGGCGCCAGTGATATAGACACATATACAGTGTGCCCGCTAAAGTCCGTTGTCACCCCAATAATTTCTGAACGGCAAGAGTTATAGTCATAAAAGTGAATTCTGGGTATAGTAAAGTTGCCATGCGCTACGCAAGGAAACCGCTTATAGTGCCACCTGGTGGCTAAATTTGTAGTTAGCGTTCTTATTTCTAAAACGGTACGAGATACGGAAAAAAATTCAATTACAAAGTTGTTCAGCATCATCAATTTATTACAAAAAAAATCTTGCTCACAAAAATGATTCAAATGAAAAATGCAAAGTGCACATGTGTTTGATCACGTTGAACAAAACTGCACTTATCGGAAATGAGGCTCATCTATCTGTGATGCTCAAAATTGTGTCTTTCAGCAACAATAGACATCTGGACATGGGATTGCACTTCTCGCTGCACATGGCAGGTGACACGCTGGCATAAGCATCCGTAATACGGTTTGAAAGTTCCTGCAATGTTTGTGGAGCGTTGCATACATTCGCTGTTTCATATATCCCCACAGAAAAAAGTCCAAAGGGGTCAGGCCCGATGACTTGTTGCTGGAATGTGTCCCAAATGTACTGTTGGACACTTGATGCCTTGTGCGGCGGGGCGCCATCGTGTTGGAACCGTACATTCCGGAGGTCACTCAACGGCAAATCCTGTAGAAAATTAGATATTACGTCCTTCAGAAGTTCCAAGTATTGGGATCCCGTTAACGTGCCCTCGTAAAATACCGATCCAATCAGTCTGTTTTTTAATATTCCGCACCAGACATTTATTGGCCAGCGAACTTGATGTCGAACTTCAACAGCACATCTAGGATTATCCAGCGACCCCAAATGGATGTTCTGCTTATTGTACATAGTATTACGCGAAAAGCATGCCTCATCCGTCCATATGATGTACGTAAGAAACGTTTTCTGGACCTTTAAGCGATTCATCATGGAGTTGCACCAATCATAGCGTCTCTGAGCATCCCCTGCCATTAGTGCCTGCACATATGTAGGCCGGTAAGGCTGAGCACCTAGTTCATTCAAGACAGTCAAAATGCGGCTTTTCGAGAGGCCATAGTGTGCACTGATCTCTCTTGTGCTGCTCTGAGGATGGGCGATGGCAAACGCTAATGCGTCTTCTGGTTGCACTCGCTACCCTACTCTTCTTGGTCTTCCGAATCGAGGTCTGTTTTTCACACTGCCCGTCTCCCTAAATCCTTTCACTGTCTTTATTATGACCTGCCATGAAGGATGTGGCCCTCCGGGAAAATGTTTACGATGTAGTCACTCTACCGCTCTTGTCTGGCGCCCACATTCACCGTAAATCAAGACCATCTCGCAATACTGATCGGTAGAAGATGTCGACAAGATTACGAGTTTCAACATACAACCCCGCGGAACTCTTTATTACTTACCCATCATACGTAGTATAGGGTAAATCTTGAAATCGTTTTGAAAATCGAAAAAAAAATTTTGACGGATTTACACGTTTCAGACACTGGAGATTCCGAAAAACATATTTTTAGAAAAAAAAATTTGCCGTCCGTCTGTGTGTCTGTGTGTCTGTGTGTGTGTCTGTAAACGCTCTATCTCCCGAAAAAATTGAGATAGAGACTTGCATTTTGGTATGTACTTAGTATGTAATAATGGGAAGAAGCCTATTTCATTTCAATAACCTCGATTAACCGGAACTATTTTTTTCGGACTCTCGAAATATTCGTTCTGATAAAAGGTATATAAAAATTTTCGAAATTGTTTATTTTAAGAAACGAATATAAAAGACAATAAAAAAACATAAATTTTGCATAAAGCATGAAGTCGATCGGATGATGAGTTGCCGAGATATTTGCAATCCTATTTTCCACACTCTTCGATTTTTCATAACCCTGTATTTTATCCAAATTTGACTTTAAAGATATATTTTAATTGGAAATTTGACGCTTAATCAGATGCAATAAACCGCTAGTTAATAGGATTATTATTTTTGGAGTTATAAGGAAAAACCTCTTTCAAGCAATTCAGTAATCGAGCCTTTAAAGTTTGTGACGTCATCAAGCCACGATTTTATTTGAATTGCAATGCATTTTATAAGTAGTTTACACATTTTTATTTTAATATTTTACATTATGCATATCCATGATGGGTAAGTATTACGGTGGCCCCCAACGACTAGTTTTATACTTGTGTCTAGTGCAGAGAGGTATGACGTGTCATATTTATTTGCATAATACCAAAATTTATGCGATTCGCATACCAAATGAGCGTTGAGTAGAGTTGATGCGCTTGCTAAACGATATTTCACCATTCGCATCGTCTACTAATTTTGTTACGAAAGTTCTAAGGACAGCATGCAACAGCCGGGACTTGAACCGGAATCCTCTCGTATTGTAATCTCGCTACCACTGTGCCACGATAAGGGATGCTCTGGAGTGAGACCTTTTTTCTTTTCTTCCGCGTTATGTCGCGTTACAATTTTGGTTGTTACGAACCAAATAAATATGCATTTTACGCCTTCTATTTTTAATATTACTTTACGGAAGGTGTCTTCTATTACTAAATCAATGATGATGAACAACTTTGTATTTGACTTTTTTCCCGTATCTCGTACCGTTTTTGAAATAAGAACGATAACTCCAAATTTAGCCGCCAGGTGGTGCTGTAAGCGGTTACCTTGCGTAGCGCACGGCAACTTTACTATACCTATACCCCACTTTTATGACTATACCTCTTGCTGTTAAGAAATTATTGGGGTGACAACGGACTTTAGCGGGCACATTGTATATACACGCATATAACTTACATATTTATATACACTGGTGTGGAAAAATTAAGGATGGAGCCGACAAATTAACATAAAAGCCAAAAAAAGGCAACAGAACTAAATGAAAGACCAATCAGGGGATAGACCTGAAACAAATGCAGCAGGACAGGCCCATATACGGCATATGGCGGAAAAGGAGGAGGTGCTAAGGGGATAAAAGCACAGAGGTGGTGACCGTTCAGAAATTTGGTGAAATCTATTGCACTGTGTAAAGTGATTTCAGCGACGTTTTTTTTTTCCTTTTGCTATTATTGTGTGATATGGCCAAGAGGCAATCCAGAATGTCATCTGGATTACCTTACACGAGGTCGAATCATTCGGAAGTTGGAAGAAGGTCGAAGTGTGACAAGTGTGGCGCACGAGTTCGGTATCGCTCATAGCATCGTTTCACGAGTCTGGAGTGCATTTCAAACGAAGGGAACAGCTGTCCGAGCATTCAGCAGTGGTTGTCCGTGCGCAACAACAACAGCGGAGGACCGTTATATTGTCCTACAGGCGAAAAGAAACAGGCGTAAGACAACTGGAAAAATCGCAAGGCAGATGGAACAGATTACTGGCCGTCGGATATCACACGTTTTACCGTAGCAACGAGGCTGCACAAAGGTGGCCTGTATGCACGACGACCAGTACGATATGTACCACTGACGCCTGCTCATCGGAGACGCGGGTTTCTGTGGTGTCAGGAACATAAGAATTGGACACAACAGAAGTGGAGTCGAGTACTCTTTACGGATGAGAGCCAATTTAGTATGACCAGCGATTCTGGACATATAGACATCTGGAGAGAGCAGGGAACACGTAATCACCTCTCCAACATCATCGAAAAGGACTGTTTTGGAGGTGCCGGTGTTCTTGTTTGGGGTGGTATCATGCTTGGTAGCCGTACGGACCTCCACGTCTTCTAAGGAGGTTCAGTCTCTGGTGCCCGCTACTGCGCCGAGATTTTCTTGCCTCACGTGCGTCTTTTTAGAGGTGATGTGGGTCCGGAATTCCTCTTTATGGACGACAACGCTCCCCCTCATCGTACAGCGGCTGTCGAAAAGCTACTGGAGAGTGAAGATATTCAACGCATGGATTGGCCTACAAAGTCCCCGGACCTTAATCCCATAGAACACGTGTGGGACCTTCTCGGGAGATGCTTGGCATCACGTGATCAGGCGCTAGCAACCATTCCGGAGCTGAAATTGGCGTTACAAGAGGAATGGGACTCAATTTCTCAAGAGCTACTAGACAACCTTTTCCTCAGCATGGACAGACGTTGCAAATCCTGCATCGCAGTCAGGGGTGACCGTATCCCCTATTAGAGACTGAACTTTTCCTGCCAGGTGCTTGTAAGATGAACGTTTCTGTCTTCTCTGTATTTGTGCTCCAAGTGACCTTTTGAATAAAATGCTTTCATATCCTTTTGATTCTTTGTTTAGATGGTTTTTATCACTTGTCCCATATTTTCACATCTTGAAGATCTTATGGTATAATTTTGGTCGATGTGGAAATCTTCTGCGCGACGTTACATTCGAAAAACCCTCTCGTCCTTAATTTTTGTACACCAGTGTATGTATATATACACACATATATATACATGTACAGTGGCGGTCAAAAGTTTCCGGCCAGCATAAAATTTTTGGTTAATTTGTAAGTATACCCATATGAAGAGGAATCTCAAACTCGTATTTATAAATTTTATTGATATAATAATTAGGTACTTATTTATAGAATAACACATAAATATCAATAAATTTAATTAACAAAATTAATTACAAAGGAAAACGCATGTTCTCAAAAGTTTCCGGCCATTTTGGCAAGTTTGGAAAAAATTGGTTTTATAATAGAAAATAACAGTGATCAATAACATTTACAAGTAGTATTTTGTCGTCATAGATTTAGCAATAAGTGCTGCGGCGCAGCGACGTGGCATCGATTCAGTGAATGGCTGAAGATCATCTATGGTAATTTTTTTTCCACTCTTCTTGCAATTTTTAGGAAAATTCTGCTGAATTAGAATATTTACAATTCCGCACACGTTTGTCAAGTTCGTTCCAAAGATTTTCTATTGGATTCAGATCGGGTGATTGGACTGGTCACTTCAAAAGAGGAATATTTTTGTGCGAAAGTCGTTATCATGCTGAAACAAATAGTTGCAACCACAATTTTTTCTCCAATAAGGCAGCAAATATGAATAGATTGACTTCTGGATAGATTGAAAGATTTGACATTGTTTATAAAAATGGGTCTCGTAAATATGAAAATCCACAGACTACAAAAAATTGGAAAGAGAGCGCACTTTTCAGCCATACAAAAGATTTCTCTCCTAAAACCATTTTTAATATGGATGAAACTGCGCTTTTTTACAACTTATATTTAAAAAAATAATAACATTTAGAAAAATAAACCGGATTTTTAAAGGATTTTTTTTAATTGACTCCACTTATTATTGGAATATCAAGATGTTGCCAAAATATTAATGTAAAGACTCTTCCCACGGATTATCAACAAAGCATCATAGTTTTGGATGCTGTCTTCAATTTTGTTTACAAAATTCATAAAAGCTCTAGATATCAGGATGTAGAAAAAAGATAAATTCTTGTTTTAATTCATGAATGTTGCGCGTATTCTAAGTTTGGTAATTTTCAAAATATTAAATTGGTATGTTCGAAAGCCTATTTTACTAGCGAATTACAACCACTAGATTAGAATATCATCAGCACATTTAAAGTGCTATACAGACCACGCTTAAAGGAAAAAAATTTGAGGACCATGAAATCATGTAACGAAAATGAAACTAAACTCAAAGTTAATATCCTGAAAGTTTTGGCATTAGCATACTAAAGCAGTGACAGAAAAAAAGGATCGTGAGTTGCTTTAAAAAAAAACAGATTATTTTTTTTTCATTTCAGCCGAATAACGATAAATTTGTGAGGATGAAGGATTTGATTTAGAAGAATTTGAAATATCAATTTAGGATGATATTATTAGGATGATATTACTAGAAAGTCATTTATTTACAGATTATGTGAATTCTGACTCCAGTGTTCCCATTTAGGAGCTACAAATGAATTATGAAATTTGTGATGAAAACATGCAAACTCCGTTCCATTCAAAATCCGATTCCAACACCGAATTTGCCACAAGATCAAACGTTACTCTAGTTGAAGCAAATGTTGAATTAGATGCAGCGAAAACAATATTTAATGGGGTTTAATATGACTGAGTATTTATACAGTGCTTTTGAAATACACGAAGAAGCCATGTCACAGGCAACACTGAAGAGTGGAAAAACAATTGTCAATAAAAGATTCTTTTTTTTTTAATATGTTTATTTATTACACTTAAAAAAATACATAATAATTTAATATTGGTAAGTAATTTTTGAAAATGTAATAACTAGATTTCTTACAATTTTGCTTTATCTAAAAGATGTACTCCCAGATATAAACCCGATTTAACGATACATTTTCAGAGTGTCATTGCAATCGTTAAATCGACTGAATTTGATTAAACAATCCAAATACAGAAAAAGGCCATTGAGGAGGGGGGGGAGGGGGTGCTTCAGGTGATATTACATGCATTTCTTCAATTGATACACAATTTATTTCCTTTTGGGATTCTTTCTTTGCTGAATATGCGTCAGTTTTGAGTTATGGAAGAGCATCTGAGAGACTTTGTTCATATGAAGCTCAATTAATGTCTTTATCACATAAAGCTGGAATTTCTTCTTCAAATATGGGTTCTAAAATATTTTACTGATAATAAAGTGAGATCACTTTTGCTTTACTGCGTTTTTTACCTTTAATTTAATTTCATAACAAAATCCAGCAGCAATCATGAATTCTTTTGGTAATTTTTCTTTACATTCATAAACTCATTTATTTTTATTTCCTATTAATTGATAAAAATTACTCTTCTTTTGATACACTCACTTAAATAAAGCTATGTTTCATTTAGTGTTAGGATACATTTTTATTTATCACCACCTATGTATTTGTTAAAGCGAGCGTTAGAAAGCATTATCCACAACACATTGGAAGACTTTTGAAAGTTTTCCATGAGGTGTGGGAGAAAATTGATATGATTGTACTAAGAGAAAAATCGACTATGATGAAAATTTCGATCCAGAGTTATAATGAGAAGTCGGGGCTATACAGTAGAGTGAAATTGTCGCAAAGAATATGGCATATATGCTCGAAAATTAATTTTGAAAATCGTTTCCATAAAGTATGAATGACCTTCTGTATAAGTCCCCGCAGCCTGAGAAACTATAAAATGCTTTTTCCCTTTCATACCGTCTATCCTAGCTTTTAGAAGAAAATGCATCAGAAAAGTAGAAAAAACAGATGAAAACCAAATTTGAGTAACTGATGAACACAAATTGTTTTGTAAGTTCAAATGTTTTTGCTGCAAATAGTTTTTTTTATCGTCTTGCGAACATTATTCAGCCCAACATATTTTTAAAAAATAACTGGGTTTTCATACCTATGTATGGTTTTGAAAATTTTATGGTTTTATAATGTTCAGCATTTTTGTCTTGTAAAGTCAAGATCCCGCTAAATCTCGCAAAATCGTTGGTGCAATATATTTTTAATTAAAAATATATAAAATTAAGAAAGATACATAACAAGACATATTGAAACATAAATTTGGACCATCATATGCGATCAATATCTGCAAAAAAAAAACAACTTCGTCACAGCTTTCGACGGTATATATTCGAACCACAGACACCGAGCAAAAACTATAACTATAGAATTATTTGAATTTTAACACATTGTAATTTTTACGAGTAAAAAAAAAAAATATTTTTTTAAGTTTTAGCTTGTTATTTAATAAATGTCTTCTGAATTGAACTAGTTAATTGTTTTATTCTTATTGCTAAAAGATTGTAGCAACGAAATCTCTAATAATAAAATTTGTCTTAGCGAAATAGCTATTCTGTTCTTTTATTTTGACAGTATTTAATTATTAAAAATTTTGCTAATCATATGGACGTTTCCAACTCAACTTTATGATAAAAATAAAATAAGCACTCTAAAAATGTATTCGAAATTTCAGGTCACATAATTATGTTTTAAATCTTCAAGTTCAGCTCGAAGAAATAAAAAAAAAAATATTTAAATCACAAAAACTTTTCATTTTTACTAAATTTGATTTAATAAAGTGTGTCCCACAACCCTTTGTCTGAGAGTAATCAAAAAGCAGCAGTTTTTCATTTGATTCATCTTTATTTAGAATTTTTTAAAAAAGGAAGAAAAAACTGCTGGAATATTAATATTTCGAGCATGCCGGTAGTAAAGATATTAAAATATTTTCAAGCTTTAGAATTTTTAATGTTAAATAATAAAGTCCGGACTCATTCACTTCACATTAAAAAAAATAGTGGCTAAAAATATTTTATTTTCCAAAGATTGTCTGCTTTATTTTACACTATATTATCATCTATTTCTTCATAATGTAAAATGTAAAGTTAAAAATTGAAAAGATAATTAATTTATTAAATTTTTAACTTGTCATAACACTTATTTTTAACTTTTTTGTAGTAGAAAATGCGTCTGGTGTGGGAATAGTTCCAGTTTCAAACCTGACGAGGGATCCTATGTCAGAAACCAGTCTCTTTGCTCTTTTCTTGATTGTAATTGATTACGCTCGATGATAATTATGGTAATTATTCTTAATATCAAGCGTGCGCCAGTATGTAACAGTGTAATTGGTTTTACCTATTTTTTTATGTGGATATTTATTTGGAAAAGAAATTAATGTATTTTTAACGAATAAAATTTTTAAAAACTAATAAATATTAATATATATATATATATATATATAAACTAATATTTATGACAATAATATTTTCTGCACTTTATATTACGTTGAATACTCAATAGAATTTAAGTAAATTTAAGTACATGATCTTGAAGTTTCGCAAATTCCTCCGATATCACTTCCTATAATCTTTCAGAGACTTTCTCAGAAAGAACCTGAAGGAAGTCTTAGGAAATTCCCCAGGGTGCTAAGTGGCGGACATTTTCGGTTCTTGAAGACTTTCTGGGGACATTATGCATAGTTCAGGATGACTGGGTGATAATGGTGTTTGACTCATAATCGTCTAGAGGATGTTCTGGGGAGGGAAATTGTGCTATGTGGGTTAAGTAATAAAGTCCGAACTCATTCACTTCACATTAAAAAAAAATGTGGTTAAATGTATTTTATTTTCCAAAATTTGCCTGCTTTGTTTTGCACTATATTATCAACTATTTCTTCATAATGTAAAATGTAAAGTTAAAAATTGAAAGGCGATTTATTATATTTTTAACTTATCATAGTACTTATTCTTAATTTAAAATAAAACGACAAGTATAAAGAAAACAAGAAATTTAAATAAAGAATTGCAAAAAAATAAATAAAATTTTAAAAAAATGCACTATCCGACAATTAAAGAATTTAATCCAATCATCTATATTTAGGCATAGCTGCCAAGCTCTCATTAATATTCCGTAATATGCGGGTTAATTTGACCCAGGTTTAACACGTTTTGCACCAGAAAATTTTTTAAGAAATGAAATTAAATAAATTCCACGTAGAAACCTGAAATTGAATAAATAAAGATTCATCCAATAATTTTTCTGGTTTGAAGCGTTGTTAAATTGGGTCAAATTAACCCGCATATTACGGAATATTAATGAGAGGTTGGCACCTATGTTTAGGCAACAATTGAGGACAGAACTGAAATTCGGATTCCGTTTATGACGTTTAGTATATCTAAACTCGCCTATACCAAACTTATTATGTAAGAGTGTATCTCAACCAGAGAAAAAAAAAGAATTAATTTTTATGAGGTGCATTGCTTAATCGATATATTTGATTTTAAATTTAAGAATTTTCTAAATTTTACTTCTGTTACAACTAAAAAGAAAAATTTAAAAGAACTAATATGTGAACCTATAAGTGCGTAGCTTTCCATGAACAGTTTTCGTATGAACACAATTCGTTCGATTTCCCTTAGAAATTGGGAATAAAGAAGAAAATGTTAAAAATTAACTCTAACATTCTTGCTTTTTGTTGTTGTTGTTGTTGTTGTTGGTTTGTTTGTTTGAAAATTTTAAAAATAGATGTTCAAAAAGCAAAAAATAAGATGTGCTTTTTATTATGCCGTAACTTTGTAAAATGCATTTATATATTTATGATAAATAGATATACTTACAAATATTTCTCTTCGGGTAATTATAATACATCATTCTGCTAAACTTAATTCAAATTTTGACATGACTGACAAGTAGTTTCTTTCTTAAAATATCTATTAGTTGTTTTTAAAGTTTAAAAATATGTGTATTTCCAGATATATTTTAAGTGAAATTCGATGCATCATTAAAATTATTTATCAAAAAATCATTAAAAGGATTTTCAGTATCTCTAGAAAATTTTAATTTGCAAGAGTGTATAATAAAATTTTTATTTATAACAGTAGATGAAATATTTTAAATTCATATCATTAAACATTTTCTAAGAATTTTTCACTTAACTTTCATTTTCTTTCTGCCACAATTAAAGTTTATTTCCATTTTTATATACATTATAGTTACAGATGTTAGTCGAACTTCTTTATAGCGAGCTCGGATGTAACGACAACTTGTCTTTAACGAGTAAAAGGAATCAAAATGAATTGTGTAATATAAAAATAAAGGAAAATGTGTATATTATAGGAAAATGTGTTTCATCTAGAAAAAATGACAAAAACCGTTGAAATTTTTTACAAAGTTTCAAAACATTTACCCGTATTTAAAAATGAAAAAAATTATTGCTTCGTGTATTTTTAACACTTCTACTATGTCATTATGTATTTTTATGTTAGTATTGATTTGTTATTTGCTATATTTATTATTATGTATTTTTCTGTTCTCTTAATATATGTTTGTGTAATTCATCATCTCAACTGAATTTGCTCGTTAAAACAAAATAAGTCTATATGTATTTATTTATTTATCGAGTTTATTTAATCAATTAAAAAAATTATAATGAAAACTAGTTTTTAACTACTTAGTTAATGAATAATTTATCGATGCGATTTCATCAATTATTTTGGTGAAAATGTTTTGTCCGCACATAATTTCAGAAAACAAATAAATATAACATGAATTTTAAATTGCAATTACCTATTGAATTTTGTTATGTTAATTTAGAAATATAAAATTTATCTTGAAAGAATAATAAACGATTTCAGGCTATTTAATCGATTTTCAATTAATTTCACATCTCAAGAACAGTAGAAAAAATCTTGAAAAAAAAAATCGTATTTTTACTTGTTACCTTAAAAAATACTCTTGATATTTTAAAAATAAAATGGTGGTAACTGATGCAAATACGATAAGTGGGTGAAAATACATATAATTCTTTATGTTGTACTCCCTGTGATTGCCGCGCCTACTTCCAGGATTTAAATGCATTTAGCTCAAAATGTATTACTTCATGACTTATTGTATTTACGTTGATATAAATATAAAAGATAAATTTACTGCACTTTTGTACAATGATTTTCAGTTATATACTTTTTAAATTATCTCTGGATATTTAGGTTTTGAAAGAAAATTATAAAAATATCAATCACGTACTAAAAAGTACTCATAAAAAATAAATTTTTATCTTTTAAATATTAGTAAATGTTTTTTACAAAAATTAAATCACACAGTCAAATTAATAAATAACAAATTAATTTATTCTTTTCGGTTCTAAAAAATAAAAATCATTTCAAAAAGAGCTATTCTTTCAGAAAATACATAATTTTTTAACATTCCTAAAATTAAAAATTAGTAATATTTTAAAATTATTTTTTATTTATTTATTAATCTATTTATTTTTTAGAATTTACATTTGAAAAGAAATATATAAATAAATATACATTTCAAGGGGAGAAATTAGCAAAAATTATTTATAAATAATTACAATGAAAATTGATACATCAAAAATAGTTTATAAAACACTTTCCAACGCTGCCAAAATATTGTTAAGAAATTTTATTTATTTATCCAGTGAAATAAGTTATCTAACTAAACAATGTAAAAGGTCCATAACTCAGTAAAAATAGTTTTTAGTAATTGTTGCCTATAACAGGTAATATATTATAACTTTTTATAGTACCCCTGTATGGAATCCATAGAATTTATACACAAAAAATGAGTTTAAAAATGTATAGCCCAGTTGGAAGCACACTTCCGTCAATTAACGTCCATGGTCAGTCCTGCAACCGAATTCTTTTGTGTGTCTTTTAAACAGAAAAGTAATTAAGTAACAAAAGTAAGTTTACAAAAATAAATGGCACAGATGTCATATACGCACCACGTTTGCGCGATTTTTTCCCCCGCCAATTTGGCGAAAAAAATAAATTGTTGTTTATTTACTGTTATTTTTTATTTTAATTCTATAAATTATTTTTATTATGTATATCAATATTTATTTATATCAAACTATCATTTATTTATTTTTATTTCCTTTTTTAAAATAATAGAAGCTATTTCATTTATTACGTTATTTTATTTTTATATTGAAATAAAAAATCACGTGCTATTATTGCATGCTATTTGTAACTAATATTCAAAAACAAAGTTTTTGCCAAATTGGCGGGGGGGGGGGGTCGCGCCAAGGTGGTGCGTATTTGACATCTGTGCCAAATAATTTATCAATAAATGCTACGCACTCCATAATCTATAGATGGCATATTGTAGTACACAGTCTACAGCAATGCATATACTGATTTTCATTATGTTTGAAATAATGTAACAACATGAAAATACATTGAAAACTATTTTCCATCCCATAGACCATAATGTAACGCAATTCCTTTCAATTATTTCCAATTTAAATGAGTGGGTTAGAATGATAGTGCAGTAAGTCAAAAATTTTAAAAATCTAGATAACCATATTTTCACTGAGCATATATTAATTTCTGTTCAGTTCTTCATAGTTCACTTAGGGAGTCCCTAGAGGGCAAAAAAAGTTGGACCGCTTAATGCAACGGCAATACGACAAGTTTCACAAAATCCTTCATTTCTCAAATTACTAAATATTGACTTACTCCATTGTCATTCTAACCTCCTCAAATCTAACTGTAAACGAAGTACAGATGCTGCACACTTCCCGTTCAATCGAGAACATGCCATAGTAATCCTCAATAACATATATCAATTACATGACAACCCGAGTTTATTTGAAGTAGTGTAACATCATTGAAATACTCTGCAAAACATTTTTCGCCATAGATCGTAATTTAATTCTTTTGTGCTTCACTCTAAACGAACAATAAAAGCTATTTACTCTATACTCTCCTGACAGCATGTTATAGTCTGCCTCAGTGAGGCATGTCAGTTTCATTATATTCGAAATAGCATAACATTATTAAAATTCACCGCATACGATTTTCCGCATAGACCACAATGTAATGGAATACTTTATTTGTCCCTGTAAACAAACTATAACAGATACACACTTCATTTTTAATAGCAAACATGCTATAGTAAACTACAATAACGTATATGAATTACATGTCATTCGAGTATATTTACACAGAATAAAAGTAATGCAGAAATATGACAGACAAACCGACAAACTGCAATCAAACACTTCTCAACTGTATAAGTTTATAAAACTACGTTTTTAGCACCAGAACTTTTTATCTTTTTGCAAACTACACTGCTCAAAACAATTAAAGGATATTGCAGTTTTAGGTGGATTTTGTATCTGGGAAACTTTTTATCTGATTGATACATGGTCGACAGACATAGTAGGTTATATGAGAATAAATTACACATGTTTAGCAGAAAAAAAAGCATTTTATTGCGCATTTGTGTACAAAAGGAAAAATACACAATTTGTGCATATGAGAAAAAAAGTATAAGAAAAGGTGTTTTCTTCAAAGAAAATCATTTTCAGTAGGGGGTATGGTTTCCACGGGTGGCCAGCAACGTTGAACACCTTTGAGGCATGGACTCAATGAGGCTATTAATGACGAGTTGGGGGTATTCTGCCCCACTCTTCCAGAAGAGCTCTTTCCAGTTCTTGGAGAGTTTGTGGGGGTTGTTGGCGGCCAGAAACTCGTCTTCCTAGAGCGTCCCAAACGTGCTCGATTGGATTCATGTCTGGAGAACACGCTGGCCATTCCATTCGAACGATTCCTTCCTCGAAAAGGAAATCCTCCACCAGGTTTGCACGATATGGCCTGCAGTTATCGTCCTTTAAAATGAAGTTATCTCCGATTGCTGCAGCGTAAGGGACTACAATAGGTCTGAGGATCTCATCCCTATATCGGCGACCAGTCAGAGCTCCATCTCGAATGATGTAGAGGTCAGTGCGCCCGTCAATGGAGATGCCACCATACACCAACACTCCTCCACCGCCAAATCTGACACTTTCGTGCACGAACGCAGGATTATTCCTACTGCCACGGTCCCTCCAGATGAAAATACGCCTATTATCCGGATGCACAGAAAAACGGGACTCGTCAGAAAACAGAATATTGCTCCATTCATTTCTCCTCCAGTTGACATGCTCGGTTGCCCACTCCCTGCGGTCGCGACGATGCCTTGATGTTAATCTAACACATACCATCGGTCGGCGAGCATACAGACCTACGGAATGGAGCCGGTTTCGGACAGTCTGAGTTGAAATCGTGGTGCCTGTAGCCGAGCGAAGGTGTTGTTGGAGAAGAGTAGCGTTCATGTTTCGGTGTCTCCGAGCTGTTAACGCTAAATACCGATCTTCATTGGGCGTTGTTGCCCGTCTACGACCTTGCCCTGGTCTTCGGCCTGCACATCCACTCTCCAAAAAACGGTTCCAGATCCTGGAAATGACACTTTGTGACACTCCAATGGCTTGCGCTACTTCGGCTTGAGTTTGGCCCCCTTCTAACCTACCAACAATTCTCCAAGCTTCTGAATCTGTCAAATGACTTCGCTGAGACATCGTACTCATCGAAACAAAGCAATCACTGAATGCCGATCATCCTTGTCTTCATTCTCTTTCATCCAGTTGAAAGTCAAATTTCATTCGCTGCCGCTGAAGCGACGTTTTTGACGTCGAACTCAAAATTTGCATACTCCACAGTTTGAAAACCAGAAAAATTTGAATTTGTGATTCTCTTCTTCTATTTTCGGCAAAAAAAATTTCGTTTATATCTTTATTTTATATAAAACTTCAAATATCCTTTAATTGTTTTGAGCAGTGTAGTTGCGGTAGCATTTAGCGTATCTTTATCAGGGCAACGAATGATGGATTTTTGCTCAATGGAAGAGAAACGGATTGAACGGAGAAGTTTTTTTACTAATAGAATTACAGAAAATTAGAGGGAACAGCTAACAGGAAAAGAAGCGAATTCAATGGATAGGTTTCTTGACCAATAGAAATGCAGGAAATTTACAGGGAACAGCCAATAGGAAAATTGTATGGAGAATGAAACTGGTAATATGAAATAATGCTAGTAAAAATTAAGAAAATTTAATATTTCCAACAATCTAATAATGGGGGAATAGCAAAGTCACAATTGACAATATTTTAAAGATTTTTATAAGCTTATATTGCATTATGCCAAGTATCATCTTAATTGTCACTTTTCAACTGTGTTGGGAAGTATTAAAAAGGCAGATTTTGTGTAGCCTGCACTATCTGAAACATGGTTTATTGTCAGAATTTGATTACAATGAGCATTGTTCTGTTACCTCATTATGCCAAGTTCAACTGTAGGGTAGGGTCGTCCAAGAGTGCGCGAGGTACAAGAGCACGCAGAGCAATTATCTAATCCCAAAAACAGAGCTTTGCGTTTAGTTACAGTTTTAAACGATGTAATGACATGATAAGTTTATGATGAAAGAAGTCTGCGAAATTTGGTGGAGAAAACGTGATTTAGTCCTTCTCGTTAAAATATTTATGATTTTTGAAGACTGGGTCAAAATAAAGATTACAAAAATAATTTACTTTTTTTTTTCAATTAGGTTATTATTGGACTATTTGTCACCTAAGTGATTTGGATTTGCTTATCGGTAGGTGGCATTACTGGCGTTCCAAAGATATTTAATGACGATAGTGCAAGAGTGCGCAATGCCAATGTGTGCAAGAGTGCGCACGCAGTGTTGTCCAACATATCTATTATTTATTTTACTTGTCGCTTATAGCTATAAAATGGGTTTTAAATATTTCCAGAACTTTTAGATAATGAACCTGCATCTGCCATTGGAATGGTTTCTGACAGCAGCTTTATAACAAGTGATCTGTTTTTTGACTGTCTTCAACATTTTAAGATAGTTGAAGATCCTATGTCAATTCAAGAGCAGTCCATAATTTTGATTTCCGACAATCATTCATCGCATTGCACACTTGCAGCTGTTGATTTATGGCGGCAACATCACATTGTTCTTCTTTCTTTGCATCTGCATAGTAGCCACAAAATACAACCGCTAGATATTTGTTTTTGTCCACTAAAAAAAATATTACTCTGCTGAGGGCGAAAATTGGATGAGAAATCATCAGGTCGAACAATAACGATATTTCAAGTTGCATCAACATTTACACCTGCCTTTGGAAAAACTCCTACCGTTGCTAATACTTTTGAAGGATTCAAAGTAACAGGCATATGGCCTTTTGAGAAAGGACCTTATTTATATTGACTTTTTAGTAAACAGCGTCACTGAAAGACCATTAGAATCTGAATTTGTTGAACCACGTATGTCAATAAAACCACACAACACTAAAAATGAGGAGGAAAGAGAATTTATTTTAATAGAAAATAATGTTTCAGATATTCAGAAAGGCTGTATAATAAAAAGACAAACGTTCACTGTGAAATAAACCCAACTTTGGTTTTGAAGGGTATAGCTTCGACTTCAACAACTTCATTTTACGTTAAATTAACAGAGTTGTCACAGTATACACAGTCTTATGTGGTCGATTCTATAGTAAGAGGGTAAAAATATTTGGAATTTTAAGCAATTCACCGCACAAAGAGCAGCTTGAAGATGACGCTACGGAAAAAAGCCAAAAAACTGTACCAAAGAAAATAGTGTGGTCCTCAGAAATCTATCGAGAACCAATCGTAGAGGATTCGGTAGAGTGCATTCCATGCAGAGACTGGTGGCACGAAAAGTGCATAGACATGTCGTGGTCACTACAATTGTTAAGGCTCCTACAATCCGAGCTGACTCACGCCGCCATTTAATTGCCCGTAGGAGAAGAACGATTGGCCACGACACCTCTAACAATCGCTGCTTGGTCTAAATTGGCAACAAAATGCTTGATGAGTTAGACTACATTATAGCAGCCCTAAAATTGTGATGTGTTGTAAGTAAAGTGCTTCTATGGTTTATTGCGCCCTCTTGCACACTTGACTGCACGCTCTTGCCCTCATTGCTTGTACAAGAGTGCGCATTTAGGAGGATAATCTTTTTTCAAATAATACCGAAAGTGTTTCTTATAAGTTCATTATTGCAATTTATTTTGTTAGCTTAATAGTCGAAGAGTATAAATAAAGTATAAAACGTGACTTTAAATCTCTTCATTTATTGTTATTCAATGAAATAGCTAAAGTGCGCACTGCTACATCACCTTACTCTATTCTCACTCATTTACCAAATAACCGAATAACATTTCTATATTTTTCTACAAATGTGACATAGCTAGGATTATAGTCGATGGTTAACTGTTGACAGAACCGCAGCAAGGATGGTGCGGGCGGTACCTTCGCACCAGCACTTTCAGTCAGGATAGCCACTGACAGACTTCATCGGCACCAATACTTATCACTACTAAGCGCCTACTATCGGCAGAAAAACTAGCAATAAGTTTCGTACATTGAGACAAATAGAGTTGCTGCATACTGACTGATGACCATCATTTCATGATTTTCCAGTCTCGAAAAGGGGCAAAATCAACTTTGACAGTTTGACAAAGAAATTTTGACAACCTTTTCTTTTCATAGCATAATTAAAAAAGTTATTCGGGTCTTGGGAATCCGAACATCTGAAAATTGCATGCATGTACCGATGAAAATGATCTCATAATTGGGTGAAAAAATTGAAAGTTTGTTTAATAGAACAACAGTAATGCAATAATAAATTTCTACCTATTTTGTAACCTAATAGATGTCAAAATGGTCTATTTTGGTATAAAAAGAGTTTTGTTTCATCCGTAGCATATCTTAAAATCATAAAGCAAAGACCAAAGACGTCTGTCATTCTATCATAGTGGACTGTGAACTGATTTAAGAAATTCTGTCATCGAATGTCACCACAATTTATACGATATTCAAAGACAATGCTATCTAGAATACTAAACAAAGTGAAGCTAAACATATTTTTAAAAAACAAAGATTTAAAAAATTACACATTAAAAAATAATATAAATAACTAGATATATTTACAAATGTAGTTTAATCAAGATTTTTAATTTTTTTAATTTCGATATTGTGTTGCAGAAATCAAAATGATTAAATCTATTACATTATTTACAAAAAAGACGCATTCATCTTTTCTATAAAAGAAAACGATTTAAGAACAAGTAAGGTTTCAGAAAAAAGTAAAAACCCACTTGAATGGACTGCTTCTTACCTTATACTTCTCGTACTCTTTAACTTTTTGTACACCAATATGTGAATTTTAGCGAGAGTGTTTTTTGGTAACCGTTTATTATTATTCATATTCACTTTAAGTCCTATTGTTGTCAATATCGCTCATTGTGACGCTTAGAAAGCGATCATATAACATTTTGACGAGTTCCCGTACAAATAAATATATATAACAGGACGACTACTTAAAAAAAAAAAGTAGTTAGTGTGTTCCTTAACAACATATTCAAATTTCGCGACAATCACCAGCTACAGCCTAGGAAGAATTAGAATTAGATTATGAATCACTTTCCAACACATTCAGAATACGCTAACAAAACCTCACCTTTTAATAACGTGAAAGACGATGTCTAAGTAAACAATTCGGAAAATGCATAACACATTTGAAATCCGAATTTCAGCAAATTACCATCTACAGTCAGAAAAATATCCGAATTAATTCTTTCGTGAAATCTTGCATATGATCTATAGAATTTATACACACCAAGTAATATGCAAAATTTTGTTAAATTTTAAAACACACACCACAATTGAAAACGAGCATTCACTATAGACAGTTACTGTAGCCGAATTCTTGCGTGTCTCTGTAAATGAACGATAAAAGCTATGCACATCATTCTCTATAGTAAGCATCTTGTAGTGCAGCTCAGTGATGTATATCAATTCCAATATGTTTGAAATACTATAACAACATCAAGAGGTTATTCGTACCTGTAAACTTTCAAAAAATGCATTTTTTTTATCCGAAAGTACAATTGGTAAAGAATATTCAGCTATATTTTTTAGTCGATCTGATAAAAATTAAGAAAGTTACGCCGCTTTAAATTGCTTTGTTCTATCGCACATAAATCATAATTTGAATCTGTAAACGCGATTGTCTCAAAAGTATGTTTTGAAAACCAATGATCACGATAAGTTGACAAAATCTCAAGCAATCTGCTAAATTTTTAACAACGATATTATCTAGAGAATAATCGTTCCTTTCGACGATCTGATAATGTTTTCAATTTTTTATAAACCATCAAAGTTCAAAATTTTTTGTGAAAATCGGTACCTTAATTTTGAACGACCGCCATTTTGATCAAAATCAATTTTTTCCCCAAACACCTAACGATTACTCTCTAGTCTTAAGTGTTTGGGGTAAAAAAAATGTTTTTTTTATAATTGCAGAAAACATTTGACAGCATTAAGAAGAGTACAAAGAAAACAGGAGTTAAAAATATTAATTTCCTGAGGAGATATTTTAAAAATGCGAATGCATCCTACGCCCATAGGATTAACATTAGCGAGGGGAATCGGGAAGTTTACTGACGAGCAGCCGTAAGGTGATCACAGTAGAAGACTATAAAAACGAGACTGTCTCCGGAGAGTGGGTCGGCTGGGGACATCCAACTTTATTTCGTTATTACAAAAATTTTCTTTAAAGTATGAAAACAATCGGCGAAACATTTGGCAAGTAATCACCGTTTAATGTTTTCGAAGGTAGAGTAAAGCTTTAGCACTGAGAAGAACTATTTTTAAGAGCACTCTGATTGGTGAAATTCAAGCTGATATTTAGCGTAGGAGATAAAGTTTTAAGTTCGTCAGTGACGGAGGCATGGGAGTTAAACCACCAAACTATGTTTTTTAACAGATTCGTTCTTAAAGATACTTGTTTATGATGAAATATCTGATATTTCTTATAATATGATACTAGACATGACAACTTTAGTAGCGGGCTGAGAGTGCAGTTATCTGAAGTGTTACCAAAGACTAACGCAGAAATAACATACATTGTAACATTTTTATCACTTATAAAAATAATTGCCGATTCAAGCGCTCAAATACGCCATATTGGTGGAGAAGAGATAGAACTTCTCGCTTCAGGGAAATCCCGCGAAAGCACATTACATTACATGTATTTTTAATATGTTCATAATGATTATTTTTTTACACAATTTCAGATTTCATGTGATATTTGTGTTCTATGTTATATGACAAGGTATAAATTATCCGAATTTGAATATCTAACACTTTCAAACGCGTTTACAATAAATAATGGTTTCAATGGCACTTTAGCTTTAGTTAAAGGGTACAATTTTCTTGTACCAACAGCTGCAATTAGCGCCCTCTTTAGGCCTTTTATGTCCCAAAAGAAATATACTAGCTGAACCGCCCGGCGTTGCCCGAGCAGACTGTCATTGAAAAATATAACAGTGGAGTGGACTTCATAAAAAAAGACTGAATAATATTTATTTATACTAAAAGCTTGTAAAAAAATTAAATAAGAACTAAAATTTCAAAAGTATAACAGTTACGTTTAAAAAACGAAACGGCCAGGGAAAATTATTACACTTACTTTTCCCTTTTTACTAAAAGTCTCTTTTTAATTTTATATTGCTAGTTGTATTTTTTAAATTATAAATATTAAATGCTGACAAAAATCAATATTTCAAATGAAAATGTTTAAAAATATATCTGTTTAATTGTTAAGGGTGACAAATTATAATTACAATTCATTTGCAGTATAATCAATAAATCATTGTTTGTTTCGCTTTCATTCCTGTAGATGGCAGCACCAACCAATGATAGGCGTTTCATTCAGGCGTTGCCATTAAACAATTAACAAATAATTGCGATTTCTGTGCCACGTACGATAGCGTAATATATATTAGATATCATGGGCCAAAATCGAAGTATTTCAATGTAAACCCGATTTTATAATCTCATGCATTAACTCACTATTTAAAGGCGTATGGATATAGACATAGAGCGTACCACTGCATTTAGCTTTGCTAATAGAACATTTTATTTTGCAAAGAGAAAAACATCCATCCAGTAACTTTTCAGAAAGAATTTTCCTGATAAGGAAAATAAACGAACGCTCCTGTCTGGGCTCGTAGGCTCTGGAGGCCGACACTATACTACGGGAGCTACACAGGGATTTATATTATGCCAATATTTTGCAATTATTAAAATTTTTATAGAAATAATGGATTCGGTAATTATTATATTGTTTAAAATATCTTTTCAAACTAACTCAATTTTCGAAAAAAAAAACCTTTTTTACATGTGAGAGTTTTTATTTCTGCAAAAAACTGATGTATTTTAAAATCTTATAAAAATTTTCGAAAAATATCATCATATTTCCTAGCTTTTAAAATGCATATTTTTCACTTATAAACATTATTCAATAGAATATCAAACATACTTAAAAAATTATTTAAAAACGGCTTATTTCGTTTACAAAATAACATTTCTTGAATGCTGATGAATAACATTTTTGCATTTTTCTACGCATAGTGTCAAAATTACAGGGTAAAAATGATCTAAATATTCTATGTCAGTATCATCTGGCACTGGCACAATTTCATTGATTTTTAGATTCTAGTTTCATGCATTATGTAAATATATATTACTCTCAAATATATGTTTGTAAAATTCGAATTCTTCTGCGAAAAGAGCAAATAGGAAATCTCATTATAAAGCAAAAACATGTTCGTGAATAACTCTGACATCATATTGACGGTGGCAACACCTGATAAGTAAATTTCGTTTTTACAGACTTTCTTTTTTTTTTACTTCGAAGCATTCAATAATTTCAGTTTTTACACCATCGAATAGGGAGAAAAAATGTTCTTTCAAATGAAAAAAATTGTTTGAAAACTATCTCAAATTACCGATTTTTAAGGTTTTTAAATTAATTTCCAAACTTAATTTTTTGTAAATCTATCTCTATCGCGTGCAGCTGTACTACAAAAGATTATCGAGTTTGCACTTTAAAAAATATAAATTGTTCAGCACTTGTTTCAGGCTAATATTCCATAATGAAATTAAAACTTCATCAATAAATAAATAAAAATATATATAAATAAAAGACAAATTTATTAGACATGCAACCGAACAGCTTAACCCAGTGAAATTATCAGAATAAAAAAAAAAATCCCTGACGGCTCGGCCTACAGGCACAGGTAGATTTCGAAGACGCAGACCGTGGGGCACCTGTTTGTCAGGAATTGCGGAAGAAATGACCTTTTTGCGATGATGCTGCAGTTGGAACCGCATACTTCGAAACCAAACTTGTTTGCAGAAGGAGCCAGCAAGGATTTTTTTTTTTTTTTTTTTTTTTTTTTTTTTTTTTTTTTTTTGCTATAAGAGTTGGTCTTATAAAAAACATGTCAATATAAAAGTTTTAGATAATATTAAGAGGATTTATAATAAATTTAAGCGGATTTGAAATTTTGGGAATTGACGAAGTTATGAATTTTTTTCTTCTAAAACCCCCCTTCCCCCCCCCCTTAAGACAATTTTTAATTACATCAAAAATCAGTCATACATAAATTTTCGGCCCTTCTCCTAGAAGTAATAATAACTTCAAACGGATTCGATATGTATCATAATTAAGAAATTATGGTTTTTTTTTCTGTTTTAACAAAAAGTCCCCCCCATCCCCCCCCCTTGGTTCGAATTTGCCCATTAACGAACTTGACCGAGATTTTATGCCCCTTGATTTTATGTATCAGTTTCGAAAAGATGCGGGAGTTGGAACCGCCTACTTCGAAAATAACTTGTTTACAGGCGGAGCCGGCAGGGATTTTTTTGTTTTTAATTTTTTTTTTTTTTTTTTTTTTTTTTTTTGCTATAACGGTTGGTCCTATAAAAAACTTGTCAATATAAAAGTTTTAGATAATATTAAGAGGATTTATAATAAATTTAAGCGGATTTGACGAAGTTATGATTTTTTTTTCTTCTAAACCCCCCCCCCTTCCCTCCCCCCTCTTAAGGCAATTTTTAATTATATCAAAAATCTGTCATACATAAGTTTTTGGCCCTGTTCCTAGAAATAATAATAACTTTAAACGGATTCAATACGTATCATAATTAAAAAAATATGGGTTTTTTTCTGTTTTCACAAAAAGCCCCCCCCCCATCCCCCCTCCTTGGTTCGATTTTGCCCATTAACGAACCTGACCGAGATTTTATGCCCCTTGATTTTATGTATCAGTTTCGAAAAGATGCGGGAGTTGGAACCGCCTACTTCGAAAAATAACTTGTTTGCAGGCGGAGCCGGCAGGGATTTTTTTTGTTTTTAATTTTTTTTTTTGCTATAACGGTAGGTCCTATAAAAAACTTGTTAATATAAAAGTTTTAGATAATAATAAGAGGATTAATAATAAATTTACGCGGATTTGATATCTTGTGAATTGACGAAGCTATGATTTTTTTTCTTCTAACCCCCCCGCCCTTTCCCCCCCCCCTTGGGGCCATTTTTAATTATATCAAAAATCTGTCATACGTAAATTTTCGCCCCTTTTCCTAGAAGTAATAATAACTTTAAATGAATTCGATACGTATAATAATAAAGAAATTATGAGGGTTTTTCTGTTTTCACAAAAAGCCCCCCCATTTCCCTCCCCCTTGGTTCGATTTTGCCCATTAACGAACTTGACCGAGATTTTATGATCTTTGATTTTATGTATCAGTTTGGAAGAGATTTATGCAGAATTTTTCCAGTTATCGTGGTCAGAAAAAAGTGACATAGATAGATAGATAGATAGATAGATAAAGTTTTGAACTGGGGGTGGTTTTGGGTTCTGGGAGTCATGATCGGCGTAGATCTGCAAAAATTTTTCAAAATTTCCAACTTAGGTGAGAATGTAATAGGTAGTATTTCTTACGAAATCTACCTAAAAGGCTGCGTAGCGAAATCTTTGGCTATTTCTACGGCTATTAACCTCTGGCATGCAGCTAATATGAAAGTATCGCTTTCAATACATTTCAAAACTTTATTTGAATACATTCATAGTTTTCATATAAGAATGTTTTTCTGTAATTATGTAAAACAGGCATCGATTGTAGAGCTTAAGCCGCACGGTAGGCCACTCTGCCTGGCATGAACCTGTAATTATGTAAAAGCCTACTGGTCAAATGGCCTCATTTGTATTATTTATTTATTTTTTTTTTTTTTAATAAACCTGCCAATCCGGGCTTGTAGAGCTGAAGATGGTAGGCCTCCCTGCTTGGTTGAATTTGAATTTGAATTTGGTGTTGGATAATCTAAAAAAAATGTATTAAATGTAAAAAATCTATTGGAGTGTTCAATTAAAAAAAATATTTTCACCAATATTCCTGGAAGCCCGGGTTAAAACCCCTATTAATAAATAATAAGAGAAAAACTAATTTTTTCATTAAAATAAGATCTTTAATTTATTGTTATAGAGCTATCATATATATTCTTATTGAAACTGGTCGTAGACTTGCCTCTTTATATCATTTCTTTTTCAGACAGAAATGACAATCAAACTTTAAAATAGAATAATTAATTAATTAGAATTTTTAACTTCAATAATTGTAATTATTAAATATAACGATTAAATAAATGACATGTTTATAAGGACGACCTGTTTAATTTATTGTTAAAGAGTTATCATATGTTTCTTATTGAAATTGGTCGTAGAATTAACTTTTTATATGATTTATTTTTCAGACAGGTTATATCAAAAAGACAATCAAACTTTAAATTTGAATAATTAATTAATTAGAATTTTCAACTGTAATAATTATAATAATGAACTATAAAGATTAAATAAATGACAAGTTTATAAGGAAGAACATAAATTTCCGTCTACAATAATTTTACTAAACTAAATTCAAGATTTTTTACCCGCAAAACCAGTTTCCAGCTTAAATATATTTAGTTAGTATGCCTTAAAATACGTTTGTATGTAAGTAAATTCATACTATATATATAGGAGTGCGCAAAAAACTTATAGTTGTGTTTTAGTTGTGCGATTTCAGTTGAGTACTGTTAAAATACACAAAATAGTGAAAAACATTTTTATAGATAATTTTATAAGCAACAACCACGTGCAACCACCAACTATCATAAATTTTCAAAATACACGTGACAACCAAATTCCTGCAGATCCTTTCACACAGTGTAAAACTTAAAGAAAGACAAAAGAGGTTTATCATTCACATACAGATATTCGCAACACAAGACACAACCACTGCATGCTAAACTTATTCAACCACTAACGTAGTTTTATCAAGTGTAGCATACTCGTGTTGCAGTGTGATTACAATTCACTAAAGTATCATGAATTTTTTGGCAAAAAAGACGTTCTCATTAATAGAATCTTCACTTACTTATTAACATCATCTCTATGAATTAGTTGCAAGGATTTAAAATTGTGAGAATGAATAAGTAATTTTGAAACAAAAAATGATAGCGACTTCAATTTATTATTTTTTAATGCCCAACTTGCTTGTATATAATCACTCATGCTATTGCATCGCATATTTTTTAATATTTATTCGGCGCCAGTTGACGTATTTTAGGAAAAATAATTTGGCACGTCAAAGTTTTTTTTTTTTTTTTGACAACCCTATATTGTTATCCACACTTATTTGATTTAATTCGATTTGATTTATTTAACATACATCTGACCTGTGTGCTTGACATCAAGTGTCCGCTAGTAAGTAATCGACAATATACAAGGACGAGATAGCCGCCAAACACCAGAAAATTACAACCGTCATCCACAAAGAGTGCGCAACGGAGCCAACGGGAGTCGAACTCGCAACCCACCTACGCTCTCAAGCGATTAGCAGTGTGATACCTTAACCAGCCACGGTGGGCTCTTCACACTTATCCACACCTATACTGTTATCGAAATTTAACCTATGTTGTTGCCAACAGCTGTCTTTCTAAATAAAAGAGTGGTGACATACGCAATTGGCATATGCTTAGACTGGAAATTTATGTCCAAAATTTGAAAGTGACATTTCATAACATTGCTATACTTGTCTGGATAAGTTTGGTTAAATAACAGACAAGTAAAAAAAATAATAAGCTTGGCGATTATGGAAGTCTACTGAATTTTCTGTCCAAACTTCTCTTGAACAATCAGATTTTCTTGTTTGTAAGTCGGCACTCTCTTTATTATAAAGGTGCTCTAGTTGCTAGCATCAATCACGTTTGACACGTAATAGACTATCACGTATAAAAAAATTTTACTTGGTCTTGTAAAAAAATAGTTAAATAAATAAAATTAAAAATCTACGCACGATACGATGACTATATTTAGATTAGAACTATCCCTGGTATACTAGAATTGTAGTGTTGAAATGATTGCTGAAATACATGCATATCCACACGGCACACAGACACACCCATCTATAAGATATCTACAAGCTGAGTGCACAAAAAAACTTACACATCAATAAGAAGTCAAAAAATATCCACTATACACGTTTTTCACCTCTAATGGATATGTTATGTGTGATCTCAGGAACAACTCAGTTGTGTCTGAGTTCAATAAAATGTCGAAGATATCCAGATAGTCTATAAGACCTCCAAGCATAGATCGCTTCTCAACATGCGGTACTTGTTATAGATGTGCATTGTAGATATCCAAGTACATCTGATACGCGTCTATATGAACTCTAAATGTAGGTCTATTTTTTATATTCGGTACTTCTTATAGATATACGTAAGACAGGCAAGAAATTTCACCGGAAATACAGCCTTGGGCAAAAGTATTGAGCACCACCTTGTTTATAATATGTTTAATTAAATACAAATATTTAATTGCATGCAATTCCGAATTTTCTTTAAAAAAAAAAAAAAAAAAAAAAAAAAAAAAAAAAAAAACAGCAAACTAACAATTTATTTTTCAATAAAGCTATTTCCTTAAAAAAGCAATTTCTTTCGATTATTAAATTAATTTGCTTTCTGTGAGTATTGTTATTTTGCTAACAAAGAATCATGAAAATTAAAATAATTCTTTAAAAAAAAAATGCAATATATAAAGAACTTCATCTTCAACATAAAAAATAAAGAAATCTTATGGTAAAAAAATAGTTTAAATTTATATGTAATTTTTATATTTTAATTTTTAACATGTGATAATAAAAATAATAAAATATGTATATATCTATAAATTTTATGAATTATTTTCGTTACTGAAAACTACATGCTTTATATTTTGGCTTTTCCCACAAGAATTATTTTAAATTGCATATTTATCTATTAACTTGCATAACGTAACAATGAAACTTTCAGATATTAAAGTAATTTAATAATTTTAAAAAAGAGTTAAAAAATGGCTTCATTATTAAAAGATAAATTGTTCGTTTGCTGTCTTTTTTTTTTTTTTTTAAATGCGTAACTTAAAAATTTCTGTATGCAGTTAAATACATATATCTAACTATTACTTTTTCAAATATATTATAAACATGGGGGTGCTCAATACTTTTGCTCATTGCTATATTTCGGATAAAATGACATTGTTTTCCTGCATATCTTAAGGATAGTATATGAAATTTAGAATAATTCTTGTAGAAAGTGCCAAAGTTAGTCTTCAACAATGAAAATGAAGAAATCTAATTCTAAAATATACTTTAAATTTATACGTAACTTCTGTTATTTTAACTTTTAACATACGTGTTAATAAAAATTATGAAATATATATAAGTTTTAATATATATTATATATATATATATATTATTTTTTTTATATTTATAAATTTTTAAGATTGTTTTCGTTCAAGAAGACTAGGTGTTTTATTTTTAGACTTTCCGAGCAAGAATTATTCAAATTTTCATGATTATCTATTAACTTCCATAACAATTTTTATGTTATGAAAGTTTCATTATAGACATTTACAGAAAAGTAAAGTTTGGAATTTTTTTTTAATCCATTTTTTAAAGCAGATGGTTATAATTAAAAGTTAAGTTATTAGTTTTTTGTCATTTTATACAAATTCTGATAACTTAGACACAAACTTAACTTAGACATAAAATTTAGCATGAAAGAGCCATCGTTGCCCTTTCAAGACATTCATCATTGACCTGCTATTACTTTTAAATGAGATACATTAAAAATATGTGGGAGGGCTCAATATTTTTTGCCAACTTTGTATACAAACTTACATATATATACATAATCGCCGAAAACATATAGTCTATTTTTTTTAAATCCCTTAATAAAATGATTTTTGAAAACTCGATTTTGAAATTAATATTATACATTATGTATTGTTCAGAATTGACATAAAGATTTAAATAGATCTTGCTAATCTTAATCAAATACAATACACGGCCCTCTTGTTTCAATATATTAATTTAAGTTTGAACTACATTAAATATCTCAAATGCATGATTGATTACACGCCACCAATAGATCTGCTATGCATTACATATTAATCAATGGATGACATTAAACGCTGAAATATATCTGTAAACATTATCGTATTCATAAAATTGTGTATGTAAAACTGAAAATTTGATATAAAGATTATATTTATTCTGTTAACAAATCCCATAACATTTTATCCATTCTGTGGGTAATTACCGTAGATGTAACTATTATTATTTTTAAATAAAATTTAATGTGCCCTCTTTCTAAAAACAAAGTCTAAAATTAAAATTTCTGTATCAGACAATGTCTTCTAGGAATAGATAACGTTCTATTAAATTCACATGGATGCGTAAAAGAATTCGTACAGTAAAAAATTGTGCAGATTTAATAAATTCAGAAATATAACAACTTACATGAATTAATACACTGAAAAAAGTTAATGATTCCGAAAAACGTCCCTTATCATTGGGTTCCTCGGAAACCAATATATTTTAGAGATTAAAAGAATCATTTATAATAACAGTTTCTTTTGTTGTCATTGATTTTCAGAAACGTTTCCGAGTAATTTTTAAAATGTATTAATTCTTTTTCTCAAACCGTAATATCGGTTTTTAGGAAGCTATTAATTCTCAATTAAACATTTTCAGCGGTGCAGTTGGATTTATACATAAAAGAATAACAAAATAATATTAATTTTAATATTAATGTTAATGCTGATAATTTATCATGTAAAGCAAGTTCATCGAACATGAAAATGTTTACTTGAGAATTGATAGCATCCGGGAAACCTATATTCCGGGTTGAGGAAACTGATTAATACGCTATAAAAACTACTCGGTAAGTTTCCCAAAAAATCAGTGGTAGCAAAAAAATATTTGTTTTTATAAATGCTACTTTAAATAACGAAAATATATTGGTTTTCTTTGCGAGTTTTATGAAGAACGCTTTGCGGAATCGGAGATAACTCGGAATAGGCTACATTTTGATACATTTGAAGGAGAATTGCTGTGAGACCTATAGGGCAGTTGAAATCAGCTGATCAACCATTGTATTCACTTGGAGGTAAGGGTAATTCCACCAATCAGAACTGCCTATTTGTACTGTTTACCTCCAACCTGACGTCAATTGCAACTGCCCTATAAGGTACTAGGCTGATTGTCTCGAATGATCCATATTTTTATTCACAGAAATACATACAAGACGTTGTAGTAACTCCTCTATACCGACCTGATTAAGATGTTGAGTGGTAGCGAGATCAGATCATTGGTAAAGAGAATTATTTTGCATAAATTAAAAAATAGAATTTATTGCATACCAATATTAATTCTAATAAAATTATGTACAAGAAAGTTAATTACAGCATTTAATTATTTTTCGTGAGTCAATCGCTTATAAATTAATGACCTCTTGACTCTCAGTGCAACTCGATCAATCAAAAGTCTCAGGAAATTACTGTCAGTCGTAACTTCTAAAGAAAGTTCATTCGGAACAGGGCTCGTCCGTTCCTTCTCTTCGGAAAAATATACTAAATCACGATGCTTCAGAGTTAAAGAACTCTCACTATCGCACTTGTCGTGCTTTTTCACTTCGCTGGGATTTTCACCTGATACCTGCCGTATCAATTAAATAGAGGTCAGACCTCACCATTTCCAGAGAGTCACCACTCTCGTTCAGATCTATTCAAAAACTGTCCTCTCTCACTTTTTCATCCTCGCAGGAGAACTTCTTCTAGGGGCGGGGATTTTGTCGAGGCGGACCCCTCGAAACTCTCCAGCCTCTTAGCAGCCTTGAGATCCCTCGGTTTCGTTTTCACTAAGTCCGTCATTGGACGTTCTAAGACAAAGGGCAAAGTTTCGGGCGCAAACCTAAAAATCGTGTGCAGAGATCGCTTCTCTCGCAGATGAACTCTTTCCCACGAACTCGGCAAGGATCAAAGCATAAGACCCCTCTTTGGGTAACGCCTTACCACTACATCACTGTCCGAACTTTCCGCTCACAGTACAATAGAATTCGGCGTCTGCTAGTCTTCAAGGCAAAAATAGCGAGGGAAGGTATGCAGTTAAGTGTACTCACAGGAAATGCTAGAATGACACATCGTACACCTGGACGTAGAGGCTCAATTCTTTACAGCACCCCCTCCTCAAACGATTCTTAAGGGTGAAACACTAAGAATCTCTAAGAGTCGAATAAAGAATTGCAAGCTCAAATTACATCAGAGTGGCAAGAAAAAAAACATACATGAATAAGATAATACTACCTTCCTTTTCTTTTTTTGCGCGCTCTGATAAGAAATCATGAACATGTATTGAAATAAAACACAGTGAAATAAAAATAAAAAGAACTTAATTATATACAAAAGTTTATCAAGAAATCTCCTTAAACTCGACTCAGACAATCAACATGCGGAATGTTTTTGCCTGCGCGATGAGAAATGGCATAATTATAAGGTTGCAGAGCTAAGGACCACCTTAATAATCTGGGATTATTTCCAGAATTTCTTTTTAGAAACACCAAGGGATTGTGATCGGTTTCGATAGAAAAGTTTTGTCCATCAATATAATGCCTTAACTTTTTTATCGCAAAAATAATCCCTGCACACTCTTTTTCAGTGGCGCAGAAACTTTTCTCACTATCAGTAACTTTTCGACTTAAATATATTATGGGGTGCTCTTCCGATCCCTCTCTTTGAGCCAAAACCACGCCAATACCTAAGTCACTAGCATCAGTTTGTACTATGAATTCTTTCTGAAAATTAGGAGCGTAAAGCACCGGTTCTTCAGTAAGTTTCATTTTCAAAGTCTCAAAGGCTTTTCCCATTTCGTCGCTCCATGCAATCTTTTCTTTTTTATTTTCCCCTTTAAGCGCCCTAGTTAATGGTTCTACAATCACTGCATAATCTTTTATGTACCGGGAATAATATCCAGCCATTCCCAAACATCTACGAATTTCAGTTTTCGATTTCGGAACCGGTAATTCCTTAATTGCCTTTACTTTCGCCTCAGCTGGCCTCCGTCTGCCCTCACATACAATATGCCCAAGATATTTTATGGTTTTCTGAGCGAACTTGCATTTCGCCAATTTGATTTTTAGTTTCGCGTCATTAACCCTTTTTAATACTATTTCTAGATGACGCATATGGTCCTCCCAACTGTCTGAAAAAATCGCCATATCATCTAGATACGGTAAACAGAATTCCTCAAGTGCGTTTATTTCCCGCGTTAAGATATCTGCTAACTCCACCCGTTTTCTGTAAGGCTTTACTAAACTCAAGTGAGAAATCTGGGATTTCTGTCGCCTCCCAGGAACATTCACAATATAATTGGTTTCAGAAATTATTGATTCATTACTTCCCGGCCCTATCCAACTATATGACATTTTATTTGGCTTTCTGGTAGTTAAAACTAAAACCTCATCTTTCACATTAAGCTTCCGTTTTACCGCCTTTCTGTCAAACCAAAATTTCCTCTTTTCTCGTTTTTCTGACACATTTTCAACGGCTAAAACTCGACCTCTTTTTAACCTGTTCGTGAGATTAAACACACATCCCTTCACGAATTTATTTTCCTCCGTTTCTCTTATCCATTCTCCAAATACTAACGCTTTCAAAAGCTTTCTAACTTTTCGATGCCAACATGCAATAGTTAAATCGCTTATCAATCTTTTCCCAAGGTCCAAGTATTTTGACACATTTCCTTTAACTTTCCCTTTCCCTAAGTGTAATGACACTTTTTCTAGGCACGCGCCAAAAATATCTACCTGATAAGGCAATGGGACAAGCACCTGCTTCCCCCCACTCACGCGATTTTCTCTGGCTTTTGCCACTATCAAAGAATCTCCTGCATTACAATGCGATTCTTCACCTTCCGTTTTTTTACTAATCCCTTTGAGAGATTGATCTCTGTCTAATTCAATTTGACTATCCTTCCCTCCAATTTCTGCTAAATTCGAAGATCCCTCACAAATCGACAAAGGCGATAATCCCTTATCCACACTAACCAATTCAGTAGGGCTTTCTAGATTTTCACCCTCTAGTTTTGAATTCAACGCTTCCGCTTCACTGCACTCGCGAAAAATTCCCCCTTCTTTTTCTTTTACTGAATTCAAAGTTTCCGCTTCAACATTCCCGCTAGAAATATCCTCTTCTTTTTCTTCCTCGGAATTCAAAGTTTCCGCTTCAACATTCCCGCTAGAAATTTCTTTTTCTTCCTCGGAATTCAAAATTTGTTTATTTACCGGATTCAAAGTTTCCGCTTCATCGCGTCGGTGAACATTCTCCCCTTCCTTATCGGAAAACATAATCCGCTTATCTTCCAGCTTTGGAGTATGGTCAATTTTTTTCTTTTGAGCCCGCGTCAAAACTGCATTTACTAACTCGGGTTTTATATTCGCCTGCTCTAATAACTTTTGAGATTGATTACCCAACAAATAATAATCCATGTCTGAATCGCTATTATTTACTCCTGCCTTGGTTTCAATGATTCCTACACCTTCAATTTCTAAAGTGACTTCTGCTATAGGTAAGCAGTACAATTTCCTGTCCACCGGAGTTTTAATCCAAACATGATCTCCATTCAAATTATCTTGACTGACTAAATGGTGCGGGACCAAATCTATCTGGCTCCCACTGTCCGTTAAGGCAGTTTCCTGAATTCCATTCACTAATACTTTACTCAAATAAGGGGAGAAGGTTTCTTCAAGTGTCGGCTTACTTATTAAGTGACTGACCCGCGCAACATCTCTCTTTTTAATCTCCGGACAATCTACTTTGTAGTGCCCGCTTCGAAAACACGCATGACACTTAACTTCTCGCCTTTTTTCGTAAACCCTTTCCCTTTCTTTATGATCATCGCGATCCCTCCAGTTAAAGTTAGTCTCCGGATTTCTGTTTCCGTTTCGCCCATTTTCAAAAGTTCTGGGTCTTTCAAATTTCTTCTCTGTCGGTGGCTTAGGATTCCACGTTTTTTTAGAAGGGCGTTTGATCGCTTCGTACGCATCTAAAAGCCTCACTAATTCTTCAGGATCTTTAATCTCCGCCCAGTTATCTATAAAATGTTCGCGCACTTCTGGAGACGCTCTCCGTTTGATCTGGTCCGTGACAAGCAAATTTTTCAAACCCTCAAAATCCGAAACGTGTAAGCATGACAGCCAACCTTCTAAAAAACTATTAAGCTCGAATATCAGATCCTTCCAAACTGAATTAGGATTTCGTGGATGTTGACTAAATTTTTGTCGGTATGTCTCTGCATTCAAACGATAGCGTTCTAAGAGTTTTTCTTTCACATATTGAAAATCATCAATTTTGTCTTCGGGTTCTCTTAAAATTAACTCGGCCATTCCCACAGGTAATAATGATAGTAAATTCGTCACCAACTCATCCGAATTTAGATTACATTTTTTTGCCTGTCTCTCGAATAAATTCAAAAACAACGAAATATCCGAATTCTTTTCATCAAAGCGATGCATAATTGTTTTTAGGGGTAAATGATTCGTTCTAACTGAGATGCTACTGGATGCGGTACTCGGGTCATCTGACTCTTGTGTCGCTTTTAACATAGCTAACTCATGTTCGCGCTCTTTCTCTTTTTGAAGTCTATCGTTCTCTTCCTTCTCTGTCAATAATTTATTTTCTCTATCTTTTTCTAACAGTTTAATTTGCGCTAAGGCTAGCTCTTTATCAAATCCTTTTGACGACTCTATTTTTTTTATAATTTTCGGTACAGTATCATTTTCTTCTAAAATGACCTCAAATTCGTAAGCTAACGTTTGCAAATCAGCTTTCCTAAAATATTTAAGCTCCGACATTTTTAAAGTATAAAATTAGAAATTATCTTTCCCACAAATATAAAACAATACAATAAGATTAAATCAAATCCTACCAAGTGCGTCAAAATATTACCAAAATATACGCTCATAAAAAAGGTACGCTTAACAATAATATATAGGAAATATGCAACATATAAAAATAAGCAACCCTATCCTATCGTCCACATTCACCTTGGTATTTGGTTATAAAATACATATGGGATCAATTTTACACAAAACAACAATTTCAATTTCAAAAAGCACAGTAAAAATATTTTAAATTGCAAAAGTCTTATTCAATTCCTTTCTCTTTTAATCAATGGTGGTCTTAGTCTCTGCATCCACTCTTAAAAAAATTTAGAATAATTCACAAAAAACATATAAAATCAACTCTGTTATCGTAAAATATGAAATGCGTTCGATACTTTTTTTTTTTCAATGAACTCTCATTTATGGATTCAGCTAAAATTTGTAACACTGCACAACTCTCAGTTTGCATTAAATTAATTCAACAATAATTTAATTTTTAACTACAAAATTTGTCTATTAAATAAGTTACAGTAATCTCGGAAGTATCTCATCATACTTTTTTTTTCTACCGGAAAAATTTCTCAAAATATTTACTCTCACAAAAATAAACATACAACTTTTTTTTTTTAAAGCCTACAACACCTATACAAACACTAATAACAATTAAAGCCACTCTGAGTATAAAAAGAGCTTACCTCCATTACTAAGAGTCTTTCAGGGCGTCAGAAGCACAGACTTCAAAGATTCTCAGGAGCACAGACGGGGTTCTCTGTCACACTTTTCGGATGGGGGAACACTCTCCAGAATTCTTGGTTGATTTCTCTTTCTGATGGGGGAACACTCTCCAGAATTCTTGGTAGATTACTCTTTCTGATGCTGTGTTGATCCACAGGGGCGTCTAAGGAGACTCAGGTCACAAGTCACAAGGAGACTCTCTCTTGGAGCACTTTGATGATTTAAATTTCAGAGTCCACTCTTTGTCTTTGAAGATTGTCATTAATTTTTGCTAATTAATCCATCACCGCAAGCCACCAGTTGTAGTAACTCCTCTATACCGACCCGATAAAAGATGGTGAGTGGTAGCGAGATCGGATCGTTGGCACAGAGAATTTCTCGCATAAATTAGAAAATAGAATTTTATTGTATAACAATGTTAATTCTAATGAAAAATATATACAAGACGTCAATACAGCAGTAGTAGAGGAATGTATGTTTCAGTCCAGCAGGAGCCGTGAGCGTGGTGGAGGTGGGTACCGGAAGTGAGCCTGGCAGTGGAAGCGGAAGTGATGAAAGATAAGACAGGAAGGGATGAAAGATAAGACAGGAAGTGAACCGGAAGTGTTGGAAGATAAGAGAGGAAGTGAAGTAGGGGAGGGCTTAATTTTTTTTAACCGATAAGGGAGAGAGGGGAGGGCTTATTTTTAGGGGGGCTTAATTTTTTTTGCTGAAAAATAAAGGGTTTTAATCAGATTCTTTCTTGACAGGGATTTTTTTTTTTTTTCATTAAAAGTTTCTTATGGTTGGTGGGAAATGTTAAAGTAACAGAATGTCAACAGTGCGAGTAGAGTTGAGGGGTAGGAAGCCTGCTATAAAAAATAATAATGTTAACAGAATGTACAATATATTTTTTTTTATTATTGTGGACCCGCCATAACCACCCGCTATGAAAACAATTCATAACGCCACATTTTTTTTTACCTATTCTTTTACACCAGTCATCTGCGTGAGACCTGTAACGAAATAAAAGGGTTTAATTATTATTATGCTTCAGCGAGAGTTGTGTCATACGGGAAATCAGATGTGTGACGTTTGCTAAAGTTGTAGAGTGTCTATGAGGAAATTCAGCTTCACGGAACCTAGAAATAAAAAAAAAAACAAGTCTTGCTTGATGTATGTGATAGCTAAAAGCCCCCCAACCTATACAAAATTTTAAATAATTTTATATAGGTTGTATTATCTGACTAAGCAGGGGTCGCATGGCCGCCACACCACTCATTGTTACCTTCGATTCGCATACAACAAACAATACTTTTTGTATTTCGCGCTCGTCGATCTAACTGTTCAGAGTTTAACATGAAATTTACTTATAATTCACCTGTAGAAGAATTTTTTCCCTTCTTTAAACATTAACTTAAATGTGAATGAGATTAAAATAGATGTGAAGGCTAAATTTTTAGTAACAGAATGTCAACAGTGCTAGTGGAGTTGAGGGGTAGGAACCCTGCTATAAAAATAATACCTGTAAAAGAAATATTTATGTGCTACCTTTCGCGCTCGTCGACCTAACTGTTCAGAGTTTAACATGAGATTTACTTATAATTCACCTGTAAAAATTTTTTTTTCCTTTTTTAAACATTAACTTAAATGTGAATGAGATTAAAATAGATGTGAAGGCTAAATTTTTAGAGAGTTAAAATGAAAATCCACTGAGGGTTGTGTTAAATAAAAGGCGATGATCGACTTTGACAGCATTTTTCTAAAAGTTTATTTATCGAAAAAGGAATCATACGTTTCGATTATATTTGTTAACTATTATAGTTTAACATTAAAAAGCAGGTAGACATTCACATCTTTAGCGCTCGTCGACCTAACTGTTCGGAATATTTTTCGAACCCATTATGTTTGACTTTATAAAAGTTTCATATAAAAAATTATTCTTTAAGTATTAACTGAAATGAGATTAAAATAGATGTAATGGCCAAATTTTTAAGGATTTAAAATGAAAATTGTGATAGCCATGTAAATGAAAGTAATGCGATTACTTTGCTTCATAAAAATCTAACACGAAAAAAGCTGGTAGACGTTTACCTTTCGCACTCGTCGACCTAACAGTTCGTCGACATAACCGTTCAGAGTTTTCGTCGAAATCCGGATATAGATTAACTTACAATAGCTAACTTTTTTAAGGGAAGTTTAAATAACATATTTCCCAAAGTGTCTTACAAACATTTAAGAATTTATACACACATAAGCACCTCGCCTATTAGGTGCAAGGTTCTGACTTTAAAACTACTAGATGTTGAAATTTAAACTTCTTGCGCTCGGCGACCTAACCGTTCAGAGTTTTTTTTTCAAACCTTGTGTCAATACGTGTTAGGAACCCTTAGAAAGACCTACATGGAGGCACTTATCCCTAATATAGATAATCAACCCTAAACTAACCAGTTACAACACACAAGACATAATCATTACATTCAGTTAATAAGTGATTTGACATGCAAAATATTAGATATAAAAACATACAATATGATATATACAAAACAATTTTAAAGATTTTTTTCCCTTTCATATGAACAATTTTTAGCAATAATTTAACTTGAGAGCAGGTATTTGTTTAGAGTTATACGATTATAATAAATTTTCATTAGATTTGACATTATACAACTAACATTTAAAAAAAGAGAAAGACATCTAGTTTTTATAACGTCACTTATTAGAATTATTAACCTGTTTTAGTTAAAAGTATGACACTTAAGTGATTTCAATTGAAAAATCAATACAACATTTTAAAAGCGCAGTCAATAGATTTTCACTTTTAAAAATAACTAACAGAATTTTAATTTTTTAAGCAATGGGTATATTATATTAACTTTAAATTAAATTAACTTTAAATAAAATTTATCTTTTTTTATTATTAATTAAGAAATATAAACTACTCACACATTATTATGCTGCATTTTAACACAACTGAAATACTACAACCTTTCTGCTGACATGTGGTCACAGAATAAATCTTTTCGTAGGATGCAAGATAAGATAAGATAATATCACGTAATGATTTAATAAACGCGATTCGTTATGCATATTTTAAAACAGGAAATACATCCGTCAGATAACATTACTTTGTTTATATGAAGTGACCAAATACAAATTTTGCTGATAAGATTAATTTAATTTCGAAAATATTATTGACAGAACATTCAAATTTTACACAATATTTTTAAAAATTTAAATAAGGGAAATCAGAAAATTGTACACGATATTTTAAAAAATAAATAAATTAGGGAAGTTACAAAATGTTGTACACTCTTTTATTTAGAAAAAGAGAGCGGGTATTTTGTTTTGAGTTATACGATTAAAATAAATTTTCATTATATTTGATTTTACACAACCAACATTTTCAAAAAAGAGAATGGAATCTAGTTTTTATAAATTAACGTACTTCAATTTTTCAAATACTTAACACTCCCTCTTTTGCTAGACTTTATGCACATAAGACATAAAAGGTGTTTTCGAATACATCATTTAGAAATTAAGCGACTTGATAAGTAAAACATTATTTATAAAAGCAATAGATACGAAAGTAATAAAGATTTTTACTTACAAATGTACGAACTTCTGATAGGTAAGACTTTCTTAATCACTGTGCAAGAATTAAGTGGTGATTAAACTTATAACATTATATGATGAAATAATCACGTGACGTATTTTTAAACCAATAAAATGTCAGTATTTTTAAACTAATACAAAGTTAGTATTTTTACACGAACGCCCTCTATCATTATATAAATTTCAATGAAACGAGTTCATAACATTCTACTGCGACTTGATATCGTTGTAATAGGTTGTATTTTTCGTTAAGTTAGTTTTCATTTAAGTTATTATGGAACGAGTTATGAATTCTTATGTTGGTGATGTAAACAACTTGGAGTGTCAGCACTCATCACCAGAGTTAAATAATCAAGAGATGGATTCTACACTTTTATCTAAACAAGGACCCGTTTCGAATTGTGAAGTGAAACCCACCTCATCAGGACTAAAGAAACAGAAGTTACCTCATGTGTGTAAGATGTGTAACAAGACATTTCCTCGAAAAGTTAACTTAGTGTTTCATATGAAATGTCATTTAAAGGAAAAGTCTTTTCGTTGTGAGGTGTGTGCTGAAGTTTTTTCGCGAAAGAGTGATTTACGTATGCATCAAAAGATTCACAAATCACCCAAACAATACAAGTGTGGGGATTGCAACGAACTGTTTTCAAGAATGTATGATTTATTAATTCACAAGAAGACCCATAAGACTCATAAACAACATTCATGTATAAAGTGTAGCGAAATGTTTGATTGTGAATCAGATTTAGTACAACATTGTGATACTTTTCATAAAGTTGTGAAATCACCCTATTCAAAAGATTTGTTATTTGAAAAAGTGAAGCATTTTAAAAGACAAAATGAAGTGCGAAATATTTTTACTAAAACTATCATTGTATCCAATGAGATGAATCAAAAAGACTTTCATTCATTTTTTAACAGTATTCGAACGGATGTTTTAAACGAATTAAATTATCAATTGCAAATGAAAAAGTCAATAAAATGGTATGCAGCCGTTAAAGTGGATGTCTGTCGTGAATCACAGGATGGTAACTTAGAGAGAGCAACCCCCTTTTTCCTTTCCAAAAGTGAACTGGAATTAACAGACCAAAACATACAAGTGCATGTTGAGAATGCCTTTCTAAAAATGTACAACGGCTTTGAAGATTTTACAGAACGTGTGTTTAATTGGACATTACAAAAAATTTTAAAATTAGAATTGATTACAGCTCAATATGACAGTCTTATTTGATTTGTATTATTTTAAATGAATAATAAATAGTTTGGTTGTGAAAAAAGTGTTATGTGTTTTCTCAAGCTTACACTGTGTGATGTTTGAACTAATGACGTATATTTCGATTGACTTAGACAAAATAGGAGTGTGTGTTGACATTTAAAAAGATTTTAACATGAGATAAGAGAGTTATAATTAAAACTGGACTTACCTAAAATTTTTTCAAGTCAGTCTCGATATCCTTTCCATTACAATTGTTTTAAGGAAATAGAATTCAATTTTATTGCGAATAACACTTTGTTGTTAACATCACGTGGTTTGTCTTATCATAACTATGAGATAGATCACTTCCGATTAACATGATAACAAGAGTATAAAAATGACTAATGCAAACCGATTTTCCTGCATTTAAAAATAAAACTTAAGCATTTGAAAACTTAATCATTTAAAAACTTTAAAATTTCGAGTTAGGGAAATTTGTTGGATTGTCACATTTTCGAAAAAATCTGTTAAACATTTGAAATTGAAAAATCAACATATCATTTTCAAAGCAGTGAATAGATGTATACCTTTAAAAATTCGACTTAGTGGAATTTAGTAGTGAAATTTATTAACCTAACACACATGCTAAAAATAAAACTTTATGAAATTTTCCCATTTTTAAAATAAAACTTATTTAAAAAATAAAAAATAAATAAGCAACTATTAAACATTTCGAATGTCTTAGACAAAGTGTGAATGAATTTATTGAAAATTTTCATTACTTTTAAAGGAAATTTTATTTTTGGTGAAATAAACTTGAGGTATTTATTATATGTTACTTAAACTACATGAGAATTGATTGAAAATGTGCTACTTTTAATCACTCACAAGATAAGACATGATGTTAGGAATTATAGATGGATGTTTCCCCCACAGATGACGTCACTGATAACATATTTACTGACCAAGTCATAAAATCATAGTTAAGGGTAGGTTTATGAACATGACGTTTCGTTGAGATTTAAGATATTTGAGAAATAAAAACTACAACTTTGACTACTTTTTGAAATTTCCCCCTACATAAGAAAAAGAACATAGAAAAATAAAAATGAAAAGTCGTATTTGAATGGAATCTAATTATTATCCTTTCGGTTAACAGCTGAATGCGTTGGCAATTACACCACAAAGGTACTGATTGAATATATTGTGTGTTTTTTTAAGGTTAAATTGATTTAATATTCAAGTTATTTCTAATGATACACTTAAAAACAATAAATTTAATTAGCTTTCAAAAAGCAAACGATCACATTATTGTGTAAAACAATCAAATGTTTTAAAAGTCACGAGTTAAAATTTGAAATGACTTAGAGTTTAATTAGAATTTAGATGTGAACCTTTTAAAATGAAATAATAGTTTTTTTTGTATCGCCCTCTATCGGTGGGTAATAGAATTAAGAGATAATTAAAAGTTTTAACTTGAATTCGAACCCACAACCAAAATTATTTTTCGGTTTTATAAAGTCACGAGTTAAAATTTGAAATGACTTAGAGTTTAATTAGAATTTAGATGTGAACCTTTTAAAATGAAATAATAGTTTTTTTGTATCGCCCTCTATCGGTGGGTAATAGAATTAAGAGATAATTAAAAGTTTTAACTTGAATTCGAACCCACAACCAAAATTATTTTTCGGTTTTATAATTTAGGATAGGTTTAACTGAGCAAGCCATGATATAACAGTATTTATAGACGATTTAAGATATTCGATAAAGGAAATCATCTAAATTTCTAATTTAATTGAAGGGTTTACTGCTTAAAGTACTACAAAATGAGTACAACACGATGCATAGTTTTTTAATTAATTATATTTTTCGAAAGGTTAAATTGAATTATTGATAAACTTAGGATTTATGTTTAAAGTGAATAAACTTGATATGTTAGGTTCACTTAATAACAGAGGGTTGAATAAGTTATTTTTAATAAAAATAAAGTTTACTAAAAGTTTTTAAAGTTAAAAAAAAATGTAAGTTACGTTAAAAAAGTTAACAAAAATATAGTTTTAAGAAATTTAAAGTTTACAAAAAGTTTGAAAATCTCTATGTTAATCAAAATTAACTTTTTAATTTTAACTATTGAGAAACTATAATCTGTTTATCCTTGTAACCAACTGGTGCATATCAACTATCTGCACATGTGCAGTAAAAACATACACTAACTTGAGTCCGATTTTAAATTATTTGCTAATTTTTATACAGCTCGATTACTTTTCAGAAACAAAACAGAATGAAATACTTACCAAAAAACCCGTCAACGTCTTATACTTGCTTTCACTTAACTAATCTTTCTACATTAGCTTTGCTAGGGGGCGCTGCCAGCGCCACTAGAGACGCTACTAGTTTCCGGTTTGTGACGTAGTTTCCGGTTTGCGATAAGAACAAGGTTAAAATAAAACCCACGTGCATTCAGTTGGTGTTGTTTACCTGTACCTTGTTATAAGCCGTTTGCCTTCTCTTGCTCACTCGCTTGTCCAGACTTGTTTCTGTGCTGCACGCCTGTTTTGCTGACTCATCTCTTGCTTTAACTGTTTGGACTTGCCTGATGTCAACTGTCTCAGGTCTTTTGTCATAGTTTGAATGTACTTTATGTCGATCACTTTAATATAAAAGTTATGTCCCAACTTACTTAAACTTTGATAAAAATATTATTTATTTATAAATTATATCAAATTCTTATTTTTCTAACACATTTACTAAGTCACTTTCGTTCAAAAATATGGTAAAGCCCGATTTTAAATTGAAGTTTAGGATAAATTCCCCAAATTTTGTAACATTTTAGCACTAATAAGAAATATTGTAAACACCCTGTACATACAAGTTTTGTAAAAATAATATTACTTATAGCTAAACTTAGTAAAATATTTTAAATTTATAAATTTAAATTAAAATACTTTAAAAATTCTTAAATATTCTTATTTAAAAATATTTTATTTTTAATTTAAATTTATAAATTTAAAATATTTTACTAAGTTTAGCTATAAGTAATATTATTTTTACAAAACTTGTATGTACAGGGTGTTTACAATATTTCTTATTAGTGCTAAAATGTTACAAAATTTGGGGAATTTATCCTAAACTTCAATTTAAAATCGGGCTTTACCATATTTTTGAACGAAAGTGACTTAGTAAATGTGTTAGAAAAATAAGAATTTGATATAATTTATAAATAAATAATATTTTTATCAAAGTTTAAGTAAGTTGGGACATAACTTTTATATTAAAGTGATCGACATAAAGTACATTCAAACTATGACAAAAGACCTGAGACAGTTGACATCAGGCAAGTCCAAACAGTTAAAGCAAGAGATGAGTCAGCAAAACAGGCGTGCAGCACAGAAACAAGTCTGGACAAGCGAGTGAGCAAGAGAAGGCAAACGGCTTATAACAAGGTACAGGTAAACAACACCAACTGAATGCACGTGGGTTTTATTTTAACCTTGTTCTTATCGCAAACCGGAAACTACGTCACAAACCGGAAACTAGTAGCGTCTCTAGTGGCGCTGGCAGCGCCCCCTAGCAAAGCTAATGTAGAAAGATTAGTTAAGTGAAAGCAAGTATAAGACGTTGACGGGTTTTTTGGTAAGTATTTCATTCTGTTTTGTTTCTGAAAAGTAATCGAGCTGTATAAAAATTAGCAAATAATTTAAAATCGGACTCAAGTTAGTGTATGTTTTTACTGCACATGTGCAGATAGTTGATATGCACCAGTTGGTTACAAGGATAAACAGATTATAGTTTCTCAATAGTTAAAATTAAAAAGTTAATTTTGATTAACATAGAGATTTTCAAACTTTTTGTAAACTTTAAATTTCTTAAAACTATATTTTTGTTAACTTTTTTAACGTAACTTACATTTTTTTTAACTTTAAAAACTTTTAGTAAACTTTATTTTTATTAAAAATAACTTATTCAACCCTCTGTTATTAAGTGAACCTAACATATCAAGTTTATTCACTTTAAACATAAATCCTAAGTTTATCAATAATTCAATTTAACCTTTCGAAAAATATAATTAATTAAAAAACTATGCATCGTGTTGTACTCATTTTGTAGTACTTTAAGCAGTAAACCCTTCAATTAAATTAGAAATTTAGATGATTTCCTTTATCGAATATCTTAAATCGTCTATAAATACTGTTATATCATGGCTTGCTCAGTTAAACCTATCCTAAATTATAAAACCGAAAAATAATTTTGGTTGTGGGTTCGAATTCAAGTTAAAACTTTTAATTATCTCTTAATTCTATTACCCACCGATAGAGGGCGATACAAAAAAACTATTATTTCATTTTAAAAGGTTCACATCTAAATTCTAATTAAACTCTAAGTCATTTCAAATTTTAACTCGTGACTTTATAAAACCGAAAAATAATTTTGGTTGTGGGTTCGAATTCAAGTTAAAACTTTTAATTATCTCTTAATTCTATTACCCACCGATAGAGGGCGATACAAAAAAAACTATTATTTCATTTTAAAAGGTTCACATCTAAATTCTAATTAAACTCTAAGTCATTTCAAATTTTAACTCGTGACTTTTAAAACATTTGATTGTTTTACACAATAATGTGATCGTTTGCTTTTTGAAAGCTAATTAAATTTATTGTTTTTAAGTGTATCATTAGAAATAACTTGAATATTAAATCAATTTAACCTTAAAAAAACACACAATATATTCAATCAGTACCTTTGTGGTGTAATTGCCAACGCATTCAGCTGTTAACCGAAAGGATAATAATTAGATTCCATTCAAATACGACTTTTCATTTTTATTTTTCTATGTTCTTTTTCTTATGTAGGGGGAAATTTCAAAAAGTAGTCAAAGTTGTAGTTTTTATTTCTCAAATATCTTAAATCTCAACGAAACGTCATGTTCATAAACCTACCCTTAACTATGATTTTATGACTTGGTCAGTAAATATGTTATCAGTGACGTCATCTGTGGGGGAAACATCCATCTATAATTCCTAACATCATGTCTTATCTTGTGAGTGATTAAAAGTAGCACATTTTCAATCAATTCTCATGTAGTTTAAGTAACATATAATAAATACCTCAAGTTTATTTCACCAAAAATAAAATTTCCTTTAAAAGTAATGAAAATTTTCAATAAATTCATTCACACTTTGTCTAAGACATTCGAAATGTTTAATAGTTGCTTATTTATTTTTTATTTTTTAAATAAGTTTTATTTTAAAAATGGGAAAATTTCATAAAGTTTTATTTTTAGCATGTGTGTTAGGTTAATAAATTTCACTACTAAATTCCACTAAGTCGAATTTTTAAAGGTATACATCTATTCACTGCTTTGAAAATGATATGTTGATTTTTCAATTTCAAATGTTTAACAGATTTTTTCGAAAATGTGACAATCCAACAAATTTCCCTAACTCGAAATTTTAAAGTTTTTAAATGATTAAGTTTTCAAATGCTTAAGTTTTATTTTTAAATGCAGGAAAATCGGTTTGCATTAGTCATTTTTATACTCTTGTTATCATGTTAATCGGAAGTGATCTATCTCATAGTTATGATAAGACAAACCACGTGATGTTAACAACAAAGTGTTATTCGCAATAAAATTGAATTCTATTTCCTTAAAACAATTGTAATGGAAAGGATATCGAGACTGACTTGAAAAAATTTTAGGTAAGTCCAGTTTTAATTATAACTCTCTTATCTCATGTTAAAATCTTTTTAAATGTCAACACACACTCCTATTTTGTCTAAGTCAATCGAAATATACGTCATTAGTTCAAACATCACACAGTGTAAGCTTGAGAAAACACATAACACTTTTTTCACAACCAAACTATTTATTATTCATTTAAAATAATACAAATCAAATAAGACTGTCATATTGAGCTGTAATCAATTCTAATTTTAAAATTTTTTGTAATGTCCAATTAAACACACGTTCTGTAAAATCTTCAAAGCCGTTGTACATTTTTAGAAAGGCATTCTCAACATGCACTTGTATGTTTTGGTCTGTTAATTCCAGTTCACTTTTGGAAAGGAAAAAGGGGGTTGCTCTCTCTAAGTTACCATCCTGTGATTCACGACAGACATCCACTTTAACGGCTGCATACCATTTTATTGACTTTTTCATTTGCAATTGATAATTTAATTCGTTTAAAACATCCGTTCGAATACTGTTAAAAAATGAATGAAAGTCTTTTTGATTCATCTCATTGGATACAATGATAGTTTTAGTAAAAATATTTCGCACTTCATTTTGTCTTTTAAAATGCTTCACTTTTTCAAATAACAAATCTTTTGAATAGGGTGATTTCACAACTTTATGAAAAGTATCACAATGTTGTACTAAATCTGATTCACAATCAAACATTTCGCTACACTTTATACATGAATGTTGTTTATGAGTCTTATGGGTCTTCTTGTGAATTAATAAATCATACATTCTTGAAAACAGTTCGTTGCAATCCCCACACTTGTATTGTTTGGGTGATTTGTGAATCTTTTGATGCATACGTAAATCACTCTTTCGCGAAAAAACTTCAGCACACACCTCACAACGAAAAGACTTTTCCTTTAAATGACATTTCATATGAAACACTAAGTTAACTTTTCGAGGAAATGTCTTGTTACACATCTTACACACATGAGGTAACTTCTGTTTCTTTAGTCCTGATGAGGTGGGTTTCACTTCACAATTCGAAACGGGTCCTTGTTTAGATAAAAGTGTAGAATCCATCTCTTGATTATTTAACTCTGGTGATGAGTGCTGACACTCCAAGTTGTTTACATCACCAACATAAGAATTCATAACTCGTTCCATAATAACTTAAATGAAAACTAACTTAACGAAAAATACAACCTATTACAACGATATCAAGTCGCAGTAGAATGTTATGAACTCGTTTCATTGAAATTTATATAATGATAGAGGGCGTTCGTGTAAAAATACTAACTTTGTATTAGTTTAAAAATACTGACATTTTATTGGTTTAAAAATACGTCACGTGATTATTTCATCATATAATGTTATAAGTTTAATCACCACTTAATTCTTGCACAGTGATTAAGAAAGTCTTACCTATCAGAAGTTCGTACATTTGTAAGTAAAAATCTTTATTACTTTCGTATCTATTGCTTTTATAAATAATGTTTTACTTATCAAGTCGCTTAATTTCTAAATGATGTATTCGAAAACACCTTTTATGTCTTATGTGTATAAAGTCTAGCAAAAGAGGGAGTGTTAAGTATTTGAAAAATTGAAGTACGTTAATTTATAAAAACTAGATTCCATTCTCTTTTTTGAAAATGTTGGTTGTGTAAAATCAAATATAATGAAAATTTATTTTAATCGTATAACTCAAAACAAAATACCCGCTCTCTTTTTCTAAATAAAAGAGTGTACAACATTTTGTAACTTCCCTAATTTATTTATTTTTTAAAATATCGTGTACAATTTTCTGATTTCCCTTATTTAAATTTTTAAAAATATTGTGTAAAATTTGAATGTTCTGTCAATAATATTTTCGAAATTAAATTAATCTTATCAGCAAAATTTGTATTTGGTCACTTCATATAAACAAAGTAATGTTATCTGACGGATGTATTTCCTGTTTTAAAATATGCATAACGAATCGCGTTTATTAAATCATTACGTGATATTATCTTATCTTATCTTGCATCCTACGAAAAGATTTATTCTGTGACCACATGTCAGCAGAAAGGTTGTAGTATTTCAGTTGTGTTAAAATGCAGCATAATAATGTGTGAGTAGTTTATATTTCTTAATTAATAATAAAAAAAGATAAATTTTATTTAAAGTTAATTTAATTTAAAGTTAATATAATATACCCATTGCTTAAAAAATTAAAATTCTGTTAGTTATTTTTAAAAGTGAAAATCTATTGACTGCGCTTTTAAAATGTTGTATTGATTTTTCAATTGAAATCACTTAAGTGTCATACTTTTAACTAAAACAGGTTAATAATTCTAATAAGTGACGTTATAAAAACTAGATGTCTTTCTCTTTTTTTAAATGTTAGTTGTATAATGTCAAATCTAATGAAAATTTATTATAATCGTATAACTCTAAACAAATACCTGCTCTCAAGTTAAATTATTGCTAAAAATTGTTCATATGAAAGGGAAAAAAATCTTTAAAATTGTTTTGTATATATCATATTGTATGTTTTTATATCTAATATTTTGCATGTCAAATCACTTATTAACTGAATGTAATGATTATGTCTTGTGTGTTGTAACTGGTTAGTTTAGGGTTGATTATCTATATTAGGGATAAGTGCCTCCATGTAGGTCTTTCTAAGGGTTCCTAACACGTATTGACACAAGGTTTGAAAAAAAACTCTGAACGGTTAGGTCGCCGAGCGCAAGAAGTTTAAATTTCAACATCTAGTAGTTTTAAAGTCAGAACCTTGCACCTAATAGGCGAGGTGCTTATGTGTGTATAAATTCTTAAATGTTTGTAAGACACTTTGGGAAATATGTTATTTAAACTTCCCTTAAAAAAGTTAGCTATTGTAAGTTAATCTATATCCGGATTTCGACGAAAACTCTGAACGGTTATGTCGACGAACTGTTAGGTCGACGAGTGCGAAAGGTAAACGTCTACCAGCTTTTTTCGTGTTAGATTTTTATGAAGCAAAGTAATCGCATTACTTTCATTTACATGGCTATCACAATTTTCATTTTAAATCCTTAAAAATTTGGCCATTACATCTATTTTAATCTCATTTCAGTTAATACTTAAAGAATAATTTTTTATATGAAACTTTTATAAAGTCAAACATAATGGGTTCGAAAAATATTCCGAACAGTTAGGTCGACGAGCGCTAAAGATGTGAATGTCTACCTGCTTTTTAATGTTAAACTATAATAGTTAACAAATATAATCGAAACGTATGATTCCTTTTTCGATAAATAAACTTTTAGAAAAATGCTGTCAAAGTCGATCATCGCCTTTTATTTAACACAACCCTCAGTGGATTTTCATTTTAACTCTCTAAAAATTTAGCCTTCACATCTATTTTAATCTCATTCACATTTAAGTTAATGTTTAAAAAAGGAAAAAAAAAATTTTACAGGTGAATTATAAGTAAATCTCATGTTAAACTCTGAACAGTTAGGTCGACGAGCGCGAAAGGTAGCACATAAATATTTCTTTTACAGGTATTATTTTTATAGCAGGGTTCCTACCCCTCAACTCCACTAGCACTGTTGACATTCTGTTACTAAAAATTTAGCCTTCACATCTATTTTAATCTCATTCACATTTAAGTTAATGTTTAAAGAAGGGAAAAAATTCTTCTACAGGTGAATTATAAGTAAATTTCATGTTAAACTCTGAACAGTTAGATCGACGAGCGCGAAATACAAAAAGTATTGTTTGTTGTATGCGAATCGAAGGTAACAATGAGTGGTGTGGCGGCCATGCGACCCCTGCTTAGTCAGATAATACAACCTATATAAAATTATTTAAAATTTTGTATAGGTTGGGGGGCTTTTAGCTATCACATACATCAAGCAAGACTTGTTTTTTTTTTTTTTCTAGGTTCCGTGAAGCTGAATTTCCTCATAGACACTCTACAACTTTAGCAAACGTCACACATCTGATTTCCCGTATGACACAACTCTCGCTGAAGCATAATAATAATTAAACCCTTTTATTTCGTTACAGGTCTCACGCAGATGACTGGTGTAAAAGAATAGGTAAAAAAAAATGTGGCGTTATGAATTGTTTTCATAGCGGGTGGTTATGGCGGGTCCACAATAAAAAAAAAAAAATATTGTACATTCTGTTAACATTATTATTTTTTATAGCAGGCTTCCTACCCCTCAACTCTACTCGCACTGTTCGCATTCTGTTATTTTTAAAGCAGGCTTCCTACCCCTCAACTCCACTCGACTTTGCTGAAGCATAATAATAATTAAACCCTTTTATTTCGTTACAGGTCTCTCACAGATGACTGGTGTAAAAGAATAGGTAAAAAAATGTGGCGTTATGAATTGTTTTCATAGCGGGTGGTTATGGTGGGCCCCCAATTTAAAAAAAAAAAATTCCCTAACAAGAAAGAATCTGATTAAAACCCTTTATTTTTCACAAAAAAAAATTAAGCCCCCTAAAAATAAGCCCTCCCCTCTCTCCCTTATCGGTTAAAAAAAATTAAGCCCTCCCCTACTTCACTTCCTCTCTTATCTTCCAACACTTCCGGTTCACTTCCTGTCTTATCTTTCATCCCTTCCTGTCTTATCTTTCATCACTTCCGCTTCCACTGCCAGGCTCACTTCCGGTACCCACCTCCACCACGCTCACGGCTCCTGCTGGACTGAAACATACATTCCTCTACTACTTACAGCATTTAATTATTTTCCGTGAGTCAATCGCTAATAAATTAATGTTCTCTTGACTCTGAGTGCAGCTCGATCAATCAAAAGTCTCAGGAAATTACTGTCAGTCGTAACTTCTAAAGAAAGTTCATTCGGAACAGGGCTCGTCCGTTCCTTCTCTTCGGAAAAATATACTAAATCACGATGCTTCAGAGTTAAAGAACTCTCACTATCGCACTTGTCGTGCTTTTTCACTTCGCTGGGATTTTCACCTGATACCTGCCGTATCAATTAAATAGAGGTCAGACCTCACCATTTCCAGAGAGTCACCACTCTCGTTCAGATCTATTCAAAAACTGTCCTCTCTCACTTTTTCATCCTCGCAGGAGAACTTCTTCTAGGGGCGGGGATTTTGTCGAGGCGGACCCCTCGAAACTCTCCAGCCTCTTAGCAGCCTTGAGATCCCTCGGTTTCGTTTTCACTAAGTCCGTCATTGGACGTTCTAAGACAAAGGGCAAAGTTTCGGGCGCAAACCTAAAAATCGTGTGCAGAGATCGCTTCTCTCGCAGATGAACTCTTTCCCACGAACTCGGCAAGGATCAAAGCATAAGACCCCTCTTTGGGTAACGCCTTACCACTACATCACTGTCCGAACTTTCCGCTCACAGTACAATAGAATTCGGCGTCTGCTAGTCTTCAAGGCAAAAATAGCGAGGGAAGGTATGCAGTTAAGTGTACTCACAGGAAATGCTAGAATGACACATCGTGCACCTGGACGTAGAGGCTCAATTCTTTACAACGTTGACAATTTACATAAATCTTTTTCATGACAAGGGCGGGATAGACACCAGGAAGTAGACAGTACTGACCACACACACACACAATGACATTCATGCCTTATCAGGATTCAAACCCGAGCCCTCACCGTGGCAGTTGCCTCCGCTACCAACCACGCTGCCAGGCCGGCTCGGGAGAGATTATTGTATTTTTCCGTTCGTGATATTTTCCTGGATGAAGAAACATCTGACTTCTTTTACAGCGTACTTACTCAAAAATACATCTCCTCTCCAATCCCTTCACAAGAAAAAAAAGAAAAAAAGTTGATTGATTTGTCAACGCTTGACATTTCTTTCATTTGGGAAAGAAAATATCTCAATATATCAATTGCAGTGGTGCACAGGGTGTCCCAAAAGATTGAAACGCCATTTAACTTTTTACTTGATGGAGATAAGTAAGCAATGAAGATTGTAAAGTTTTCTAAAATAAGATTATGTTAATGAAATAGTAGTTCCATTATTTTTCAGAAAGTTACACTTTCTACGTTTATATCTTGGCCCCCTAGACAAAATTGGTCAAGTAGAAAAATTTTCCTTCTGTTCTAACAAGATCATTACAAAAGCAAGCAAACCGCACGCATGTATCTTTAAAATTAACTTATTATTGAGCAAATATTCTAACATGTACCATTTTTAGAGTTTCGTTCATCTCACGAAGCCCTATTACTCCCGCTCCGTTGTCAGTCCGTCACAGAGCCATTCTCAAAAACTATATAACTTATAGAGTTGAAACTTTGTGTATATAGATGAAGACCAGCAGTGAAGAGCTCAAAATATTAAAATTTGAAAAATTCGTATTATTTTAATAAATAGAGATAAAAAACCAAAATTCTAACAGCCTTTTCCTATTAAATTTAAACATTTTTCGTTACAGCAGATGCCAAAAATTTAAAATCCACAATGAAATTCTTTCTACAATAATTAATTTTCTATCAGACGATTTCCACGTGAAAAATGAAAATGAAATAAAAAGTTTCACCAAATGAAAAAAAGATAACTATGAAATAAAATTGATTGACGTCATAGTGGTAATAAAACGGAAAATGTCTAAGATTTCTCGATAATACAAGGAGTATGAGTATGTGTATGTACACAAAGCAGATTAATATCACGTCATTAGAGAATTAAAAAGAAAATCTGACGTCCTATTGGAAGTTTAACCAATTTTTCAAATGTTTGAGAATAATACAAAGCGAGTATCAATATGAGTAATAGAGAATAGTAAATATACGAGTTTGAGAAACATATTGAATCCTGATAAAAATCCGATTATGGAAATATTCGCATATTTTAACATTTTGAAGGTGTACAATTTGTTTAATTTTGAAATTATTTTTTTAAATATTGCATTTAGTCCGTATGACGGATATTATTATGATAGAATATAATAGGAGGCTTCGCCCGCTATCCGGCTGGTTTAGATATTCGAAAAAACAAAAAATAGACCGGTAAATTTTTACTTTATAAAAAACATGACTTTTTTGTTGTTGTTGTTGCTAAATGATATTTATTTGAATTTATTAAAGAAAGGATAAAGTGTTTTGAAAGGAATATTAAACGAAACCCTTTGAGCGATCTTCGATCACACTTACCCGCTTGTTTTCTTTACTATTTGAAAGGCTAAGAAAAAATGGACATCTTAAACTAATGTTGGAATTCGTTGGATCAAAAATATGTTAACAGTGAGAAAATTGCTTCTCTAATATGTCTAAACTAAGCAACACTGAAGAAGAGATCATATAAAGAGAAAAATGCAGTTTTAAATACTAAAAACATAATTAAATAAAGTAATTCACAAAGAGTTTTCTCTCATCTTATTCAATACAAAATTGAGCTCTTCTAATAATGCTGCTGTGACTATTTTGGAGTCCTTCGCCATTAATATTATTGCAAGCATAGATTATCTATTGTTTAAGGTCAACTGCGTAGGTGTTTCCTTTTTCTTGAAATAATCTGACAGTTTTACATTTTTAATTTTATATATGATCCCCATTCACAAAAGTCAATTTTTAAGGAAGTACAACTCATTCAGTTTTAAATATATATTAGATATTTATAGTTTTGTTTAATGATCTTGTTACAGCAAAAATAAAAGAAAAATCTATCTGTAAAATTTTGTCTAGAAGTGTCGTATAATTTTTTTTTATTATTAATCCCAGGACTATTTCATTAATATAATCTTATTTCGTACTTTTTGGGGAAGACACTTTTGTAATTTATATTGCCTACTAATCTCCAACATGTAAATGAAAAGTAAACATTTATTTTTGACTAATTTCCTTTTTTCAAATCCGGATTATCTTGCATAGCATCTACTTTTCCAATGATGCATGTTGAATGCTGAATGCATTTTAAAAATCTCAATAAATTGCTTTTATTTAAATTCACTCAACGATGCTGAACAACTAAATGAGTTATATAAAATAATCTAGATTTGAAAGTATTTAAAATCCTTCAATTCATTAGCTTAAACTTCTTCAAAATTCACAAATTTCAGAAAAAGGTAGATACGTTCCTTGACGAGCGTTGTTTTTATACAACTTAAAGTAATTATAACAAAAAAAAGAGGAATTAAGAAATTTTCGTTTGAGATAAGAATCCCTGGTTTTAAATAAATTTTAAGTATATGAATATAAAAATGAAAAAAATTATTAAAAAATAATTACCACGAGGGTTTCTGTGGGAAACGAAAAGTTCTTACTTTTTTTAAAGTTACTATTATGATAAAATTTCGCCATTCTTATAATATTTATGCATATAGTCTCACGCTGCAAAAAAAAAAAAAAAAAAAAAAAAAAAAAAAAATGTTGATTTTACAGCACAATACTGGCACCCCAGCTGCAAGTACTATACCGTAAAATTAACAGTAATAAACAGTAAAATAAGCAGTAATACACTGCAAGCGCATGCGCGGCAGTGTATTACTGCTTATTTTACTGTTTATTACTGTTAATTTTACGGCATAATACTGGCAGCTGAGATGCTAGTATTGTACTGTAAAATTAACATTTTTTTTTTCAGTGCACTATTATTGTAATATTTCGCTATTGTTATAATATTTGTGCATATATTCTCACTATTATTACAAATCCTTACTATTATTACAAATCCTTACTATTATTATAAATTCTGATTATCTATATTATAAAAAAAAACATGCCCATGAATAATATTGATATCATATTGACAATGGCAACCTCCGACCAATAAATTTCGCTTTTACTGTAGTTTCTTTAAACTTCTAAACATCGCGCAATTTCAATTTTTACACCGTCGTTTAATACAAATTTTAAAAAAGTGTTGTTCTAAATTTGTTCTAAATTTGTTTGTAATTTTTTATTTATTTATTTATTTATTTATTTTGTAAAAAAAAATAATTTTTAAGCAAGATTTTTTAAAAATCTTTCTCTGCCGCGTGCAACCCGTTTACAAAAGATTAATCTGTTTACGATTAAAACAATATAAATAGGTCAGCATTTGTTTCCGATTACGACTAATATTCCATAACGAAATTGAAACTTAATCAGTAAATAAATAAAATAATATAAATAATATAAATAAAGCACAAATTTAACAGACATGCAATCGAGGTACTCGCTTAACCCTATCACTATGTCCTATCAAAACATGCCCTGTTGTTGCCCAGGACAAATATTCTATTTTTCAAATTAAAACAAAACAAGTACCACTTATATTTGTATATTTTAATTTTGACTGTGTGTTACAAACATTATGATATGAGATGTCACCGGCTGAAACTACTCAGCGAGTGATAGATTTTTCTGACAACTTGTTGAAAGTGCTTGGGGTCCGCGTGGACCCCAGGACATAGTGGTAGGGTTAAACCACTGAAACTATCAAAATCACAAAGGCTGCTGAAAGTACTGAAATCTTCTACTTTTAACTCCTTGCATGCGGCTAATACGAAAGTGTCGCTTTTAATAAATTTCAAAACTTCATTTGTATACATTATTCATATTTTTCATATAAATATGATTTTCGGTGTTGTTAGTGTGTAACCCAAAAAATATATGTTAAATGTAAAAAATGTATAAGAGTTTTCAATTTAAAAAAAAAAAATGGTTTTCACCTATGTTCTATCACAGGGGAAGCCAGGTTTGCATTCATTAGTTATTATGACATTTATCAGTCACAATTATTATAATATAAGTCACTATTATTAAGTAATATTATTTAGTAAAGAATGAATTTTACTTTTTTTTTTTCAAAATCATAGAGCAGAAGAAGTTTAATTAATTTAATTTCAAAACGGAAAATTTGTAACTCTGCTTCCGTGATGACATAGTATTCATTTTAATCTAAAGAAAATTAATTCTTTCTTACGGTTTGAGAAGCTGAGTCAAGTGAATATACATAATTATATATATATATATATATATTATATATATGCAATTTGAGCAGAATCTCAATTTTACGTTAGTTATAATATATAAGACAGACGAAAATGGTGAATTCTTACTTTATTTTAAGTCACTATTAATATAATATTTCCCTATTGTTATAATAGTTAATGATATATTCGCACTATTATTATACAATTTCTTTATTGTTATATTTAATCATATATTCTCACTATTATTATATATTTATCAGTCAGTGTTACTATAATACTAGCTGGCTTCGCCCGCTAGCGCGCCCCAAATTTACATCGAGGCCTGGAATTGTATAAAACCTCAAATATGACAAACCTCGAACCGAACGAACCTCCGGGTCGAGGGGCTTCGCACCGTATACCGGGCGTGTTGCGCACGCAGAGGAAAAACCCTTAAATTCCACCTGGAATAGTATAATTATCTAGCCGAAAAAACCTCCTGCTAGGGTCCCCGCTGCCTGCGGCACCGTATAGCAGTCATGCTGCGCCCGCGCTGTTAAATCCATTAGTTCCACCTTCCACCACCAGGGCGCGCAATCTGTTCTATAATATTTATCAGTTACTATTATTATAATGTAAGTCGCTATTATTATTAAGTAATATTATTTTAAGTCACTAATACAGAATGTGTATATATATATATTTTTTTTTTTTCAAAATCATAGACAAGAAGAAGTTTAAATAATTTACTTTTAAAAAAAGAAAGATTTTAACTCTGCTTTCGTGATGACTTAGTATTCGTTTTAATTTCAAGAAAATTAATTATTTCCTACAGTATGAGAGGCTTTTCTCTTTCAACTTTAAAGTGCTTCTAATATGAAAAGTCTCCATAAGTGCATACCCGAAAATTTTTGGAAATATACTAAAGATAGTACTCAAGTGGATATATATAATTATAAGAAAAACTTTGGGTAGAATCTCAGTTATAATATATAAGACAGACAAAAATTATAAACATTTAATTATTTGACAAAACATCGCTCTTTTTTCGGCGAATTTATTCAACAAAATGCATTTTCTAAAAAAAAAAAATAATAATAATAATAATAAAAGTAAGTAAAAGAAGGTTTGATATGTATGTATTTAATAATAATAGTAAATTATCAGTAAGATCAGAAATATAATTTTAAAAAATTGTACGAAAAAAAGATGTTTCAGTAATTTCATTTCAACGTAAAAACATGGGAAAATATAAAAATTTCAAAACATAAAAAAATATGAGGGAATTCGAAAAAAGAATGATTTTTTCACTCATTTTTATTCATTATACAAAGATTTTTATTGGAATGTTAGTATACGAATGAATAAATGTAATACACAGTTTAGGGTCATTAAAAAAGCTATCGACTTTATTGCGGCATTTTCCAACTCTTTAAGAATTTCCTCACATTTCTCATAAAAGTTAACCCTTTATCTACCGAATTATGAATCAACAAATTGTTCAATCTCAATAATTATCTTCCTTGATGTTTGAAGGTATATTAGACAATTTATATTATAATAATATGAAATTTAGATAAGGTTTTTCATTAAAACTGATTTAATAATGCGGTAGTAATAGTTCTTTTTGTGAAATATTTACAAGAATAATTAGATTAATTAACAGAAAATGCTGTTAAGGAAATATCACAATTTTTTATCGGAACAATGTAAATAAATGTATTATGATTCTATCATTAAATAGAAGGGTTTTTATAGTTGCAAAATTTTCATATAACAAGTTTTAAAAAGAGAAGATCTACACTTATGTAAAAGGTTGAGAAAAATACCATTTTATAAAATATTTAGCTTTCACTGTTTTGCTGTGCTTTCTAAATGTGATCCAGAAAAGTATTTTGTATAAAAACAAAACCTTATTATCATTATTAGACAGATTAAAGAAATTTTATACAAAGTTTTCTCTGATGGTACTTAAAAGTACCGTCAGTAGATAAAGGGTTAATGGGCTTTCGATGACCATGTTGTTTCAAATAGTCAAAAAACAGAATTCATTTAATTTTTTTCTTCCTAAAAAAATGTTTGGTATGTTAAATGATAAAGATAAATAATCAGTTAGATCAGAAATAGAAGTTTAGAAAATTGCACTAACGAAAGATTTTTCATTAATTTCATTTCAAAGTAAAAGCATGGGAAAATGAAAATTTCAAAACATAAAAGAAAAAATGAGAAATTTCGGAAAAAGAATTATTTTTTCAACCCTTTTTATTCATTACAAATATTTTTATTTGAATGTTAATGTACAAATGAATAAATGTAATTCACAGTTGGGTCATTAAAAGAGTGATCAACTTTATTTCAACATTTGACAACTCTTCAAGGATTACCTCACATTCTTCATACAAGTTAATGTGCTTTGGATGATCATGTTGCTTCAATTAGTCAAAACACAGAATTAATTTAACTTTTTCTTCTTTTAATTCATTAGTCCCAGTTTATTTCGTATATATCCTTTGAATAGTTCTTGGAGCTTCCTAAAAACTTTTTAAAAAGAAAATTCAACGATAAATCTAAATAATTAATGCGCGTAACTTGTATTATTTGAACTTACATAAACTATGGTATTAATTGCATTTTAATTCATAGAAATTGCAAAATCTACTCGTTTAATCATGTGTCTTTAATTAATGTATCTAGATCATTGCATTCACAAGTATTTCATAATTCTTTGTTCCTATTTTTCACCAGATCGTACTGGTTTGACGATAAAACTTATAGTTTTTAATTTTATCAATGGCAATATATCGAAATACCGTCTCAAAATTGGATTTAGCTTTTATTGTATACATACGCAAATTCTTTATTTTTTTTTCATCTTTTTTTGATAATGCCCTTTGAGGCATATATGATCCCCATTCACAAAAGTCAATTTTTAAGGAAGTACAACTCATTCAGTTTTAAATATATATTAGATATTTACCTTGTTTGTTTGAAGTTTTGTACTAAGAAATTTATTTTACATCAGATTTTTAAAAATGTTTCATGTTAAACTATTTGATGCCAACTTCTGGAAAATAAATATTCAAAAAATATGATCCTGAAATAAAAATATCTGAAATAAAAATTAGAACATTAAAATAAGTATAAAAGTAGAAGTATTTTTTTTTTAAATACACGCTGTTATAAGCTTTCAATGTTTATCACGAAAATCACGCCTAATTTCGTGATTGTAATTCATGATTTTTTGAAAACTTTCCGTTACAATACATTGATTTGGCGTGGGGATTGAACCCGGTTATGGAAAATTCTTTACTTTTTTTCGCGTTTGCTAGAAAACACGAGCTAGTGCATTTATTAAAAAATGTATCACTTTTGTTCTTTTTTTTTAAGATATAGCAACAGGAAAAAAGCATTTAAACTATCTATTCGGAATTTGTAAATTATTTTCTGAACGTATATTCATAATTTAATTGATATTTAACTTTTAATTAAAAGAAGAGCGGTTTTAATTTTAATTATTACACTCTTTATTTTTATTTTTAGTTAATTTTTTACTCTTTAGTGTTTAAAATATTGCGTCGCAACAGTTTCACAACCAGTTGACATTTTTTTATGAGTGTGATTTGGCGCATAATTAACATCATTGTTTTATAACTTGTATACAATTGTAACTACCCTTTGCAGCAAACTGTTCTGTCATTTGACCGTTTTCATAGAAGACGGTTACGTAGCCGTAATTTAACGTTGCTTTGGCCATATTATTGCCCATATAGTCAGAATAGTTAAACTACGATTATGCCACCATTTTCAATAAAAACGGTCAAATAACTGGACAGTTTGCTTCAAATTTTTAACAGTGCCTATAGAATATTTGGCGATTTATCTCGCCTGTGGTGGGCTAGCGGAAAAATTCCTTAAAATCCTGTTATCAATTTATAATTAAGTTCTACAAATATATAAAATGTTGTATTGTCATTGGAAACACACCTTTGTACTTCTTATAATTCTAGCATAACAGGAAGTTGGTTAAAAATCGATTGCAATATTCTATCATTACACACAAAAACCAAGTTGAATTAAATAAAAGAATGTAAAAAAAAAAAAATATATATATATATATATATATATATATATATATTCTTTTAAAATAAAACATTAATTTTTGTTGTTGTTAAAGATATTTAAAAAATAATAATAATTTATTATTATTATTTATTATTATTATTATTGCTGCTGTTTTTGTGATGGGATGTCATCAGGTAGTCATTTTGTTTGCAGTTGCTAGGTTATTTTATGCATATGGTAAACAATCACAGAGTGTGCACTGAGAAAAAAAATATACCTCCTTCAACTAGAATGAATAGTTAGACTGTTTCTAAATCCCTAAACTAGAAATATAGAAGGCGAATAGGGTAAGCAACTAAACTGAATAGACGAAATGATCGAGAATTTCTAGTCTCTTGTTTTCTAGGTGACGAAACGATAATGAATAGTGTAAATTGCAAGAAATTATCACTTTATTTCTATAATACATTTATGAACTAGCATTATAGTTACTAAAACTAGCGTCTTGTTTTCGCATCTATTTGCAGACATTTTTAAATAAGTTTGACCACGAGAATATAGGAACACACTCTTGAATTCTAATAGGAGACACTAGAACTCTCTGGCAAAGGGAACTAGAATTTATAGGGATGACATGGAACTATTTTTTCTAGAGCTAAAATTTAGATTCTAGTTGAGAAAGTCAGATTTTTTTTCTCAGTGTGTCCCTTCTTATAGTTAACCAACAACTAATTCCTAAATCACTAGATTTAGAGATATTAAACTTTCTCTATTCTGTAACAAGTAAAAGATTAAAAATTTCATTTTTATATTAGCAAAACTTACCGAGTTATGATACTTTGCATTTTAGGAATTTTCAGCATTTTCTTAGACTAAAGACACGGTTTTCCGATTTTAAATATTTCTTTTAATAATATTTTGGAGTTTAATATCAATTCATTAATTTATATTATTGTACTTTGTATGGCATTTGTATTACGTTTATACAACTACAATACTTTTTTATAATACACTTTCTACTATTATAATATACAAAACAGAAATTATTTAACTATCATTTCCCCCCCCCCCCCCAAACGGCTCACTTCTTTTCACTTTGCATTTTATTTCTCTTAAATATTTTCTTTATATATTCTTTATCATTTTCTTTTCCCGCGACAGGCCAGAATAGCTTTCTGGTCTCTGTATTAAACATGGGTGTTAAAGAGATGCGTTAAATCTCCCCCCGCCCAACCTTTCCAATATTTCAATTTCAAATATATCATGAATTAACTCTCAATTACCTACAATTTGCTGAGGTTATGGTATCGAGATATTTCATTTAGAATGGTAGGAGGGGGGGGGGGGGGTAAGTTAACGCTACCCCCTCCCCCACTTTCAAATATCGAAATTTTAAATATGCAGTTATTTAGCTCTCATCTAGCTCTAATTTGTTTAGTATAAATTAACGCTACTCCCCCTGCCTCTCCCCACACACAACTTACTTGTAATTGAAATATCTCGGTACTGAAACAGGAGCAAATCGTAATATCAGAGAGAAATTAGAGCTAACTGAGGGCAAAATATCGGCCTATTTGAAATTTCGATATTTGAAAGTAGGGGGGGGGGCTAAGTTAACGCTAACCCTGATTATAATTCTGGGGGAAATTCTAATACTACAGAACAAATTAGAGCTAATTGAGAACTAAATATCGGCATATTTCAAATTTCAGTATTTGAAAGTTGGGGAGGGGGTGGGTAAGTTAACACACTGCTTGTAATTGAAATATCTCGATACCGAAACAGGAACATATTCTAATATTAGAAGGAAAATTAGAGCTAAATGAGAGCTAATTCCAGATATATTTGAAATTAGAATATTCGAAAATTGGGGAGGGGGGAGGGTAGAGTTAATGCACTTGTGTTATAGTATATTTTTGTATTCTTTCTATAAACTGTTGCACCTTTATTCTGACTATCTCTCAATCTTCTTGTTTGCTTGACTGAATATTCACCTAACCACTCTCTAATTTTCATAAAAACATTAGGATAATCATAAAATTTAAATATGTTATAGAGGAAGTATTGAAAATCATATTTTTTAACGACCAGTTATTTGCACTTATATATAAATAAATGTAAACATATCTGATTATTATTTATTTCCTAAACGCATCGAACTGGTTTATTTTCGTCTTCATTTTTATTTTCTAAACTCAAAGCAAAATTTTCTGGCATATATTTTAAACCATTTAATCTGATGACTTGCAGATTTACAAATTTTTACGCGCTTCCAAATATTGGCCTATCGTGAAAAAGTTATGCGCATATCAAATATGAAACGATTCGAAAATTAGATTACTATTCGTGTTATCTCGAGGCTGAACAGATATTTGAATACGAACTCTTTCCAAGAAAAGTTTTATGCGATGAAAATTCTACTTTTAACTAAATTTAACTTAGAAAGAAGCATGCTTTATTAGCATGAGTTGAAGTAAATACGCCCTACACGATTTTATTTCTTTTATAAAATTCTGCAATACTCTTTATAGATATAAAAATAAATAAAATAGAATTTTAATTGAAATGTACTTCTGAATAATTTCAGTTCTTTATTAAAGTTATTATTTTTACTCTCCATTCACTCATTTATTTTCTTGTGATATTTAAAGCGCGGGTATATTTTTCAGATTCAAGTTTTTGCCAATACCTGAAGTGTACTTTCCGCTATTAACTTAGAAGTTACTCAACTTCATAATTCCATATAGTTCGTATTCAGTTTTTCTACATTTTTCTCTCATTTAATTTATTTACACATCAATGGTCCAATCGACTTTGTGGCCTCTGTAATACATGTTACTACAGCTGTATCTCATGCTCTTTTTTAACACTTTCTGCATAATCTTTTGTCTCTGATAGACTAAACTCATAACAGTTTTCAAGTATTATAGTGCGATTTCACTAAGTTTGAACAATTATAAAGTTATAACAGGGAATATAATTTGAAAAAATAAGTAACACGCTTGCGTTAAATACATTAGTCAGGGAGGCAGCGTGGCATTTTGTGCCACCAATTTTATCGTCGGTGATTTTGGTATATATGACAGATTAGACAGTGTTGAAAACAAAAATGCTAGTCAGCTGGCGCACCAGCGGGGGGGGGGGGGGGGGGGTTACCATAACAACGTCTTACACACCGCTGCAATGGTTAAATGAATGGCAACGGCGACTTAGAGGTATCGTAGAGTTGCAATTCATTTAACAGTGCAGCGGAGTGCGCGATGTTACTATGGCAAAACTCCCCTACTGATGCGCCAGCTGAAAGATAGTTTTGTTATCAGCACTATTTAACCTGTCATGTATACCAAAATCACCAACGCCAAAAATTGGGTGCACAAAATGTGACGTTGCCTCCTGGATTAGTGTGTTTATTTCAATGAATTTTCAAATAAAACCATATTAGTTAATTTTTTTTGAGTTAAAACTTTATAATCGTTCAAACTTAGTGAAATTGCACCAAACTACTTGAAGACTTATATGAGTATTTCAGTTTTAGTTAAAATTAATGTTTGTAATCTCCTCTGTGTGTATTATCCTGGTACTGCCGGCGCGCGTTTTGACGTGTGTTAGTTTCAATTCTTGATAATGTAGCCTGCCGTCAGAATTAGTGATGGCAGTAAACTATCTATATATCGGACATGGAAATAGCGATATTTTACCGATATTTCAGTCTCGTTATATATCAATACATGGGTTTTGACGTCCGATATATCAATACTTCTTAGAAATGAATATTTCATATGTGGAAATCAACTTTAAGCACTTTAGACATGCATTTTAAAATGATTTCAACTAAATACTAGGACAAACCTTACAAGTTGTGGACCCTGTATCAGTAATGGATAGTTTTAAATTTGAACTTAAAAGAAATAAGTTTTGAAATTCGCGCAGGGATTCACGACCCCACATGTGACTGCTCATACGATTCTCATTTTTTTTTTTAAATTAATGCCTCTGATAACAGGTATTTCAAAACAATGTACGATATCTGAGTAAAAAACTGGATAGGGAAACCGGTTTCATGGATAAACGACCAGACTGGAAATGGTTTAATGCATTTTTGCGAAGGAATTTGACAATTTCGTCTCTAAACGTTCAAAGTTCAGCAACAACAAGATCTGTATCATTTGAGGAAATATTGTTGAAATAGCTCGAAAATGTCCATATCTAACTGTAAGAGAAGGGCTTTCATTCGATACTTGAAGATTTAACTAGACTGGTTTAACGCCGACGAGACAACACCATTTTCCGAATTTTAAACTTCTCGCTTTAAAAGGAAACAAAACCGTTTACATAAGTTTGCTATTTCCGAATAGTAATCTTTGCCTTATTTAATCGCAGAAAAATAAGATAAATATTTCTATTCGGAAATAGTGGAAGGGAAATTGATTGGACCGTTTGAACGCTGAGAAAAATTCCCCAACGACAGACGCCATTATTGAGTCAAAGAGTACGGGACGTTTAGTATTTGGGTCTGTGATTAGACTAATTCTATTTAAGGTTAGCGCTGTGATTAAAATTCCATTTACTTGTTAAGACTTGATTGTAATAAAATGCTGCTATTAAAGCGCTGTTGTTGAAATGTGCCAAGGGTACAAAGTTGTTAAACTTTTTAGAGACTTTTTTCTAAAACTTTGGATACAAAGGATCAGGGTCCATAAGCCGTGTTTTTGGACCATGAAATAAGACTAAAATTCAATTTTGTAACACTGACTTAATCATTTCACTTTTTAATATTAGACGTTTTATCCTGCACGATTTCAACAATAGTTTTTGCATTTTGTTCGGATTTATATGACTTACACTAGCTCAAAGTTCGTATTATTTGTAGTTTTTGATGAAAAATACGCAATTTCTCCTAATTTTACCTCAATTATTTATATGAGCGCAAACGTGCAACACTTTCTTCTTTACATATATTATAAAATACGTCAAAATGTACAATATATGTAAAAATAAAAGTGTTTCAAAGCTGCGCTCATAGTAAAATATTAAAAATAGAGAGTTAAGTAACTGCATTTCCTTACGTCCTTAAGTGACTTTAGGATGCAGCAACGTATTTATACGTGCTAAAATAAACGTAACTATTGCTAATAACTGGATTTCTTCATATTAGCAATAGTTACGTTCAATTTAGCACCTTTAAACACGTTGCTGCATCCTAAAGTCTCTTAGTGTCGTGAGGGAATGAAGTTACTTAACTCTCTATTTTTAATATTTTACTATGAGCGCAGCTTTGCAACACTTTTAACATTTTGGTGTATTTTATAATATATGTAAAGAAGAAAATGTTGCACGGTTGCACTCATATAAATAATTGAGGTAAAATTAGGATTGCGTATTTTCCATCAAAAACTACGAATAATACAAACTTTGAGCTTGTGTAAGTCATATAAATCCGAACAAAATGCAAGAAACTAATGTTGAAATCGTACAGGATAAACTTTCTAACATTAAAAAGTGAAATAATTAAATCAGTACAGCAAAATCGAATTTTAGTCTTATTTCAGGGGCCAAAAACTCGGCTTATGGACCCCGATCCTTTGCTTACTTTTTTTTCATTTTGTTGACTCGGTAACGTAACAACACATACCTTATTGTTAATGAAACACATATTTCTAAATATTAAATATCGTTTAATAACTCTGATACGTTATCTCAGGAAACTATTCATCCCTCAACACCAAAAGGATCAGACATTAAAATAGATTTGATTTCACTTCAGGTGGCTGCGTCTCAAACCTCTTCTGCAAATATGGATTCTAAAATACAATTTTATTTGCCAATACCTGTAGCTACAAATCACTAAGGGATCCTTTAGAAATCTGGGAAGACCTAAAGTATATGTACGCATAATATAGCCTAAGTGTTTCGAATTTAGTGTCAACTGAGTGTCCGTTTTCGAAGGACTAAATACATTTAAATAAAACTCTGAGTGTCAGCTATTATAACAGTTACTATTTTTAAATGGATTGCCTCAAAAATACAAGATGTAATTTCCTCGAATTTATAAACGTTATTGTTAAAAATATGTGGTAAAAAGCTTAAAAGACATTTTTATACAAAACATTACATAATATAAAACTAAATAAATCATTCCATGCATTAAAACTTTGAGTAAAAATGAAAATACTCCGATATATCGAAAGATTGATGTATCGATATTTTTCAGATATAGATGTTTTTAAAACGATGTATGAGAAAATCGATTCATCGATATTTTAAATATTTTTACCATCACTAATCAGAATACTATCGAGGGATAGTATTATGCGAGTTGTAATTTTCCAACTGGTCGAAAAATGTCCGGGCCAGGATTCGAACCTGGGATCTCTTGGCTGAAGCTGCGATACTCTACCAACTGAGCCATCCCGGATGAGTCTGGAGGACATAATTCACCCAGTTAACCTTATTGATCATAGCATCTGGTCTGATATATGAATCATCTCCACAGAACAGGTAATGGAACATTGCAGTAAAAGAAAATTCTAGCTATGTGCTGCAGTCAGGACGATCAGAGTGCTTGCCATGTGAATCTCCGCCATGCGACAATCAGGCAATTTTCGCCTCGCTTTCAGGATTAGAACTCGTTTGGCTAGGGACACTGTCAGGCAGGTAGAGGCCTGCTCATTATCTCGAGATTGACATATGCTAACTTTAGTGTTTACCCTCTCCTTGTCTTTTTGTTGATTCTGTCTAGTCGTTAACCGCATGATCAATCGGCAAAAACTGGCAATACTAGTCAAGGTTCAGCTTGATTCTAATAGCCTCTTTTTAACACTGTCCAACACTGTTGAAAAGTGTTTATGAATTCGGTTTGTCTGTCAATCTGTTATCTGTCTGTTTGTCAGCCGTCTGTCTGTCCGTGCTCTAACTCGCGTAAATATAAACGGATTGTTATACAACTGATATATGTTATTGAGGTTCACTATGGCATGTTCGGTATCGAAAATAAAGTGTGTAGCACTTATACTTTTTTTACAGGGACACTCAAAAGAATTCCTTTACATTACGGTCTGTGGGGAAAAATCATTTGTGGCTTATTTTAATTATGTTACACAATTTCAAACATATTGAAATTTATATGTATCACTGAGCTGCACTACAAGATGCTTACTATAGAATATAGTGTGTACAGCACTTACAGTTCCTTTACAGGGTCACTCAAAACAATTCTGTTACATAACGGTCTATGGAGAAAAATCGTTTGCGGTTTTTATTTTAATAATGTTTCACTATTTGAAACCTATTGAAATTTATATATATCACTCAGATGCATTACAAGAGGCTTACTATGGAATAATGTGTATATAGCATTCATCGTTCATTTACAGAGGCACACAAAAGAATTCGGTACTGTCTGTTAACAAAAATTGCTGGAAGTGCGTTTTCAGTTGCTGAACGCGTTTCTAAATTTAACTCATTTTTGTCTATTACTTGCTATAGATAATATACAGGGCAGTACAAAAGTTCTCGTGTACATTTCCGTTTATTTCCGGGAATTCCAGTGGGGAGATTTTAAACTGTGCTACGTATTTCCTAACTGAACTAAAATTAAGCATTCTATGTAGTATATATACAAATCTATAGATCATATACAGAGCTGCACAAAATAACTCTGATATTTTTTCCGAATATTGTTGGTAATTCCTGAAATTGTGTTTTTAAATACGTTATGCCTCCCACCTTATTAAACGCTAAATATTTGTAAAATTATTTTGTAAGTGTTGGAAAGCGTCACACAATATATGCTTGATGCATGTTTTTTCGTTCTTGCTTTCATTTCCACATATAAATGGATCGGAACCTTAATTTTATTGAGGATTATGACCCACTATGGACATTTGAGCGCGAATAGGTATTCGAAACCATTTACTTCTCGACTAGAAGCCAGATTAAAAACCAATAGACATACCAGACGACCCTTATTCGTTGCAATAACAATAACGACTGTGTCTTTATAAATGTACTCTTATTCAGCCTCTCTATCTCTGTGTATCTCTATGAGCCTTATTAGCTTACACTCGTCAGCATATGGCATCTTCAAGCTAATGTTAAACCAATGAAAAACGTTCTCTACAAAATCTCTCGCTGACATTTCAATATTTTTAAATAATTATTTTTGCATAGCATATCTGAGATCTAAGTCTGATTTTTCATAATAGTTTTGTACTTTTTAGATTTCTGTTTTAGTTTAATTCTGAGTACACTTTCAATTTACGAACCAATGAGGATCACCGGATCAAAATTAAATTGGAACATGAATACACAACTATCGTGTTAAACTTCAACATCAGGCATCCTATGCAAATAGAACCGTTTACAAATATAAACATTCAAACGAGAAATTTGTACAAAACGCTTCCATTGGTTTAACATTAGTTTCCATAAAGTCGTATGTTGACGAGTATAGGCTCTTAATAACTCGTCATGAAATACTGACACACAAATAAGGCATCTAATATCATGCAAACTTCTAAAATTAAGCTGTTGCTGTTTGAAGTACAATTGATTTATGTTGTTTGTTTGAATTAATTATTTTAGTGTACTGTTTGACATATTTATATTTATATTTTCTGCTTGTGTTTTTTTTTTCCTTTCTTTTTATAATATCCTAAGACTAAAGAATACCGAGTAAGTTGTTGAAGTCAATAGTATTAATACATTTTCAGTTCAACTGGTTACATTAACACAAAGTTTTGAAGTGTTAAAAACAATAAGAAACAAATTCTTAACTTTTAAAAATATTCTAATTTTTAAACATTATTACATAAATGAAATTACAGAATTGTTTCGCTATTTTAAAAATGCGTTATAGGTTGTATATCATTCAAAAATGTAAGACCACTAATATTCTAAAAACTTATTTTGTAGTTAAATTCGTGGTACTGTGGGCATAAAATTTCCAAGTTTCTTTTTTCCTTGTGTAATATTATCTTTTGAAAAGAAAAAAATCTCTCAGTAGGTACTTAAAAAAAAATATTATTCATTTTCCACTTTAACAATCTGATAAATCTAATTAAATTTATTGCACTATTTTTTTATTCATAAGCGCTTACATCGAACCATAAAAATATTTTTTCAACTTATTAAATTAAATTATAGAAATTTTATCCCTTTTTTTTTTCGGGTTTTATTAGCAAAATGCTGATGTGAGAAAAATTATTTACTAAAATAACTAGATATTTAGCTTATGAAACATCTGGATGTGAAAAAATGTTTTAAAAACCTTCAAAAACTTTAAAATAAAGGCATTTTATGTGACAATTAGTTTAGGATGAAAGAAGATTTAATCTGTTCAGGATGGGTGTCACGTTATACGTTTTATTTAAGGTGCGAATGGTTTTTAGTTTTTAGTACAAGAATATATTAATTGTAATCTCTGCGTTGTCTAATAGTTTAATTCTTGTATTAACTAAAGCAAAAATGCAATACGGAATTTCTGTATTCAAAATTAAAATGACGTTAAATGAAATCCTTCCTCAATCGCGGTTTAACGGGGTTTTAAAAACTGGGTTTAGTACCGTTTAGGAAATAAACCCTCTTGATATAAAGAAGATTATTTGTTTTGGCTATCAACTGAAAAACTAGTTTTAGTAGTAAGAGAAAGTCACTGGATCTAAAAGAAGAATTTTTAATTTTTAAATTATGTATTAATCGTTGGAAGGACATTTATATACTACATATAGAGGATGTCAACAAAGTCATTTTTTTTCAATTCCTACTATTAGTTCACACCCTCTATATATTTATATATCTTGTTCAAATTTTCAATCGTTAATAAAATACTCTTTATTCATCCATTCAAGTTCAAATAAATTTTATTTAGCTTGTACTGGATGACAATTGATATTAATACAGTTTTCTAAAATATTAATTCATTAATTAAATTTAATTAATTAATTTTAGTTTTATATTTCATTTCTCTTCAAAAGTATAGACTCACTCCATTTCATTTCTGTTCAAAAGTATAGACTCACTCCATATTTTAGTCCCCTTCGCCCGCGCGGCGCCTGATCTTCGTCCGTGAACAGCCTCATCATCTTCTTACGTGTGAAGCTTTCGCTATAATACTTCATTGTGAAGTTTGGTAATTTTTGAAAATTAATATTTGAAAAACGGCATAATCATTAGATTTGAAATGTATATCAAGAAAAATACAATTTTTTACCTTTCTAACGCAGTTTGTCTAACAATTTTGTGAAAACACTTTTCGAGCTATTAATTTTTGATATTTTAGCTATTTATTTTTTATTTAATTTTTAATACAGTTCAAATATTTCTCTTATATAAGATATTTAGCAGGATATAAATTAGGAATAAATACTATCAGTGGCGAAGCGTGTAGATCGCTGGAAAAAAAATTTTTTTGACCTAAGTAGGAATTGACTTTAAAAAAATTATAATACTTGTTTATTGTCCAGTGGGATATACAGAAGAAACGTCAAATTCCATTATTTCCAGAGGTACTTTTTTTATCTAAAGTTTGCATCTGTGTGATCTTTCGATTTTAAGGTTGAAAAGGAGCGCCTGTTTGAATATTACAAACAGCATTCATTTTATGTCGAAAATCTCTAAACAAAGTCTGCAATTCGCGAACTGCCTCGAAAAGGTAAAACATCACTAACGTGTTAAAAAATTAAAATTACACTTAACGTTTTTTATTACTTAAAAGATGCCAAATTCATAAAAAGATGTTAAACTACATTAACATTATCCAACGTCAATTACTTCCGAGTACTTTTAGCTATACACTTAGCCGTCATCAGGGATAAAATACAAACTGTTGTTACCAATGCCTTGCTTTCAAAATCTCTGTCTCTTGATCTGGGAACAAGGGAAAATCCATTTCTTTATCCGAGTTTGTTGAATGATGTCGATTACTCTTGATATATGGGTGAGAGGAGAAAAAGGAGGGATGGAGGGGGAATAAATATTCATTTTCTCTCAATAAATTTTTTTTTCAACTATTTAATCAAACTTAACCATATACTATGTCTGTTATACACTGGCCTCCAAAAGTTAAGGTACAGCCGGTTTTTTGCGTCTAATTTGCAAATGAATGAATATAGAAGCAACAAATTTGGAGGAAATGTGCGCTAAACTGTTATTTATTAAATGCGACATAGAAATTTACTTAAGTTAAACGTATAAATGAAATTACAACAAAAAAGCACTCATGGTGGAAAATTCCATTCTTGGAGAAATCAGTACATCGCAGTATTATGCAGTAAAATGTGACAGAAACATTAAAAAACTGGTTCTAATACGGAATATGTCCACCCCGGACTTGAATGCATTGGCGGCATCGACTTTCCATGCTCTCAATTAAATTGTCGGACACCGAAATAGGTAACGCTGACCAGACTTGGAGTAAGCCTTGTTCCAGCTCATTTAATGACCGTGGAGGAGGACTTAAAGCCGCAACCTGTCTTCCAAGATGTTCTATCGGATTCAAGTCTGGAGAGTGAGCTGGCCATTCCATTCTCTCCAAAACGTGATCCCCAAGATAATCCTCAACAACCACAGCTCGGTGTGGTCTCGCATTATCATCCATTATAATGAAACCATTGCCAATAGCACCGGCATATGGGCGCACATATGAATCAAGGATCTCAACCCGATATCTAGCACCAGTCACAGTTCCTCCATGGAACACACGCAGGTGCCCAAACCATGATTCCACCGTTTCTGTACCTGTGTGTTTCGACAGTGTTTTATTGATGGTATCGAGTGCATTGTTCTCTCCAGATCAGAAGACGTCATGAATCGCTCTCCAGTGTGAATCTGGACTCGTCTGTGAAGAGTACAGAAGCCCACTGTTGTCTGGTCCAGTAAACATGTTCTCTTGCCCAACATAAACGGGCCCTTCTCTGTCGTCTGTTGAGGGTTACACACACAACTGGTCGCCTTGCATAGAGACCTGCATTGTGAAGACGTCTTCGCACCGTAGTAGCGGAGATTCTTCTCCCTGATGCTGCAAAGTGGTCTGCAATGAGTTGCGGCACAGTAGTGCGTCTTCTCCTTCGGGCCGAAAGAACTAGAAACCGGTCTTCTGCAGGTGTTGTAACACGTGGGCGGCCTGGAACATGTCTTCTGGACACAGAATCTTCGGATTCATACTAATCCCAGAGTCGCTAGACTACACTGCGAGACACATTGAGCCGTCTAGCAGTATCGGCCTATGACAACCCCATTTCCATCCATCCTACCGCCAGCCACCTTGATGAATCGGGCAAACGACTTCTTCTAGACATTTCTAGACTCTACTGGCTGTTGTGAACAAGACTGACAACAATAGTTCGAATACAACAAAACTTACACGCGAAATTACGAAAGCTTCGTAATTGCATATTTTTCTCTCATTCACAAATACCTATTCTTTTCTATAAAATAAAAGTGGTAGCTGTAATTTTTGCGTAAGTTTTTTTAAAGCTTATTATTGTCATTCATATAAACTATGAAGTTTAATCTGACTGCCATTTTTTGTCTGGTGAGCTTCGAAAAACATGTTGTACCTTAACTTTTGGAGGCCAGTGTATAATAAAACGTTATTGCAAACTCTATTTTCTTTAGTGATAATTTCAATTGATTCAGGAATAATTAACTCATGATAATTTTTCAAAAGGGCATATAATTGTCACTTCCTCTAAATTAACTTCAATAATCCTGCTTCTGATTAAGTCATGGCAGGGCTGTTGCTTCTCATTACAAAATCATGCGAAAGTACCACAAATTACACCTAGTAATACAAAATATTGCAAAATGAAGTACATACCAGGACTTTTCGAGAAAATAAGGCATGTGCTTTTCAGCTTTGGAGTAAACACAATCGCTACACCTTCAGCAAGATTGAAAGATCTAGATAGCAGTAAAATAGACTTGATCCCAAAAATGAGGTCTCTCGGAGTATACACAATTCTGCTAAAAACCGGAAATTATACTTATCATGAATACATAGGAATGACTACTCGTAAATTTAAAGGTCGCGTTAAAAACATTTGAGAGACTTGAAGTACAACCTACTCATTTATTAGCTCTAAAGTTTTTCTTTTCTTCTTCTTCAGTTTATATTTATTATTTTTAGATTCTGTATATATAATGCTTGTAATAAAAGTAATTATTAAGGAGATCAAAATCATAAGTCTGCTCTAAGTTTTTGTTTATTAAATTTAACCACCCTTCGAAAGGTGTGATTATCGTTCGATTGAAATGTAAGTCTACATCAAAATTATATAGAGCGCATTGTAAAATACGGCATTTTATAATGAATTTGATCTTGGTGAAGGTAATTTTTAAGGGCCTTTGTTGTTGTAACTGTGTTTGCTTGCTTATTTACCCTAAGTATTCATAATTTATTTAAAACATATCTCTATGTTCTTGGGTTCTGATTAAGGCCTTTATTATTGTAGCGTTATTTGTTTATTTATTTAGACTAAGTATTTCATAATATTTTTTAGATCATATTTTTGTATTGTTGGATTCAGATTAAAAGGATAATTTAGAGGAGGGGAGCTTTATTTTTACAGTGTTATTTGTCCGTTTATTTAGCTACTTAAAATTTTATTTTAGAACACATTTTTATGTTATTAAGTTCTGATTATAATGATAAATTTAAGGGCCTTTTTTATTGTAGCGTTATTTTTATTCATTTGTTTATTTAGACTAAGTGTTTCACAATTTGGTACTTTTATATTAGCCGGGTGCAGGTCATAAATCGACAAATATTGTTACCATCGCCATCATTCGTACTGTATTCCTTTCATTTAAAGTATAAACATTTTACTCATTTCATTTAAAATTACGTAACATTTATTTATAATACGTACATTTAAAATATTACATTTAACATAAATTATTACATACATAATATTACATACGTTTAAACTGAACATATTACATATATTTAAAATATACGCCTTCCACTCATTGCATTTAAAATAAAAATAACAAATAACAAGTAATTCCTCGAACCAAAATGTTTTATTTTAACACCAAACCATTGTTTCTAATTAACACAGGCGAAAAATACAAGCTACTATTGGCCAGAAAAAAATTGCTATTTCCGAGATTCGCGCCCGGCTCACATAAAACTACCCATAATTTATTTTAGATAATATACACATATTTTACTGGATAGTTCGGTTTGAAAAGATAATAATATCCAGGGGGCTTTATTTTGATAGCGTTATTTGTTTATTTATTTAGCTTAAGTATTTAGTAATTTATTTTAGAAGATATTTTTATGTTGTTGGGTTCTGATTAAGGAGGAACTACTTTATCAATGAAGCGTCACTTGTTTGTTATTTTGACTAAAAATATCATAATTTATTCTACATCGATATTTTTATGTTAATAGGTTCTGATTCTGATTAAAGAGGAACCACTTTATAATTTTGTTGATTAACTCTTCTATATAAAATGACTGTATTCTATTGAATTTCTTTGAATAGATATGTAGATGTATTAAAAATTTATGGTTTAATATTGGTTATTGAATATTAATCTAAAAATTTAATACTTAATTTCTTTAGGATTGAATTTCTTCAATAATTACCAAATCTCCAGTCTTCAGTTTTGTGTACATTTTTAACAAACTCCATTAGTATTATTCCAACATCTCCTTATCAATTTCCCCCTAAATAAAAGAAAAAAAGTTATCGACAAAAAAGGGAAATTCATATATAACACAAAAAAGTAAAACTTTTCACATTACAAAATATATTACTTTTTCGTTTAAATTATTTTTTTTAGCAAATATAAAAATAATAGCTTATTTTTAAACTAATTTACTTTTGTTTATTACCATACTTTCATTTATTACACAGTGTCGTTTATTACCATACTTTCATTTATTACACAGTGTCATTTATTATAACACGTTTTCTTATTTTTATGAAAACTTATATAAGTTTTAAAATTAATTAACTCGATATTATACATTTGTCTATCATACTTCTGAAAACATTGCATTAAGAAAAATAATTGAACTTTATTAAAAAGCGTCATTACTTTATAGGAAATAATCCAGTATAATAAATAAAATGTAAAATGTACTTGTAGTGCGTTTGATAAAAAAAAGCTATTTCCAAAATTCGACTTTTATAAAAGGTTAGCCAATATAAAAGAATTAATTTTTTCGCCAAATCAATAGCTACAAAAAAAAAAAAAAAAAAAAAAAAAGAAAAGAAAAAGAAAAGAAAGAAAAAGAAAATAAAGAAATAAATAGAGGACTAAAATATATTTCTGTCAATATTTTGAAATATAAATATGTTATATAACTGTAAAAATGTTCATATTAAATTGATATACAAAAATTAAGAGATAATTTAATTATTAATAATTATTTGTTATAAAAGAAGTAAATAACTATGATTAGCGATAATAAATTTATTACATAGACATAGTTATAATGTTGTATGTAATATTAAGTGTTGGAAGCGTTTTCTGTTTTTAATTAGTTGTCTATTGATAATTATTTAAATTGAAATATCTAAGCTAAGATAATAAACATTATGAAAAATAAAGAAATCACAGTCAGTGTAATTTCGTTACTAAAAAAAGAAAGAAAAAATATTTATCAATTAGCGATAATTTACTTTAAAAAAAACTAAAAAATATCCATGTACTAAAAATTGTATAAATTTTTTGGAAATATTAATATTTTATCCTATTGTCTGTGTTTCAGAATACAATCTGATTAGTAATACGTTTTAAAAAGTTTATAATAATCAACTTTAATTTAATTATATGTTATAAAATAACCCTATGTAAAATTGTTCATTTAAAAAAGATATTCAAGTACACGAATTTAAAATATTAATACTTAGAAGACAGAAATGAGGCAAAAACAATTGATTTAATCAGACAGTTAGACAACGCTTCCACAATATCTGTCAATAAACAAATAATAAAATTTATCCGAGGTTTGAAGTTTGAGTTTTCTTGGTTCCGTTGTGATTTTCCCTCTCCCTTTCCACCTTTTTAACGGGTAACGTTCCTTTTAAACGACAAAAAATCGATTTTTTTTTTCACTGATGTTTAAATTTAAGTTTTTTTTTAAAGATTTTAAACAAAGCCGCATTCAAATTTTTCTATTAGGTTTAAAAGTTAGGTTAAAAAGAACTTCAGCTATCAACATATACGCATATATAAATAATTTTCCTCAAAACTTTTTTTTTTCTTTTTTTTTTTTATTCACGTAAAATTCTAACTAGATTTTCTTGAATTTCATGAAAATTTCCAAATTATTTAAATGCCATGAAAATTTTCAAATTTTCATGGCGGTTCAATGAAGAACGATCATAATTTTTTTAGGAATATGAAATTTTCATGAGCAATATGAAATTTTCCTTTCACCTGAAGAAATCGTCAGTCCAAGCTTATAAAATGCTACAAAAGGCTTATAAAATGTCTGTTCTTTCCTATAGCATAGCAAGAAGATGATTTAGGATGTTTAAGGAAGATGGAGACAATCAGCGTCAAAGGAAGGTGGACCCGTAAATCCAGTCACTGCGCTTACAGAAGCCAACATTAAGGCACCGTTCAGATCACATTTTCAATTTTTGTGACGAGAGTCACAATTTGCATACTATTAGTTTTGCTAACCAAACATTCAATAAAGCTCAACAAATCTGGTCTACAGTTGAGCGTGAAGCTTACGTTGTGATATGGTCAGTAAAAAATTTTGAATTTTATATCTTCGTGTTTATTTCAGTATTTTTATGATTATACATTACATGTCAAAATTCTGAGTACACCAGTATATTTTAAGGGAATTTCATTTGCACTGTACAATAACGAAATAAACCTGTTTTATTGCCTTTGTTTACAATATAAGCAACTGTTTTCACAATAAACAAACAAATAGTACTTGTTTTGACTTCTAACATGGTAATTTTAAGTAGTCTTTCATCGAAGTGACGACCCTTACTAAACACGTGACTACAGGTTTAAACGACTGCTCTTGATAGCAAACAAACGAATAATGTAAAACTTTAGATGAAATTACAGCTATATAGTAATGTAGAGATGGAACTCTAAGGAAAGCGGACGAAGTACAATGATGAAATTATGTCTCCAAGTATAAAACTAATTTTTTTTTTACTCATTCCTTTCACTTAACCCGGGAGCCCCACCAGTGGCTGAGAGATTCTGCTCTCGAAGCTGGTAGACGGGAGGTGCTGGGTTCGATCCCAATCCCGCCCGTCGGCCTAATCGTTCGGAGTTTTCGTGGTTTTCTTCGAGCCGTGGATTTATCCATGCGTAAATACGGGTTAGGTTCCCTTAGAAAGTCCCCCACGAAGGGCACTCCCCCCGGGCCTATATCCCAAGTGTAGATAATTGGCCGTCAATAATCAACCCAACCCAACCCAACCCAACCCACTTAACCCGGATTGAACTAGTTTGAAAATAATATATTTTGTTATTTTTATCATACTCCATTCATACACAACTAGCAAAATGTACAATAAGTAAGCTTCTTTTCTAGTGTGTGCTCAGGCTTTTGACAGGTATTGTATATGTTTGTGCTAAATATCCTCTATTATAACAAGGCTTCTGTGAATCTGTTGAGAAATTTTCTGATAATTTTTTATGTGTTTATTTTGTTATGAATATATTATATGCTTTATGTATTCGGTATTATATCAAAGCATCCGCACATCTGTTGTGAATTGTTTTATTGTGTTTTATAATTGTATGATTGCCACAAGTCAGATTTTGTTTCGCTATGCGTAGTACAATCTTGCCAGGATTGGGAGATCTCGGTTATAATCACCAATCCGCCACTTTTTTTTTTACGGAAGTGAATTGAAGTGAAGAGAGAGACGAGCGGTAACAGTTAGTGATAGCTTTTGACGGAAGTAGGATATCTGAAAAACATCTGAGTAAATGTTATTCTGTTTCTAAGTGGTCAAGAAGAGTGAATTGTATAATTTGTATATAGTGTTTGTAAAAAAAAGTTAGCGTTTTTTTTTTTTTTTTTTAAATAAACATTATAGTTAAAATTATACATCGGAACCCTTCATCGGCTGCCTAGACATCGCAATCGCAAAAACTGGGAAGTGCCCGGGGCACAAAACTCTCTTAGTCAGTCTCTGATTATTATATATGTAAATATTATTGCTCAAAATTCATGTTTATAAAGGTGCACGGCATAATTAAAAATGAACTTGAAAAATATATAAGATAAATCAGTCTAGTGTATATCTAAAAAGTAAAAAAAAATCTTGGTTTTAATTTTAAAATTAAAGTAAATTGCCATTTTCCATAATTTTTACATTTCACGCTTGTAATCACAAATTAAATTTGAAAACATGCTCAAAATATTGATGCATGAATCCATGCAGTCCTAAGAAAAAAAATCGTAGAATGGAGCCTTTCAGAATGCGGATCGTGATAAAGAGGGAAATTTAAAAATTCGACCTTTTTATATCCCCTTTCTGATACCCCATTAAGACCAGGCAGATTTCTAACTTCGAACGGTTTTAAAAAATAAAATAATTCTAGATTTTAATTTTAACAATAAAAATAAATTGCTATTTTCTATATGTTTAACATTTAATGCTTGCAGATTAAATTTTAAAACATGACCAAAACGGAGGAAAAAGAGAAAAATTTAAAAATTCGACATTTTTATACACCTCTGACTGAATATCCCATAACGACCGGACATATTTCCAACTTCGAACATGTATAAAAACAGAGTATCTTACAAATATTTCTATTTTTGCCTTGAAGCATTGATTTTAAAATGCAATTTTTTTTTATCTGTTGGATTATAAGTGATTACGTTTTAAATGTACCATTTTTAGATTTTTCCTTATGAGAAGAATAAATATAATGCTAGTAGATATAATAATTAAATATTGCTGCATAACTATTTGTTTCGATTAAAGAAAAAAAATTTCTTAGTTCCTTTTTTTTTTCTTTGCCAAAGATTAAACATATTTTTTATTTTTTAAAACGTAAAATTTTCTTTTCTTTTAAATGAATGAACTAGGTTTCTTTCATAATGATATTTCAAAAGATATTTTTGAGATAAATGAAACACATCATTAAAAAGTTTTAATTTCGTGCAAACATGGTTGCATTTTTCTTGTAAAATTAAGCAGTAGAATGCATTATATTTATTCGTAGAAGAATATTTAAGAATTTTTCTTAAAAATTATGTTTCACTGAGCGAAATTATTAAATGAGATTGATGGTAACTCTTTTACTAAAATTTTAACTATCGGTGTACATTACTATTATTATTATTTTGATTAATGAAAAATGTAATTATTTCTTATCTATAAACATAACTTTTAAAAATCATTTACAGATACAGAATTTTCTATTCCGAAAACCGAAATAAGTGTTGATGGATAAGATTTTATTTTAATTTAATAAAAAGTATTTCATCTGTAAAAATCTTCAACACAGAATTCCGTAAAAGTATTAAGAAACGTTATTAAATGTTAAGCATCATAGTAAGGATTTCATACTTTTTTTATCACACAGTTTATGTAACAATTTGTTATCTAAAGCTATTTGCACTTTTTAAAGTAATCACACTGAAATATCATTTAGGTATTTGTGATATAGTGGTTTCTAAAAATATTTTTCTGTACCATATTTTCATAATGCATAGAGTATACGACTGAAAAATAGGGTTCAATTGTGGAACTGTTGGAAGTTGTTGTCCATGAAGTTGTTTTATAATCTCTGGGTGCAGTATCAGGCGAAAATAGTGGCCATATTAACACCTGAAATCTTATCTTGTCTGTTACAAGTTCATCTATCAATTGATGAAAGTTTATTCACCAGTACTCAAAAATTAAGGGACTAACACAAAATGCTAATTTTTCAACACAGATGTTAATTGTGAATACTCAAAAGAAAGTACTATAACCATCAAGTGTGCCGAATATATACTTTCTTAACAACACAGACTGTCGATGTGACATCACAAATGTTCCTAAATGTCATAATAACTACGGTGAACCAAAATATATATTTTATTTGTCTCATTATTACTCTCAAGTGACCGTCATTTGGTTACTCCTTTGAGAATCCACCGTGACTGTTGCTTTGTGATGGGTCACCAGAGCACGTTACAATGAAGTTAATTTGTATCTTCCATGTGACCGTTATTTGGAGACTCCATTGTGAAGTCACCATGACCATTTTATTGTAACGAGTCACCAAATAACGACACAATGAAGTCACATAGTGATTCTCAGGTGACCAACATTTAAAAACTCTGCTGGGAAGTCAGCATGAGTGTTGCTATTTGACGTCACCAGATAACTCCATTTCGATGTTACTAAGGGACTCGTCACAAAGCAACTATCACAGTAGTGACTATAGGGACTATCGCAATGGAGTCTCCAAAGTACGGTCACATTACAGTCATAAAATGATTTAATTGTAACGACGGTGGTGGATCGTCATAAAAAAGTCATGGTGACTTCGCAGCGAGCCGTCAAGAGGTGGTTACTGTAGAATAATAATAAGATGAATAAAATATATCACATTTTCGTTCAACGTAGTGATTATGACAGTTGCGACTATCTGTGACGTTACATTGACTTAATAAGTTGTTATATCAGTACCGATTTACTACATCTAACGTTTATATCTCTTTTTGTGTACTCACAATTAAATTTTGTGTTTTTAATTAGCATTTCGTGTTTATCCCTTAATATTTAGACAGCAATGTATATTATTGTGATTCAGAAGGTCCGTTTTCTTAGCCTTTCTTGTCTAATGGTCTGATACAACATACCAACATTTCTCAATTTAGCTGAACTGTTACATGAGATTTCTATGTTATCTTGATTAAGAATTTCAGATGGTAAAAAATAATTCGGGTTAACGTTTTAGCTTATAAATTATTTAATAACTACTGAAAATAAAATAAGATTGCTAATACACAAAGTATAGACCTATGATTTCTACAAGTATCCGAAGTGGCCGTCTTTTGCTTAGATGTAGAAGCAAAATCGTTTGAAAATTTTTTCAACAACAAGCCGCGACTTATCCTTTAATATGTTCTCCCATTATTCCTGAAGAAATTTTTTTCAGGGACTTCAAACCTCTCAGAAGCTTAGAACAAACTCTTCTCTGTATAATGATTATGGAGAATAACTTATCTGATTGGTATAGAGCACACGAGACATTTTCGGGCTCTCTCGAAATGTAGCAGATATGACTTGTCCCATTCCATTTCCCTTCTTATTCTGTGTTTTTAAGCAGAATCTTTCTGGAGGCTCATTTTTCATTCCCTAAGTGCTCTTGGAAGTAACAAATGGAACATTCTCCGAGATATTTGAACAGTACTTTTCATGGTTGATTTTGACCCCTTCATAAACAAAAAGAAGCGGTGTTTTGTCAGTGGAAAAAATTCCACCCCAAATCAGAACGCAATGGAGGTTTTGCTGTTTTTAAATAACGCTTGTGGACTTTGTCCTTTGACCGAATTCGATTTTTGTACCGATTATAGAATAGTTCGATTGCGAAAAGTTGGAAATATATTTTACCACTGATTATCAGCGGACCGCTTCATTGGTGTTATTCATTTTTTAAATCTTAACTTTTTGTTGACCAAGTTTCTGCCACAGTTTCATTTTCTAAAACTGGCATTAAAGGAAATCTTTGACACTTTGTCGAACCGACTCCTGTTTGATGTCCATCTCATTTGAGGCTTTTTCCCTCGAAACATTGAGAATGCATCCAGACCTCGATCACTTTGTGTTTTCTGAAAATGTTTTCTGCTCGTTTTTTGACTTCGACCTAGTTTGTCCATATTATGGCCAAGGTGTTATAATTGTTTCATGGCATTGGGCACAGCTTAATTTGAAACATTCAGAACCTGAATGAACTCTCATTACCTCATCTCATGCCTTCAGCATGTAATAGAAGAACAGCATTTTTCTTGGAGACAATTATTACAAAGATTAAACAATCTATATAGGTAAGATCTGAGAGATTTTTCTCATGTAAATATAAAAAAAAATGTGGTGGAGTTTAGTAGTATTTATTTTTTATTTCAAGGTGAAGTTTGCCCGGATTATTTTTTGTTATCCTTGTTACAATTTTTAACACTTTCCAACCTAGTTGAAAAGTGTTTATGACTTCGGTTTGTCTGTCGTCTGCCATCTGCCGTCTGTCCGTGCTCTAACTCGCGTAAATATACTTGGATTGCCCTGAAATTTTTGTATGTTATTGTCGTTTACTATAGCATGTTCCCTATTTCAACTGAAGTGCGTAGCACTTATAGTTTTTTTACAGGGTCAGTCAAAAGTATTCCGTTACATTACAGTCAATGGGAAATAATCGTTTCAAGTGCATTTTGAAGATGCTATGTCATTTAAAACATGATGAAATCTTCTTTCACTTTATTAACGGTGAAGTTTTGTTACAGTTTTTTGGCTGTGTTGGAAAGTGTTTCATAATGTATGCTTGACGCATGATTTTTCGTTCTTGCTTTTTATTTATTTACACTGTGCATTTGTTTAACAACTGATTCATGAACTTTATTATTTGTTATTCAGAAATTAATATAATTAAACTAATTATCATAACTTCACATATAAACACATTCGATAGCACCACTTATGTTTCTACAACATTTGTTTGAGTTCCAGGGCAATATTTAATTTGTTCGAACAGACGAATCAAAACAAATAGCCTAAAAATCTTTGTGCACACATATCGATAAAAGTTATTCAACAATTTCAATAAATGACAATCGTTTTCTCATGAAATATTTATGAGAATTCCGTACATCAAAGGCATTGCATAAGATAAGAACTTAAAAATATTCCAAAACAACATTTTAGGTTAGATTTTCGATTGGATCTTCGAATACTGATATTCAGATTTCTTTGATTGATACGATCATTTAAAAATTGTATTTCAACTCTTTAGCGATATATATTTTGATCACGGTGTGTGATGATGATTCTTTCGATCGCGCATTCTAAAATCTAACAGAAAATAGAAAACAACATGAAGAATTTTTAACAATTTCACAACAAAACGTAATTTTGCTTTTGTTAACTAAATTCTGTTGCTTATATATATATATATATATATATATATATATATATATATAATTATCCAACATTTTATTTCGAAGTTAATTCTTATGACACATTTTTTGCATGATTTAATGGTTTTTATTGTAGTATTTATGTGCACGCACTCATAGAAAATAAATATTGAATGATATATCGTCATCGAACATCATCGTAATTTGTATATCTTTCGAAAGATATGCTGTATAGAATCGTAAACAATCTGTTGGCATGAGCGCATCTTGAATTGTCAGGGAGAACGACCTGAATATTTTTCCATTTAAGTTCTATAATATATTACGTGTCTTAAAATTCGAATATTCTAAATACATTCGCACATTTCACTGTTAAACATTTGCAGCAAACTGTCCAGTCATTTGACTGTTTTTATAGAAAACGGTTACATGACCGTAATTTAACTCTATTCTGACCATATTATTGTCCATGTTATGGTCAGAATAGAGTTAAATTACGGTTATGTAACCATTTTCTATAAAAAACGGTCAAATGACTGGACAGTTTGCTACAAATTTTTAACAGTGTTGAAAAGAAATGTGTGAGACTTTTATATTTGGGTTTGACAAAATTTTCATAACAGCTACAAGCTTTTGGACTAATTAAAAGAAAAAAAAAGACTCACTGTTCTAGGTTAAGTCTACAATGAGTTATTATGTCCACTGTTTGGCCCTCTCTTTTGTAAGCGCTCTCGCTCATCAGCTGTCAAGCCGTCGTTTTTTAATATATCAACTAAAAAATATACATTTTTTTTTACTTTTATATATATGTACAGTAATTTAATGTAAATGGATTTTTATAAATACTTCGGAGTTTTTTTTTAATAATTTCCGAAAAAAGCCTTAAATTTCAGGGTGTGTTATCACTTAACTTGTTTGATTCACTTAACAGCTCGTTAATTTCAGTTTGATTATGTAGTATTATGCAGAAAATAAATAATCTGTTTCAACGAATTCAAGAATTCAGTTTAACTTATTAAATTCATTTTGGCATTTTGTCAATTTTAGTTCGATGATGTAGAATTCTCTGCAGCTGACTGCCTGACAATAGTTGAAGAATATTACTTAATTTGGTGAATTCATAATTATATAATTACCAATTATATTAAAAATATGAAACCATTTAAAATGGATCACAATTATGTATTACTAAAATAGGTGTAAAATAAAAAGGCTCTAAAACATTAAAACCATTCTAAGATGTTTTAGAAGAATTTTTCTATATATTTTACAAATTATATAATTATATAATTACCAAAGTCTTTACTTTGGTTTTTTTCGTTTGGTTTTCACAACAAATCATTTTAAAATCAAAAAATGGGTTCTTACCTATGTAATTCGTTTTTATTTCACATTACTCATATGAAGAATTGTAAATAAGTTAGTAAAAGTAAACATTTTGCTATGTATTTTACGTATAGCATTTTTTAATTGAAAAAAAAAAATGCCGAAATTTTCAAACTCAAAAATATATAAAGAGTTCGTACTGGTATTGATCTTTAATATATTTTCCTGAGAGAAATAATATGATTTTTTGTCATATTTTTAATAAATATAACATAAAATATTTACAAATGTTTAATTTAAAAAAACTTTAATTGACTACTTAAATATTTTTATTGCATTTTTTTTTAAATAATGGAAATGCGACAGTTATATATATAAATTCATTGCAAAAAAATTAAAAATCTGCGTATAAACAAATTCTATTAAATTTTTATGCAAAACAATTTTTTTTTTCCATTCTAACTTTTTGAAAGACGTCTTTTAAAAACCTTATCTTTTGTTGTGATTTCTGCATATTTTTTGTAAAGTGCAGTTTCGTTCAAAGTTTTATATTTCATCTTTCAAAATAAATATTTATATGTACATTCAAAGAATTTTTGCTAATAATTTTTATTTTTAAACGTTTTTGTGTTTTCTTCTTTTAGCTGTTTTCACCTTTACTTAGTAAAATCTGTTATTTACACTTCTTCAGAAATAACTGAAAAATATGTTTTACTCTAATGATAAATGAAATTATAAGCATGCATCGTTATGTAATGTGGTAATTTTCGAAAGTACGAGTTTAGAAATAAACTTGGCGATTTTTGTTCTGAACAAATTTTATGCCAAACTACCTGAAAAATGACAAAAATTAAGACCTTAGTTCAATTAGGAAGCGAGATATCGAGTATCCGAAAAACCTAGATGATGTCACGAAAATTTCTTTTCAAGTAGATCTTAGAAGTGTGTAAATTTCACTGTGTTTATTAGTTTGTGAGTCAGTGGAGATTCTAAGCTATAACTTGCGAAATCATGGACAGCAATCCGACTTTCAGTCCTGTTTTACTGTAGTGTTCTATTCTGTCTAAAATGTTTGTTAGTCAGAATATAATAGATAGTGTGTTATCGTTCTAGTATATTAGTAGAATAAAGCGTGTATTAGTTTTAACAAAAATAGAGAAACTTTTCCCGACATTACAGAAACTTTCAGAAAAATCAATGTAAGCTCATTAGTTACCCACGATTTCAGAAACCTTCTCAGAAATTTTCAAGAAATCCCATGTAACTGTGTAATTACCCGTGATTCTAAAAACCTTTTGGTAATTTTGGTAAAAATTCAATCTAACCTTGTAGTTACCCTCTTAAAAAAGACAAATATATTTTTTTTTTTAATCTGCGGAAATGTAACATAACCACGAACGAAAATATACAATAACTTCTTCCGAATTACCCATCATTCCGAAAAACGATCTTTATCATTAAAAACCCCAGAAACCAATATATTTTCGAGATTTAAAAAAGCATTTATATAAAAAAAGAAAGGCTTTTTTCCTACCACCGATTTTCGGAAATGTCTCCGAGTAGTTTTTAGAGTGTATTAATCCGTTTTTTCAAACCCGAATATCGGTTTTTAGGATGCTAGTAATTCTCAATCACACATTTTCAGCTGCGTAATCGAATTCATAGAAGCAAGAGTAACAAAATAGTAATAATTTTAATCTTAATGTTAACACTGTTAATTTATCATATTTGTCTGTAAAATATATTTGATGAACATGAAAATGTTAGCGCAAACTGAACCTATAAAAGTTGATTTCAATAGATCCAAAATTATATTCCGCACAAATAATCACCTGGAAGCAATCATAAGAGAGTCTCTAGAAATAATGTCTAAAAAAGAAATAGTCTGTAACGATGTATTATCATATGATATCCACGCAGTCTGGAATGAATTAATGCATCATTGATTACTTTTCCCATCCCACCTTATTTCCAAACCCTTGAAGTAAAATAGTTTATTCCGGGCAAGCAAGAAAACGCAAAGAAATAACAACTCAACTCAACAATTTAGTTTTTCCACTGATGATGACTGGGTTTCGGTTGAAAACGTTATGGAATTTTTAAAAGGACTTTAATGTGCTTTTAAATGTTTCTATGTATGTTTTCACGCACCTTCAAGCAATATAGTTACATTTAGTTGTATCTTAATGAATTTTAGTTATGAAAATGTTTACTTAAAAATGGATTACATCCGAAAAACCAAAGTTTCGGGTTGAGAAAATTGATTAATACACTAAGAAAACTACTCGGAAACGTTTCCGAAAATCAATGGCAGAAAACTTTCTTTTGTTGCCTCTGATTATCAGAAACGTTTTTGAGTAGTTTTCATAGAGTACTAATCAGTTTTTTCAAACCAGAATATCGGTTTTTAAGATGCTAGAATTCTCAATCACACATTTTCAGCTGCGTAATCGAATTCATAGAAGCAAGAGTAACAAAATAGTAATAATTTTAATCGTAATGTTAACACTGTTAATTTATCATATTTGTCTGTAAAATATATTTGATGAACATGAAAATGTTTACTTAAAAATGGATTACATCCGAAAAACCTAAGTTTCGGGTTGAGAAAATTGATTAATACACTAAGAAAACTACTCGGAAACGTTTCCGAAAATCAATGGCAGAAAACTTTCTTTTGTTGCCTCTGATTATCAGAAACGTTTTTGAGTAGTTTTCATAGAGTACTAATCAGTTTTTTCAAACCAGAATATCGGTGTTTAGGATGCTATTAATTCTCAATTAAACATTTCCAGGTGTGTAACTGATTTTATACATGCAAGAGTAACAAAGTAATATTAATTTTAATGTTAATGTTAATGCTACTAATTTATCAGGTTTGTCTGTAAACATGTTTGTTGAACATGGAAATGTTTACTGGAGAACTGATAGCATCCAAAAATCCTATATTTTATATACACTATAAAAATCAATCGGAAACGTTTCCGAAAATCAATGGTAGCAAAATAAACTTTGTTTTTATAAATGATTCTTTAAATCTCGAAAATGTATTGGTTTCAGAGATTTCTAAAGAGAAGGAACCTTTTTCGGCATCGTAAGTAACTCGGAGGAGGTTATTGCAGACTTTCGTTCTTGGTTATAGTATGTTTTCCTAGATTAAGAAATTTCTGCCTTCCTTTTACAGTGTACCCTTGATTCCGGAGATTTTTTCAAGAAATTTTCAAGAAATTCAACAATAGTTAGTAGTTACTAAATATGTAGTTATCCACAATTCCGTTTTTTTTTTTTTTTTTTTTTTTTTTTAATTATTATTATTATTATTATTATTATTGTTTTTTTTTTTAAGCCATTTGGAGAACGACCAGTCAGAAACCTAAAAAAAAATGGTTGTCTCAGATTTATGGAAATGTTTCAGAAATAAAGCAATCATTTTACAGCCCGTAAAATTCGGAAAAGACGTTTCTGTTAAGTTAAAAAAAATCTATTAGTTTCTGAGATGTTAAGATTGGTTCTTCTAATAAACCTTTCAGAAAATAAAGAAAAGGTTTCCAGAATTACAAAATTGCACTATAATAACCTAATATAATTGCACAAAATTGCACATACAAAAATTGGGGTAAACGTTTCCCCCAACAAGAAATCTTTATACATTTGTTTATAAAAACTGAAAAAAATCTTGTAAATAATTTATTATTAATTAATTTTTAGCGTTCGTTTTAAACTGTGATTTTTTTTTTCAGCATCAGATACATCAAAGGGAACAAGTTGGAAATTGTACGTCAATCTTGACAAATGAGGTGCGTTCGTACTATAACTAGTTTTATAAATATTCAGATCTTGGTCGGTCAATAGCTGCAGCACTCTTATGAAAAAATGCCTGAATATAAAATTTATTTTATGTGCAGATTTTTATATAACAGATATAAATTTTATTTTATGAAATTAATTTTCAATACACTTTTAAAAACAATTAATTACAATTCTGTTACATTAAAATTATACTATGCGCAAATATCCAATACAAAACAATGCAAAAAAATCATCGTTATTATTTCACTGAAATTAATTATATCGTCTGTTATTATGACATGATTAATTTCCTTAATAAAATAAGTACATTTTAAGTTGGCAACTTTTTATCTTTTGTTGACATTTATGAAAATTCCAATGGGAAACTTAAGCCTAGCTTTGAAAGTTTCAGAATTTGAAATCCATATATAGACTCTTTTACAATTTAATAGTATTTCTCCGGAAGCATCTATCCAAAAAACTGTTGGTAGATTATAGGATTGCTATAATTAAACAACTTTAGTATACAAATTCGGTTTTTATATTCAATAATACGGAAATAATATGACTCCATCTTAAATAGGACGTAATCACTATGGCAACCTAGAATCATTACTAATCATATGATTTCATTGAATTAATTACGTATGATAGGATTTAATAGAATGAAGAAAACTTTTATTAATATATTTTTAAGTTTTGATTCAATTTTCATAAAATTTGAAATGACTCGAAAAATTTCTGCAACGATTCTATATATTAAATTTTAAACCATTCGGTTGGGTAGTGTTTACGCTGTTATATGCGGACAGATGGACGGACCAGATGACGACTATAGGTGCTACGTATTTATTACGAACGCACCTAAAAAACGGAACACTTATAGGGTCGCTGTGTTGTCCGTCTGTCAGTTAAGACCCCTTTTTTTTCAGGAACTGCTGAAAGTATCAAGTTGAAATTAATATCACATAATAAGATAAAAATTCGAGTTTCTAACTTGATAAAATAAAAAGTTACGGCTTTAAAACGTTTATGAAAATTTCACAAAATAAATCGACATAGAATTATAAATTAAGGATTTTCGTATTTTTCCCTTTACATGTGCTGTAATGTCTTCCTTCGGGCCAAATTTCAAGGCTCTAGGTCAACGGAAAGTATTCTATAGGTTTTGAGAGTAATACCTATTTATAAGCGTTTTATCATTTCTGCGATTTACAATTATATCTAAGGAAAATTATTTCAAATTCCATCTGTAAAAAAATCTGACAATATGTTAGTAAGATGAAATAAGTGATAACTTTAAATTCCACAAATCGCTCCCAATAGAAAATGTTTGCTGATTAATGTACTACACTTTTTTCTTTCTTACAACCATTTTTAAAGTAAAGAAAGCCATTGTAATCATTTCTAAAAACTAGGACAGATCTATTAACATTTTTTTTATGAAAGCGCATTTGAAAAATGTCTTTTAAAGCTTTTTGTTTGTTTTTTGTTTTTAAAGAAGTGTCATAAAAAGGACGTTTCCGTTACATAAATAAATTGAACTATAAAGACATTCGACGAAAATTGAAAAGTACTTTTATTCTAGTTTAAAATCCTTTGATAATTTTTTTTTAAAGAAATGGTGGGTATTGGTGGGTATGATCAAAATCTTCGAAAGGTATCCTCGTCTTATTAAAATATATATGAGAAAAGTTTTAAACCTTGTCACATTAATTTTATAATAATTCCAAGATTTGTGTTGTTTTTGTTGTTTAGTTTTCTGAATCATATTATGAATACGTTAGAAAACATTAGTATGTCTTTTGCAATCATTAGTTTTTCAGTTTTTTATCACTTTTCACATAACTTGCAGCAAAAAAAATTCTTTTTCACTAGCTCTAGAGTTTTCTTCAGACTGTATATGTACTTCGGAAAAATGACTAATGCTGTTACCATTGTCTAAAACATTTGCTGTATCACTTTCTGGCACAATAATTATACACAAACAGCACCAATGACCATAATGACACCAAAGAGATAGTTTCTTACATGGTGCAAAAAAATTAATTAAAAATAAACTAATATGCGAAACCATGCTCAAAAAAGTACTTTGTAATGTCTCCTAAGATTTTTTTTTTTTTAAACTTTACGGGAAGTTTGAAAATTTTATTAGTTTCTATGGTTTCAAATTTATTATTTTCTTTTAATTTCTGAAATAATGGAAAAGTTTACGGAATCATGAGTTACACTGACATTTTATGACGTTACATTGAACTTCCTTATTGTTTTCCTATATCGGATAACATTTCAACAATCTTTAACAGTGCATAACGTTCAAACGAAAGCATTACTTAACTTATATAAGAACGTAGTTACATCTACTTGATGTTTTCTATCGACCTGTTTATATCTATGTTATGCTACGCGAAGTGGAAATGTATACTTATTACAACAGGACAGAGATGCGAAATTTGGTGTTAGACACGCCAAGGTATTCTTTGTATATTGATATTTTTATGTTCATTTGGGAAATAGTAGCTAAATTAAACATTATCCTTAATCAACCTCGTAAGAAAAAAGTCATATGGATTAAAATCAAAGGAGTATGAAAACCAAACCATCTCTGAACAGTGAATATACGTTGCATCAGGCTTTAAGTTACTTTATTCTCAATGTCTTACAGATGTTCTATAAACATGGTTGAGCGAAATTCAACTACATGCTCCCCTACTCCACGCTCGGTCAGTATTCTAGTCTGTATCTGCTACGAGTAGGGTATACGCTTCAAATTACTTTGGTTGTTCTTTCTTCTTTTTTTTTTTTTTTTTAAATACCCTGTAGATATATGAACCAAAATATCATAAGTGGTATTTCTCAGTCCCGAGTATATCTCTCGGCATTTCTTTGCAATGTAAATTCTCATTTGCTGCTAAAATGTTTCTCTGTGATTGTTCTACAATATTATGTTACTTCCACTGAGAAAAATCTGTTTTTTAATCTTTAAAATGGAACTTAAATATCTCAAAAGCCACTACTGTCCCCTGTCTTCAACACATAACTTGATCATAAAAATCATCAACAAACAATTATCATTAATTTTTTTTTAACTAAAGCATTTAAGTATGGATCTCATGGAGCATAATCGTATAATTTTTACATGAGTGAAATGTGTAATGTTTGTTTTTGTTGGGTTTAAAGTTGTGTCCCTCACTTTTTTGGTCACTACTGTCCCAGTGTATGAATTTCCTCATATGTCTACCAGATGGTAGCATGCAGTCATTTTCAGCATTGTTTCCAGTAGAGAAGCACATGCTGTTCTTAAAAAATTGCCATTTTTTGCTGTTTGTTCAGAAAGAAGATTTTCTGGATTGAAAAGAATGGGGAAATGGCAAGCGTTCCTTTATTAACCATCACTACTGTCTCTATTGTTAATTTAAATATTTATATTTATAGATTAACCAATATCTAGTCATTTAATGGTAGGTTTGATAAGTCTTTGAAAATAGTGCATATAACATTCCAAAATTGTTCTTTTTTAAGTAAAGTGGCAAAAACGGGGGAAAAAATATCACTAGTGTTCCTGTCACTTCTATTCCTTACAATTTGTGTTTTGTCTGATAAAAACTGCCATATCATATTTATTTTTCAATAAAGTTTGTGCCCATCTACTATCAACTTATTATTCTGCGATACTACTTATTATTCAGCGATGTATCATTGGTTATTAAAAATTCATATTGAGCATGATATGAGACTTTTAAAAATCAGATATCAACGGAAAATCAGCAGCCAAAAATCACACGTATGAGATGTTCGCCCACGTGTCCACAAAGCAATGCAACATTGAGCGATGAGTTCGTCCTATAATTTGTACAACAAAGAATTGCGTGTGTTTGTCAAATAATACAAATAGTAGAAGTTAAAATATTTTTCAGGTCTCATATTCAAACACGAAAATCAAAAAGATGTAGATCGTATAATCAATGATGAAGGTTCAATAAGAAAAGTATTCCTCGCGGAACAAGCAAATGTCATCTCGGATGATTTCGAATTTTTTATTATGCTTAATGTTCCGGAGGGGATATTTTCTTGGAATTACGAAATTCTTTTTCGCCTGAAGTACAGAAATCCCTATCGGAAGAAGAAAAAAAAACAGAATTACGTCCGCCTTGTAATGAATTCAGTCATTAATATTTTAACATCCTATTGTTAACAATTTCATTTAAAAAGATAATAGAACTGATATATTGATAATAATATTTTAAATTAAATACGTATATTCACGTAGCATGATTTTTCCAGTAGAATTTAAGGAGGATAATATGACACAAAATATTCTATAATAATTATGAAAATAGCTGGAAATTTTATATCCCATTTATCATAAAGTGAAAATAATGAAATCCAAAGGAAAAATTTCTTAAAAACACCATAAAAATTAAAATGTGTATTTTTCTAATTTACGACTTTCTACGACTTTTTTTTTCCTTGAGTTACACTAATTTTCGTAATATCTCATTGGAAACTATAAAAATTTAACTGCAGTATTTTCGACATATTTCTAAATTTAAAATCTCGTACAAAATTATAGTTCCTTTAAAAAAAACGTGAAAAGCAATAAAAAAAACGTGAAATTTTATTTCTTTACCTTTTGTTTTAATAATGTAATAATAGACACACTTTCATAAGTTCAGAATCTGATTGAGTGAAAATTTTACATAAAAAATATCTATTCTAATAATAAAAAATATATCAGCATCGTGAAAATTTTCTGAATTATCAAATAAGTACTACTAAAAATTATATGTATTTTTACTTTAAGTACTAATATAGGGACATTTTTTACCATTTTATAACAATACTTCCATTACTTCAGGAACAAAAAGAATAAAAATAAATTGAAGTTCTCGATTCCTTTTTTTAAGTTACAAAAGGGCGTGAGAAGCAGAAATAAAAAAAATATGAAAACTGTTAAACATTAAATGAACAATGAATAAACACAGGTAAAAAATATATTTGAGTGTTAAAAGAATAAAAAAATTGGAAAATTAAAAAAAAAATCGTCGAAAAGACGATAAAAAATTCTTGTGATATAATCAACTGTTTGATCTATATTTAAAACAAAATAATTTAAAACTATATTGCTGACGCTCAAAAAGAATTATCTTTTAATAATTTTCATAATATCAAATACCGTACAATTTTTTATACATATGATAGAACTAAAAATTAAAAATAAAAAGTTGCATAGATTTTCTAAGAATCTCTTAGTAATTAAAGAGTACATCATATGCGAGTACAAGAATGTTATTAGTAGGAAAAAAATAGAATATTTAGAATGTTTATAGTTTATTAAGTATTTAAACATAATTTTATTCATTTGTTTCCAGATGTTTTTAATTTTTTTTTCTTTTTGCGTATTTTGTATTTATTTCTTCCGTACTGACATTTTTACAATATTTTATTTAACTCAACTTTGTTTTTGTATGCAGGGATGGGATTTTGACATCGGTTTTTCAATCAATTCCCGATATACTAGAATTATGAAAATCCCCCCTAATTGCTTTACTTATGATGTGTCGACTACTCTGATTATAAGAGTAGCGAACTTTCGATTGGGAACGTAGTTTTTGTCCATTAACCCCTTGAAGGGCACCGGTATATTATATATACCACTTAATTTTAATCCCGAAATGCCACAATGACACCAGAAATTTATAATAAAATTTTGAATTTATAAGGTACATGAGGAAAAGCTTTTACTTATTTTAAAGTAAATTCGTTCGTGAATCCTGGTGCCAAACGATCATTTCAATATTTTAGCTACAAGAGTACTTTGCCCCTGAAGGGGTTAACATTCAATTTGCGTAAAAATATTATCAAGGCTATCTGTCTTTAACTTTCGATGAATGAGTGTGAAAACCTCGGATCTTGTGAATTGTCACTTCGTTTCGATATTTATGCAAATTTCTGCATCTGGTCAATCGATATAGCAGTATTTAAGAATTTGCACGCGCTGGGGAAGGGGAATTTTGGATCGAGTTCTTTCCCATTATGGCTCTTGGAGATCTACCTAGTTGAATAAACTATTCTGCATTAGAGAAGGAGTGTCGTCCGTTGGTAAGAGTAGATTTACCTTAATTTTTATGTTAATTGAATAAAAAGAGTTTGGTGCACACGGAGTGCCGATTTCAGTACTGTCGTAGGTGGACATCTTGAAGTTGGAATTGGACTAGCTTGCACAGTGGAAATTAACTCTTGCTGTAAACATCTTAACCAACTTTTTCACCCCCGTCCAAGTCATAAGTGATATTTTGAAATTATCTCTTTATTGATATTTGAAGTTTTATTTTCCTGAGTGAAGTGTTTTTGGGAATTGACTTTCTTTCGGCATAAGGAAAATTTAGCAGTGCTTTCTCAAGTCCCTCTCTTTTTTTTAAAGATTTTAAATAAAAGTTGTTTGATTTTACTCATTTTGTGCTCATTTTCAATCATAATAAATAACAGCAACATGGCTGTTACATACTAACATTTTAACTTTTAAGTACTTGGGGGGAAAAAAGAAAATTTCAAAAACGTTCAAGAAGAAACCACTGTAGTAAAGCACACACAGAAACAAACAAACAAAAAAGCTTTTACTAAGAAATGCTTAATCTCTATAGAAATAGACTTCCTTGTAATAAATTGAATTCAATCATCTTCTTTGAGTATTCAACATGAAGCATAAGAAGGAGTGGATATTGTTTTAACCATCAATTAAACTTGCATCTTTTTAGCGAATATACTCTTATTCCATATTTTAATTCAACTTAACTTGGTTTCATATGTAAAGATGGAATTTTGTAATTGATTTTTAGCTCCCTTCTTAATACGCTAGAATTATAAAAATTGCGTACAAAGATATGTTTCCGATGACAATACAACATTTTAATACTAGATTAATTTTAACACAATTATTCAAATTGGTAAAGAAATCATACGAGTTATAATTTTCCAACTGGACGAAAAATGTCCGGGCCAGGATTCAAACCTGGGATCGATCCCAGGTTCGAATCCCGGCCGAGATACAGCCGAATATAGGCTGAGTGAGTGTTTTGAGGATAATAAGAGTTGGTTGTGAAAAAAAAAAACGGAATTGTGTATGTTAGTACCGTGTGATGGAATAAAGTATAGCGTGTGATCAGGGAGATCCTTTTTATTAATTTGCATTGATCAGTCGAAGGTGCTAAACAACATTTAGTTAGATGAGTGATAGCTGTACTTTCTTCCGGAAAGAATTATAGACTGTCCTTTATCCAGAGTATTCCAATACTTCTGATTCTGTAAATATCGGTTTTTATTATATCAAATTAATCAATAAAGTTATATTTGATTATCTAACTGAAGAACTCAATTTACAGTGTGTACGGTATCACGGTTTCATACACTGTAAAAAAAGGGAGCATTATTACGCTTAATTTGGGTTTATGAAATGCCAAATAAGGTTTAAATATGCACTAATTTTGGTGTCAACACTGAATTAAGTGTTATAATACACTTAAAATAGTTTATCTTTACTCTTTCAAAAAGAATCGGTGATATCATACACTCAGAATGACGCTTTCAAATTAACTTGGGAAACCAAAACTCCAATATAGGTGTACAATTTTATCTCGCTATCCTGCGTTTGGTGTTCAGATACACGATGACCTCAGAATGTTGCGTCAGCATACGACAACAGAGAACGAGAACGAAGCAGTCGCCATTTTGCTTTCATTTTAAAACTTTTTATTTGCTGTTTAAGGCTAGGGAAGCAAAGTAATTAGTCCTTATTTATTTAAGAGTACTAAATAGCAGTGGCACCAACTTAAATAGGCCGCTGGAGCACGAGCCCACCCAATAATTTGCTATCCCAGCTTACCCAATTCCCATTATTGTGTTATTTATTTACCTCTGAAACGAAATTTCATTATGTTGACGTTCTCAAAATTGTTTTGTTTGAAAAACAGTGAGACAGACTGGAGGACTGTAAGTAATTAAACAGACGTATAGTTTGATTTCGTTTAAAATTATTCTTCCTGCATATTTTACCTGTACGGCTATAGTGTCAATGGTCACTTATATTAATGCTCTGACTCACATCAATCATAAAGCACTTAGATAACTGCATTTATTTTCTCGATGTTCAGCTTTTTACGCATTTTATTTGTTATCATATCCATTGTATGATAATTGTGATAAATACTATTTTCTTTATAAGGAAGAGATCATGACAGTATAATTTAATAAAATTACTATTTTTATACAATAAAAAAAAATTTCGTCCCCTTTTTGTTTGCAGACCACAAACGTATCTAAGGCGGTAGCAAGTTGAAAAAAAATATATATAACGCCATCTTCAAATGGGAAGTGGGGGGGGGGCGGTTTAGCAGTTTACTTGATCAGTACCCCAGTACCATATAGCAGCAATGTTAGTTTTTTTCACATACAAGATATAAAATTGTATAAAAATGCAACATGTGTAAAGAAAATTTGAAAAGTAAAGAACATTTGTTATCAACATTTACTATGATTTTCTAAACGAAAGGTTTGTGAATTATTTAAAAAAGTAAATGAAAAATAACAAGAACTGAAAATCGTGCGTCAAGCATAGATTATGTAACACTTTCCAACGCTTCCAAAATAATTTTACAAATCATTACCGTTTAATAAGCTGAACTATAACATCTAAGTAAACAATTTGGAAAACGCATAACATATTTAAAAACGTAATTTCAGGAATTTCAAACATATACAATATTCGGAAAAATATCCGAATACTTTTATTCAGCCCTGTGTAGGATCTATAGATTTGTATATATACTACATAGGTTGCTAAATTTTAATTCAGTTAAGAAACGCGTAGCACAGTTTAAAATTCTCCTTCTGGAGTTTCTGTCAATAAACGGAAATGTGTTCGCGAACTTTTGTGCTTCCCTGTATATGGTCTGCAGAATTTATACGCACCACGTAATAAACAAAAAGTGAGTTAAATTTAAAATCGCGTTCAGTAACTTAAAACGCACCTCCAGGAATTATTGTTAGCAGACAGTAGATAATTCTTTTGTGTGTCCCTGTAAATGAACGATGACTGCTATACACACAATATTCTGTAGTAAGCCTCTTGTAATGCACCTTAGTGATATATATAAATTTCAATGCGTTTAAAATAGTGAAACATTATTTAAATAAACCGCAGACGATTTTTCGCCATAGACGTAATGTAACAGAATTCTTTTGACTGTCCCTGTAAAGTAACTGTAAGTGCTATGCACACTCTATTCTATATTACGCTTCTTGTAATGCACCTTAGTTATATATATATCAATTACGATGTGTTTGAAATTGTGTAACATCATTAAAATGAACCGCAAATGATTTTTCCCATAGACCGTAATGAAACGGAACTCTTTTGAGTGTCCCTGTAAAAAAACTATAAGTGCTACACACTTCAGTTGAAATAGGGAACATGCTATAGATAACGACAATAACATATAAAAATTGCAGACAATCCGAGCATATTTACGGGAGTTAGAGCACGGCCAGACGGCAGACGGCAGACAAACTGAAGTCATAAACACTTTTCAACTAGGTTAGAAAGTGTTAAAAAGGAGTGGATTATTTAATGTTAGGAAATTAGCTGAAGAAGAACCAATTTTTTCAAAAATTTTACTCATTATAACAGATAGTGATAAAGTTTTTTTTTTCTTAGAAGATTATGGGGGGGGGGGGGGGCATGTGCTTTAAATGATCATTTTGGTGCATATAAAATTAAAAAATTGTCTAATAAGGACTATTCATGATTTTTTTTTTTTGGTGCATGCAAGCCTCTTGCAATTTAGATATTCATTTTTCAGCTACTACACAAATGGAAACTGGTACATTTTTTTAAAGCATATTTTGGTAACATTAAATGATGTTTCATACATGGAATGCAATACTTAAAAATGTTTTGCTACATATAAAAATTGTAATATTGCGTTTAATATATCTTAGCTGGGAATTTTTAACAGTACAAGTCCAAAATTATAATTTTAGAAGAACGTGAAAAATTTGAAAATTCCTGTTTTATGTTTAACTGGGTATAGGCTATTTTGGTTAATATCAATGTATTTAACCATGAAATGTGTTTTGATAATGTGAAGTAATAATTATATGCTGTTTGGTTTGGTGCACTGCAATATGCAAACTTTTTTTTTTACAATTATGATTAATTAAAAATTCTTTTAACCTTGACTTATGCTCTTTTAAGTGCTTATAAAAATCACTTTTTTATTGTGAAATTGCAAATATACTCATTAAACCAAAGACTTACTGTCAGGACTGACCATCTAAGATATGAGTATGTAAATGTCTTCAGAGAAAATTCTATAATTTTTATGCTAACTTGAGTGGGTGATGGCTAAGAGTGGGTGATGGCTAAAACTTCTATAATGCTATATTAATTGTCGTTTAAACCCTTTAACTACTAACAGTAAGTGCAAATAGTTCCATGTGGCTCCATTGTTAAATATGTAAGTATTTTAATATGAAAAAATACAAAGTCTAACAGAATTTCCTGACTCAGTTTATTTTAATATTCATGTAATGATAACATTTATATTGTTAAATTTCCATGGAATTCTTTTTAATTATAACTGTAATTGAATAAGGCTTTATTAATGGTGGCAACAAAGTTGCTATCATAATTGTTGTAATTAAACACCAGATAAATCTTACAACACCAAATTATTTTTTAAAGCAATCTTCAAATGTGTATGAGTAAATAAAAGCGGAAATCTGTCGATCCAAATTATCCTAAGGGAAAATGTGATTGCAAGGTAATGGACATTTACGTAAAACTACAGGCATTTTTACTGTATTTTCCCCTCTTGATTAAACTATAACATATTTTGAAACATCAGTAAACTTTTATAAGTGAAATAAAAAAAATAACAAAAATTTCAATTTCAGATTTGCTAACTGACTTTTAACTATCATTTTCTGAATCAAAGAGAAAAATATGTTTAATGTTTATGCAAATGTATTACAGTGCAAGCATTTTTCTCCATCAGGATAGCAGAGACAGTGAATTTATTGAGCAGATTTGGAACACCAAATTTGGTGTGATGCTGCATCTAAGTGGCATATTCTAAATTAGATAGTAGAACACCCAATTTGGTGTTAAAGCACACCAAATCAATGATGGTGTTTTATTACTTCACTTTTGGTGGCAACAAAGTTGCCACCAAAATTGGTGTTTTTTTACACTAATTAATTTTTGGTGTTTCTTTACACTAATTAATTTTTTGTGTTTCCTTACACCACTTTACAAGTGGTGTAAAGTAACACGAATATTTTTTACAGTGAGTGGTGGTGGCAGCGAAACCATTCTACCAGGTTATCAATTCTATTCTCTTGCACGAGTGGCGATTTCAACACGGAAGGAGTGTAGAAGAGAAATACAACAGCCAGTATCTCAATTATTGTTTTAGTAAAACATGTTAAATAACAATAAGCATATTAATTTTATATTAATATATAAAAATATAAATATATTATAAATATATAAACATTTTTTTAGTGCCAGAATACGCTGTAAATTCAAAAATTTTAAGTGTAATAACTCGGGAATTTGTCGTACAGAAAAGAGAGTTTTTATTGTTTCACTTTTCAGAGTATGGGGAAAAACTTCTTAAATATAACTTACAGTCTCAGAGACCGTCTAAAAATTTAAATTTCTTAACTTTTTAAAAAACAACTATTTTTACGTAATTGGATTTTTCCATATCAACAACAACATTTGAAATATTTTTGCAATTAGAACTAGACCTCTAAAACTAAAGGCTTAGATAATTAAATATTGGTCATTGATAAGAAGAGACACCCTGTATATTAATAAATGGAACAAAGGTTTGCTCGAATTGGTGTTAAAACAGCAAATCACGTTAAATTTGGGAAAGTGCACAGTTATTGAATAATGCCTAATGTAGTTGTACTTATGAAAAAAAAATATATCGGCATGTTTCAGCTAATGAAATTTTGTTTAACATCAAAAGTTTTTGTTGACTCAAAATTTCAATTAAGAAAGGTACTTTTGATATTTTTTAAAAGAAATATTTTCAAGAAAATAATACATTATTGAAACTTTGTTTTTCTATGAAAAACTAGAATATTTTCAACATTTTTTTTTCTGCTACTTTTTTGGTTTTTTGATTTAATATGATGCCAATGCAAAATGACAGAGAATTTCTTGTTCCGATTAAATTTATTTGTTTTTCACTCATCATGCTTTGCTGGTTTTCGGATATTCTGATATAATAAAAGCCTTATTCTTTCAAATGTCTGTCTCTTTCTTATAATCGTGAAGAATGAGAAAAACAAAAGTCAGCGAAATGACCAAAAAGTACCATGTTTTGTACTCTGAAAATTAAAATGGCAATGGAAAATCAAAAACACCTTATTTCGAAGTTTTATTTAAGTGCTAGAGCACAAAAAATTAAAGAGTTAAATAAATATTTGTAGGCTATAAAGAAAACAACTAAGCATATTCAAATTGATGACAATTTAAAATAAACACATTTATATCTACATCTACAGCCTCTTACACATTGACGGTCTACACCTATCTACTACTGTTATCTACATATACAGAGGCTGTTCACACATTTTTTAGACAAATTTGATAAATGATTTTAAAAAATGGAATTATTTTAGAGGAAAACTTTCTTTCAACAACTTATTATTTGTAATTCATATTATTGTCTGATGCTTTCAAATTTATTCTTCTATCAAGATGGCGCATTCAAACAAGCTGTGAATCAGAGGATACTTTTTTTTTGTTTTCGGAAAAGAAATATTCTTATTCGGAAGTTTACAATGATTGTAAAGCGCATAGTATAAAAATTTCTAAGTTCAAAATAAACATCAGTATTAATTGGAAAGAGCTATCCCGAAAATCAGTACTTATTCTTACTAAAAAGACTCAAAATGAAAAAAAAAAAATACTAATACATTAAAAAAAGAACCCATTTCAAAGCTGAAAACGAAGTTTCAGGTAAGGATTTATAACTTTCGCAAATTTATCTTACAATGGGAAAATAAAAATAAGAATATTGGACAAAAATGTTACAATCAATTCATTATATTATTAAGAGAATGTGTTACATCCGATATTTACAGAAAAAAAATGCTATTTTCATTATTTCAACGACTTTTAAAGGGTGAAACTGCATCAAAGCAAAGCTACCACTCATACTTCAAAAACTACCGCTGTATTCGTTGAAAACATTAAAAAACTCACACAGGTATTGCATTTATACCTTTCAACATATTCCTAAGAAGTCACCTGGTTTCTCTTATGGTTTATTGTGCATTTGGTCTGCTGAAAAGAGCTCTTTCAAAGAGCAAAACAACCACTAATGATCGAATCTGGAAAGTTTTTAAAGAGGCATGGGAAGCAATAACCCTGTAAATTTTACAAAAAACCTTCTACCATCGAAAGCATTACGCAGAATTAGAATCAAGAAACAAGATAGTCATATAGATTATTTCAGAAAGCAATATTCATATTTTATGCGTTAAAAAAACAACGCTGAAATCGTCTAAAAAATGTGCGAACACCCTCTGTACATACATCTTTATTCAACTAAAGCTTATTAATTATGCATTTATTTTGAAGAATCTTCAATAATCGTAGTGTGCAATAACTTCTTGTCCTATAATACCTTTTCAGTAAATGAAAGTAATTGGAATTATACTCTGTCGCTAAAACACATTAACGTTATTAACATTTGGTACAGTATCCATTTTTTATAGTCGAAATTTAAAATATCCATTGCTTTCATCAGTTTAATTTGCGGTTTATCGTTTCCTTTTTTCACGAGATAATCAAAGAATATATTTCAAAGAAAAATAAAATATTAATTATTAAAATTATTTTGCTAAGAAGGATTGAATAGCCGTGTATTTTCATTTAAGTACTTAAGCTCAAAATCTAGGAAGGATTTTTCTTTGTTTTTATGAGTGAAACAAAAAGTTTTAGTCAAATTAATGAATCCATAAAAGTTTTCTTCGTTCTAAAAAAATAATAAATAGGCACTAAATAACAATAAATGTTGAATAGAAAATTCTTTCAAGGAAAAATGTATTAAAAATTCAAATATTTAAACTATTTCTAAATCATAAAACAGAGGGGAAAAAAGGAATTTAAAAGATAGTATGAAAAATGAATATTTTTCTATATCTCAAAACCTCGCTTGATGCAAATTACACATTAATGAGTAAAACGGTTACATTGGAGATAGGCACGTGTTTTCCCCGCGCCGTGGGATTTTCGCATACACTGAAAAAAAAAATATATATATATATTGATTTTACGGTATAATATTGACATCCACGCGCTACCGCGCGTGGATGTCAGCGCGTGGTTGTCGCTTATTTTGCTGTCTAATACTTTTAATTTTACGGTCTAATACTGGCAGCTGGGTTGCCAGTATTATACCATAAAATCAACAATTTTTTATTTATTTATTTATTTATTTATTTATTTATTTTATTTATTATTATTATTATTATTATTATTACAGTGTAAAGTTTATCCTCCTTTCATCTTGCGAGAGGATGACTAAGCACTCAATCTTTAAATACCAAATTGAGTAAATAGGATGTATTAAAAATAACAATGCAATTAATATGATGTAAGTTCTAAAATATGCAAAAGTTTAAAGTATTTAAGTTTAATAATGTAAATACTACTGAGCAGTGCACCTGTGCGAAAATTTCGCACTTCAATCTGATAATTTTTTAGCAATATGTAACATCTCTTAGATGCAGGTTTAAACTTCTAAAGAAAAATTAAGGATAAAAATATCTGCCAATAACATTAGTCAAGCTAGAATATCATCTCATTTATTCAGTCAAGGTTACAGTAAAAACTAATCGAAGACAGCAAAAGGCACACGTGAAAAAAAAAATAACAATCGTATCTTAACTGCATTAGAAAATGAAGTTATCCGCTTCTTGAAAAAACATAAAGCAAATAAATTGAATGAGTTTAAAATACGATTAATCTAATATAACAAAGCATACCTTTTATTCTACACGTGAAATACCACTGCTTCGATCGATCGATGGTGTCTTTTTTTCTAAACATTTCAATTTCAATTTTGCTTTTTTAACCATAAATATAAAATAAACCCCTGCAGAGAAATCATAGTTTTTCTTTTTTGTACAATTTACTTTTTTATAATCATTGTTGAGCATCCTATAATGCAGTATTTCATTTTTGTGGCAACACTAATTTGAGGAAAACCTTTCATTTCATTTATGAAAATAATGACTATTTAATTTTTAATTAACAGCAATTTTTAATTAAAAAAACATGTTTTAACGAAATGTGAGTGTACTATGTCAGAAGCAGCTACAAAAACCTTTCGAATGATACCTAATTCATTGTTGTGCGTTTCGTAAATTCATAGAAAAAGAGATGTTGACAGCGGAAATGATATATATGATATTTTCTTCTATTTCGCATCATGTTTTATTTATTTTTTCGTTTCAGTAGTTTTGGTAACAAAACAGTGGATGAACAGAGATATAAGTAACAAGCTATAATGTAAAATCAACAGTATGTTGTGATTAAAATGCTGGGAATCCGGTCGAAGAACTCGATTAAAAGTGAATTAAAAAAGAAGTTGGAAATTCTACGTAAAACGTGACACATGAGGTGCGTTCTTATTATAACTAGTTTTACAATGTAAAAAAAATCATCCTTATTATTTCAGTGAAATGAATATGAGCGAAATGAGTATTCGCTTTTTTTAGGTGCGTTCGTAATTATATAAATACGTAGCACCTATAGTCGTCGTTTGGTCCGTCCGTCTGTCCGTCCGTCTGTCTGTCTGTCTGTCCGCATATAACAACGCAAAAACTACCCAACTAAATGGTTTGCAATTTAAAATATATTATCTTTGCAGAATTTTGTCGAGACATTTCAAATTTTATTAAAATCGAATCAAAACTTTAGGAGATATTAATAAAAATATTTATTAAGAAATTTGAATTTTTTTTTTTTAAATCGGTGCTTTTTTGTTATAGGAGCTTCCGAAGTTTAATCGTCAAGCGACCGAGATACTTATTTTATGACAGAAATTAATCTGCAGACGATATAATTCATTTCACAGAATTAAAAATCATCAAGATCTGAATATTTATATAACTAGCTGATACATATATATCTGAATATTTATATAACTAGTTAAGATATTCGTATGAACAGTGTCAAAAATATATACTTAACTAGCTGTTTAACCCGTTCTACGCACGGGATATCATGAATTTAATTCTAAAACGTGCGTACGAACGCACCTCGTTTGTAACGTTTGACGTACAATTTCCAACTTGTTTTTCTTATTACGTATTCCACGTTTACAGATACGAATTTTTTTTCGACACCAGATAGCGCTGCAAAATTCACCATGGAGATTTTAATATTTTTATGACTCGTAATGAACGAGTCTCTTGTGTTTATTTTCTTTAATGGATTGAGATATTCGGCTTTAAACCTAATTTCAACTGAAGTTATCTCAGAATCTATACATATTTGAATGTAACTCCTCTCTCAAACAAACAATTTTTTTTTTTTTTTTTTTTTTTTTTTTTTTTTTGAACGATCTTTCTAAAAATGTAACTTTTATGCAATTTTATTCGAAAAATAATTTTGAATAAAAATGGTGTCCTGGCATATGAAAAAAGAAATGGTCAGCCCGTATTTTCTTTCCTCAGTCACATGATTTGCGTTTTTACTATTAGATAGATACATATGATACGTATGATTATACGTATGATAGGATTTAATAGAATGAAGAAAGCTTTTATTAATATATTTTTAAGTTTTGATTCGATTTTCATAAAATTTGAAATGAATCGACAAAATTCTGCGACGATTATAGATATTAAATTTCAAACTATTCGGTTGGGTAGCTTTTGCGCTGTTATATGCAGACAGACGGACGGACCAAACGACGATTATAGGTGCTAGGTATTTATATAATTACGAACACGCCTAAAAAAAAGGGGGGGGGATGAAAAATACTCTGCAATTATGTAACTCTTCAAATAATAATAATAATAATAATAAAATCAATCCAAATCCTGGATTAAAATTATGAGGGAAAGGTTTTCAAGCTATCATATTATCGTAAAATCAATTTTTTTTAAAAAACAACTGAAATTTTAGTATTAAGATTTTGATGTGTGGGAAAGATTGTTGGTTTAATGTACAGTTCACGGGAGTGTTAAATGTCACAATCATAAAGAAAGATCGAATTATCCAATTACAAAAAAGAAAATGACTCTTCATGCTATCACTAAAATAAAATAATTATCTAACATTAGAGAAAGGTACTTTTTCTATAAATTGAGTTTTTTTAAACACATTAAATTATAAAGATAAATATTATATTCTAAAATAAAAATTGTTAGAAGCATTGTGCTTCTAATCGTTTTACACTTACATAATTCATTACTTATTCTTATACATGTATAATTTTATACTTATATAATTCTTATATACAAGTTATATAATATAACCTAGGTTAGCAGCTGCTAACATGTCTCCGAAAACCTTGCATATTTCCCGACATATTTAAGTATACAGTGTTAAAAATATGCATGTAATAAAAGATGTTTTGTAATAATATGATATCTAAGTTATTAATAAATACAAATATATTCTTTGTCATCTAAGCTTCAGGATTGGATGCATCGATTGGTAGTGTATTTGTCCTTTTAAAATGTCCGGAATTCTTAGATCTTCCAGTCACTAATAATTTAACTTCTCTCTAACATCCATACCCTGAAAAAAGAAAAAAAAACAGTAATTTTACAATAAAAAGTGCTGGCAATATGGGTGCCAGCACATTTTGCTGTAAATATTTTTTATAGCACTTTCGTAGATTTTCAGCAGTTTTTGCTGTTTATTTTACAGCAGTTTTGAAGAAACTAAGACGGTAATTTCTTTTTTACTGTTTTGACTTCCTATACATGCATTTCTGTTAAAATTAAATGTCTTGTATGGTAAAATTTTATTTTTAAAAACATAGATACACTATAAAAAAAAAGACAAATATTTATTCATGTACGAAAATATAACCTAACCCCGACAGAAAATATACAATATCGTCGTCCGAATTAACCATGATTCCGACAACGTTCTTTATCATTAGAAACATCAGTAACCAATATGTTTTCGAGATTTAAAAAAGCATTTATATAAACAAGGTCTTTCTTTTTTGCTGCAACTTATTTTCGAAAACGTATCCGAATAGTTTTTATAATTAATATGTTTCTCAAACCGGCATATCAGTTTTTAGAGTGCTATTTATTCAGAATTAAACATCTTCAGCTTCGTAATTGGATTTATACATGCAAGAATAACAAAATAATATCATGTAATATTTATCATGTTTGTCTTTAAAATACTATGTTTGTTGGACATGAAAATGTTTATTTGAGAATAGATAGCATCCGAAATAAAACTATATTCCGGGTTCAGAAAACTGATTAATATACTATAAAAACTAGTCGGAAACGTTTCCAAAAATCGGTGGCAGCAAAAGAAGCATTGTTTTTATAAATGCTTCTTCAAATCTCGAAAATATATTGATTTCTGAGATTTCTAAAGATAAAGAACACTTAAGAAGAGGCTAATGTATATTTTCGTTCGTGGTATTATTGTATTTTCCTAAGATTAAGAAATATCTTTTTTTTTTAGGGTTCCGTACATAAAAAGTAAAAATGGATCCATTATAAGATCACTCCTGTGTCTGTCCGTCCGTCTGTCACCACCCTTTTTCTCGCAAACTATGGGACGTGGAAAGTTCAAACTTGGGAAAGTTATAAAGCCTTTTTACCCACATATTTTCAGATTATTAGCGATTCACAAATATGTTTAGGGAAAATTTAGGGGGCTAATTAAGTTGCTTTTAAAAAAAAAGTTTTCTTTTTTAGTATTATATGGGATATCTTAAGAAAGATCTCGTAATATCGAACTCAAAAATATAGTTGTTTTAATTTTAGGTATTATATTTCCAGAGATATCGTCGAAAATGCACTGCAAAAATATGTCTCCGCTCCCCTCTATTTCCGAATGTACTGAAACTAAAATCATGAAAAAATTAGGGGTAGTAGGAGTTTATTTAAACCTTGAAGGAAAACTATAGCGATTTTCCTAGGTATAGTTTTTGAGAAAAACGCATTTTTCTGTTACATGCAAACTTTATTTTTCCAATGGTCAGCGGGGGAGTTGACGGGCGCTCGAGGTATCTATCCACGCAGAATCATCCCATGATATTTGATAATGATTTTCGAAAAAAATTGTCGGTAATTAGCCGAGATATTAATTAAGTTACTTAAAAAAACTTTCTTTTTATATATCGTGTAGGATATCGTTCGAAAGATCTTGTAACATCAAACTTAAAAATATATTTTTTTTAATGTTAGGTATTATTTTTTTAGAGATATCATCGACAGTATACTGGAAAAATGTGTCCCCCCCCCCTCCCCTCCTATTTCCGAATCTACTGAAACTAAAATTATGAAAAAATTAGGGGTAGTAGAAGTTTAGTAATTAATAAATAGTGATTAATACATTTACTGTGCATTACCCTTTGAACATGACTTATACTCGTACTTGACCGGTTATTTACAGTGTATGTTTGAATTACAGTTAACTTTTGGTAGGCAAGCACAGAGAAGCTCTGGCAAATTCCTGATGTAGGTAGAGCAAACGTCATCATTTATATCAAAGTTTTTAACACACACATTTCGGTAAGAAATTTTATTTCTGGATTTAAATCAACCAAGCCAACCATCATGGCACTTAAAATCCTAAATGGTTTTCTTCATCGCACCTTTTCTTTTTCAATTGGAGATAATTAAAATTTTTGAATTTACGAGTATTATAGCTCGAATTAATGAGCTTGTTTTAACATTACACTGTAAAAACAAACTCCTGTAAAAAAACGGAAAAGGTACTGGCAGCAGAGTTGCCGTAACTTTTCCGTTTTTTCACAGAAATTCACTTTTGTGGTTTTTTTCCGTTTTCAAAACTGAGAAGTTCCGTTTTCGAAACTGAAAAGTTCTGTTTTAGAAATTGAAAAGTTCCGTTTTAGGAACTGAAATGTTTTGTTTTAGAAACTGACATTTTCAGTTTTCAGGACGGTTATTTTCCGTTTTACAAGCTGATAGTTTTAGTTTTTATTATCTGTTCGATATTTCTCCCATAAAGGGGAAAGTGAAATCTCAAATTCCCCATACTTATGTTAAACTTATCTGTGGCGGTTATAACTGTTTTTTTTTCTTGTTTTTTGTATTTTTATTATTAGGAATTAAATATTTGTAACTTTTTTTTTTCTTTGTACTCTTCTGAAAGGATGTCTCTTTTGTAGTGGTCAAAATATTTCTGAAATATATACTTTATTTATAATTTTATGTATTAAAATCCTAGCAAAACCAAGTAATATTTTAAAACTTCAGAAAAAAATTAAATGTATATTTTAGAAATATTTTGACAACAAAAAGAAAAGAGACATTCTGTAAGAATTGCACACAGAAAACAGAAGTTAAAAATGTTAATTTCTTAAGAGATATTATTAGGATACTTATACTTAATATACAAAATTTTATAAAAGGCAATAAATGTGATTTAATTTAGAAAGAAAAAAAAAAGTCTGTATTAAGGAATTAAATATATTTATATGAAAAACTATTTTTAGAAAAAATCTTAAGCTTAATTATAACAATATTGTAATTTTTCCATAAAGTATGCTAAAATTTGCAATTTTTAGCACTTGTTATTAATATATATTTTTTAATTTTACCCCCCCCCCCCCCCACCTCACTGTTAATGTATTTTTTTTTTCTTATTTCATACTGAGACATATTTAAAAGACTTGGGGCACTAAGTGTTATCTCTTATTTATTTATATCGTTGTTTTAATATCATTAGTATGTATAATCAATTCTGTTATATATATGTAAGATAGAAATCTCATTTTTTTAAGACAAAAATTGGACTCATTTGCCTAGAGAGAGAGAAAACCTATTTCAGTAAATCCTAAAAGGAAAATTTTACTTATTTTCTAGCTTTTAATTCGTTTATCCGTTAGTTTGTATTCGAAATTACTTGCTATTTTAAATCATATGTATATATTTATATATGTTATAAATTATTTTCTTTATCTATTTACAGTTTTTGTTTATTCAATGTAGTCGTTATCCGACACCCTTACGCGGATGTTAACACTTTCTGGTATTTAAACCATCAAATATAAATAATTAATAACGAGGCCTTATTGTACTCAAATAGTTCATATCGAAACTATTTTTATATAAAAAAAATTATGCTACAATAATTTTACAAGTCAACCTATAACTCTATAAATATCGCTAGGTGCTATTGAAAAATAAACGTGAGAAAAAGAAAAAAAAATAACACTTACAAGATCAAACAACTATCAGCATTCTCTAATCATAAAGAGAATAAATAGTAATAATATAATTTGCTCCCATAAAAGCAACTTTAAAATTAAGAGTTTAAAAAAAAAAAAAAAAAAAAAAAAAAAAAGACAAAAGCAATATACGAACTGCTGCTAGTTAATACTGTGATAATATAAACATACTCTTGAAATATTTTATAAATTAATAAAACAGTGCATCCAAGTTACTTATAGTAAATGATTAGAAACTGTTAGAAAGTAAAATAATTATATGATTTAAAAAGTATATTCGAATACAAACGCATAAGCTGTAATTTTGAAAAATATATAATAACGAAATAAAGCATAGCTAAAGAACGGGGATCTTTTTTCTTTTTTAAATCTGCATGAATAAAGATTATCTTTAGACACATATTACACATAACTTAATAACAAAGTCCGGTGAGGAAATAGTGAGTTGAAGTAAATTAATAATCAGATAAAATGCAAAATCATCCCTTTTTTTATGACTTAAAACAAAATATTTATTCTAGGCAAATGATTGAAAGTTATTGTCTTAATATACACGTGGTTTAAAAACTAAATTTATATCTTACAAACATATAAAGAAATTATACATATAATATTATTAAAACAATGATATAAAAAACAAAGATAAAACTTACTTTTATTCTGTAAAATATGTCTATATCCAAAGTTGTACGTATTATTACAATTGTAAATTCTAAAAAGCACGTGCTACTGGGCAGGTGAAGTTACTTCGGACTGCCGTATCGGCCATATTGCCTCTTCCGGAGGAGGCTTTGATCATAGGGTGTGTTGACCACAGGACACAGACTGACAAACTAATATATCCTCCAATCAGCGTCGGAACAGAACGTGTCTTGCCGGAAAAGTTCCGTTATCCGAGACTTTACTGCCGCTTACGGAAACTTTCAGTTATATCTCTAGCAGTAAATTGAAAACTTCCGTTAATTCCAGGAAAAGTTACACTTTTCTCCCAAAACGGAATTTTTCAGGTAAAAAAAGGAAAATTCACAGAATAACACCTGTTAATTTCAGGACATATTTTTACAGTGTAGTTCTAATGTAAGTTTTTAGGAAATTTAATATTAGTTCGAATCGAATCAACTGAATGTTCGAATTAGTCGAGTTCGAATAATCGTGAATCCACTGTATATTTTAAACAGTATGTCTGCGCAGAAATCCAACGAATATCATTGTATTCGGAAATATCACGATACCGAGTAAAACAAACATTCCCTATAATTCAAAATATTTCAACTTAACCAATTAAAGATAAATCACAATGTAGCACGAAAAATTAAATTTAACTTATTCGACTTAAAATATTTTTGTCCAATTTCATGTTTAAATCTACTGTCTTTTTTAATCTAATGTATCTTGTGTTTTTAGCTTTAAAAAAAAAGAGCTTTATATTCTAACATTGCAACTGAATCTTTGTTCACAGAAGTAAAAAGGAGAAAAAAAACGCTGTTGATTAAAACTGAACAATTCTCTTATTAACAAATGTGATTCCAATTTCCTTTGTAGTTTCAAATAAGATAAAGAGTCAATAAACTTAAAACGAAATTTTATTCAATTCTTTTAGTATGTAAATTTTGTTTACATTATCGATAAAATAAATGCGATAGTCATGATCGATTTTTTCCATTTGTCAAACTTTAAATCCTCTGAGAAACAAAAACATTCAAGTCTGAATTTATTTAAAGTGGAAAACAAGATGAAAAATGTGTTAATAGATTCATATATCTTGGGATAAGGCTGACCTTATTGGAAATAATTCATCTTGCAAAAATATTAAAATATAAGAAATAAGAAATAGGCTCTATATATATATATATTTATATACAAACCGATACAGTCAAACCTCGTTAGTAAGTCACCTGGATAAAACGTCACCCCGCATATTACGTCATGTTTCAGAAGTCCGACCATTCTCATACGCTTTTGCAAAAATTGTACTCCGCTTATTGCATCACCATTTTTTCAACCATTCCGCATAAGACGTCGCTGTTAAGAGTGAGTAGGCAAACACTGTTGAATTTCTTTATAAGGTTATCTCTAAAAATACTTCGTTTTTGTTGTGCATGATTCTAAGTTTAACAGCATTCCAGATCCCTTCCAGCATTTTCCTTATAAAGATTGTCTGACGTATTAACAAATTCTCTGAATGCAGCAATAACTGAAATTGTAGCTGATGTTTTGGAAGCGAAGAACAGACAATCAGTTAGAATCCGACAGAGATCATGAAGAAGAGGAATCTCCCAAACCTGCTGTTGCAAAGATAAAAGCCTTCATTGATGAACTAAGGAACTGTATTTCGCCTTTCAAGGGAACCACAGATAGCGAATATAATTTGCTATATTCCTTAGAGAAAAAAATTTAATTTCAAGAAAACTGGCATTAAAATCAAACAAAAATAGGCGTTTTTTGTAAGGCAGTTACAAATGGGTATGTATTGCATTGTACAATTAAATACAGCGTAAACATACTATATATTAATTAGTTTGTCCTCCATTTTACGAATTTTAATTCTTATTCTACTAATTTACATAATTTACAATGTAATTTAGTTAACGTATACTTATTATGTAAACATTTAGAATTTTTTTTTTAAACTTAAAATAAACTCCGCTTAGTAAGTCATTTTTATGTGGACACGATAGGGACGTGCTAATGAGGTTTTTGACTGTATATATCTGATACGGGGTAATTAAGAAATAATAAGACAAACTTTAAACACCAAAGTAGACATTTTTTAACGAAATTCCTCATATGATCAAAATTGAAGCATTAAAATGCTAGAAAAGGCTTTCTAATTGACGAATTTTGAAGGATTTGGCATTGTATCACTGACAAATATGTTAAGGAATTGACACATTCTTACTTTATACTGTAAAAAAAGCAAATGTTTCTTAATCGAGGACAATATAATATAACTAAGAACGATTTCTTCCGGATTACAACGATTCCGAAAAGCTTTCTTTATCTTTTAGAAAACACATACATCAATATATTTTTGCTATTTAAAGAAGCATTTAAAAAAAAAAGAAGAAGAAATTACTTTTGCTGCCACTGGATTTTAGGAAGCATTTCCAAGTAGTTTTTGATGTATAATAATCAGTTTCTTAACCAGGAATATCGGTTTTTCGGATGCTATCAATTCTCAAGTAAAGAACATGAGTTCAATAAACATGTTTTACAAGCAAACATAATAAATTAACAGCATTAACATTCACTTTAAAATTAATATTATTTTGTTACTCTTGCATGTATAAATTCAATTACGCAGCTGAGAATGTTTAATTGAAAATTGATAGCATTAAAAAAACTAGTATTTCGGTTTGAGAACACAGATTAATACACTATAAAATCTTCTCGGGAACGTTTCCGAAAATCAGTCGGAACAAAAGAAACTTAATTTTTATAAATACTCATTTTAATCTAGAAAATATGTTGGTTTCAGAGATTTCTACTGATAAATAAGGCCTTTCGGAATCGTGAATAACTCGAAAGAGTTTATTGTATATTTTCATTCGTGGTTATATTATAGTTTCGTAGATTAAGAAACAAAAAAGAAAGAAAGAAGAAAAGGAAAGAAAAAAAACAATGACCTTATTTTTGGATTTCTTGGTTTTGTTCTGGGTGTCAAAGTATGTATCTTTAACAGATGCACCTTATTCTTTTGCTTCAATGTTTCTTCAATATTTCTTTGATGATTCACTTGTGTTAAATAAAGTGTATGTATATATTATATGTATTCTTAGGTAATAAAAGTAGGTATTAAAATTTGTAGATAATCACGATAATTCTTGATAATGATAATAAAATCAACAAAATAAGCTTTATTTAGAAAAATTCTTAGGTGGGCGGTCGTAACAGTACAAGTCAGTTTTCGGACAAGTCAGACTATTTGTGTATTTGACAGTGAAAATATGATATCTATGGACGGTTCAAAGAGTATAAGCCAAGGTGGAAGATAACGAACTGCTTTAACTAGTGATCATAACAGTACGAGAAAGAAATCTTTGCTATAATATATATTACAGTACTCACTGCACAAAACCAAACAGCAACAATTATTACTTTATACTATTAAAACACATTTCACAGTTAAATGCATAGATATTAACCAAAACATTCTATGTACCCAATTAAACCAAAAGCAGGCATACACAGTTTTTCCACTTTCCTCTAAAATTGCAATTTCGGACTTGTACTGTTAAGATCGTTTCCTAAGAATTACGAATTTTTTTTTAAAAGTACTGTATGGTGTGACTATTTTTAACGTCTAACACGAAATTGAAAAATCGGAGGAAGTTTTTCTTTCAAATAATCTTTCCCGAAACTTTTCCTGTACAGATAACGCGAATAAAACACAACAATGCCTTAGAATTTACACCCTTCCTTTAAGCTCTTATGATAGTGGAATTATTAAATTAAATGTATTTTTCAAGTTCCTGTCTCTTTCTTATAACTGTCTTCCAAATTAACATTTTTTAAGAGAAACAACATGAAAAAGTAAAATTGCCTATCATCTACGAAAAATATGAAATTAAAGATATTTCAAAATGTTCGAAATTGTAAGAGAAGTGCCGTTTTAAAATTTTATTTGTTTTTTAAATAAAGTTTATCAAATTTGACTAGAAAAATTGTATTTTAGCTAGATTAATTCACTTTTCATTCATAAAGTCATACAACAATATGTCAATAAGATATTATAAAAAATGGAAATATTTTTAAAAAATTGAAAGGGTATTGAGTTTCCTTAAATTGTTTTCTAATGAGAATTATTAATGTAATGGAAATGTTTAGAAACTTGAACATTCAGAATAATGTATGTTTGCGTTGGCATATCAATAATTCTGATACAAATATCGTGTTGCAGGGTGATCTATACATAATTTCTCGCCCTATGTACGCGTTATAAAATCATTTTTAACACTTTACAACATAGTTGAAAAGTGTTTATTATTTAGGTTTGTCTGTCTGTCGTCTACTCGTACTCTAACTCTTGTAAATATACTCAGCTTGTCATGTAATTGATATATGTTATTGAGGTTTATTACAGCATGTTCTCAGTAGAAAATGAAGTGTATAGTGTTTATCGTCGTTTACAGGGACACTCAAAAGCATCCCATTACATTATGGTCTGTGTAAAAAAATCGTTTTCGGTGTATTTTAATGATTTTACACTATTTCAAACATAATGAATTTCATATGCATTTTTGAGGTGCACCTCGTAATTTTTGAGGTGCACTAAAAAATGCTCCCTTTGTATGGAATGCAAAGCATATGTATTTCATTTAGAGGGTCGCTCAAAAGAATTCGGTTACATAATGGTCAACGGGGAAAACTTATTTGCATCGTATTTTAATGATGGTACACTACTTCAATCATAATGAAATTTACATATATTTTTAGATGCAATATAAGGGTCATTTAAAAGTATTCGGTTACACATTGTTCGACAGGAAATTTTTTGAAGAATGTTACACTATTTCAAACATAATTAAATTTATATACATTATAGTTGTATTACTGAGGTTTATTACAAGATGCTTACTGTAGAATACGACGTGCATAACAGTTGTCGCTCATTTACAGGGACACACAAAAAATTTCTGTTACAGTACTGTCTATGAGCGATAAATTCTGGAGTGCGTTTTGAGTTGTAGTATGCGTTTTTAAGTTTAGCTAAATTGTTGCATAGTACGTAGTGTGTATAAATTCTTATAGAGCAGTTACAGGGCCGCACAAAAGAATTCGTGTACGTTACCGTCTATGGACATTAATTGATGAAAATTGATATTTAACTGAGTTATATGTGATCTAAATGTTTTGCTTAAAATCTCATTTTACTGTAAGAAGAAAAAAAAAAGAAACTTCGTAACAATATTCTTAGAAGAAAGTGTTCCATAATCGATGCCGCCAGATGCATGATTCTTTGCTCTTATTTCTTTTAAATGTCACACACTGCAAAAAATAATTGTTGATTTTACAGTATGTTATACGCTACCGCGCATGCGCGGTAGTGTATTACTGCTTGCACGGCAGCGTATTACTGCTTATTTTACTGTTTAATACTGTTAATTTTACGGTATAATACTGGCAGCTGGGTGCCAGTTTTATACTGCAAAATCAACAATTATTTTTTGCAGTGCAGCATTTCCTATTAAATTTTTAAAAGTGCATACTTTTATGGGGAGTTAAAAATGTAGAACACTTTGAGCAAAAAATTCATCTGAAAGTTTTACATTTCCTGTTAGGAATTTCGTAAAATAAAATACATACTCAATATTCTCTCGATGAACATATTTTAGTGAATTTGGAAAAAATTTAGCATTTATAATTACCCATATATCTCCAGAATAGAAGTTCTTCCTGCTCGAAATTTAATTAGCTGTTCTAATTTACGACGCGGAATTCAAATATTTTAATACCATTTCTAAGAATTATTTGCTCTCTAGCTAACACTTTTTGCAGTTCTCTATTTCACTCTGTGAAATACATTTCTAGATAAGACTAGTCGAAGAACCATTTAGAGATTAAATTTTAAATATTGCTCTTGAACAAAATAAATTTTCATTTTTTTTTTTTTAACCAACATAAATATTTTTATTTTGGTCTTAAAATATAGCTACGATCTCTAGATTCCGTTGAAAGTATGTAACAGCATTTATTAAGGGAAAATAAAACAATTCACTGACTTTCTTTTAAGCAAAAAAAATTGAATTTTATGAAAGTTATGTGCTTCGTTAATTAAGCTTATATAATAGACTCATACAATTAAAGCAATATCCGCTTCACGTTTTCACCCTTTACAGTACAGGGTAAGTCGAAATGAATATAGCGATTACAATCGACTACAACTATTTAATGGAAAAGAATGTATCGATAAGATTAACACAGAATGTAGACGGAACTTCAAAATTTTGTATCCATACGTCATAGATGTTCTATGTGACTTCCTTTGGTCACACGGACAACATTTAGGCGGTACTCCATTTCACGCCATACATTCTGAAGCATTCTTTCAGTCACCGACGCAAGCGCATTACAAATGCGTACTTGGAGTTCTTCAATTGTTTTGGCCATGGGAGGCACGTATGTCTTTCACATAACCCCATAGATTGCTCGAAGTGGAGCCGACGATGTCTTCTGTTCTTGTCCACCGTGATCTCCGGACTTGACACCCTGCGATTTTTTTCTATGGGGTTATGTGAAAGACTATTGTATGTGCCTCCCATGCCCAAAACAATTGAAGAACTCAAAGTACGCATTTGTAATGCGCTTGCGTCGGTGATTGAATAAATGCTTCAGAATGTATGGCGTGAAATGGACTATCGCCTAGATGTTGTCCGTGTGACCAAGGGAAGTCACATAGAACATCTATGACGTATGTATACAAAATTTTGGAGTTCCGTCTATATTCTGTGTTAATCTTATCGATAAATTCTATTCCATTAAATAGTTATAGCCGTTTGTAATCGCTATATTCATTTTGACTTTCCCTGTATATTAGAGATTTATTTTTTCTGTAATGAAGCATGCGCTTAATATTGGGTGTTATTTAAAGGCAAATTTTATGTTTCTATTAAATGATCAGATTATTAAATTCTAGCAGAATTAATTGTCTGAGCGAAGCGAAGACTAATACACATCGCAATATTTTTTTTGGCCTCAACATGTACTGGGGGAAATGTTAAAAACCTTTCGTCAAGCATAACGAAATTAAATCATAACTCGTTTACTTTACGTACTATTTCAATACTTTAAGAATAATAACTATTCACATGCATTGTGATTAAAACACATAGATTTCTTTAATAAAGATATTTTATTTACGATACTATATCATCATTTATCATCATTCATCATATATCATTTTATTACGATATCTACTAGTTTGACACTTGCATCGAATTTAACATTCATATCTTTCTTTATTGCAACACTCGTTTGTTTTGGACCATTTATGTAATTCCTGGCCTCGTTAAATTATCTTTAACCTGGGCGATAATCTGTCATGCACGTGCATGCGTGTGTTTGCAGATGGCTGCGTGCAAAAATTCCTTTTTTTTTTTAAATTCTGATTATCTTAGTGGTTCAAACGCGTAATTCGATTCCATATCTGTAAAACTTGTGTTTTATTTTATTTTATTTATTCATTTATTTATTGATGAAGTTTTAATTTCGTTATGGAATACTATCCGGAAACTAATTCTGAGCTATTTATATTGTTTTAAATGTAAGCAGGTTAATATTCCGTAATCGAACTGCACGCGATAAAGATAAATTTAAAAAAAATTCGTTTTTCAATTTATTTTTTTAAACCATAAAAAATAAGTAAATTGAGATACTGTTTTGAAACATATTCTATCTGTAAATACTTTTCTTATTATTATTCGAAGGTGTAAAAATTTAAATTGTGCAATATTTAGAAGTTGTTAAATTTCCAGCAAAATCAAAATGGATTGCTCAAGTCGTTGCCAACGCCCATATGACGTCAAGTTTATACGTCTTTAAAGTTCTCACAGACATGTTTTTGCTTTATACTATAGATCAGCCATACTCAACCTGCGGACCAAGACAAACAATCTATATTTACAAAAATTTTATATGTGTATAAAAGGTATATTTAAGGACTTCACTATTGTTTTATATATTTTTATGGAAAGACAAAATCTGCCTTTTTATTTATAATTAAGTTAAAATTAAGTTAAAGCCCCCTAACCACCATTTGTTTGGTCAAAAGTTCTTCTCACATATAGTCCTATTTGCGCTATAATGATGTATATATTTTTTAATCTTCAACACTAATCAAGCATCATTTAAAATTAATTAAATCTGCACTACATATTTTTATGTATACAAATTGCATTCAGCAAAAGTCTTAATTATTACATAAAAGCTACGGATTTCTTTATCTTTAAAATTTGGAGATTCTCCATTATTATATTTTTACGCTTTATACTTATTCAGCTAATATGGATTATATTAATTTTGCTATATAGCTTTGTTTTACATCTTTTGCTAAATTACTATTTTATTTATTTATTTTATATTATTGTATAAATATAGGGTACAGTGGTCGACCTAACATAGCAAACATAAGTTTGCTGCCCGCGAGAAAAAAAACGCTGAGTATGGCTGATATAGATAGATTAATTCATTCAACAACACGAGGAGCTATTATACACTAACAGATTAAATCTATGACAAAATTAGATATCCTAATAATATTATAAATCCCATTTTGTGCAAATGTTAGGCTGAAGCCAGCGTCAAAATGGAGCATTTAATGATCCTGTATCTTTGCATATAGGTGGATTATAACCCTCAAATGAACATAGACTGGTTTTTGTTTATTTTATTCAAATATTTTCTTTAATAATTAAAAATTTCATTATTTTCATGGAGAATAAATGGACATTTTCCCATAAAATTTAACCATTTTATTTTATCGTTGCTAAGGCTTTGATCGTTGCCAATAAATAAAAACGTGGAAAAATAGTTTTTCCTCAACAATTAATTGTAAATTGAAAGATTTTCACGTGAAAAATGATAATTCAAAATAATTCAAAAGAAGATGAATTTCCGTGATATTTGAAACAAAAATATGGAGTATTTTTTATTATACATGAAGTATGAACATCGGTTACATTAAAAAGATATTTTTCTGTCAAAAACTGCGTTATAATTAGAAGGAAAAATGAACAATAATTATATTATTAAAAATAGATTTCGCTTGGACCATGGAACTATGAAAAGGATCCTCCTCGGGTTGGACAAATATGACGTCATAAATAAAACATGTATTTTTAAATATTCGTAATAATACAAGGAGCATGAATATCAATGTATAATGAAAGTAGATAGATAATGGACGTAATATTTAAGATTAAAAACTGAAATATTTTTTATCGATACTGATTAATAATTAGATTGAATACCAGTTACATACAAATATGAGTTTTCCGCTAAAATTTACGTCCTGATTGCCAGAAAAAGAAAATTAACAAGAATTATGCCATTAAAAAGAGATTTCTCTGAAGAAAAATTGACGTCATATTTGAAATAAAACGTGAATTTTCAAATGTGTTTTACAAGGAGCGTGAATCAATTCCTTACATTAATAATACAAGGATCAGTAAGTTTAGAAAGTAGATGAGTTTCACGCCATATTTAAAACGAAAAAATTAAATATTTTTTTTATCTATACCGATTATTAAGCATGAATATCAGTTACATACAGATGAGAGTTTTTGCCAAAAACCACACCATGATTACTGGGAAAAGAAAAATAAATACGAATCTATTATATTAAAATCTGACCGCCTGTTTGTATTTCGCAACTACTACTTTCAGTTTATCGAACGCAACGTGATTTACTTAACACCGGTTATCATTGAACCGAGGATGTCATAAACTCTCAGTAAAAAAATGATTTAAATTCTGAGATATTATTATTATTATTATTTTGTAAATTTTAACGAAGTTTCTCTAAAATTGGCAACTAAATTATTCCATTTTTGTGGATAAAAAAAGAAGAAATAAAACGGATTAATATATTTTTTCTCATTAAAACTGAAAAAAAATAATTTATTTTCAATTTGAATAGATGGTGAAAAAAAAAATCTTGATTACAGTAAAATTTTTGAAAAATAAAAACGTATTTTCACATATTCAAACTTCATGAATAAATTTATTCTGGAGAACAAAAGTCATATGTCAACTTATTTTCATTTAGAAATTAGAAATAGAGATTTTTTTCAGTTAGAGATTAAATCAACGAGGCAAATTTAAGATCCTTGTGTTGTGGAGTTTTGGGGTTCTTTCTAAAACACAACTTACTTAAACTTAAAAAGCTCATTTATTACTCAATCTTCACTTGACAAATAAATATTTAAAAAAAAATAAGTATACCCTGATTAGCTCCACTGAAATCTGTTGCCATGGAAAAGGTAGCAAATTATATTAAACTAATCAAAATATCAAAACTTAAGAATCCGAATAGGTTAATACAACAATGATAATTTTGAACTCATCATTTTAAGACAATATTAAATGTAGTAAGGGGCAACAGATTTCTAAATCAAGTAGCATACTGGATTGCATAAAGAACACCCAACTCCACTCCAACCCGATCAAGCTCAAATCTCCATACACATTAAATTAACAAAAGTGTAATCATCATATAATTTGGAAAAATGCAGACAACCTGAAATTCCTCCAATATGAGGACCAAAAGGGGAAAGAGTTAAATCCGTTAATAGAATAGGGATATGATGATGTATTAAAATTTTAGAACAACCATAGAGATTCTGAACAAGATCCGATCGGTTAACCAAGAATCGTATAGTGGTGTATAATGACTGGATATTTTTTTTTTTTTTTTTTTTTTTACTTTTTAAAATAAAACAATTTTGGTGTATATTTTAGAAAAACAATGTTTCTGAAAGAGGAGAGTTAAAGCTTAATTTAACATTTTATGAAATTAAATTTAATATTACTGTTTCACTTATTAATCTATCCATCCTTAAATCAAGATCAAAAATACGATTGTATAACATTGAGTGAACTTCAATTTATGTTCATTAAAACAGTCAGTTATGAATTTAAACTTAAGAAATTTTAAAGTCCTAATTTAATAAAGTTGAATTTTCTCTCCCTGTTTTTTTTTTTTTTTTAATTAATCACAGAAAGGTTAGGCCATTCTTATAGGTCTACTGTGAATATAAAAAATTAATTATTTAGAGATTTATACAAAGAAAAACATACCAACTTTGATAATAAACAAAAAAAAAAAACACAATTTATTTGAACATTTAAAATAATGAAGCAACTAAGTTATCAAAAATAATCTTAATAAAACAATATAACAGCTGATCTTTTAAGTTGAAACCACTCACTGGTTACTTTTAAATTACACATCATATTTTTAAAATTACCATCATATTACCATTTAATGGTCGTTCAAACATACAAACATTATATATTAACCTACAGACTATTTCTGTTCATAATGTTTATTCTTATTGAAATTATCCAAAGATATTCATTTCACTTTTAAACTCTGGTATAGCAAACATATTTTTTTTTTTTTTTTTTTTTTTTTTTTAAAGAGGTACAAATAAATAAAAAGAAAAACTATGCAAATAGTACTTACAACAGGTAGAGAGTTCTACAATTTTAGTCAATGGGCACTTAGGAGCATTTCCTCCTTTTTCAAAATCTGATGAAGCACTTAAGCTGGAGTATTCAGGCTGGGGAAAAATTCAGACGTGGTTTCAAGCTAACATTCATCAATCCTCTCATCTCACTGCATCACTTGCCATCAACTACTAGGTCCATCATCTAGTCCGGAGGGGAAAATCGTTCTACGGTCCAGAACTTCACCGTCGGAGTCAGTAATTTCACCTTCCTGAAGCATGTGTTTTATTCGAAGATAGCCATCACCGTAACTCAGAACACTACGACTTCTAACGACCGGTTTAGTTCAATATCTATGATCACTTCTGATGGTTAAGAAGTCATAATCTTGGAGCGCCACTACGCCAAAAAAAAATAGGCTACACATATCTTCTTCTTAATTTCTCGTTAACAGTTATAGATCCGCAATTCGAAAATGCCCTTATAGCCTCTTTTCATCATAACATCATGATTTAGGATGGTTAATGTAGGGCCATCAATGCCCCACTCTCAAAAAAAAAATCTTCCAGAAACCTGTCCGCCTTCAACAACTTCGCGATCCAGCCCACAGGCCAATCTTCGAGCCCCGTAATAAGTCGAATTTTTTTTACGAGTCAAACGACAGGTCTCTTGGCCAAGCAACAAGTGTCGTAAACATTCATTCTCCCGCGCTGCTTGAAAAACGGGACCGATCCACTCTGCCAGGGGTACGGGAATGGAAACAAAAGGAAAAATGGACTCATCGTGAAGACTACAGCTTGCCGCTCCACTCTGCCGGCCGCTTCATGGGGGAAGGAAACCATGCATCACCCCCATGGCGTGTGCTGAAGGGGGGTCCTGTTAGCCTCTGTTTACATGGGCGCCAGCTATCCGCCTGATAGCAGAGCCAATTGAAGCCTGACGTAAACTTACAAAGCCTAATTGCGTGTATAGTACACTCATAAGATAACGTAATTCTTATACAGGGCGGTCAGTCATTCTTATATCAAAGTCAGACTAGATGACTCCAAATTTTCCACCTGTGCAGTCTACTGACAAAACATCCCTCCCCTGCTGTCTGCTTTTCGTATTTGAAAAACAGGAAGCTACGTTAGACTATAAACGTTGAAATTACCTTGCAAAAAGAAAAAGAAAGAAGAAAAAATAAAAACTGATTTTATTATAATTATTACAATTACTTTTATTTATTTAAATTTTTATTAGAAACAGAAAAAAAGAGTGCTTTTAAATAAATGTTGAGAAAGTGATTTAAATAATTAATGTAGATTAAAAAAAAAAATTTGTTGAAACCAACCGTAACAAGATTGCTCCCCCCGGCTAATTAAAAAAAATTTTTTTTGAGAAAACAAATTATTTTTTTGAAAGGTAACTTGGTACCACATGGCATGCTGGGACCTCAACACTGAAAAAACTGACCCACAAACACAGATCATACATCGATCCGGGACGGGATCCAGAGAGTTCACCGCTGAAATACCACCCTGACAATATATTCCGGATATATACAACCAGAGCTCGCACATCCGTAGAAACCATTACCTAAAATATTACCTGAAACATGACCATAAAAGAGTACTACCAGAGGAGGGACCACAAGGCTGATTTTACCACTAAAATGACCAAGATATTTTCTGCACCTGTAAAAGAACACATGTTCCACCTGATTGTGAAACCTCACTTCCCTACTACTGTCATTCCTACGCATAACTGCATCCTTCCTGAGACTTCTGGCAACAGAATTGTAAATAATACATAAATTGAATTTTGAAAAAAAAAATTAGCCGAAAAAGAAGAGAAGTGCCCACTGATTAATTGTCACTATACTGCTTATATACATAACTTCAATAATTGGCATCACAGTATATTACAACACTATCTATTAATGTAAATAAGTACTAGTAATATCATAGTTACAACACTGTAAATGTCAATGAAATTTGTAAAACACATATTAATTCTATTATACAAAAATACACAAGAGCAACTGGTGACACACAAAAAAAAATATATACATATACATCTGTAAGACACAAATTATGGTATCACAGACCATGTTAGAGAATTACGCACACAATTGTAACAATTTTATATGAGAACACATGTTTGTTTTCGAACACAGTCTAATGATTCGGGATATTATGTAGATTTTACAAATGCACGTACAAGTAATGTGCATGGGAAAGAGTATCTCTGCCTCTGTGCTACTTATAGCAAAAAGCAGTTTCGGGCCTTTTGGGCACTACAGGGAAAACATTCCACAAAATAAAATAAAAAACAGGGGTGGTGACATATATCACCAGGAAGGAAAACACACATTCCACAAAAATAGGAAGTAGAATAAATAAAATAGTTAATTTTAGCACTTTTAGCCACACACAACAACATACAGGCATGTACATGAGACAGTATGTACTAGAAAAAGAAAAAGGGCCCACACTCCTTAAAGTTTAAGCTCAAATAAAACCACAAACTGTATAGTAAATAATAAATCTATCTAGTTAAAATGTAGAAATTAAAGTAAACACATACTTAAAAAGTTATATACAAAACACTGATGCATTAAAAAAAACTGAACTAAACAGATCTACCTCGGCAAAAGGGCATACAAAACACAACATCCTAAAAAAATTTTAAAGTAACAAAAATTACATTCGTTTCTTTTTTTTTTTTTTTTTTGCAAAAATATACCCAAAATCTACGAAAACGGGGTGCGGACGGGTATATACCACATAATCTACCATAAAACAGACAAAAACCTTAAGTATAGGCATAAAAAGGGTTAAAAATGCCTACATGAGAGTATCAACACACAACCAAAACAAACCTTTAATACGCTAGAAAAACTAAGTTCCGTTTTAAAAATGTCAAAAAAAAATAATTAAATATACATACACATTAACTAAACTATAAATAAATACAAATAAACAAGGTAAAATTGAATAAAAATGCTTGAATAACGAAAAAAGGTAGTTAGTATTTATAACTCGGACGGTCTCTTCTATTCCGTAGCGAATAGTCGGTTCTAGAAATCGATATTGAACGACTACTTCTGTTCGATTTAGCAGCTGGACGAATCGATGAACGAGACCTGCGCGAATCGCTGTGCTCAGCAGTTGAACTGCTTTCTGCCGTGGCTGAATTTTTACCTACGCGCATTTCACTGCCTTCTGCCGTTGCTAAATTTTTATTTACGCACATCTCGTTATTCTCTGCCGCTGCAATCTCCGGAGAAATGGGAGGTGGTGGAGAGGGATTTATGATTTCAGTCCTGTCGCTGTCTGTTTCCTCCACTTCCGGCGCTACCGGAGTTTCGTTATTGTTGACGTTCACTACTGCTGGTGCGCGGTTACTATCATATGGTGCCCAGGGAATGAATCGGTTGCGTTTACACCTGCGTACAGAAGGAGAATCGCACGGTTGTTGTGGTGAATCGATGGTCACGTTTTCAGTCGATCCCAGGCCAATTGTTTGTTTTGGTTCACTGGACCAGATGGGGAGTCTGTCTTTGAAAGAAGATAACCTGTCAACATGGACAACCTGACAATTTTTGGGATTAGCAACTAGCGCTATTTTAAAATTAACTTCATTTAGCTTCTCAATTATAGTAAAAGGACCATTATTTTGCTTGCTAAATTTTTTTGTATTACCAGGGGCGACTGTGGGTGTAAATAACCACACAAGATCTCCTATTTTAAAATTTTTATCAACAGCTGTCTTTTCACGGTATTTTTCCTGCTGCTCAGAAACTTTAATTAAATTACTATGTACTTCAGTGTATAATTTTTGAAGAGCTGGGATTAAGAGTTCGCAACAAGAGGGTGCATCATTATAATTAAAAGAAGGTGGTTGAGAAAAGAGATTATATGGTAGATTCATATTTCTGCCATACATAACTGCAGCTGGGCTAAGTTTAGTTGAAGAGTGGACAGCTGAACGCATAGCTAGTAGTGCAAATTTGAGTTTAGTGTCCCAGTCAGATTGATTTTGATTGACTATGTGACAAAGTGCATTTTTAAGAGTACGATTCTGTCTCTCCACTTGCGAGTTGCCAGCCGGGTGATAAGATGAGGTCTTAATATGTTTAATACCAAACATTTTATATACGTGCTCTATCGCATCTGAAATTAGATTCTTCGCGTTGTCCGTCGTAATAAAACAGGGCGCTCCGTAGCGTGAGATGAAGTCAGCTAAAGTGTCCGCAATGACATCTGAAGTGGTTGAATTAACCGCATATGCTTCTGGCCACTTAGTAAATGAATCTATATATGCGACAATATACTTATTTCCCGAAAAAGTTTGCGGTAAGGGTCCAATGAGATCCAAATGAACCTTGTTCATGGGAAACTGGGGGGTCGGCATACGTTGCAGAGGGGCGAGCTGGTTCGCTCTATAAGCTCTCTTCTGCTGGCAACTAATACATGACTCCACTAGATGCTTGACATCTGACGACATTCCTGGCCAATAGAAGTGCTCACGAATGCGATCAATGGTCTTTTGAAAGGCTTGATGACAAGCCGCTAGGGACTCATGTGTTAGTGCAAAAACTTGAGTAACCAATTCTTTTGGCACGACTAACTTTACAGATTTATTCAAAATAGCTGACTCCCTTGTATCCTCACAAACTAAAATGTCATCTCTAAAAAAAAATTTCATGTATTTAGGAGCAATTTCTACACCTTGGTCTAGTTTTCTTGCAATCTCGCAGCATTTCTTGTCTGATTTTTGTAATTCACCAATTTTTTCAAGTAGATTAGAATGAGGCATAAAAGTAACTTCCTTTTCGACTTGTATACAAAAATTACAATTAACAGTATCATTGGAGTTATCATTGTTGACATACCTCGAAAGGAAATCTGCGACACTGTTACACTTACCTTTAACAAACTTGATTGTAAAATTAAAGTCTGAAAGAGTGCAGATCCATTTAGCCATGCGAAATGTAGGGTCGTGAATTTTTAACATAAATGTTAGAGGCGCATGGTCTGTATAGATGAAAAAATGGGTATTAGCAATGTAACATTTGAAGTGGGCAGTAGCCCAAACTAAAGCTAGTAATTCCCTTTCAGTGGTGGAGTAGCGGGTCTCAGCATCTTTCAATTTTCTGCTGGCAAAGGCAACAGGATGGAGCATGTTATTTTCATCTAATTGTGATAACACTGCCCCTAATGCTTCGCCACTGGCATCAGTATATAAATGGAATTCTTTCTCAAAATCAGGGAGTGCAAGACATGGTTTTGAAATAAGAGCCATTTTAAGGTCTTCAAATTCTTTCTGTGCATCTTCATTCCACGAAAATTTTCCTGTCTCTTTCGTTAAGTTGATTAGATTTTTAGCTCTCTTAGTAAAATCTGGTATAAATCTCCTATAGAAAGATAGAGTTCCAATAAATGACCTAACAGCCTTTCGGGTAGTTGGAGGTTTAAAATTTTCTATTACGGCAATATTTTTATTGATAGGTGATACTTGGCCACTACAAATCTCAAAACCTAGATATTGTATTTTATTCGAAAGGAAAGTGCATTTACTGGGCTTAAGTTTAAGTTTATGCAGTCTTAACCTTTCAAAGACCATGCTAAGCTTCTCAAAATGAGAATTAACATCACTGGAGGCAATTACAATGTCGTCGATATAAACAAGAATTCCAAGATTGCCTAAATCACCGAAAATAGCATTCATAAGTCTTTGGAAACTGTTACCTGAATTTGAGAGCCCAAAACAGTTACGGGTCCACTCAAAAAGTCCTTTGTGGGTGATTATAGCAGTTTTATGCCTATCCTCTGGGCGAATAACCTGTTGAAAAAACCCACTAGTTAAATCTAGCGTTGAAAAAAATTTAGCCCCACTTAAAGCATCAACAGAGTCGGTAATGTAAATTTAAGCATCTTTAACAAGATTTTTATTTAATCTTCTGTAGTCAACAGCAAGTCGATAGGAACCGTCTGATTTCCGAACCAGAATAACCGGAGAAGCAAATTCAGACATGGAAGGGGAAATTATGTCCGCCTGTAACAAAGTATTAAGTTGGTCTTCCATTTCTTGACGTAATTTGTAGGGGACTCTATAAGCTTTGCCTTTAACTGGTTTATTTGAAGTTAAGTTAATTTCATGCGGGATTGTATCACAGCCGGGTAAATCTAAGACCGATGCTGCAAATACATCTTTGTTTTTGTCTAGAAAATTTTGCATTTTAAGTTTTAATGGGGGTTCTAAATGATCTAAATTAATTTCAGAGCTCCAAGTGAGATCAGCGTGATCAAAGTCACCAATTGGAGGGGCCAAATTTATATTATAGGTTAATTTATTATCAGTTACGGGTATATTTGACTGGTCTACACATTTTTGAATTTTGGCAACAAAGGTTCCTTTATTTAAATGAATACTATTGTCTGAAAAATTTGCAAATGAGATATATAGGCCATGTTCTTTAGTGCAAATGGCTCTGGAGGTAAGGAGACCTTGATTTAAATTTTTCGCCAAAGGTTCTAACATAACAATATCATTTTCCTTAATAAAATTTTCCTTATAACTTTTAACCTGGGCTAACATTTTTGACTGCGGGGGAATTGAAATTTTGCTACATAACACAGCGAAACTTATATTTTTATTTTTATTGGTTTTATCACTACTGCTATCTTCATTGCTCTCCTCCTCGACTTCAGGTACCTTATCCTCTATACTTACCAAATCTTCACTTTCATCAATATTACAAATTTCAGTAGTCTCTTCAGCTAAATTACCCTGCGTTACCTGACTCGCTGCTGAAAGAATGTTGTCGACACTTTGAATACTTGAAAAATTTTCAGTGTTATTACCCTCAGAGCTACCGCCTGATGTTGTTTGCATGCAAAAGTTCTGCGCAACACTTTCAACTTCCTTATCTGACTCAGTTTGAATGACTATCTCAACATCTTTTCCCATATTACTCAACTGCGGGTCCTGAACTACCATATTTTCACTACTATGATTCCCATTTTCAATATTAACTGAGTCATGAACTTTCTCACATGCACAATTTTCAGGAGGGCTATTGGCATTACTACTTTTTGAATTCTCCCCTACTTTGTTGACACATTTTATATTTACAGAATTATTTTTAACACAATCATTATTTATACAATTATTATTAGAATTTACACTATATACAGAGTTAGAAATATTTACAGAATTAGTAGCAAGACAAGTATTACACCCTGAAGTATTACTTGGGGTTTCTACGCTTTGTTTACATTGGCCTGAAACTGGCACTTTAAGAGCGACAGCATTTGTATCACAATTTATACTTGCCCGGTACTCTTTCAAAAATGGCATTCCCAAAATCATATTAAATTCCTCTGCTAATTTACCTTCCACTACATAGAATTCAGCTTGACATTGAACATTATCAAAAACAAATTTTAAAAATACTTTCTTATTTAGGTGAACTTTCTCACCGGTGACAGTCATAATGGGGATATTGCAATTCTCCATTTCAAAATTCTCTAAACAGTTACAATCAGTACCACTCAGGAGATTAATTGCAGAACCCGTGTCACATAATGCATTTAGGCAAACTTTATTTATGTAAATTCTTGCAGTTGGTAATGTATATGATTGGGGCTGAAACATACTATACACAGTTGGGGGGTCCAGGGGCCTGTTGGGGATCGACTTGACCACATCTGATCCGGCCACTAATAGTTTAAAGCCTCACTTTCATTGTTAGCTACTGGGGTGTTATTTACCGCCTGCTCTTCATTTCTGTTCGCAGCTGTGCTCCTATTGTTTTGGTAATAACCACCTCTTCTTCCCCTATATCCGCCTCGCTGATTGTGGTTCCCTCTAGGATTTTCACCTCTGTTTCTATAATTTTGCCCACGGCTCCTGAAATTTTGACCACCTCCCCTTCTAAAATTATAGTCGACAAAATTTAGTGGACAATCTCTGGCATAGTGGCCTTGTACGGAGCACCTATAGCAGGTTACGGGTCTTACCTCTTGGTTTTTCTCCTGTACATCCCTAGCCCTAAGATCAACTAAACTGTCTATCTTAGCTGCTAAAACATCAATTTGAGATTTTAGTTGGTCTATCTCCTTCTTTTGTGAGCTATCTTGCTGAAAAACTGCAGCACAGGGTAGGTTTTGGGTCAAATTAGGGTTGAGAATTTCCTCGCGGTGGTTGTAGAAAGGGTTAATGCTCCTATAAGCCTTTTCCTCAAGAAGCGCAATTTTGAGGACCTCTTCTGGGGATTGTGGATTTCTCGCAATTACCCCCTTTCGCACTTCTGGTGTAAGATTGCTCAACAGCATGGAGTGTAGTAGAGCCGTTCGGCTTTTATCGACTACTTCACCCTGGATACCTTCAATTACAAGGGCTCTTAATGACATATCATATGCCTTGTCATAAAACTCCTGAACACTCATATTGGGTGGCTGTTTAAAATTTAAAAAATGACTGAGGGCAACATCTGGTGTGGCCTGTGAAGTATAACTCTCTTTTAAGATTTTTAATAGCTCATCAGATGTTTTTGCTTTGTGAATTTTTATTCGCCTAGAAGCAGCTCCTGATAATCTAGCTAACAAAACGAATTTTTTCTCCTCCTCATTCCAGTCGAATAATTTGGCAAAACTCTCAAATTTCTCAGAAAAATCTGAGAAGCAGACTGAGCTGGCCTCTCCATTGAATGGGGGAATGTTTGACAAATTATCCACTAAAGCATTTTTTCGCTGAATAGTGGCAATTGCTTCCGAGTGCTTATCAGCCATAGTTAGAGTTAGAAAATGACAAACAAACCAAAAAGAAAATGAAAAAAGGGGGGGGGGACAACTTAAAAATGAGAAAAAGAGAGGGGAAAGGAAAACCTTATAAATACATAAAACTTAAGTACAGGACTATGCTTTTTGTAAATAAGAAAAGGTTATGCTCACAAGGCATAATTTTGACTGGGAATTGTAGCTTACTAGCACAGAGAGAGAGCCTAGACCTCTTTTTACACTTGAACATATAAATAAAATTTTAATTGCAAAAACACCCAGTTGCTCTTTGATACATAAATACATACAAGTAAAAAAAAATCAATAACCCAGAGACCGAATTGTTACGGCTCCATTTGTTGTGGTGTTTTGGGGTTCTTTCTAAAACACAACTTACTTAAACTTAAAAAGCTCATTTATTACTCAATCTTCACTTGACAAATAAATATTTAAAAAAAAATAAGTATACCCTGATTAGCTCCACTGAAATCTGTTGCCATGGAAAAGGTAGCAAATTATATTAAACTAATCAAAATATCAAAACTTAAGAATCCGAATAGGTTAATACAACAATGATAATTTTGAACTCATCATTTTAAGACAATATTAAATGTAGTAAGGGGCAACAGATTTCTAAATCAAGTAGCATACTGGATTGCATAAAGAACACCCAACTCCACTCCAACCCGATCAAGCTCAAATCTCCATACACATTAAATTAACAAAAGTGTAATCATCATATAATTTGGAAAAATGCAGACAACCTGAAATTCCTCCAATATGAGGACCAAAAGGGGAAAGAGTTAAATCCGTTAATAGAATAGGGATATGATGATGTATTAAAATTTTAGAACAACCATAGAGATTCTGAACAAGATCCGATCGGTTAACCAAGAATCGTATAGTGGTGTATAATGACTGGATATTTTTTTTTTTTTTTTTTTTTTTTTTTTTTTTTTTTTTTTACTTTTTAAAATAAAACAATTTTGGTGTATATTTTAGAAAAACAATGTTTCTGAAAGAGGAGAGTTAAAGCTTAATTTAACATTTTATGAAATTAAATTTAATATTACTGTTTCACTTATTAATCTATCCATCCTTAAATCAAGATCAAAAATACGATTGTATAACATTGAGTGAACTTCAATTTATGTTCATTAAAACAGTCAGTTATGAATTTAAACTTAAGAAATTTTAAAGTCCTAATTTAATAAAGTTGAATTTTCTCTCCCTGTTTTTTTTTTTTTTAATTAATCACAGAAAGGTTAGGCCATTCTTATAGGTCTACTGTGAATATAAAAAATTAATTATTTAGAGATTTATACAAAGAAAAACATACCAACTTTGATAATAAACAAAAAAAAAAACACAATTTATTTGAACATTTAAAATAATGAAGCAACTAAGTTATCAAAAATAATCTTAATAAAACAATATAACAGCTGATCTTTTAAGTTGAAACCACTCACTGGTTACTTTTAAATTACACATCATATTTTTAAAATTACCATCATATTACCATTTAATGGTCGTTCAAACATACAAACATTATATATTAACCTACAGACTATTTCTGTTCATAATGTTTATTCTTATTGAAATTATCCAAAGATATTCATTTCACTTTTAAACTCTGGTATAGCAAACATATTTTTTTTTTTTTTTTTTTTTTTTTTTTAAAGAGGTACAAATAAATAAAAAGAAAAACTATGCAAATAGTACTTACAACAGGTAGAGAGTTCTACAATTTTAGTCAATGGGCACTTAGGAGCATTTCCTCCTTTTTCAAAATCTGATGAAGCACTTAAGCTGGAGTATTCAGGCTGGGGAAAAATTCAGACGTGGTTTCAAGCTAACATTCATCAATCCTCTCATCTCACTGCATCACTTGCCATCAACTACTAGGTCCATCATCTAGTCCGGAGGGGAAAATCGTTCTACGGTCCAGAACTTCACCGTCGGAGTCAGTAATTTCACCTTCCTGAAGCATGTGTTTTATTCGAAGATAGCCATCACCGTAACTCAGAACACTACGACTTCTAACGACCGGTTTAGTTCAATATCTATGATCACTTCTGATGGTTAAGAAGTCATAATCTTGGAGCGCCACTACGCCAAAAAAAAATAGGCTACACATATCTTCTTCTTAATTTCTCGTTAACAGTTATAGATCCGCAATTCGAAAATGCCCTTATAGCCTCTTTTCATCATAACATCATGATTTAGGATGGTTAATGTAGGGCCATCAATGCCCCACTCTCAAAAAAAAAAATCTTCCAGAAACCTGTCCGCCTTCAACAACTTCGCGATCCAGCCCACAGGACAATCTTCGAGCCCCGTAATAAGTCGAATTTTTTTTACGAGTCAAACGACAGGTCTCTTGGCCAAGCAACAAGTGTCGTAAACATTCATTCTCCCGCGCTGCTTGAAAAACGGGACCGATCCACTCTGCCAGGGGTACGGGAATGGAAACAAAAGGAAAAATGGACTCATCGTGAAGACTACAGCTTGCCGCTCCACTCTGCCGGCCGCTTCATGGGGGAAGGAAACCATGCATCACCCCCATGGCGTGTGCTGAAGGGGGGTCCTGTTAGCCTCTGTTTACATGGGCGCCAGCTATCCGCCTGATAGCAGAGCCAATTGAAGCCTGACGTAAACTTACAAAGCCTAATTGCGTGTATAGTACACTCATAAGATAACGTAATTCTTATACAGGGCGGTCGGTCATTCTTATATCAAAGTCAGACTAGATGACTCCAAATTTTCCACCTGTGCAGTCTACTGACAAAACATCCCTCCCCTGCTGTCTGCTTTTCGTATTTGAAAAACAGGAAGCTACGTTAGACTATAAACGTTGAAATTACCTTGCAAAAAGAAAAAGAAAGAAGAAAAAATAAAAACTGATTTTATTATAATTATTACAATTACTTTTATTTATTTAAATTTTTATTAGAAACAGAAAAAAAGAGTGCTTTTAAATAAATGTTGAGAAAGTGATTTAAATAATTAATGTAGATTAAAAAAAAAAAAAATGTTGAAACCAACCGTAACACTTGCATTTAGGTCTACAATTCACAAGAATTTAATTTAATCAAAAAGAATGTACTATTTCTATTATACTTGAAGGATGGCTATTAAAACGTTTCACGAAGGCGTTAAAAGTAAAATGGTTTACCAGGTAAACTTGACATATGTTTTTACACAATTCACCGATTTCCACGATTTTATTTGGCCAGCCTTTTTTTCATTGGTTGCAGTTTCATTTTGTGATTATTTGTCACAAAATTTCAATTTTTTAAAACTTAGTTATGTCAAGGCCTCTATAACATAGAAATATTGTATTGTCTCCTATGGAATGTGATAAAGAGTTAGTTAATTGTTTACGTTTCTAATTATCGAGAATGAAATATTTTGCTTAATTAATGTATTTATTCTTCTTTTAATGATACGTGAACGAAGTCGCGGGTAACAGCTAGTTTTTTATAAATTTTCCATGAGATATTATCAATATTTTTTACGGCGGAAAATAGTTTAATACTAATCCAGCCATGCGAGGCTTTCGCAGTGTAATGTTTGAGACTTTTTGCTGATACTTTATTTCATTATTTTTTAATTAATTGCACTTTTAATAAAACAACGTGTTTCGAGGAAATGTGAACATACTTTGTCAAAAGCCTGTTCAAAGATCTTTCAAATGATACTGTATTCGTCGTTTTGCATTTTGTATCTGGATAGAAAACGGCATATTGATATCAGAAATAATCTATATGATTATTTAAGAACTAAAGAGATTGTATTTTTTTTCTTTAAAAAAGAAGATATACATATAGATAATTGTTCACATTATTGTTATTGTTCTTTTGTTTAACTTAAAATGGTGTTTCCTTAAATAAAAAATTTCCACAACTTAATCTGCTGAAACGAAGGTATATGGTGAATAAAGAAACTAAAATTACATAGTGGTTAAGAGAAAAAGTAAAAAAGTGTAAATTCAAATAACATAAATGCAAACTAGTAAATTACACTGGTATATGAATAAAGTATTCCGTACTTTTTTAACTAATAGAGCTAACTTAAGCGAAATTAAGTAGTTTATTTCGATAATTTGAAAAATGTACTCATCAAATATACTCTGTAAAAAAGGAAAAATGTTTCTTAATCTGCGATAATACACGCAACTACATACGAAAATATACAATAACCTCTTCCGAGTTACCTATAATTCCGAAAAGCGTTCTTTATCGTTAGAAACCTTACAAATTAATATATTTTCGAGATTTAAGAAGCATGAATTTTAAAAAAAAGTTTCTTTTACGGACATTGACTTTTGGAAAAGTTTCCAAATAATTTTTTAAAGGTATTAGTCAGTTTATTCAAACACATTATTGATTTTTAGAAGTCTGTCAATTCTCATTTAAACATTTTAGCTGTGTAATTGAACTTATACATGCAAGACTAACAAAACAATATTAATTTTAATGTAAATGTTAAAGCTTTAAATTTATCAAGTTTGACTGTAAAACATGTTTGAACGTAAAAATTTGTTGAACGTAAAACTGTTTACTCAAGAACTGATAGCATTTGAAAAACGTATATATTACGGGTTGAGAAAACGGATTAATACATTGTAAAATCTACTCGGAAAAGTTTCCGAAAATGAGTGGCAGCAAAAGGAACTCTGCGTTTATAATTTTTTTTGTTCTTCAAATCTCGAATATTTATTGGTTTCTGAGATTTCTAAAGATAACGAACGCTTTACAGAATCTTAGGTAGCTTTGAGCAAGATATATTGTATATTTTCGTTCGTGGATATATTGTATTTTTCTAGATTAAATTACTTTTTTTTTCTTTTTTTTTTTTTTTTTTTTTTTTTTTTTTACCGTGTATTACGCATTTTGAAATCCTATAAATACATCCAATAGACGTGAGTCAACTATGACATTCAGTGATAAATACAAATTGGTGTTTAAAAAAAATCATGTTTATGGAATAAATTGTGTTTTTGTTTCAATTAATATTTTATCACGGATTCATTTTGGACAAAAATTCTTTAGTATTCCACTAATTTAATTTTTCAATTAATCTAAAAAAAACCTACCTTGTCGCAAAATTATGTTTGTTCAAAAAAAAAAAAAGTAAAAATTTTAAATTAGGTTCTGGTGTATAATCAGAATCTAGGTGAAAAAATTTAGTTATAAATCTTAATAATAAATGAAAAACTGGTTTGGATTATTTTTTTAACTTATTTTATATTTTATGTGTTTAAAAATTAAATATGTAAGAAGACTCTTCACGCATTTCCATTTCGAATTCTGCTATTAACTTTGTATTAAAAATAATAAATCTAAAATAAATATTCGTCCAATTTAATTATTTTACAAAAAAATCCATTTTCTATGGTCTAATTCATAAATTCAGCAATTAATAAAGAATATTTTTAAAAAAGCATCTGACATATGAAAAGTGTGCACACATTAGCAAATTAAATTTTTCAAACACTTTATGGAATCTTGTTTTTCATTTACTCTCGGGAACCTTTCATTTTTTATCGGAAATTATTTGATATGAAATGCACACCTGATGTTTTTTTTTATGGCAATATCTTCAAATATTTTCATATTTGAGAAAAATTATTTTTTAAAAAATTTCGCCAGAAAAAAAAAAATTATGAAATAAATGTTTGAATTATTTATAGTTTTAACATGTTAAGAGAATGTCATTTTCGGGTGCATCAGGAATACATTATGTTCCATAATAATTGTATGAGACAGTTGTTTAAAATCTTGAAAACGTGTCATCTAAATTTGACGTAAATTTTGAATGCTAGTTCTTTTCCCATAGTATCCCGCTGTCCATTTAGGTTTATTCCATGCAAAATCAACAGATTTTGGAAAAAAGTTACGCCGTGCCATTATTATTATTATTATTATTACCAGTGGACCCGTGCGAAGATTTCGCACTGCCTTTTAATATTTTTTAGATGCAAGTTTAAATTTATATAAAAAAATAAGGACTAAAAATATCTGCAAACAACATGAGTAAAGCAGAATATCATCTCATTTATCCCATCAAAGTTAGAGTAGAAACTGATCGCTGATAGCTAAGGCAAAAAAAAATATATATCAATCGTATTTTAACTGCATTAGAAGATAAAATCATCTGTTTCGGGAAAAACATGGGACAAAGAAAAATAAATTGAGCATTTGAATTTAAATTTTGCTCTTTAATCATAAATATAAAATAAACCCGTGCAGCAATCTTTATTTTACTTTTTTTTTTATAATTATTGCTGACCACAATATAATGCGGTATTTTATTTTTGTGGCAACATTAATTTAAGAAAAACGTTTCATTTCATTTATGAAAACAATGCCGATTTAATTTTTAATTATCAGCAAATTTTAATCAAAAAGCATGTTTTAGGAAAATGTATTTGTACTATGTCAGAAGTCTGTTCAAAATCCTTTCATATGGTATCTCATTCGTCATTCTGCGTTTCGTATTTTCTTAGAAAAAGAGATGTTGACAGAAGAAATAATATATACGATTATTATTATTATTATTATTATTATTATTATCACAGGGCTTTACAAATTTGATAAAATATGGTAGCCAGCAAAAAATTCTAGTCGCCAGTGAAAAATATTTACCCGACCCTTTGTCACTGAGTTTCAAAAAGTGCAAAAGTTTTTTTATGGATTAATTGAGAAAAAAATAACAAGCATAGTGTAGAATTATTAGTTACAGTTTAGAATTGTACATAAGAAAGATAATATAAATTAATGAATCTTATCAAAACTATATTGTTCTGAAAAGAGAAAAAATAAATAAATACTATAAATGCTAAATAACTGACGTGTTCGGGAAATTCTGATTGCCGAATGCTTCAAATGTCCAGATAGTTGAGTGCTACAAAATCTATATCAGATGAGGGGGTCATTGATGAAATAGAGAAGCAGGCAAGCAATTTTTTGCCTATTTTCCTGTCGAAGTCAGTCAAATAATTCTGTTTTTGTTATTTTAAAGTTTAGATTCGATGAATTTATTTTAGCCAAATCAAAAATAAAAGTTCAAAATATTTTTTGTTTCAATATAAACTCTAAGTTTAATTTTTAACATTTTGCAAATGTGCAATTTCTAAAATGAGACATCTTATGAAAATTTTAAATTAAAATGTCGTTTCAATTTTTGTACCAAAGGTAAACGCCAGATTAAATAACTTGATCGCCAATGGCGACCTGGCGACCGCATTTGTCAAGCCCTGATTATTATTATTATTATTATTATTATTATTATTATTAATGATATTAAATAGGTGATGTATACAAATCGTGTGAACCTCAAAATTTCTTTTGGTATATGTTTTAAAAGTTTTGCTCGTGAGATGAAGACATTTGTTTTCACCGTAGATGAGCAAAAAACCATTTTTGACCATTTTTTCAAAAAAGTGTAGAAATTCTATATGAATTAGCAGAACAATAAGATAGGGTTCGTTTGAAAGGTTCAACAATGGAGTTTTATTTGTATACACTAAATTGCATACAGGGTGATTATAAAAAAAACTATCCTTAACTATCATACCATTCACAGAAACTGGATGAAAGTTTGGCAAAAGTTATTTTGAGGTATGCACTCAAGAATTATATAGAAAACAACAGTGTCACTCAAACAGTTACGGTTACAGCGAGAAAATTTCGAAAAATCAAAAGGCAACACCCAGTTTTTTGTATTGGAATGGGATCTCCATTGTGAAAAACCCTAAATAGCGTTGGAACGGCAACTGTAGCATGAAAATCACCGGCGGTAGATAGGCTAAAAGTGAGGCCAACCAATAAGGACAGAAAAGCAGCATAAAATAAAGCATTTTATTGTATTTCACAATCTTCCACATGACCTCCTTCACACACGATGACACTTTGCATGCGGCTGATGGTGGATAGCACTACAGCACGTATCATGGCAATAGGAATCTCTTGAATCGCAGTTCTGATGGCATCTTTCAAATCAGATGCAGTTTGAGGACGAAACTGATACACTTTGGATTCCAGATATCCCCCCAGCCAGAAATTTATTGGTGTCAGATCAGGAGACCTTGGTGGCCACGGAAACGGGAAATGACGGGAGATAACTCTGTCACCAAACTGTTGAGTTAAGACACGTTTGACTGAAGACCCAACATGTGGAGGAGCACCATCTTGCATCCACACAACTTCAGATACAGAATTTTGCCGTTGTAATGCGGGAATTGCGTAATGAATTAACATGTCCAGATAGCGAGCACTCGTTACTGTACACGTTTGCAGATCACCGGCAGTAACCTCTTCAAAAAAGTAAGGGCCGAGGATGAACGTACTCGTTATACCACACCACACAGTCACTTTTTCCTCGTGTAATGGACGTACATGCACATCATGTGGATTATTCTCTGCCCGGTGCACACAATTTTTCGAATTAACGTTACCAGTTAACGAGAAATGCGCCTCATCTGTCTACAGAATGCGTAAAAGCCAGCTGCTATCTTCATCGTACCGGATAAGGAATTGATTTGCAAAATCCAGACGTAATTGATAGTCTCCCGCCTCCAACATCTGGACACGCTGGAATAGATACGGAAACATGTTTAGAACAGAGCACAGAATCTTGCGTACAGTTGAATTCGGCAGATCCAGAACACGTGAAACACCGCGTGCAGTTGCGGGACGAACTGTGCTTATAGTCTGATGGACTTCTGCAACAGCTTCCACAGGAACGGAAGGTCTTCCAGACCGAGGTCGATCGCATGTGCAACCAGTTTCTTCAAATTTATGAATCAAGTCCCGTACAGCTTTGACAGTGCACGGGCCTCGCCGTAATCCATGGTTTCTGCGGTAAACACGCAATGTCTCTGCGGCATTTTGTCCATTCAGGTAATAAATCTTTTCGATTTCCCTACGTTCTTTCCCTGAATGCGGCATCTTGTTCGGAATGGCAGAAAGGAACATACGCGGCTCGCATTTCGCAGTGCCTTTTCTTTGACCTAGCGTGACGACGTCAGTCATGACTGTGTCTTACGTAGAACCCGAAATTCGCGTTTCTTGGTTTCTTCTTCTCGTTTTGTGGAGAACTAATCAGGCTGGGATATCAGCCAAAGAAACGGTGTGACATGTGACGTAAATGAAACGAAAATTAATGCTGGTACTCAGCAAAGTCCTTTTTACTTTTCCCTTGCCTAGTTCCGATGATTTTCATGCTACAGTTGCCGTTCCAACGCTATTTAGGGTTTTTCACAATGAAGATCACATTCCAATACAAAAAACTGGGTGTTGCCATTTGATTTTTTCAAAATTTTCTCACTGTAACCGTAACTGTTTGAGTGACACTGTTGTTTTCCATATCATTCTTGAGCGCATACCTCAAAATACCGTTTGCCAAAATTTCATTCAGTTTCTGTGAATGGTATGATAGTTAGGGGCCCAAATGTCGGGATAGTTTTTTTTATAATCACCCTGTATATGCTGCGTCTAAAGAGTGGTTTTTTAAGCTCAAACTTCCGTTCATAAATTGACATTTATCTCCCTGTTCTAAAAAAGAATAACAATAATTAACGCTGCTGTCGCCGCTGCTGCCGTATTTTTTTTCGGATGATATTAAGAAAACTATTGCATATAAAAATATGGAAACTAGTAGTTTTATAGATAAATGTTCGATAAACACGCTAAATCAGACAGTTTTTAATTCGAAGAATTATTTAAAGAGCTATTTAATAGTGAATTTGGTCAAAGTAGTTCAGCTAAATAAGTTTTAGATAATCAAAAACTATGCATAGCAATTTAACCATATTTTGGAAGCATATACGGGACTATGTTGCGGTGTGCGGTGTTCAATCAATTTTTAAATTTGTCTAAATTTTTGAGAGATTTCTTTTTTTCAATTTTTTGTTCAAAATTTCAATATATAATAATAATAATAATAATAATAATTCCAAACATTTTATAATGCAAAAACATAATTACACGTGAATATTAAAAGAGAAAGAAAGCTTTAAAAATAATTAAATTATTACGTACGAAAATAAATAAATGGGGGGAAATTACGACAAAGCAGCACAAATAAAAATATTTACAAACACTTTTCTGGTGAAAAATATATTTACACGTGAATATTAAAAAAGAAAGAAAACATTAAAGCAAATAAATTATGTGCAAAAAGCATTCAATGGGAGGAAAATTACGTAATATTTAAATAATATCTTTAAAACGTCATATTTAAAACCATTTTTTTACCGCCTAAAAGAAAATTTTATTATAATAGTACGGGAGACGGTGACATTTTTTACTTAACTATTTTGTACAATCTAATTTTCAAATGTCTGACAGATATCACATAATGAAACAAGAAAATAGATGTCAGCAGTCGCGACAGCGGTGGATATGGCCTTCGGAACCTAAAAATCCCCCAATCAAAGGGAAATGAATGGCAACCTGATTACAGAAGATTACCACTGGGGTTGTAATAACATCATTCAATCTTTCGTAATCGGGTAATCATTTTAAAACAGAGCAAATTAGCATGTTTTTAGAGCCTGTGGGGTCTGGAAGGGAATTGACGAGCGTAGCTGCTAGGGGCAGAGCCCCCTAGTTAATGTTCAACAAACTATGAAGAATTTACATTAACACGGCCATTTGCTTTTCTAGTAACAGAACTTATACAGAAGTAAGTTGTGGAGTTTAAAAAACTAGAAAGTTATTAGCCGAAAATACCCTTCTTCATGTAAAAAAAATTCAAAATTTGATTTTTTTTCTTTTCTCGCAACTCTCAAGACAGGAAATGTAGTTTTTTCTTTTTTTTTTTTTTTCCTTTTACTCATATGTTTCTAGTATTATTATAATTGAATATTAGTTTAAAAATACCGATTCTGTGAACTAAGTTTAAGAAAAATAATAAAATAAGTTTGTTTAGATTGTATGGCGAGTATGATTTTTTTTCCTTTTATGTTTCTAGTATTATTATAATTCGATGTTATTTAAAAATACCGATTTTTTTAGCAAAGTTTGAAAAAAGATGATATATCAGGTTTTTTATTTATTAATTATACAAAATACTAATTGCGTACTTCGATTGATTTTGTTCTTTCTGCATTGTAATTCGGTCGGTGATATCTTATATGTTCTCATACAAATCTGAATTATGGAGAGCACTTAGCTCAATCATTTTTTAACGCAAATAGTGGCCCCTCTTATTTTGTTCAAACAGTTTACGAACACATTCAAAAATGCGTCATTGTATACATACACACATTTTTTAATGTAAATAGGGTTTTAGGAATCGTTTCATTTCTGTCATTTTTCTTAATCAGTACTTTCACCAAATTAATTTTTGGGGTATAGAAAAACTGTGTAATTGTCCAAACAAGAAACCGCTTCAAGTTTTAATGTATTTAACTGTTTTTTTTCTTTTGATCAATACTATAATTCAAAAATTTAAAACATTAATGATTTAATCAATTCAATTAATTCTGAAAAAATATGGTAACCGCTCACCAGAATAATTTATCTTGGCAAAATCATCGCTAAAACGTGCTCGACAGTATTTTTTAGGGATATCCTCCAATTTATCATCGTGTAATATTTACCTCTTTTATTAAAGGAGGTAAATTATATAACACAGTAATAATATGACACCATCGTCATGACTATCGTCGTGATCATATACTCACGCAATATCAAATGAGGAACTTCGCCTAAATTCTATTAATTGGTTCTTCTATGCTGCGTAATAATTGCTATTGTGGGATACTTGCTGAATAAATTGATTTAGATCTTGATTGAGATGACAGTTCGATTACTATTACATCGCATTTACAATCTCTTGAAATACATTGCCTTGTTACACATTTTGGCAATTAGGATGGAATGTCATGTCATAGGTGAAAATAGATTTATAAAACTTTAACAACACCATAATAACTTAAATAATTCATAATGGTGAAATTAAATTCACTCCCCCCATAATAAATTACACTTTTTGCCTCTCGCATTTATTGCTACTCCTAAAACATTTATCTTTTTTTTTTATGAATATTTAAAATCTTAAGCAATCTTTAATAAAATTCATTTCCTTTCATTTACATTACCTTATTTTATACACTTCAACAAGAATTGCTATTATCTACATCTATTTTTCATTTAAGAGATAAATTTTTAGTTTCTTTGCAGTTGAGTTCCAAGTGAGTTTATGAGTTTTCATCTACTTTACTGCATAATTTTTAAAATATTTTTAATATTAAAATGTAATCCTGTTCACAGTGATTTATCTACGTATAATAAATACTTTTTAATACAATATTGACCGAAAACGTCATATGACTTCTATTGATATCCTTTTTCCTGTTTGTCTGGGTGTTCTGATAACAGAAATTTACTGAGTATTTAATTGAGTCTATTGTTCATGATGAAGAGTTTGCGATTTTGAACCAAAATCAGATAGACTCGTATCATATCGTAGATCGATATATATATATATATAGCATAGTAGAAATGTGTATATTTTTCACTTACAACGCTAATCTCAACACACAGTCAATTGCCTCTACAACAAATGCAAATTAATGGTAGCACTATTGTTTATATAAAATACACAAGATCACAGAAATAAGCGATAAATGAACGATAACCACAATTAAATTATTTAAATACTAGCTAACCCGCCCGGCGTTGCCCGGTCCTATAAAAAAAATAATACGAAATGCGAAATCAATCTAAAAATCGCTGCACGAAACCGTTCCTGTGTTAACTCTTTGTATTTACGAAATTTAATAGAGACAGACCCCGAAGCGGAAGTAAATCCAATACCACCTCCTCAAATGTCTGGATCATTTGGTTCAAAACGGGTCAGTTTTTGGTCAAAAATTTTAAAAACTTACCGTCGGATTTTCACAAAATTTGCATTTTCGGAATCAGAAAAATAAACTACGTACAGTCTGTGAGTTTCGCTCAATACCTCCAATACTTTTCTTAGTACTCGAGGATGAGTGAAAATGAAACTATTTCGTTGTTTGGGATTATCATATCGGTAACTTTCTTTTTCGGTTTCAATAAAAATAGCCATTTTGTTCTAAACAAATTTCCGACATGTATCCTGATACCGTGTACAGCATACGTGCTGCGCACGCGCTGCAAACTCTCTTAGTTCCAGTTTCCACCACCAGGTGGAGCATTCTGTTCTAAATAAACCTCTTTCCAAACAAAACTCCGGCACTCGTTCCCGCTGCTTACGGCACCGTGTAGAAGGCATACACGCGCGAAAAATCTGTTAGTTCCACTTTCCACCGCCACGCCAGAGGGTTCCAAATCTATGTCTTAATTAATTAGCTATATCTTAATTAGTTCATGTTGAATGAACCGATTCCCGTTCAAATCGGACCCATAGAACCCGAGAAAATAAATCACCTCCCTGGATATTAATATTCATAAATGGTGCTAACCAAGGGCTGACAAAATGATACTGAAGTTTATTTAGTGCCTGGGAGACCTCGAAAGAATGTTAGGAAAGATTTTGTTTGAATAAAACCAAGATTAAATGCAAAATCTTTTAGTTACATTTTCCAACGCCAAGGGGGGCACTCTGTTCTAAGCAAACCATTTTCCGAAAGAAACTCCGACACGTGTCCATTGCTTATGGCACCGTATAGAAGGCGTGCTGTGCACGCATTAAAAATCTTTTAGTGCCACTTTTCACCGTTAGGGGGCCCCAAATTTATATCTTAATTAGTTATCGATATCTTAACTAGCCCATGTTAAGTTGAATGAATCAATTCTCGTTGAAATGGGGCCCATTGTTTGAATCGGACCAATTTTAAATGCAAAATCTTTTAGTACCAGTTCCCACCGCCAGGGGTGCACTCTGTTGTAAATCAAACTCTTTTCGATCGAAACTCCAGCACGTATCCCTGCTGCCTACGACACCGTATAGCAGGCGTGCTACGCACGCGCTGCAAAATCTTTTAGTTCAATTTTCTACCGCCAGGTGACGCCAAATCTGTATGTTAATTAGTTATCTATATCTTAACTAGTTCGTATTAAGTTGAATGAACTAATTCTAGTTGAAATTAGGTCCATAGAACGCGATAAAATAGTTGTAACCAATATCTGAAAAAATAATACCGAAGTTTATCTAGTGTCTGGGGGACCTGAGAGAAGGTTTCGTTTGAATCGGACAAAAAAAAATCTGATTTTGGAGGCAAGGGGGGAAGGAGGAGTTTCAATCAGAGCATTAACGCGATATTTAAATTACAACCGGACACTCACCCCCCCCCCCCCTCCCAGACAACAACTTTATTGAAAAGAGGATAAATTTTACTATATTGGACTAAAAGATTGGAACCGGTTTCCTGTTTTTAATGTTGAAAAATCACAGCAAAACATGGAAAAACACTAAAAATCATATAAAAATTAAATTTAAAAAAATCTATTCAAAAATTCCAAAATCGGGCTTCAAGGTACAAAACTACATGCATAGACGTACCTTCTCACCAAATTTTGTAGCTCTCCGTGCAGCGGTTTCTTCGGAACACAACCGAGAAACACACACACAAACTTCCTTTTTAACACTTTCCAACCTAGTTGAAAAGTGTTTATGACTTCGGTTTGTCTGGCCGTATGGCCGTCTGCCGTCTGTCCGTGCTCTAACTGCCGTAATATGCTCGGATTGCGCTGCAATTTTTATATGTTATTGTCGTTATCTATAGCATGTTCCCTATTTCATTCCCTAAAATCATTTGAGGTTTATTTTAATGATGTTACACAATTTCAAATACATTGTAATTGATATATATTACTAAGGTGCATTACAAGAAGCTTAATTATGGAATAGGGTGTGCATAGCCCTTATAGTTACTTTACAGGGACAGTCAAATGAATTCCGTTACATTACATCTATTAAGGAAAATCGTTTGCGGTTTAATTAACGCATTGAAAATATATATCACTAAGGTGCATTACAAGAGGCTTACTACAGAATATTGTGTGTATAGCAGTCATCGTTCATTTACAGGGACAGACAAAAGAATTCTCTACTGTCTGTTAACAATAATTCCTGGAAGTGCGTTTTAAGTTACTGAATGCAATTTTAAATTTAACTCCCTTTTTGTCTATTACTTGGTGTGTATAAATTCTGTATTTCATATTACAGGGCAGCACAAAAGTTCGCGAACACATTTCCGTTTATTGACAGAAACTCCAGAATGAGAATTTTAAACTGTGCTACGCTTTTCCTAACTAAACTAAAATTTAGCATCCTATGTAGTATGTATACAAATCTATCGATCATATACAAGGCTGAATAAAAGTATTCGGATATTTTTCCGAATATTGTATATGTTGGAAAATCCTGAAATTAAGTTTTAAAATATGTTTTGCGTTTTCCAAATTGTTTACTTAGATGTTGTCTTTCAGCTTATTAAACGGTAATGATTTGTAAAATTATTTTGGAAGCGTTGGAAAGTGTTACATAATCTATGCTTGACGCATGATTTTTCGTTCTTGTTTATTATAGTTGGAGATATAAATTATATAAATTAAACTATATATATGCAATCAATTGCATTCAATTAATAAAATACATCGTACGACAGTCTCAGTGAATGAATAATATGTGATGGGGTATTAAGTCAAAATATAACTCTAAGCAACAAACCAATATGGGACATAATATATATATATATATATATATATATATATATATATATATATATATATATATATATATATATATATATATATATAGAGAGAGAGAGAGAGAGAGAGAGAGAGAGAGATAATATATATATATATATATATATATAACATAATATATATATATATAGGCATAATATATATATATATATTATGTCTATATTGAATTCTTTTTAGTAATTCATATTTTGCCAATATTGGTTAAATATTGTTTTTGGGATAGAAATCTTTAAAATGAAATGCCAACGCTGAGGAAATATTGACTTTACGATAGCTTTATATTTCTTACCAATAGTGGTGCAGTATTATCAAAATGTGCAGTGCATGACCCAATATTTGGTAATATGTCATTACTTAGCCATGGCCACAATATTTATCCACAACATAGCCAATATTGACAGAGTCTTGTTTTGATACTAAGGAATATGATCAGAAGACCAATAACACATGAGTATAAGGACCTTTCAGATCTATACTATTTTAACTAGTATACGCGGGGATGCTTTCTTTTAACACTTTCCAACATATAGTCCAGGTGCTAGGAGTGAAAAAACTGCAAATCGTGATACAGTTATACCGTTTGGTTAGTATCTACTCTATATTAATACAAAGCATATAAGAAGGGGAGGCATTGCGGAAAGTGCGGCGAATTCAAGATGGCGGCCGTTATTCAAAATGGCGTCATTTTCGGGAATTAGTGCAATTTCGTTTCCATTCATCGTATAAAAGCATGCTTGATGGAAATTTAGATGTTTTTAGATAAAAAATTTTATTTGTAACACTTTACAGCATAGTCAAAAAGTATTTATGAATTCAGTTTGCCTGTTTGTCTGTCTGTCTGATCGTCTGTCTAGTCGCGCACTAACTCAAAAAAAAAAAATAACCGGATATCCAGATAATTAAAATATGGTATTGTAGTATACCGTAACAAGTTTGGTATTCATTTTCAAGTGTGCATCATTCATAGTTCATTTACAGGGGCAATCAAAAGTATTCGGTTACATTATGGTCTGTAGACGAAAATTGCTTGCAATGTGTTTTAATGATGTTATACTCTTTGTAACATATTCAAATTAATATACATCAGTGCGGTGCAGTACAAGATACTTACTATAGAATATGCAGTGCATAGCAGTTTTCGTTCATTTACAGGAGCTCACAAAATAATACGGTCACAGGACTTTCAATAAGCACAATGCTGTCTATGCGCGTTTTTAATTATATAATGTGTTTTTGAACTTTGCTAGATATGAAAGAATTGCAAATTGTCATATGAACATTTTCTTTTATATAAATATACAATGTAGCGTGTATTTATGTATTTATTACGATGTAATTCTGATGACGAGGCACCACGCAAAATGAGATGTATTCAATATGGGGTTTTGTTCAAAAATTTCATATCATATTTTATTTTAATGTTGTGATTTCTTACCCTACTCTCAGACTCTTTGGTGCGCAGTTGATCAATCTGACAATTGAAATGAAAAGATTTTTGTTTATGAAAGCTTTGTTCTATATATAGTTTTATAGCGTGATGCACGATTATATACTGAAACGCGTGATAAAGATGAATTTTGTAAATATTCAGTTTCAGTATCTGTACCATTTACGTTTTCATGTTAATTCCTCATCAATATTTCAACCTCTGAAAAAAAAAAAAAAAAAAAAAATTCTCTTTAGTACTCCGGCAAAAAACATCAGCCAGAAAAATGCAACCCTAAAGGTTTTAAAAACAGACGTCCAGCTACTTTCCAGGCTTTTAACAATTGCACAGAATCGTCAGTTAGACATGCAAAATTTTTTCAACTATGAAAATCAACCATTTCCCCCTGCTTTTTCCAGTAACGATGAATTTCAACCCAGCCATAAAAGTGATTTAGCACGTATTTTAGAGGAAATTATTGAGAAGAATAGAAACGCCTTTCCAGGAACATGCGATGCTTTAATTTATGATGGACCAGTTTTTATTAACATTTTAAAGCCTCACCAGTCTTCAAAAACCTTTAACGATTACTACATTAACACATTTCAACCCCATTTCTGTATCGACATTAAAAGTTTTAGTTGCCAAAGAATAGATTTGATATGGGATAGATACATTACACCAAGCATTAAAGGTGAAACCAGACAAAAAAGGGGTGCAGTTACAAGGCCGCAAGTGCTATCGCATGTCAAACTACCTAAAAATTGGCAAAATTTCTTACGAAATTAAGTAATAAAGAAGAGTTATTTAATCTGCTTGGAACACTAGCTATAAATACCATAAAAAATACACAAGTTATAACCACTTCAGGGTAAGAAGTTAAAGGAAATAATATTGCACTAAGTTCCTTAATTGGAATGACTTGCCCTGGTCATGAAAAAGCTGATACAAGGATAATCTTGCACCTCAAAGACATGGCAGAAAACGGATTGAAAAATATTGTTATACGCTCTGTAGATACTGATGTATTAGTTTTAGCAATTGCACATTTCTTTACTCTGTCAGATAGACACTTGCAAACTGTTTGGATTGCGTTTGGAACAAGGAAGAATTACAGACTTATTCCCATCCATACTGTAGCTGCAGCAATTGGAAAAGAGAAAGCAATGTCGTTACTAGGATTCCATGCTTTCACAGGCTGCGACAGCAATCCTGGTTTCACAGGAAAAACCAAAAAATCAGCTTGGAAGACATGGATTCTCTATAAAGATGCTACTATCGCATTTTCATTTTTATCAAAACCGCAAACTTCCATACCTGACGATATTCTAAAGATTTTAGAAAAATTCATAGTATTGTTGTACTGTTCAACATGTAACAGCATAAGTGTAAATGGTGCTAGACAGGAATTGTTTATGACAAAAAATCGTCCTATTGAACATGTTCCACCAACCAAGGGTGCACTACAGCAACATATTTTACGGAGTGCTTTCCAAGCTGGACACATTTGGGGACAAGCACATGAGCGGGAAATATGTCCCCCCTCTCCAAACAAATGGGGATGGTAGTTGGATAATTTTTCATGGAAATTAAAATGGTCGGAGCTGCCCGAGATTGCAGATTCTTGCAAAAAACTAATAAAATGTATGTGCAAAATCTACAAAAATAAGTGTAGTTGTAGGAAGGTTGGTCTTTCTTGCACATTATTGTGCAACTGTAAAAACGAATGTGAATGAGAAATAATATGCTACAAACTAAAGATTCTATATATTCTGCAATTTTATGTCATTCATTTGTTATGTAGCATTCATTTTTTAATATGTTGTATAAGTAAGGCATTAGTAAAATGCATTTTTATTACATTCCATTCATTTTACTCACTATACAAGAAAAAAATACATTAATAATTGAACTAGCTTCATTTTAAGCATATTTCTGATATTAAAAAGAAAATTTTTGATTAAAAAAATCGAAAATGACATCAAAGATACTTTTATATGACGAAAACGGAAAAAATTGAATAACAGCCTAAATCTTAAATTCCCAAGACATTTCATTATGCCTCTCTTATGTGCATTGTTTTAATATAAAGAAGATACTGACCAATAGGGATATTATTATTAAAAATTGCAGTTATTTCATACCTAGCACCTCCCTTAATAACAATCGATTTAGCTGATGATCTATAAAATTTATACACAAGTTATAAAGGCACTGTGCTCGGAGACATTAATGTAACGATAACCGTATTATTTTGTGAGCCCCTGTAAATGAACGAAGACTGCTATGCACTGCTTATTCTACAGTAAGTATCTTGTACTGCACCTCACTGATGTACAGTAATTTTAATATGCTACAAAGAGTATAACATCATTAAAACCCATTGCAAGCGATTTTCGTCTACAGACCATAATGTAACCGAATACTTTTGATTGCCCCTGTAAATGAACTATGAATGATGCACACTTGAAAATGAATACCGAACTTGTTACGGTATACTACAATACCATATTTTAATTATCTGGATATCCGGTTATTTTTTTTTGAGTTAGTGCGCGACTAGACAGACGACCAGACAGACAGACAAACAGGCAAACTGAATTCATAAATACTTTTCGACTGTGCTGTAAAGTGTTACGAATAATATTTTTTATTTAAAAACATCTAAATTTCCATCAAACATGCTTTTATACGATGAATAGAAACGAAATTGCTAATTCCCGAAAATGACGCCATTTTGAATAACGGCCGCCATCTTGAATTCCCGCACTTACCGCGATGCCTTCCCTTCTTATATGCTTTGTATTAATATAGATTAGATACTGACCAATCGGTATAACTGTATCACGATGTGCAGTTTTCACCTTATTTTTGTCGTGCAGCACTTGGACTAATAGTTCAGAAGAATTTGTATGAATTCGGTTTGTTCGGCCGTCTGTTTGGCAGTTCGCGCTCTAACTGGTGTAAATGCACTCGGATTATCGTGTAATTGATATAAGTTATTGGTGTTTACCATGGCATGTTCGTTATTGACAATGATGTGTGTAGCATTTATAAGTTCGTTTACAGGGCACTTTTAAGGATTCCGTTGCATTATGGTTCTAAGGAGGAAAATCGTCTGCAGTGTATTTTAATGATGTTTCACACGCAATAACGAGTCTATTATATGAAAATGAGTTGCAATAGCAGCCTCTTAAAATAATTTTAATATCGCAAGAAATGCTTAATATTGGGCTAAATTATCTTAAAATAACCATTGGATTTTTTTCTTTTTTAAATCACTATTCCAAAGTTTTAAATATATTTCATATTTATCTTTCTTTTTGTAAGTATAGTAAAGATACATTAAAATATTATTGCTGACAAAATTCTGAAAAAAATTATTATTTTTATTGCAAAAAATTCCTTTTTGCCATAAATATGGTCAGTATCTCGAGTAACTGACGAGCCCTTTTTTGAAAAACCAATAGCTGAAAAATATGCTGTAACAGTTAAGACAAATAAGTTACCACTAGATAACAGTACTATGCAGAATTTTACAAGAAAATATTTATTTGAGTTATGTTTCTCCTGAAGTATCAGTTATTGGTTAGGTGTCAATAACTGGGGTTTCACCCTAGAAACTATTTTCTGGCAATTTCTTTCTAATTTTAATGTTTTATGGGGGTTTCTGGTGCGATTGAGATATTAAATTTTATGTTATTCAGTTATTACTGTGTTTACTACATTCGCCTGCATCTTTTTCTATATAAATTATGTTTTATATGTTCGAAAAATTACCTTGTTAGGATAAATTACAAAACCCATCACAATGGTATACTTTGTAATAGCAAAGCAACAGACATACTCGCTCTAATATAGAAATATTTCGACTATCGTGCAAATTTGTGCCTAAGTCCGGAGGAGAGTTGATTAATGACGATTTGAACAACTGCAATAAAACTTTATCTTCAAACCTATAGCTTGCTTTTTAACACTTTCCAACATAATTGAAAATTGTTTATGAATTCGGTTTGCCTGCCTGCCGTCTGTCTGTCCATGCTCTAACTCCCGTAAATATACTCGAATTGTCATGAAATTTTACTATGCCATTGAGATTTACTACAACATGTCCGGTATAGAAATGAGGTATTTAGCATCTATAGTTTGTTTACAGGGACACACAAAAAATTCCGTTACATTACAGTCTATGGGCAAAAATCGCTTGCGGTGCATTTTATTGATGTCACAGATGTATTTACATCACTGATATGACCTACAACATACTTTCTCAGAAATATAGAATAAGTAGTATTTATAGTTAATGAACAGGGACGCACAAAAGGACTCCATTGAATTAAAATTTATCGGGAAAAATAACCGTTTGCGGTGCATTTTAATGATGTTATGATACTTCAAACATAACGAAATCACTTAAATGCACTACATGATTTCTATAGATTATACAGTGCATAGCATTTATCGTTCATTTACATACAGAGATGCACGAAAGAATTCAGATAAATGAGTGATTAAGATCGATAGTTACTGGAAGTGTGTTTTCATCTGTGGTTACGCATTTTTAAACTGATCTACTTTTGAGTGTATTAGATGGTATGTATAAATTCTATAGATCACCTACACAGAAAAAATAAAACCCAATTTGGGTCGAAAGATTCTTAGGTATGTGCCCAAATTGGGTCATGCCTGTTTTGGTTACCACTGTGTATCCATTTTGGGCACTGTTAAATACCCATTTAATTTTTTTTTTTGAAAATGTAAATTTTTACGGAATCAGGGTTGCCACTGGCGACTATTTTCATGTTCTATTCGCACCACTATTTTTAAAAAGTAAATTTTGTAGTATATTTCTCTTGGACATGTTGTCAAAGTGTACGTGAAAGATTTTTGTTTTGAGAAAGTGGTGCGAGATAGAACTAGTCACTGTTGGCAGCCCTGCGGAATGAGTAGAGTATTTTTTTATCCACTGTGCATGTGGCAATGTCTAACTTTAAAAGACATGAAATATCATACGTTAAAACTGTTAAATTTTCAAACTGGTACAATCTACCTGCGAATACTGAAAACTAAGATTGCCGGCTAACACTAAATCAAGATGAAAATGAAATTATTGTTTCGTTTACATTTGAATATGAAGTTTATTTGTGTTACTTTTATTTGTAATGTTTTATTTTTTTATATATATATAATTCTGATTTTACGTTTGTCTTTCTTATCACCGAATTTCAAAAGCCCATTTTAATACTCCCCAAAATATCTTGGACTAAATGTTTAAGAGCCATTTTTCTTCATAATTTGAAGGTCTGCAGATTTTCAAATATATAGACGAATATACATAAGTAAAAAAACTGTGCCTCATACTAAATGTGGATATACTTCCGAAAATCGAATTAATCTTCGTTTTATTGCAAAGTTGAGGAGAAATTTGAATAATAACTTTCTCTATATAGCAGTTATTTACGATAGAAATTCCACATTTAACTGAATATCCATGCAAAAAAGGGAATTTTCATAAGTTAAGGTTCTTGTAAATAAACCGCATAGTATTAGGTTAAAGCATAGATACCATATAATTAGTTTAACTCTGTTGTGATATAAACATTTTTTCTTCGTGAAAGCTGGATTAATTTTTTTATTGAATTAAAATTGTTTTCAATTAATCTTAGCATAATTATAAAAAAAAAATCATATAAATTTGGATATCTTTAAGTATTAGGTGGTCGGTCTTAGTACAAGTCATTTTTAAACCAAATCAATCTATTTCCATATTTCACAGAGAAAATATGTCACCTATGGGCAGTTAAAAGAGTATAAATCAAGATGGAAGGTAACAAACTGTTTTAGTTGATCATAACAGTACAAGAAAGTAATGTTCGGTATTATATATACAGGGCCCGACTTAGACTATCTAGGGCCCGGGGCAAACATCATTCTGGGAGCCCCCTTCTATCTATCCATAGAAATTGCTCATGACTTATGCTGAAGAATGGACTAAAATACCAAACTTCATACTTATTTCATGTATACATAAATTTCATACCAGGTACCATTCACATCTGTATACAGGGTATCACAAAAAAGATACTTACAACTTTAAGAAAAAAATATTAGAAGGAAAATAGTAGAAATAATGATGGATTGTTTGACGGGATTATTTGTTTGCAAACTTTCCCTTTGCTCATCCACGTTTTACATAAGATGTCTAAAAGAAAAATGCCCCCAAGTGATCGTCATTAATGGTTTTAACTTGTCTCATTATGAGGAAAATGTCAATAATGAATTTATCTTGAAAACAATGAGATATTAAGTTGTTATAATAAAATTGTAATCATTACTTTTCGAATGATATAATTCGTTCTTTTTTTTTTTTTTTTTTTTTTGCTGGGAAGGGGAAAGAAGGACCACACCCCCTTCCTAAAACTTTGAAAATGTAAAAACTCTGGTTACTTTTGGCACCCTCTGAACAAAATCCTGATTATCCCATGCCCCCCCCCCCCTCAAATGGGGACCCTGCATTAGTCAGGCCCTGTATATATATTACAGTACTCACTGTACAAAACCAAACAGTACCAATTATTACTTTGCACTATCAAAACACATCTCACGGTTAAATACATTGATATTAACACAAACATTCTGTGCACCCAGTTAAACCAAAATCAGGTGTACACAGTTTTATCACTTTCCTCTAAAATTGCAATTTCGAACTTGTACTGTTAAGACCAACCATCTACAAATTATTCTAAATTAAGTTTTATGTGAATTAAATTCATTTTTTACTATTTTCTATTTAAGTTTACTCGCATTTTTTTATGTCTCCTGTCGGGATTATTTGGGTGTTAAAATCGCATGTTCATAACTTTCACATCTTACAGATAGTATGAATGACAGGATTTCTTATTTTTTGTTGGTTCCATTTAAGCAAGATGTTTTCCTAAAATGAAACTATGTAAGTGTTGGGATTTATTGCCGCTATTATTAAATCAATGTATTCACTCATATCTATTTTAAGTAAATAAATATACGTTTTTAATTATTATAAATGTTTTTTTCCATTAAATAATATGTTAATCTTACCATTTGACATCAAAAACTTGAAATAGCTAACCCGCATATCAGCGTACAATTAATTGTCTCAAATAATTAAATTATTCTAAAATAATTATTACATAACAATTATTCCAAAAACTAGTGTAATATATAGTATATACTCAGTTAAAGGTTAAAATTGTTTATTTTTAGAACCCTTGTCCTACTATTGGTAAACATATCAATTATCACTAAAACATAAATTCTAATCATTTTAAAAGACAAAAATAGCATCAAACATTACTTAAAATATATTCTGAAATTTAATAAATTCATATTATATTTAAGATCATTTATAATCCAAATAATGAGGGTAAATAACAGTGATTTATCGTAAAAGTACATTCGAATAGGCATCCAACTAGTAAGAATTCTTTCAGACCGTTTGGGAGGAGAAACACATATTTTAAGCAGAAGTTGTTTTAATAAAACACGGGGTATTCGGGAAATGTTTCGTAAATTTTATTGAGTAGGGGCCGAATAAAACTGCTGTGCTATTAGAAGTACGCCAGACCAAAAAGATTAATCTTATACTCATGGCTGTTTAATAAAATTGTTTCATACTTTTTATAAAATTGGTATACATTAAAGTCGTGCGCGGGTCGGTTTACACCCGACCCGAACCTAAAAATTAAAATCAAAGTTTACCCTGAGCCCGAACTGAAACAAAACACTTCAATAGGAACACGAAATACTTAACAATAACCCGAATATGAACTGAAAGAAAATTATTCCTTATATTAATGTGATTATGGAAAGATAGTCTATAATTCTATCTCTAATATCAATTTAGCTTGTATGTTAAAAAATTAATATATATATACTCATTAATGTTCAAATATATATATATATTTTTTTTTTTTTTTGAAAAGTGGGTCAACTCGAAACGAACCCAAACCTACAACACTTAAAGTGAACCCGAACCGTACCCGACATCAACGAAAAAAAAGCTTAGCGTCAACACGCCCCGAGCCACGACTCGGGTCAGGTTCGAGTAAAACCGGGTTATGTAACTCGATTCAGGACTCTAGTACAAATATGACTTAGATTAAAAGAAATAACTCGTTCTTTTATAAAAGGTATGTTGCTGAGAAACAACACAATTAAAGAACGGTTGTTCACTTTGTACAATTTTAATTAACTAAGAACTGAATTTTTAGATTTTAAAACACCCACTCACTATCGACACAATTCTAAATGCTTTATTTTAACAGTCTTTTCTAATCTATTTGATTTTGAATAAATGAAATTTTTATGTTGATAGCACAGGTTAAATTCATCTTGCAGTAAATCAATATACACAATCTATGAATACACACACATCCCACTTCTTTGTTTTCACAGTTAGTTATCTGCGAACGAATTTTTCTTAACATTTTAAATTAACGAGAATAGAATAAGACTTTGATGCATTATTATTTCATTATTTTTGTAATAACATCCAATTCATTTTTACATTAAAAAGAATTTCCATGAAACATATGTATTTCCGAATATGTTTACAATTTTAAGCTATTTCTAAATATGTTCCAAATGAAATCTTTTTTTATTATTATTGTTTTACTTTCAAAAATATCTAAAAAATATTTTCGAAAAGTATAATTTCTAATATTCTAGAACTAACTGATACATCTTTGTCTAATTTTGATTTTTTGAAAATATTTTCTTCGAAAGAGCGTTTGTTGTGTTGATAATTATAAGTTAACTTTAACTTATTACTACTTTATTGCTTATAGTATATAGTATATAAGTCATGTTTAATGTCAAATATTTTAATAAGCATAATAAATAAAACTTCGTTTTTTGCGTTCTTAAAGCAAACATATCTATAGCAAATTTAAAAAGAATATTTCCAGCAATTTCAAATTTGTTAACTATTCGTAGCGTATTTTATTTAATCTTTTAAAGTCACCTTTTCCTCAAATTAGCCGAAAGCTAATGATCTCGAAGCCGCATTGGTCGTCCGACGTATTAAACGCCCCGAAACCACTGATCGATGTCTTTAACCAATCGAATTTAGCTTTTTAATTTTTCTGGTGGAATCTTTCGTGATCGGACCTACTACCGTTCAGATCGGTAACTGAATGAAAGGAGCCGATTACGGCGTATGAAGACTTTTCCGCGAATTAGCGGCGGTCGATTTAGAGATTTTGTTACCGAAATATCACAAAGTATGAAGTAAAAGGGGAAATGATGACAGATACAATAAACTACAGACTTATAGAAAATAATTAAAATAGATCTCGCCCTTCCTCAACAAACTATTGAATAATGTTTCCGATAATTCAAATTACAAACATGGTTTATAGAATGATTTTTACTATTTATGGAAGTTCAGCTGATGTTTAATGTTGAATTCATCTTATTATAGTTGCCCGTCGTCATATAGATTAAAAAAATTACCTTAACCGTACTTTTAAAGTAATATTTTATGTATATATAGATTATAAAAAATACAATCAGCTATAGTTAATCTTAATAAAAAGTTATAATATCCGTATAAAATCACATTTTATAGACAAATACCAAACATTTACTAGTAGGTTATCAAGTGCTTTTAATGTCCTTGGATATATCGTGTCTTCAGATATATCGTACTTGTTTCTTGTCTCCCGGCAGGCATGGCCAATTTAACGTGGAGCAACTATATTGTTTTGTTTACGAAAAAAATTATAAATCGATCCCGAATGTTGCTGCGATATGAAAGCAATTTCATTTTAAATTTTACTGAATTAATTTTTATTTCCTTATTAGCAATAAACCCGTTCTTCGCACAGAGAGAATGAAAAAAATGAGTACTCATCAACCCTAAACATAGAAAGACGAAATGCTACTATCAACATTTTGTAAAAGTATATCGGCAATTTCATTCATAAAAATGAAGCATATTACATTGATTATTTAAAGGAGATGTACTTTTCACTTTTATTCTCAGCCTATTCTAAGATTAAAGTCAAAGGGTTTTTTTCGTATAAACCAAGCAGTAAAACTATTAAAGAGCCTAAATTGTGAAAATCCGTCATTGAAACTGAGTCATTTAAAAAAGAAAATGGTGCATTTTCATACATGAATTAGAAGCATTTTACTGCGCGAAAAAAAATCTCAGAATTCTTACTATAAGAGCCAAAATGTTGCATATATGGTTTTGCATTTTTTTATTTTCGCAAAATTTAGAAATACACCATGTCCCAAAAGTTTAGACAATCAATAAAATTTTCATTAACATAAAAAGTAATAAGGTACAATTAAAATTCGTGAGATAGTTAATAAATAAAAGTAGTTTTGCTGATATACACATATAAATTATGATCAAAGGTTTGAAATTATAAATTATACATTAAATTATATAACAATCTGCTGTCCCAAAACTATAGACACAATACAGCATTACATGCTTTCTTTTACGTTTTTTGTTCACAAAATAAAATATTTTTATTTTCGTCTGCTTCTATAAATGCAGAATAATTTTTCTCTTTAATTGAAATATCGTCTGCTGTATTTTTAGCGTAATAATTTATTGAAATTTTGTGGAATCAAATGAGTTCAATGTATAGTTTTGTTTGTGATTCGGAAAATACATTTCCTGCATATTCTGATAAAAATACCACGTTCTAAAGAAATTTCTAAAGATGAAATTATTAAGATTTTACATTTAAAAGTGCAAGGACAAAATCCTGTATAAATATTGAGAAGAATAAAGAGATCCTTGAGCAGTATTTATAGAGTTTTGAGATCAGGTGGAACACGGAATACTAGAAAGCGAGTCAGAAGACCAAAGAAAATAAAGTTACGTGATGATAGAATGTTATTAAAAATGAATTCAGTTGATAATTTATCTGTGCGTGAAATTGCATCAATTTCCAGAATTTCAAAAAGTTCTGTACACAGAAGAATTAAAGCTTCAACAAATATTGTTTAAAGGAGAATGAAACAAAACCTTGCTTAACACTTTAGAGGGCGGTGTCCACAAAAAAGGACACCTAATTTTAATTCCAAAACGGACAAATGGCACCAATAATATTTAATTAAATTTTCCTTTGTATAAAGTACGGAAAAATAAGCAAGTTTTTATTTTCTAATGAATTCTTTTTAAAATTCTGGTGTCAGTCCATATTTTCATCATTTAAAAACAGACTTACTCCGCGCCGGAAAGGGTTAAAGTAGAGACATAAAGATGCATGTCTAAAGTGGAGTAGAAAACATATGTCATACGGTGAAAAATGGATTTCTGACATCTTCAGTGATGAAAAGAAATGGAATTTAGACGGCCTTGATGGTCATAAATTTTACTGGCATGACCTAATGCATACCAATTTATTGGCAATTATAGATTTGCTAGCAGTGCCGGACTGTGTTTTCCAACAAGATGGGGCATCCATCCATACCTCCACATCATCGAAAACATGGTAAAGGCAAAACAGTATCACACTATTAGATTGGCCAGCACTTAGTCCAGATTTGAATACCATGCAGAACATATGGGAGATCTTATCTCATAAAATATATGAAAATGGAAAGCAATATACATGTGTAAATGACTTAAAAATTTTAATTGACAAAGCGTGGTATGAAATACCTTCTTTTGTAATGCAATGCTTAGTTAATTCTATGGAACAACGTGTATTTGATGTTATAAAGTGTCGTAGCAGTACAATTAAATATTAAAAGTAAGATTTTAGTTACTTTTATAAATGTAAAACCAAAAAAATTACAGATGTCTATTACTTTTGGGGCAGCACATTGTTATATAATTTAATGTATATTTTATAATTTCAAACGTTTGATCATAATTTATATGTGTATATCAGACAAATCGAACTCATAAATACTTTTTAACTGTGTGGGAAAGTGTTACAGACAGACAGGTTAAAATTTGCGCGTGTGACCATAATTTACGTATGTTAAATTAATTTATTTAAAACTAATTTATAGAAAAGTTTAATGCTGGCATAGAAAGTTAAAATGATTGAAATTGTCATATATTTTAATCTTAAAGCCATCGTGAATTTTAAAAATGAACAGATGGGACAAAATTTCAACTTTATAAAACGCTACCAAAAATCAGTCTTTGGTTTAAACTTTTCTTTGATCCAATTTTACTTTAACTTAATCTTTTATAAATGATCAGATTGTAAAGTAATCTGATGCCGTTATGGAATTTCACCTATAAATAAGATTAAAAGGCCCCATGCGAACTACTTATCTTCCGATGATTTTCAAATTTCTCAAAGGATTAATGGTTTTACTTGTCAAAAATTCGGATACCCATTTTAAAAACACAGAATAATTTCCAGGATTATAAATTGTCAAATGTTATAACGTGGCACAATAAGAATATTTTCCTCAAATGTTGCCTTATTTTTTGTATTTTAAATCCAAAAATAAATTATCTATCAGAACAATAAATCTCAAATATGTATGCTTACGTGCGCTAAGCTTTTGATAAAGTCATTATTATTATTGTTGTTACTGTTATTAGTGAATGGATTTGCATGGAGCATTTTAAAATATTCCTTTATTATGCATTTTTTAAATGCATTTTTGTTAATAAAATATCTATATCTTATTTCAAAACGTACTATATATATACCTAAAGTTATTTATTTCATGCGCAACGTAGTTTATAGATCTTTGAAACAAAAACTGGAAGCTCTTAATTTGATACATCGACAGTGCGAACAACTCAGATTTCAAATGATGTTTATGATCCTGTAATTTGTTTATAAATAAAAATACAAGCTTTCTGTCTAGTTTAATATATATGTATACACCCAGAAAAAGGAATTGATTAAAACAACAAAACATGTTTTGTTGAGTACATTTTGGTTGTTCAAGAAAAATTTTTAGTTGAAGTAAAAAGTTGGTTTTATTGCATTGAGAAAAAAATATTGCTAACACTCTTACAAAATTTTAACAAAATTTCATCAATTTTACTAGAATTAATAAAATCTGTTTTTTTAATTTTACCATAATTTTGTAATTTTTAATTCCAGCAAAATTTTGTTGCTTTTAAAAATTTTTAATTGTTGTGTAGTAACCATAACTCTCTCACGTAACTTTGTTTATTTGACTTATATAGCTGTATAACTATGTTCTTGCTATAAATGATAATATATAACATAATTTTTGGATAATTAAAACTCTTGGGACGGACCAAGGTAGTTTTAAAAATCCCCCTATCCCATTTATTAGTTTCTTCTATCTTAACAAGAAGAAAGTATTGGAGTCATAAAAATTTTCAACTTCTGGTTTTCGACGGATTTTAGAAGGTCCTGAACACGATTTGACTGTTTTTAGAAAATGACTGTCTATGACTCTGTCTGTCTGTACGTGACAAAAATTTTGAGAGCGCTCTATTTTCAGAACTAATGCACGGAATTTAATAAAACTTTATGTTCAGTTACTTCCGGATATAAATTGGTGCTGATAAGTTTTTGGCGTAAATCGCGCAACAGGTGGCGCTGCTATGTTGCAATTTTTGCTATTTCTGCAATAGATTTGGGATTTCTCAAGAACTAATGCACTGATTTACATCAAAATACATACTGACTTAGACCTTGACATAAATAGAACCTGATTACGTTTTGGTGCAAATAGCCTAACATGTGGTGCTGCTATGTTATATTTTTCATGATATTCACTGTAACTGAATCTCAAGAACTAATGCACGGATTAATTTTTAAATCATTTTCAGCAGTGATTTACGCGTGTAATTCTTAAATAATAACCAGTGAATTTTTATCCTGCTTTTTTCAAGCGTAAACCGACAGAGTGAAAAATGTCCCAAGCCGGGAATCGTACCCGGGTCCTCAGAATAGCGCTCTGAGGCCCCAGCATACGGCAACACAGTTAATTTTTAATTAATTTTCTGCAGTGAATTACGCTTGTAATTCTTGAATAATAACCAGTGAATTTTTATCCTGCTTTTTACAAGCGTAATTCACTGCTGAAAATGAATTAAAAATTAACTAAATGTTGCCGTATGCTGGGCTTTTTATTTTCGTCTCATGTTTGTCGCAGAAATTTGCATGCTCGTGCAGGGCCTGTTTACCGAATAGTTCCGGGAAGCCCGTGCTTGCCCAAAGAAATACAAAGGTGCCTTCAAATTTACTTTTCAGAATAACTTTTTACAAAAAATAAAAATAAATAAAAATAAATCAATCAGGGTAAAAAATGCATTTTTTCCTTACGAAATTTTTATCTAAGAAGCTCGCTCTTTCTAAATTGTTGTTTACTCGAAAGTTTGATGGTAAAATTTCAAATTGTTGCAGCATACCAAAAATGGATTTAGTAAATAACAAAGCAATTGGTAGAGGGGGCCCCAGAGTAACGTCGGGCTTCCCCTACTTCTATGTCTTAAGCGGGCTCTGTGCTGATGATGACATTTTAATCATGTGCTGCGGTTGCAGCCGGTCCGACAGATATAAGAGTGAGAAATTTCGAGTTTGGATACCGTTCCTTCTGGCTCAATGGTTAGAGTCTCAGATCGTTATCCTGAGAACCCGGTTTCGATTCCCAGCTTGGGACGTTGTTCAATCTGTAAGTTTACGCTTGAAAGGAAGCAGGATAAAAATTCACTTGTTATTGTTCAAGGATTACAGGCGTAATTCACTGCCGAAAATGAATTAAAAATTACCTAAAAAAATAGTTAAGTTTAAATTGGTTCTAATACAAAAAAAAAATAAATTTAAAGTAATTGTTTATGTAACAAAAACCTTTTGTTGTTAAAACAAAGAAAATTCTTAAAATTACACAAAACAATTGTTCTTTAAATAAAAATTTTTGTTGCCGAAACTGAAAAGAAATCTTAAAGTAACAGATAATTACATTTATTTTGAGAAAACATTCAACAAAAGAATTTTGTTAATTCAAGTAAAATTGAAACATGTTTACTTGAATTAACAGAACATTTTTTTGCTGACGATACAAAAATTTTTGCTGGAATTGCAAAAAAAATCAACAATATTTTTCTTGTTGATTCAAACAAATTTTCCATTGACCCATATCTAAACAGAAAATTTTGTTGGGCCAACCAAATTTTTGTTGATTCAACAAAACTTTTCTCTGGGTGTATATATATATATCTTGTTTAATATATTATATATATATATATATATATATATATATATATATATATATATATCTTGTTTAATATATTTTATATATATATACAGGGTGATTCACAAGTAAGTATACAACTTCTAGATGCTGTAAAACAGGAACAGTTTAAGGCACGTTCCCCAAATTCAAACCATAAGATAGGTGTACTCATAAAGTTTTTTTCCCTTTGCTGTGCGAAATGACATAGGCGATAGCAAATGTATCACGCGACTATCAGTAGAAATGGCTGCGTCTGCAGTGGAGAAGGCATTTTGTGTTCAACAGCAACAATGTAAGAAATTTTATGTTACCTGTAACAGAAGAATAGGTGAATGTTTCAAGTTTTTTTAGAGACCGTCACAGATGTTCTATGTGTGCACCCTTAGTCAAATGGCACACATCAAACAGGTAATCCATTTCTGTCCACTTTGCACAAACAGCCCGAAGTTTCAAATTTTTTAAACCAATCATAAATGGATTTTCTGGTTAGAAGTTCTTTTCCAAATCTTGTTCGAAAATGCCGTTGTAAAATGGTGACAGATTCCGTTTTGCTCTATTCAAGAACACAAAATGCCTTCTCCACTGCAGACGCAGCCATTTCTACTGATATTCGCGTGATACACTTGGTATCATCTGTGTCACTTCGCACAACAGCGGGAAAAAAACTTTATGAGTACATATACCTTACGGCTTGCATTTGGGGAACGTGCCTTAAACTGTTTTACAAAATCTGGAAGTTGTATACTTACTTATGAATCACCCTGCATATATAAATTCAAATATAAACACATACCTGTTTCAATAATATCCAGAAAAAGAAGAAGAAATATAATATATGACCAAGAAAAGATAAATAAATTTGAAAAAAGTGAATTCATGAAATATTTCTGGAATTGTAGCAGAATCATCAGCCCCAAATTACCACAGATTGCACCAAAAAATGTACGATTTTATCCTTGTGCAAGGTATAATAAGCTAAAATAATACAATATTTCGGCAATCGCACCTTAATAGACCGAGAAAATGGAATAAGAAATTTAAAAAGTTGGAAGTATTTTCTTATAAAAATCCAAGAAAAATCCTGCATGATTTGACAAATCTGCACCTGTTGCCAAAAAAATATTTACAAATTCAGTAGATGTATTAAGTGAGAAATGGACGACTCGCAAAATATTCAAGGTTCCATGATTCAAAAGTCGTCACAGAAGTTAAATATCGTGATAGAACCAGAAAATAAATGAACAGTGCTGCCATCTAGCAGCAATACAGTATGGAAAATCAGAATTATTCATAACAGGTGTAAAATCTTACAATTTAAATTATGAACCAAAATTAAGTTACTATATTAAGAAAATTAATGTATAAAATGAATGAAAAGTTAAGTGGTAGGAGAATACATTAATTTAATGAATGATTGATAAAATCATGTATAAAAAAATTTAATTAATTAATTAAGTCTATGACAGTACATAATAATATTATATATATATAAATAATAATAATAATTAAAGCGATGAAGGAAACAATTAAATAAGGCAAATATAGTTATATTATAGTAAGATGATTGATGAAGTGATTTAGATATGACATTCCCACACAAATTATCAAAATAGTTAATTAAATATTAATAAATAAAATTTAAACTGAATAAAGTAGAAAATAGGAAACCATTTCTGTTAAACAGAAAAGAAGTGGTTGAATCAACTAAAGAATAATAAGTAATGAATTGATGCATGAAAGATCAATAATCCTCTCTCGTTTATATATTTATTTATTTATTGTAAATAATAAATCAACCATTGCGCATTAATATTCCTACAACACCGTCCCCCTCCATACTCTAACATCTACCCTCTCAGACGTTCTATTGTATTTTTATTTCGTCATTTTATAATTTTTATTTTATCTTATTTTATTTATTTTATAATATGAAAATATGCAATGTAAATTATGCAGTTAATCAGTTAATTTTGTCCCAACAACACGCCTCCTTCCTCCATATTCTAATATCTACCCAGCCAACCATTCTGTAGATTAGATCATGGACGAACTAAACTAATATATGAGAGAATATATGATTTTTTTATTATTATTATTTTGTATTGCATCCAAAATTAGTAGTTCCATATTTTTTTTTATTAATAAGACGAGAAGATCATAGTCGTTTTATTCTAAACATATGATTAAGAAGTATATTACTGTAAACTGAAATATGAAGACATGACTTAAAATGGGTAAACGTATTAACTTTGAATTTAAAATCTTTACATTTGTCATAAATATCTGTAATAGTTTTGTTATTATGCAGTATAAGTTTTATGTCCAAAAAGTGAATAGTATTACATTAGATAATAGGTTTATAGTTATACACGCCATTTTTAGATAAGAAATTATTCGATCCTTTTATTATACCAACTTGTAAGATATATTTTTTTATTTCAAAAGCATATTATATATATATATATATATATGACATAAGAAATGCTTTCTATATATACTATATATATATATATATATATATATATATATATATTATTTTATTTTTATTTTTAGTGTGGTAGTGTGGGTATTTGATTTTTACTTATTTCTGTCCAAATGTTTATGGTTATAGGTCAGTTACTTTTCTAAAAATGTACAACAGATAACTTCTTCAGTTTTTACATGAAAGTTAAATATATATTATTTAATATTAAGAAATATACATTTTTATTATAAAAAATAAATGAATTTTAAAAGATGTTACTATATTCCTGTACATGCTCTGTAATATTGTAATTACATTCGTAATTTTAGATAATTTTAAAGAAACAGACTAGCTTCACAAGCATGAAAACTTTTACCATTAATACCATTATTGCTTTAATATATTTTATAAAATGTGTACACAAATGTGTAAAAAATACAATAAAAAAAACTAAGAAAAATAAAATATTTACTTGCATATGCGTAGCATAGTTTTAGGGAATTTATTGTGAAATTTATAAAATATATATAGTTTTTATTTTTCTTATTCTGCTTTATTTTTTAAGCACAGAATTGAAAATTAAAAAACTTTAAACATTTTTATGTCTTTAGCGCCCTTAAATAAATATTGTATAGTGTTATCTACTTTTTAGAACTCATATAGAAATTTTTAATTACCTTTCATTAAACGAAAGATGTTTACCAACCAAATGTCTCTTCAATTTTATTAAGCTCGAGAAAGAAACCTTATAATAATCCCTATAAGTTTAACGCGAATCACATTCTAAATATAAATTCAACTGAAATTCCATCATTCTAATTCATACTTGAAATGCATGATTTAACATAAACATTCTATATGTTTTTAAAATCTGGCTAGCGAAGATTTAATGAGCGCATCTGAACCATGATGATCGTTTCTCGGTAAAAATTAATTTTGTAAATGGGAAATAAATTTTCGTTTAGCATTCATGGCAATCTGTTACGATCAACTATAAACGACGAAATTATAGAAGAAAAAGGTTTATTATAAAGCGAAATTCGCACATCTTAATTTAATTTAAATTATGTGTTTGATTTAGATTACGTGTTTGTTTTGAAACCCACTTCACTGGATTCCAATCACGATTATTTTTCAATCCATACACATTGTACTATCAAGTAACAGATTAAATCACATTTTCTAGATTAAAAGTTATATAAATTTGTAACTTGAAATCATATTATTTTTACTTCCTTCTTGGTAATATATTCATAAGAAGAAAGTATTGGATTTATAAAAATTTTCGACTTTCAGTTTTTTTATAGATTTAAAGATGTTGTTAAAAAAATATTTTTCGCACCAACACTTTCTTACACATATGTGAACTCGTTTTCAAACGAAACAGCGTTTGTTGGAGGTATGACTATTGAAGTGATTTGAAACCGGATAGTTTTCTTAATTTTTAATGAATGAATTACATCTTGAGTTATAAGCAACTGTTGCCTCATAACGCGATTTATCGGGCTTTCGCGTCCGGAAACTCGGTTAAAAACACCAACATTGACAGTATTTTCTGACTGCTTTTTCGAAAAATGGAGATACCATTCGATTTCATAGTTTATGAATAAGATCAAATTTCTATCTCATGTGTTTACGAGCAAAAATGAATTCAACGATGTGTCAAAAAGTAGCTAATTTTAATTTGATAACAGCATTAAACATTTTGAGATGTCCTGATTATGATTTGTCTATTTTTGGATCGCTGTTTGTCTGTTTGTTTGTTACACAAATGACATTTTAGGACGTTTTGGGATGTCCTGGATTTGATTTGACTACTTTTTGTATCGATGTTTGTCCAATTTTGTGTTACATAAATTTTGTGGGCACTATAACTCACGAACAAATGCACAGCAACAGCATTCTATTAAACTTCATACTTTATTAGACCTTGATCCATGCTAATTAAAATTTGGACATTATGTTTCTTAACAGTTGGGGCTGCTACGGCGTGCTTTTCCCGATGCACGCGATAGCTTTGTCACGACATGTATGGGACAGAATTGCACCAAATATAATATATAAGAGGCTTATTATGTAAAAGTATGCTTGATACAATTTTGGATTTGATCTCTCAACAGGGGACCCTTCATCCTTTATTGGGATGAAGTTACACATGTACCTCAGTTTCTATAGAATAGAAATGCACGAAATTCTATATTTCATACTATTAATATAAATATATTCCGGTGTATAACCCGCTCCCTTAATTAGAAGCTGTACTTTCTATTTTTAGTTATATTCGCCATGTTACACGCCACCCCTTTCCCTGTAAAGAAACATTTAAGAGTCATTTAGCATGAAAATGTAATAAAGATCATTAAAAAGGTATAATACTGGTACGAACATATAGAAGATACGTCACAAGATAAAGTCCACCTGTCTATCAAAATACTCACAAAGCATTTGGGATGGCTCATTGGAAAAATCAGGATCATGTCTTCTTTCCTTGTTAGTTAGTGTCGAATTCTAAAGTTATGATGCTTATCTTTTCTTACCAGTTAATATTTGGGGGGAGGGGGGGTTAGAATGACAGCGGAGTAATAAAGAAAATCTAGGTAACCCTATTTTTACTTAAATTATATTAATTTCTGTTCAGTGTCACACGCACTTGTAAATTGTTAACAATTTTCTTGTTTCAAAAAGGCGCGTTATACGTCAGAATATACGGTATATTATGTTGATCCAAATTTTATTTTGAATACCCAACAGCAGGCGTATTTGCACTATGCTGTTTGTTGTTGTCGTTTTATTTCTAAAATTAATCACTATAATTCTATGTTAAATTCAAGGAAATGCACTGCACTATTTAAATTAATATATTATAGCCAGTAGACCTGTGCGAGGACTTTCACATTGCAATATATGAGATTTATTTATTGATATGTTTTTCATTAATTTTTAATTAATTCTGTTTTTAGGTACGTTCGTAAGTATATAAATACGTAGCATCTATAGTCGTCGTCTGAACGGTTTGAAATTTAATATGTATAATCGTTGCTGAATTTTGGTGAGTCATTTCAAATTTTATGAAAATCGAATAAAATCTTAAAAAGATATTAATAAAAGTTTTCTTCATTCTATTAAATCCTATCATACGTAATTAATTCCATGATATCCCCTGATAGGTAATGATTCTAGGTTATCATGGTGGTTACGTCCTATTTAAGATGGAGTCATATTATTTCCGTATTACTGAATTAAAAAACCAAATTTGTATACTAAAATTGTTTAATTATAGGATTCATATAATCTACCGACAGTTTTTTGGATAGATGTTTCCGGGTAAATAGATATTAAATGGAAAAAAGAGTCTAAATATAGATTTCAAGTTCTGAAATTTTCAAAGCGAGGCTTTAGTTTCATATTGGAATTTTCAGGCAATGTCAACAAAAGATAAAATATTGCCAACTTAAAATGTACCTATGTTATTACGGAAATTAAGCATATCATAATAACAGACGATATAATTCATTTCACTGAAACTAGTTAGAGTACGAACGCACCTCACTTGTCATGTTTGACATACTATTTCCAACTTGTTTTAATCAAACAACGTTTTTAAGGAAATATAAGTGTATTATGTCAGAGGTCAGCTTCGAATGATACCTCATTCATCTTAATGCGTTTTATATGTGCATAGAAAAGGGATGTTGACATCAATAATAATATATATAAAAATATAGAAGAAAGTTTTGCAATGACACAGTTACTGAAGGTGAGAGAATACTTTACCGGATATTCTGATTTAGTAAAAATACTCGCATAATCTGAATTAATCAGCTTTAACTTTTTTTTCTTTTTTTTCCTAGACAATATTAAATGATGATCAATTTAGTCGGAAGTGCTGAAAAATGTTTTAAAGTACTAAAGTTTTTATTCTTCTAAGATTTAGCATAGACAATGGGGGGGAAAAAAGTTAATGTATTTTGGAAATTTCCTTTTTAAATCTAATAAAACCATTGCAAACAACATTACAAATTAGGTCAAATGCTTTAACACATCTTTTGGTTTATGCAAAATGTCTTTAGAGAATGTCTTTTTAAGCTCCTGTACGCTTAATTTGTGTAAAAGTATTAACAGTTTGAGTAAAAGAAAAATATAAAATATATAAGAACAGACAAATTAAGTTTTTCTTGCAGTTTTGACAGTCGCCACATATGTTTACAAAGATTTATGTAAGTCATTGTTCTACTTTAATTTTTGTAGTCATTTACAAACAAAATTTTTTATTTATTTTTTTTATTATTTAATAGAAAGAAATCCATTTCGTTCATTAACTAAATACTCGGCTCGAAGTTCAACGGGTTTTTTTTTAATTATATTTTTATTTTGATAGTATAGATATTTTTTTTTACCAAACTTCCAACTTCCAACGAAAGAAGTTATACAATCTGTTTATATGTTGTTGTTTGTTTTTTTTGTTTTTTGTCTTTTTTATATGTATGTCTATGCATAATTTTTAAACGCATGGACGGTCGGATTTTCATACTTTTTAACACTTTCCAACATAGTTGAAAAGTGTTTATGCGAATTCGGTTTGTCTATCTGTCTGTCCGTACTGTAACTCGCGTAAATATGCTCGGATCGTCATGCAGTTCATATATACTCTTGAGGCTTATTGTGGCATGTTCGGTATTGAAAATGAAGTGTATAGCACTTATAGTTTTTTTACAGGGACACTCAAAAGAATTTCGTTACATTGCGGTCTATGGGGAAAAATCATTTGCGGTTTATTTTAATGATGTTACACAATTTCAAACATATTAAAATTGATATATATCACTGAGGTGCACTGAAAGAGACTAATTATAGAATAGGGTGTGCATAGCACTTATAGTTCCTTTAAAGGGATGCTCAAAATAATTCCGTTACATTAGGGTCTATGAAGAAAAATCGTTTGCAGTTTATTTTAATGATGTTTCACTATTTCAAATATATTGAAATTGATATATATCACTAACGTGGATAACAAGATGCTTACTATAGAATATTGTGTGTGTAGCTTTCATTGTTCATTTACAGGGACACACAAAAAAATTCGGTTAAAGTACTGCTTATTAATAATAATTGCTGGAAATGCTTTTTCAGTTGCAGAACGCGTTTTTAAATTTAACTCATTATTTGTCTATTACTTGGTGTGTATAAATTGTATACAGAGCAGCACAAAAGTTCTCGAGTACATTTCCGTTTATTGTCGGAAATTGAAGAAGGGAAATTTTAAACTGTGCTACGCGTTTCCTAACTGAACTAAAATTTAGCATTCTATTTAGTATATATACAAATCTATAGATTATATACAGGGTTGCACAAAAGAGCTCGGATATTTTTTCCGAATAGTGTTGGTAATTCCTGAAATTGGATTTTTAAATATGTTATGTGTTTTCAAAATTGTTTAGTTAGATATCATCTTACACCTTACGGTAAAGATTTGCAAAATTATTTCGGAAGGGTTAGAAAGTGTTATATAATCTATGCTTGACGCATGATTTTTCATTCTTGTTTTTTATTATTATTGAGAAGGTCTCTTTTTGCAGATGATTCCATTTCAGTATCATTAGGATCTAAAAATGATATATTTGTCGGTCTGTCTGTTCCCATGTCTTTTTTTCTTGTGACTTTATAGGCTTTAACTTTCGTAAAGATTTATTAAAAGTTAGGCAAACTGGGTATGGTATGAAGGTACACAGCACTACTTTACATTTTTACTACAGTATAGTCTTATCGTATACATTTTTTTTTTTTTTTTTTTTTTTTACAAAAATGTTATCAAATTAATCTCAAAATTTGTAATATATCAGGGCGTATTGCTCGTCAAAATAAGCAATATCCGCAATAATGAGATTTTAAATGAACGTGAATAGAGCATTAGGCCGGATATCCTTATTTTACCCGAACTCGCCCCGACTCGTGGAGTGAGATTTTACAGAAACAGGATCGTTTCAAAATTCTAATTGGCTGTTGTCTCCTGATTTCCAATTGGTTTTTTGCTCCCACCTGCCCTTTCTCTTCAATTACTTTTCAGTTTGGCTGCTGCTTTCAAAGTGGTAGGACGCCTTGTTTGCGTCTGATGAAAAAAGATCAAGTTATTTCGCCACGTACTATATTTTTCTTTCGAAGCGCATTATATATTTATTTCGAAACGCATTATATATCACATTTGTATAGTGATTATAAGAAGTTTTTCCCTTGAGTTGCGTATTACACTATAGTTTTCATAACATTTTATCAGACAAATGGCTTACATTAGAAGTAATGGCCATAAAACGACATTATTGCAGAAATATTAGCTTCATATTGGAAATATGGACAATGAAATAGCAAAATATTTCGTACAAAGATTAATGAAATATTGGAAAAATGTAAACAATCCAATGTTGGCAATTACTTCATTCTAATATTACCAATATTGGCCAAGATGCAGTCATGCTATATCAAATATTGGAAAATGTATGACCAATACAAACAATTTTGTTTATCTACTACATTTTTTTTCTAGCTGTATTCATATAATATAAAATTAAATACATTTTACAGCCAAAATTAATACAAATACTACAGCATTGTGTGTTTTATAGCAGTTTCTTTTTTTTTTTTTTTTTTTTTTTTACATATGAGGTGTTTATTTTCTATACAGACGCATTCATTATTGATATGTATAATGAAATTGATTTTTTTTCTTATTTTTACGCACACATATTATTTCTATGTATAATGAAATTGATTTTTTAATTTTTAATTATTGTGTAAAGTTCTAGAAGAAAAAAATAAAATAAAAGATAATATTCTAAAGCAAAAAATGTCAGCAGGGAAAGTTTTAAAAACTGTCTCATTAATATTTATATCGCTAGACGAAAAGAAAACAGCGAAACTTTTTCCTAACAGAATGATGTTTTTCTTTCATAAATATTTGTTTAGACATTTTAAAAAACCTTCAAACTGCGCTTAAACAAAAATGATGTGTTAAATTTTATTTTTAAAAATCAAAAAATGCTCTTTTTTTCTCATTTAGCTCTACATTTACACACCTCCTTATTTGTGATTTTATTGTTAAATAAGAGACTTAAATATTACTTTTTTTAAATGTCATCTGTTGATTTTTAATGACACAATCAAACGTAATATACAATACTCAAACAATCCCTGTAGCCAAGGAAAAAAAAAAAGAAACATCTTTCAACGATAAAACAAATGGTGTTGTAACAAATAGTGTTCTGTTGAAGGAAAAAACAACTTTGAAAAGAGTCGAATTTAAAGAGCCCGAGGAATCACAATGAAGAGTCATTTTCAACATTTTGCAATACAGTTGAAAAGTGTCCAAAACTTCGTGTCATATCTTTGCCCGGCAGTCTGCTGACATCCTAACTTTCTTTAAACTACTCCGTTTGTTAAGAAATGAAAATACAGGGTGTTCATAGAAGGACTTTGTCCACATATAAGCCCCTATCGACCGTACTGCTCAAGGAAATGGGATGCCTTTTGGGATGTGTATATTTTAAGGTGAAGATCAGCAATTGAATTCTCACATTTATGCTTACAGTAACAAAATTTCGAAAAGTTCAAAGGTTAAGACCCTCTTTTCTCATCGCAAAATTATCTTCGCAGTGAAAAAATAAATAGCGTTGAAAAGGTATCCTTAGTATAGAATAAAACGCAAAAAAAGAGCAGTGATAACAACAAATAAGCCAACGCAAGAGAAAAGTCCTTCCGGCCTGTACCGGGAGGGAAAGGTAGCTTTCCTATATCTTCGTTTTAAAATTTTAGCTAATGTTACACGAAAACAGCAAGTTAAAATGCAAAGAAACGTTTACAAAACATTCGTTAATACTGAATTTGAACAAGAAATTCGCCAAATTATTGAGCAATAGCCAAATTTGCTTCATTTATGAAGACTTATTTTGGTCGCCAAATTTGGCGATATATCGCCAAATGTCGCCAGTTTGGGCGAGAATTTGGCGCTAACGGATATGAATATATAGTTTTATGCATATGATTGGGAAAATTATTACAACAATGAAAGAAAATAATTTGCGAGTAATCGCGTTAATGTGCTGTTTTGTTTCAAAATGTCAGCTGCCCTAGAATTTCAAACTGCTCTATCTCAGCCATTTTTTAAGATAGGGGTAAACCAAATAATACTCTGGAATCCTTGTATCAAGGCCTAACACGTAATTAAAAAATAAATTTGAATTTTTAACTTTTTTGTATATTTATTTTAGTTTTAATATTTTAAATGGCCGCCATCTTGAAACAAAATGGCGGACCAAGCTGGCCAACGAACTCGGTCGAGACATTGGTGAGCTTAATACACACAATTAGTTTCATCAAAATTGATTTATAAATACGAGCGTTATCGTATGACATAGGTCTGATATATATATATGGATATATATATATATATCAACATTTGAACGGAGGGTGGTTTTGGGGTCTGGGGGTCATGATTGGGGAAAATATATCGAAATTTTCCGGAACTGCTTTCCTCCGAACGGCTGCAATAGGTAGCTTTATACTTTTTTGTATTGAAAGCTACCTAAAAGAACGAATCATTTTATTCGGATTACAAAATTTTCAAGTGTAAACCTTTACAGGCGATTATACATCGCATGTGATAAATTTTGTCCAACAATAAATTATGGCACAGGAACAATTCAGAATATAATGTTCAATTGTATATGCCATATGTACTTAGCAGATTTCCGTGTACACCTTGAATTGTAAATCCCTCAAGAGATAGTAGCCCATTGAGGTGTGTTCGTGTGACCATGTAGACTATTAAATGCAAAATATCGGTTGATGATAATGTTACCAAATTGTTCTTGCAACACACGAAGAGCAAAATATGGCCTTTTTGCGTTTGTTTTAAGCCCTCCGTTTCTAGTGCTATAAGTATCGTTTTAACGCGATTTATGGTTTTTCACTGTGAAAATCATTTTATGATGAAAAACGTGAATGAAACAATTTGAAACTTTCGAAATTTTACCATTCTAACTGAATTAGGAGAGCTCAATGCTTGAACTACACCTCATTCTCGAGTGCATGTCTTAACCCCTTCAGGGGCACCGGTATCTTATGTATACCACTTTTTAATATATAACTTTGCCACCAGTATTATTAAATGAAAATATTTATTATGATTTTTTGCAGATTGAGAAGGTAACAATTCATTATTTAAAATTACTGGTGTCAAAACATCGCAAAATTTAGCATTTTTAGACCACGTGCTTGCCCTCCAAGGGGTTAAAATACATACATGCCCAAAAGGAAACCAGATTCCTTGAAAGGTAAAGTCGCTAGATACTCAAATATTGACAAAGTTTTTTTTTATAACCACCTAGTATAACTACCTAGTATATAACTACCTAGTATATTATTAATAGTCACTACAGCATATTTTGATTAAAAATGGTGTGCGTAACATTTATAATTCTTCTATAGGGGCGCACAAAGTTATTCGGGTTGTTGACAGTCTATGAGTGGTAACTGCTTGAAGCATGTTTTAATGACTTATATTAAACTCTTTCAAAGAAAAGGAAACTAATATAAATTATGGAAGTTCACTATAGCATATTCTTTACGGAAAATAGTGCGTTTAATGGTATACTATTTATTTTACAGGCTCACACCAAAACATGCATAATGAATAAATCTTATCGCTGTTGTTCTTGCATGTGCCACTTGGTCAACCATAACCTCATACAGGGTATCGAAGGCACTGGGCTGGTCGAAAAGGGTTCAGTTTTCATTTGACTAAATACCATTAGGGCGGAAGTCGGACATGGAATGTAATCTATCGACCAGACAAGTACATTCAAAATAGTACAAGCAGTGAAAACAAAGTTTTTAGAACCAGAACTTTTTATTCTATCGCAAACTAGTTTTGGTAGCATTTAGCGTGTCTTCATCAGTGCAAAGAATGATGGATTTTTGCCCAAATATGTGGAAGAGAAGCGAATTCAACGGGTACGTACGAATCCGCTTCAAGCTAGAGATTGGCACATCCGACGTTTATTTTTTTTCTAACAAGAGATAAAAATGCCAATCAAAATATGTGAAATGTATATCTATACTATAAATAAAAAACATGTTGCGAATAACGCTAATGTCATATTTATGGAAGCAACACCAGACTATTACATTTCGCGTTTTTAGCAATTTTTTAACTTTTAAACATAGCACAATTTCAATTTTTACATCGTCGAACACGGAAAAAAATGTTTTTTCAAATGCAATTTAAAAACTGTATCTCCATTTACGGATTTTTTACAGTTTTAAAAATAATTTTCAAGCATCATTTTTAGGGTTTCGTTCATCTCACGAAACCCTATTGCTCCCGCTCCGTTGTCTGTCTGTCACAGAGCCATTCTCGAAAACTATGTAACGTACAGAGTTGAAACTTTGTGTATAAATCAGAATATCAGCTGTGAAGAGCTGAAAATATTAAAATTTGAAAAATTCGTATTATTTTAATAAATAGAGATAAAAAACCAAAATTCTAACAGCCTTTTCCTATTAAATTTAAACATTTTTCATTATAGTCGATGCCAAAAATTAAAAATCAACGATGAAATTCTTTCTACAATAATTAATTTTCTATCAGACGATTTCCACGTGAAAAATGAAATAAAAAGTTTCACCCATTGAAAAAAAGATTAATATGAAATAAAATTGATTGACGTCATAGTGGTAATAAAACATAAAACGGAAAGATTGCTCAGTAATACAAGGAGTATGAGTATGTGTATGTGCACAAAACAGATTAATATCACGTCATTAGAGAATTAAAAAGAAAATCTGACGTCATATCGGAAGTTTAACGGATTTTTCAAATGTTTCAGAATAATACAAAGCGTGTATCAATATGAGTAACAGAGAATAGTAAATATATGAGTTTGATAAACATATTGAATCATGATAAAAATCCGATTATGGAAATATTCGCATATTTTAACATTTTGAAGGTGTCCAACATGTTTAATTTTGAAATTATTTTTTTTAAATATCGCATTTAGTCCGCATGACAGATATTACAGTGAGAGAATATAATAGCGGGCGTAGACCGCTATCGAAATGGTTTAGATATTCGAAAAAAAAGAAGTAATAGACCGGTAAATTTTTACTTTATAAAAAACGACTTTTTTTTTTTTTTGCTAAATGAAATTTGTTTTGAATTTATTAAAGAAAGGATAAAGTGTTTAGAAAGGAATATTAAACGAAACCCTTTGAGCGATCTTCGATCACACTTACCCACTTGTATCTTAAATCTATCTCTATGGCGTTCAGCCCGATTACAAAAGATTAACCCGTTCACTCTTAAAACATTATAAATAGTACAGCATTTGTTTTCGGCTAATATTCTATTAAAATTTAAAAAAGGGGATCGAAGGAAAATTTCAGGAAAAAGGGAAAATTTCAAAATTATATTTGCATGCATTATTGATATTTTTCGTGTAAAAATGCTTTTTGTGTTGCTAGAGGGAAAACTAAAAAATATATTAATTGTAAAAAATCTATTAGAATTTTAAATTTTAAAAAATGGTTTTCACCTATTATATTCTGTAATCCGGGAAACCCAGGTTGGATCCCCAAGTTATCTTAATCCGTAATCATGTTATGGAATAAACTTCACTCATTCAAATGATAAAGATTGGGAAAAAATGTTTTAATTCATTTAATGGTTATATACACTTTATAGAGAGACTAATATTTTATCTAAGAATTTAAATTGAAGATCTGTTCTTTCCCTGCTAGACCCATTTATGTAAAATATTTCAAATTGTATTGGGTAGGAAATGTCACATAACACTTATTCAACCTATTTTCATGAAATTCTTTCCACGCGTTTGACTTTAAATAGCTAGAATACTTTAGATATATGGAGTTAGACATCTAGAAAGATTTATGCTTGAGTAAGTTTTCTTTTGTGCCTCTTTCAATGGCACAGTTTGTAATTTTTAAGACTTTCCAACATAATTCAAAAGTGTTTATGAATTCCGTTTGTCTGTCCGTGCTCTAACTCTTGTAAATATACTCGGATTGTCATGAAATTGATATATGTTATTAAGGATTAGTATGGCAGGTTCGGTATTGAAAATGAAGTGTGTTAACATTTATAATTCTTTTACAAGGACACTAAAAAAAATACCGCTACATAATGGCCTATGGGTGAAAAGTCGTTTTCATTGTATTTTAATAATGTTACACTATTTCAAACATATTGAAATTGTTATACACCACTGAGATCCGCTACAAGAGGCTAACTGTAGAATATGGTGTGCATAACATTTATCGTTCATTTACAGTGACAAATAAAATAATTTACAGTACTGTATGAGAGACAATTGCTGATAACTATGAGAGATAAATGATTCCTAAATTATCTAAATTTTAGCATAATATAATATGTAGTTTATATATATTAATCTATAGATGATGTAAGAATTTTATGCGTGCGTATTTATAACTCATATATATAATCAAAAATAGTCCACTGTAACACTTTAAATAATTTATTTCACTAAATGAAATAATGCGTAGCGTGCCCTTTAGGCAGAACAACAAAACATAACTTCCGTTCAGTTCGATTTCACTTTCAATCGAGGGGAGTTCGCGACGCCCTCTCGCGGGACTTATAAATTCTCAGTTTTCAACAATAAACATTCTCCCCTGGATTGAAATTTACAAATTTCAATAACTTAGAATTCTTACAATCATATAAATTTACATAGCACAATTGCAGCAAAAATTATTACACAACAAATAGATATACACAGCATAATAATAAAAATGTAAAATTAACAATAATTAATCACTATATTCTTTCTTAGGTATCAATAGGAAGGACAGCTATTTTCGTAATTGAACGCTTTAATTCACCTGATTTAGTGCGGACCTTTACTACCCTGACCTTGCCATCCGCTCCTGTATAAATTTTACTTATGCGGCCTAAGGCCCATTTACATACAGGCAAAAAGTCTTCCTTCACTAATACCATTAAACCTGTAGTTAAATTATCCTTTTCCACAATCCATTTAGATCTCTGTTGTAACGTATTTAAATAGTCTAATCTCCATTTTTCCCAAATTTTCTGGACGACCCTCGTAGTTTTCTGCCAACGGCCTAAACGATTAATATTAACATCAATTAACGACGGTTCGGGTATAGCATTGATTGGTCTCCCGATCAAAAAATGACCGGGAGTCAAGACCTCAAAATCGTCGAAATCATTTGACAAGGGAGTAAGAGGTCGATAGTTCAAAATACCTTCTACCTGAATAACAATTGTTTCGAACTCTTCATAACTAAATCGCAAGTCACCCATCGCTCTTTTAAGGTGATGCTTCACAGATTTTACTCCAGCCTCCCAAAGTCCTCCGAAATGAGGAGACTTGGGAGGTATGAATTTCCAGTCGATATTTTCAGAAATTAAATAATTCACCAAAATCTCATTTGGAAAATTTATCATTTTGTAAAACACCTTCAGTTTGGAATTTGCCCCAACGAAATTCCTAGCGTTATCCGTAAATATCCTAGAACATTTTCCACGCCTGGCCATAAACCGTTTAAGAGTAGCAATCAGAGCATCAGAAGTTAAATCTGAAAGAAGTTCAAGATGGATTGCTCGAGTCACGAAACATATACAAACACAGATAAATATTTTGCTCAAAGAACCTTTGCGCTGATTTTTATAAGTTACTAAAAACCGCCCACAAAGATCCAAACCGGTGCAATTAAATGCCGGTGACTCATTAATTCTCTCATAAGGTAATTCACCCATTAACTGCGAGCATGGAGTTGGTTTTACCTTAAAACAAATAACACAAGAATGTACCGTTTTTCTTGCCAAATTTCTACCCCCTATAGGCCAAAATTTTAACCTCACAGAATTCAAGAGTCCTTGAGGACCAACATGAAACAGACGCTTGTGCATAGTAAGAAAATAAATTTCACTTAATTTCGAATTTTTAGGCAATATAGCAGGATGTTTCTGCTCATAAGATACGCAAGCTTTGTTAAGTCTTCCGCCAACTCGCATTATACCCTGGTCACCTATAAATGGATTTAAAAAGTTAATATTACCTGTCAGAGCCTTCTTACCACCTAAATGTTTTGTGAGGCTCTAATTAAAACATTTTCAGTTTCCCTTACTTCTTCTAAGGTCAAATGACCTCTTCTTTTAAGAGGAGATCTGCAGTTAAATATAAATCTGCGAATAAAAGAAAAAACATGTAACAGTTTGAAATAGTCATTAGTCAGTTCAAAAAGTTTGTCAAAAAAAGTAAAGTTCTCTTTGATAAAAAATGAAGTCACTGTACAGTTATTTGCCTTTTCGGAAGATTTAATTTCACTTAAATAGTTCTCATTTTCACTTTCACTTAGTAAGTCACTTTCAGAAGAAATCGACTGCAAATAACTTGAAAGTTCTGGATCCATCAAAAATTCAGGGCCTGTAAAGCACTTGGAATTGTACACAAGAGAGTCAGCACTTATTACTCGCGAAAGAAGATCTGCAGGATTGTCTTTACCAGCACAATGAAACCATGTCTCTGGTTTCGTCAAACTTAGGATTTCATCAACATGATTGGCAATAAAGGACTTCCATTTCTTGTTAGATCCCTTTATCCAGCACAAAGTAATTTTTGAATCTGTCCAGTAGTAGATTTTAGAAGTATTTTTTACATCGATTACCTTTTTAATTTGTGATCCTAAGCGAGATGCAAGTAAAGCACCAAGCAACTCTAGTCGCGGGAGAGTTATTTTCTTTAGTGGGGCAACTCTGGTCTTAGATGCTATTAAATTAACTGACACTTAGTCGAAATCTTGCACTCTTAAATAAACAATAGCACCATAAGCTTTCTGACTTGCATCGGAAAAGCAATGAATTTCAACATTGGTTGTATCAGATGATAGGAATACAAATCTAGGTACTTTAATTTGCGTTAATAGAGGAAGTTTCGAACACCACTGAGTCCACTTTTCACAAATGTCAATGGGGAGCTCAGCATCCCAGGACAGCTTACGAATCCATAATTCTTGGAATAGACATTTAAGTCTTATAGTGAATGGAGTAAGGATACCAGTTGGATCGTAAATTCTGCCGGAAGTCTGTAAAACAAACCGTTTTGTATTTTTCCTAGTCTTCAAAAATTCTATTAAGCTTGAAATGTCTATGCTAATAGAATCTTGTTTAATGTCCCATGATATGTCCAATACCTTCAATGAATTCATAACCTTATGATTTTGATCAAATGGATAAATTTCGAAATCTTCTTCTATCCACCGTTCTAGTAACGACTGGTCATTTGTTAACCACTTTCTCAAATTTAAACTGGCCTGACTCATAATCATCTTAGCCTCATGTGAGATCTTCAGAGCTTCTTCAATACTATCAGTACCACTCACTAAATCGTCGACATAAAGGCACGTATCAAGAATTCGAAAAATTTCAGGATATTGATCTTTAAATTTTTTTATATGTTCCTTTATTGTGGCAGCTAGGAGAAATGGACTAGAATTTAATCCAAAAAGTAAACGCTTAAAACGATATATTTGGATATTCAAATTATCAAACACTTCATCTTTCGGATTTTCGATAACTTCCACAAAGAGAAATCTGACAGTGTCTCTGTCCTTTTCTGATAATGAAATTTGGAGAAATGCTTTCTCCACATCTGCCAAAATTCCTATTTTATTTAATCTAAAATTAACGAGCAATTGGAAAATACCAGGGTTTAAATTGATACCAGGTCACAAACAATCGTTTAAAGAGAGTTGTCCTACATCGTGAGAACTGGTATCGAATACAATACGCGTTTTCGTTGTAACACTATCTTTTCTAAAGACCGCTCGATGTGGCAAATAGAATATGGGTCTGTCCTTTGGCTTAGTTGGATCTGACACCCTTTCAATAATATCAAAATTAAGATATTCTTTCAAAAATTCTTTGTACTGAGAAAACAAATTATCATCATTACGCATTTTATTAATTAAATATTTGAATCGTTTCTCAGAAATCTTATATTTATCACTCAAATTAATCCAGTCTTTTTTCCATGGCAGAGCTACTTCGTATCGATTATCTTTACAGGAAACTGTTTCGGTAAAAATTTCTAATGCCTTATCTTCATCTTTACAATAAGGGTCATCTCTAATCTCAATTGATTCTAAATCGAAAAATTTACTCAATTGTTCTTCTACATTGCAAGTTAGACCACAATATGCATTATGATTAGCATGGTTCGAATCGGTGAGAGAACCTCCCACCACATACCCAAATATGGTACGCTGTAAAATGACGTTAGAATTCTTTAAACGGATTTGACCATTTCGTAATAAATCGTAAAAACACTCAGTACCCAATAAAATGTCAATTTTATTTGGTTCATAAAATTTTGGATCTGCCAATCTTACATCTTGAGGCAGCTCAGGAAATGGAAATCTAAAGTAATGTCCTGGAATAAAGTTGGTTATTTTTGGAACAATAAAAAATTGCAAAGTGTCACTATAACTTTTGTTTGCATTAGCGATAGTGGTTATGACATTTTCTTTTATATTCGTAACTGAATCATTCAACCCTGAAACCGAAGCATTTATTTTTTTTCCTTTCAAGCACAATAACTCAGTACATTCCTTAGTTATGAAGTTATTTTGTGAACCTGTATCTAGTAACGCTCTAAGAGGAAAAACTCTCCTCTAGCATTTTTCACATGTATTATTGCAGTTGAAAGTAGTATTTGTTTATTAAAAGACGTCATACTCACAACAGTGTTGTTGATAGTTGAATGCGTGGGTGCTAGATGACTGTGTATTCGCACCCAAAGTGGTGGCAGACATCTGGGTAATTATTAGGAGTAAATGCGTTTGCGGCTGGCGACAAATTACTGTTAAGATTGGGAATACATCTATTTTGATTTGATGACTGACTAGAATCTTCACCGCGTTCTAGGTGAATCAATGTGTGATGGCGCTTACTACATCTTTTACATGTATTTGAACTCTTACATTGACTAATGTTATGAAAACCTGATAAACAATTGTAGCATATTTTTTTCATTTTAACCATGTTAAATCTCTTTTTTGCAGACAAATTTATAAACTGTGGGCACTGCATTAAAATGTGATCGCCTTTACACAATAAACAATTGTATGGAACTTCAGAAAGTGAAGTTAGAGTCTTAGAATTATACACACGTTTTGGATCTTTATTGAGAGGTTTGCTATTTTGAAGGGTACGAGCGTGTTCCTTCAGAAAGGAAATTAATTGCTCAACAGTGCCCAATTCATCTTTTTTAAGGGACCTTTCCCACCAACAGCGTGTATTGCTATACAACTTCTCCACTAATAAATACACAGTTAATGTTTCACCAAAGTTATTTACATCCTGATCTAATACCTTTAAGGATCTTATACATTCATTTATGATGTCACCAAATTTTAAAATAGATTGGGCGGTATCATGTGTCTGTTGTAATGAAAGTAACTTTTTAATTACTGCAATAATTAAATCTCTCTTATTTGAATAGCGCTCTACTAATAAATTCCAAGCAATGTCATAATTTTGGTCAGAAATGGGAATGGATTGAATAATTTTAAGTGCATCGCCCTTACATGAACTTTTTAAATAGTGTAGCTTATGTGCACTTGTAAGATTTGTATTATTGTGTACAGCTGCAGAAAATAGATCTTTAAACTTAATCCATTCATCCAATTTACCGAAAAATGTAGGAAGTGTTATTTTTGGTAGCTTAATTTCAGAAAAAGAGTTATTTTTAGAAAGGGATTCATTGCTCTTTGAATTGCTATTATTTTTTACAGAATTTACATCCAATAATTTTCGCTTTATCGCTAAATTAATGTCATCTATGGTTTCAATAATGCCTTCCTTTTCACTAATGAATTCATCTATATCCTTGTCATCGCAATCTGCAAATATTGCATCGAATACTGAATTCAATTCCTTTTCGAAGGACAGTATTTTTGTATTATAAAGCTCTAAAAGGACTATATCTGCGTTTTCAAAAGTCGAATTAACCTTGTCCTTAAATTTTGTAACATTTGACTTTAAGCTTTTTTTATTAGTTTTTGCTGATCGAATATCAGACATGTTGACAAAAAAAATGATGCAATGAAAATAAAAGGTTTTTTTTTTTTTACTCACCGAACTTCCGTTATTCTACAAGAGTCTGTCTTCAACTTTCGCTTTTTAATTACTTGCGTAATCGTCATTTCGAACAAACATTAAATTACTTTAAATTACTTGCGAGAAACAGAACAAAATCATCATTTGATAAAAAATGCTTGCGAAGAAAATAGGGAAAGACAGTCAGCAGTTTATATTTATAGAAGTCAATATACAAGTTTTTTATTCGAACATTCGATACTAGTTTGAACATTTTCGAAGAAATACAATTAAAAATATTTTACCTTTTCTCTCCGGCTCGACGGACCATAAAAAAGTAGGAATTTGATGCGTGCGTATTTATAACTCATATATATAATCAAAAATAGTCCACTGTAACACTTTAAATAATTTATTTCACTAAATGAAATAATGCGTAGCGTACCCTTTAGGCAGAACAACAAAACATAACTTCCGTTCAGTTCGATTTCACTTTCAATCGAGGGGAGTTCGCGACGCCCTCTCGCGGGACTTACCAATTCTCAGTTTTCAACAATAAACAGATGATGTACAGGACTTCACAAAGAATTTGAATACTTTTCCGACTATAGGCGGTAATTGCTGAAATTGGATATTCAAATATGTTATATTTTTTAGGGTTTCGTTCATCTCACGAAACCCTATTACTCCCGCTTCGTTGACTGTCCGTCACAGAGCCGGTTCTCAGAAACTATTTAACTTACAGACTTGAAATTTTGTGTACTTATAGCTGAATACCTGCTATGAAGCTCAAAATCATAAAATTTGAAAAAATCGTATTTTAATATATAGAGATAAAAAACCAAAAATCTAACAGCATTTTCCGATTAAATTTAAACATTTTTCGATATAGCAGTGCCAACAATTAAAAATCCACAATAAAATTCTTTCTACAATAATTAATTTCCTATTGAAAGATTTCCATGTGAAAAATTAAAATGAGATAAAAAGTTTCACCAATTGAAAAAAAATATATATTAATATGACGTCATATTGGTAATAAAACGGAAATTTTCAAACATTTCTCAATAATACAAGGAGTATGAGTATGTGTAAATACAGAAAGCAGCTTAATATGACGTCATTAGAGAATTAAAAAGAAAATTGACGTCATAACGGATTCTTCATATGTTTGAGGATAATACAAAGAGAGTATCAACATGAGTAATAGAGAATAGTAAATATATAAGTTTGAGGAAAGTATTGAATCATGATAAAAACCCGATTATGGAAATATTGGCATATTTTAATATTTTGAAGGTCTCTATACAACATGTTTAATTTTGAAATTGATTTTTTTTAATATCGCATTTAGTCCACATGACAGATATTATTATGACAGAGTATAATAGCGGGCTTCGTCCGCTATCGGGTCGGTTTAAATTTTCAAAAAAACGAGAAAAATAGACCGGTAAATTTTTACTTTATAAAAAACATGACTTTTTTATGAAATTTATTTGGATTTATTAAAGAAAGGATAAAGTGTTTTGAAAGGAATATTAAACGAAATACTTTGTGCGATCTTCAATCACACTTACCCACTTGTTTCAAATTGTTCACTTAAATATGAGCAAGGATTGTTGAGCTTGCGTCATTTGGTAAGTCTCCCTCCCGGCTTGAACATGTTCACTTAAATATCATATTTCACGTTAAATGGTGAGGTTTTGTTGCAATATTCTGAATATGTTGGAAGGTGTTTCATAATCTATGCTTGACGTTTGATTTTGCTTTCTTGTTTTTTAATGTTGAAGTAACGGACCCCCACCCCAAAGGGAAAAAAATGATACCATCCTGAGATGGCTGCCTCGCATATGTTTAAATTCATCCTAATCCTAATCCTAATAATATTATAAATCTGATTGTGTGCAAATGTTAGGCTGAAGCCAGCGTCAAAATGAAGCATTTAATTATCCTGTATCTTTGCATATAAGTTGATTATAACCCTCAAATGAATATAGGCTGGTTTTAGTTTATTTTATTTCAATATTTTTCTTAAAAATTAAAATTTTCATTATTTTCATACAGAATAAATGGACATTTTTTCGTATATTTTACAATGGTTGGTTGGTTTGGTTGGTTTGGCCCAAAGGGCCCGGTTTTGCAGCTTTTTTTAAAATGGTTAAATTTATTTTACCGTTGCTAATACTTTATCGTTGCCAATATAAAATAAAACCCCTGAATAATAATTTTTAATCATTTTCAAGTGAAATTTTTCCACGTGAAAAATGAAAAGGATATGGATTATTTAAGAATTAAACAGAATATGAAATGATGTCATATTAGAAATAAAACGTGCGTTTTCAAATATTTGATAATAATACAAAGTGCATAAATACGAGTAAGTATGGAAAGCAAGCGAATATGATGTCATATATAGAAAAATAAAACAGATTTGTTTTGATGTTGAAATAAAACGATCTTGGGTTACCAAATTATTTGTGATTAATTTCTTTTTTTTTTTTTTTTTTTCTTTTTCACATGAAAGGAATTATTTTAAATGTACGTAATATATGTATTTTAAATGTATGTGTTGTAAATTAAAGTTCTGTGTTTTAAATGAAATGAGTGAAAGATTTATATTTTTAATGAATTCAATACGAATGATGGGATAGGTTGGCGATTTATCGTCTGCACACGGCTAACATAAAGATACCATATTTTTAATTTAAATTATAAAAAGTAAAAAAAAAAAAAAAAAAAAAAAAAAATGGATGGCAAATGTCAATGATATGCATCGCAAAATTATCCGTATCGAAAATCAGAAAATCTTAATAAAAATAACTATATTTTTTAAAAGAAAGTTGCTTTTCTCATAAAAGCTAAAGATTTAATATGATTGTGTCGAAGTAACAGCATTTTTCCTCTATCATTTTCCCACAATCGAAAACACATTTGTAAATCGTCGTTTCGAACCGGAATTTAATTTTACATTTCCTTTAGTTTTAAAATAGGAAAAACTTTGTTTTGTTTTTTTAAATATAGCTTTTTTTAAAGTTGTTTCATAATAGATTTTTGTAAAGTCTTGCAGGATAAGAAAAATTGCATAGATTTTAAAGCAATGTTTAAGTAAAATTACAATATTTTTTAAACTTAAAAAACAACAATGTTATCGAAAAGAAAATCGATTTTACCAACAAATTCGCGTAATGCAAAAGCAAAGAAGAAATAAAAAAGTAATGAATCTTTTCTTCCAGCCGAATTGTGTAAACTTGAGCAAGCCGATCGTGCCAATTCATAACATTATAAACGTGAAAGCGCGTTCTATATAGTAGAATTTTTTTTACATATAGGTAGAACATTTGTGAGAATAGGAAGGTTAGGGGTCTGTAATTAGGTCCATAGTCAATTTGATTTTTTTTTTTTTTATCAAGTGAAATTTGGCGCAAAATTAAATACATTGTTGTAACCAGATTTGTTTTTTGCTTGGTAAACACTTAATGATATTTTAGATGATCATTTCCCCGCTCACCTTTGATGCCAACTATGACTGTAAAACATATTAAAAAATATTAGCCGATAATTTTCTAATTTTCTTATTGCTTCATGATGTAAATAGACTTCCTGGTTCATACTTTAAACCTGAATCGGTCATGCCATTGTCGTTCAATTTTTATTCCTAATCCTAACCCTAATCGAATCCTATCCTAATCCTGATAATAACTTTAAAGAACATTCTTTGACACGAATATGTAAATGAAATCAATATCCATAAATGGAATGAAGGCAAAATAGAATAAATAGAAATTGCAAAATAAAATTTCAAGAAAGTACATTTATTCGACACCTAACCCTAGAGAAAGCGTAAAAAATTTCAAGCGCATGAAATAAATCAAAATAATCCTATATATACTAACAAAAATATGTAAATTTAGATTATCAGATTTGTGTCGTCGGTATTTATTTGCTTATAGTGTTCTTGACGCGATAGAGAAAATATCGAGGTTAAATTGGGCAGAATTTAAAGTACTTTCTAGCAACCTTTATTTACATTTTAGAATCGCATCAGATTCTTATATCTTTGTGAAATATCTATCAATTTATAAAATCCACAAACAGTTTGTTCACTATTTACACCACTTAGCGTGAAGCACTTAATTTAATATATACATAAACAAGATAATGTAGTAAGAAATATATAACATATGTCTATGCAAATAAACAATATAATAATGCCCATTTAGCAATGCACACATATACAAATTGTACACCAAATACCACCTAAAATGCACTGTTGTATAGAAGAACTCTGCCAGTGTTGTTTTTCGTTTTACGAAGAGGAATTCCTCGATTTTCACGATTTTAATTGGTCCTCCTGCTGGTAAGTTCTGGGCCTCCTAATTGGAGATGGTTACTAATGCCCAATTACATAAACTCCCTACATTAGTTAAAGGAAGCACGGGTTAATGCTTCTTCCGGAAAACGCTGGGTGTTGGATTATCAGGTTAAAGGTGTGATCGTGGCTTCTGGACGTCGGTGAAAATTTATAATGATCCCATAAAAGTTACCCATATTATTGAATTAAATTAACTACTCTAGTAAAAAAAAAAGATCAGATTATTACGTTGTGATTATTTACGCCGCCCTACGTCTTATGAAGCCGGACTAGATAAAGTATATAAATCCCTAACCTCTCATAAATTATAAACTAGTCCTCCTGATAAACCAACTAAAATTAATAAACAATTAAATTAAAGAAAAAGAAGAAAAACACTACTCGATGACAAATGAGTGTTAACCCATATAAATTAAATACAAAGAGTTAAAAGTAAACGAAAAAAACATTTATTTACATATCTATTTACAAAGACATAAAAATAAAAAAAACAAACATCCCTAACAGAATGTTAAATTTTAAGTATAAAAAATAAGATGAAACAATTGAATACTCATTAAAAGAGTTAGTGAGTCTTTTTCCGACTCGCACTACCGCACTTACGTGCATTAATTATATTTCAGAGAAGGAACAATTTCTCTACATTTACTAAAGTACCTCTACCAGTATTTATTTATCATTATACACATTCAATATGAGGGAATAGTAAATTACAGATACCTGTACCTTCAGAGTACTTTTGGTCTGCATTGTTAGCAATAATCTACCTCCACGGGATAGGCAAAGATCATCTGTTAGGTCATTCTTTTGTCTTTTGTCGCCACTACACCATTTTTGGAACTATCTTCGTTTTTACACACTATCAACACTCTACTCTTTCTTTTTAGATGTTACTTCCTCGCACAGGACGTCAGGTTCTGGTCCTCTTCCAGATTTTCTCTTGGGGCTCACTTTTTTCTTTTCCCTCGTCACTGGGCCGTCTATTGGCTCCAGTGGTTTTGTAAAGACGTCTCCCCCCTCATCTCTTATTGGTTTTCGCTAAATGTTATTCAGGACCACCTAGATGGGGTCCTAAATTGTAAATTTGCTATGCACTTCCAAACAGCTATAAATTTTTCAGCTCGTAAATTTTTTTCTCCGTAAAAGATGTCCTTGTTAGATCGCAGACCAGTGTCTCCGAAGGTAATAAAACTACTCTGGGTGGTCGTTTCTATTTTCCCATACGAAAAAGAAACTATGTACACTAATAAAATAAATACTCCACAGAAATTCCTGGTTATACAATATATATACATAAAAAATACATATTAAAAAAATAAAAGTATATAAAATAAATAGTCCACAGAAATTCCTGGTTATACAATATATATACATGAAAAATACCTATTAAAATAATAAAAGTAAACTAATTTAGTCAGAAATTGGGAGGTGGCTCATATCTGACCACCATCCTCCCCCCCAAACAGAGAGCTGAACGGCTCACGTCAGCTGTCAGGAACACACTATGAAATTCAGTCCATTGTGTAGATCCATAGGACAATCTCCATCCTCCGAAAGACCGGAAGAGATCCTAAAAAGTTTGTAAGAAATGTCTCTGTAACACTGGGCAGAGACGAGCACACAGAAAAGTTTTTTTTTTCCAGAATTGTCTCTATAAAACTGAGCAAAGACGAGAACACAGAAAAGTTTTTTTTGAGTTGTCTCTTATAAACTGAGCAGAGACGAGCATACAGAAAAGTTTTTTTTTTTTTTTTTTTTTTTTTTGAATCTGTAGGTGGGACCACAGAACGGTTTGTCTGTCGACCAGATTTACAGTCGCTTGTGGAGTCGAAGACAGGTGAACACATTCACGTACCCTATTCCCCTCTGTGTATAACCAATTTTGAAATAATCACTTTTAAAAATTAGCCAAAATCCATACAAAGCAAACGCAATTTTGAACTAAACTTTTAAAGTCTAAAAGCCTCAACACATAGAACAATATACGGCTGGCACATACTTTTACATTGGAATCATACCAGTCATGACTTAATATACACCAAATACACTAAAAATTATATATATATACAAGGACGTGATACCCAGAAAGAGTTTGTACTGCATAACCTTCTATACATTGTAACATTTAAAAGAAAGGTGAAAATCCACATAATACATTAACGCTAAGTATATGAACACGTACAACACATTACAACAAAATTTCGTTCATATATTAGAGAAAAAAAAATGTATTGTATGATAGAAATTACATTTATGAAATATATACATGTCCTACCGAGAGAATGTTCCCTTCTCTCCCACTTTAATATTACTTAAAAATTTTCTTTTTAAATTATCACCTAAGTGAAAAACACAAGAGAAATACATGTGAACTCTAGTTCACTTAATTATATGACCACGATCAAGAGTAACGACTTCAAAATCCAGCGGGAATAGTCTACACATGACAACGAAATCGACCACCTGAAGTCATGCTCTCCATCCTCTCCCCAAGTGGAGGAAGGATCCGTGGAGAAAAAAAGAGAGAAAAAATCTCGCTCTATCTTCGCTAACGAGGAAAAAGAAGAAACACATCGAGACTCTGCGCCTCCCTTCTTGCCTAGCAACCGCTTGACCGGGGGTCGTGTGAAATCGCTAATCGACTCAACACCCCCTCTATCCCATCGATAATGAGTTGCTCCAACCCTTGCTAGAAGAGGAAATGACCACTTGGCGCCAGCTTCCGTCTGAAAATTTTGTCATCTCATCCTGTGAAAGACGTCGGATCGCCGCAAAATAAAAGGTACGTTACCATTTTGCCTTTATAAATTATCCTTTAGTCGTAAAACCTTTGAATAAATTTTCCCAAACTCTTGTCTAGAAAGAGCCCTAAACTTAACTCTAACCGTACCTAAATTTTGAGACAATTACTGCAAAAATAACCGACTTTACGAATAGAATTTATGTGAAATGCTATCCAAATTTCTTTCTTTCGTTACAGGGGACTCACCGGCTACCGTGAAATCTCCTTGACTCGTTACAGAAGAAGAAGAAATCACATTTTGGCGTGGTCGGACTGTTGGTAACTATAGCTAATGGTACAATTTTATTTACAGCTGTAAAATTTAATACTTCTGTCTGAATGTACGGAACGCATTTTGCTGCCATTCCCAAAATACTCCTTCCCGAAATTTAAAGCGTATGCTTCCCCTGCCTAGAGAAGAATTACTGCGAACAAGGAAAAAAAAAAAGTATTGGAAACGGAAAGGTCCCATAAATATGGCCAAGAAGAAAGAGAAAGGAAAAAAAATATATTATTATCTCTCGATACTGACCCGCAAGAAAATGGATGAAAAAGGCTGTAGAAACCTGCTGTAACCGTAGGAAACAAAAAGGAAAAGAAAAAAAAAGAAAAGAACAAATCGACCTAAGAAAAACAATTATTATTATTATTATTATTATTATTATTATTTTTAATGGTTTAATTTCGATAAGCTAAAACTTGTGTACATCAATTTTACTTAAGTGTCTTCATATGTTTTATGTCAATTTATATAAATCATTTATTGTGAATTCCCTCTATTATTTTGTTTGTTTTATCATTTTAAGGACAGATGAAACAAGAAAAATGCTTATCTCCCCTCAAGAACACTGAGCTGTGCAGAGCCTCGCCCGAGTCGCCTGTGGCCACAAGCTTAAAAAAAAGGCCCCGGTTGACCAGCAACCAGGAGTCAGAAGGATAAAAAAAATAAAACCCAGGGAGCCCCACCAACGCTGCTACAAAAGAGGGGTAAGACATCTTCTACTCCAAAATTTAATTGTTACTATTGTATATATTTATAAAAATGTGCACTAAAAGGAAATATATATATATATATATATATATATATTTTTTTTTTTTTTTTTTTTTTTTTTTTTTTTTTACTTAAATGTGCATTTAAATTACTACTACAGAAAGTTAATAAGTAAAAAACAGTGAATAAATCAAACTCTTAAGCAAAAAACAAAAAAAAACTGAAATATATGTATTTATTTATTTATTTAAATTTTTTTTGTTTTCAAAAATCTCCGAATACTATACCTTTCGGAAAATTAAAGAAGTGTGCAGAGCGTATACTAGCCTAGTATTACCACTAAATCAATGTCAATTTCAATACTTTCTTATAAAATACCAGTATTATATTTGTACAACACTATGCAATTTACAAGTAGAATGTAATTTTTTTTTTTTTTTTTGAAAATACTTATAATAAATATATTTTATACCGTAAAAAAAGTATGTTTTTATGATATAAGTTGTTCTATAATTAGAAAAAGAATTAATTATACCTACACCCGCGGTGTTGTGCAATGATATTTAAATACCATATTTACCTATCTTTCTAATGTATATAATATCTCTTTATAAAAGAGAAAAGAAAATTATATGTTTATCCTGATCGCTACAATCTTGCATCCAAACCACTATTATATGTTTACTTTTGTTACCTAGATTCAGTGACCTTACAAACCCCAAAAAAAATTGTACTCTTTCATAAATACCCTTCTTAATACCAATAATCATTACCTTCTATCCCGTCGTAGTACTTTTGAAGGAATTTTGAAAATAAAAATATGTAACCGTAGTTTTAAGACTCTCCGCTAATAAACTCTTCTTCGTGTTGATCGATAAACTATCATGTTTGTTTACCTACTCCGTACCTAATCATGTACCGTATTGATTTATTTAATTTCGATTTTCAAAAGAAATCTACTTTTTATTTATTTATTTATTTTTTTCATATGTTTTAGTCCCTAATTACTATCCAAAAATCTCCTCCTGTCAACAATAATATGTATCAATATCTTCACACATCGTACCCAATTTTGCAAATCCAAGAAAAAAAACATTGCTTTCTTTTTACGTAAATATTCTATACACGAAAGAAGTACCTGACACTTATTCATTATGCCATAAAAGAAGTAAAAACTATTTTACATATGTACATATGCTTACTATTGTTTATATACTAACCGAAGTACCTGCGTAAGCAATATCCAACTACCTATTATTATTATTATTAAGTACAATCTTTGTACACTGGAGAAAACATTATGTAAAGTATATGTCCACATAAATAATAAGTTATAGTTGTTCTATAAGCCACGGAAACCAGAAAGAGGATTCGCTCTTGGCTTCCCTCTTCAATCTCTGTCCCCCACTCCGCTGGCTGCAAACCCTTGCTAACACATTTGCAAAAAAAAAGAGGGTTCTCCCCGAACAATGGAGGTCGGAGAAGAACGGCGCACGAAAACCAGTCTGTGCATTTGCATAAAAAAACAAACTACTTTTCTCTCCTTTTACTGCTCTGCGAACCTGGAGGGAAGAAAGAGGATGATGGCCCCAAATTCGCCTGCCTCTCCGGTGCGATTTTTTTTTTCAAAGCCCAGAGAAACGAAAACAAAACTGCATCGCAATTTTGAATACTGAGCTCGCTCTATCCGAAATACAGTTCTGTAAACGCCAACCCTACTCATTCCTCGCCGTAATAATAAATGATAATTGTTTTTAATCTAATAAAATGTAGTTTTTTTCTCACAGCACTCAGAAGCAGATGTCTGTCTATACGTCTAAGAATGTACAAGAAATTTTTCTTTATTATTATTTTATATGCTGTATATATATATATATATATATATATGTCATCTAAACATATTTTACCTATATATTATTAATAGTGCATTCATTATTACTTTTTTTTTTTTTTTTTTTTTTTTTGAAAGGCCCCCAACTATTTGTAAAATTTTGTCTATATATACACTTATTATTATTATTATATACATATATTTTTTTTATTTTCTTACAATACTGTTAAAATAGGTGAGGAGGAAAAAACCAATAGTCTACAAAAACTCCGAATTTCTAGAATATAAATTTATAAATAGCTACTTAATAGAGAATAAAAAAGAAAAACAACGACTGAATGTTAATTCTTTGTATAAATTATTCTTCTTGAGTATTCTCTGTGCTAGTTTGAAGCAAATTAATTTTAACTTTTGGTTGCCAGAAATGGCTTATGTGGCGCTTAATTTTCTTAGCATGGGGTTCAATCATATGTTGAACCAAATAATTATTGTTTCTAAAAATCCTTACAACTTCATAAGGCCCTTCCCATGTTGATTCCAAAGCCCCCGGTTTTATAACTTTTTTTAGATAAACCTGATCGCTATGCTGTAATGTTTTGACTTTTTCAAAATCTTTGTTGACGTATTCACTGATAACGCGTTCCTGGTTGGCCAAGGACAGTTTTTGTATCTCTTTCATGTGTTTGATACGCTGTTTCACATAAGTTTGGGTGCATTTTTCATCGGAAGTATTCAGCGCTGTAAAATGATTCGATACCTCCCGTGCAAAAAAAAGCATTGCAGGCGTGTACCCTGTGGCCCGATTTATTGAGGTGTTGTAAGCCAATTTATAAAACGGTAAACGAATATCCCACTCTGCCGTTTTGTCACACATACTTTTTAAAGATGACTTTAACAATTTGTGACTCGTCTCCACAATTCCACTTGAATTCGGTTTGTAACAGCTTGTAAAATGTCTCTCTATGTTCAGTGCTTTTAAATACTGGCAATAAACGTCACTCCTAAAATAGGGCCCGTTATCCGTCGTAATTGATTTAGGTATCCCGAAAGAGCTAAAATAGTTATTTAGAGCATTCAAAATTGTCTGCGCTTCTACTCCACGTAGAGATATGGCCTCTAGGTACCTCGACGTCGAATCAATTATAGTTAGAATGAAGGAGTTTTTTTTAAATGTCGTATGCAATTTGCCTACTATATCACAATGTAGGGCTGTCCCTATTGGGGCATCCTTAATAACCTTTTGAATAGGTACTTTAATAGCTTGGTGTTGCTTATTTTTGTTGCATGGGATACAACTTGTACAATAGCTCCTTATATCTTTGTACATCCTATACCAAAAGAAACGAGACTTTACAGTTTCGTATGTTTTCGGGAACCCGAAATGACTTTTATGCGCCTCTTGTATAATTTCAAAAACCAAACTATTAGGAGCGATGAGGAGTTGTTTGTCCTTATATTTCTGTTTTAAAATTAGTGCATTATTCTCATTTAATTCAAATTTTCGAGTAATTTTGTTTTGTTTATTATTTTCTATCTTCTTAATGATTATGCTAAGTTTTGCGTCTTTACGTTGCTCGACTTTCACATTCTCTTCCGAGAGATTAACATTTACTTTGAACAAATTATTATGAATTTTGGTTTGAGCCGAAATATTATTTATGTTGCGAGAGATGTAATCTGCCGGATTTTTCACACCCTCAATAAATTCAATTGAGTAATCAAAATCACTAAGCCTCATCAGCCATCTAGCGACAATGTCACTTTGATGTTCCAATTTTAAAGGGTGAGTGAGAGCTTTTGAATCAGTGAGTACTGTAAACTTCCTTCCTAGCAGGATATTTTTAAAATATTGAACAGCATCGTGGATTGCCAAAAGTTCATATTTAATGCTAGGGTATCTCTTCTCAGACTCTTTTAGCTTTCTCCCATAAAACTCTATTGGAATATGTTCCTCGCCTTCCTTCTGTGTTAAGACCGCAGACAAGGCGACTTTTGAAGCGTCCGTGATAAGAAAAAATTCCTTTTCGAAATTTGGGGGTTTTAATGTAGGATTGTCAATAATTGCTTTCTGAATGGCACAGAATGCTGCTTCTGTTTTGTCCGTCCATCTAAACTTAACTTTGTCTTTCGTAAGCTCGATCAAGGGGTCAACAATGTCAGAGTAGTGATGAATTAACGTTCTGAAATAATTAGAAAGACCCAAAAGCGACTTAACTCCTTTTTTGTTCTTCGGTCTAGCTAATTTCTGTATTTTCTCCACATTTTTGGTTGATGGGGAGTACCCATTCTGATTAACCTTAAACCCCAAGAATTCAATTTCTTCTTTACAAACCTGCATTTTGCTGGGTTCTATCGTTAAATTATTCTCTATGAGTGCCTGTAAAACTTCTTTTAATAGCTGAGTCATACGTTCAACGGAATTCGCGGAAACAATGACATCGTCAATAAAATATCCGACTTCCTCCTTGTTAAAATGTCCCAATACTTTATCCATTAATTCGGCGAAAATTGTGGGACTTAATTTTAAACCGAAATTTAGCCTTACTGGGGCGTATTTTCCGTCTTCTGTAATGAAAGCCAATTTATCTCTATCTTCCGGGCGTAAATTTATTTGAAAAAAAGCACTATGCAAGTCTAACACAGTGTAAAATTTTTTTCCGCTTATTTTTTGTAAAAGTTCTTTGATATCCGGTATAGCATATGGGTATGCCTCTAAGATTTCGTTTAGCAAACGATAATCCACCGCCATCCTATATTTAGGTTTCTGTTTATCTAAAGACTTCTTTTTTACAAACAATACCGGGAAAGCATAATGAGAATTACTTTTTTCGATAATATTCGCTTCCAGTAATTTTTTTATTTCCTCTTGTGCATATTCTCGCACCGTATGAGGATCACCGTATGAATTTGTAACAGGTAACCGTATGAATTTATTATCATAAATTTACTAAATACAAATAAGTACAGTATTCATCTTTAAAACATTTAGAAACAAAAATATGTAGAATTAAAAAGGAAATTGTTTAGATTACATTAACCTTTCAGTGGTAATATGCTTTTTAACGATACAAGTTTTTTTTTTTTTTTTTTTTTTTTTTGTTACGTTGCTACAAATGCGAGATACTTCGTATAATGCTAATAAAATAGATAAGTTAGCTAAGCAATTATACATATTAATACAGAAATACCTGCAGAAAAAAATATCCAGAAATATATGTTTAGAAGGTAAATACCAATTATTAAAGTTAAAACAATGCGATTATTTCATTGAAAAATATATCAAGCAGGATTTACTAAAAGAAGACAAAGAAAAGATTTTTTTTAATTTTCAACAGGAACGAAATCATGCGTCAAGCATAGATCATGTAACACTTTCCAACATTTCTAAAGTAATTTTGCAAATCTTTATCGTAAGGTGTAAGATGATATCTAACTAAACAATTTTGAAAACGCATAACATATTTAAAACTCCAATTTCAGGAATTACCAACCATATTCGGAAAAATATCCGAGCTCTTTTGGGCAGCCCTGTATATGATCTATAGATTTGTTTATATACTAAATAAAATGCTAAATTTTAGTACAGTTTGGAAACGCGTAGCACAGTTTAAAATTTCCCTTCTGCAATTTCCGACAATCAACGGAAATGTACTCGAGAACTTTTGTGCTGCCCTGTATACAATTTATACAATTTATACGCACCAAGTAATAGACAAAAAATGAGTTAAATTTACAAACGCATTCAGCAACTGAAAAAACATTCCCAGCAATTATTATTAATAATTTAACCGAATTCATTTGTGTGTCTCTGTAAATGAACGATGAAAGTTATACACACAATATTCTATAGTAAGCCTCTTGTGATCACGTTAGTGATATATATCAATTTCAATATGTTTGAAATAGTGAAACATCATCAAAATAAACAGCAAACGATTTTTCTTCATAGAGCATAATGTAACGGAATTCTTTTGAGTATTCCTGTAAAGGAATTATTATTGCTATGCACACCACATTCTATAATTAGTCTCTCGTAGTGCACCTCAGTGATATATATCAATTTCAATATGTTTGAAACTGTGTAACAGCATTAAAATAAACCGCAAAGGATTTTTCCCCATAAACCGCAATGTAACGGAATTTTTTGAGTGTCCCTGTAAAAAAACTATAAGTGCTACACACTTCATTTTAATAACATATATCAATTGCATGACGATCCTAGCATATTTACGCGAGTTACAGCACGAACAGACAGACGGCAGACAGACAGACAAACCGAATTCATAAACACTTTTCAACTATGTTGGAAAGTGTTAATAAAGAGCTTTTATTTATTTTATTTTTTTCATTATCCAGTTTCATCTTCTATATTTCTTGCCTTTTTTTTTCCTTCTGTGCCAGAAAAAACTTTCGCATAGTAGAGTGGTAGAAAAGAAAAGACCCCCCACACTAATGCGGCCAAAAATGATCGCATAAAAATGTTCCTGTGTAATGCCGATTGATAATAACGCCTACTATTAAATGCTGCGCACGCATTGAGGTTTAAGGTTGACTTACAAATAAAAAAATTGAACCGACTGTGTTTTTCGAATGGTAACACCCACTTTTGACTTCATATTTGAGTTCTTTGCATCTAGGCAGCCCAACCAAATGTATAATTTGTATACTTTACTATATACTTTATATACTATAGTTTATTTACTATATAGTTTACATACTATAGTTTATATTCTTAAATCTTCATTTAAAGTTAGAAAAAGTCGAAATTTGAAGAAGCTAATGTCAAACGCACGTGAAGCTTTTATCTGTAGTTTCCTAAAAGATCATTCCATTGAAATGTCACTTTCTTTAATGAGATATAATGCATAAATCCAAACATATTCCAGGCATATTTTTTCCGATTCAAAAACATTTTTTTAAATATGAAAGGTATTAATAAATGCATATTTTAAAAACAATTATGTATTATAACCTACCTCAAATTTTACAAAGAACCACAACCGTTAGAAACATGGCTGTGCAGGCAGCACACCGACGCGGCGCAAGCCATGGAACTACACTGCTCAAAACAATTAAAGGATATTGCAGTTTTAGGTGGATTTTGTATCTGGGAAACTTTTTAGCTGATTGATACATGGTCGACAGACATAGTAGGTTATATGAGAATAAATTACACATGTTTGGCAGAAAAAAATGCCTATTATTGCGCATTTGTGTACAAAAGGAAAAAAACACAATTTGTGCATATGAGAAAAAAAGAATAAGAAAAGGTGTTTTCTTCAAAGAAAATCATTTTCAGTAGGGGGTATAGTTTCCACGGGCGGCCAGCAACGTTGCACCTTTGAGGCATGGACTCAATGAGGCTATTAATGACGAGTTGGGGTATTCTGCCCCACTCTTCCAGAAGAGCTCTTTCCAGCTCTTGGAGAGTTTGTGGGGGTTGTTGGCGGCCAGAAACTCGTCTTCCTAGAGCGTCCCAAACGTGCTCGATTGGATTCATGTCTGGAGAACACGCTGGCCATTCCATTCGAACGATTCCTTCCTCGAAAAGGAAATCCTCCACCAGGTTCGCACGATGTGGCCTGCAGTTATCGTCCATTAAAATGAAGTTATCTCCGATTGCTGCAGCGTAAGGGACTACAATAGGTCTGAGGATCTCATCCCTATATCGGCGACCAGTCAGAGCTCCATCTCGAATGATGTAGAGGTCAGTGCGCCCGTCAATGGAGATTCCACCATACACCAACACTCCTCCACCGCCAAATCTGACACTTTCGTGCACGAACGCAGGATTATTCCTACTGCCACGGTCCCTCCAGATGAAAATATGCCTATTATCCGGATGCACAGAAAAACGGGACTCGTCAGAAAACAGAATATTGCTCCATTCATTTCTCCTCCAGTTGACATGCTCGGTTGCCCACTCCCTACGGTCGCGACGATGCCTTGATGTTAATCTAACACACACCATCGGTCGGTGAGCATACAGACCTACAGCATGGAGCCGGTTTCGGACAGTCTGAGTTGAAATCGTGGTGCCTGTAGCCGAGCGAAGGTGTTGTTGGAGAAGAGTAGCGTTCATGTTTCGGTGTCTCCGAGCTGTTAACGCTAAATACCGATCTTCATTGGGCGTTGTTACCCGTCTACGACCTTGCCCTGGTCTTCGGCCTGCACATCCACTCTCCAAAAAACGGTTCCAGATCCTGGAAATGACACTTTGTGACACTCCAATGGCTTGCGCTACTTCGGCTTGAGTTTGGCCCCCTTCTAACCTACCAACAATTCTCCAAGCTTCTGAATCTGTCAAATGACTTCGCTGAGACATCGTACTCATCGAAACAAAGCAATCACTGAATGCCGATCATCCTTGTCTTCATTCTCTTTTATCCAGTTGAAAGTCAAATTTCATTCGCTGCCGCTGAAGCGACGTTTTTGACGTCGAACTCAAAATTTGCATACTCCACAGTTTGAAAACCAGAAAAATTTGCATTTGTGATTCTCTTCTTCTATTTTCGGCAAAAAAAATTTCGTTTATATCTTTATTTCATATAAAACTTCAAATATCCTTTAATTGTTTTGAGCAGTGTATAAATAGTTTGTTCTTAGTTCCATGGCGCAAGCAACATGACGAGCGTTTTAGAAGAAGAAACAGAATTGAAACAGGTTTCCTCTTTGGTCCAATCTGTTTCTTCTTCTAAGACCCATGGCATGTTGCTTGTGTCGACTCGACGTACGGCTTGCCTAAGTTTGAAGCTCGTTACATTCATTTTTTTTTTCGCGATACAAATATTTTTTTCTTTCCGACCGTCACCGTTGGAACGCACAGAAATGGAAATATTCGAGAGTCACAGGAAAACTTTTATTGATTTTTACAAAGTAACTTTAATATATATTTAAAATTTCTAATTTTTTTTTTCTGGTAACTAATTGAATATACCCGGCACTTTTGTTCGGAAGATCTAATTTTATTTTTCGAAATTTATGGTTAAATACTCAACACATTTTCTTATAAAACCGTATGAAGATATATATATATATCATCATCATCATCATCATCAACCGTTTTCAATCCACTGCTGGATGTAGGTCTCCCCCAGATTTTTCCATTGTTGCCTGTCTAGTGCTATATATATTGCCCCATATACTTAAAGGAATTAAACATGTAATATGAATATGAACACAGACTTTATGAAGTACAGACTTACTGCACCAGTATAATATGTTTTAAAGCATTCTTGAACTAAAAGAATAACCTTACATTACCCAAGCTGCATGGATTTTTTTTTAAACTTCATTTCATTTTAGCAATTAACTTTTTGTTAATTAATGGAAAAGTAAATACTTTAAAAACATAAAAATAGTTTCTTATAATAAGTTCTATATAATAAATTCTATAGCGTTAGGAATTAGTTTACAAGAACCAATACAAGTAAAATTATTTTGGAAGCTCATAAAAGGGGGGGGGGGAGGAAGATCAAAATAAATTCAACAATAATAAGAGTGAAAGCACAAAATTTAGAATATCATCAGTCGATCAAGAGTCTCAACTTAGTCATTTAAATCCAAAAACATTGTGATTTTTAATTATGTATCATCTAATGAAATCTTTAGAATGTAATCTATGTTGTTAATTAATATCATATATTCAAGTTAAATAGAAAAAATTAAGTTTTGAATAATCATTCATAAATTAATTTACATTTTGTGCAATTAAATATACAAATCATCATATGTATTAAATAAAACTGATTATTTGTAACATATTAAAAAATAATCAAAACAATATATTCAGTATATTTAAATAATGAAAACTTCAGAACAAATTACAGATCATTTAAACATAACTCAAACTACTCAGGGATTAAAAATTTTATTTATCAAATACTTGATTTCATGAATATAATGTACAAAAGTTAAGAAGATTGTGTACAAACTGTTTTCTTAAAATTATGCAACATCCCTAGCGAATATTGCATAATATTATTGTTTAAAGAGAAAGATACAATAAAGATACAAGAAATGTATACAAAAAAAATCTTTATTTATTTATTATTTTCGTTCGGGTTCTCGTTGACAATATTTTTGTTTTTATAATTCAGACGATATGTCCCAGAGGACACGAGTCTTAACAGCACCTATGATGTGAGAGAAAAATTAAAAATTAAATAGTTTTAAAACATAAATAGTTTTTGTGTGTCTAAAAAGACAAAAATTAAGTTTCAAGCAATCGAGATTCTACATTTAATGGTTGTCTGATTTGATTTTTTATTATATTTATCTCCCGCAGGGCACTGTTTCAAAACCTATAAATAAAAATTAATAATAACAAAAAGGTGGGTCATATTTAATAGTACATAACAATAATTCATAATATCAGCTCCAATTCAGAGACGGCTCACAGTCAAACATACGTAATAGTTTTAAAGAAAATTAGAAAATAATAAAAGATTCCAGCAGAATAAAATGAAATTTAGATATAAACTTATAATAAAATGGAATTGGGGGGAAAAGTGTTCTGTTGAATTCAAACCCAAACAGCAATTTAAGGATGACATAAAATAAGTGAATAAATAATATTTTAAGTTAATAAATAATTAATAAATTCAAAAAACAAATTACTGAAACACCAAATTAGAGATAACATAGTAATACATACTTTATAAGTTAAGATAAAAGCAGAAAATAATAAATAAATAAAATGATAAAAGATGCAAGAAAAGTTAATCTCAATTTGAATAAGAAATGGAATTTAGATATCAAATGAAATAAAAATGAAATTCGGAAAAAGACAGATGACCATGTGTAATCATCAGTTGGCAGCACATGTCATATGTCAAATGGAAATACAATATTTCATATAAACTATACAAGCATATTTGCCAAGAATGTACATTCAGCCAATATATTGCACTAATAGAAGGAAACAAAAGGAAAAATCGAGAAAAATAATTAATAATAAAACAGAATTACTCACAAATCATGCATTGTACAGAAACAGCAACTTATCTGCATTTGATTTGAGTACATGTGATAGGAAAAAGTTATATGGCCACAGTTCCAGTTAAGTGAAACATTTATAGATGAAAGAAAATCCATAAGTATTAGAAAAAAATTATTAGAATTTAAAAAAAAAACAGATAACTATAATAAAACTATTTATATTTTGAAATGAAAACAGTTATGTGAAAGAATTTATAATTATTACCTATCAAAAAATAGAACAGAAAGTAGGCGTCCTCTTTAGCCCAATTAAATATTAATAGCTAAAATTATTTGGTATAATGCTCTTTCACCATTGTCGCGAATCGAATTGAATTAAATGTATTCTTGGCTCCTACTAACAGGAGATGTTTTCATAAATGTATCTTTCTAAGCTGTGTGAGAAAGATGTTTTTGTTTTTGTAGATGTATCTTTCTAAGCTGTGTGGAAAAATGTTGTTGTCGAAAATGGTTTTATGGAATGTTTTGTCGGCACGGAAGTGAGAGAATAAATATATTCGTTATGTTTTTAAAAGGACTGTTTTTCACTTCATTATTTTCTTTTTGCTTTAAAAATGACGAAAGTATTGAAACGGGTAGTTTCAATATATCGAAAATCGCTATGTCTTGTATTTGCGATAAACTGGCGCCCGAACGAAGGACATAGGAAGTAATATTTTTTTAAGTGGAAAACTGAACGGTTATATCTTCAAGTATGGATACTTTAAAAATTAAAAGAACGCCGCTTAGAAGCGCATTTACGAAGACTTTAAATACTTTAAACGAAGCTCTTAACCAGTCAAGCCCAGATGTTAATGTAATAGAAGAACTATTGGATCAACTAGTAGATAAAGCATCTAGATTACGTTCCACAGATGACGAAATATTGAATTTTATGTTGTCGAATGGGTCTGCAGAAAAAGATTATGTTAAAGAATTCGAAGCATGCGAAGAATACCATGAAAAATTGGTAACAGTGAAGCAAAATGTAAAACATTTTTTTGTTAAGCCTGCCTTCGAACATCAACCTCTTTTACCGAATTCTATAGAAATCGAAAGAATGGGATCCCGCACACTTAGATTACCTGAAATTAGCTTGCAGCCGTTTGATGGAGACTCGAGATCGTGGCTAACCTTTTGGAATACTTTCAAGAAAATTCACGAAGACACTGTGTTAGACGATCACTCCAAGTTCGTATATCTGATGCAAGCAATTACTCCGAAATCAAAAGCTTCCCAAATAGTGAACAGTTATCCTATATCGGCTGAAAATTATCCTAAACTAATTCAACATCTAAAAGAAAGATTTGGAAGAGAAGTTCAAATTTATGTTCGCGATCTGCTACAGCTGGTATTATGCAATAATAATACATCCAGAAGAGAGTGCAATTTGTCATCGTTATATGACAACCTAGAAACCAAACTTAGATCGCTGGAATCTCTTGGGGTTACAGAGGATAAATACGCGAGCATTTTATTCCCGTTGGTGGAATCGTGTTTACCTCATGATGTTCTTACCTCATGATGAATTTGGGAACGGGATCGTGAAAAGTCTGCTCAAGGTAAGAGCGAATTAAATTCTATACTTAATTTCTTAAAAAAAGAAATGTTGTCTGAAGAACGTATTTTATTGGCGCGTACTAGTTTTGGTTTTGATAAATCTAAGAATTTTACTAGATTTAAAAATGTTGAATATCATTCTGTGCCAACTGCTACTGATTTATTTGTAGGTGATAAATCTAAAGATAAACATTTAATTAAGAAATATGAGGAAACATGTATATTTTGTAACAAGTGTCACTTATCAGAAAAATGTTTTAAAGCTAATTCGCTTTCTTTTGAAGATAAACGAAGTATAATTTTGAAAAAGGGGGCTTGTTTTATCTGTCTTAAGAAAAATCATATTTCACGTCACTGTAAATCGAAGATTAAATCTTTAAATTGTGGTAAAAGGCATTTAGCTGTAATGTGTCAAAATGTTTGTAATGAAGAAAGTAATACGGCGTTAGAAAGTCGTAAACATGAACATGAGTCAGGGAGTAGTGATACTGTTTTGACTACTCAAGGTTCCGACCCAACTGTGTTATTACAAACTTTGCATGTACGTGTAAAGCACGATGGTAAAGAAAAAATTGTACGGGGAGTCATAGATACGGGCTCTGAGCGTTCATATTTATCAGAAGATGTAATTAAGTATTTGAATTATAAAAGTATTGATGAAGTTAAATTAATTCATAAATTATTTGGTGGTGTTGAAACAAGTGAGACAAACCACAACAAATATAGAATTCATTTAAGTAGTATTGATAATAGTTATAAATGTGATATGCATGTTTTAGATGTTCTTGTTATTTGTTCTAATATAAAAAAGGTGCCAAATGGACCTTGGTTAAAAAAATTATATGGTATTAAGATTTCGGATGTTGAAAACAATGTATGTAAAACCGAAAATGAAATTAAATTGTTAATTGGTTCCGATGTGGCGGGAAAATTACTGACCGGAAATATTAAAGTTTTAAATAGTGGTCCGGTTGCTGTAAAGACCCATTTGGGGTGGAGTCTCATGGAGAAAATTCCAGGTATTAAATCTGAAACAAATGATTCTCTTATGGTTATTTCGTCTCTTTGGAACGAAAGTTCCGTTGCTAATTTATGGTAGCTAGATATTCTCGGTATAACTGATCCGGTTGAATCTAAAACTAAAAATGAAATTCATGAAGAAACTATGCAACATTTTAAAAGAAACATAAGTATAGATTCAGATGGGAGGTATGAAGTAGCATTGCCTTGGGTACTAGATAATGCCCGCTTACCTAGTAATAGAGAATTGGCCGAATAACGGCCTGCTGCAACGAAGAAAAGACTATCAAAATTGAATAAAACTGAAGTTTATAATGGAGTATTTGATACATGGTTAAATACAGGAATAATTGAAAGTGTGTTCGATAATAAAAAAATCCAAAATACATTATTTGCCACACAGGCCTGTATTTAAAGAATCGAGTGAAATTACTAAAGTAAGGCCGGTTTTTGATGCTTCGGCTCATGTGAAAGGTTTTCCTTCATTAAATGATTGTCTGGATAAAGGACTAAATATGATTGAAATGACTCCTTCAATATTGCATCGTTGTCGGAAATTTCCTGTTGGTGCAGTATCTGATATAGAAAAGGCATTCCTACAGATAGGTATTACAGAAAGTGATAGAGACTATCTACGGTTTTTATGGAAGGATAATATGATTTATAGACATAAACGTGTGGTTTTCGGAATCAATTGCAGCCCTTTTTTACTAGCGGTTACTCTGAAACACCATCTGGAAAGTACACCTGACAATTTTGTTTCTACAGCAGAGACTTTGAATGAATCTTTGTATGTACACAATTGTGTTTGTAGTTTCAACACAACTGAAGAGTTAAACACGTTCATAATTGAATCGAGAATGTTACTCTCCTCCGCGAAATTTAAGTTAAGGGGATGGCTGTCAAATTATCCAATTCAAATTTTAATTTTAATTTTAATGCCTGAGGAAGACCACTCGGCTGAGGGCGAACCCAGCCGTTGAGCGTTTAATGTCTTCCCCGGCTAGCTCCCCGGCACGCAGGGATTAAACGTGGCAGTACAAAATCCTGCCGGGCAAAGCCCCACGCGCCAGGCGGCAGAAACTAAAGACGGACAAAAAAAAAAAAAATTACAAAACAAAAGTCTGTCGCTGTGACCAGCGTCACCACGCGACATGCAGCGACAGACAAGGTGAAGGGGGTGATGTGCAGTTCGGGGGTACGACTGTACCAGATGTAACAGTTCGAGTACGACTACACCAGGTGATTGCAGTGACCCGTATGTGATCCCCACGCGACAAGGAGCGCCACACCAAATGCGCTGAGACCACGTACGGGCGGTGAAAGCAGATGATGATATAGTTTGATGTGGAGGTGGTAGAGTGGTGAGCTAATATGGTTCATACATGTGAGAATGGTATCCCCACGGTGGCTCACGATTGTTTGAAGTGTCGATGTACTGGGTACGTCTCTGTTGGTTGTTGTGTGCAAACTGTTGTCGGTGGAGTGTTGGTGGCTGCTGATGTGACTGTGGTGCTGATGTAGTGTAAGATGATGTTGGGGTGAATTCCTCGTCAAGTTGGCGTCTGAAAAATTTGTAGAGTCTTCTGTACACTGTGCAGGTCGAGTCAGATGCCTGATGCTGTGTGTTGAAGTGGGTTCTTTCTTTCTTGTTGTGATTTTGGCAGTTTATGCAGCAGGGTGGTTTGGAGCAGTTGGAATCATCATGATTTTCCGCGCAGTTGGCACCTGTTGGTAGCTCACTCTTGCAGTGTTTTTCGGTGTGCTTTAGTGACTGGCTGCGTCTGCAGCGTGGTACGGTGGTGTGTGGTTTCAGGAAGTAGGATTTGAAGCCAATGATGAGGCCTCCATCCTCTATAATTGAGTGCCCTAGTGTCTTAGGAATTAAAAGGATGAGGTCTTTTGCAGCATCATTTCTTCTATTTTGAAGTGTTTTCAGGATGTTTATTTCTTCTGCGGTTATTTCAAATCTTGTTGTTATTGCTGCTTTGATGGTTTCTTCTGGTGTGTGTGTCGGTACATTCAGGAGGATCATTTTCTGCTGTGGAAGTGTTTTTGGGACTGCTTGTAGTGTTTTATTAAGATCTTGATGTCGGTGTATGTCGTTTTTCAGTGTGTTGAGATCGTTGATAGTGTTGCATTCTACTTCGATGCAGTTTCTTTTTCTTGAGATGTTGTTTGGCTGAATTGGAGATATATATGTGTTTTGTTGTAGGGTTTTATCAATATCATTACATGTGATGTCTTCTTTTCCTTTTATTATGAGTGTGTGTCTAATGGCGTTGTTGCGGAGTTTCTTCTTGCATTGCTGTGTGTGCGCTCGGCTGGATGTGGGCTTTATGTTTTCATCTTGTAGTGCTGGTGTGTTGTCTGTTGTGGCCGGTGTTTTCTTGCTGATGGTGTTTTGGACTGCATCAATGATTTCGGCTGTGTTGGGGAGCTTCTGCATTAATTGCTGATAGTTCTGTTGTGAGACTTCTAGATGTTCTTCCAGGCATCGAACCCGTTCTGTCAGTGTTGTGATCTCATTTTGGAGTGCTAGCATTTCTCTTAGGGTGTGTGTGCCTATTTGATCTACGTGATTTAGAATTGTTTTGAGTGATGGTAGACTTTGTTTTTCTGGCTGACAATTTCTTTCTAGTCTACCTGCTATCTGTATGAGGATTCCCCTGGCTTTGTTGGTGAGTTTAGCAATAGTAACGTCTTCCTTCTCCTCCTTGTAGAGTGAGGAATTGCTCATATGATGATGTTTTGATTTTAGTGAGACTCTCAACTGGTCATCTGTGTCTTCGTCAGTGCTTAACGGAGCTTCGACCGAAGGTATTTTGAAGGTGGGAAAGGAATCCTTGCGTGACATTCTAGAACCTTTGTTATTTTTGGTGTTGCTTTTAGGAGTGTGGCTCATGCTAGCTGTGGAAAAATTTTGAGATGAAGTAAAATAGACTACAGACCCTTGGGCACGGGCAACACTCTTCCTGTCCATGATGTCTCCATAGGCTTGCAGCATGTTTCTAATGAGAGAAGGTGAGTGACGAGAATTTTTGGGGTGTTTGCCATGCACTACTAATAGGAAAAAGAGGTCACGGAAAGAATGGGGAAAGCTGAAAAGAAGGGGCTGGAACAGAGCCAGCACCAGCAAGACGCATGCCCGCAGAGTGGCCACTCGAAAGTATTTTGCGTACTAAAAAGAGTTAAAGTTAATTTGAGTTAAGTGTTCAGTTCTAAAAAATGGTAAAAAATGACAAAGTTATTTTGTGGAGAATTAGTTAGAGTCCAATTGGGGTGTAAAAAAGTTAAAATTTATTTGAGTTAGGTGCTCAGTTTTAAAAAATGGGTGAAAATGACAGTTATTTATTTATTTTTTTTTTTTTTTTTTTTTTTTTTTTTTTTCAAAAAAAAGGTTAAAGTCCGAATTGTGTGATGAAAATGTTAAAGTTTTATTTGAGTTAGGTGTTCGGTTTTAAAAATTGGGTGAAAAATGACAAAGTTATTTTTTGTCGAAAATTTGTTAGAGTCCAATTGGAGTGTAGAAATGTTAAAGTTTTATTTGAGTTAGGTGTTCAGTTAAAAAAAAAAAAAAAAAAAAAAAAGTGAAAAATGACAAAGTTATTTTTTTGTCGAAAATTTTAGAGTCCAATTGGAGTGTAGAAATGTTAAAATTTATTTGAGTTAGGTGTTCAGTTTTAAAAATTGGGTGAAAAATGACAAAGTTATTTTTTGTTGTGTGATGAAAATGTTTAAGTGTTATTTGAGTTAGGTGTTCAGTTTTAACAGTTATTTTTTTTTTGTCAAAAATAGGTTAAAGTCCGAATTGTGTGATGAAAATGTTAAAGTTTTATTTGAGTTAGGTGTTCGGTTTTAAAATTGGGTGAAAAATGACAGTTATTTTGTCGAAAATTTGTTTAAAAAAAAAAAAAAAAAAAAAAAAAAAAAAAAAAAAAAAGTGAAAAATGACAAAGTTATTTTTTTTCGAAAGAAAATTTTTTTGAGTCCAATTGGAGTGTAGAAATGTTAAAATTTATTTGAGTTAGGTGTTCAGTTTTAAAAATTGGGTGAAAAATGACAGTTATTTTTTTTTTTTTTTTGTCAAAAATTTGTTAGAGTCCAATTGGAGTGTAGAAAGGTTAAAGTTTATTTGAGTTAGGTGTTCAGTTTTAAAAATTGGGTGAAAAATGACAATGTTATTTTTTGTCGAAAATAAGAAGTCCGAATTGTGTGATGTAAATGTTAAAGTTTTGAGTTAGGTGTGCAGAACGGAACTCTAACGAAATAACATGAAATGTCAAAAATTTCACGAGTCCGCTGTTCCCGTGTGCTAATGTCTTAAGGAAATTTGCAGAGGGGTTTGGACTTGGACGGAATTTGAAACATTAAAGACTTTGACAAAAAAACAACAAACTTGAAAAATTTAAAATGAAGTTAAAATGTTATACTTTTATGAGGTGTTAGAAAACATAATAAAAGAAGATAAAAAGCGAAAATTGACGTAAATAAATAGAACTCAGCCATATTTTCGAGGTGGTGAAAAAGGTAAACATTAAAAATTAAAAGTGTGATAAAACTGAAAAAAAACATAGAAATGTTTTAAAATTTTTGGTGTGTAATGCGAAAAATATGCTTAATATAAAAACCAGTTTGCAGGGAAAATGTGTGTGCGAAAATTGAAATATTTAAAAAGTTTGATAAGTGCAAAAAAACGCTAAAACCGTGGAAAAATTAGAATATGAAAAGAATAGTTTTGGATAGGGGAAGTGATTAAATATTGTTTAAATTGAAAGAAAACCAGTTTATGGGAATTTTGACTGAATAGTTTAATTATTATCTGTGTTTGAAGTTTGAAAGTTGATGTTCCGTTGTACGACGCACCCATCGAGGTCGACGGTAGGGACGGCTAGAAGTCCCCAAAACCCGGTGGATGGCAATCGCCGTACTCGGAAAAAAAGTTTGAATTTTAAGAAAATATTTGGAGAGGTGAATTTAATTAAGTTAATTAGATGATCAACAAATTATGGGTGACTTGAGAGAAAATTTTTAAATTTTTGAAAAAGTGTGAAAATACGGCAAAGTTCCACTAAAGAAATTTAGAAAAAGTTGAAAAATAAGACTAAGTCATATAATTGTGCAGTAAAACAAATAAAATACAAGAAAAATCAAATATTTAAAATTTGCATCAAAAAAGTTTAGAGTCCAGATCATGAAAATGACTAAGAAAAATAAATTAAAATGATATGGAAAAAGACTAAGTTTTACTAAAATACTGAATTGATGTAGAAAAACAAGTTATTTAATTGGGTGCTAAAAAGGTTAAAAATATTCTATGTCCTAAGTCGATGAAAAACTCTAAGTATTGGAATTAAAGTGGAAAGTTGGGAACATCTGAAAAAAGTTAAAGTACCTTCATTAGATAAATTAGATTAATTAGTAATTACAAAACCCAATCAAGCGGACCTCTACTTTGGTCCTGGCCAACAACGCCGGCCATTGTTCCAGCTCCAACTGAAGTAACTGCAGACTAAAACTTAACACATGGCCTCTCTAACCCGTGATGCCAAGTGGCAGACCCCTAGGATGACTGTACAAAATAGTAGGAATATATATCTTAATATATATCCCCAGAGCCCCAAAAGATGCAATTCAGAGAGGTACCATGTGGGCAAGAGAATAATTAAAAACTTTCATAAAAGGCAAAATTAATAAAAAAGAAACTAAAGTTTAACATCAGCGGAAAGAGAAAAATTTTTAGAACAATAATAACACTAAGAAAATAAAGTTACATTAAGATTTAAGCAATCAAAAGGCAGAAAACAAAAGATACAATTAAAATGCATGACAAACAGAATAAGTACAGTAATGAGCAATTTTAATAATTGCTCATAAAACAATTACTAAGTGGGCTAGAAACATGCTGCTTACCAAAAACAATAGTTGAGACATTCATGAACTGGATTCCAGCGAGTGCGCTCGGCCCTCAGGTCTTTGAAGGGCGCTTAGCCTTGCATTTACGGGAGCCCCTGCAACACACAACCTCTCCACACGCGTCGACCCAAATCCCCCACCATCCAATTCAAATTATGTCTGAAACTTCAACACTTAACATAACACCAGTACTAGGCTTAAACTGGGACCTAGAAAACGATACCCTATCTTGCAAAATCGGCCCTATTGAGGAAGAGCAAATTATTCCTACAAAACGAGCTCTACTTTCATTGGCTCAGAAGGTTTTTTGATCCTCTGGGATTTGCCTCACCCGTGACTTTGCTCCCTAAACTTATTCTACAAGAATGCTGGAAGTTGAAATTAAAGTGGGATGAATTAATTCCAGAGAATTTAGCTAAACAATTTTTGAAGTGGGTGCAAGGAATAAAATAAATTTCTGACATCAAACTTGAGCGCTGGATGAATCTATATAACTTTGAAAATGATGTAAGTCTTCGCATATTTTGTGACGGAAGTAAACACGCATATGCTACTTGTATTTTTCTGAGAGTAAAGAAGGAAAATGAAATTTTGGTGAGTTTTATACAAGCACGCGCAAGAGTAGCTCCTCTTAAAAACCTAACTATACCGCGGTTAGAGCTTTTATCGTGCTGCAATGGAGCCAGGTTAGGTAGTCGTGTCATTGCTGATTTAAGAATTCCAAATTTGAAGATTTTGTTATTGGTGTGATTCAACCACAGCTTTAAGCTGGATAAAGCGAGATGATAGATGGGGAACATTTGTCTGGAATCGTGTAGAAGAAATCAGGTCTTTATCACAGAAAGATCAGTGGCGACATATTTCAGGAAAATTTAATCCGGCTGATCTCCCTTCCAGAGGTTGTTCCGTTGAACAGTTCTTGCAGCTAAAATGGTGGGAGGGACCAGCCTGGCTGGCTGAGCCAGAATTTTCTTGGCCTCAAAGTGTCGAATCACCAGATGAAGAAGTTATTAATGCTGCGAAACGGAAAAGTGTCATTTCAGCATTAAACAAGAACACGAAACCTAATGATTGGTATTATCGACGATTTTCATCATACAAGAAAATAATAAGATTGTTTGCATGGATTCTAAGATTCATAAGTAATTCAAGAAAACCGAATTCAAAAGAAGTATCTGAACTTACATGTTTTGAAATAGAACAAGCTGAAAGAAAATTAATGATTTTGATCCAGAAAGGCAGCTTTGATGAAAAGAATAATGAGAAAATTCGTAGCCTGAGACCAATCCTAGATGAAGATGGTAGCATCAGAGTAAAAACACAAGTCATCTATCGAGAAGATACTGTCAATTTTAAGTACCCAATTCTTTGGCCGTTTGACCATCCTGTAGTCCGCCGATTGATCTCCTGGAAACACCAAGAGCTATTACATGCAAGAGTGGCTCGTTTGATGACATCTATACGAGAAGACTGCTGGATCCTGAAAGCCAGGAAAACCATTCGAGCAGCAGTTCAGAAATGTGTGCGATGCAAAATATTTAGTGCACAGAAGACACAGTCCGAACCTATTGCATTGCCAGCGGAAAGAGTTCAAGATGCGGCAGTATTCCAAATAACTGAAGTAGATTTAGCTGGGTCCTTATATTTGAAAAATGGGAAAAAGGTATTAATTGTGTTGTACACTTGTACATTGTACTGGGCCTTACATTTAGAATTAGTGACGTCATTGGCAACAGATACCTTCCTCCAATCTTTCAGGCGCTTTATAGCGAGAAGAGGAAGAGCGACGACCGTTTATTCTGATAATGGTAAAAAAAAAATTCGGTTCAGATAGAGCTTTTTCAGACATCGATTGGGAACAGATCTCATCTGCAGCAGCTATATAAAAGATTCGTTGGAAATTCAATCCGCCTACTGCTGCCTGATGGGGTGGTTGGTGGGAGCGGTTGATACAAATTGTGAAACGCATCTTGAGGAAAGTACTAGGCAGAGCCTCATTATCCTATGAAGAACTTATCACAATTCTTTGTGACTGCGAACAAGTTGTAAATGCTAGACCACTTACGTATGTCTCAGAAGATGTGGATGATCTAGCACCTTTAACACCATCAATGTTTCTACAAGAAATAAGATCTTCAGATGTGATAGATTTTAATGCAATTGATGCACAAGAACTAAACAGAAGAGCAAAGTATAGGCAACAAGTTCGAGAACATCTTAGAAGACGATTCCGTATTGAGTATTTATGGCAGTTACGCCAACAAAATTCCCTGCAAAAGAATGTCTAGCAACTGACCGTTGGTGATGTCGTTCTCGTAGAGTCTGATAAGAAACGTACGTGTTGGACTTTAGCTCGTGTGCAAGAACTAATTTCTGGAAAAGATGGTCACCCGAGAGTTGCTCGGGTAAAAACTGAAAATGGTGAACTTTTAAGACCAATACAAAAACTGTACAATCTAGAGATTCCAAAAGAACACTCTTTAGAACCAATATTACGAACAAGAAGTGGCAGAACAGTGACTGTTCCAAAACGTTATCAGTCATAAGACTATTTTTTGAACACTGAACTTTAAAAACTTTTTTCCTTATTTTAGTATATCTCATTTCTTAGTGTTAATTTGAATTTGTAGTAATATGTTTAATTTTGTTGGAAGTTTTTTTCAGGAAATTGTATAATTTGTCTTTAAAATTTAGTGTTAAGAATATTTATGCTTTGGCCGTGTAATGTAAGTATAATGTTACACATATTTTGTTTTATTTTTAATTTTGTTGTGCCTATTGTTGAGTTTTCCTGTGGAAAACTCAAGGTGGGAGATAGTCACGTATCGAATTGAATTAAATGTATTCTTGGCTCCTACTAACAGGAGATGTTTTCATAAATGTATCTTTCTAAGCTGTGTGAGAAAGATGTTTTTGTTTTTGTAGATGTATCTTTCTAAGCTGTGTGAGAAAGATGTTTTTGTTTTTGTAGATGTATCTTTCTAAGCTGTGTGGAAAAATGTTGTTGTCGAAAATGGTTTTGTGGAATGTTTTGTCGGCACGGAAGTGAGAGAATAAATATATTCGTTATGTTTTTTAAAAGGACTGTTTTTCACGTATAGAAGTATTATTTTCTTTTTGCTTTAAAAATGACGAAAGTATTGAAACGGGTAATTTCAATATATCGAAAATCGCTATGTCTTGTATTTGAGATAACTATATCGTGCTAAATAGAGGATAAAAAAATCCACTGTCAATCAGGAAAATCACACATAGCTGGCATGCTACACATAAGTCTACAGTGTCTCACATAAGTGATGGGACACATGTGCTTTACAAAAGGAAACTAATCAAATAAATTTAAAAAACATGTACACATTTTTTTGTGGGTGTGTTTCATACTTAAATTTAGTAAAGATTATTACATAACATAGATTTTGTCAAAATATTAAAATATTAATTTAATAAAAATACAAATGTTTAGAACGGAGCAAAAAATAGCTCACATAAGTGATGGGACACCATTATATATGCAACAAAAATCGTCTAAAATAAGCAATAAAAATATTTTTTGGGGTTTTATTTTTACTTAAAAGCAATTGGCAATAATTTATAAAATCGTCTGCAGTATTTCTCTCCAGTTTGCTTTGGAATTTTTGTGTTTTTTAGCTCTGTGTAGTCATGAATGCTAAACGAAAAGAAACTTCGCCTGAAATTCGAAAATTAGTTATTAATTTGCATATTGAACGTGGAAAATCTATTAGAAAAACTGCTGAAACAGTTAACTTGAGTCGTTCAACAGTTTTCAATATCATTAAACGATATAAAAAGAATCATATGATTCAGGATAAAAGAAGACCTGGCCGACCATCAAAGCTATCCAATGGAATAAAGCGAATTATCGTTCGAAATATTAAAAAAAATCCAAGAATTAGTGCTTCAAAAGTTGCTGCTGATTTACAAGCATTATATGGAATAATTGTTAATCCTGAGACTATTAGAAGGGTAATTCGATCTGCTGGATATCACGGTAGAGTAGCCAGGAAAAAATTCTTCGTAAGTGAAATGAATAGAAAACTCAGACTAGCTTTCGCAAAATCCAACATAAATAAGAATTCTGATTACTGGAATAAAGTTATATTTGCTGATGAGAGTAAATTTAATATATTTGGTTCTGACGGTAGAATCTTGGTGTGGAGAAAACCCAGGGAAGAACTTCGCAAACAGAACTTGGTACCAACAGTAAAACATGGTGGAGGAGGAGTTATGGTATGGGAGTGTATGTCGTCCGCTGGAGTTGGTAATCTTGTTTTTATTGACAGTATAATGGATCAGTACAAGTATATTGATATTTTAAAGCAAAATTTGAAATCTTCAGCACGAAAATTGTACCTTCATAACGATTTTAAATTCTACCAGGACAATGACCCCAAGCACACTGCTCTGAACGTTAGACTCTGGCTGCTATATAACTGTCCTGAAATAATAAAAACACCACCACAATCTCCAGACTTAAATCCCATAGAGAATATTTGGCAAGAATTGGAATCAAGAATTCGCAAACACACCATTTCTTCAAAACAACAACTAAAATCGGTGCTTCAAGAAGAATGGGGTAAAATCACTCCAGAAATCACAAAAAAAATTAGTCGAATCCATCCCAAAAAGATTAAATCATGTTTTAAAAGTAAAAGAAAATCCAACAAAATATTAAAACCTTTTAAAAAGTAAAATTTTTGGATAAATATTTGATGGAAAAGTAAGTGTCCCATCACTTATGTGAGCCATTTTTTGCTCCGTTCTGAACAATTGTATTTTTACTAAATTAATATTTTAATATTTTGACAAAATGTATGTTATGTAATAATTGTTACTAACTTTAAATATGAAACACACCCAAAAAATTTTTGCACATGTTTGTTTATTTATTTTATTGCAGTTTCTTTTTATAAAGCACAAGTGTCCCATCACTTTTGTGAGACACTGTATGTGTTTTGAAAAATTGAAGTTTCAAATTTTGTAGCAGACGTAAACTTCTGACTTTCTTCCACAGAACATATAGCACGCGTGTCCGATGTGGAACATACGATAATTTCTCTTGCACGCGGAAAACTTAAATTTTGCAATCGTTATAGAGATAAAATTAATTTGTATTTCTCTCTTAATTAATAAAATTTTGTGTAACATACTGTACAGATTATAAAAAAATGCAATTAATTTTTGCAAGAAGTGACACATTAGAAAATTTTCTTTCTTTCTTTTTTTTTTTTTTTTTTTTTTTTTTTTAGGTGCGTTCGTAATTATATAAATACGTATAGTCGTCGTTTGGTCCGTCTGTCCGTCCGTCTGTCTGTCTGTCTGCCTGTCCGTCTGTCTGTCTGTCCGCATATAACAACGCAAAAACTACCCAACCAAATGGTTTGCAATTTAAAATATATTATCTTTGCAGAATTTTGTCGATACATTTCAAATTTTATTAAAATCGAATCAAAACTTTAGGAGATATTAATAAAAATATTTATTAAGAAATTTGATTTTTTTTTTTTTTAATCGGTGCTTTTTTGTTATAGGAGCTTCCGATGGATGTTAAATCGTCAAGCGACCGAGATACTTATTTTATTACAGAAATTAATCTGCAGACGATATAATTCATTTCACAGAATTAAAAATCATCAAGATCTGAATATTTATATAACTAGCTGATACATATATATCTGAATATTTATATAACTGGTTAAGATATTTGTATGAACAGTGTCATAAAATATATACTTAACTAGCTGTTTAACCCGTTCTACGCACGGGATATCATGAATTTAATTCTAAAACGTGCGTACGAACGCACCTCGTTTGTAACGTTTGACGTACAATTTCCAACTTGTTTTTGTGATGCTATGCATCGATATATAACTATTTTGAATTTCTGTGTGAATTTAAAAAGCTTTATTTCTTTAAATGATTTCTATAAGACAGTCACTACAATAAAATGATATTTAAATTGCACTTTGATTAATACTAAAAATTACAATTTATGAATCAGGCGTAGTTCGTAGATACTATTCAATGTCTTAAAGCGAAGTTGATTAACCAGTGTTTTGTATAAGTATATCATATGCTGCAATATATTTTAATGTAAACGTTTGGCTCGTTATAATGTTAATAGATACTGTGTGTAAATTTTTGGAAAGCGTACGTAGAAAGGTACGATGTTATACATTTGTAGCAAACTGTCTAAGTCATCGACACTCTTTATATATATACATAAAAAGCGGTTATATAATCGTAATTCAACTATATTCTGACCTTAATATGGTCAGATATGCTTCATAATATGGCCAAGTAGCCATTAGTTTTAATAACGGTCGAATGATTGGACAGCTTGCTGCAGATTTTAACTCTATAGGTCTAATTTGTTTGAGTGCTAGCTGGTAAAATATGGGTGATAATTTAATTTCGCAACTACCTTTGACTTTTAAAATGTGCTAAGGAAAAACATACAAATAATAAAGAATAATGCTTCTGTAGTGTTACATAAATGCGTTCTAAATGTTGTATACTTTTACAGATTGTTTGAATTTCTATTTATTTAAGTGTTTCTTTGTAAATAATGTATGTTTCACAGTTCAAATATTGAAATTTTGCACTGTATTTGACATTTACGATTTCACTTAAGTGGAAAATGGAATTGTTTCTTCCTGAGCATTTTTGGCAAAGAATCGTATATATAGATGTAAAAAAAATAATGTTTTGCCTTTTTGATACATTGCAGCTATATATATAAATTTATGACTTTCAAGACAGGCTTGCGTATTTTAAAAATTGAATCGCAGTTCTAGTTATAGTGAGTCAGTTTCACTTTAAAATTTTGAAATCTAGAGAAGCTCTTGTAAAATGGATTTCATTCTAATGTAATGTACAATTATCTTTTATTTTCTCATTAAAACTAATTATAATATCCCATTTTAAGCTGATGCCAAGTGTATCCCAATCGATCTCAATTTTCGATTTGTGGTTTGACAATAACATTTTATTTATTTATTTTGTAATTTAATTTTTACGACTGTTTTATGTTATTATGCTAGATGGCAGTATTGTTCATTACTCACTGGTTTTATAAAGATTTTTAAGCTTCTGTGACTGACGACTTTTTGAATCATGAATACTTGCGACTCATTCATTTTTCTTAATTCATCTACTGAATTTGTAAATATTTTTGGCAACATATGCAGATTTGTCAAATCATGCATATTTTTTTCTGGGAATTTTATGAAGAAATCTTCCTCACTTCAAATTTTTCATTTCTTATTTGCATTCACTTTCCTATCTATTAATCTGCGATTGCCCACATCTTGTATTATTTTAGCTCACTACAGTTTGTACAAGGATGAAATCATGTTTTTTTTTTGTTGTTGTTGTTGTTGTTGTTGTTGTTGTTTTTGTAGAATCTGTAAAAAATTGGGCCCGATGATACTGCTACAGTTCCACAAATATTAATTCTTTTTTTTTTCAACTTAATTTATCTTATCTTGGTCATGCATTTTATGTTTTCTTATTCTTTTTCTAGATATTATTCAAACAGGTATGTGTTCATATTTCAATTTTTGATTTCTATTCCCAGATTTGTGTATGATGTTTCTGTGTTGTCAATTAACGGCCAGAGCTTTACAAATATGATAAAATCTGGCAGCCAGCAAAAAATTCTAGTCGCCAGGAAAAAAAATTTACCCCCACCCCCCTCCTCTCTGCCGTCTTGGACTTCCAAAAAACACACAAGTTTTTTTTTTCTTTTTTTTTTTTTTTTTTTTTCTTTTTTTTTTTTTTTTTGTATTTTTATGAATTATTTGAGAAAAAATAATCAAATATTATTAATAATCAAATAACTAATAATTAGAATTGTTAGTTACATAGTTTACAATAGTAAAATTTCGTATTGTAAATTATCAGAAGTATATATATCTCTGAAAAAAAAATGTAAAGGTTGAATTAACCAACATGTTGAGAATATATTTTAAATGTCCGGGTAGTTGAGTGCTACAAAAAATCTGTATCTGATTATGTGCATTTTTTCGCATTGTATTCAATTTTAGGTGCCACAAAGGCAGGATTAACACAATTTCTTCCTGTTTTTTTATCTGCCCCCCCCCCCCCCCCATTATAATTATATTACATTCTAGCTGGCTAGAGCGGAAAACAATGGCGTTTTCTGTGCATGAGATGGAAAATGCATTTTAAACTTGGTTCTTCCATTAGGAATATCACTGCTTGCTGCGCACTATTACGGGTGGAAGAGGGGAAAAATGCCGTTTTTGCTAATTTCTTAGTTTTATTTTTGTACAATTAAAAAGAAACAATAGTTATTCTCAAACAAACAAACAAAAAATACGCACCAGATTAAATAATTTGGTCGCCAGATAAAAAAAAAAAAAAAAACTTGGTCGCCGCTGGAGACCTGGCGACTGCATTTTTCAAGCCCTGGTTATATATATATATATATATAATTCCAAAATTTCATAAAAATCCTATTAAATTTCGCACTGTTACCATCGGTTGTAACACATATAATAAAAATGCAAGCAATTTACTACTTAATATTTTAAAGCAGATATATGATATAACGTTAAAACATAATAACCAACATTGCCTAAAAAATAGTTTTCAACTCATTAATAAAATACATAATATCAATCCGGTAAAATTCATAAAAACATTGGATTTTAATGATTTATTTAATAACATTGATATAAAAGACTTACATAAAACAATGTGTATATTATTTAAAGAATTTAAATCTCAATTAAAATTAAAAGAACATATTTCAGTAAATTTTTTTTAAACTTTACTAAATTTTACATTGCATAATAATTACATTATATATGACAATATTATCTATAAACAATGCCAGGGAATTCCGCAGGGCGGAACCGCATCTAGTATTCTCTCTGACCTTTACTTATATTATTATGAAAGAAATATAAGTCCGAACAATGATTATGTATTTTATCGCTATATTGATGACATTATCATATTTTATTTCAATGAAAAAAATTGCACATCACCACTCAATTTTTATCCTACTCAGCTTAAATTAAGCGAAAATGATTTAATTAATAATAATATAAACTTTCTTGACTTAAAAATTAATATTACTAATAATTATAAATTAATTTTTGATATTTATGATAAGAGATTTGATTTCCCATTTAAAGTAAATATTTTTACCAATTTTGCTTCATGTTTACATAAATCTGTTTATAAAAATATAATTATCAATTATCTACATCGTATAAAATACTTATGCTCAGATATAAATAAAAACAAAAATATTAGATATATTCGAGATCAAGCAAAAATATATGGTTATCCAATTTTTATGATAAATTCAATCATCAACTCTTTTAAATAACATTTATTATATAATTTAAATATAAACATGGTATGTAATAAATTATTGTTTTAGTGTGCGATAACATATAACAAAAGATATAGAAAATAATAATTATAACATACATTATTACAATTATAACATATTAGGAAATTTAATATTTAATATTTGTTTGAACATTATATACACTTTATATAGAAAATTACAATTATAACATACATAATTACAATTATAACATATTAGGAAATTTAATATTTGATTGAACATTATATACACTTTGTATAGTTGTGATTGTGCGTTGCCGATCACCTCTGTTTAAGGTGTTATTGATGTGCAGTTTTCATACATTTATAAATTAACTTATACAATAACAAATTAAATTATACATGGATAACATTGGTGATTATAACTCATAAACATATCTATTTGCAATATATATAAATATAAATATATATAGTTCTTATTTTTGTCTATGAATAATTAAATTTAACAAGTATTTTAATTACTGCATTGCATTAATTTGATTGAAAAACAGTAGTAATACTATTAATTATCAATTTTATAAATTTTGAGATATTTTGAATTGTTTATGAATTATTTAATTAGATATTTAAATTAATCTATGAAAAATAAAATATATTTACAATGTAGTATAAATTAAACATTAATTATTTAATAACAAGTCTAATATATACTTAAGTAGTAGTAAAAATAAAACATTAATTATTTAATAATATGTCTATAATATCAGTGGATTAACACAGCTGGCAGCAAAAACAATTTGAATTAAAATAATATCTCTTTTACATAATATATACTTGTTAAGAATATCTGAAATGCTGTGCAAGTTGAATTAATTCTGTGTAGATTTATTCATATAGTAGTATTATATTTTATTTGAATTTAAAGTAAAACTACAAGTTAGTATTGTTTTTTAAAGTTTATTTATATAATTAAATCTAATGAAGTGAGTATGTAACTAATAAAGTGGATATCTAGCTAAATATTAATTATGAATTATTATAATACCAATAGATGGCGACACTTTACCTTTCAGGTAGTTGTTGATAATATTGTTAATATTATATTTAATTTAACTATAGAAGGAGCTATTGATTGTATATTAATTTTACTTTCAGGAATTAAAATAGGATGGAGTAATATATATTCACGGATATAATTTTGTTATAAGTGTATTAAAACCAGAATTATTTTGTGTGTTTTTGAATCATTTTGTGTTTGGGTGTCATCGATGGGGATGTGTTTTAAGAAAAGTGTGCTCTCAACTTGTCTTTCAAATCATTTCTCTCAACTCGACTTAGTCAACATGTATGATGCATTGCCATGTGGATGTGAATATTATGCAGAAGTTGTGACATTGTAAGGATTCTGTATAATTATTGTGAGTAAAATATTTTATCTACACTTTACGCGTTCATATTTCCAATTTTATTATTTCAAAACTGTTATCTCGTGGTAATTTCGTGAGGTGTTAAATACAGTTTTTGGGATAATCGATGTGAGTGAAATATATTGTATATTCTTAATGGTTTTTTATTTCCTATTTAAATATTTCCAAATTTTTATTTCCTATTTAAATATTTCCAAATTTTAATATTTCCAATTGTTGTCTGGTAATAATTCAGTGTACCTGGATGATTCTACTGATCTTAGCATTATGCCAGTAGAATTATGAAACACTGAATTATTATTTAAAACACATGTGGGTGCATCCAGGCTGATGAGTACATGTGCATGTGTTTTTTCATATCCAATTCATATTTAATTCTCATGTGATCCAATTTTCCATTGTATATGGTTCATATTTAATTTATTAATCCATTTGTATTTACTTAATTGCAACTCCAATTTATATTTTTTTTTCACTTTCTCTCTATTTCTTTTTTCTTTTTTCAATATTCTTTAGGTATGAGTAAAATTTGGCCAATTACCATTGAAGCACAAGCTATGGTAATATTATGTTTGCACATGTTAATTATTAGCTATGTGGTATTCTGTATACACAATATCATTAATTATCTCTTTGGAGATTTAAGTAGAATGATAATAGAACTTGATATGTTTTTTGAAAATCATAGATATTATAATTATATATATATATATATATATATATATATATATATATATATACAGTAATCTCTCAGTTATACGTCGCCTCTTTTATGCGTCTCTCTCATTTATACGTCGATTTTCGGAAGTCCCGGATAAAGATATAGCAATGTAATGGTTTTTTTTCGTTTATACGTCGCAACGAGAATGTATCTATCACTTATACGTCGGAAAAATTTCAAGTTTCCATTGCTATTTCTTCCCATTCTACACATGTCCTTTCCATGAAATTTCACATCAGCTTGTAAATGGGAAGTCAATTGGTTGTCTTTTTACATTTGTTTTTCGGACACTATTATAAGCTACATTCTCCGGTCACACCCCTTCACACCTGCTACTTTTAGAACTGTTTCAAAAAAAGCGTGCTTCATTCTGAAGAAATTTGAAATTGTTGCATCTTGTGCCAAAGATTAACCACTATTAGATGAAAAGTGGAATTCCGTTTCTTGGGGAATGATTAATTTTGACGATTTTGTAAATACTGATGAAAATGTAATAACCGTAGAAAAGAGGTACGTACACGAAATAGTCGCAGAAATTGAAGATGATGCCACTGAAAAAGAATAAGATAACAAAAAAAACATAGAAACACCATCCATCAACTTTTGCAAAGGCAATAGATGCTCTGGAGACCCTCCGTCACTACATCCAATGAACTGATACATCTGGTTCAACATAGTCCATGTTTCAATGAACTCAAAAAAGCTATTTTTAGAGACATACATCAATCAAGCTTATAAACAAACTTCAATTTCAGACTATATAAAAATATGGTTTGTAATTAAAATTTTGAGATGTATTTCAGATTTGAATTAGTAAATATTATTTATCAATCTAAATAATTCGTATTTTTCATTATTCTGCATGTTATTTAACTATTTAATCATGAATTTTGTCTTACCATTTATTTCAAATGTAGTTTTTACTTAAATTTCATTTATGCGTTTCTCTCGTTTTTGCGTCGTTTTTCGTTAGTCCCTTTCACCGACGCGACGTATAAGTGAGAGATTACTGTATATATATATATATATATAACCATTAATGAAACGTTACCATAACACCAACTGAAACATGAAATTATGATTTAGGAAGTAATAATGTATTGACAACGAAATTGTAATCCCAGCATACTTATATTAGATATTAAATACTAATATAAAAGAAGTAGAAATTAAATTAAAAATTGAAAGAAATAGAATGAATGAAATTTGTGGAATTTATACAGAATTATCAAGTCCCAAATGCATAAATTCCACAAATAAAATGAGTGGTTTCATCTTCATATTAGCATTAAAATTGCTAAAGAATATGAATTTGGGACGACCACTCTATGACCATAACCATCTAGTTAAAAAAAGACTTAAAATTCAGAAAACAAATACAATATGTAAAAAGAGAGAAACTTTACCCAGAATTATAAGAGAAGAACTGGATAATAGATTACCAAATGCCATAATCTACACGATGATGATGGATTCCTGCTCCCAACACTTACATATACATGAAGACAAATAAAAGCAATGAATTGCAAAAAATAATTTACTAAATGTTACCAAAAACAGTTTTAGAAGATTAGAAACCCTGTTGCCAATTTAGAAAATGAATTACTTGGATATGGAATTTAAAACATCACAAACCATGGTGCTGCCATCTATGATTTTGAAAATGAACTACATTGAAATATTGAATATTTTAAAGCAAACAAGCCATGGTGCTGCCATCTATGAGCAGAATATGTAGTGAATATACAATGGAAAAATCAATATTAAAAATGAATTGATTCTATCTTAAGTGGTCGTAATTAGTTAATAAATATAAATGAAATAAAAATAAAATAAATAATATTTAATAATAAATATATATGAAATTAAATATAAAATGAATAATAAATCCAATTACATTAAAGTAAAATTGGATGTAGTAATGATTAATTAAAAAACCAAAAGTGAATAAAGATGCTATGGAGATAAATTTAATATTAAACATATGATACAATAGGTTAGGGAATAACATTAATTTAAATTAATACATATAATTTTAGCATTTAATAAAGTATTACATTATATTAGAATATGATATTGCCCACCGTGGGCAAATTAAAATACTAAATTATGTGAATTAAGATACTATGGATTTAAAAATAATATTAATTAAATATTGAAATTAATAGTAACCAATTATGTTTTTGCATACAAAGTTAAAATTTAAATTCACATGATATAAGTTGTTATGGAAGAAAATTAATTTGAATTAATATATATTATATTAGTGATTAATAAAGTATTACATTATATTAGAATATGATATTGTCCCCCATGGGCATAATAGTAAATACAATAAATCAATAAACATTCTTAATAGTAGTGAATAATACATTTAAATTAATTAATGAAGATTTAAATATAACTACGGTAATTCACATATAAAAGTACTACATCAAAGTCCATTACAAAAATTGTATTAGTAAGCTTATGTGTAAATCAAAATGCCCTCTTTTTTTTTTCTTTTCTTTTTTTTTTTTTGTGTGTGTGTGTGTAAAATAAATTAACCATGCGTTTTTTCGCATACAACTCCGCCACACACCTCCTCAATCCAACATCTACCCACCCAGCCGTCCTATTATAATTAATTTATTATTATTATTTTTTTTTTAATATTATATGTTTTTTTTTATACATTTTTAACGCATGTGTTAATTTGGTTGTACAGATCATATAAGTACTAATTATATATTAAAGAATATATGAATTTTTTTGGAAAACCATGTTGTAATGCATCATAGATTAGTTTTTTAATGTTGCTGTTAATGAGTTGAGAAGAACATAAACTTTTTATTCTGTAAATGTGATTAAGGAGTATATTACGATATACAGAATTATGAAGACAGGATTTAAAATTAGTAAATGTATTAACTTTAAATTTAAATTCTTTACGTTTATCAAAAAGATCAATTATTGTTTTGTTTTCTTTAAGTGTAATTTTAAGATCTAAAAAGTTAATAGTATTGTTAGAAAGTAGGTTTTCCGTTAATTCTAAATTAGTAGGATAATCAACTGGAAATATAGATATATTAGTGTGATCAGTGGCAATTATAATTATGTCATCAATATAACGATATAAATGTATATTACTATTAATAAAAGTACGTTCATAGTGATACAAATATAAGTCTGATAGTAAACTAGATGTACATCCCCCTTGTGGTATACCGACTTTCTGTAAACATAACGTATTATCATGCAGTATAAAATTATTATATATAATGAAATTTGTTAACGTTTTAAAATAAGCAGTGTCTATATGAATAGGTAAATTTAGAGTATGATGATACTTATTAAATAATGCATTTATAACATTATGTAGATCTAATAAATCTATATTATTAAAAAGATCTTTGAAATCATAAATCAATATATTGTTAACACATTTAAGATTTTTTAAAATATTGACGAGTTGATAGCTATTTTTTATACAATGTGTATTATCAGTGGATGTTGTCAGTGTATAAATTTGATTGAGAATTTTTAATAGATGTTTATTGGCTATATTATTATATGTATTGCACCCAATAGTTACAGTCCTAAATTTAATTGGATATTTATGAAATTTGGGTATAAGAACTAAATAAGGATAATTAAAGTTAGTAGAAGAAATATTTAATAGTTTTTTATAATAACTGTGAATTTTACGATTATTTACAATTACATTTTCATTAGTTTTTTGAAACGATTTATTAGTAGAAATACAAGATGTAAGTAGCCGGTGATAATAAGATTTACATATGATTGCATAATTATTAGGAGATTTGTCGATGTATGTGATTACAAAGTTTTTTTGTAATTTAGTAATTTGCTGGAACAAGTGTTTAGTGTTAATTTTAACCGGATGCGATAAATTATGTTTTAAAGACTAGTTAATTTTTCTATAACTAGTATTTTCCATTGATTAAAATATTCAATACGTTTACTATATGAGATTGAAATTTTATAAATGAAAAAATATATATCGTATATAAACTGTTTTATAATAGAATTTATATCAAATTTAGAAGGAAGCCTATATTTAGTACAATAACCCATTATTTTTTGCAGTTTAAAATTATTCACAATATCAAGATTACCAGTGATTATATGTCCAGGATCATTATTAACGTATTTTTTTAGAGTGGGGTCATTGCATTTACACGGAAAAAAACTTGCATCAGATGTATTTTTTGAAAATGCATTATAGTTAAAAATCTTTCGTCCGACTGTATTAGGATATTTAAATGTTTTTGAAATTTGAAGATTATTAATAGGAAAATAACAGTTTTTATCATTAATTATAGAATTAATATTGATTTTATTAAAGATTTGATTTGAAAAAGTGATTATCATTTGAGTATTAGTGTTTTGAATTTTTTGTTTTTTATGTAAATTAATGTTGAAAAGATTAGCTCTTGTCATAATAAGATCATAAAAAATATCAGAGAAATGATTTGAGTAAGAATTACTAAGAAACCCATTTAAATATTGCACTATCTGTTTCTTTTTAAGAGCAAATATGTATTTTCGAATTAATAACCAGTTGTAATTCTTACTGTAGTTATGCTGAAGAGAATTTATTTGTTTAACAATATATATATATATATATATATATATTTTTAACAATATATATATATTATATATATATATATATATATATATATATATATATATATATATATATATATATATATACATAAATATAAACTTAGTATGTTAAAGTTAATAAATAAATAATACATAAATAAAATAGGAGAGACTCGAGTCGTGCACAATGAAACGGATTCTTAAAAACGTTGATTAAGAGCTATATATAAAGAAGAATGAAGAAATTGTAGACATTGCATACGTAAATTTGTTTATTGGGTGCATCTTGCATGCCTCGTGAACAGAAAGAGGGGAAAAATCAGATTTAAACATCGTTAGAATTCGTTTTATTGTGTACCACACGTAGTACACAGTGAGACAGCGCGGATTTTTTATGTGTTACATTGACACAATCAGCAATCTGGTATATTACGTGGTTGAGACAGGCTTTCTGAGCATGCATATATCAACGGTCCTATATATCAACGGCAGACTGCTTTAAAGCAGTGATTTCCAACGTGGGACAATTTGATTCTTTTTTAGGGGGCCATTCCAGATTTGTTATAATACCATTTTCTATTAGTTCTTTTGTAAAAGTAATGTTCTAAATTAGAAATAAAAGTTACACATTCAAATATAAAAAATAAAATGAAAAAAATAGTTTTTTATTCAATTTTTTAAAAGTTTCTATTCAAAAGTTCAAATTACATTTACTACCAGAATAATTACATAAAAATCATTTCAAGATATTTAGACACTTTTATATACGTATTAAAAAAGTTTTACAACTTTTCTAATTTGTATGCATTTTAGAGTTTTACACAACTTTTTCGACTGTTTCTGGAATGAGTCTTGTATGTCTAAGATATGTCAGATGAAGCGACTTTTATACATGAAACTATTGATTCTTCTGTATTGATTGTGAATGTCTTGTGAAAATTATTCTTGTGTATTTGTGTTCAAAGCTGCCAACTGCTACGATTTGTTGGCACTTGTAATTAAGGACAGAAATATCCTTTTTAAATGGGAGAATAGTGAGATAAAGTAAGTCGAAGAAACTTTAAAGAAAAATAGTGATGCCAAAAAATCGCAACAGTTGGCAACTGTGATTGTGTTATTCAAAGAGAGATTTCAGTGCCCCAAAAATGTACATTTGTTGTAAATGCGGTACTAAAATGAATCACAAAGTATATCAATGCTATCATATTTAATGCTAAATGTGAGTCTCTTCAAAAAAATTGTCAAGATAAAAATACAGACCAATAAAATACTTTTTTTCACACCGAGGTAAAGGGATAAGAAACAACACTAGTCTTCTTAGATATAAATGGAAAGATGAATATCTTCATTTCATTTATAAAGTTATGCTACAAACATATTTGTGACAAGAATACTACCTGTTCTATAAGCTAAAAAATATGTACAGTGACTTGTTATTGTTAATGCCCTTTTAGGCTGCCTCCATGTGAATAAGAATTCATTTTAATAAGAATTATATGTTACATAATTGGGGTGAGGACATCATGATTTTAACCTGTTAACTGGGGAATAAACTTTTGCTAAACTCGTTTCACAATTACCAACGGGGCACACTTCCACCCGTAAAAAAGAATAGAAATTTTTTCCTTATCCATGGCAGTAATTTTGCATGAATAGTACGTTATAATAAGACCCGAGTTTCAATTAAAATTTTACTGGTGGAAGTGATGCGTTCAAAATATTGCAGTAGTAGTTCGAGGATGACGAGTTATTTCGTCATACCCAGTTAACCGAGGCTAACGAAAAAGAAAGGCTACCGCGGTGCTTTACGGATATCTTTTTTTACAGACCGCCGGAGTCACGTGATGCTCGAATCCACCAATGCAGGTGTACGAAAAGTGTATCACGTCACTCTAGCGGTCTTTAAAAAAAGATAAGTGGAATGCACCGCGGTAGCCTGACCTTTTTCGTTAGCCTCGCAGTTAACAAGTTAAAGATGCTTTGGCGGGGCGTGGCCAAAACAAGATTGGGAAACATTTCTTCAAAGGGTCCCAAACTGATAAATCGAGGAAATGGAGTTTGTATTTGTTATGTAAAATAAGACAGGTGCCTCCTATTTATAAGCACCCATGTCCCAAGGACATAAAAGAATAATAAAGCAGTATATTATCCATTATAGAATAACTATAATTCTATTCAGTTTTACAGCGTTTCATGTATCACTGTGTACCAATTTAATTTGGTGAAAAATTATTACAGAGGCTGTTCGCACATTTTTTAGACGAGTTTGTGTTGGTGTAAAAAAAACTCGTCTGCAGAGATAAATTATTTTTCACACTAATATATTTTTGAAAGTATAAATTCTCGTCCGGCAACTGAAATTTTTGTTTGCCTGCAAAATGGCGCTTTTAAAGAACCGATGGGCAGGAGGCTATATTTCTGCATTTTCCGAAAAGAATTATTCGTATTCGTTTTTTTTAAACACGCTGTGAAAGGCATGGCTTTTCTATACCTAAAGCCACAGTCAATTATTAATAAGACAGGGGAAAAGCGTGAATGTCTGGCTTCAAGTGAAAAAATTGTTCCGAACATGTATCTGTAATATCATGATATCCGATGATGAAGTAATCTCTCTTGAAAATTTAATATGCAGTTTACTAAATAGATTATATGCAAACTATATACAAACGACGATTATATACAAACTATTTACACTTAGAAAGAACTACATACACTTTTACCATTACTTATGAGAAACAATCCTTCCACAAAAACTACTCATATTACTTCTTAAAATGAAACCAAAATTTACTCGGATGCACTGCCGGCATCCTACTCGTAACAGATCACCACCATTAACTGACTGTTACTCTCTTCACTTCCATTTACTTACGTTAAAAAAAAGCGTTGGAAGGATGTTGGTTGCATGACAGTATCCAAGAACAAAAAAGAATTATTCGAATATTTCATGGGTAAGATCTTTTATGATAAAAGAAAATCCTTCAAGTCAAAAGACTGTTACTAAATCGTTAAAATGCTCAACTATTAACAAAATTATTAATACTGATTTGAATTTTAACAAGGCCAAAACACACAATGTTCATCGTCTTTCTCCATGACGTATCGACGAACGTAGAACACGATGCCAAATTCTTTATGAGAAGCATCTAGCTGAAGAAAAACGGAAAAATGCTCTACAATAGATGAAGATTGGGTAGATTTAAATGATTGTAATAAAAAGAGATCTATTTATTATCATCAAAGAGGGGAAACAATCTTAAAACATGGTTCTATGTATCTAAATAAAGTTTTAGTAAAGGATTTATGAGTGTTACTGGCTTTGCATATAACGTCGAATTAAAAATAAAGAGAGTGGAGAAAAATGTTAAAATCAACTCCACATACTACCAGAAACACATTTTACACTCAATCTTTGAACATGAAATACCATCTCTTTACACCCAGTGCCCTCAATCTGTTGAACTGCATCAAGATAAAGTAAGCAGCCACACATCAGAATCCACTGTTAATAACCTGGAAAAAATGGAACAAGATTCGTGGATCCAATGTCCTCCAAGTTTGAAAACGATATCTCTGGGGGTGCCAATCCAGGTGCAAGTCTCTCATCTGGAATTGGTTCAAAATTAGGAGATTAGCTCTAGAAGTCCAACCCTTCTTGAGGCTCTGGCACCCCTTCTTTCAGAGAAGTGCCATGGCACTTTCTCTGACACGACAACAAAAAAACAAAACAATGGAACGAGAAACGAGTATCACGGCTATACCTTTCACTGATATGCCTGTTAAATCTCCTGATGTATCATCTATGGATTTTTGCACTTTTGGACTTTTAAAAAGTGCGTTATCAAAACGTCGACTTACAACCCTTCATGGATTTGGAAACAATTACATATCCATCACAGTTTGATGGGTAGCGAGTGATATGCAATCGTCTTAAGTTTAAAAAATAGCTTTATTAAGAATAAAGTTAGTCTTGATTATATAAATGAAATTATAACAAAACTATTTCGTGAATTCTTTGACTATTATTGATTGTTCGTAAACCAATTTTAAAAAACGTACAGTTTCAACTGGAGCTGATCCCGCCGAAAACCGAGACAGGGGGGCGGGGTCAATTGCCTTGGGCTAGACTAGTCCGAAATTCACAGAACAAATCCCTCACTGCTGGAGAACAGATCTCCCTCGCGACACGGGGCAGCGAAGTGCCGAGGTTCTTGAAATTGACTTGAAGATGGTATGTCCCATAGCACCTGGTTATCAGACAGCAGCTGAGCTACAAGGTTGCGCGCCAGAAACATGCTCTCTCGCGACAAGAGGCGCTGTGGCATCGCCAGAGTAACACTACTCGCGACAAGGGTCGATGCCATACGAGGAAATGGGAGTTGCTCTGGGTACAAACTAGCTTGTGAGGTTAGAAATGTGTGATAGGTGTTGTTGGATGTGCTTGAGTTTGTTCAGAAGTGTGGGTCTAGTAAGAATGTTTTGCAGCCATCCCTTAGGGTAGTGGCTGGACGTTTAATGTGCCAGCGTGCGGTAAGTGTGCATTCGTGGAAGGCGTGGGTGGGAGATCCCACCTCGCCACACTCACATCTATTAGATCCTGCACAACCAAATTTGTGTAGGTATGAATTGAAGGGTCCGTGGCTCGTTAGGAAGTTCGCGGTGTATGGTGTGAAGTGATACATGTTGAGTGAGACTGTGGGGATTAGGTCAACGTACGCCTGCCGTTATCAGTAAGTTCCCAGTACTCCTGCCATTTCCGAGATGATCTTGGATTTCAGGACCCTCTTGATGAAAGACTGGGGCACTGGGAGGTAGTGATCAATGGATGTATACTTGGTGGCTTGTTTTGCGAGTTCGTCCGCATAATTTCTTCCATTAGTTCGGAATATAAAATTCTATTTTAATTATCTAACAAAGATATATGTGTTATAAGATTTCTGTTACAAATATTAAAGCACTAATAATTAAATTTTGAAACGTACATTTCCTAACAACGCTGAAAAATCGTAAAATACAAATATAGATAGAATGATAATTCGTTGCCAAAAGTGCCTTTATGCGCTGAGACGTGGCCTAGATGTGTTCTGTGAAAGAGGCTTTTCAGTTTTAATTTAATATTTAGTACGAGTGAGTTAGATGTTCTGGGTGCAGATATCTACAGAAATATAATATAAGCAGTTATATCTACAGAAATATAATATAAGCAGTTATATCTACAGAAATATAATATAACCACGAAAGAAAATATACAATAACCTCTTCCGAGTTACCTATGATTCCGAAAAACGTTCCTTATCTTTAAAAACCAAAGAAATTAATATAATTTCGAGATTTAAAAAAGCATTTATAAAAACAAAGTTCTTTTGCTGCCACAATGATTTTCAGAAATTTTTCGGAGTAGTTTTTATAGAGAATTAATCAGTTTTCTCAAACCAGAATATCAGTTTTAAAGATGCTATCAATTCTCAGTTAAACATGTACACATACGTAATTGAATTTATACATGCAAGAGTAACAAAATAATATTAATTTAAATGTTAATAATGTTAAGGCTGTTAATTTATCATGTTTGTCTTTAAAACATGAGAAAGTTTACTCGAGAATTGATATCATTCGAAAACCTATACTCCGGGTTGAGAAAATTGATTAATACACTATAGAAACTATACTGAGAAACATTTTCAAAAATTTGGTGACAGTAAAATAAAGTTTTATTTTTTAAATCTCGAAAATATATTGGTATTTGAGATTTCTAAAGATAAAGACAGTTTTTCAGATTGTGGATAATTTGGAATAGGTTATTTTATATTTTCACTCGTGGTTATATCATATTTTTGTAGATTAAAAAACATTTGTCTTTTTCAGTTTATTCTATCTATAATGGAAAAAACAAGAAAGTATTGTAATCGAAATTTTTTCGACTTCCGGTTTTCGATGGATTTACACGTTTCACGGGTCAGAGATTCCGAAAAGCATGTTTTTACCAATTGTCTAACTGTTCGTCTGTCCATGTGTCTGTCTTCATTGTATCATCGAAAAGTGTATGAATTTATGAATAGAATTGAACCAAATTTGATTTAGAGGTTTATGACTATGGCCAGCAGGTCCTCCTTGAATTTAGGGATATTCCGCTGGAAGGAGGCGCTACCATATCGATTTTTGTGTCATTTCCGTTATTATATCATCGAAAAGTGTGTGAAGTTATGCATAGAAATGAACCAAATTTTATGTATATGTTTTTGACTATGGACTGCAGGTCCCAGTTGAATTTGGTGATATTCGATCGGAAGGGGGCGCAGTGATAGCCACTTAAAGATTTCAAATTCAAAGAGATGTACAAAAAAATTAGAAATTCTAATAGGTTTTTCCGTTAACTGTTCGACCTTGATCCACGGATACTGGAACAACTTTTGTTTTGCCTCTGTCTTAAAAAAATAGCTGAGAATAGCAGTTTCAAATTTTAGGGTGGCTGATATTTTGAAACAAAGCAGCAGAATTCATCCTCAAACGGGTTTAATTTATGAGTTTTAGTGAACAAGTTTTCGCAAAGCTTCTTACACTGTTGTATAACCATTGTTGCAACTTTTATTTATAATCGCCAACGTCAAATTCTCGCCAAGCTTGGCGACACTTGGCGACAAAATAGGTTGCTATAAATGAAACCAATTTGGCTATAGCGGACTAATTTGGCGATATTCTCATTCCAATTCAATATTGACAAGAACTGGGAATGAATCTGCTTTAATCGGGTTCCACGAATTTTAGCTTCGTGTTTCCAGTAAAATTAACTAAAATCTTAAAACCAAGGAATACGGATGATATTTGTTCCTGCCGGTACAGCCCAGAAGGACTTTTCGTAATTTAGTATACATCGGCTGATCGCATCCAGGTAATCCGACGATTCGCAAGCAGACGACGTACAACAGAATGACGAAAAATATTGATTTTATTGGCGATATGATGGTGAATTTTGATATATTAACATGATTGAGAGAAGAAAGTTTTGGGATTGGCACATCCGATTAGTTTACAGTATACGTATGTGCGTATGTTTCTGTGTATGTTGGTATTTCTCACATTTTTAGATCCCACAGTTAATTTTTTGGCCTTTTTGCGACAATGTATGTATATGTGTGTGACTGAACACGATATTTTCCGAACAATACTTCCAATCGCGTTCCCGTTTGCCGAGTATGTTATAGATCACTATCGTAAGAACTGTATAGATTTTCATAGAATTCAGTCAACGGATTTGGTATTTAAACCAATTTTAAACTAATTTCAAACCATTTTGCGACCGATTCTATAAGAAAAGGAAACAAGAAAATGTATCAGAGGATAAGTGATAAATATTGCAACGGGTAACGAACATTAATGGCTTCGAGATAACGCTTCCCATTTCAAGACGGGGGATCCAGTGTTTGAACCCAGCTGATTCCATCGTTTCATAAAATCTATAAAATGTTTGAAAATTCGAATGGAGTCACTTCAGTTTTTTTAAGATAATTAAAAACAGCTAATTTAATGAATGCAACAAACTCATAATTTCTTAAATTAGTTCACAATATAAAATTTTGTTTTAATTATCTAACAAAGCTCTTCTGCACATTCGAAAAGATAATATGAGACAATTTTGTTTAAAGATATATGTGTTATAAGATTTCTGTTACAAATATTAAAACACTAATAATTAAATTTTGAAACGTACATTTCCTAACAAGCGCTGAAAAATCGTAAAATACAAATATCGACAGAAGGATAATTCTATTAGAATTCCCATCTCTTCTTTAAATAAGTATGTTAACATATATATAGTCTATTATATTTCTCAGGCTGAAAATTTTTCACATTCTTGAATTACAAGTGTTCCTAGATAATCAACATTTTCCCTAAGAAATTTATAAGTTATTTTAAATATATCGCAAATTTCAAACATTTTAATGATTTGACTAAAGATTTTTTTTTTTTTTTTTACAATTCATATTTCATCTATTCTGTCTTTTTAATACTAAAATAAAAGTTTATAAGAGAACAGATCGTGTTCCATGAAATAATTTAGATTAAGTTTTGTGAAACTGAAATAAAACTAATTGAATTATAGAAAAATATCTTATTTTAAAACTTTTTTTTTCTTTTGCATTTCTCCACAGCTTTCTAAAAATCATTATTTTCATAATTTTAGATACTTTCAGTTTTTGTATAACTTGCTTCTTTTTTAATTAAATATATATATTTATTTATTTATTTATTTACTTCTATTTATTTTCATAATTTTAGATACTTTCAGTTTTTGTATAACTTGCTTCTTTTTTAATTATATATATATATATATATATTTATTTATTTATTTACTTCTATTTATTTATTTTGATTTATCTATTTACTTATGTATTTATTTTTCCAACTGGTAATATGACGTGTTTGCATTTATACAGCTGGTACCTTTTCGAACAATTTTGAAGTATTTTTAAATGCAATTAAAGATAACTTTTAAGGGGTAGGCGGGTGCGAATAAATAGGACATAAGTAGCAAAAAAGAAAATTACAGAAAAGTGCATTTTTTTTAATTATCATTATTTTATCCATTTAAATAGACTTAAAGCATAGTTTGAATAAAATCTGAGTGTGTAGCTCAGCAGGCTCACTTCCGGTACCCACCTCCACCACGCACACAGCGCCTGCTGGGGTCTAACTCTTGTTCTTCTACTACTGTTTGTTTATTGATATTTCGATGAAATTTTTTTATGAAAATGTTTTAATCAAGTAATGAATTATTTTTTTAAGTTTCGAAATGATTTTTTTACAGCAGCGCCCCCTATGAACGGTTTTAGAAGTTTTAATTATTTTCAAATATTTCTAATTGTAAGTGATTTTTCTGGAGTTTGATGATAGTTTGAAGTGAGATTTTTTCTTTTATGTATTTTAAACAAGTTTCGAAATGATTTTTTCGCAGCAGCGCCCCCTATGAACGGTTTTAGAAGTTTTAATTATTTTAAAATATTTCTAATTGAAAGCGATTTTTCTGGAGTTTGATGATAGATTAAAGTTAGATTTAGTTTTTTAATGTATTTTAAACAAGTTTCGAAATGATTTTTTCGCAGCAGCGCCCCCTATGAGCGATTTTATAAGTTTTAATTATTTTAGAATATTTATAATTGGAAGTGATTTTTGGGGAGTTTGATGATAGTTTAAAGTTAGATTTATTTTATTAATGTTTTTTAAACAACTTTGAGTTGATTTTTTCAACAGCGCCATCTATGAGATGTTTTAGAAGTAACTTTCTAAAAAAATTCTGAGTTTTATCATTCTGAGATTAAAAATTGGTATTAGGTTCAGAGGTAAAGTTTTTAACTTGGGTCTTGTTGATATGAAATTTTTAGATTTTGTTACAGGAAATACTCCAAGATAAGGATTGTTTTTTAGTATTAGGATGTGCATATTGGCAATTTTTGAATGCTGAAGTATAAAAATTTTTTTAAATTTTTTTGTTTTGCAATGTTTAGTGGAATAATATGAATTAGCTACATATATTTTTATCTGATTATCGTATTCGTTTAAAAATATTAACATTAAAATGGTTTGATAAAGTTGATCGATCACTTTTTTCTTCAATGAAATCGAAAGACACGTATAGTAAAAGTTTATACATTTCAAAAGAAGAGAAAAATTAAACATAGACATGTTATAAGAAAAATTTAAACACAGACATGTTAGCAAAAAATTCAAGCACAGACATGTTATCAGAAAAATTCAAACACAGACAAGTTGTCAGAAAAATTCATGCATTGGCATGTTATCAGAAAAATTCAAACATAGACATGTTATCACAGTTTTCTATCAGGCAAACATTTTAAAAAGTAGTCAAAGTTGTAGTTTATAAATATTAAACTATCAAAAATACATTTTAATTTAAGTATTTTACTATAGATAATCTCAAAGTTTGAATTATCTTTTTACAATATGATTGAAACTGAACTTGGAAAATTAAAAATCATAAGATTCCTTTTCACAAATATCTAACATGTTGACTTATAGTTAAACTTATAACAAATAGTCTGGTGGAATTAGACTTTTGCCTATGATAAGGTTTGTAAACGCGTTTAACACATGTGTAAATTTATAAACTTTGTACATTTCCTTTTATAATTAGCTTCTTTTTGTTGAGATTTGTTATGCATTTTCGCTAATTTATTTTAGATTATAATCCATATATTTAAAGCTGTTTGGTAATTCTGTCAAATCTATTCCATCGAAATTCGATCGAATACGCATGCGTCAAAAAATCACCGGCCAATGAGGTGAGGGTCTATGACTGTCTCTACAAACGTGTTTGGGATCGTATCATCTGTTGTTTTTTTCTGTTGTCACGTTGCGTTAAACCTAGGAAGATATTTATCTAGAACTCACTGTGGAGTGTTTAGAAGGTATTTATTTTATTTATTTATTTTATTTATTGTAATTTGTATGAATACTTAGATGTCCATTTCGGATTTACTGTTTAAAAATGAATTTAGGCTCATAAGTTGGCGAAATCCCGATGGAAATTTTTTTTTTAGATCTCTATCATTTTGTTTATATAGTACAGAAAATAATTATTCAAACGTGTAGAACACGTAATACAAAATTGGACCACTTATGGTCTGTTTATTATCGGGAATGAATCTTATGGTGTTCCGATTGATAATGAATTCGATTATGTAAATATAATGTCAAAAGACAGTACGCACGGTAGTAATATTTTTATTATTATGTGTTCGAAAAAAGCGAATCTGAGCGCCTGAATATAAATTATAAAATATTATTTCTATATTTAGCAACTAAATATTTAATAAATATGCAGGAATGTGACTAGCTTTATGTGAATGTATAATATATGTAAGTCTGAACTTTAGCATTATTTTTTAACAGAAATATATTATCTCTATTCGATTTAAAAGTTTTGTCATTACATAAGTGTGCTATTTAATTTGTAAAGAGTATGTATGCATTATATTGTTTGTATGTATACAAATGTTTAGAATGTTTTGATTTGTAAACTCTTAATATTTGAATAATGTTTACATTATATTTGTTTGTATGTATACAAACAATATATGTATACAAAGAAGTATATATACAAACAATATTAATATTTACATTGTATTGTTTGTATGTATACAAATCTTGAATGTTTTAATTTATTACATTCATTTTTTACCAGTTTGCATGTCCGTTCATGGGCGATTCATATGAAACTCATAATTTGTCACAAATTGGTAATTTTATTGATTTAGTGCTTTGCCCAAGAATGTGGAAAACAAAACTATTTTTGACATCGGGTGAAATGAATGAGGTTATTTCGGTTTTTATTTTGTATATAAAAAATGTTATATGTAAAAAAATCCTGGCCATTAATCACATTGTTTTTTGTATATTTAAAGACGATTACTTATTCTTTGTAATTATTTTTTTGCTGGGGGTTTTTGAGCAAAATAATATTACTTCATAGCTAGAACCAGTTCCGCTAATCATTAATATTTTCTTAATCCTTTGACCGCTGAGCAAATGGGCAAATTTGTAATGTTTTTTCTGTTATTTTTTTTAAATGTCAAAAAAAGATAAATTTTCAAAATTGGTATAAAAAACTTAGGTACTTCTCTATTATCCCATCGTCCACTTTTCATAACAAAATACTATTGCCAAAATGTATGATTAAATGCCAAAAATGCAATCCCATTTACTTGATGTCGGAAGCATTATACGTGTTTGTTATGTCGTCAAGTGGTTTTTAATTCAACATTTGCGCGTATTAATGACAACGTTCTCCCGTTTATTTGGCGTTACAGTTTGGCGATAGTTTTTTGTTATGAAAAGTGGTCGATGAGATAATAGAGAAGTACCAAAACTTAATTACGTATATGAGTAGATTCCTTGACTATATTAATCATTACTCAATATTTTAAAACTGCATCATATTTGTAGAATTATATTAATTTAAACAATGCTTCTATTGAAGTGTGAAGAAGCACATACTTCTATGAAGAACCATATATTTACATAATCGTTTTCATTAGCAATCGGAACACCATAAGATTCATCCCCGATAATAAACGGACTATAAGTGGTCCAATTTTGTATTACGTGTTCTACGATATTTTACGTACGTTTGAATAATTATTTTCTGTACTATATACACAAAATGATAGAGATCTAAAAACACAATTTCCATCGGGATTGATTTTGCGAATGTTAAATGAGCCTAAATTCATTTTTAAACAGTAAATCCGAAATGGACACCTAAGTATTCATACAAATTATAATAAATAAAATAAATACCTTCTAAACACTCCACAGTGAGTTCTATATAAATACCTTCCTAGGTTTAATGCAATGTGCAAGAAAAAAAAAAACAGGAGATGATCCCAAACACGTTAATAGAGACAGTAATAGACTCTCACCTCATTGGCCGGCGATTTTTTTGACGCATGCGTATTGGGTCGAATATTGTTGAAAAATGATTTTGAAGAAAAAATCGGGAAATTCACAAAATGGTTTCGGGAAAAACTTCACCAAATGGTTTAAAAATTCTTTGAGTGACAGCGGGAAAAAAATTTCGTTTTACATTCAATCATCGCAATTGGCGAGTGTGACTATTAAGTTTAGCCAGTACTGGCAATAACATCAATTACCAATTTTCAGTATTACTCGCCGATTGGTGAGTGTTAATTTTGTCTTATATCACAAACTGTATTTACATATACTACTAGATATAATGATTATGAACCATGATTTTTCTATTATTGGGCGAGATTCATGTTTTTTCAGCAATTCTTTGACGAAATTCATGTTTTTTCAGCGATCCTTTGAAGAATTTCGTATTTTTCTCATGATCCTTAACGAAATTCGCATTTTCCAGCGATTCTTTGATAAAATACATTTTATTCCGCAATTTTTAGACGAAATTTAGTAAAAAAGCATGACCTTTTGGTGAACTTTCCTTTTTTGCGATTCTTTGACAAAATTTGCTTATCTTTCACGATCCTTTTGCATAATTAATGTTTTTTCTGATGTCTTTTAACGAAAGTCATGTTTCCCCATGATCCTTTGATGAATTTAGTGTTTTTTCCTCAATCATTTGACGAAATCTGTGATTCCCCCCCCCCCCCCCCCGCGAAGATTGGTTAGATGTTTTTAGTCTGCAGGTGCCCTAAAAAGTCTGTGACGCCCGTTGCTGCATTGCACACATTCTTTCTTCCATGGTGCATCGAACGAAGAAAATTCATCCTAAAGAATCATTGTTTCATTCTTGACATTTCTGGAAAGAAACAACGTTCAACTCATTGGCTGAATTGTAAAGGGCGAAATGTGTCAAACATTAGCGGAAAGAAAGTGCGCAATTTGTTCGTTCATGGATAAAATCATGAAATTCATTAATCAATAGTTGATAAATTCGTCAATCGATAGCGGAAAAATCGCAAAATTCATTAATCGACAGTGGAAAAATCGCAAAATTCATCAACTGGTTTCGGGGGAAAAAGTTTTCGAATATCGTCAAATGGCTTCGAGAAAAAAAATCACAATCCGTCAATTTCGGAGAAAAAATCGTGAAATTTGCCAAATGGTTTCGAAATTTGTCGAGCGACAGCGGAGAAAAAAATCTTTTTCCATTCAATCATCGCAATTGGTGAGTGTGACTATTATGTTTGACCAGTGGTGGCAATAAAGTCCATTGCCAAATTTTCAGGATTACTCGCTGTTTGGCAAGTGCTAATTTTGTCCTATACTTCAAAACCCTTTTGATCATATCATCAGTGTGCAGGACAATTTTTTTTACGTGAACCATTTGATGAATTTTGTGATTTTTCCATTATCGATTGACCGATTTTACTGCTATCGATTGTTGAATTTTATAATTTATCAACTATTGATTAGCGAATTTCATGATTTTTTCCATGAACGTTTGACGAATTACGCAAAAAAATTAAGAATATCGTTAAATTGTCTTGGGTAAAAAAAAATTTAATATTGTCAAATGCCTTCGAGAAAAAGTTGCAAGTTGGAACGCCTGTGACCTCTTTTTCATGTTATGCATCTCGGGTCTATCCCCCCAAGTGGGACACTTTTCTAAATTTTGCAGACACCTCTCATGTGATATATCGCTGGAAAATTCTTTGACCGCTTATTCATGTTATGCATCTCCGGGGTCCATCCCGCCACCCCCCCTCCCCCCCCCAAAGGGTACTTTATAAATTTTGCACACAACCCTCATGTTATATATCATTGGAAAGGTCTGTGACTGCTTAATCATATTATGCATCTCGGGTCTATCCCCCCCCCCCCCAAGTGGGACACTTTTCTAAATTTTGCAGACACCTCTCATGTGGTATATCGCTGGAAAAGTCTTTGACCGCTTATTCATGTTATGCATCTCCAGGGTCCATCCAGCCACCACCCCCCCCCCCCCCTAAGGAAGGCACTTTTATAAATTTTGTTGACACATCTCATGTGATATATCGCTGGAAAAGTCTTTGACCACTTATTCATGTTATGCATCTCCGGGGTCCATCCCGCCACCCCCCCTCCCCCCCCCCCCCCAAAGGGTACTTTATAAATTTTGCACACAACCCTCATGTTATATATCATTGGAAAGGTCTGTGACTGCTTAATCATATTATGCATCTCGGGTCTATCCCCCCCCCCCCCAAGTGGGACACTTTTCTAAATTTTGCAGACACCTCTCATGTGATATATCGCTGGAAAAGTCTTTGACCGCTTATTCATGTTATGCATCTCCGGGGTCCATCCCGCCACCCCCCCCCCCCCTAAGGAAGGAACTTTTATAAATTTTGTTGACACCCCTCATGTTATATATTGTTGGAAAGGTCTGTGACTGCTTAATCATATTATGCATCTCCGATGTCCATCTCCCCACTTTGCCCCCCCCCCCCCCCAAAGGGTACTTTATAAATTTTGCACACAACCCTCATATTATATATCATTGGAAAGGTCTGTGACTGCTTAATCGTATTATGCATCTCTGATGTCCATCTCCCCACTTTGCCCCCCCCACCCCCCCAAAGGGTACTTTATAAATTTTGCACACAACCCTCATGTTATATATCATTGGAAAGGTCTGTGACCACTTAATCATATTATGCATCTCAAATGTCCAACTCCCGACTTTGCCCCCCCCCCCACCCCCCCAAGGGATACTTTTCTAAATTTTGTTGACACCCCTCATGTCATATATTGTTGGAAAAGTCTGTGACTGCTTAATCATATTATGCATCTCCGATGTCCATCTCCCCACTTTGCCCCCCCCCCCCCCAAAGGGTACTTTATAAATTTTGCACACAACCCTCATATTATATATCATTGGAAAGGTCTGTGACTGCTTAATCGTATTATGCATCTCTGATGTCCATCTCCCCACTTTGCCCCCCCCACCCCCCCAAAGGGTACTTTATAAATTTTGCACACAACCCTCATGTTATATATCATTGGAAAGGTCTGTGACCACTTAATCATATTATGCATCTCAAATGTCCAACTCCCGACTTTGCCCCCCCCCCACCCCCCCAAGGGATACTTTTCTAAATTTTGTTGACACCCCTCATGTCATATATTGTTGGAAAGGTCTGTGACTGCTTAATCATATTATGCATCTCCGATGTTCATCTCCCCACTTTGCCCCCCCCCTCCCCAAAGGGTACTTTATAAATTTTGCACACAACCCTCATGTTATATATCATTGGAAAGGTCTGTGACTGCTTAATCGTATTATGCATCTCTGATGTCCATCTCCCCACTTTGCCCCCCCACCCCCCCAAAGGGTACTTTATAAATTTTGCACACAACCCTCATGTTATATATCATTTTAAAGGTCTGTGACCACTTAATCATATTATGCATCTCAAATGTCCAACTCCCCACTTTGCCCCCCCCACCCCCCCAAGGGATACTTTTCTAAATTTTGTTGACACCCCTCATGTCATATATTGTTGGAAAGGTCTGTGACTGCTTAATCATATTATGCATCTCCGATGCCCATCTCCCCACTTTGCCCCCCCCCCCCCCCAAGGGGTACTTTCTAAATTTTGCACACAACCCTCATGTTATATATCATTGGAAAGGTCTGTGACCACTTAATCATGTTATCCTCCCCACTATGAAATTTGTCAAGTTAAAGCAACTATAAATTTTATTTTTATGGTACTATCAAGTTGTTTGCCGTCAAATTTTGACGGGTTCCATCTAGTTTTAATAATATTTCTTTTGAATTAAAATTTGTGGATTTAGTATGATGAGCAACATATAATCATATCGTTTAACATGAAATTTTTTAAATATCAAATTGTAACATCTACTAAATTAATTTAAAATCCTATTATAATATATAAATTACTCTTACCTTATGTACAGCTGTTGGAGCTCACCCGTCTCGTGCAATGACTTGAAGAGAAATAGATGATTAGTACAAATTTTTATCAGCTAATCGTACCGTTATCAGCTATGTCATAACACCTATGACATCACTGCAGCTGTTTACCTGTTGATAAGGGGTGACCTTGTTCTTATCGCAAACACGTAATGATGTCACCCAACACGTCTAAACAAGAAACTGACAACTACTAGCGAGTAAGACCGAGGGAAGAATGACTAAGCACGTGTATTTAAGGTTTATTCTTATCTCAAACCGGAAATGACGTCACACACCGGAGGACGGGCAGTGCCTCTCGCGGCGATGGCAGCGCCCCCTACTAAAGATAAGGAAGAAAAATTAGTTAAGTGAAGACTAACAACTAAAGTGGATGTGTTTTTCGGGTAAGTGCTAAATTCTATTTTTATTTTGTAGGATTTTTTATATTTTGTGATATAATATAATTTACGAATTTAAATTTGTATACATTCGGGTTTATCTGTTTAATTATGTTATATTATAAAGAGGGGAAAGAAACTTATAGGCCTCCGAAATCGTATGACGCGTTTTGATAACAATCATATCAAGCAATACTACAACTCAACTTTGCCTTCGGGTCGGTATAAATAGACGGGGGAAAATTAGGATTTTTATCATTTGAGGATTCCTATCGCTAGTGGTTAAACGTGTTTTAAATTGCTCCCGCTTTTTATCAGTGCGAATCGCTGTTGTTTGCTATTAAGAGTTAAAGTTTGTTTTTATTGATTTTATATTATGGATGTTGATATGCCTATTGATGAAACCCGGATTGTGGGAGATTCTGTATCTGCGAAGAAGATGTTTACCTGTTTTACCTGTGATAAAGATTTTTCGAGCATTTCTAATCTGAACCGACATATGAAAATTCATTCTGGCGAGAAATTATATAGTTGTAATATCTGCCAGAAGTCTTTTTATCGAAGATCAAACCTACAAAGACATTTAAAAACACATGATAGTGTTGGATTGTTACAGCATGATGGATTCTCTGAAGTTTTTTCAGAAAAAGATACTATATCTCAAAGTTCTTCCAATTTTAATCAGCAAGTTGAAGAGGATGTTTCTTTAAAGACTGTGACTCCTACGAATGTGGAAAAAAAGCATGTTTGTCTCACTTGTGACAAAGTCTTTGCAACATATTCTAATTTAAATCAACATGTTAAGGTAGATGAAGCTTAATGAAAAGTCGTTTTCCTGTGAAACTTGTGGAAAGTGTTTTGGAAGGAGATCGAACTTGTTAAGACACCTGAAAATCCATAATACTGATGGACAGTCTACATTTAAGTGTGATGAATGTGATCAAGCTTTTACACGTAAGGATAATTTGAAGCAGCATTTACAGTCGCATCGGAATTCAACATATCCTTGCCGTGATTGCGATAAAGTGTTTGGAAGAAAATTTGAACTGAGACAACATGTACGCACTCAACACCCCCGCACACCTCTTGTGAGTGTAAAGCGTAAAATGAGCTTATCTAATGCAAAGTCGAAAAACACAAAGTATTCTGATGCGCTTAATGTGTTTAAAACAGTGATTTTGCGTCCTGATGAACGTGAGGAAAATGATTTAGAGGTATTTCATAGCCATGTACAAACTGAAATACAAGAACGTTTAATAAGTGAAATTCATGAAAAAGGTGCAATTAAATGGTATATGGTAGAAAAAATATCACTTGAACGTCTAACTGATAATGAGGAGTTTGAAGAAATTCAATGTTATTTTCGATGTTCGTGTATGACCGAACTTATAGAAGATACTATTTCACAACATATTGAGGAAGGATTTTCGAAGATTATTAAATCCTTTGAAGAATTTGTACAAAGAGGTTCTGGCTGGAAACTTAGAAAAATTCTTCATTTAGAACTCAAGATTGCTAAATATCATCCCCTCGCTGCGAGTTCCTATATTCCTTTGTCTAAAAAACTCGATGATAAAAAAGCCTTGCTGAATATAAAAAACGAAGATAACAAATGTTTAGTATGGTGTCTTTTGGCTTTTAAACTGAACTTGGATTATACAAAAAAACCTGAACGTGTTTCACATTATCGACCTTTTGAACATGATATTAAATTAGGTAATGTAGAATGCCCTGTACCTCTTCAGAAGATACCTGTTATTGAACAACTCAACAATTTACGGGTGAATGTGTTTGGTTATGAAGAGGATGAAGTTTGCCCCCTGTATATATCTGAAAAGAAAGATCAAGATGTGGTTAATTTGTTATTGGTTGGTGACGGTGAAAAACAACACTATTGTTTGATAAGAAGTTTTTCAAGACTTTTAGGTGATCTTACCAAGCATAGAGCCGCTGGCTATTATTGTTATCGATGTTTACACCGATTTTCAAGACAAGATCTATTGGATAAGCATAATGAATATTGTTCTCAACATGTTGCACAAGCTATAAAGATGCCTAGTGAAAATGATAATATATTAAAGTTTACAGGTATTCGTTTACAACATCCTGTTGCCTATACGATTTATGCGGATTTTGAGAGTCTACTTATACCTATTTCATCAGCCCCTCCCTCTTCTAAAGCATCCTATACCGAGAAAACAACCTATCACTTGCCATGTGGTTATGCCTATGTGGTTATTGGACCCGATGGAACGTGTGTGAAGAAAGCACAGGTATATCGGGGTAGAAACTGTGTTGATCATTTTTTAAACCGAATGATGCAAGAGAAGGAAATTTTAGGTCAAAAGTTACTAAATGTTAAACCTATGAAGCTTTCTCCCAAGGAAGAAAAGGCATTTCGAGAAGCAGAGTTTTGTCATATTTGTAAGAAAACTTTAGATGAGAAACGTACACGTGACCATGATCACCTGTCAGGTGCATACAGAGGAGCTGCACATGTGGAATGCAACTTGAACTATAAGCAGTGTAAAACAATTCCTGTTATATTCCCTAACTTGAAAAACTATGATGGTCATCATATTATGACAAAACTTGGAAAATTCAAAGATCATGAAATCGATGTTATTGCTACTTCTATGGAAAACTATATCACCTTTAAAATCAGAAAGCCTACATCTTATATTCAGATGGTGTTTATAGACTCTTTCCAATTTTTGCCTACGTCATTGGAAAAACTTGTTAAAAACCTTCAACCTGATCAATTCACTATTCTTGAAGAAAATTTCCCCCGAAATAATAATTTATCTTTACTTATACGGAAAGGGGTTTACCCCTATGATTATTTTACTTGCTTTGAAAAATTTACTGAGAAGCAGCTTCCTCCGCCTTCTGCCTTTTTTAATAGTTTAACCAATGAGCCTCTAAGTGAAAAGGAATACCAACACGCCCAGAATGTATGGAAAACATTTGATATCAAGACTCTTGGTGATTATCACAACCTTTATGTGAAGACAGATGTTCTACTACTTGCTGACGTGTTTCAAAACTTTAGGAAATTATGTCAGCAGTATTATGAAATTGACCCTGCTCACCTGTTTACAGCACCTGGGCTAGCATGGCAGGCTTGTTTGAAGATGTCTGATACACCTTTAGAGTTACTCAGTGATATAGATATGTTGCTTATGGTTGAAAATGGAATAAGAGGCGGCATTAGCATGATAAGTAAAAGATATGCCCGAGCAAACATACCTGGTACGCCCGATTATAAGAAAAATGAGGCACCCAGCTACATTATGTATTGGGATGCCAATAACTTATACGGGTGGGCTATGAGCCAATTTTTACCCTACGGCGGTTTTGAATGGTGTGAAACAAGTCATATGACAGAAGAGTGGGTTCTATCTTTATCTGATAGTTCCGAAATTGGGTATCTTTTCGAGGTAGACTTGGAATACCCGAAACATTTACATCCTTTGCATAATGAATACCCTGTCGCCCCTGAGAGAGTAACTGTGGAGGATCAGATGCTGTCTTCTCATGCAAGAAGCTTACTTAACAATAGGAAATTCGTGGGAACTCCTAAACTTATACCAAATTTAAATAATAAACGAAATTATATAACCCATTATCGTAATCTCAAATTTTATTTAGAACTTGGTTTAAAAATTACAGCTGTGCATAAGGCTTTAAAATTTAAACAGGGACCATGGTTACTGAAATATATTAATTTCAACACCGAAAAAAGGAAAGAAGCAAAATCATCTTTTGAGAAAGACTTTTTTAAGTTAATGAACAATTCTGTTTTTGGTAAAACCATGGAAAATCTACGAAAAAGAAGAAATATTGTGCTTTGTACCGGTGAAAAAAGAGCCAAAAAATTAGTAGCATCGCCTACTTTTAAATCGTTTAAAACTTATGATGAAGACTTGACTGCTGTGGAGAGATTAAAAACTAGCATACATATGAACCGACCCATCTATGTTGGATTTTCTATACTCGAACTATCTAAACTTTGTATGTATGATTTCCATTACAATTTTATAAAGAAAACATACAAAGATCGTGCAGTTTTACTCTTTACGGATACAGATTCCCTAACGTATCATATTCAAACCAATAATATTTATAAGGATCTGGAGCAGCATCGTGAGTTGTTTGACTTTTCTGAATACCCGAAATCTCATCGTCTATACTCTGAGGATAATAAGAAGACGCTCGGAAAGTTTAAGGATGAACTTAATGGTGAATTAGCCCTTGAGTTTGTCGGACTGAAATCAAAAATGTATTCTCTAAAATCTGTTAAAGACGAAAAGAAGCGTGCAAAAGGCGTATCTACGCAGATTGTTCGGCAGAAAATTAAACATGAAGACTACTTGGAGTGCCTCCAACAACAAAAAACAAGTATGGAGAAACAGGTAAGGATTGCCCAAGATGACCATCGCCTATATACGTTAACTCAAAATAAAATTAGCTTAAGTCCCTTTGACGACAAGCGTTACTTATTGGATGATGGAATAAGCAGTTTAGCATATGGCCATTATGACATTAATACCGTTTGTAATAAAGAAGAAAATGTTGATTTGTATTGCTAACGCAAAATCGCGATGTATATTTTGATCTGTAAATACCTTTCTGTAAATTATTTTGTTATAATAAAAATTTTTGATTTTATTATTGAGTGCTTTTTTTAAACCTTACTAGTGAAACGTTATCTTTATACATAAACTTTTGTTGTAGTTAAATCGAAAATGAGTGAAAACTTTTTTTAACTATAGTGAAACTTTTTTTTTTTTGTTAAGATAAAATTTTTAATAAAATAAATTTTTTTTTAAAGTAATGCGAAACTTTTTCTAAAAGATTTTTTTTTTTTTTTAATATGTGAAACTTTTTAACTACCGCATATTTTTTTCCTTTATAAAAACATGAAAATTTTTTGTAAAACTTTCATAAATAATCAGATAGTCATACACACACACAAAGAGATCTATTTGTCACGTGCACATACATACACATACACACACACAAACACACATACACACACATAGACACACACAGACACATACATACACACATAAAGAGAACTATTTGTTACACACATACATACACACACACATATACACACACAAAGAGAACTATTTATAATAACTATAAGACATATATGCTTTTTAAAACATACTCTTACACACAAACCTTTTTAATAAAATACCCGATGTACCAACAAAATGAGATGAAAAGATTATTGCAAGAAAAAGAGGGTTGATTCTGAACAATGCACTATCGGTTGCTCGGTTGCTCAGCTGCGGCTGCGCCTGTGGCCGTTGAACCCCCACTATCTTACTACTCACGATTATTACTGTAACAAATATTTTATGACATCGTTTTTGTACGCTTTTAGAAGAATAGCCCATAAAGTTGCATTTTTATTATTAGATGCTTTAATTGTGATGATTACTGTTACAAATATTTCATGCTATGTTTTCATTATTAGATGCTTTTTTGCGATTATTAGATTATTACTGTTACAAAATTTCATGACATTGTTTTGTATGTTCCTAGAAGAATGACCCATAAGGTTGCATTTTCTTATTAGATACTTTAACTACGATTATTACAGTTACAAACATCTTATGTTACAGCTGTTACAGACACTTAATACCATCTTTTAAGGCTTTTTCGAAGAATGACCCATAAAGTTACATTATAATTACTTGAACCACGATTATTACTGTTACAAATATTTTATGACATCGTTTTTGTACGCTTTTAGAAGAATAGCCCATAAAGTTGCATTTTTATTATTAGATGCTTTAATTGTGATGATTACTGTTACAAATATTTCATGCTATGTTTTCATTATTAAATGCTTTTATTGCGATTATTAGATTATTACTGTTACAAAATTTCATGACATTGTTTTGTATGTTCCTAGAAGAATGACCCATAAAATTACATTTTCATTATTAGATGCTTTTATTGCAGTTATAACTGTTACAAACATTTCATGACATCATTTTGTACGTTTACAGAAGAATGACCCATAAAGTTACATTTTCATTTATAGATGTTTTAATTGTGATTATTATTGTTACAAATATTTCGTGACATCGCTTTATAAATTTCTAGAAGAATTATCCATAAAGTTGCATTTTCATCATTAAATGCTTTTATTGCGATTATTACAGTTACAAACTTTTCATGACATCGTTTTGTACATTTCTATAGAAGAATAAGCCATAAAGTTACATTTCCATTAACATATGCTTTAATTGCGATTATTACTGTTACAAACATTTCATGACATTGATTTGTACGTTTCTAGAAGAAAGATCCAAAACGTTGCATTTTCATTGTTATATACTTTAATTGCGATTATTAATGTTACAAATATTTCATGAAAGCGTTTTGTATAAGAATGTTTCATAAAGTTACATTTTCACTATTAGATACTTTAATTGTGATCATTATTGTTAAAAACATTTCCTGAAATCGTTTTGTACGTTTCTAGAAGAAGGACCTATAAAGTTAAATTTTTAATGTTGAGACTTATTCTTTTAATTGTTTTGCGAATTCTGTCCTTGTTCATAGATGTTTGTCAATCTTGTTTGAAATGACCTTTTTTCTTATTTAAGTAATCACTGCATTTTATTGCATCACTGAAGCAAGAAAAATAACTTCTAGAGAGAAAGGTAAAATTTCAAATCGCTCTTTTTTATTCAAAAATATATTTTTTAATTTATTACCCATTAAATTTAGTTGTATAGGACGTATGCATTGGTTTCTGTTGGTAATTGTAGAAATGTAAAGAACTGGCCTTTTTCAGTATGTGTAGTCTTTTTGCATATTGTATCTCTCTATATTAAAAAAAAGTAACCACCGCAGCAGCAGCCGCAGCAGCCGCTGTCAATAAAGATTTTGTGCCTTGAAGTCTTTCTGGACTAATAGCCAGAAAACTATTGCAAATAAAAATTTAAAAATTGGTGGTTTTATAAAGAAATGTTCGATAAATACGCTGAAGTAGACAGTTTTTAAATCGAAGAATTATTTTAAGAGATATTTAATATTAAAGTTGGTCAAAATAATTTTCTTATAAAAGTTTTATAGAAACGAAAACTATGCACAGGAATTTAACCATAATTTGTAAGGATATAGTTGACAAAGTTGCGGTGTGCAGACTGCAATTATTTTTTCAATTTGATTCATTTTTTGAGGTTATATTTCAATTTCTTATTCAACATTTTCATTATTTTTATGAAGATTTATTTCATATTTTATAAAATCCATTATTTGAATTGTTGCCAATTTGTAAAATAGCGCATATAATAATATTCCCTTTCAATTAAGAAATGTATTTATTTACACGTGACTATTAAAAACAGAAATAAAACTGTCAAATAATAATTAAATGATCACGTGATAAAAGCAGTAAATGTAGAAAATTACGTAATAAAAAATATACTTGCGCGTGAATGTTAAAACGAGAAATAATTAAATTATTCAGCGTTTTCAAAGCATTAAGTAGGGAAACTTACGTCATATTTAAAATGCTCAAATAGAAATATTTCCAAACAATTTCAATTAAAAATTATATTTACACGAGAGATTAATTTGTTTCGACAAATATTTTACCTGTTATTGCACATTTTAAAACAGCGTAAATAATATTTCCTCTCAATTAAAAACTATATTTTTAAGTTTAATAATTACCTTTAAAATGCCGAAATAACTAATAAATTGTTAAAATATCATTAACAGTATGGTACCTCCACTTTATCCCGACGACCACTTTTCATAACAAAAAAACTATCGCCAAACTATAGGATTTAACACCAAAAATGCATGAAAGTTGGCGTCACCATTCACTTGATGTCAGAAGCAATACATGTGTTTGTTATAGCATCAAGTGGTTTTTAATTCGACATATACATATATTTTTCATTATGTTGCACTGATTTATTAATTATTTCATTAATTAAAATAATAATTGTATTCTGAAATGGCAGTGACCTGATATTAAAAAAGAAAAGGCATTGAAAATGTTGCGATGAACAATTACATACAATAGATCAGTTTCAACTGACGTCACAAACATTTATTCACTAGCCGAGAGAGATAATTAAGAAAAATAATGTAAATAAAGATCCAAAACTATTTTTTTCTGTTTTCATTAATATATTGTAAATTTTATTGTTTAAACTTACTGATAGTTGACACTTTGGTGAGTGGGGTTTTCCGAATTTCTTGTATTTTATTTATTTGTTTCTTTATTTCTTTATTTTATTTATTTTATTTTTATTTTTTTTTTTTGAGATTCCTATGGCAAAATTCGGCACAAATGTCATATACGCACCATGTTGGCACGATTTTTTTCAACCGCCAATTTGGTGAAATCTTTGTTTTTCAATATTAGTTTCAAATAGCATGCAATAATAACACTTGATTTTTTATTTGAATATAAAAACAGAATAACGTAATAAATGAAATAGCTTCTATTATTTTAAAAAAGGAAATAAATAAATGATAGTTTGATATAAATAAATATTGATATACACAATAAAAATAATTTATAGAATTAAAATAAAAAATAAAAGTAAATAGACAACAATTTATTCAAAAACAAAGTTATCGCCAAATTGGCGGTTGAAAAAAATCGCACCAACGTGGTGCGAATATGACACCTGTGCGCAAAATTCTTCTATTTGTTTATTTGGCGTTACAGTTTGGTGATAGTTTTTTTTTATTTTATGAAAATTGATCGACGCGATAATGGAGAAGTATCAAAAAGACAAATAAACCTTGAATTAAAAATCCCTCAATGAAATAACTAATGCGTGTAACGCATTAGACAACTGAATGTAACGCGACGTCACGACCATGCACGTTTGGTGTTAAATGATATATTCTGGCAACAGTTCTTTTCTTTTTATAGAAAGTAGTTGACGGGATAATGGAGAAGTAACCAATTTTCTATAGCATCGTTATAAAATTCTCCAATGCAGCGACATAGTTTACTTAACCATTTCCCACAAGTTGATTTTTAAATGTTTAATTCATCTTACTTAATAAATCAGGAAAACAGTTGTTAGCTGTTTCGAGAGCAGATGATTCGAACTTAAAATCCCTCAGTCAAAGGAAAATGAATGGAAACCCGGTTACAGCAGATCGCCACTGGTCGTTTAATCATAATACAATCTTCCGTAATCGTTTTAGAGTTGATAAAATCAGAGTCTTTTTAAATCATGCGGTGTCAGAACGGGGGTTGGCGAACGTAGCTCGTAGGGGGCAGAGCCCCCTAGTGATTTAAAAAAAAGGATAAATAAATGTATAATCTGCGTGTTTTATTAACGTAGAAAAAGTTGTGTGGGGATTTGTTGTGCATTACACGGTTAATTCCATTCGGATATAATATGTTATGAAACTGAATATAGTAGGGGTTAAGAAGACATTTTTACATTTTTTATATTAATATTAATATATATATACATATATATATATATATATATATATATATATATATATATATATATATATATATATATATATACTAGCTGTTACCCGTGACTTCGTTCACATTAAAAGGTAACATTAACATTCGGTAACATTAAAAGAAGAATAAATGCATTAATCAAAAGCTAAATATTTCACCCCCGATAATTAAAAACAAATAATTAACTAACTCTTTATCATATTTCATAGGATAAAATACGGTATTTCTTTGTTATAGGGGCCTTGATATACCTCAGTTTTAAAAAAGTACAATTTGTCAAAAAACAAATATCAGTTTTACCATTTTACTTTTAACGACTTTGAAAAACGTTTTAACAGCCATCATTTAAAAATAATTCATTGGAAATAGTATATGCTTTTTCTTTAAATTCAATTCTTGTGAATATGGAGGAATAATTCTACACCTAAATGCAAGGAGCTTCAATTGCAAAGCTTTTTGCAACCCAAAATTACATGCAAACGTAACACTTGCAATTGCAAAGCTTTTGCAATTGCTTTTTATATAATGAAAATTATATGTAAAACATTACTTTTGCATGTGATTTTCAGTGCAAATTAACATTTATAAGGGTTCAAATTAAAATTAATTTGGGTACAAATTACATGTAATTGTTACGTTTGCATATGTAATTTGGGGTTGCGAAAAGCTTTGCAATTGCAAGTGTTACGTTTGCATGTAACAGCAAATTTGCCTTTTTGGTTTAATCTATAGCTGAAACAACTCTTGATTTCTTGACAATATGCTGACAGACGATTTTTGTTCTGCAGAATAAATTAATTCATAAAGTTTGAATATGTGGAAATATGTTTTTAATTTTCGGAAATTCTACTGTAATCAAGATTTTTTTTTTTCACCAACTATTCAAATTGAAAATAAATTCTTTTTTCAGTTTTAATGATAAAATGGCATAAAAAATGTATTAATACGTTTTATTTCTTCTTTTTTTATCCACAAAAATGGAGTAATTTAATTACCGTTTTTAGAGAAATTTCGTTAAAATTTACAAAAATGATAATAATAATAATAATAATGTATCTCAGAATCTAAATCAAAATTTTAAATTCTCAGAGTTTATATAACATCCTTAGATCAATGATGGTTTTAAGTAAATCGTATTGCATTAAGAGTAGTAGTTGCGAAATACAAACAGACAGTCAGATTTTAAAATAATAGACTTGTGTTCAATTTTCTTTTCCTAATAATCTTACTGATGCTTGTATTATTAATCACAGAGTCCAGAGAATAAATATATATGAAATTTTTATGTTTGTCGTGATGCTGAAAATACAACCCTACAGTTGGCCTAAACAACTGGCGGCTTGCTTTGAAAACCTCTCCCCGCCCAATGAAGTCAGCCCTTGGGCCTAATGATTTGAGCGATAACCGGCTTCATATTGCAAGCCGATTTGACGGTTCACTGCCTCTCTATTCTTTCACTGTACTCTGTAATTATTAATGAATGAAATTGATTCACCCACCATTTGAAACATATTTGAAAAATCCCGTTTTATTTGAAATATGATGTCACTTTGATTCCAGAGAAATCTCTTTTCAATGATGTAATTCTTGTTAATTTTCTTTTCCTGGCAATCATGACGGGAATTTTATCAGAAAACTCACATTTGTATGTAACTGATTTTCAAGCTTATTATTAATCAGTATAAAATATATATATATATATATTTCAGTTATTCATCTTAAATCTGACGTCCATTATGTATATTCTTTTATTATGCACTGATATTCATGCTCCTTGTAATGTTACGAATATTTGAAAATACATGTTTTATTTATGACGTCATATTTGTTCAAGCCAAGGAGGATCCTTTTCTTAACGTAACTATGGTCCAAGCGAAATCTCCTTATAATTATTACGCAGTTTTTGACAGAAAATATCTTCTCAACGTAACCAATATTCATACTTCATGTATAATAACAAATACTGCAGATTTTTGTTTCAAATATCACGGAAATTCCTCTTCTTTTGAATTCTTTTGAATTTTCATTTTTCACGTGAAAATCTTTCAATTGAAAATTAATTGTTGAGTAAAAATTATTATTCCGGACTTTGATTAAGTTTTGGCAACGATAAAGTATTAGCAACGGCAAAGTAAATTTAACCATTTTAAAATATTATACGAAAAAATGTCCATTTATTCTCTATGAAAATAACGAAATTTTGAATTAATAAGAAAAATATTTGAATAAAATAAACAAAAACCAGCCTATGTTCATTTGAGGGTTATAATCAACCTATATGCAAAGGTACAGGATCATTAAATGCTCCATTTTGACGCTGGCTTCAGCCTAACATTTGCACACAATCGGATTTATAATATTATTAGGATATATATATATATATATATATATATATATATATATATATATATATATATATATATATATATAATCTGCAAGGCAGATCTATACAATTTTATAAGTTTTTATAAAGGTAGATCAATTTTACCAATATATGATATCAGAATTATTGCAATTTAACCTTTGTGTAACATTAAACGCTTACTGGCAATAGTTTAAATCTTAATGACGGTGGCAACATCTGACCAATACATTTCGCTGTTACTGCAATCTTTTTAACTTCTAAACATTGCATAATTTCAATTTTTACACCGCCGAATAGTAGGGGAAAAGGTGTTCTTTCAGAAGAGATTTTTTTTAACTGTATCTCAATTTATTTACTTTGTTATGGTTTTTGAAATAAAAACCAAGCATGGATTTTTTTTTTTTTTTTTTTTTTTTTTATCTATCTCTGTGGTGTGCAGTCCGATTACAAAAAACTAAAACGTTTCCACTTGAAACAATATAAATAGTTCAGCGTTTGTTTCGGATTAATATTCCATAGCGAAATTAAAACTTCATCAATAACTAAATAAAATAATTAAAAAATATATAAAAACAAACCTCAAAAACAAGGCACATAATCTAACAACGTGCTTAAACTACTGAAATTATCAGAATCAATAAGTCAGCTGTAACTATCGAAATCATTGGCGATTTCTTCGTCCAATAACTCCTGACATACCACTAATACGAATGTATCGCTACTGAATTTCTTTAGTCATCTTCCAGGAAGAAACAAGTGAGTAAGTGTGATCGAAGATCTCTCAAAGGGTTTCGTTTAATATTCCTTTCAAAACACTTTATCCTTTCTTTAATAAATCCAAATAAATTTCATTTAGCAACCAAAAAAAAAAACTCATGTTTTTTTGTTTTTTATAAAGTAAAAATTTACCGGTCTATTTTTTCGTTTTTTCGAGTATCCAAACCAGCCCGATAGCGGGCGAAGCCGGCTATTATATTCTGTCACAATAATATCTGTCATGCGAACTAAATGCGATATAAAAATTAATTTCAAAATTAAACATGTTGTACACCTTCAGAATGTTAAAATATGCGAATATTTCCATAATCGGATTTTTATCATGATTCAATATGTTTCTCAAACTCATATATTTACTATTCTCTATTACTCATATTGATACTCGCTTTGTATTATTCTAAAACATCTGAAAAATTCGTTAAACTTCCAATATGACGTCAGATTTTCTTTTTAATTCTCTAATGACGTGATATTAATCTGTTTTGTGTACATACACATACTCATACTCACTCCTTGTATTATTGAGAAATCTTTGAAAATTTCCGCTTTATTACCACTATGACGTCAATCATTTCTATTTCATATTAATCTTTTTTTCAATTGGTGAAACTTTTTATTTCATTTTCATTTTTCACATGGAAATCGTCTGATAGAAAAATAATTATTGTAGAAAGAATTTCATCGTGGATTTTTAATTTTTGGCATCTACTATAACGAAAAATGTTTAAATTTAATAGGAAAAGGCTGTTAGAATTTTGGTTTTTTAACTCTATTTATTAAAATTATACGAATTTTTCAAATTTTAATATTTTGAGCTCTTTATAACTGGTATTCAGCTATATACACAAAGTTTCAACTCTGTAAGTTACATAGTTTCTGGGAATAGCTCTGTGACAGACAGACAACGGAGCTGGATTAATTCGGTTTCGTGGAGATGAACGAAACCCTAAAAATGTATAAAATATAAAAAATCTTAGAGTTTTCTTTTTTAAATGGTTCTCATCAATATTCTGTAACCCGGGAAGCCCGGATGTGATCCCCTAGTATAAGTTTAAAAACGTATTATTGTGACGTACATTTAAAGTATAATCATTTTAAGCATCGTTTTTAAACTTTCATTTTAACTGCTAATCGATTATTTTGTTTTTCATTATAATTACATCTATACTTAACATTTTCAAAAAAAATAGTAATCATACAATAAAGCAATAATATGTCTTTTTTTTTTCTTTTTACATTTAAATAGAAAATTAAACGGAGAAATACAATCACACACAGAATGCCAAATTTAATTAACTTTTTTTTTCCCTCATATTTTCGCAGGTTGTAAAAAGTGTGGCGAACATTTAGGATTTTATTACAATAATAGATAATTTTGTTATTATTATTCGTACTCTCAAAAAACTTATTTCCTTTGAAATTTAATCCAATCATATTTGCAACATATACCTTTCATCTGCATTTTATTTTTACGCTATTTTTCTGTATTTGTGTTTCAATGAAGTGTAACACATTCTGTTTTTATACAATTATGAATGTTGATATCGTTTCGTTAATGTAGCAAGAATCTCATCAAAAAGAATCTTCACATCATTTCCTTTTTCAGCATTATTTCCTTGATTGTTCCGTCGAAATAAGCTGAGTCAATAACCTGTTAAAAAAGAATAGAAACATATATAGAACGATATGTTCAGACAGCATGAAAGTGGATTTATTCCATTTTCAGCCGAATGCAATATAATAGTGGTTCCCTACAGGTATTCGGAGTCGATAGTTCAAACTTTAACCTTCCGTTATTCGCTCCTCTAACCTAACATAACTAAGTCGCGCCGCATCTACGAAATGTAAGCGCTAAATTTGCGGTCGCAGACCCGTGCTGATTGGTGTGACCCCGGCCCGGCCCGCTATAAAATCTAAAAATTTGGCCCCAGCGAGGCCTGGCCCGTACAAAACTTTATCGGTACGGCCTAACACAATAGAAAACCTAAAGGCTTAACCCGAGCTTGGACCGGTCCGTTATGAAATCTAAAAAATGCGTCCGGGGCCCGGACCGACTCAATTTCTACAACACATGCCGATATTTTTAAAGCAACGTTATCCTACACCCAGAAAAAGGAATTGATTAAACCAACAAAACATGTTTTGTTGAATACATTTTGTTGTTTCAAGCAAAATTTTTTGTTGAAGTAAAAGTTGGTTTTGTCGCATTGACAAAAAAATATTGTTAGCACTCTTACAAAATTTTAACAAAATTTCATCAATTTTACTTGAGTTAACAAAATCTGTTTCTTTAATTTTACTATAATTTTGTAATTTAAATTTGTAATTTATACAAAATTTAAATTGTTGTGTAGTAGCCATAACTCTCTCACGTAACTTGGTTTATATAGCTATATAATTAAAGTATTAACATAATTTTTGGATAATTAAAACTTTTTTAATTGCCACGGTCCAAGGTAGTTTTAAAAATCACCCTATCCCATTTATTACTTTCTTCTATCTTTACAAGAAGAAAGTATTGGAGTCATGAAATTTTTCAACATCTGGTTTTCGACGGATTTTAGAAGGTCCTGAACACAATTTGATTGTTTTTAGAAAATGACTGTCTTTGACCCTTTCTGTATGTGACAAAAATTTTGTGGGCGCTCTATTTCAAGAACTAATGCACGGAATTTAATAAAACATTATATTCAGTTACTTCCTGATATAAATTGGTGCTGATTAGTTTTTGGCGAAAATAGCGCAACATGTGGCGCTGCTATGTTGCAATTTTCGCGATTTCTCAAGAACTAATGCACTGAGTTACATCAAACTACAGATTGAGTTAGATCTTGACATAAATAGAAGCTGATTACGTTTTGGTGTAAATAGCCCAACAGGTGGCGCTGCTATGCTACTTTTTCCATGATTTTCACTATAAATAAATCTCAAGAACTAAGGCACGGATTAATTTTTAATTCATTTTCAGCAGTGATTTACGCCTGTAATTCTTAAATATAATAACCAGTGAATTTTTATCCTGCTTTTTTTCAAGCGTAAACCGACAGAGTGAAGATTGTCCCAAGCCGGGAATCGTACCCGGGTCCTCAGAATAGCGCTCTGAGGCCCCAGCATACGGCAACACAGTACATTTTTAATTAATTTTCTGCAGTGAATTAGGATTGTAATCCTTGAATAATAACCAGTGGATTTTTATCCTGCTTTTTACAGGCGTAATTCACTGCTCAAAATGAATTAAAAATTAACTATATGTTGCCATATGCTGGGCTTTGTATTTTCGTCTCATGTTTGCCGCAGAAATTTGCATGCTCATGCAGGGCCTGTTTACCGAATAGGCCCTGGAAACCCGTGCTTACCCAAAGAAATACAAAGGTCCCCCAAAATTTATTTTTCAAAATAACTTTTTACAGAAAAAAAAATCAATCAGGATAAAAAATACACTTTTTCCTTACACGAAATTTTTATCTAAGAAGCTCGCTCTTTCTAAATTGTTGTTTACTCGAAATTTTGATGGTAAAATTTCAAATTGTTGCAGCATACCAAAAATGAATTTAGTAAATAACAAAGCAAATGGTAGAGGGGGACCCCAGAGTAACGTCTGGCTTCCCCTACTTTTATGTCTTAAGATGGCTCTGTGCTCATGATGACTTCCATTTTGTGCTGCGGTTGCAGCCGGTCCGACATATATAAGAGTGATAGATTTCGAGATTGGATATCCTTCCTTGTAGCTCAGTGGTAGAGCCTCGGCGAGCTGTTCAGAGGACCCAGGATCGAGTCCCGGCTTGGGACATTGTTCAATCTGTCGGTTTACGCTTGAAAAAAAATTCACTTGTTATTATTCAAGGATTACAGGCGTAATTTACTGCTGAAAATGAATTAAAAAATAGTTAAGTTTAGATTGGTTCCAATAAAAAAAACTTTTTAAAGTAAATACAGTAAAACCTCCATAACGGACACTCCCGAATAGCGGACAACTCTATTTAGCGGACACTTTTGTGATCCCCAAAACCTGTATATTTGTACATTTTTGACTCTCAATAGCGGACACCTCTAAATAGCGGACAAATTCTGTGCTCCCGAGGTGTCCGTTATTCAGAGGTTTTACTGTATTATAATTGTTTCTGTAACAAAAACATTTTGTTGTTAAAACAAAGAAAATTCTTAAAATTAGACAAAACAATTGTTCTTTAAACAAAAGTTTTTGTTGCCGAAACTGAAAAGAGCTCTTAAAGTAACAGATAATTATATTTATTTTTAGAAAACTTTCAACAAAAGAATTTTGTTAATTCAAGTAAAATTGTCCATTTTTACTTGAATTAACAAAATATTTTTTTATTGATGATACAAAATTTTTTGTTCGAACTGCAAAAAAAATCAACAATATTTTTCTTGTTGATTCAAACAAAATTTCCATTGACCCATATTTAAACGGAAATTTTTGTTGGGCCAACCAAATTTTTGTTGATTCAACAAAACTTTTCTCTGGGTGTACAAATAAAATTCTTCAAAAAAACACACTTACTTGTACATAGATTCTATCTTCACATTATATGTCCGTAATTCATGGATTACGGAGTTACAATGGTATTAATGACCAATTAACAACACTAACGTAACATAAAAACTTATTTTAAAAAAAATGACTTAGACAATTACATTTAAATGAAGATTAAGTGAAAAAAAAAATGATATACAATTATGTTTATGTGTTTATACATTTAAAGAACGATTTCGAGGGCTTTTTTTTAATGTTTAAAATGTAAAGAAAAAAATTTTAAATGTTCGATCATGAGATCAAACCTTGTTCCTGGGTTATAAGTCTGTTTCGCGATTTCCATGATAGAAGGGATTTTGGTAAAATTTCCAGGGAAATTGCTTGCCATTCATCTTTCACTACTTTCCACAGTCCATAAATCGTGATGAATTTCGAACCGGAATATCGGTTTTTAAAATGCTATCCATCCTCAATTAAACATTTTCAGCTGCGTAACTGAATGTATGCATGAAATAGTAACAAAATAATATTAATTTTAATGTTAATGTTAATGCTAGTAATTTATCCTGTTTGTCTGCAAAGCATGTTTGTTAAACATGAAAATGTTTACTTGAGAGTGCATGTCATCCTAAAAACCGATATTGTGGTTTGAGAAAACTGACGAACACACTATAAAGATTACTCGGAAACGTTTCCGAAAATCGGTGGCACCAAAAGAAACTTTGTTTTCAGGAATCTGTTTGGGAAATTTTTGGTTCGCGAAATTTTTCATCTTAAAACATCTTAACACTATATAACCCTTCACAAAAATCCTCATGTTAAAACAGGACCTTTCACAAAAATCCTCTTGTTAAAACAGGACCCTTTACAAAATATTTCATCCCAAAAACATAGGATCCTTCACAAAATTCATTGTCTTAAAAATCACTTTTCTGATTCCAAACTAAATCTTTCATAAATTTAATAATTTAAAAATAAAATCTTAGCTGGCACAAAATAATTGAACTTGTCAAAGAACAGATTACTTATATATTTTTTTTTATACATAAAAAAGCTCCTGTGTAAAGGATAGACACACAGAAGCCTGAATGTAGCGATAATTGCAAATTTACAAATAAAAAGAAAAACAAAACTTTTCACAATTTCTGCAACAAAATCTGAAAAATTAATTAATATCTTCATATTAATTAATTTTTGATTATACGTTGTTAAATCAATTTAGAATTCTTAAAAATATAGTTTAAATAACGTTTAATTTTTCCTGTTGCCGTATCTTAAAAAAGAAACAGAGCAAAAATTATTTATTGTGTTTATAAATTCACTAGCTCGCGCTTTCTACCAAGTGTAAAAAAATCGGTGAATTGTACATGATGGAGCTCGGTGTCTGTGTAAAATTAACATATGGTAACAGAATTTTTTGATGAAAAATCAGGAATTTCAGTCATGAAATTATGACCGATTTTCGAGATAAGCATTGAATGCGTATAAAAGTGCATTTAAAAAAACTGTTTTTGCTTTTACATTTGAATCAGTCATTCTTGAAAGAGCATTTGTTCTATAATAAACAAATATGACTAGTGCCCTTTCTAGAATGACTGATTCATTTATTTTTGTTACCGTTATGAACATAATAGTTACGTTTGGATTGAAGTGAAACATCCAGTCCGGAAGCCACCTGCATTTTTGACTGAATAAATCGATATTGTCCCAAATTCTTTATGGAAAAATTGTTTGTCGAGTCTGCTCTATCACCCTTAAAAATTGTCTTAATCTTTTTTTTTATCACCCTGTATATGTTTAGTTTAAATAACGGAAGCCGGAATAATAATACAGTAGAACCTCGATCGATCGTTTCTTAAGGGAACATTCGTTTCAAACGATAGTTACGGGAAAACGATTAATGCGGGTAAACATAAAATATTTTCGTGTGAAAAAGTATATGGCATAAATAAATTTATTGCATTGAAATAAAGAAAATTTGAAGGAGAAAAATACTTACTTACTACAAAAAAATTACGAAGCAGAAAAAAGAGGAATTGATCTATTTATTTACTGGAAATATTGGGAAATTTTAGCTTGTACACACTGTTTTCTTCTTAACCCAAACAATAATTTTTTGACATTAGTGACATCTTTCTGCTCTCTTTAGCTTGATGCATGTGAATAAAGAAAATATCTCATTGTTTCAAATCCTTTAAGTGCTTCAACAAACGTTGGAACTGGTTCTGTATTGACATTTTCGTCTTCATCGGTATCATCATCCATTTTTTCATTCTCTGCGATCATTTCTTGAACAGAAATCAAGCCACATGTCGCAACCACTTCATCAATTGATGCATAATCGTCAAAGGTAATGTTCGAGACATTTTCCCCTAACGGTGATAAATCATTTTTCTCTTCGTCGTTAGCATCAGCAGTTACATTTTCGGGTTCTGTGACATCCCCCTTAGCCTTATTAAAAGAGTTAATTAAAGTTTCTTGGGTTACTCTCTCCCAGGCAGAGACAACAAAATAAATGGCTTGTAAAACATCAATTTTGATGCCATTGCATTTTCCTTCATCCATCATAGCTAGAGCTTTTCTAACTAAATTATTTCTGTAATGGCGCTTGAAACTGTGAATAATACCCAAATCCAGGGATTGAACCCTACTAGTGCAATTAGGGGAATAAAAATGAACTGTCACATTTTTTAATGAAGATATATCCGGAGGGTGCGTTGAACAGTTGTCAATAAATAAAACTACTTTTATTTTTTCTTTTCCAACTAACTTGTCAAAATCATTCAGAAATTCAGAGACAATTTCATTTTTCATCCATGCTCTTGAATTAGCATGGTACGACACAGGTAATTTTTTTGTTTTTGCAACACCTTGGCTTTTCTGACTTTCCCATTACAATCGGCATTCTTTTATAGCTTCCATCACTATTTGTGCACAGTAAAACAGTCAGTATTTCTTTAGAACTTTTGCCTCTATGACAAGCCTCTTCTTTTAGTGCCAGAGTACGGTCCGGCAAACATCTAAAAAAAAGCCCCGTTTCATCCGCATTGTAAATGTCACGAGAGTCATATCCTTCAATTAATGCCGGTAATTTCGAAAACCAATCTTGAACCAGGCCCGTAGCTAGGTGGGGGCCAGGTCGGGCAAAGCCCGACCTGCAAAAGATTTTGCCCGACCTAGCGTGAAACTTTACATCCCGATTAAAACAACATTAAATTTCTATTATTTTTTTATAATTTTTTGTCTAATCTAGTGTGGGACTGGACATTCCGATCACTTTATCAGTCACTATTTCACTTTAAATTCCCAATTTTTTCCATTTTCTTGCCAGATCTAAGCAAAGAGGACCCCCCCCCCCCTTCCTCCTCCCAATTTCATTTTTAAACTGGAAACAAAACCAGAAAAAATTTCATCTATAAACCTTCTTTTTTCTCTATTTCTTTAACATACAACAGACTGTCGAAGATTGTCCCTTAGGACATTCCCCGCTTTGTTGCTTTGTAAAAATTATACCAGTAGTAGTAGGATATTCCTGCCCGTACCGACCAAGCAACAATTCTGTATTGACTGATATCCATAAAGCTTACTTTCTTTGTAGGATTGTCACCATGTGAAATTTATCTTAAGAAAGCGGTGTTGAAACCAAAGGCTTCTGAATCTGGAAATAAAGCGAAACAGCCTACAATAATGTTTTTGAATTTGTCGTACATGACAAGTTTGCAGCTTCTTTCATGGAACTGGTTCCAATTCCATGAAACAGATTGTTATGTTTACTTGTTTGCTTTGGGAAGAGGGGACTAATGTCTTTCATTCTTCTGATCTTTCCTTACATATTAGTGAATGATAAAAATTTGTGAAACCTATGTCACAATAAAAAAATTATGGGAGGAGTTTTTCCGCATAAAGAAGAAATGGAATTACAATGAAAATATCATCTTTAACCAATAGAATATAAAATTTGTTTTAATTAAATGATATAAATAAGAAATTTACAGAATTATCTGTGAATTGTTTTGAATATACATGTGTCTTAAGTTATATATATATATATATATATATATATTGGGGAAATATATATATATATATGGGGAAATATATATATATATATATATTTCCCCACGGGTTTTACAAGTAGTGGTTAGTAGAGGAAATTATATTACCGCGTTACACGTTTGAATGTATTTCACTTTAAATAACTTTCATGTAACATAACATAAATAACTTTTCATCTTAAAGTACAAAATCTTCAAGGAACAAAATAATATCAATCAATAATAAATCAAGGAACAAAAAGAAAAATGTAACGATATGATATTGTTAAGTTGTTAAGTATACTTAGATTTATAAAATGTTTTATTTCGCGTAAAATATATTCTTTGAAGGAATTTATTTGCAGATATCGAAATAATATGATAAAAGTAGCTTAAAAAAGTTCATACTTTTGCTTACGGCTTGAAAATATTTATAATAATGAACAAGATAACAAATTAAATCCATCATAGGCGCCGACTACAAGGCCATAAAAATTCTCTGGAAATTTTCACAGGGGCATCGCCCCCCCCTCTGGAAATAAAAATTAATAGAAGGTCTGTCCCTTTATCTGTTCAATCTACTCTTCCCCGACGCCCCCCCCCCCCCTGAAATTTTTAAAAGTTGGCGCCTCTGAAATAAACCAATCATTTTTTCAAATTTAAAGAATAAAATATGCCGGGCTACTTACGATTTTACAAATCCAAATTAGTTATCTTCTGACACATTCACAAAGTCCTTCACTATTCTTAAATTCAAAATTTTTTCAGGTCCTCTTATTAAAAACAAAGAAATTAAATAGTATTTTCCATTTTTTTGTAAAAGCAAATCAGTTTTCAGAAAATGACCGTCAAAGTTAACGATATAAATCAATTTTCTGGACATGACAGTCTGATAAAGTTCATAAGGGAGAAATCGATTACAACTCAAAATCTATAGAAAAGTGAAACACGTTATTCGATTCTAAATCACTTTAGTAGTTAAAACTTGTAAATTTTATGCTTTTATGTATAAAAATGACAGTGCGAATATAGCAAAAAAGTTCCGTGTTGTTCAGCCGGAAAAAATTGTATATATATATATATATATATATATATACATACATACATACACACAATTAATATACATATAATATTTTTTTTTGGAACCTCATGGAGGATATCTGATATGGTATTTAATTACGGGTAAATGTGACCTTAATGTCACAACAGTCTTAAGCATAAACAATATGCATAGCTCTTTTCAAAAAATATACGGCGATTGAAGAAATAGCGATGCTTTATAGGAAATGGACAGTGAAATAAATAAATTAAAAAATATTTTATATTTGCACAGACTCTTCGACACTAAACATTCTGCATAAATAGTGTTTATTATTATCTTTAATGTAGCAAGGAACAAACAAACAAGTTGGAAATGTACGTTAAACGTGACAAATGAGTTGCGACCGTACTATAACTAGTTTTACAATGTAAAAAAAATTATCTTTATTATTTCTGTGAAATGAATTATATCGTCTGTTACGAGCGAAATGAGCATGCTTTTTTTTTTCTTATTAGTGATGCCACGTTTACAGATGCGAATTTTTTTTCGACACCCGACTGCTGCAAAATTCAACATGAGATATTGCTTTATGAATGATTACCTCCATGGTTTAATATTTCTATGACTCATGATGAACGAATCTTTTATGTTTATTTACTTTAATGGATTGAGATATTCGGCTATTAACCTAATTTCTACTGAAGTTATCTCAGAATCTATACATTTTTTAATGCAACTCATCTCTCGAGCAAACACTTTTTTTGAATGATCTTTCTAAAAATGTAACTTTTATGCAATTTTATTCGAAGAAATAATGTTGAATAAAAATGACCGCTTGGCATATGAAAAAAGAAGTGGTTAGCAGGTTAGCCCGTATTCTTTTTCCTCAGTCACATGACTTGCGCTTTTATTATACAGATTACGTATGATAGGATTTAATAGAGTAAAGAAAACTTTTTAAAATATCTTTTTAATTTGTGATTCGATTTTCACAAAATTTGAAATGACTCGACAAAATTTTATAACGATTCTATATATTAAATTTTAAACCATTTGGTTGGGTAGTTTTTGTTTTTTGCGGACGGACCAGACGACGACTATAGGTGCTACGCATTTATATAATTACGAACGCACCTAAACTGGGATTGTTTTGTCTGAAACAGAGACAGCACTGGGTTGTGCTAATTAGATCTTGAATAATCTATGTTTAATACTTTAAACATAAATGATTTATGATTCCGTGTTATTGTAGCAAGTGTTGATGCAGTGTAATTTACCATACAGCGTTAACAACATTTACATTAATTCTGTATTAATCTTAATAATCTCTCATAAAAATCCATTAAAAAGAAATATGAAAATATACTGTTTTTATGCTATTTTTTTTCCATAATTTACGTCTTTTTCAGAACTCGACACAGAATAACAGAAGCGTGAGAATTTTAAGACTTTATCTGTTTGAAAAACCGGAGCGTCCGTTTGCAATTTTGAATTTTCTGCCTCTTACAAGTTCCTTTTATTATTATTATATCTTCATTTTGTTTCATTTTTAATGCTTATAGTTAGGATTGCACGAAAAAGTTTTTAACTTGACTTCAAGACTGCTATTAAATCGCCTGTCACAAACAAGAGCCATCAAAGCAGCCGAATTGCTCAGCACCCTTTAGTACTTAAGTGTTTTTTTACTTTGACTTTCTGACACATCACTGGACCACCTGTGGTGTGAAATTGTGTTACCCGTCCTCTTAAATATAAATAGAGAAGTAGTATGAACTATATTCTGAAAGAAAGATTTTGACAATTTTACAATGGGACGATATAGGTGCAATTCGTCGCTCCTGTGATTGTGCCGACAGCGGGCCTGTGTTTGTGCAGGACCACCTGGATGTTTTTGTGTCCCGTTCAACGATTTCGAGGAATAGATTTAGTGACTCTTGAAAATCCTTGACTTGTGAAAATAATGCATTCTGCCTTACAGTTTTGTTTAACTTTTGTGGTTTCCAGATGCTAATCAGTTTTTGGTGACAGTGAAAAAAAAAAGGTTCTCGTTTTAAAAGTTGTATTTGGATATGTATCTGTGAACGGAACGGATTACTTTATCCGTGAATACAAGTTATATTTGAAAATATGGATATCCGTTCATTTATGTATAAGAAGCGTCGACTAGAACAGAAAATAGAGATTCCTGCACCTGAATATTGTGCAAATAGTAATGATAAAAATTCATTATCATTAACTGGACCTACTACAAGTAAACCAGATATTCTCGATCTCGATTTGCCTAAAAGAGACGAGCCAATTCAACAAATTATTTTGAAGGAATTCCCACGAAAAAATCAACGTTCTTTTCGAGCTGCATGGTATAAGCAATTTGAATGGCTGGAGTATTCTGTTGCAAAGGACGCAGCATTCTGTTATGCGTGTAGACATTTTAACCAGTTCGGATCCAAAGAAGCCGCATGCACCGAACATGGTTTTAAAACTTGGAAAAATGCTTTAGACAATGGCCGCGGTTTTCCAAAACACGAAAAATCAGAAGCTCACATCCAAGCCATGGCAAAGTGGAAAGAAAAACAGATTCGAGTTAATTCCTCTACATCGACTTTAATCAATGAAAATGTATTGGAAAAACATCGATGAAATGAAAATTTAAAAAAATATTTTTTCATTATCGGTAAAGACATCCTCGTTACTTGTTCTATTCATTTTATTCATTCTGTTTTTTCTTTCTCATATCTTTATTGCGTGATGTAAATATAACGAAACATCATTTAATAAATTGTACTTGAATGCATTTATTAATATAAACGAACATAAAACCTACATAAATTTTTATTACTTTATTAAAAGGAAACAACTTATTTACGTTATGTAAATGTAAATCTTTGTATACTTTTATTGTGTCCTGGAACAAACATTAAAAGTTTCATTCTGGCTTTGGAGAGATCTTACGTTTGAAATGAGAAAAAAATTACAATAAAAGTACAGTACATATTTTTCAAGGTATAAGAGACGTGAAAAAAAAATTAAGAAATAATCTGCCCCCCCCCCCTGAAAAAATATTTGCCCCACCTAGAAGTAAGGTCTAGCTACGGGCCTGTCTTGAACCACTCTGTCATCAACAGTTGCGCTTTGACCACATAATTTTTTTAAATTTTAATCCATGTCGCTCTTTAAAGCGTGAAATCCATCCATTTGAGGCTGTGAAATTTTCAATTTCTTTTAAAGCAGCGATTTCTAGGGCTTTTTCCTGCAGAATTGTTCCATTTATTGGAGTTTGATATCCTTGAGCTTTACGATACCAGTCATACAAAACAGTTTCTAAATCTTTGTATATTGATTCTCGACCAGTTTCTCGTTTTTCGCCGAAATACTGTACTTATCAAACTGCTTTCTAATTTCGGCTTTTTTTTTTATTATAGAATTAAATGTTGAAGGTGGCAAATTTAAATGTTTAGCAATTTTAACTATTTTTTTCAAACGGATATTTTTCCACTTCTTCAATGATACGAATTCTTTCCTCTAAAGTACGAATTTGTTTAGCCATGTTAATCATAAACAATTGAAAAATGATGAAAACAATAGACACACAACAATAGGCTATCACAACCAAAACTGAAATGAGAGCCTAACGTAAAGTGACAATGTCTTAACTAAGGCTTCTATACTAAACTTCTAGAACCTATGACGTTTGCAGCTAATCCCCGTCCTCTCTCTCAATCATTCAATCTTTCAACACTTTTCAAAAAACACACGAAGGATCTACTGCCCTCCTTAATTTCATTGGTTGAAAGGCCTTCATCCCCCCCTCCCTCCCTCGCTCGCTCTTAAGGTGACTACTTTAATAAATACAGATATTCGACGCTACGTCGTTAACTGAAACTAAGTTCTTATTATACTTTTTATAAAGACAATTCACTGCTCATCATTTTAAATTTTTTTTTCTATTGTAAACTTTTTTTCATTCCACCTGTACACTGGAGGGTTTCCACTTACAGAGTGGCACGTTTATCGCTCGTTTGGGGATTGCATTTAAAGATCACCACACGCTCATGAAATCGTCCTCGGTTTATCAATACGCACGTGCATCCAAGGTCACAATTAGAACAACTTTTTTTTTATTAAACATGAATACAATGGGATAAATGCTCCATTTTTTTCGAAGGTCGATAAAATTTTTGAACAATAGATGCGGGAATCTGCATGTTTCAAAAACGACCTAAGCGGGTATAATTAACATTATTTAAATAGTATTCGTGACGGAACCTTTAAAACTAGACGACACATACGGGATAACGAAAGATGCGGGAACGATGGATCGAGGTTCTACGGTAATAATAATAATAATAATTTAAAAAAAAAAAACATTTTATCCTACAGTCATCTGTATAATCACATTTACAACCAATTTCTCCCATTATATATTTTTTCTCTCTCTTTTTAGCGTTTCGTTCATCTGAAGAAACACCCTATTCGTCTCACTCCTCTGTCTGTCTATCTGTCGGTCACAGAGTTCGTACTCGGAAACTTTATAACTTAGAGATTCGAAATTTTGCATACTTATAGCTGAACACTTCCTGTCACACGACAAATCATAAAATTTTGGAAAAGTCACATTATTTTAATTCAATGACCTAATACAAAGATTCCGGGTTCTACTCTCAACGACGGAAGGTGGATTTTTCGTTTTTTACATTTCATTGTCCAAGGAATTTAATTAAAAGAACTTTCGTATATTTTGCCATTTTAAGGATTTTGTTTTTTTTGTTTGTGTGTTTGTTTTGTTTTGTTTTGTTTTAGCTAAAATTAAATCATGTAATTAAATATGCTTTTCAGGTATGCTGTTACAGATGTCTGAAAAGCAATTCTTGGATATTTTTAATTTTATTTAAAAAATAGCTTCCTTTTGTTATCATTTTACTATTCAATTTAATGGTGCTTTCATCTATGTTATTATTGATAAAGTATATTGATAAAGAATAAAGATAATTATAAATTACTGAATTGGATTTATTAATTAAAGGATAAAGTGTTTTGAAAGAAATATTAAACGAAACCGTTTATGCAATCTTCGATCACACTTATACCCATTTCTTTTAATAGCTCACTAAAAACAAATTGACACGTTCCATTTGTTTACCGTTATTCAGTTTCGATTTCTTTCGTTAATCTAGTGAAAATCTCACTAAAGATGCCTTCACATCATTTCCTTTTTCTGCCTTATTTCCATGATAGTTCTATCAAAACAAGTAGAGTCAATAACCTGCTAAAAAGTAGAAGCTTAATAGCTTACACCTACTTAATATACAGAGAGCTATACTATTGGAGAGGACCTAATTGGGTTTCTTCCGCCTTCAGCCGATTACAATGTAATAGCAATTTTCTGCATATTAGATACTGGATTATTGGCAGTGGAAAGACATTGATTTGAAAATAGAAATTATAAAAAGAAATATCTTTTTGAAGCGATACTTTATTGAATGAAAAAAATATATATATCCGTTTCATTTGAAGAGAAAGAAATTCCGTGCCGGAAATTTAATATCTTCTCTAGAGATATGACGTAAGAAAGCTAAAAATATCATCATAAAGGACTATAGTTTCAAAATTCATCAAAATAAATAGATTCTATGTAGATTCGCTTCATCGCAGAAATTTAATTTAAAGTAAATTTCTCGTTATCGCTCTTTAAAAATAAATACGGTGAAACCTGCTATGATTGATCGCAAGAGGTAGAAAAAAATTCCTTTTTAGACAGGTTTCCGTCTTAGAAAGTACACTCTGTTCTTTAAGGCTGTTCTCAAATCCAAAACTGGCTTATTTCTGACGCATTTTTTTTTAAATTCATTTTTGTCCTCAAACGAATGAAATTGACACATCCATTTATTTAGAAACCCCTTTTAATATTTTAAAATATAAAATCAACAAAACTCCTTTACCTTTGTGTGTATTCGGTCCGTTATTAACCCCAAATCACTATATCCTTGAATGTTTACTAACGATAACATGTAAACTTCGCAAACCCATGCTCGCTATTAGCGAGCATAGGTACTAGCTAGTATACTAGCTCGACCAGTGTCAAAATTAATTCTTCAAATTTCTCCCTCTTTAAGGAAAATTATACAGTAGACCTCTAGAAGTGAGAGGTTAATCAACACATTTTTTAAAACACTTTACACTATTTCCCAGCGAAGCACTTCCAATTCTAATAATTGGACTCAATAATTCTGATAATTCTCACCCAAATATGGGGTTTTGTGTACTTAGTTATATATAATGTTTTAGTTCGTTATTAATGTTTTTTTTAACCATGTGCCCTGTATATTTTGCAATGTGCATAGATATTATGTAAACTGTATATGTATTATGTAAACTGGATATTAATTTGAATAAAGCATAAGATATGGATATGTCCAGACTCACGAGACATCTAGTTGCCTCGAGCCATTTGGAGAACCATTAAAAAAATGTGTATGAATCTATTGAGAAACTACGTCATCGAACAGATTTTTTTCATTTTTCGATAAAGGCAGAAGATCTTTCAGAAAATGCTTTGAAAGCGGCGTTTCGAACCGAATTTGCTAACGCGACAGCGCGGGAAAGGAAAATCACTGCAGTCATTTCCCAACCAAAAATTCATTTATCGAACAATAAAAACAACTGTTCCATTCCAAACAACTTCAATAGTCATACCTGCAAGTGCCATGTTTTAACGTTTAAAAATGAGTCTGTAAATGTATCAAAAGTTTCGCGTGATTGAGCGGGGGTTGAGAATCATCTTAATTGTATTCTGTTATTTTTCCACCAATACAATGGCATTTTTCTGCTTCGGGAAGGATTCCGTAACATGCAGGTTCCGTTTTGACAAGTTTACGGTATATGTTTAAATTCCACTCCCAAATTAATCTAAATCAGGAGTGACTCCACTCAACTTTCCGAACACTTTATAAAATACTATGTATTGATATAAATAATAATATAAAAATAAATAGAAGCTTAGATCCTAATTTTACAAATTTGAAATGTTTCATTAATGAAAATGGCCTCATATTCTAAAGAAAATATCACTATAATTCATAAGGATCAAACTTTTTTCCAAATTTATTACATAAATTAAGTAAAGTAAAAAAAGTAAAATTACAAGTAAAGTAAAATTGCATAAATTAATTCAATGAATTTTCCTACACCCGTGCTGAAATTAAGACTGGTAAATTACACTGTTAAAAATTTGCAGCAAACTGTCCAGTCATTTGACCGTTTTTATAGGAAATGGTTACATAACCGTAATTTAACTCTATTCTGACCATAATATGGACAATAATATGGTCAGAATAGAGTTAATTTTCTGTTATGTAACCGTTTTTTATTAAAAAAAACAGTCAAATGACTGGACAGTTTGCTGCAAATTTTTAACAGTGTTCAATAAATACTGAAATTGGACTTACATGGTCATGCAACATGACTATGTAAATCCAATTTCAGTATTTATTGTAATTTACAGGTCTTAATGGGGTGGGGAATTACATCATTATACTCGCCAAAGGCGAGTGAATTTTTAAACAGTCTTTCAAAAAATACAGGCTATAGAAAGTATACCAAAAAGCTGCTTTTATATTTTTCTTTGTTAACCATAATTTGCAACTTTCCTATTTGCCACGATATAAACATAACATGGCACTAAGTTCTATTCTACATAAAACTTACATCGATTGTATATATTTCTAAATTTTATTACAAGAAAAATTACGAAAATGCATTGTAGTAATGAATTATTTTTGCGGTCGCGCAAATATTATCATAACAATTTTCAACTGTACGTTGCATCTTGCTGGCTGGTAAAATAAATCCTTGTCTGGTAAGATTTTCTGAAAAATCCACACCCTTGGTCATTCTAGGTTTAATTTCAAATTGTTTTAAATATAGATATTTCGCCATTCTTCCTCAACAACATACAATACAAAAACTTCCTTATATTTTTATCAAATTAATAAAACTCTAATATTTTTCTTTTCTCTTTAGGGGAAAAAATGTTTCGCTAAATTAAGTCACGTTCTAGTGAAATATGACTGGTATATCAAAATAAGATGAGCGTGAACAATAAAAATATTTAATATCATAATTGAGTTAGCCACAAGAGAATTGTATGCGTTAAGAAAAATCACATTTTATTAGGCATTCTTGCATTAAAAACAATCTGTGTCACTTAGAATTGTCATTGTCTGTGCTTCAAAATAAATTTAATTTAAAACAACTTATATTAAAACTAGATTACACTCTTTATTTTTATTTATGTTTCATTTTACACTTTTTAGTGTTTAAAATTTTGCTATTGCAATTTGATAGCCAGTTGGCCTATTTTAGCCAGCGTGTTTGGTTTATCCCGGTAAACAGGGTATAATGAGGGGCCATTCAGCTACTTAATACTAGTACGTGTTTAGTACGTGTCCTCAATTTCAAGTGTAGATTGAATATTTTGAAAAACTCCGGAAGTAGCGAAATAGCGACTACTTTTAATCCCTTGGGTACATTTGATGACTGAGACTAGTCATCAGTATTGTCCACGGATTTTTTTTTTAAATTCAGAAATTTCGAATTTATATCAGAAAATTCAAATAGTACTTCTCGCTTCTTTTTAATCAGGGAATATCTGTCAACAAATACAGAAAAAACACTATTCCAAATTTCTGATGTGTCTGTTCTGTGTTTATTATTATTATTATTATTATTCAAATAAATCTATACCCAAAGGGTTAAAGTAACTTGTAGTCGCTATTTTTTAAAACAAGTAGTTGTAGTTGTAGTTAACTACATTTTCTATTACATTGTTAGAGTTGCAGCTCGTTACTAAAATAAAGTAGTTTTTCCGACCACTGGTTAACATTGATCGATAAACTCGTACAGTATTATGCCTTTTCATCTAAATTTAGTAATTCACCACTTATGTCAATTTATAACATCTAATTATCTGAATTTACTACTTACTGCCCTAAATGCTGAAAGGATATAAAAATTTAATAATATATACCCTTTTTGAAACGACCTTTCATTTCACCATTTAAGGTTTGATCAATAAAAGAGCTCGCCTTACTTAAATTAAATATTTGTTATTTGCGGTAATTTATGGAAAAATTGCTACATCCACTTTTGTATTAAATAATGTCTTCATATGTAACTTCTTAAATGTGTTATCCCTTTTCAAATACATATATATGTGTGTGTGTGTGTGTGTTACTTTTCTGAAATGACGGTTTATTATAGCAATGATACTTAAGTTTGAAAAGCATTATGCTTTTATATCTAAATTTAATAATTCGACCTTTGAGTCAATTTATGACACCTTTTATTCTAAATATAATTATTTCCCTAATTATTGCCAAATTGAGACGACTATTCATGGCAGCATTTAAAGATGAATGCGTAAAGGAGAATACGTTTATAACCTAAATTTGATATTTGCTCTTTGAGTAAATTTATGAAAACATATTACCTCGACGTTAATTCCATAATAAATACTGATCTAACACACTTACATCTTAAACGTACAATCTCTTTGAAGCAACCTCTCGCCATAACATTTTTAGATAAATGCATTAAGCATTATACTTTTATGTCTAAATTGAATAAACTTAGAGTGCTTCTATTTCTTGAGAAGTGAGAAATATGATACCATTTGTAGCACCATTTGATACGACATTTTATGTTAACACTAGCAAAACTAGAAAATTCGGTAATTTAGTTTTAGTTTTAATTATTTTCTGTTCTATTCTGTTTTCTATTTCAATTTATTTTCTATTCTTTCTTTTTTTAACATTTTCAATCGTAGTTGAAAAGTGTTTATGCATTTGGTTTGTCTGTCTGTCTGTCCGTGCTCTAACTCACGTAAATGCATTTTGTTATACTCCGATTGCCATGCAGTTGAAATATGTTAATGAAGTTTACTATAGCACGTTCGGAATTTAAAATGAAGTGTGTAGCATTTATAGATCATTTACAAGGAAACGCAAAATAATTCCAGTATATTACCTTCTATGGGGAAAGATCATTTTCGGCGAATTTCAGTGTTGTTACACTATTTCAAACTTTATGAAATTGATATATATCACTGAAGTGCACAACAAGATCCTTTCTATAGAATATTGCATGCATAGCATTCATCGTTTATTTACAGGGACACTCAAAATAATTCCGATGCATTTACGGTCTAGAGGTAAAATTCATATTGGCGGTGTATTTTAATATTGTCACAGTATTTCAAACATATTGAAATTGATATATATCAATCAGTGAAGTGCGACACAAAGTTCTTACTATATAATGTGGTGTTACCACGAATGCACACTTACTGCACGCTGGCACATTAAACGTCCAGCCACTCCCCCTAAGGGATGGCTTCAAAATATTCTTTCTAGACCCACACTTCTGAACAAACTCAAACACATCCACCAATACTTAGCACACATCTCCAACCTCACAAGCTAGTCTGTACCCAGAGCAACTCCCATTCCCTCGTATGGCATCGCCCCTTGTCACGAGTGGAGTTATAGTGTTACTCTGGCGATGCCACAGCGCCCCTTGTCGTGAGAGAGCATGTTTCTGGCGCACAACCCGATAGCTTATCTGCTGTCCGATAACCAGGTGCTTTGCGGCACATCATTCTCAAACCATTTCAAGAACCTCGGCACCTCGCTGCCCCGTGTCGCGAGGGAGATCTGTTCTCCGGCAGCGAGGGATTTGTTCTGTGAATTTCGGGCAATAATGGCCCATTGCGATTCACCCGCCCCCTGTCGCGTTTTCCTGCGGTCTCAGCTCTAGCTGAAATTGTATTTTTTTTTAAACCTTAATAAAGGTACCGGGAGGGACACCTATGCTCTACAGACTTGGCCTCCTCGTCTGAGCAGTCCCTCTTAGGCTGTGAATCTATATAATGTGGTGTGCATAGCATTCGTCGTTCATTTAGAGGTATACACAAAAGAATTCGGTTACAATACTATCTGTGAACAATAATTGCTAAAAGTGTGTTTTCAGTTGTGGTACACGTTTTTAAATTTAACACATTTTTTGCCTATTGCTTGGTGTGTATAAATTTCATAGATCTTATATAGAGCTGCACAAAAGATATAGAGTAAAAATGGAATTTTCATGTTATGCATTTCGTAACTGAACAAAATTTAAGCATACTATGTAGTGTATAAACAAATGTATAGATCAGTTACAAAGCTGCACAAAGGAATTCGGATTTTTTTTTCGACTATTGGTGCTGAAACTGTGCTTTCAAATGTGTTATGCATTTTCCAAATTGATTATTTAGACATTATCTTTCACCTTATTAAACTGTGAAAATTTGTTACAGTATTCTGAATGTGTTGGAAAGTGTTTCGTAATCTATGTTTGGCGTATGATTTTTTGTTCTTGTTTTTTCTATCTAGCTTTCTTTATTTCTATATCTTTAGTTTCTTTATTTTATGCAACTTGCTTGCGGTTTATTTTCCTAATATCAATTTTTTCGCAAAGTGCTTATGCCATTTTTGTGCAATATATATTTTTTAAGTAAATCCTTATGTCATTTTAAACATTTTAGTAACAGGAAGCATATACACTGCAAAAAAAAGTGTTGATTTTACAGTATAATACTGGCATCCCAGCTGCCAGTATTATACCGTAAAATTAACAGTAATACAATAAGCAGTAATACACTGCCGCGCATGCGCGGTAGTGTATTATTGCTTATTTTACTGTTTATTACTGTTTTATTATACCATATATTACTGTTTATATTACTTATATTACTTTTATATTACTGTTTTATTATACAGCTGTCAGTATTATACCGTAAAATTAACAGTAATAAACAGTAAAATAAGCAGTAATACACTGCCGCGCATGCGCGGTAGTGTATTATTGCTTATTTTACTTTTTATTACTGTTAATTTTTGGGTATAATACTGACAGCATTACTGTTAATTTTACGGTATAATACTGGCAGCTGGGATGCCAGTATTATACTGTAAAATCATTTTTTTTTCTTTTCAGTGAGTGAAGGGAAAATGGAATCAGCAGTTTTGCCTTTTCGAAACGGCATGCCCGCAAATAGAGCAGCCTCAGAATATTGTATTACAAAGAGAACTCTTTATTTTGTCCAATTTTGATGTAATAGCTGCAAAATATCTTTGTTAATTAAAGTTAAATGATGTATTTAGAAAATTATGGCCTTTTAAAAAAATACATACTCCGTATAAAGCCCCTTTAAAGTGCGTTTTGTTTGTAACTCTCCCGGCCACAATTAAACAGCTACAAGAGTAATGCATAATTTGATATTGTAAAAATATGTATAATATTACTTCCAACAACATTTAAAATGTTAATTTTGATATAACATAGTTTATTGTGATCTGAAACCTTAACGTGGGCTTATTTGATACTTTGGTTAAATGGCTATTGATTTTATTCAATATATGTTACTAAGATTTCTACTTCAAGCAGCTATTTAAAAAAATAATCCGAAACTTTACTCTTGGTGAAAAACAAGATTCGTTTCGCGTCTTTATCTAATAATTACTTTGTTACATCATTTTCGAAAGACATTTTAATGATAAAATAATCTACGTTTTAATTAATTTAATTCATTTGTGATTAATTAATTTAATTAATTTTATTCGTTGTTTTAAAAATGTTTTTACATACCTTTATTGACGAATCCGACTGAAAAAAGAAATTATGTAACAACGAAATTCTACAACAAGCGGGAAAAATTCTACCTTACGGCAGAATATAGATTGGCCACCCACGGCTTTTATCGTTGAGATTTTTTCAGCCAAGTCTAACTCGTCAAAAATAAGTGTTTGTTAGCATAAGCCAGCTTCTCCACTTTAGAATTTAGTTAGCGCTCTAAGATTTTTTGTGAGCTGGCGGAATATATTAGGCACGAGCACACCAAGTTTTTAAAAGATTCGGTGACTAGAAGTATTTTTAATAACTGTAATAGTAAAAAGATGTGGCTTCAATGGGCTGAGACGTGGCGAGGTAGTTGTTGTTTACAAATGTGCTGGCTTAATGACACCCTTTAAATTATTTTTAATCATTCAAGGCATTTTAGCACTCAATAGATAACCTAAGAAAGATAATGAAAAGTTCTATGATAGCAGCTTTTATGATGGATAAAGCTAAGAGAAGTTGTTTAACAAATGAGGAGTTAGCATTAATTGACGGGATCTTGGGGAGCGGTGGGGGGACGGGAGGGGGAGCTATACAAAACACAAGTGCTCTACGAGACCTTTAAAATGAATCCTCACTTGAAATTGAGAGATGGGACTTTAAAAGGGATCCCCCTTTTCGCCCCTCTGACGGGCCCCCTCGAGAGATACGTGAAAACCGAGGGCGCCAAAAGCAGGAGGGGGATACCTTTAGGCAGTTTACAGCTAATTTTGGTAAAATTTTGAAGCTGTTCGGTCCATAGGAACAGAGAAAAATGGGAAAAAGTAAAATAAATATGAAAAATTGAAAAAAATAAATAAGAAAAGTGCTCTTGACAGGAGACGGGAGAGAAGGAGGGGGAGAGTAAAACCAGACAAAAGTGCTTGATGAGATCAAACTTTTGATATGTTACATGACGGGGTTTGAGCACCTTGAATGTCTCCACCGTGAGGGGGGGGGGGTGACTCCGGTCCTATGGGATATAGGGCCTCGGGACCCTCTTAGAAATGTCGGCCTCGACGATTTTAATGTCGTTGGATCTTTTAGAAGAGGCCTACGCCCTCTGTGGGGCTTAAAGGGGCTGAGAAAGATGGGGAAAACTGAAATTTAGAAAGAGTTGAAACAGAGAAATATGCTTCTTAAGGGAGGGGGCGAGTGAGCGGCGGAGAGTAGGACCAGACCATAGTGCTTGACGAGATCTATCAATTATTGATATGTTACATGAAGGGGTTTACATGGCGTTTACATGAGGGAGGAGCACCAAAAAGGTCTTACTGAACCACTCCCCCCAGGAACTTACAAGAACTTACCCCCCCCCCCCCCCCAGTGGTAACTTCATTCCTATTGGAGATAGGGCCACGGGTCCCCTTAGAAATGTCCGCCACGACGGGTTTAACTTTGTTGGATCCTTTATATTATTGTTTAAATGGGGTCTGCGCCCGCTGTAGGGCAATTAGGTACTGAGAAAGGAAATACAAGCGGAAGTATCGGCATAATACAGAGAGACAATTTGATTTTTAATATCGTCAGTAACAACCATTTGTATAGCTATGCATAAAGGGTGTCCTCCTTTATATATGGAGTGGCTGTGATTTTTCATAAACATGAATTTTACTGTAAACTGAAAGAATTAGCCCTGTGTGTGGCTATAAAAAAAAAAAAAAAAAAAAGAAAAAGAAAAAAGAAAAAAATTACCGTACTTTCGTGTTATAGCGACTCCCACAATTATGATTATGCCAAGTTGCAGTTATGATTTCGCCAAGATCATCGCAAAGCTTATATAGGCATCCTATATATGCATATATATATTCCAAACACTCCTATATGTGCCATATACGTCATTATACACATATTATTTATGTCTTATATGTCGTATATACATCATATACACATGTCATATATATACATCATATATGCATCATATATGACTATAACTTGGCCACATACGTACAGAAATGTTATATATATATCATATATTATTATAATGTCATACATGCTTTATAATTTGGCGATAAATCTTGGCCGCTTGGCAGTTCATCTTTGGAAGCCGCTATAACACGAAAGTACCAAATTTACAATATATTAATGAAAACAGAAACAAAAATATTTCATGCTTGGTGGCTGCTATAACACGAAAGAACGAAAGTAACAAAATTCTTTTTTATTTTTCATATCTGATAATTTGCATCTATCCTTTTTTGTAATTTTAAAATTTTTGTAACGATTTTATGCATTTCTATTGCCTATTCAAAGAAAAATTCCTCTAAAGTTACAGAATTTCGTTAAAAACGGTTAAAAATAGTAAAATGCGGACATCGTTTGGTCGATTCTCGACCGAAAGCAACAGCCGTTATCATTATCTTTTTACGCGTGAAGGTTTCGTTATGGTACTTCATTGTAAAATTTGGTAATTTTTGAAATTCATTATTTGAAAAACGGCATAATCATTCGATTTTAAATTTATATCAAGAAAAATACAATTTTTTTCCTTTCTAACGCAGTTTGTCTAACAATTTTGTGATAAATACTTTTTGAGCTATTAATTTTTTCAGTAACTTCAAATGTTTCATTTTCCGAGATTAACCTGTGGCAACGATGGATTGCTGTGACTTTTCATAAACATGAAAAATGAAAAATGATAGAGATTGAAAGAATAAGCCTCCCTGTGGGTGGCTAATAAATGCCGTATTTTGTGTCAACGAAAAATATTATGCTTGACTAAACAAACAATTTCTCGCATAGTCCAAGAGCCGGCCGTCGATTTTCCTATGTATATAAGATACAAGAGAAAATCTGCCGATATAAGTAAGCCCTAATAAAGACCTATAGGAAGCCACCTTTTTTAATTATTTATTCCTGCCGGGTCATGGATTTTTTGCGTCACTTCCGGTGTCAATTTTGAGTGTTTGCCTATGTATCGAATACAAGGATGAAACATATATCCCAATGTAGGTTTCAAAGTGTACATTAAGAATACATTGGTCTGCCAGGTCCAATCCTGCCGAAACCAGGTGGCAGACTTACTTTTATGACGTCAATTTTGAGTGTTTACTTATGTATCGAATACAATGACCGTCCATACATCACAATGTAGGTTTCAAAGTGTACATTTATTGGTCTGCCAGGTCCAATCCTGCCGGAACCAGGTGGCAGACTTACTTTTATGACATCAATTTTGAGTGTTTACGTATGTATCGAATGCAAGAATCAAACCTACATCACAATGCAGGTTTCAAAGTGTAAATTAAAAGCATACTGGTCTGCCAGGTCTAACTATGCCTGTACCAGGTGGCAGACTTTATTTTATGACTTCAATTTTGAATGTTTAGCTATGTATCGAATACAAGAAACCGTACATACATCACAATGTATGTTTCAAAATGTACATTTAGAATATACAGGTCTGCCAGGTCTAATTCTGCCGTCATTCATTATTAATAATAACCGGTTATTATTAATAATGACCAGATTAATCATATTGACCGTAACATATGTATAACAATACTTGTTAGATAACAATAATTGTTAAAAGAATCGAATGTGTCATCAAGGATATTCACTAGACTTTATAAAGCAGAGACTACACCGACATACTCTATACTTCAACAATCAAAAAGAAGGAAAGTTTGCATTTGTCTAGAGCGTTTACTTAACTTTGTCACAGAACTACATTATTTTTTTCTAGGGTTTGAAACCCATTGAGATGTATGTTTAACCTTTCTATTCGATACACTTAAAATTGACGTAATAAAAGTAAGCCTGATGCATATTCCACCTGAAGTTGCGGAGGATTAGACCTGGCAGAAACGTATATTTTTATTGGATATTTTGAAATGCACGTTATTATGCATATTTCATAATCAAAATTCACGTAACAAAAGTAAGTTTTCGTTCTGGTTTCGGCAGGATTAGACCTGGCAAACCAGTATATTCTTAATGTACACTTTGAAACCTGCATTGTGTTGTGATGTATGTTTGATCCTATTGTATTCGATACATAGGTAAACACTCAAAATTGACGTCATAAAAGTAAGTCTGCCACCTGGTTTCGGCAGCATTGGACCTGGCAGACCAATATATTCTTAACTCATTAATGCCGGTTGGTACGAAAAGTTTTCACTTAAGTGATACGAAACTTTTAAATATGAACACCAGTATCTTAGTAAAAAAAAATTCATATTATCTAATGTGAAAACTATCAGAGATTCAATCAGTTAAAATAACAGTATGAGAAAACTGGTGTCAACTGGTATCGAAGTATTAAAAGAAGTGTAAAATAAGTCGTCGTTAATGAGTTAATGTACACTTTGAGACCTACATTGTGATGAATGTACGGTCCTTGTATTCGATACATAGGTAAACACTCAAAATTGACGTCATAAAAGTAAGTCTGCCGCCTGGTTCCGGCAGGATTAGACCTAGCAGACCGGTATATTCTTAATGTACACTTTGAAACCTGCATTGTGATTTACGTTTGATAGTTGTATTCGATACATAGGTACACACTCAAAATTGACGTCATAAAAGTAAGTCTGCCACCTGGTTCCGGCAGGATTGGACCTGGCAGACCAATGTATTCTTAATGTACACTTTGAAACCTACATTGAGATATATGTTTGATCCTTGTATTCGATACATAGGCAAACACTCAAAATTAACACCGGAAGTGACGCAAAAAATCCATGACCCGGCAGGAATAAATAATTTAAAAAGGTGGCTTCCTATAGGTCTTTGTAAGGGCTTACTTATGTCGGCAGATTTTCTCTTGTATCTTATACATAGGAAAATCGACGGCCGGTTCTTGGACTATTAGAAAGAAAACAAACCATACGAGAGAAAATAAGCTATCACAAAAAATAATCAACCTGCTAGCATTCAAAACTCGAAGATAAATGAGCCGAAATCAGTAGCGAGGCTAGACGTTAATTCTCCCTTTCCGATCTCCTCTTTTCCTCTGTCCCCACCTTCTATATTGGGACTTCTAAATGGACTAATCCGCTCCATTGTGCGTCACTCCTCGAAAGAGCCAGTAATTTCAGTTACCATCTTCTAAAATCTTCTAAAATAAAAGCGTAAGTCATGTGACTGTCATCAACAGTTCCGGGATGGTCGTTTCACTTTTTCATATGCCAGGCGTCCATTTTTATTCAAAATTATTTTTTCCAATAAAACTGCATAAAAGTTACATTTTAAGAAAGATCGTTCAAAATAAATTAATATTTGAGAGATGACTTACGTTCAATTATGTATATATTCTGCAATAACTTCAGTCGAAATTAGGTTCACAGTTCAAATTCTCTATTCATGAAAGTAAACAAAAAAAAGATTGATTCGTCGAGAACATTTAAAATATTAAATCATGGAGGAAATCATTCGCAAAGCAAGTTCTCCGCGAATGAATTTTTGGACCGCTGCCTCGCGTCAAAAAAATAATTCGCACCAGTAATACAATCAAAGTTTACCATAATTATGTGCTATACAATTCAACTTCCTTCCGGACCTTTTCTTGACGTAAATTGAACTCACGTAATAATATTTAATGAATCATATTTTTAGCATTTTTAAAATCGCTAATACAGCTTTTATTTATCGCGTGTACAAATTAGAAACGATACTTTGATTTTGAAATCAAATGCTTTGATTTATGATACGATTTCTTATTTATTTATTTATTTTCTATTTAAATGAAAAGTGTGAAGTATTTTAAATTTATGTAATATAAGCATTTTAGATTAATGTTAAGTATTTTAAATGAAATGAGTGACAGGTTTATAATTTAAAATTATATTAATGTAGTATGAATGATGGTGATGGGAACAATATTTGACGATTTATCATCTGCTCCCGGCTAACAAAAATACTCATAATTAAAAAAGGAAATAAAAATAAATAAATTATTGTTTGATGTAAATAAATATTGATATACATATCAAAAATAATTTACAGAACTAAAAAAAAAAATAAAAGTAAATAAACAACAATTTGCATAAAAAAATTTTCGTCAAATTTGCGGGGGAAACATCGCGCCAACGTGCGTATGTGACACCTGTGCCCAAAAAATATGCGAAATGTGCTACCATGATCGCAAAAGTTCATGATTTGTCTATTAGAATCTTCCGATTTGGCGAAGGATTAAGGGAAAATTAAATTATGGATAAATGTAACATGTTGCAATGTTTAACATACATTTAAGGGAGACCAAACTGGTCGCCAGTGGCGGCTAGTAATAAAATAAAAGCCTAAGTCATGTGACTGTCATCAACAGTTCCGGGATGGCCGTTTGACTTTGTCATATGCCAGGCGGCCATTTTTATTCAAAATTATTTTTTCGAATAAAACTGCATAAAAGTTACATTTTAAGAAAGATCGTTCAAAATAAATTAATATTTGAGAGATGACTTACGTTCAATTATGTATATATTCTGCAATAACTTCAGTTGAAATTAGATTCACAGTTCAAATTCTCTATTCATGAAAGTAAACAAAAAAAATATTGATTCTTCGTGAACATTTAAAATATTAAATCATGGAGGAAATCATTCGCAAAGCAAGTTCTCCGCGAATGAATTTTTGGACCGCTGCCTCGCGTCAAAAAAATAATTCGCACCAGTAATACAATCAAAGTTTACCATAATTATGTGCTATACAATTCAACTTCCTTCCGGACCTTTTCTTGACGTAAATTGAACTCACGTAATAATATTTAATGAATCATATTTTTAGCATTTTTAAAATCGCTAATACAGCTTTTATTTATCGCGTGTACAAATTAGAAACGATACTTTGATTTTGAAATCAAATGCTTTGATTTATGATACGATTTCTTATTTATTTATTTATTTTCTATTTAAATGAAAAGTGTGAAGTATTTTAAATTTATGTAATATAAGCATTTTAGATTAATGTTAAGTATTTTAAGTGAAATGAGTGACAGGTTTATAATTTAAAATTAAATTAATGTAGTATGCAAGACTCCCTTGGGAACAATATTTGGCGATTTATCATCTGCTCCTGGCTAACAAAAATACTCATAATTAAAAAAGGAAATAAAAATAAATAAATGATAGTTTGATGTAAATAAATATTGATATACATATCAAAAATAATTTATAGAACTAAAAAAAAAAGTAAATAAACAACAATTTCCATAAAAAAAATTGCACCAAGTTGGCGGGGGGAAAAATCGCGCCAACGTGCGTATGTGACACCTGTGCCCAAAAAATATGCGAAATGCTACCATGATCGCAAAAGTTCATGATTTGTTTATTAGAATCTTCCGATTTGGCGAAGGATTAAGGGAAAATTAAATTATGAATAAATGTAACGTGTTGTTTAACACACATTTAAGGGAAACCAAACTGGTCGCCAGTGGCGGCTAGTGTAGAAAGAAAAAAATAAGGATTATTATAATTAGTAATATTGGCATCATGCATGTCGCAATTGGCTCAAACCTGGCCCGGATAATACGTAAGTACCTTATTTTATTATAAAACACACACAATGACACAATGATCAATTTATTATAAAACATACCCCTATTGGCACAGATGTCATATACGCACCACGTTGGCGCGAATTTTCCCCCGCCAATTTGGCGAAAACTTTGTTTTTGAATATTAGTTACAAATACCATGCAATAATAGCACGTGATTTTTTTTATTTTAATATAAAAATAAAATAACGTAATAAATGAAAAAGCTTCTATTAGTTTAAAAAAGCTGGAAATTGTACGTCAAACGTGACAAATGAGGTGCGTTCATACTGTAGCTAGCTATATAAATATTTAGATCTTGATGATTTTTAATTCTGTGAAATGAATGATATCGTCTGCAGATTCTGTAATAGCAATTCTGCAATTTCTGTAATAGAATAAGTATCTCGGTCGCTTGACGATTAAACTTCGGAAGCTCCTATAACAAGAAAGCACCGATTTTTTAAAAAAAATTCAAATTTCTTAATAAATATTTTTATTAATATCTCCTAAAGTTTTGATTCGATTTTAATAAAATTTGAAATGTCTCGACAAAATTCTGCAAAGATAATATATCTTAAATTTCAAACCATTCGGTTGGGTAGTTTTTGCGTTGTTATATGCGGACGGACGGACGGACGGACAGACAGACAGACGGACAGACAGACAGACGGACGGACAGACAGACGGACGGACGGACCAAGCGACGACAATAGGTGCTACGTATTTATATAATTACGAACGCACCTAAAAATAAAAAATAAATAAATGATAGTTTGATATAAATAAATATTGATATACACAATAACTTATAGAATGAATATAAAAATGACCGAGTTACCATGTGAGGCATAAAAATTAGGCATAATTTTTTTTTTTTCAATCGCGCCAACGTGGTGCGTATATGACATCTATGACCTACTCTACCGGGTTACCATACGAAGCAAAATCTCGCCAAAATCGCCGGGTTGGCCAGGCATAAAATTGACATTTTGGCGCCAAAAAGATACCCCAGTGCGTCTTTAACAGCTGTACCTAAAATAAATTGTGTGCTTATAAAGTAAATTTTGTGTGTGTTTATAATAAAGTAAATGTGTGTGTTTCATAATAAATTGTGTCTATTTTATAATAAAATAAACTGTTTCATAATAAAATAAAACTAAAATGCTATTTTCGCACGTTAGGCCTAACATGTATTCAAAAACAGGTTTTTCTCGCCAAAATGGTGCAAAAACAAAATCCGGGCAAACCACTGTACGTCTGCGACATCTGTTCTAAAGAAAGTACCGATCTTTTATTCCATCAGCAATTTTTATTATTATTATTAAACTTATCAATTATATTTTATTCAATTTTATATATAGAGTAGTTTTAAAATTGCCTAATTTAGCCTTTGTCTGTACACTGCCGTGTACTATTATTATATTATTATTAAAAGAAAAGAGTCATGTAAAATCTGAATATTTCGTTTTATTCCATTTTATTGATAAACTGGTTAATAGAACTAAAAATATCAATTTTACTCAAATACTGGGAATAATATTTGGAAATTACTTATAAAAATTTCAAAATAGATTTAAACAAATTTTTTTGAATTACATATGGCATTACTTATTTTTGCTTGATTGCCATATCTACTTCACCAGGACGGAAACTCCCTAACTTTTTTGTGCAAATGTTTATGAGTACTCCTAAAAGCAGTTTAGCAGAAAAAGAAAAAAGCAGTAGAAAAAGACAAGAAGAAGAAGAAAACGAGCAACATAGTTGTGTCCGTGTAATTCTTCATATGATTTTTCTTCTTCATAGAAATCAGCATCGGAGTCTTCCTCAGCTCCATAGTCTCTCCAAGCATCGTCCCAAAACAATTCCGAATTAAAATCGTCTTTCCAAACATCGTCCCAAAACAATTTCGAATTAAAGTCATCTCCACTCTGCGAGGCGGATACTTGCGACATATTTATTCCTTTGTTGAATACAGGTAACTTTTAGCAGGACTTTAATAAAACTTTCGTTGGATTAAAAAAAATCTGAATAAGAGACTGATACAATCAGCAATTCTTAAAATTTGAAAAAATTAAAAAAGTTGCTTCGCGAAAACTCTATCATCCCACATGTGTACATCTGCATGAAAATAAAATAGTACACGTGGTTTCAGTAATTCAGTTCATCTGCTCATTTGATGGAAGAAGGAACTAATATCCTTCTTCCATGGCTCATTTGGGGATTACTCTAAAAAAAGACCGAGGCTTGTTACTTTTACTCTTTTCGTTTCATTACGAGCGCGTTCAGCAGACCTAACCAAAGTGACCAATGTGACCGGTTTCTAACCGGTCGACAGACCTACTGGTATTATTTAATAGCAGCACCATCTGTATTACATCATTGTAATTGTAGTTGCCAGTTAATTTGAGATAAATTTTCATGTACCTGATCTCGTGACCCACCTAACCAAGATTTTTCTTCGGTTACTTCCGTTGAATGGCGTTGGTTGCTTATCGGTTAGCAGCACTGAACGCCTTGGTAACTAACCGACCTTACCGGTTACATACCGGTGACATTGCTGGACGCGCTCTATGCTTTCGATATCATTATGTGACACACAGCCCCCTGAATACTAGGCCTGAGCGCTGACACAAAAATTGCGGCTTTTGTAGGCGGATTTTTTTCAGCGTTTGTACAGTCCCTCGAATTTCAAAACCAATAATTTCTAAAAATTTTCTTCGCCCTTTTTTTCTGAGATCAAATAAGTCAAAGAAAACTTTTAGAAAAATTACTGGTGCGTAAATTCAAGTGCGAAAACTCAATAGTATTCAGGTGGACGGGGGGGGAGAGGCATGACGCAACGGAGTATAATGATGGTTTTCGTTCTTCTTCAGCTTTCCGTTACACCATGTTGAATTTACATACCATATCGAAATCCGAAGGTATAATATAGAAGGGCCGATTTGTTTTCAGATGTTATGTAAAATTTCTTTTTTGGTGTTAGGTATCTGGCCGAATCGTAGGAAAAATATTGCAGTTAGTTGTTTCCGCAATACAACCGCAGTCATCCGTGAATCCTGAAAAGTAACTGAAAAGTAAATAATCCTGGAAAGATGTAAATAATAGTCTAAGCATATTAATTTCTTTGTAGTATAGACAGGGCCAGCCCAACGGTATTTTGGCGCCCGTGCGAGTATCTGTCGGGCGCCCCCCCCCTCCCCCAACTCCGAAAAAAAGAAATACTCTTGGATTATTCTTAACTTTTTACATATTCGTTACTTTTAAACATACTATTACTAATTACTTATGATATTATTTAAAGAATACATAAAGGCATTAAAATTCAATGCCTTTTTGTATTATAAAATGTCCTTTAAATAATAAAATATCTCAAAAGAAAAATTTTAATTTTACAATAAATAACAGTTTTACTAAGTAATATTACGATCTCAGATTGAAATACGATATAATAATCTGGGGACGCGGACAAAAACGAGGCAAAGAGACTGATCCCCAACAGACAACCAATTGCCTTCCTCCCCCTCCCCTCCTTTGAGGGGCAAGGGCAGAAAATTAAAAAAAATCATCCGATATGATGTTTATATTCTTAGAAAGCATATTACCAAAATTTTACCTTCAAAAGCCATCATAGATTCTGGATAACTTAAAAACAAGAAAATTTACGACAAAAAGTTTTTATTTCAATTTTCTCGCAATTTTATTTTTGTTACATAATATCTTCCTCAAAGCTCTTCCATTTATACAGAATTTCACAGATCTGATAAGGAGAAATTTAGTCACAAAAAATACACTCTGGAACTTGAAGCATAGGCCTACGGGGCAGAACCACAAAAAAAAAAGAAAAGTTTCCCGTATTTTAAACTACAGAATTTATTTGTGCACTGATAATTATGCATGGAAAGTGAAATCACACCACACGCCACAGGGAAGTTGCAAAAAATTCGTTCTTCCTCAAACTCAAAGGATGCCCCTACCAAGATGTTCTTATTACCTACTCCTGAACAATTTATGGACCAACAACTGACAACTATATCCTGGTTTGTCTGAAAGAGATTAATTATCGCTTCTTAGAAATACTTATATTGGTCATTTCCCTACCCGCAGTGTCCCCTCTCTCACCGGCTCTGACCACAGCACATAATATTTTACAGCTTTGTTGAAAGACTACTAAACTGGAATTATTGGAACTGATTTTTTACCATCACCCTCGTGACAAAAAAGATAACTCTCGCTCAGATTCGGAGCCTTCAGAAATTATTTAACTTTATTTCTTCTGGCTCCCTATTGCTCCAAGCCACATAACTGTTTTTTCTTTGACCCCACCACCCTCCTCCCTCACACACACATTCACTTATGTGTGTGTACTCGGTTTGATTACATTAGTTCTCAAATCAGAAATAATTGTATTTGTTTTGTGTAATCTTTCAAATATTTGTAAATTAAAATTGAGTAATCAGTGTCATAACATTTTCACTTGAATTTGAAATTCTGGGGTGGGCTGTGCCCCCCTCTCCCCCCCTACCGGTCTAGTTACAACTATGCTTTTATTCCATTCTTCTTTTAAACTTTGACAAAATTCTTTAACTATATTTAAAAGAAAAAAAAGAAGTGTGATGGCCGGGAAACAAAATATTTATAAATATGATTTTACTTTATATTCATAATCATATTTTTCCAATTTTATTTTCTTGAAATACAAATTTATATATCTATTTCCTTTTAATTGGAAATTCTTTAAAGGGAATTATCTTTTTAAAACTTTTCTAAAATATTCTATCTTTTAATTTTTTTTTTTTTTTTTTTTTTTTTTTTTTTTGCATACATTTTCTCATTTGATGTGGAAATTATAAATATTGATTTGACTAAGGGATTTACAGAAATATTTATTTAAAATAAAATTAAAAATTTTTAAAAGAACATGCGGTTTTTTTTATGAGTATTTTTTACTACGAGGAACAAATTTTAAAAATGTTCACTTTAAATAAAAAAATTCCAAAACCAATTTAAAGATTACATAGCTGAAAAACTTTGTACAAAGTTTCATGGTTTTATCTTTCATATAAAGTTAAATATGAAAAGTCTTGATAAAAAAATATTTCCCCGCTCAACAACACAAAACTGTAGCTGAAAAACAATGTACAAAGTTTCATGGTTTTAGCTTTCATATAAATTTAAATACAAAAAGATTTAAAATATATTTCCCCGTTCAACAACACAAAACTATCTGACACATTTTCTGACTCGTTTTTAAGCATAAAAGCACGAGACTTGTAGGTATGTTTTTTGGATGTGATATAAAATCGAAAAGTTTTTTTTTTTTTTTTTTTTTCTGTTAAAAGAATTGCATCTTGAGTTAAGTGATTTTTGTCTCAGGACAGCAGTTTTTTTTCCTTTCCTGCGCTGTTGTGTCTGGAAATTCGGTTCAAAACGCCAACTTCGACGGCATTTTTTGAACATTCTTCTGCTTTTACCGAAAAACTGAAAAACGGTTCGATTACATGAGTTTTTTAATAAGAGCATCTGCCACTTTGACACGTTTGGGATAAAAAATGTGCTAAAAGCAGCCAGTTTGGATTTTGGCCTTACACAACGAGTTTTAAAATAAACCTTCTCTCTCTCATCGGAAAAAGCTGTTCAGAATAGATTGAAAAAAAAATTAAATCATTGATATGTTTCTTAAAAATATATAAATATTAAAATTAATAAGATGAACTGACCTCACAAAAATTTTACAATGCATTGTTTTCTTCAATGTTAATAACACCACTCTTTAAGAATAAGTTTCCATCGACGTTGTCTGATTTTTTTCTAACATTTGAACTAGAAAAATGTTTTTTTCTAAAATAAACTAAATTAACCTCCTTTATTTCCTGAGAAAAAAAAAAAAAAAAGAAAGAAAGAAAGTACGGACCAGGAAAAAATAGTTACATAGTCCTAATTTCATATTAATAAATGTTTTGACTTTAAACTTATTTGTGCTTTATTTTACAATGCATTGTTTTCTTCAATGTTAATAACACCACTCTTTAAGAATAAGTTTCCATCGACGTTGTCTGATTTTTTTCTAAAATTTGAACTAGAAAAATGTTTTTTTTTCTAAAATAAACTAAATTAATCTCCTTTATTTCCTGAGCAGGCCCGGACTGGCCAGGTCGGCTGGTCGGCGATTGCCGAGGGCCCCCGGACCAAGGGGGCCCCCCAAAAATGATAATACAAAAATTATGATTAGTTACATTAGACAAATTTCACTATTTCCCACTAATTTTACGATCACACTTTTTTTCACACCTTTTCTCCCACTAATTTTTTTCCAATCAATTTTAAGCAGTGCCCAGTTGTTTTTTGTTTATGGTAGCCTACGTAGTGGCGCTGTGTCGTGTCGCTGGCCAGCGGAAGAAGACTGCTGGCCTTAAATCGAGCTCTGTGTAGTGCTCATAGGCTACGATTCAAGGCGTATTGCGATGCTCATTTGCTCAGTCTCGTAGTATGGTTGTCAGGGCATGTTTACCGAATAGGCACGTGAAGCCCGAGCTTACCCACTGAAATACAAAGGGGCCCCCCAAATTTACTTTTCAAAACTAATTTTTAGGGAGGGGGGGGGGAATTTCATTCAGGGTAAAAAAGTATTTTTTTTTTTCTTTAATTATAGCTACTAAATTTTCCCTCAGACTATTACTGACACATTTATACTCTATTTTTTTTTCTGTTGATATAATAAATGGTATAAAATCAGTGATTAAATGCAACTTATTTTCATTTTTCTTATGTTTTACATTTTAATTTCAAACGTGCTAAAAATAACAGAAAATTTAATCTGTATAAATTATATTTTGTTTATATTCATAAAGAGTGGAGAAATGATATAAAATATGGAGAAGAGGTTATTTAAATAAAGGGGAAAGTAATTAGCATTCAGGTGATACCAAATTTCTGTTTATAAAATAGAAGCAAAATTGTGTTGCAGCTAAGCATAAATTTACGTCAAATATTTGTTGTCCCTGCACTCTGTTCTTAACACTGACAAATCCTGCAATTTGTAAAGCATAAAATATATTTTGAAGTTCAAATATTCACACCTGTTCCATGTTTGTAAATTCATTTACAAAATTAATTTGTTATGTATATAATAAAAAAAAATTATATGTATATTGGTAGTTAGTTTTAGTTTAATATTAAAAGTGTTGTTTACTCGAAATTTTGATGATAAAAATTCAAATTGTTGAAGCATAATTGGCAGAGTAAAAGGGAGCTCCCCTGTGTGATGTCGAGCTTCCCCTACTTCTAAGTCTTAAGTGGGCCATGATGGTTGTAGTTAGAGCAGTGTCACAGTTATGTCAACATGAAACGTGTGTACCATAGTGGCGCTACGAAAAGGGAAAAAAAAAGAAGAGAAAATCTTTAGACGTTGAAAAAAGTTCGAAAAGTTAAAATATACTTGGTTAACTAGTGCCAGTCGCAAAGTCAGCCTTTGAGGGACAATAGTGATACATTAAATACAGGTAAGGTAAATCGAATTAGTTTATTAGCTCATAAATACTTTCCACATACGCAGTATTTTGAGTCGCCAATTCCGTGTTTGTGTTTCTTGCCTATTATTAGTCCAGTCATTTGGTAGAAAATAAAAGAAAGTTTTGGTGGAGTTTTGATACTTGGTACTTTTATGTTTTTTTGGGGTCGCTGAACATGAATTTGAGGTTTTCCGACAAACTTTTTTCCGGGAAATACTTTTTTCTTTGTTACAAAAATATATAAAAAAAAAAACGGACTTTTCTCTGTTTTATCAAAATAATTCTAAAACTATGCATTTTACGTGAAAGTCGACAGTATATGAATCAAAGAGGATAAAATTTTATACATTTTATAAATTGAAATTATTTTCTCTGATCAATAGTTTAGCCATGAGAATGCCACAGAAATGGGTGTTAAAAGCAAAAAACTGAAACAACGGGAAATACGGCACTGTACATCAGTGTAACATAGAAACTAACCATTTTACGCTATAAAGAATCCATTTTTACTTTTACGTGACGTTGCGTGAGAACCATCAGTGTTTGGCAGCTGAGAGTTCTCGTGCGAAAACTTCTAAAAGACCATTTCCAGCATATTTTCTCACATCGGCGTTGCTTTGAAATAATGTCAATACTGAACTTCTTTTGTGAACAGGGGAAAACTTTAGAATTATAATTGATAGCATTGTCCAACAAGGATAAGAGGACTTACTTTGCTGGTGGCCTGTCTTAGTGAGAAAAATACCTCCATGAGAAACCACAAAGTGCAACTACTTATTTTCCCCTTTTAGAAAGAAACCAATACAGCATTGGTTTGTAGGTGATGTCATGGTCTCACGGTACAAGTGGTCCTGATAAGCCCCTTCTCGGACAAACGCCCCTCTCATTGCGAAAACCATAAGCGAAAGGATTTTAATTAAGAGTTCAGATTGAGATAAACGCTGATAGGTGCCAGGCCTCTGTTCGAGAAAACAGGTTACGCCAAGTACCCGGGTGACTGCGAGAGGAACGGGGAGAGGTGCTAGACCTCTGTTCGAGAATACAAGGTACGCCGAGTACCCGGGCGAATGCTAGAAAGCCCGCCCGCAACAAGCTTTGTGCAGACAGGGAACGAGAAACCTTTTGAGATGCAACACATTATCTGGATAAAAATCCTACTAGAGTGAGAGAGAAATCTGAACTTTTCACGAATCGAGAAGAGTGCTAAAACTCTTAATATAAAACAAATCTAACTGTAAATTGTAGTGGACGGAACAGGCACTGAAATCCAATGAACGATAATTTAAAACGAAAGATCGTCATATCGACGAACTCATAAAATTTATTCTTATTTTTAATCTTATTCTTATTTTTCATCTACCAAGAAAATCTTTGTTTATTCATTAAAGTGATCTTTCGGATGTAAAAAATATTTTCGAAGTTTAATCCTTTCGCTACTAAGTCATCACTTCGCGGATTATCTTTGAAAGGGCGTTATAACGCAAATGTTGACCATTAATGATACTAAAAATTATATGATTGATTATATTTTATGCATCTGAGGTTCATTGTTTTCTTCATAACTAAAAAATAAATAAAAATGAGCATACCTGGGATCAGATAAAAATCTCCATTTGCTTTTACAAAAATATGGCACTTTATAATTTGCCTTTTAAATAACACAAAAATAAAATAACTAAAACACATTTTCGCTAATAAAAGTTGACACGGACTTCAGTTCCTAAAAGTTTTATTTTTTGCCTAAACGGATCAACTTCCATAAGTCTAGGGAATCAGGCATCAAAGACGTGAACAATGTTGTTGGTGGTGACTTTGGAACTGTCAAATTTAAACGGAGCGACAGAGTAAAACAAACCTCTTGTTGTAATGAACAGTGTGATACTGTGATAAGAGTAGACGACGAATTGGTTTCTATTAACCCCACATCTTTGTTCCAACGAATTTCGGTTACAAAGCACTCGGATGAAGATATTGAGGAGTTTTTGATGTACGATCCAAGACCTTATTCAGTGTCCCTATTCGACAATGACTTAAGAAAAGGAACAAAATCTACTCTCTACAAGGCATTCAAACCCCTAACAACCAAGCGGTTCAGCGGCAGAGTTCAATTCGTCATTGATGGTTATTTTTAATTGCATAGGGCTGTTTGGTCTAAAAATCATTCCTTTTCTTTAATATCCTGCGAATATGTTGAGTACGTGCAGTAGTCAAAATATCAACCACAGGCAGTAGTTGTCTTTGATGGCTACCCTGATGACGTACAAAGTGGTAAAAAACTGATGGGCGTATGAGACGATTAACCCCTTAAGCACCACGACGTACCTGCGTATGTCATGAAAACATCTATCTGTAATTTCAGGACGTATGTGCGTACGTCCAGGTTGCCAGTTTGACCTTTTTTTAAATTCAAAATTTTGAATTCATACCAGAAAGTTATTGTAGTAATTTGTATTTTATATAATGACAGACTTTTCGTGATTACATAAATTAAAATTATTCTTTTAGAATTTCCGGTATGAATTTTGTATTTTTGAATTTTTTTGTATTTTTGACGAAATTTAACATAGTTGGTATTCAGCATACTATCACTAAATTGAATATGGTGCTTAAGGAGTTAAGGAAGCGTGCTTTGACTGATGTATTGTTTGACGGCACAACGATACCTACCACGTCCGAAGAAAAGTTTCTTGCTAACTTAAAAAACAAAGGTCGGTTAATATCTATGATGATTAGAGTTGCAAAAAACCCACAGTTTTTGAGGTACGGGAATAAACCCGGGAAATTTTGGGAATAAACCCGGAATTTTGGGGAATATTGGAAATTTTGAAGAAGTTTTGAAAGTAAACAAAACTAATCATTTTCCAATTTTTTTTTTTTTTTTTTCGAAATTTCAGGCACTGTTCTGAAAAGTTTATAATAGGTTTTTAATTATGAATTCACAAAACTTAGGATTTTGCGCTCCAAGTTTTTTATAATTTACTATAACATCATTTGCTTTACAACAATGGTGGCTGTGGGTTGTTAAGTATTTGAATGTTTCTTTAATAATTGAAATAGTTTAATTTATGTTAGCTGGCAGATTTACTATTCAGGCATACTCTATGTTAATGTTCTTGTGAGTTGTAGTATAATGCATTGATTTCTTTTAGTTTTGTTAGTTTTCTTTTTTGTTTGTCTGAATCGGAGAACAGGGGGGATGTTTATATATCCATGCCAAGTAATATGAATCTGTTATCTGCCTCTCGTACTTTTTAACTATCCACGATTAAAATATCAACTTACTTATGTTATTTTAATTTATCCTACTTAATATTTCTGCAGCTTAAGCATGTATTTCATTAGTTTTCATGTAAACTGTGCCATTTTTCTGTATTTATGTTATTGGTTTTCTTTACATATGTAAAAAAAATATTTTGTTTACAAATTAAAGAAATCCATGTCTGAAACTTTCTGAAAACTCCCGGGAATTTCCAATATTTCCTTCCCAAAAAACCTGATTTATTCCCGGGAATAAACCCGGTTTTTTCCACCCTTTGCATCTCTAATGATGATTGACAGGTTTTCATCACCAGATATTACATGCAAGCAAGCAAAAGAATACGCAGACACCTTTATTTTAAACACTGCTTTGTCCTTGGCTCCATAAAATGAGATGGTGAATATAGTTGGGGAGGATGTAAAGCTCTTGGTCATTTAGATAGGTCGCTGCAGAGCTGAAAACGTTTTCTTTTTAAAACCTGGAAAGAACACCGTTTCTCCATTGACATTTTCTCCATCAAATGCTGTGAGTTCAACGGTTGCGGAAAACATCCTCTTCCTACACGCTATGAGCGGGTGCGATACAAAGTCAGCACCGTTTATGCAAGGGAAAATGAAGTTCCTCAAAATTCTTGGGAATAATCCATATGTTGCAGACGTTGTTAAAGTGTTCAAATACCTGATCGCTACTCAGGAGATGGTTGCAGCTGCTGTGGAACGTTTCTTTGTCTCACTGTACGGCTATAGTGGGGCGAATGTGCCTTCGCTGAACTACCTAAAGTGTATTTCGTACAAGAAGTCAGCCTTTAGATACAGATCTAATATTGCTGTTTTATCACCAAGTCCAGCAATGGCTGGGGATTGAAAAAAAGGCTGATGAGTGGGAACGGAAAAAAACAAATGCTAGCATTAAGACTGTATTTACTGTACTATCCCTTGCTTTGTTAATGCTTGTATCCTGCAAGTGCACAGAGAACTGCAACCGAAATTTTTGGTGCAAGAAGGCAGGGCTTTGTTGTACTAACATGTGCCTCAACTGCGAGGGTAACTTCAACAGCATCGCAGTGGTGCGTGAAGACGAGGAAGACGAGCTTACCTTGAAACCGAGCTGTAGCTGCATTGCCCACTCACTGAATCCGTGTACCCAATGGAAGAGGAACAAGCCATGCCACAAAGTATGAAATATTTATTCTATAATATTGGTAGTAATAAAAAAACCCACTAATTCCATACATCTATTTTTTATGTTGTAGATGTCGATGAATTGCATGGATCGTCAAATAAAAGAATTTGGAAATAAGACATTTACTTTTTTATTTTATGTAAATGTACTTACTAATGTACATAATTATTAATGATTCATAATGAGTCGTCGTATTTGTTATCAGGCAACTTCATTGTAAAATGTAGTCAATCCCATAGTCCTTAGTATCATTAATTGTCAACGTTTGCGTAAAATGGTTAGTTTTCATGTTACATCGATATACAAGGCCGTAATTCTCGTTTTTTTTCTTTTGATAAACACTTTTTTGCTTTTAACCACCATTTTTGTGGCACTTTCACGGATAAACTATTGATCAGGGGAAAAAACTTTTAATACATAAAATGTAGAAAATTTTATTCTCTTTAATTCATATACTTTTTTCTTTCACGTAAAATGCACATTTTTGGAATTACTTAAAAAAAAAAAAAAAAAAAAAAAACAGAGACAAGTCCGTTTTTATACGCTTTTTGTAAAAATAATGTATTTCCCGGATTTTTTTTTTTTTTTTTTTTTTGGAAAATCTCTTATTTGTGTTCAGCGACCTAAAAAACATAAAGGTACCAAATATCAAAACTTCACCAAAACTTTCTTTAATTTGCCCTTTTTGAGCACTTAATGCTGGACTATGTTTTGTTTTTGCCCCTAAAATCATTATAATAAAAGTCCAAATCACGTGACTGAGAACGAAGTTTTGAGATTCCATACACAAATTGCGCTTCGTTTTATTTTTACGCCATCTGTCGGTAATTAATATAAATAAAGACATCTTCTTTTGAAATTATACTTTGTTATGCGTGTTATGAATTCTGAAGACATTGCAAGTAAAATGAATATTTCTTATAAAACGTAATTGGAATATAAGGAATATATAATGCCGTGTACTACATATATTAATTATATCAATGCAAATAAAATTTTATATTTTAACATACTAGAAACTTTGTAGTAAAAATAAATTTGTAATCCTATTTATGTCTATTGTTTTGTTAGATTTATATCTTGTTATATCTCCTATTTTAAAATATTTACAAAGTAAAACCATTGACTATTTTCTACAGTCTGAAACTTGGTAGAGAAGTTGCTTCAACAAATAACGGATAAAAGGAGTGATAAACACTTTCACGCTCTGTATTCCAAAACAAAATATTATACAAGTATAGTTAATAGCAACTTAGAAGATAACAGTATTGATGCTGAAGTAGAATTAGATTTCAAGGAAAAAAGAACTTCAAAGAAAAAGGTAATGCCTTGTGAAAAATCAATAGACGAGGCTCCCGGAATCTCAACTGCTCAAAACTATAAATTGGACTTTTTCAGTGTTTTAGATTGTGCCAGGGCAAGTATCGAAAAAAGATTTAGTCCAAACATAAAAATTTCAGTAGATTGTTCCTGGTTAGACCCAAAGAAATTTAATAAATTCGTAATGCTTGATAGTTTTCATGCGAAAGTCCTTTGTAGCATTTCTAATCTTTGTAAAGTTGAAAGAAGTCAGTTATAGGTAGAGCTGAAAGAGTTTGCAGATCAGTCTGAAAGCTTTACAATGGCTTAAAAAACTATCATTAAAAGAAAACAAGACAATCTGAATGGAGCTGAAGAAATCTGTGAGTATGACGATGTAGAATCTGAATTTGAAAAACACAAAAATCTTTATGGTTACTGCTCTGACAAGAAACAATGTTTTCTGTGTTTATCATGCGCTTTTTCTGTTATTTTTGAACTCTTAGAATCTGGAATGTTTACCAACCTGTATGTAGCTCACAAGTTTGTACACCTGTGAAAGTGTGTTTTCTAAACTTAAAATAGTTAAGAATTGACTTAGATCTACTTTAAGCCAATACCTTATTTCTAATCTTCTTTTCATGAATGTAGAAAGATTTTTTTGTAACTTGGATAAACATGCTATTATAGATAAACTGGCCAAAAAGGCGTTTGGTTAGTATGCAGCCGTTCAGAATCATATGAACTGTATTTTCGCTGTATCTGTACCAAGGTATTGTAGAGCCATTTTTATTTTTGTTATAAAATCCATTTTACAATTTGTAACAATTACATTAAAATTAAAGAGGACATTGTTTTTTTTTTCAATATGCTTGTTTTTTTATTACCGTTGTTTCCCTTTTTAATATTTACTTAGGTATTACAGAAGGATTTAGCTTATTAGATCTTCAGCTTTTGTTATTTGGTTGCCTAAAACTAACAGCATTTCTCACTCTCATTTGTAAGTAATAAACAACTCGTAATTAATTAGTATACTTACTTTTTTCTAGCATGGAACTAATTTAGGTACGGTATATAAAAATAATATAAATATTTATTGTGAAAGTAAACAAACTACATCAGAGAAAGCTTACTTTTTAACCCAACTATTTTCCAAGTGACAAAGTAGCTAAATGTGGTTTTTAGGCATGTAAACCTAATTTTCAAAAAGCAAATATTCTAATATTCTATGTCTTCTTAAATTTCCCGGTAAGGGGCCCCTTTTCAGTCTCTAGCCGAGGGCCCCCAAAGGAGCCAGTCCGGGCCTGTTCCTGAGAAAAAAAAAAAGAAAGAAAGAAAGAAAGTACGGACCAGGAAAAAATAGTTACATAGTCCTAATTTCATATTAATAAATGTTTTGACTTTAAACTTATTTGTGGTGCATTTCACATTGTCTTGTTGAAGCAAGGCCGAGGGGGGGGGGGGTGTATATCCTGGGCACAAGAGTAGAAGAGGACGCCAAAAGAAGATTTGGTTCGTCCTTCGGTAAAAAAACAAATAACGAAATTTAGGAAAAAATGGCATGGAATCGGACTACCCAAAATAAAGATATATTCGTTAATTTTATACTCTTTGTTTTGAACAGGGCGTGGTTTTTCCATTAAGGGACTGCTTAGGGACGCCAGAGAATAATATTTGATTAACGAATTCATCTAAGATACCTGTAAGATTTATACACTGCCCAATTATATTTGAATTGGTTCAATATGTCGGACATCGTGATGACAAAATGAGCTTTTGTGTGTCTCAAAAGTGTGTAAACAAACTATAAGATTTACATACTTGATTAATGAATACACCCAGATCCAAGGTACTTGTAAGATCAATACACTGTTCCAATTAGGTTCGAAATGATTCAATTTTCGAACATTATCGTGTTAACAAGATCTGGATTATATATAGATAGATAGAAACGAAGCGATTACAGTAGGTCCATTTCTAAAGAAAGCAATATAAAAATATTAAGATAAATATGCTTCCTAATAATTATTTCATATTTGTACATTTTACCAATTTTTCTTTCAAACATTATATAAAAAAAGTATGGATAAAAATTCTTACTAAAAACGTCCCCCATTTAAAAAAAAATGTAAAAAACAGTCTCAATAAAAATCTCTACCATTCCACAAAAGCGCTTTCACCCCCCGCCAGGGCATCATCAGTTGTGATCTTCAACTTCCTTCCTCTCCATTATATACATGACTGGCTAATAGAAGAGCTCCCCCTATCGGCATTCAATATTCTCTTTCTCTCTCTCTCCCCCTCTTCCAACATTTTTGAATTGGGGGTTAGTGGGACTATTTTTCCTAATTTTTCTAATTCTCGTTTTATTTTCAAAGATACACCTTTTATACATGGAATATCCCTCTTCAAATCAATAAGAAATGAAATAAAAAAATATGAGGAAATACAAACAGCAGGAATATACAAAATAAATTGTCTAAACAGCAGATATGAAACATAGGAACTTACATAGGAATGACGAAGTGGAAAATAGAAGAAAGAATGAAAGAACATATCCGAGATATAAAACTAAATAAACAATCAACAGCTCTTGCAAGATTAAGTACTAAAACCCCAATAAAACTTGAAACCCTACAAATACAGAAAATAGCTAACTACGAAAATTTACATAACGCTTTAATAGGAGAATCAATAGAAATCAATGCATCCCAAGGCGGCAGGCAATGACATGGTACACTCATTACTTGATTGCCGGTGGAAAAAAATGTTGGAAGAGGGGGAGAGAGAGAGAAAGAGAATATTGAATGCCGATAGGGGGAGCTCTTCAACCAGCAGTCATGTATATAATGGAGAGGAAGGAAGTTGAAGATCACAACTGATGATGCCCTGGCGGGGGGTGAAAGCGCTTTTGTGGAATGGTAGAGATTTTTTATTGGACACTGTCTTTTACATTTTTTTAAATGGGGGACGTTTTTAGTAAGAATTTTTAACCATACTTTTTTATATAATATCTGAAAGAAAAATTGGTAAAATGTACAAATAGTAAATGTACAGACATTAACAAGTGAACACCTGTTTTTAAAATTATTTCATATTTAATATAAAAATTAGGGGAATGGATTGAAAACTTCTCTGTATACATTTATTTTGGAAAAGGATTGGAGAGGGCGCCAAAATGCTTGCGACTGAAAAATTCCTAGTTTCGGCCATGTATTGAAATACTATTACACTATTATTGATTTAATGCAAATTAAATTAAGAATAACTAAATAAAACGATGTGCTGAAGTTAATTTTTTTAATAAGATTAATTACATATATAATTTTTAGTTAGAGAAATTTACCTCTATTAACCTTTCATTTGCGTCTTCGACAAAAAATTTGGCGCTCCGATTATATTCCTTTTTTCATCTTGGTTTTTACTTTTTCTTTCTTTTTTTTTCGGCGCCCTCTTGATCCTGTAATAATTTCCCGATTTTTTCATGCACGGCATTTTGAGTATAATCTTTAAATTAATATTGTTTGATACAAAAAAACGAGAATAAGTAATTTGTACGATTCTCTGCAACTACAAGATGTTACCTGCCAAAGGACACTTGCCACTATCGGCTGCATCACGGGGACAGTCGAGAGTCGACCGACCAGCGGGAGAAGAAAGCGTTCAGAATCGTAAAAATGTCAGTAGTAATTAATTAACCTCCCTCAGTCCTGGTGTTGAATAGAGGTTTGGTTATGTCTTATTAGGATGTAATTTTGAGTGTTAATAGCCTCGTTTTCTCAGATAAAGGAACCGGACATGTGGTCTGTATGGGAAGATTTCAGTGACCTTGAACTGTTATTTAAACCCAAGGTAGACCCACTCCCACAGACCGCAGCCTAGAAAAAATGAAAAAGAAAAAGAAAAAAAAACGCGGAATCTAAAATTATTTTTCATCGGTGAACTTTTGACTTTTGAGCGCCCTTTAAGTCATTTCGCGACTTGGCGCCCCGTGCAGTCGCACACCCCTTGGGCCGGTCCTGAGTATAGATATTTTATTGGAAAATCAGGACAATGACTTCGAAGTTTTGGATAGAATACAGTATAAGCATGAGATGGTCTCGAAATCGCTTTTCTAATTAGATGTTTTCTATCCGAGCCATCCGAGCAGAGGCGATGAAGTCCGTTCTTACTTCTAGCCGAAGTGAAATCGACTGATTACAGAGCTCGCCAATGGAGTTATCTCTTATGGTTTCTCTTATGGATGGATAGTAACACGCAAAAATACAATATGTAACGATGCAGCATCTTTTAACTTACCAAAATTGTGGCTCGAGTTACTCCATGGTTACAGATATGGAAATAAACAACCAAGTAAAAATAAAAGATAACGTGCGTAATTTTTAAAAAAGTACATGAAAATTAAATGATAGCATTTCAAATAATAACTTCAAAGATTGTGCAATTATAGAATATCCTCATTTGTTTTTGAAAATGGCTCGGAGTAAGCCGAAACATGTCAACAATCTAATAAAAGTTATTTTACTGTATATTATGTTGTTAATTTAAAAGAAATATATTATTACAAGGTGTTATAATTTATTATATTTTCATTTCAACTAATGTGGAAAAGTGTTAACAAGTTGGAAATTGTACGTCAAACGTTACAAACGAGGTGCGTTCGTACGCACGTTTTAGAATTAAATTCACGATATCCCGTGCGTAGAACGGGTTAAACAGCTAGTTAAGTATATATTTTATGACACTGTTCATACAAATATCTTAACTAGTTATATAAATATTCAGATATATATGTATCAGCTAGTTATATAAATATTCAGATCTTGATGATTTTTAATTCTGTGAAATGAATTATATCGTCTGCAGATTAATTTCTGTCATAAAATAAGTATCTCGGTCGCTTGACGAAGCTCCTATAACAAAAAAATCCCTGACGGCTCGGCCTACAGGCACAGGTAGATTTCGAAGACGCAGAACGTGGGGTGCCTGTTTGTCAGGAATTGCGGAAGAAATGACCTTTTTGCGGATGATGCTGCAGTTGGAACCGCCTACTTCGAAACGAAACTTGTTTGCAGGCGGAGCCAGCAAGGATTTTTTTTTTTTTTTTTTTTTTTTGCTATAAGAGTTGGTTCTATAAAAAACATGTCAATATAAAAGTTTTAGATAATATTAAGAGGATTTATAATATATTTAAGCGGATTTGAAATATTGAGAATTGACGAAGTTACGAATTTTTTTCTTCTAAAACCCTCCTTCCCTCCCCCCCTTAAGGCATTTTTTAATTATATCAAAAATCTGTCATACATAAGTTTTTGGCCCTGTTCCTAGAAGTAATAATAACTTTAAACGGATTCGATACGTATCATAATTAAGAAATTATGGGGTTTTTTTTCTGTTTTCACAAAAAGCCCCCCCCCCCTCCCCATGGTTTGATTTTGTCCATTAACGAACTTGACCGAGATTTTATGCCCCTTGATTTTATGTATCAGTTTCGAAAAGAAGCGGGAGTTGGAACCGCCTACTTCGAAAAATAACTTGTTTGCAGGCGGAGCCGGCAGGGTTTTTTTTTTTTTTTTTTTTTTTTTTTTTTGCTATAACGATTGGTCCTATAAAAAACTTGTCAATATAAAAGTTTTAGATAATACTAAGAGGATTAATAATAAATTTACGCGGATTTGATATCTTGTGAATTGACGAAGCTATGATTTTTTTCTCCTAAAACCCCCCTTTCCCCTCCCCCCCTTGGGGCCATTTTTAATTATATCAAAAATCTGTCATACATACATTTTCGGCCCTTTTCCTAGAAGTAATAATAACTTTAAACGGATTCGATACGTATAATAATAAAGAAATTATGAGGATTTTTCTGTTTTCACAAAAAGCCCCCCCCCATTTCCCCTCCCCCTTGGTTCGATTTTGCCCATTAACGAACTTGACCGAGATTTTATGATCCTTGATTTTATGTATCAGTTTCGAAAAGATGCGGGAGTTGGAACCGCCTACTTCGAAAAATAACTTGTTTGCAGGCGGGGCCATAAGGGATTTGTTTTGTTTTTAATTTTTTTTTTGCTATAACGGTTGGTCCTATAAAAAACTTGTCAATATAAAAGTTTTAGATAATACTAAGAGGATTAATAATAAATTTACGCGGATTTGATATCTTGTGAATTGACGAAGCTATGATTTTTTTTCTCCTAAAACCCCCCATTCCCCCCCCCCCCCCCTTGGGGCCATTTTAAATTACATCAAAAATCTGTCATACATACATTTTCTGCCCTTTTCCTAGAAGTAATAATAACTTTAAACGGATTCGATACGTATAATAATAAAGAAATTATGAGGATTTTTCTGTTTTCACAAAAAGCCCCCCCATTCCCCCCCCCCCTTGGTTCGATTTTGCCCATTAACGAACTTCACCGAGATTTTATGACCCTTGATTTTATGTATCAGTTTCGAAAAGATGCGGGAGTTAGAATCGCCTACTTCGAAAAATAACTTGTTTGCAGGCGGAGCCGGCAGGGATTTGTTTTGTTTTTAATTTTTTTTTTTTGCTATAACGGTGGGTCTTATAAAAAACTTGTCAATATAAAAGTTTTAGATAATACTAAGAGGATTAATAATAAATTTACGCGGATTTGATATCTTGTGAATTGACGAAGCTATGATTTTTTTTCTCCTAAAACCCCCCATTCCCCCCCCCCTTGGGGCCATTTTTAATTACATCAAAAATCTGTCATACATACATTTTCTGCCCTTTTCCTAGAAGTAATAATAACTTTAAACGGATTCGATACGTATAATAATAAAGAAATTATGAGGATTTTTCTGTTTTCACAAAAAGCCCCCCCCCCATTTCCCCCCCCCCCCCTTGGTTCGATTATGCCCATTAACGAACTTCACCGAGATTTTATGACCCTTGATTTTATGTATCAGTTTCGAAAAGATGCGGGAGTCAGAATCGCCTACTTCGAAAAATAACTTGTTTGCAGGCGGAGCCGGCAGGGATTTGTTTTGTTTTTAATTTTTTTTTTTTTGCTATAACGGTGGGTCTTATAAAAAACTTGTCAATATAAAAGTTTTAGATAATACTAAGAGGATTAATAATAAATTTACGCGGATTTGATATCTTGTGAATTGACGAAGCTATGATATTTTTTCTCCTAAAACCCCCCTTTTCCCCCCCCCCCCTTGGGGCCATTTTTAATTATATCAAAAATCTGCCATACACACATTTTCGGCCCTTTTCCTAGAAGTAATAATAACTTTAAACGGATTCGATACGTATAATAATAAAGAAATTATGAGGATTTTTCTGTTTTCACAAAAAGCCCCCCCATTTCCCCCCCCCTTGGTTCGATTTTGCCCATTAACGAACTTCACCGAGATTTTATGACCCTTGATTTTATGTATCAGTTTCGAAAAGATGCGGCAGTTAGAATCACCTACTTCGAAAAATAACTTGTTTGCAGGCGGAGCCGGCAGGGATTTGTTTTGTTTTTAATTTTTTTTTTTTTTTGCTATAACGGTGGGTCTTATAAAAAACTTGTCAATATAAAAGTTTTAGATAATACTAAGAGGATTAATAATAAATTTACGCGGATTTGATATCTTGTGAATTGACGAAGCTATGATTTTTTTCTCCTAAAACCCCCCATTCCCCCCCCCCTTGGGGCCATTTTTAATTACATCAAAAATCTGTCATACATACATTTTCTGCCCTTTTCCTAGAAGTAATAATAACTTTAAACGGATTCGATACGTATAATAATAAAGAAATTATGAGGATTTTTCTGTTTTCACAAAAAGCCCCCCCCCCCATTTCCCCCCCCCTTGGTTCGATTTTGCCCATTAACGAACTTCACCGAGATTTTATGACCCTTGATTTTATGTATCAGTTTCGAAAAGATGCGGGAGTTATCGCCTACTTCGAAAAATAACTTGTTTGCAGGCGGAGCCGGCAGGGATTTGTTTTGTTTTTAATTTTTTTTTTTTTTGCTATAACGGTGGGTCTTATAAAAAACTTGTCAATATAAAAGTTTTAGATAATACTAAGAGGATTAATAATAAATTTACGCGGATTTGATATCTTGTGAATTGACGAAGCTATGATTTTTTTTCTCCTAAACCCCCCCATTCCCCCCCCCCCTTGGGGCCATTTTTAATTACATCAAAAATCTGTCATACATACATTTTCTGCCCTTTTCCTAGAAGTAATAATAACTTTAAACGGATTCGATACGTATAATAATAAAGAAATTATGAGGATTTTTCTGTTTTCACAAAAAGCCCCCCCATTTCCCCCCCCCCTTGGTTCGATTTTGCCCATTAACGAACTTCACCGAGATTTTATGACCCTTGATTTTATGTATCAGTTTCGAAAAGATGCGGGAGTTAGAATCGCCTACTTCGAAAAATAACTTGTTTGCAGACGGAGCCGGCAGGGATTTGTTTTGTTTTTAATTTTTTTTTTTTTTTGCTATAACGGTGGGTCTTATAAAAAACTTGTCAATATAAAAGTTTTAGATAATACTAAGAGGATTAATAATAAATTTACGCGGATTTGATATCTTGTGAATTGACGAAGCTATGATTTTTTTTCTCCTAAAACTTCCCCATTCCCCCCCCCCCCCCTTGGGGCCATTTTTAATTACATCAAAAATCTGTCATACATACATTTTCTGCCCTTTTCCTAGAAGTAATAATAACTTTAAACGGATTCGATACGTATAATAATAAAGAAATTATGAGGATTTTTCTGTTTTCACAAAAAGCCCCCCCCCCCCCCCCCTTGGTTCGATTTTGCCCATTAACGAACTTGACCGAGATTTTATGACCCTTGATTTTATGTATCAGTTTGGAAGAGATTTATGCAGAATTTTTCCAGTTATCGTGGTCAGAAAAAAGTGACATAGATAGATAGATAGATAAACTTTTGAACTGGGGGTGGTTTTGGGTTCTGGGAGTCATAATCGGCGTAGATCTGCAAAAATTTTTCAAAATTTCCAACTTAGGTGAGAATGTAATAGGTAGTATTTCTTACGAAATCTACCTAAAAGCACCGATTTAAAAAAAAAAAATCAAATTTCTTAATAAATATTTTTATTAATATCTCCTAAAGTTTTGATTCGATTTTAATAAAATTTGAAATGTCTCGACAAAATTCTGCAAAGATAATATATTTTAAATTGCAAACCATTTGGTTGGGTAGTTTTTGCGTTGTTATATGCGGACAGACGGACAGACAGACAGACGGACGGACAGACAGACAGACAGACACAGACAGACACAGACAGACAGACAGACAGACAGACAGACAGACAGACGGACGGACGGACCAAACGACGACTATAGGTGCTACGTATTTATATAATTACGAACGCACCTAAAAACGGCACAGTTGAACAGAGCATGTTGGGTATTCAAATACAAAATTAGACCAACATATATATTTTGAATTAATAAAAACGTGATGCATTTCTATCCAATAGAAAGCGAAACTGAGATGCCGCTATCGTAAAAATATAACATAGCGGCGTACCTTGTTCTGTGAACAAAGTCAAAATTGAATTAGCATATGTTTTGATAAATATCCTACGTATTAAGTTTGGTCTAATTCCATCCCATAAATGCCGAAATATATCTATCACGGATATCATGAAAAGAGCGTCATAGAAGCGTCTTCTGTGTAATAAAGAAAGTCAAAACTGAAACAATTTTTAATGAACGTCTTGCATTAAATTTGATGAAATTCCATCCCATAGAATCAGAGATGTTATCACGTAAATCGTTAAAAACACCACCTGTTGAGCAAGATTCACCCAAACCAAAAATGTACCAACCTATAACTCAATACAAAGTTTGATGAAATTCCATCATATAGATGCTGAGATATAACTATCGTGGAAATAGCAAAACATACAGCACAGCAACGCCATTTGTTGGGCTATATAGGCCGAAACCTAATCTACATTATGTTAAGGTCTAACTGAATATGGTTTGATGAAATTCCATGCCATAGATGCCGAGATATAGTTATCACGGAACTGGTGCAAAGAAAAAAAAAACAGGATGGCAGCGCCACCTGTAGAGCGATACACACCAAAACCTAACCAGCATTTATCCATGCCAAGGTTTAAGACAATATGCAGTTTTATGAAATCCTGTGAATTACATATTTCTTGAGATACAGCTACCACGGAAATCGTGAAAGATGCAGCCTAGCAGCGTCACCAGTTGGGTGATATACACCCACACCTAATCAACACCAGTTCATGTCAAAGTCTAGCATAATATAAAGTTTTGTAAAATTCCGTATCATTTTTGTCTTTTGAGTTTCTTTACAATAATGGAATTAAAACTATGCTTGAAAGTGTATACTTAGTGTTAAATTTTTAGAAAAGTAAATGTTACGAATAAAATCCTGGGACAGAAAATTGGAACAAGATTGGACATAAATTAAAATATCTTAAATTTACTTAAATAACGTAAATTTAAAAAAAAAAATCCATTTGATTTTGTGGTTTTGTTAGTTTATAAAATTAGACCCAAATATTAGAAATATTGATACAATTATAAGTTGTTTATTTTTACAAAATTTTGCTTTACAGTAAAATTCTTAAAAAGCTACACACGCCAATCCCTGTAGGTTCCATACATGCTATTTTGCCGTTTTAAAAAGATTGCCCTATTACGGAAGATTGGATATCATCACGGCCAGTGGCATTCTTCTGTAACATGGTTTGTCATTTATGTTCATTTGCCATTGACTGGGAGATTTTTTGGTTCTCAAGGCCGCAACCACGTTTGCCGCAACAGCTGTTTTCACGATCTATTAAGAAAGTCAATTACATATTTGAAAATCAGCTTGTATATAATGGTTAAGTACAAAATGTCGCTGCCTACCTGACTTTTATAATGTTATTATTCAAAAATATGTTTATAAAAAGTTATTTAAAACTATTTTTTAATAGTCTAAAAGATGACGTAATCTGCACCATTAAACGCTTCTCGTACATAATTTAATTATTTTAAAGTTTTCTTTTTTGTACTTTCCAATATAGTTGAAAAGTGTTTATGAATTCGGTTTGTCTGTCTGAACTCTAACTCACATAAATATATTCGGATTGCCATGCAATTGATATATTTTATTGAGGTTTATGATGGCTTGTTCGGCATTGAAAATGGAGTGTGTAGCATTTATAGGGACACTCAAAAGAATTCCATTACATTACGATCAATGAGAAAAAATAGTTTGCGGTGTACTTTAATAATGTTACGCTATTTCAAACTTATTGAAATTTATCACTGAGGTGCACTACAAGAGGCGAAAGTGTACATAGCATTCATTGTTCATTTACAGGGACACCCGAAAAAATTTGATTACAGTCTGTTAACAATAATTGCTGGAAGTGCGTTTTCAGTTGTTGCATGCGTTTTTAAATTTAACTCATTTTTTGCATATTACTTTGTGTATATAAATTCTATAGATCCTATACAAGGCTGCACAAAAGATTTCGAGTACAATAAGTTTATTGGAGGAATTTGCTGCAGGGGAATTTTCAATTGTGCCAAGCGTTTTTTAATGCAAGTAAATTTTAGAATATTATGTACTATATATATAAATCTATAGATCCTATACAAGGTGCAGAAAAGAATTCGGATACTTTTCCGACTATTGACAGTAATTTCTGGCATTGGGTTTTTAAATGTGTAAAGTGTTTTCCAAATTGTTTACTTAGACATCTTTCGCTATATTATACTGTGAAGTTTTGTTATCGTATTCGGAATGTGTTGGAAAGTGTGTCACAATCTATGCTTGATGCATGATTTTTCTTTCTTGCTTAATATTAACATGTAAATATATTTTTCAATTGTAGAGCCTCTGGATATATTATTTGGGCTTTTTAAAACCTTGCAACAGCAGATAAAAACTGCTATTTCAAACTATGAAAAAAATCTCTAACAAACTTTGAATAAAAATTTTGAAAAAACTTTTTTTTTTTTTTTTTTTTTTTTTTTTAAAGAGAGAGAGAAATTTAAAAAATGATTGGACACTGCAAAAAATTGTTATATTACTCTGCATAGTTTTTGATCCTATAAAACTTAATTAAATAAACTATTTTGACCGATTTCAAATCAATTCAGCTTAAATTAATTGTTGGACTTAAAAACCACCTGCTTCAGTTTGTTTATCATACATTTATTTATAAAACTACCAGTTTCATGTTTTTACAGAATAAACTGAGAAAGTGAAAAGTTTACAATAAATTCAATTACGGTAGTGGCAGTTACTTTTTGGAAAAGGGAAATTTTAAGTTGTTTAAATATAGAGATTTTTTTGTGTGCTACAAGTTTGATAACAATTTTCCAATATGGCTATCATCAGTAAGTAGGATAAAAGAAAATAATGAGATAGGTTTATTTATTCTTTGGAAAGAATATTATACAGGGCGAGTACAAATGATGGACCCAATTTAAAAAAATCATATTTTCGAAACTACTGCACATATTACAATAAGTGATACATGAATTTAAAGAAAAATATACCAAGTTTTTTCCACCATTGATCAACAGATGGTAGCACATTCATTGATCGATGAGATTGAAATCCAAAAATGGCGACAATGGCCACCAAGATCCCCAGACCTAACACCATGTGATTTCTTTTTGCAGGGTTACATCAAAGACTGTTTATGTACCACCAATGTCGAAAACACAGCAAGAATTTAAAAGTGCATTTGTGCAGCATTCAGAACCATTGACAGAGTGATGCTACCAAATGTTTGGAAAGCACTGGATTACAGATTGGACGTATGCTGTGTAACAAGAGGGTCACACATCGAACATTTCAAACTGAAAAAACTTGGTATATTTCTCTTTAAATTCATGTATCACTTATTGTAATATGTACAGTAGTTTCGAAAATATGATTTTTTAAAATCGGGTCCATTTGTACTCGCCCTGTATATTAGCCATCTGCCCACGGCGTGCACTTAACTAAACTGTAAGTATTACTATATTTAAACATATGCCGCTATATAATCAATTTCATTGAATTCTATGTTTTGTCCATACATTCAGTATTAGCTGTAATGTGGATTAACATTGGGAACTCTCAGCAGAAATGTCGGTCACACTTCAGCTTTTTTTAAATATTTATTGTACTTTAGCAAAATATGATGTCACAAAATGGCTGCTGGTATAATTAAGTTAAATATGCAGTGTTAATTTCCCATATGCATACAGATAAAATTGTGGAATATCAATACGTATTTTACAGAAATTTCATTGACTGTTTTGAAAAAACAGAGATTTCATTGTGAAGTCTCCAAAAATTGATCTTATGCTCCAATTGTTTTATAATTCATTTAAAACTGTTAAGTGCAACTCCAGAGGAGCAATAGCAACTGTCATTTTGGAGATATTGTGAATTTGTAATTTAAGGGAGTTCTCAAATGACCTGTTCAACAACGCGAAACTTTGAGACATTTTCCAACTCATTTTTAAACATAAAGGCATAAAATTCGCAGGCCTGACTGTTAAAGCTTTTTGAAATCGAAATGAGCTCTCAATTTTTTTTATAAGTACAGTGAAACCTCCCTGAAAGACCACCTCTATAAGGAGACCACCTCTCATAAAGACAGTTTATTTATGGTCTATAATTTTTTACTATATGCTCAATGTTAATTATCCTCCATTAAAGGACCACTATTTCTCGTCTCCCTCCCTGAAAGACCACTTTTTAACTTTTCAGTCGAAGAGTAGGATTACTTTCCTTTGCATGAGGAAATCTCGAAATTCCAATTTTCCCCGGAAAACACGCTCAGCTGCAACACGCTCAAACCACATTTTATTTTAAATGTTTAAAATATAAATTAATGGTATCTTAAGTGTGTATTTCTGAACTCACCAAACCTTTCAATTTTCATCCAAGTTATATTTCTGCATTATTTTCCTTTTAGATTTTTTTCATATTCTAAATTGCTTACATAAACTTCTCTTTCAAAATATTTCAATTTACTTGATTTTCCAGCATTTAAAGTGCAGGCTGTTATATTGCAGTATTCTTCAGCAGTTTTCATGTGATTTGTAGCCTAATATTACGCAATCGGGTCCACAGCCGAGGTTGGTTCCTAAGATGAGGAAGCAAATGATCATTTAGAATACCCAGAAATGAACTTCACTCACGCGAAAACACCTGCTCGCTAATATTAATTCTATGGGAGAAATATTTTAAGATATCTCGTTCTTATTTCTTTTTTTCCATTGTACAGTTGAGGTCAAACTCTATGCAGGCCCATTTTTACTTTTTTGATTTTGGTTGCAGTTTTTTTTAATTGAGGATACTTTCACTTTCAAAACAAGGTTCCAAAAGTATTTTAATAAAAAAAAAACTTGTAATAAAAAAAGTACTAAACGGCTTGCATAGAGATCGATTTCAGCTATCCAAAGCAAAGAAAAAAAATATTCATTAAAAATATTAAAATACAAACGAGATATTTTAAAATATTTCCCCCCATAAGATTAACATTACAGAGAGGGTGTTTTCACAGGAGCCACTAACTTTCAATTTCCAGTTGAGAATCCACAGGTTAGCGATTTTAACAGGGAGTCATACTCAAAGACGTTTAAAGAAGACAGACTTCCCATTCAAAAGAATGGCAAGTAAATTGAAACATCTCAACCGCGAGGTTAGCACGCCAGCTTTGATTAGTTTACCACTGTGTGCTGTGGCTAAAATTTACTTTAAAAAATACATTTTGATTAATATTTATGAAGTATATACCAGGTTTTGTTACATCAAGCTATTTCATTATATTTAAAAACTTGTTATAAACATTCAATTTTACGATAAAAGTAAAATTAAGTAATTTATTAATTTTATGAATTACATATTTCAGCATATCTGATTTTAGTATGCTTATAAACGAAAATAAAGGCGAAATTTATCTTGCAACAGATTGGCAGAGATTATGAGATTGACAGAGTTGAAATATTCATAATCATTGTTTAGAGAAAGTTTTTTTAAATAATATGTTAGCAATATTTTTACTAACTGATATTTAAAAAAAAATTATTTTGAAGCCTAAAATTAATATATACTTATTTTTTTGTGAGATATATTAAGTTAACATTATAGTCATTTTTATTTGTAATTAAATGTATACAATAATTGAGTTTTTTTTTTTTTTTTTTTGCTCTTTATTTGTTTACAACATCCATTAAGAAGTGGGATTGGAAAAAAACATTTTGTAACAATGTATAATGTATTCAGGAAAATAAATTTAGTTTTTTGCATACCATGTTTACATACATTTTTAATGAAAAATTTCCTTTGTACTAGTTGACCTGCTCGGCATTCCCCCAGGCCTGAGATAACCTTAAATATACCTAAAATCAGTGTTGAATGATTTTAAATTTTTAGATGGAAATCTTTTGAAACAAACCTAACATCGGGGGGGGGGGGGGGGGGGGGCAATGGCTACTGCAGCATACACCCTTGAGTTTGTATGATTTTATACTTTTGAACAAAAATCTATCCACTGTCTGTGACAGTGTATGCCATGTATGCTATGCACACTCCAATCTGTTTTGATTTTATATTTTTAAATGAAAATCTTTCCAAATGAACCTAATGTTGGGAGCCCTACAGCCTTTACCAACGTGTATCTTCAAATTTGTATGATTTTATATTTTTTTTAATGAAAATCCATACAAATGAACCTAGAGTTAGGGGACACACTGTCTTCGGCAGCATACACCAGGTATGCTACAGCCAGTTTTTGTTAAGAAACCTCAAATTTGTACAATTATATATTTATTAAATCAAAATCTTTCTAAACGAACTACCCCCCCCCCCCCATCCCTCCTCTTTATTGCGATTGCCGATTTAATTTCTGACATTTAGATAAAACTTTCCATTTTGACCAAAATTTCCTGAGAAAATCTAAATGTAAGATGGGCACCACGACCTCACTCTTAAAACATGAAATATCTTCCAGTGTATTGACAATCTGTATTGAAAATGTAGATGTTTCTTTGGACATGCACAGAAATGAAAACCCCTCCGAAAATGATCTAAAGTACAGTTATAACGGGAAACAATAACTTCAAAGGCAGTGAGAGGGAGAAAAAAATCTCTTGCAAATCCATGAAAAGACAATTTTTTTTTAAATAAATATTTTTTTTAACCTAAGATATTATTAGAATCGGAAAAGTACCTGAAATAAGTGGGTATTTTTGGCTTTTTGTAGGCAACAAGATGCCATTTTGGATGGCACTAGAGAAAAACAGTAACTGAAAATCAACATAATTGACCGCCGAGAAATTTTTTTCAATAGATAGTATAAATATTAATATTTTTTCTACACCCAAGATACCACCAGTACCAGAAATATCTACGGAAGTTTTTATGTTACAGTTTAGAGATTGTAATTCATTTCATTCTTGTCTCAAATGTATTTGTTAAAAAGAATCTATTTTTATTATGAGAGCATTTAGTATATTGCATTCCCCCCCCCCTTAAAATTATAAAAACCTGAAACAGTCTTTTTAAAAATTAATTTATTTGAAAAAAATCAGTATTACTCTCATATTTACTTTTAAAAAATATGGGTGTCAAATGTAGTAGGATACCTTAAAGCAAATTCTTAAAAAAAAAAAAAAAAAAAAAAAAAAAAATGAATACATCTGTCCATCTATTATATAATATATATTAAAATTCAACGCATTTTTTATTCCAAGTGTTGTACAGTAACATTTATAATTAAAGGCAAACAATTAATGGAAAATTTTTATTCCATTAAGATGAAAAATAAAAATACTTCAGTTAACATTAAATAGGTGGGAGAAAAAATAAATACCCAATATGAGCTAAATAACATTCAAAATTAAAATAAACTTTTTAAAATAATTTTACAGCTGAAAATAAGTATGGAGAAATTCCTTTAATATCATTCAGACTTTTTACCACATGTTAAATCAGTTTTCTTGGCTCTGAATATAAATTAAAAACTGGAGTTTTCTATTTTTCTACTGATTAAATATTTTACATTATTTCTGGCCTCATAAAAAATGTTCACTATTCTAATGTTAACATATTTCCCCCACAGTGCAATACTTTAAGCATACTTTGTGATGATGCAGCAATTTTGTTCATCTTGTCACCCTATTTTCTCAAAATTAATTGTATTTGAAGAAAATAAACTTGAAAATGCCCTTTCTGCTCTTCTAATTTTGTTTACAAGATTCTTCATTGTTTGTAAACAATTTATATAATTAGCTTTAATTATTTTACTGTTCAGATTACATGCAATAAATATTATGAGAGTTGAAATTTAGACAATGAGCCCGAAGAAGAATCTATCAGTATAAAACTTTATCGACTTCAATGACCCAGAGCACCTCATCTATATAAAGCTTTATAACATTCTTTTTAACATATAAAGATTCATAGCATTCAAACTTTGTACCTCCCCATACCAGCTTTGTTCTTAGAATAGTCATCCCCTTTGGATTCCGGATACATGTAATAAATAATATGAGAGTTGAAATTTAGACAAGGAGCCAGAAGAAGACTATTAGTATAAAACTTTAGACTTCAATGACCCAGTACACCTCATCTGCATAAAGCTTTATAACATTCTTTTTAACTTATAAAGATTCATAGCATTCAAACTTTGTACCTTCCCCCACCCCTTCCTCTCATTTTTTTACTTGCAGCTTTTAGAGCACAAAAATAAATTATACATGAGGCAGAACTCCCACACTGCTATTACTGTTATTGGTAAGAAATTATTCCTATAATTATGTTTATATAATTTTCTCATCCCATATTAACTAAAATATGTGTTTAGTGATAATTTTGTTGAAGAATAGAACAAAAATACACAACTTTTTTTTATGTAACTAGGGGATTCTGCCCCTACGAGCTATGCTCGCCAACCCCCGTTCTGACACTGCAAACTCTAAAAACATGCTAATTTGATCACCTCTAAAATGATTACAGAAGATTGAATTATAATTAAGCAACCAATGGTGATCTGCTGTAATTGGGTTTCCATTGATTTTCCATTCACTGAGAGATTTTAAGGCCGAATCAACTACTGTCGAAAGAGCTAAAAACTGTTTTTGTGACTGATTAAATAAGATAAATTAAACAATTGAAAATAAACTTGCGTAAAATGGCTAAGTAAACAATGTTGCTGCATCGGGGAATTTTATAATAATGTTATAAAAAATTTGATACTTATCCGTTATCCTGTCGACCACTATTCAAAAGAGAAAAAACTGCCGCCAAATTATAGGATTTAATGCCAAAAGTGCATTACCGTGGCATCATATTCAATTGACATCAGATGCGTTACCCATATTTGTTATGTCATCAAAAGATTTTTATTCAACATTTATTTGTATTTTTAATGATATTTTACCCATTTATTAGTTATTTCACTAATTTAAATAATAATAACCTTAAACAGCATGTCATATTAAAAGAGAAAAAGCATTGAAAAAATATTCCTATGCATAGTACAACAGATCAGTTTCAACCGGTGTCAAACACTTATCCATCAGCCGAGGGGGATAATTTAAGAAAAATATTGTAAATAAATATTTAAGATTAAGTTTTTTCTTCTCTTTTCATTAATCTATATATTTAAAATGCTAAGCGATTTCTTTCGACAATCCGTGAGAACAAACTACTGCATCAAATTACACCATTCTTTTTTTTAATGAAAGATATTTGGACGCAGATTTGTTATCTTGCATTCGTTTGTTCAAAAATTTAATTAATTAGCCGTAATTTTCAATTAAACTTTTACTTCTGCTTATGACATCATAAAGTCGGCAACTCCCATTTTTGTGAGGCATAGAATTTATTCTCTGAACTCTGTGGTTCGCCAATCTTTTGACATTAGCTAATATCAACTAGGTAATATTGTAACATTGTAATATAAAATCTTAAAAAAACTTACTTAAAATTAGCTAGAATATAATCATAATAAAATATCTAAACATAAACATATCAATATGAATAACAAATCTCATGTAAAATGTTGCAATTTAAATGATTCCAATTGAACCAAGATTTGGAGAGTTATCCCTGATGCCCAGCTAACATAAAAGTACCTTATTTATTTACACACATATTTAATTTTATTATAAAACACCAGGTTGCCATACAAAGCAAAAATCGTCATTTAGGCACCAAAAATTAACCCCGGTGCGTCTGTGATATCTGTACCGATTTAATCAAAATTGTTTTGGTTGCACCGCATATTGCAAAATTAATTAAATCCATGATTATTGTTTCTTTCTCAGATTAAAAATAAGAAAATTGGTACTTCTCTATTATCACGTCGACCACTTTTCACAACAAAAAACTATCGCCAAACTGTAACGCCAAATAAACGGGAGAACGTTGCCATTGGAATATCAAAATAAATAAATAAAATATAAGAATTTAAGGACACGATTGTTATTTTAATTAATGAAATAATTAATAAATCACTAAAACATAATGAAAAATAGACGCAAATGTCGAATTAAAAACCACATGATGACGTAACAAACACGTATAATGCTTCTGACATCAGGTAAAATCGGACTGCATTTTTTGGCGTTTAATTTTACAGTTTGGCGAGAGTTTTTTTTATGAAAAGTGGTCGACCGGATAATAGAGAAGTACCAGAAAATTTAATGCTTAACGAAATTCAATTATTTGATCGATCGCAAATTTTGGTACTTTTCCGTTATACCGACACCATGCTATACATGTAAATGTATGCTTGGTGACAATGGTGTCCGTATAACGGAAAAGTACCAAAATTTTTCTTAGTTCGGGCTATACCAAAAACAAACATTTTACAGGTAACAAAAAAATGGCCAAAAATGACTGCTTCATCAGCAGTTATGACAGCAAAGTTGGATAAAATAACCTGAATTTTACAACGTTTATGCGAAACACCACACAGAACACATGCAATTTTTATATAAGTAGGGTATATTTAAGAGAATAAGAGAACTAATAACCTTCAATAATATAATGCATGAAAACGTAAACAAATAAGTGATTCAGCAAATCTTAAAAATATGTATTTCTTAATATAACTATAAAATGCAGAAAAATATTCTGATACCATCAAACATATTCATTATCCCGTCGGAATTCCGTTCATTATCCCGTCGTCCCATTAAGAAAAAAACACTATATCCAAATTAGGTACTTTTCGGTTAGCCGGCGACAGTAAAATATATATATATAGATATACTTCACTGGCGCCTGGCTAACCGGAAAGTACCCCAAATAATTCGCCAAACTGTAGTGCCCAATAAACAAACGGAAGAATGTTGCCATTAAATCTCAAAAATAAAAATAATAATTAGCAAAAGCTCCATTTACTAAAGTATCATTTATCAGTAACTTTAAACAATAAAATTTACGATATATTAATGAAAACAGAATAAAAAATAATCTTATATATTTATTTATTTACATTATTTCTTTTAATTATGGAAAAGGAATAATCATCCTGATTATGTAAAGGAACTGAAGAAACCACACTTGAAAACATTAAAAATTTCCTTTATCTGCAGATTGATTTATTGTTGTAAAAAATTTCTTCATCTTTACATAAAAATTGATTAGCTTAAAACAATTGATGTGTTTCAGAAGATATGGATTTGAAACGAACAATGATTAAAGAAGACATTTTAAAAATTTTGATCAAAACATTTTAAAACTTTTTTTTTAACATCTAATTTCGACAGTGCGGTTTGGGGAGATGCAATGCACATGCGCATAGGAACTCATTCGGTTGCATTATCACAGGGGGGGGGGATGTGTGCTTTATTTACTATGTTCTTTTATTGACTGAATATGAGATGAACGTAGAGATATACTATTTGTATGATACTTCATTAGGTCCAGGAAATTTTCTTTCTTGCCGTGGGGAATATAACGGTAATGTCAAACTGATTTGCATTTTGTTGGACGGATTGTTTGTTTACATCGGAAATAGTACTGTAATTCACTGGGGGGAAAAAACTTTTAAAATAAAATATTTGAAAGACTGTTTCATAAGCACCCCTTCTTATGTAATAAAGAAGCTTATTTTACTAATATTGTTATTGTAATTTTTTTCCGTCAAGTTTTGACGGGTTCCATCTAGTGTATTATAAATTTTATTGTTTAAAGTTACTGATAGTTGACACTTTAGTGAGTGGGGCTTTAGATTCTAATGGCAGCATTCTTCCATTGGTTTTTTGGGCATTAGAGTTTGGTGATAGTTTTTTTTTTTTTTTTACTGGAAAGGTGTCAACGATATAATGGAGAAGTATCGAAAATTGTTTTCAGTAAGATGTTTTAAATGTATCGTTTCCAATATGACGTAATTTTCAAAGTTTTCTTCCTATTATTAAGCGGAAAAATATTTAATTTTAGGGAAATATTATTATACTGTTTTAAAACTGTTATTAAACTGTTTGGAAATATTGTTATTTGAGCATTTTAAATATGATGTAAGTTTCCCCTATTTAATGCTTTGAATGCGTAATAATTTAATTATTTCTCTTTTTAATATTCATGCGCAGGTATATTTTTTATTATGCAATTTTCTACTATTACTGTTTTTAACACGTGATCATTTAAATATATTTTTTAAAGCTTTATTTCTGTTTTTGATAGTCACATGTAAGTACAATTTTTAATTGAAAGGGAATATTATTATGTGTGCTATTTTACCAATTGACAACAATTCAAATAATGGACTTTTTGAAATATGAAATAAATCTCCATCAAAATAATGAAACTTTGAATAAAGAATTGAAATATAACCTCAAAAAATTATTCAAATAAAAAAAATAATTGTGCACACTACAAGCTTGTCAGTGATATCCCTTTAAATTATGATTAACTTTCCTGTGCACAGTTTTCGTTCCTATAAAACTTTAAGAGAACTATTTTGACCAACTTTAATATTAAATATCTCTTAAAATCATTCTTAGATTTAAAAATTGCCTGCTTCAGTGTGTTTATCGAAAATTACTTTATAAAACTACCAATTTTCATATGGAATAGTTTTCTAGATATTAGTCCAGAAAGACCTCTATGCACAAAATCTTGTTTGACAGCGGCTGCTGCGGCGGTGGTTACTTTTTTTTTAAATATAGATAGATATGTGAATATAAGTTAATTTTATAATAGTAAATTATATAAGTATTATATAAATATTATATAAGTACATTATTCGAGTACTGAGGTACTAAAAGGACCAACAATTGAAATTCTATGAATTAAATTTTGGGAAGAGGAGAAGACAGAAACAGAATATACCTATTATTTTAAAAATACATAAAAACACACAAACATATATAATATATATTTATTATTATTAAAAGAGATGATTACATAAAAAAAGTCAATAGAAAATTATAAGAGTATATTCTTATATCAGATCCTAAAAAGTGAGTGAAAATTTAACTGCAAAAAGAAAATGCATAACAAATATCTCAAAGACAGATTAATCTTTAAACATGAAATTTGTGAAAATGATTTTTCTAATCAACTCTTATTTATAAAAAACTTGAAGTCCAATCTTTTCATAAATAACATTTAAGTTTCATAAAAAGTAAGTTGCTTAAATTTAAAGATATTATTAATGTAAGGAGTACTCTTCTTTAAGTTTTTATTATAAATACAAGTTGATCAGAAAAATCATCGTCAACTAATTTCATTTAAATTGAAAGATTACAAGACTTATTGTAGTTTATTGTAACATATGCAAAAAAGGGTCGAACATATGACTATAAATGTTTGATTTGACATCAATATTGCATATCTTTCTAGTTTTCTATTTTTTTTAAAACTGTAATTTGAGAAAATGAACAATTGAAACAAATATAGCTATCAAAAATACTTCAATTTGATTAATAGCTCAACATGCATAAAAATATACAGTGAAGTTTATTGCAACTAGATATCACAGATGAGATTATATGCAGATCATATTCTTTACAAAAGTAGGATTTATTTATCTATGTAAACGGAACAAATACAAAGAATATTTCAGAGAAGATGTCATACAGTTTATTCCCCAGAAAATTTGGATACATAAATTTTGAAATTCTCGTTTTCTTTTAAATGAATATTTTCTTGCCTACTTTTGAAATTCTGCTATATTGATAGTACAAAATTAAAATTTTTGGTAAAACAAAATTATGATTATCAAATTTGCAACTGAACATATTCTGCAAAAGCTATGAATTAGGTTTGTTAGTTCCTTAAAGATTACTATAAATGTAAAGGTAGAACACAACACACAGTATTATAGTACACACATGCAAACATATTTGGATATCTATAAAAAAAAAAAAAAAAAAAAAAAAGAATGAAAAAAAAAACCCCTCAAAAATTATTAAGTAACATGATAAATTTAAGGGATATAACCATTGTCTACAAAGATAAGAAAAGATAAAAACTAAGATGAAGTAATAGCTTCCCAAAATTTAATTTGGACAACAGTTGTAAATTTAACTGAAAAAAAAAATCAATCTTCCAAATTTATATAAAAAAATTTGCAAATTGAAAAAGAAAAAAAAAAGTGTTTGGGGGAGGGGGGGAGTGTACACAGAACATACTAGTATCAATACATTTAAGGAATTACTTATTTAATGGAATCTGTTTATAACTCAATTTCGTAACTGCTAGACATGAAAATAAAATCAGGAATATTTCTAAAATGACTCAAAAGCAATATGCACTATGAAATACACTTACATAAATTTGAAAGATAAAAGCCAGGGGAGAGAAGAATGTGGAAAAATAAACTTAATAAAAAGTTTATAATTAAGAATAAAAGCATTCCTATGAAAATTATGCCATTTTCAAATGAATAGAGATTCTAATGAAACACAATAATATTGCAAGTCTTCAAATTATTTTTCTTTATTTTTTAGAATAAACTATATAACTTCTTATCTGAAACTTACAATATCAGCTTTATTAACAAATAAACATCACAAACTCAAGAGAGTCAGCTGGATGGGGAAGGCCTACCAAATGGCTTAAGCACTCACAAGCCTCATCCAAACATCACAAACTCAAAGCACAGTTAATTAAATGTAAAAAGTAATGTCACATTACACATTCTAAGGTCACTTATGAAGAAAGTAGTTATATACATATAAGCAGAAAATTAAATATTCATTCAGCAAAAATTGTTTCTCAAACTTTTAATATTTTTCAAATTAAAAATAAAAATATTGAATATTGTAGAATATTGCAGAATAAAAATATTGTAAATATTTTATTTTAAAAAAACTTACTTATAAAATACTAAAAGATTTTTCTGAATTAAATGTGATAAATGTTTAATATATTTTTATAAGATTAATGAACTGCAAAAATATCATTCTCTAAGTTATAATAAATTATAATTTACAGATCTTTTATAAAAGATATGATTAATTTTTCATGAAATAAATGCATCTCTCACATTGCAAAAAATTTCATTAGCAAAATTCTTAGTTTATGGAAAATATTCTACAATATTAAGTAACATTAGTTTAGATATATTTTTATACACAATGTATAAGAAGTTGCATACAAAAATAATTGATTCTTAAGAAAATCTCTAGAAGAGAGAATTTTGTCCAGTGATGATTCTGGCGTTTTTTTTTCTTCATGATCAGTTATGTAGGTATCTTCCAAGTACTTTATTTAACCCTCAGAGTGAATGAGGGCTTTTATGCATTTTCATAAAACTTTGGTTGATTTAAATTTTCTATTTCAGTTTTCTGATAACATGCCTTTCATATACTTCTATCGTAGATATATCTTAAAACTAAATTATTTAAAATATTTGTCTACAGTTAATTAAGTCTACAGTATTATATTAAATAAATTATTATATATTATATTAAACAGTAATTAATCTACAGTAAATGAAAAAAAGCAGCTCACCCACTTAGAGGGTTAAATTAGTTTAAGACTTTTATTCATATATGCTTAAAAGTATATACATAGGTTTAAAAAAAAAAAATGCATTAATTAATAAGTGAGATTCATTTAAATTAGTATTTTGAAGTATTTGATTTATAAATGTCATATCCATAAAAGCTTTTTAAACCACATTAAAAGAAAAAAAAAAAGTATAAATGCATTTGTAAATGTAATTAATTCATTCAAATTAAAAATAAATTGTTTTATATGTTAGAAATTAATAATCATTGGCCCCTATTCTAAGCTCTAAAATGGATTAATTTGGCACAAAAGCAATGAAATTCAACAGATCGAATTAAAATTACAGCAACATAAACAACAATTGAGATTCTGAATGTATACAACTTCACAATATATATTTTTTAATACACTCATGTCTAATTAAATAGCTCATAGATAAAATAGTCTTTATTTTAAAAGTACTTCATCTTGTATCAAAGCTCATAAAAATAGATGAGTTGTCTTCATTTTAAAATAGATTAAAAGTACTTCATCTTGTATCAAAAAACAGTTCATAAAATAAAAAAGCAGTTACTTTAATGTAACCTTGTTTAAAACAGTTTTGCTTTGAGAAATATATTCTTTGTTTTCTTTTTCTATACCAACTACTGAAGCCAGGAGTGCCATACGTACATACATTCCATATTCAGCTTGTCGAAAATAAACTGCTCGAGGATCAGAGTCAAAATCAGTGCTAAAAGATAAATAAGCCAATTAAATATTGAGAAATACATTTGAATGAGGATTGTAAAAAAAAAAAAAAAAATTAAAACCAACCCAGGCGGATTTTATTAAAAAACCTGCGTTTTTTTTTTTTTTTTAGAGAAAATGGGGAAATTAAATTTCTTCTTTTCTACAAAGTAACAATATGTAACATATGCGCAGGGCTCTGAAGTAGCGCGCTACAAGTAGCGAAACTACAGCAGCCGCTACTTTTTCCAGTAGTTTGTGTTAGGAAATATAGCAGTCCCTGGTATATTTAATATCTTATCACCATGTTTATTCCTTTACCTCTCATGCATTCCATAAGTATTCATAAAATATAATATAATAACTTTTCATAAAATATAATACTTTAAACAAGCTAAAGATAATTACTTTTAATTAACTTACCTTTAATTGCTCTTAATAAATAAACTAGATAAATATCTTTAAGTATCTTTGTTAAATGTCTTTTAATAAACTTGCCTTTAAATTTTTGTTTCATATTTTCAATATTTGAAAGCTCTCTTATTTAATATATCAATCTTAACTCACAGCGTTTCCAGCTATCTTCGTATCGACACATCGGCCACGTTTCTTTTGTTTTTCTGAGTGGTTCTTACAAACGCTCCTAGATGGCAGTGCGATTCAACGCAGCTGCATTTCGTTTCTTGCCTCGTGTCGATGTTCTCAATTTGCATACGACATTCGAGAAGCAGATGGAAGTGGCGATAGGACATGCATGGATGCTTTTTTATTAGAATGTCGTGAAGATAAATAGTTCTGTCTACCGGCATTATGGCCTTGCATTTATTGTCTGTTGGCTGTTTTACTTTCGTGAGATGTCGAGGAATATGAATGAAACCTTGTTTGTTTTTCTTCAGAATTGTGTAATGGATAAAAGTCTAAATTAAGTTTAGTTTCCAAGCGTTGTTTTGGTTTTAGTTGTGAAAGAAGATAATTTAATGTGATATCGTGTTTTACTTGTGTTATCATTCTGGAACTGGGGGTTTTCCCTTTTCAATGATGTCAATATATTAGGCATGGTGATTTCTTCGTATGAGCTGAGATAATATACGCAAGATTAACCTAGCTGGATGAGATCGTCATCAAAGTGTTCGACTCCATACTAAAGTGTCTGGAGATTACGTGTTTATGGTTCCAAATGATTAATGCAAATGCATGCGGTTCAGCGGTTAATGTCATCGCCTATTTACTTTGAGTTCCAGAACATGTGTTTAAAGACGTTTTTGGTTATAAATATTTTGCTTAATTTCTGTGCACGTCATGATGTCTGACTATTGTTTATTTGGATAATTCTTTTTACTTTAAGTGAGTGAAATCTATATTTAAGTTAATTGTATTTATATGTGTTAAGTTTAAATAAATATATTTGGTTGTTTTAAATAAATTGTCATTAATTCTAATATTTACAGAACTTCTATATACTCATTGATTAAATGGAATCTTAAATCTAATAGTTTAACTTTTGGGGTTAATAAAATCAGCTATTACGCTTCTACTGTAATTTCCTCTGCTATTTCTTTAAAAACCCCAGTCAGTACATTTGTACTGACACAATAGTTTGTAGTGTAGCGCACTACATTAAAAAAAGTGTAGTGTAGCAAGTAGCGCGATACAAAATATCAGTAGTTTGTAGCGAGCATCGACGCTACTTTTGACGCAACTTTAGGAGGGAGGAAAAAAATGTCAATCTTCAAATCACATGACCGTAACTCCTCTTTTTTTTTTTTTTTTTTTGTGCGAAATATGTTATCTCCAACAATTTGCGAACGTCAGCGACAAATCTCAGTTGCAGTGTCATATTTCTTCATAGACGACGGGCACGGTCACAAATTAACTGTTATTTTTACAGTTTGGGTGTCAGAAACTTCATGTATTGTTATTTAAATTCATAGAAATCTTCTCAGTATAATGTATTTTTATATGACTACATTTGTTTTTACCAAAATATAGTAGTCTGGCTATGTTAAGTCTTTATCTGACTAATTTCTTCTCCCTTTTGCCTCACAACCTCAGCAAGCAAAGAAATGTAAAATCTTTATTTAAAAAGAAAAAAAAAAGAAAAAGGAACGGATTTATCTAAACATAAATCATCTAAATTATCCCTAACATCTCAAATTCACACTTCCCCCTAATAGAATACAAAGGAATTTAAAATATTTTTAAATCTTTATTTTTATACAAAAATAAAATCTTTCATTCCATTTGTTGCTGTCTTATGACAAACAAAAATTATTTCCTTGTCCCCAAAATTTAGACTTCCCTTTTTGCTCCTCTTCCAGCATACAGTTTCAAACATTTAAAACTCTTAAAAAAATGGCCACATTCGTTTCTACCTAATAATAATATATAAGTAACCATCTAAATTGTCCCCTAATCTCCCATAATTTACTCTTCTCCTCCCTCCCCAGCATACAAATAAATCTAAAATCTTTAAGTTATTTTTATATTAAAAAAATCTTCTGCCCTAAATCGTGCTCTGTAGTGACTATAAATAATCAGTATTATAAATTATTCCCCTTCCCCTAAAATCTCCCTCACCTCTCCATATGCAAAATTTAAAACTCTTCTTTTTTTTTTTTTTTAAGTTCTGTATTCTTTGCTCCCTGGTAACATTAAATAAATAATCAATCATCTAAAATATTCCCCTTCGAACAAAATTTCTGCTAGCTTCCGGCCAGTTTAAAATCGTTAGAACTCTAAATATATATATATATATATATATATATATATATATTCGAGAAAGCACAGAAAAAGAACAAGTACACTATTTTAATATTAAAAGTGCACTAGGAAGGAATGATTTCTGCCTTCAAACAAACTAGCAGCTGAAACGTAAAGTGTCTGCTCCATGCTCGTGATCTATTATTTGCTGGATTTGCAGATAAAACCACAAAGTACTCACTCATCAAAAAAATTAATTTTCTTGCTGCCAACCCTTTGTCTTCTGACTCATTATTAGATCTTGTGTTTTAAGGTGGGAATGCTTCTTTTGAGATTAGTGTAACAGAATGACAGACAAAAATAATATAGAACTGCCCTGGTCGCATATAATGAATATTTTGACGTTATAGAACAACAAGAAAGTGATAATTATTCTGTAACATGTAAAATTTGTCCAATTAATAAGAAGTTATCAGTATCAAAATCATCTGCTTACAACTTAAAGTTGAACATAGAGGTGAGTTAGCATTTTCTTTATTAATAATAATTACTGGATCGCATCTCACACTGAATATCTAAATCGTTATTCACTAAAATTCCTAAATCATTAAAAAGAGTATTTCCGAATTAAGATCCCCGATTCAGAAAATATTCTTACCGAACTGTTTATTATCGCAAAAACTTATTTTATTAATACGTATTTTGATCGTTGTGAAATATTTGTCCAATGTATGCATACAAATTAATTTACTGCATATTTCCTTTTGAAGATTCCAACAGATAAAACAAAGGTGGTTGGAAATAAAAATATATTATTTAAAAAAATGCCTAAGAATCTTTAATTTTATTTTTATGGCTATTTATTTTTACTTTAGCTGCACAGGTTTTTTATCGCTAAAATAATTGATTTGTAATGTTTTATATTTGATTTGATATTGGTTAGCTTGGTGTTTTAATGAAATATCTCTATCGTTGTCTCTAGAATGAATCTACAGCCCAGTATGTTAAAATTCGGGTTTTCAAAGGGAAAAACAAAAAGAGATAGAAAGGAAAAGAAAAGCTAGGATTTAACTTATGCAAGTCTTGTTCAATAGTAAGTTGCAAGTCTTGTTCAATATTTAAATTTCTTTCAGGAACTAGATTTAAATTGTAAAGAAATAGGACTATTTAGCTCTAATTTTAAAAAATAATGTATATTCAAATTTACCAAGGGCTATCTGCTTTTAAGGTTGTTCTAAAATCCAAACTGGCTACTTTATGACATATTCATTAATTCATTTTTGTTCGGAAACTCATGAAAATGCAGTTACTCTTATTCAGAAACTTTGTAACCGAAAGACGTGTTCCACTATTGTTTATTTTATTTTTTGGTAAAGACAGAAGATTTTTCAGAAAACACTGTTAAAGTCAGCATTTTCAACTGAATTTCCGACGCCGCAGCAGGAGAAAGGAAAAAAAACGTGACACGAATAAGTATATAACCCGATAAGTAATTTATTTATCAAAAAATGAAAAATTCATTTCGATTCCAAATCGCTTCAATAGTCAGACCTGCCAATTTTATGCCTTTGTGTTTAAAAATGAGTCAGATAATGTATTATAAAGTTTCGCGTTGTTGAGCAAGGAATTTGAGAACTTCCTTAAGCGCTACTTTGCTATATCACTCTCATAAATTTGTAAGATTATTACAATTTTTGTTTTCAAATTTCCTCTTTTTAACACTTTCCAACACAATTAAAAAGTGTCTATGAATTCGCTTTGTCTGTCTGTCCGTGCTCTAACTCTCGTAAATATACTCTGATTGCCATGGAAGTTTTATATGTTATTGAAGTTTACTATATAATGTTCAGTATTGAAAATGAAATCAGTAGCATTTATATCTCGCTTACAGGGACATTCAAAATAATTCTGTTACATTATGGTCTATGTGGAAAAATCGTTTTCGGTGTATTTAATTAGCAATGATAACTAAAGTAGCGAAAAGTAGCAAAGTAGTGACTACTTTTGAAAGGTAGTTTGTAGTCGCTACTTTTTAAAACAAGTAGTTGTAGTTAACTACATTTTTCATAAAGTAGTTGTAGTTGTAGTTCGCTACAAACAAAAAGTAGTTTTTCCGACCCCTGCATATGCATATATGTTTATATCTTTTATTATGCTTGAAGATACATTGTTTAACAAACACTAGAAACATTTAATTTAAAAGATTAATTATTCTGCTTGAAATTGAGTTTTCAAATATTTGCATATACCACCAGAAAGTAACTGTATTTGAATTTTAAGTATGGAAACAGAAAACCAAAACAGCTTGGGGATGTACTAATAAATTTGAAGAAAAATTATTAATATTTTATTATTAATTTAATTATTTTCAATCATTTTAATCTCCAAATAAAAGTCATTAACAAAATTATATATAATGTACTAAATACACAAAAGTAAGTTTGTTGTTGGTTATCTTTTCTTTATTAGAGAGGGTTTTCCTTTTATCAATCTTGCTTTCTTGTAATAATAAAAGACTTAATTTCACTTTGAGGAGTTTATTCTGTTAACTATTTTTACAATATACCTTTTTATTTAGTTATAAAATTTTGGTATTGGTTTGGATTTTAAACTTCTATACCAAAACTTTCCATAACAATACAAGTAAGATATAATGTAACTACAACTTTAACTTCTTCAAATCTAAACCAAAACTGTTCTTATCTAAAAAGTATTGGTTTGGATTCTAAACTCTAAACCAAAGCTACCCACAACACTAATCATAGGATGGTGAAGAAAAGAGTTAGCTAAGTAAAGTATTTTTCAGAGATTATCTGATGGCTGAAAACAAGAAAGATCAAGTTTAGCAGTTTCTGATATTGAGTAATTTTCAAAAGGATAACTGTTGTCTAGAAGTTGTACATATTTGGTCAACTTTACTGGAAGATTAAGTATTTTCTCCATACAAAAGATTAAATTCAGAAACGATACAATCCATGTATAACATCTGCTTATTGCTATGATATCATCCCAAATATAAAAGGAGAAATTTGTCAAGCACCGAAGAATTTTCTTTAGAATCGCTAAGGAACATTAACAGTGATCTTGTAATACCATTAATGTTGTTACAAATATCAGATAATTAATATTATCCAAAATCATTGTTACATCTCAGTATCACAGATGTATTTGACCCCATCTAAATGGTAGAAAAAAATGGCAAAAAAAGCTGAAAAATCAAACTGGTCTTCTGAAGCAAGATTTTTATTACTATATGGCAGGGTCGGCGAACCTTTTCACATCCGCGTGCCAATTTTTTTCAAAAAAATTTCAAGTGACCATGGCGTGCCAACGATCCCCCCCCCCCCCCAATTAATTCATTAAATTGTTCAAAATGATTATCGTAAGTTTTCTATCAGGGTAAAAATCTAATAACTTTTGTTCGGTATTTATTTATTGGAAATATCTTTAAATTGTTTATAAATCCCATTTTTTCATGTTCATTCATTATCGGCAGACAGCGTACTTTTGAAGTTATAGTTTTTATGTAATTTTACAACCGTTTTTTAAAAACCGATTTATTATTTTTTTTTTCTTAACTTATCTGAAAAAAGGGCATATTTTATTAGTGTTATTAATATTTTTGTCATTTTAATTGACTAAAAATTAACAAATTACAGCAACAATTAAAATAAAGCCTCATATGCAGATCAACATACATTCAATAGTGCAGAAATTTCAGAAACAATAAAGCAAAAAATAATTTGTTTGCTACATTTCTCTCTCTTTCAATGTGAATCACTGGCGCCGATGACGAAATCTGGTAAGGAGGGGGTGGGGGTGAAGGTCAGAGGTCAGCTGTTTCTGAGCGGGTAATTCAATTATGACAAGTACACAAGTATTTATTATAACAAACAGCTATTATCAGTCAACCTTGTGCATAATTTTGAAGAAAAATAATGATGTTCCATTATTTTGGGGAGTTTGACTGAATTTTGATTTAGAACTTAAATCAACGGCGTGCCGAAAATATTCTCTTGCGTGCCAGCTGCGGCACGCGTGCCATAGGTTCGCCGACCCTGCTATATGGCATTGTTAAATTTATTGCCTGAAAGTTCTGCATCAGTTGAGCATCTTTTTTAAACTTTTGGCCTTGTTCAAAATAAACTTCGTAATAGGTTAGATAATAAAAAACAGAAAAAATAGCTAAGTGCCATCAATTATTGAAATATGCAAACGAAGAAGATTGGTAAACATCATAAATTTTGCAGAAAAGTTTGAATTTTTGTGTAGTGTCAAAATTTTTTGTGTATTCTGAAAAGTAAAAAAAATATCATTAAAGTTTATTATTCTCCTTTGTTACAGTGATAATATGGTGCTTCTTTTTGTCCATCTGCTTTATTTAATTATAAAAGTATCTTATTTTTTCATATTTAGTTTCAGGAAATGTATTTTTGTAGGTGTTAAATATATTTTTACTTAAGTCTTTGTACAACTATATGACTAATTTTTTTCTTAGTTCATCAATTTCAAGATAAAGAATACTCACAGTATATGAAAATAATAAATCTAATAAATATTGTATGATAGCCAAGAAGATTTTGTGCATGTATGTTTGTATGCAAAGAAACATTTTGCTGTTACTTTTTTTGTTCAAAAGTACTTAATATTACAAAATCTTTTATTTGATAAAAAACCCATTTTTCCCAAAAAACACGGGTTTTTTAAGCTTAAAAAAAAAAAAAACCCCAGCTTGGTGAGGAAAATGGGTATGTACTTTGGCAGCAAATCTGACAATTCTGATTTGAATGGGAATATTTAAATAATTATGAAAAAAAAAATATTCTATGAAAATACAAAATTAATAGGATTAACAAATTGGATTTATTAATGATAAATATACCATATACAATAAAACCTGTGAAAACTGAATTGCTGGGGACCAGGAGAATATTCCATTTTAGATAGCTTTCTGTCTTAGCAAGTCTAAATGTATAGTATTCCGTCGATCAGGACCATGAATTTTTTCTATTTAGGACAGGATTCCATTATAAGCAGATTATACTTTCACTTTCACAGGTTTCACTGTATTTCGTTCATGTAAATTTTGTTTAGTTTGCTGCTTTTTTCATAGCAGCTGCTGTTCTTAAACTATTTTTCTGAAACTAACTTATTTAATAAGAGTAAGGTTATTATTATTTATACTTAGGAATTCAGTTGCAAATCTATCTATGTACACCATATTTACTCGTATAATTTCCACCCCTGGATAATTTACATGCACTATTTTTTAAAGAAAATTTGGTCCTCGCAAAAAAACATTCACATAATTTTTGCACCTCCTACTTTTGAGGAAAATTTCTGATAAATATAAATAAAAAATATTGCGTCAATTTTCAGATTAAGCATTTTTGGAATAGTCTGAAATAATGAAATAGGATTTCATACTACTCTAACTGCATATATTCCAGCAATTTTGATTTCATAATCAGATCAACTTTCAGTTTACTTCTTGTATACTCAAAAGTACATATGTTGTTCTTTGTTTCCTGTAACTTTTTATTTTTATCTGCTTAGTCATTTTATTTTAAAGGTGATTTTATGACCAGTAATACTGCATCAACAAAATTGATATATTAGTGCTTCCTGTCGAAAATTAAATCAGACTAAGTTTAGATATTTGAACAGATTGCTCGTGCTGTAAAACTAAAATAGTTTTACTGCAGACATTAAATTTAGAGTGGTCTGCTTTGCAGGAAAATATAGCAAAAGAGAATTTGTCATAAATGAATCCTCCTTCTGATTGTGGAGTAAACAAAAAAATTAATAAAGCAGAGCAAATAAAAGCATGAGAGCTTTCCATGGTTCTAAACCTAAGAAATGCCCTGAAATTTAAGAGGAACATATGACATATCTTGAGAAAATTTAAAATGATGGTTGTTCGAATGTTGTTGGTTAGAAATGTTGAAACTATTTTTAAACAAAATATTTTGAACATTTTTTAAATTAATTATTTATTCAAATGTCATAACTATTACAAAGAGAGTTGCTTCTTTAATTGAGTTTTCCCACCAAGAAAATTTATCATCATCAATAAACACTTAAAAAAATATTTGCTAATTTTACACACCTATTTTTAAACACCAAAGAAATGAAGAAAAAAGTGTACAAACAAAAGTGTACAAACAAAATATGTGAATAAATACAGCATATATATATATATAACTTTCATTTCATGTTTGACTTTTGAGCAATTAACACAACATAATTCCCCTTAATTTATGGATTGATTCATTTGATTTATTTAATTCTTAAAATGTTGTGTATTAAAGTTATTGTTCAATAACAATGCACAATATATATATATATACATATTTTAATTACCTGATTTCATCCACTCGTGGCAGAGGATGCATGACTATCATCTTTTTCTTAGCATTTGTCATTAGAGCAGGGGTGATGATGAAATGACCACAAGCCTACATATGCAATAGAGAATATTGAAATACTTTAAAAGATTTAAGGATTATTTTAACACTTTAGAGGATGAAATTTGTAACTTTTTCTCCCTCAAGCAGCTTTGTTTTTATTTTATTAAAATATTTTGCCTAATAATGCCGATATATTAAATGAAAGATAGTTTAAAAAAAAATGATAATTCAAAATATTACAAAATGTGCTGCAAAGGAGTTTTAAAAAATAAAACCTCTTTTTAAAAAGTTGTATCTTTAAAAGACATATTTTGGGGGGCTAAAACACATACTTACCTATTACTAGAAGAGCACAAGTTAAATTATCCTTTTACAATTCTTGTAATAGTTTGACATATACACTTGAACATTTGTTTTCAAACCAAATATAATTTAAACAGTAATTAATATAACAAATTAAAAATAACAAATAACAAACATATAATCATACAATTACAAATAATTTATTCAGATCCAATAATTACTTAAGTTTTTGTCTTTAAATTGTGAACAGTGATTAGTAAAAAAATTTAAATATTAATAAATTTGGAGATATCTTTTAGGTTCTGAAGTTCTTAAATTAATAATATTTTGTATGTTTTTATATTGCGAGAATCAAAAACATAAATGGAAGACAATTAAATACATATCCTATTACTAGATAAAAGCAACAAAAGACAAAGGAAACTTGCTTGCTATAAACAGTTGAACATAATTTGAAATTTGGGAAGAACCTTACTTTTTTATATTCCTCTTCACTCTTAAATCTTTCTTTCTGTATACGCGTCATGTAGAGGACATCAGTATGAGGTAGAATTTCTTCTAATGCGGTATATTCTTTCTAAAATTGAAATTTCAAGCATTCATAAGAAAAAGTAACACTGACAACTACCATACTAATGTTTGATTCTACTATGGCATAATTTAATAAATATTTTAGAAAATAAATTGAAATCATTTAGAAAAAATACTATTACTTATTGGTTACAAAATGTTAAAATTTAAACTTTTTAAAAATATATCTATCACAAAGAATAGTTTTGAACATACTTGCCAGCATTTGGCAAGAGTTCTCTGTAACAAACATTGGGAATTGTATCAATGTGTCTATTATACAAGTCACACAGCAAACAAGACCCATACTGTCCACATAGCCATAACAAAATAATAATATTTGATGTAATAGCATTTAAGAAATTTTTCATTACATTAAAAAACTTTATCACTATGCTTTAAACACCTCTCCCTCTTGGCTTAAGAAGACATTCAAAATATGAATAACATTATAGATGCAAATCTAAACTCAATTATTTGTAAAATGTGTTTTGTTTTTAACAAGGAAATACATGATTTAAAAATATTTTATTAATCATGATTTAAATCTAGAATTCTTTAATAAAATTTCTATCCAAAATAATAAATATTACTCTAATGCTTAAATATGTCATGTCGATAAATCAGGATTAGAGTCCTGCACTGGCCTGAACCCGAAAATTCCATCTGAAGTCAACCCGCAACCCAACTAGAGGTCTGCACAGCCAAAATTTCCAGGCCCAGGCAAGCCTAAACTGAACCTATTCTGTCCCAGCCCATTTATATTTTCGCAGTTCACAACCCATGCAATAAATAATGAGATCAGACCCGGCAGCCTATGCAAAAACCATTAAAATTAGGCCTGGCCCATGCAAAAATCAATAAAATCAGGCACAGCCAGTCTTTTTTTTTATTCCGATTTTTCTTAACATGCAATTATGATTCTTTTAAAGAATACTGCATAAATGCTAAAATTTTACCGTATATTTCAAACTATATCTCCACAAGCCATAGTATAATACAGAATAGCAACATTAATGATCACTTTGATTCTTAGGCTATTACATTCAAATCTAGACTCATTAAAAAAGATAATGTAGTTTAGAATAAAAGAAAAATAGATTGTTAAAAACATAACTTTTGAAGCTGTATATTTAAAAAAGTAGATTTTTATAACTATTTCTATGTAATTTATTAAAGTAATATTTCCAAAGATTCCATTGACATAAGTTCCTTATCTCTATTTAACCCTTTTAGTGCAGGAGTTGACTAATGTCAACATCTAGGAGTTGGGTGCTGTAGACTACATTAAGCATTGACAAAAGTCGGTTAGGTGTTCACGGCGTGGGTGCTAGGCGTTTGTGCTCACTGTAGTGTGTCATGGGCTTAGTAGTGATGACGTATTGCGCCTGCTTAGTGCAGCAATTTGGCTATAACCAAAACCAGTAGCGCGCTTTTCGTATAACCATAAGATATGGATTTTTAGTTTTGTATTGGGTCATTCGAAAAGTTGTGTCCCTTTGGGAAAATCAATTCGTACCGGAAAATTCTGCCCAGTAATCAGATAAATAATGTCACTTTTTTGGTCAAAACATTCCAGAGCATTAATCCCCCCCCCCCCCCCCCCCAAAAAAAAAAATCCGCACTGAAAGGGTTAAAAAGAATTTTCTGTCCAACACATCCTGGGAACAATTTAGTCCTGGCTCGGCTCAAGATTGTAGAAAAAAAAATGTAGAAATGTAAGCCTGAGTCTGGCCCGAGTTTGCTGAAAAAATTAAGCCCAGTCTCAGACATTATGTAACTGTCCAATGCAAATCTCTATTCTGGACATGCTAAATTTCTATATTGATGTTGTGAAACTAATATCATGCCGCACTTTAATAAGTTTTTCTCGGCCAAGCAAATCCATTGAAAATGTTTCTATTTTCTCAGCTTTGTCCAACACTTTTAAATTTGTTATTTTGGGCCAGTCGGCAGCTTAATTTTTTTTTCTCGGCCTGTTATGGCCCATTAAACAAATTGTCTTTATTCTGCCGGCCAGCGCCGGCCCATTTGAAGTTTGCCTTCATTTTGTCAGGCCTGTGGAGACCTCTAAACATAACGGCAGCCAGACAAAATTTTCGTCAATCCTCAACCCGAACTCAAAATGAAAGAAAACTACTTTTCATAATTGCATTAAAACATTAATCAACAATTATATCTCTAAAACCAATTTTATCTTTTATATAGCAAAATAGACATATCTATATTGAATATAGTAAAACATCAAAATAGTGGACAGCTCAGAATCGTTGAAAAGAGTCATGCATCAGAATGGTTGTCCCCAATTTCCCTTTTTAGGGTTAGGGTGAATATTTCTCCTTCTGTGTGTTGGGTTCATTTTAGAATGTTTATGCATGTCAGATTAAGAATTTTGCAAATTGGGTTGTTGCGATTTTGCAAAATATTTGAGCAAAACTATGTTTTAGATGAAAATAAGTACATATTTGAATATGAATGAGCATATATACAATTTACTGCATGATAAATAAAATCTATGTAAGAAATGTAACCATATATTATTCTTTCTTTATGGTACAGCTAAGAACTCCCCTTTTTTTTTCTCTCAGAATATAAAAAATACTACTAACATTTCGTTTTTGATACACACAAAAACACATGTATCATATTTGTGATAGTTTATGCACACACATACGTGACATCTGTGTAGATTCAGATGTGTTCACTATTCAAAAGGTAAAAGCGTACGGTGTTTTATATAAATGTTAGGAATTAAAAAGAATTTGATAAATTGAAGTGTGTGCTGTTCAAGAGTGTCTGCAGCATGCATTTATGGATTATAACTAGGCTACATTTGTCATGAAAAAATATGGCGAAAACTGCAAAATATTCACACAAAACTTTAAAATTCTCATGGGAAAAACAGTTCATCATATTCAATTTTACTCATTGCAAGCTGCTTTTTTTTTTTACTTTTTACCTTAGAAAACTACATTTTTATAGCCTAAAAAAATTCTTCCACAAGGGACTTTTTACAGAAAATTCCTGTGCTAGCTGTTGCAGCCATTGTATAAAAGGAATTAGTCAATTTCAAAAGAGTAGTATCAGGTAAATGTCACATTGTTTGAATTTCTTAGAGCAATAAGTTATTTTGAGAAGGCACTACTATATAATATATGAGAAGCAGTCAAATGAAAACACCCGCCATAAAATACATTACCTGCCAAAGTTGGCAACATTGTTATAACATATTGATACTTCATTTCGAGTGTTGGTAGAAATGCATAACGACAGCTCACAGGTACTCAGTTGTTTTATTTATTTATTTGTAGGTGAGTGAAGTGAAAAGTGTGTTCGTCCAGAATTAAAAATGGAGGCAAGCAAAGAAGAACAGAGAGGTGTGTATGTGCACGAGTGGCATAAGAGATTCAGAGAAGGACGCACATCACTGCAAGACTATCCTCGGCCAGGACTGACCCATTGCTCCTGATGAGATTGCGCAGGTCTTGTGATAGTCACATTTTTGGCCCCTTGAAGAAAAACATTCGTGGACATCTGTTTCATTCGGACAAGGAAGTGCAAGAGTGGGTGAGGTTGTGAATCCATCAGAAACCTAACTCTTTCAACAAGAGTGGAATTGATAGTCTCGTCTCCAGTGGGATAAATGGCTTAACAGTTCTGGCAATTATTTTGTATAATATATATTTTGCATACTTCCTTTTTAGTGTGTGTTTGGTTTTCATTTGACTGTCCCTTATATATATATATATATATATATATATATATATATATATATATATATATATATATATATATATATATATATATATATATATATATATATCAATGCATTATACAATTCTTTGTGCTATATAGGTTACAAAATTATTAACGTTTGAGCATAATCAGTTTTCTTGTAAGAATAAATCATTTTCCTTTCTATTTGCAATTAAATTCCAACTAGTACATCAAATATAGATACTACTTTATGACACTGGAAAGAAATAGGATTTCTCTGAATTATCCTATAAAAATTGCATATCATTTTGTTTCAAATGATTATTTAAAAGCTATTGGCTGTTGCTCATTAAACTTAAATTGCTATAAGAATATTAAAAACACTATAGGTAAAAATTTAGAGAGAGATACTGAAATATCAATTTTCATAAACTTGTGAGATTTTGAAAAATTTGCAAAAATTTATTTCAAAAATTCATGCTGTGTCCAAGGTTTAACCCTTATTATAACTGCCGGATTTATGTAAAATTTTGAAAGAATTCCCCAATAAGTCTAATAAAGTTTCACTTTTTTTTTTTTTTACATTATATCTAATTTTAGGGGTGGAACACGTCAGACATCTGTTTTTGTAGCAGGACAAACTGCAATTTGTAGCAGTATTAGGGAGTTTTGTAGCAAGACAAACTACAGTTTATAGAACAAACTTAGGTTGTAGCATGGAAATCAAATAGCGTTCATTTTTCAATAAAAACAATGATATTTTAGAAAATAATTATCAAAGTTGGCAGGATTAACTGAATTTTGGAATGTTACAATCCTTAAAAGGTCTTTATGACTCAAAAAATAACTCAAGCTTATAACTCATTTATCGAAAAATGCTATTTGATTTCAAATTACTTCAGTAGTCATGCCTCAACAATTTTAAGACAATGAATCTGTACCAGAGCCATTCAGAAATAAATTTTATCGACTTACATGATGCTGCACATTTTAGCTACATGCATCATAATAGCAGTGTGTTGACCAGCCTATACAAGGTTCATTTTTCTTTCCCCTTTCTCATTCCAACTTTTTAGATTACAAAATTTCCATTGTTGTAGCAGATTGGTACAGAATTCAGAAATTTTGCTATTTTTGTAGCAGAGTTTAGCAGAAAATCAAAATTCGAGCAGTATGGAGCAGATTTTTCACCTCTGTAATTTAGTAGAATGTTATAAAATTTTATAAATGTCATTCTTATCATATGACAAATATTTCAAAATCTAATTATTTTTTTAGTATATGCACACATTTAAAAAAAAAAAATCCTTGCTTAAAATTAGCAGTAATTTTCTATGCTTACTTGAGGTACATCCTTTGACTCTACATATTGGAAAACTGACTTAGGCATTTTCAGCTGTGGTGGCGATACATAATTAATGTTTACTTTATAATTTGTCAAGAGGCATGCAAGAGAATGTGCAGTGCGGCCATGTTTCAGATCACCCACAAATGTTATCTAAGAAACATACAAAAAATAAGACAAACAAGATCAATAGTTGAAATATTTGAAACAAAAAAAAAATTAAATACAGAAGTTAACATTCAGGGGTGAGAAAAAAAAATAACTAACAATAAAAAAAGTTTGAATTATTAACAAATTCCTTAATCTCTTTAAAAAAAATTGAAAAAGTAACCACATTGTAAACTTACAATAATATAGTAAGTTTACAATGTTGTTTGTTTTACCTGGAAGTTTTGACTTATGGTGTCTTAAAATAACAAAGCAACATAAATAGAAAGTCACAATTAGACTTAAATGCTCAATTCAAAATATATTCAAATAAAAAAAAAATATCTTTAAAATTTTAAACAATGAACATAAATGGTTTCAAAAAGCTTACTGTTAATCCATTCACAGATCCCAATTCTTCTCTTATTGTAAACACATCCAGAAGAGCTTGAGTTGGATGTTCTCCAGTTCCATCACCAGCATTTAATACGGGCTTTGAAGAAACTGAAGCTGCTCTCTGTGGCAGAAAGAAGAAAAAAAAAATGAGAAAAGAGCTAAAAACACAAGCCAAAGAATTAAAAATAATTGTAATTTGGGATTTGTTAATACCCTGTTATAAGTTTACCTTGTTGCATTGATAAATGAATAAATTGTACTTCAACACATATTAAATAAAAAGAAAAGTGCCCAGTTAAACTGATGGCATTGAGCACACATGCTATTCACAATAATTGTATATTACTCTTATTTCAAAGAATAATGCTCCTCGAAAAATAAAGAAATTGACAATAAATTAACAGGGGATTAGTCCCCCCCCTTTATACTTAACCAATGAACCCCAAAACTAATCAAGGAAGTGTCTTATCAGAATGAACCTATATACTAAATTTGAAGCAAATCCAATATTTCTATCAAGAGTTATCGCGTTATGTACATACATACACGATAACATATTCTTTCATAAAATTTCATAAAGATTCATAAAAAAAAAATTTTTAAACATATATTCATGCATTGAATAAAAATTTATAAAATCTAAATTACTTAAATTAATTGTAAAAATGAATTAACGATCATACAGAAAGTTAAGAAAATTTTTAGCAACATGAAGTTTTTTGGCTAGTTAAAAGTAAGAAGGTACAACTTTTCTTACATACATACAGAACCTGCAGGCACATTAACTCTCAGGCTTTGATAGCCTGTAAGCTAACAACGAAAATTTTTAGGTTTTGAACATGTATTTCACGAGGAAAGACCAATAAATTTTTAAAAAGTCCTTCCGGCCTGTACCGGGAGGAAAAGGTAGCTTTCCTATATCTTCGTTTTAAAATTTTAGCTGTTACACGAAAACAGCAAGTTAAAATGCAAAGAAACGTTTAGAAAAGATTCGTTAATACTGAATTTGAATAAGAAATTCGCCAATTTATTGAGCAATAGCCAAATTGGCTTCATTTATGAAGACTTATTTTGGTTGCCAAATTTGGTGATATTTCGCCAAACGTCGCCAATTTTGTTGCCAATGTCACCAATTTTGGCACTAACGGATATGAATATATAGTTTTATGCGTATGATTGGGAAAATTATTACAACAATGAAAGAAAATAATTTGCGAGTAATCGCGTTAATGTGCTGTTTTGTTTCAAAATGTCAGCCACCCTAGAATTTCAAACTGCTCTATCTCAGCCATTTTTTAAGATAGAGGTAAGCCAAAAAATGCTCTGGAATCCTTGTATCAAAGCCTAAAACGCAATTAAAAAATAAATTTGAATTTTTAACTTTTTTGTATATTTATTTTAGTTTTAAATTTTTAAATGGCCGCCATCTTGAAACAAAATGGCGGACCAAGCTGGCCAACGAACTCGGTCGAGACATTGGTTAGCTTAATACATACAATTAGTTTCATCAAAATTGATTTATAAATACGACCGTTATCGTATGATATAGGTCAGATATATATATATATATATATATATATATATATATATATATATATATATATATATCAACATTTGAACGGAGGGTGGTTTTGGGGTCTGGGGGTCATGATCGGTGAAAATATATCGAAATTTTCCGGAACTGCTTTCCTCCGAACGGCTGCAATAGGTAGCTTTATACTTTTTTGTATTGAAAGCTACCTAAAAGAAAATAGTTTGAGTAAGATAAGAGTAAATGGCATATATGTCTCAGATGCTTGAATCTAATCAACAAAATTGCACCAGATCAGACCCAAGAGAATATTCTTACATGCGTATTACAAGACAAGCAAATATTGAAATTTTCAGTACGAATATTAAACCCCAATTAGCAGTTTGAAACACGAAAAATTTCAGTTACTACAATCACAACTTAAGTGCAGTTTGTTATTAATCTGACATATTTTTAAAAATAAAATGTACAATGAAAAAGATTTATGATAAATGATCAAAAATCAATTTTTGAGAATTAAAAGTCAATACAAGTAGAACTGTACGATTAACTGTCGAAATGCATGAATTATGTCTATTATAAATCAGTAATTTTGACAATGCATTTCAATAGAGTATTAGAAGAGAAACAATGTGATCAAATAAAAACAAATGCTTTCAACAAAAAGGTACATTGGTTTTCTATTTCTTTACTGCTAAAATCCACTCTTTAAGAAGTTTTAATTTTGAAAATCTTCCTGCTCAAGGCTGCTCATCAATGAGCTTCCCGATACCCCTCGCTAATGTTAATCTTATGAGTGTAGCATGAATTCGTATATTGAAAATATCTCCTCGGGAAATTAATATTTTTTACTTCTGTTTTCTGCGTACACTTCTTAAAGGATGTCTCTTTTCTTCTTAGTTATCAAAATTTTTCTAAAATATATGTGTGAATATAATATGTGAAGTGTTAAAATCTTATTTAGTTTTGTTAAGATTTTAACACATAAAATTATAAATTAAGCACATATTTTAGAAATATTTTGACAACTAAGAAAAAAGAGACATGCTTTAAGAACAGTACACAGAAAGCAATTTAAAAATATTAATTCCCATGGAAATATCTTAAATATAAGAATACATCCTACGCCCATAGGATTAACATTAACGAGGGGAATCAAGAAGTTTACGGACGAGCAGCCTTAAGAAGTTTTTCCCCACAAAAATCCATTTACCGAATTTCACTATACAGAAACATTTTTTGCATTTACAATGTTCTTTCTTTCAAGGGAAAAAAAAAGATTCAAAATGTCATATGAAGAAAGAAATAAATAAGTGGAAAAGTAAAAGAATGTGACACTTGTCCCCAAAGAATACAGGATAGCCATTGTTCAGAATTCAGAGGAAGTAACCAACCAGTTTTGAGAATTTCATTCTTGTAAGGCAAAGGGTTTTCTTTTCTTTCTATGCGGGACTTTAGAGCAGGGGAGGTGAGGGATTATTGCTGTGATGAATGTTGTTAAATATGCAAAAGCAAGCGATATATTGCACAAAAATACAGTTTGAAATGAAATTGTTTATTTTTTTATTTCCTAAAAAGGGCTTTAACATTAAGTTATTTTTGAGTGGCAAAGCTTTGACTCTGAAAGTGGACAAGCTTTATTCTCAGAAAGAATCAAACAACTGTTCTTGTTGACATTTTCATGATAGTATACTTTTATACATATGTGTGATTGCTCTACAGATGTTCTCCTGAACACAAATGATATTCTGCTTGCTTCTCACCAAGCTCGGCACATTTTATAAATCACAGTCAATTTTTCTATGTAATGGCCCATAAATTTGGGGAGAGAGGGGGGGGGGCAGGAATTTTGGTTTAGTTTTTTTTCTAAAGGAAAGGGAAACGGGAGTGGCACGTGACTTTTCTTCGATAGGGGCCTTGTTTTGGGAGGCAGAAGTAGGAGATATTTTTTCATGTTACAAGACGGGAGTGATTTTTCGGCTGTTGGAGGTCAGGTTGCTTTTTCAGGAATAGGGTACAGTTTTTTTTTTTAGTTTCATTTTTTTCTAAGGGCGGGGGAAAGGGATGCGTGTATAGTGTGACTTTTTCTCCGATAGGGGGCTTGTTTTAGGGGCAGAAGTGGGGGATGACATTTTTTCGTGTTACAAGACGGGAGGAATTTTTGGCTGTTGGAGATCAGGGTGCTTCTTCAAGAGTGGAGGGGCAGGATTTTTTAATTAATTTTTTTCTAAGGGAGTGGCAAAGGGGTACAACGTGACTTTTTTCGAAAGGGCCTTGTTTGGGGGGGGGGGGCAGAAGCGAGGGTGACTTTTTTTCGTGTTACAAGACGGGAGTGATTTTTTTTGGTTGTTGGAGGTCGGGATGTTTTTTCAGGAATGGGAGGAGGGGGGCAGGATTTTTAGGGGCAGTTTTCTATGGGAGGGGAAAAGGAGGTATCACGTAACTTTTTCTTCGATAGGGGGCTTGTTTTGGTAGAACGGACTGAAGAGGTGTGTTGTGTCGCAAACAACACATTTTTATTCTACAAAATTCTTTAATTTTAATTTTAAAATCATATTTTTGCTAACTCTGAAATTGGGGTTTTGTTTTTATTCAAGATCGCTTTTCGATCTCGTTTGTTTACAAAATCGCGACTTCGGTCCGGTTTGTTTACATTTTCGCGGCGGTTAGGGTTAGCGGTCACAGTTTATTTTGCAGTAAAACTTAAATTCATTATGCTTTTAAATTGTTTTATTTAATCTTTGGCACAAAATTTTTAATGGTTTTTCACACTATCCATCAGGTTTAATTCAAAATAATATTTCTGTGTACGCGATGTTGTAATCGGTTGGTTGGTTGGACGTTAGATATTTGGTGCTGCACAGGTTGAAATAGCGCGCTTTCATTCTGTGGAATATCAAATGTTTCACTGGTAATTAACTAATTATGATTTTAATATTGTTTATATAGTTATTTTTACAAAAGATAGATATGCTTACTTGTGTAATTATATAGAAGTTAATTTTGAGCTACTGGAGTGTTTTGTTTCGAATTTGAGCTACAGGAGTTATTTTATTTTAGGTATTTTTATTAAATTATTTAACCTTAATTAACATTAAAATTCCTTTTTATAATTTTGCTTTTCTATCCTGATATTTCCCTTTTCTTCAATTTTTGCACTATTAACATCATGTGGCAACGATCGCAACATCGATACGGCATTTCCCGCCAAAATGATTGGAAGGTCACGTGGTGACGCTGCTGAGAGAAGATGTCTGACGTCATGCTCCGCGGAGGGTTACGAGTGTTCAACGGATAAATTTAAAAAAGAAAAAAAAATTTTAAAATCAACTAAAATTGTCATCATACATTGTGAAAAAGAAGCAGTAAACGTCCTGATGTGCAATTCTATGCACATTTTAACCTTTTAAAAAGATGAATTAAAATACATCCCACAGTTTTCCGCACTATATTTTGAGTGCAGCAGTATACGATTGAAAAAGAGGTGCAGGTAGATCCTGCGGGAGCTTTGAAGGAGTCTCTCTTCAGCCAGCAAGAAGGAAGGTGGCGTCCTGTGGAGTGTAGCAGAATGCTTGACATATGAATAGAGATGGGCCCATCGAAGCGATAAGTTTTTCTTTTTCCTTTCCTTTTTTTTTTTTATTAGCTGTTCAGCACGATGCAGCTAATTCGATCCCTTTTTATTTTTAATTAATCTTGCTTCTTTCATATTTTTTTTATTGGCCAATTCATTTTTTTTTGTAACACAATGTGTTATCTCCGTAGCTCAAATATCAATCTTTTATAATTAAAGGTTAATACTGATAAGTAATAATAGGATTATATTTTGTTAAAATTAAATTAAGAGGAATATGTAAGTATATTTCGATTGTTTTATCATTTATAATAAGAAGGCTGTTTATCTCCTTGTATGAGAAATTTGTCATGTGAAAAGTTCATATTTGCAATTAATCATTAATGCAGAAAAAATTTAGTGTCTTAATCACATAGTAATAATTTTACAACTGTTAGAATGTTAAATAATTCCAAGTTAAGTATGTAAGGATCGTCAATTATATTGAATAAATCCCCTTTAATTATATTCTTTTTGAGTCATTCCTGCAGTGCCTATCTCTCAATTATTATTTCTTCCTCTAGGGATTCAAGATCATCTTCATGAGGGCCTTCCATTTTTCAGTTCTTATTCTAAATTTTCAATTGTTGCCTTAAATTCAGTAATTATTTCTTTAATTAACTTCTGCAGTTTTTAAATTTTTGCCCATATGAAGATGATGTTGAATCAGTAATTAAGCAAATTCACTGACCATGGCTGGGGTTATTGCATCAGGGATTTTCATCTTAATTAATTAACTTCCTTATTCCAAATTCAGGAGTTTTTCACAACACAGCTCCTTCCTTTTCCATTAAAAGCTTTAGTTTTCTATCCTAAAATTTTTGTCTGGTTTTAAAATTCTCTTATTGTATTCTTAAAGCAATGTTTCTTATATAGGAAGATTTAACATTTCATATATTAATATTTGGGATAACTTTGGGGTCTTCAATTGTAATTAATTCTTCAGTGATGATAATGAATAATTTAAATAATGTTTAAACTTGTTAATACTCTTCTTTAGTTGTGGTAAGACACAACACATATAATTTTTGGTGCCATGCTGGTCAAGTGAATTTCTCAATATGACTTATGAATAAATTTTTTTGTGCACTGCAGGAAATTTTCTTTATGAATTTATATGTATATCTTGTAAACTGAGATAGTGTAAAATCATTTGTTATTTATTTATTATAATTGTATAAAGATGAGTAGTACAGAAGTAAAAGTCACGGAAAACAGTCAGGATGAAACATTAAATAATGGGTCTCAATTACAGTGTCAATTGGAAGGGGATAATACTGATCTTCCACCTCAATTAGTTCCACCTGAAATTCCGGTACCTGAAAACAATGTGCCACCCGGGATTTTAGCAAATGAGCCAGTCCCAAATGAACAGAGGGAAAATTTGGGGGCAGCAGGTGTTAATAACACACCTCAATATGTGCATACCATCGCACCACAAATTCTTGAATGCAGACTTAATGCATTTCCAGAATACCTTGCCATGTTACACACCTATTCGGGTAGAGAAGAGGATGGCTCGGTTGAGGATTTTATTTGTAATATTGAGGAGATTGGCAAATTGGCATTTTGGGTTGATACCCAGCTAATAATTGCAGCAAAGATGAAACTACTAGGAGAAGCTGCATCATTTGCTATGACACACCCTATTGTATAAAGGGCAAAATTATGGACGTAGGTCAAATCTGAGTTAATTAAGAGATTTGGAAAAAGTGGGGATAGTCAGAACAACATCTTAAATTTTACCCAGGCCTCACAAAAACATTCAGAGTCAACTAGGGGATTTTTATCACGATTGAACGGGTTGGCATATAGTGTTTTTCCAGAGAATGCCCAGATTAGGGAAAACCTGCTTTTCAATCAGGCATTAAAGGGTCTTCATGCATCCTCACGTAGATTTATTATGGGTTTGGCACCTAAGACCTTTAATGATATTTGGCAAGCTGCTCTACAAGAAGAGCAATGTTTATCGTTTGACAGGCATAATGCAGAAATAAATGTAGCCACAGGGTTGTCAGAAATTAAGAGTGGGGCAAGTGCAGACTTGGCGGAGATAAAACAATTATTACATGCCAACATGATACAGTCTGACAAAAAGATAACAGATTTAGAACAGCAAGTTAAACAACTAACACTAATGGTTAATAACCAACAACCACCACCTCTTACACAACCGACTGTATTTCAGCAACCACCCCCTTTTTCACATTTTCAAATTCCAAGACAGCAGCCACCTTCATTTCATCAAAATCAATTTCCAGGACAATTTCCACAACAGTACTTTCCACAACAACACATGCAAAATTTCACTAGACCAAGAAATCCTATTATTTGTTATGCTTGTGGGAAAGTGGGACACATTAGTAGGGTGTGCAGGAATAAAGGATCGGGATCACAAAATGCGAATTTAAACGGGTAGAGGGGCAAATGGAAATGGCACAATCCAATTTGACTAATGACCCCATGTGCGTGAGATCAGACTTTGCTTTTGGCACAGGACTTTCATTACCTTTAATTGATTTCAAAGTGGTGAGAAGGATTTTAGGGGATTAATCGATTCTGGGCCATCTGTAAATTTAATTTCGTTTCAAGCTTTAAAGGGTTTGTTAGAGGATAATTTAGTTGAGGACATAGAGGACTGCTTTTTGAAAATCACTGGTGTTACAGGGGATGATGCCATAATTACTAATTTTGTTAATATTAAACTAAATATGGGAGGTAAAATGTTAAAAACTCAATTTTATGTAATAGATAGATTAGACTCTACAAACTATAATGTAATTTTTGGGAACAACTTTCTTGCAGAAAATAAAGTTAAAATTAATTTTGAAAATAATGCAATTGAAATTAATGAAATTAGTGTTAATTTTTCTAACTATGTGAGTGACAATTATTGTAATTTAGTTGAGATAGATTATGTAAATGTTGGGAAAAGTAAACGTAAACATAAATTACCCTCCAAATCTGAATTAATTGTTGAAGTTCAAGTAAAAAATAAACAAAAGCAGTCCAATATGGTCTTGATAACTCCTACCAAACATTCGCTGGACAGTAAAATGGGCAGTTAGTAGTTCAATACATGAATTTAATGAGAAAGGTATCTATTGGATTAAATTGGCTAATTTTTCTGATGATGTAGTTTATATTAACAAAGGTACTAAATTAGTAAATGTAGAAGAAGAAGGGATAACTCTACAAAATGAACAAATTAATTATGTTGAAGTTACGGAGATAGATAAAGATTTTGATTTAGTGGGAGGTCAGTTTAATTTAATACATTTAAATGAACAACAACAAGAAGAGATGCTAAAGTTAATTAACAAACATAAAAATATTTTTGCAAATGAAGTTAAAGATCTGACAGGATGTAGTACTATAAAACATAGAGTTTACCTTTCTGATGAAATCCCAATTCGCAGTAGACCATATCGAACCCCTTATGCACTCAAAGAAGAATTGAAGAAGCAGGTTGATGATCTTTTGGATGCAGGAATTATATCAATGAGTGATTCTCCCTATGCTTCTCCGGTTCTCTTAGTTAAGAAGAAAAATAATACCTACAGACTGGTGTGCGATTACCGTAAATTAAATATTAAAACACAGCCATTACCTTATCCTTTACCTTTAATTGCTGATTTAATTGATTCGCTGGAAGGGGCAAATTTTTATTCATGTCTTGACCTTTGCTCGGGGTATTGGCAAATGCACTTAGACCCTAATGACAGACACAAGACAGTTTTTTGCACAGATTTTGGTCACTTTCAATGGAACAGACTACCACAGGGACTTCGCAATGCAGCATCATCATTTCAAAGGCTTTTAGAAATTATATTGGCAGGTTTAAAACAATTTAACATAAATACATACATTGACGATTTAATTATAGCTTCCAAAACTTTTGACGATCATTTATGTAAATTAGATTTAGTATTCAATAGACTTAACCAACATAATTTAAAAATTAATCCTTCTAAATGTCAGTTAGCACAACAACAAATTAATTATTTAGGTTTTCATATTAAAGATGGTAAAATTTTCCCTGAAGATAAAAATCTAAAGGCTATTAAACAATTTCCCATTCCTAAAAATAAGAAAAATGTGCGCCAGTTTCTTGGGATGTGCAATTATTACCGTAAATTTTTAGACAAATTCGCTGAGACTGCTCTTCCCTTAACAAGACTAACTAAAGATAAAAATACTTTTGTGTGGGATGATGACTGTAGTAATGCATTCGAAACCTTGAAGGCAGGTCTACTTAAATCACCTTGTTTAACTATTCCTAATGTAAATAAAGATTTTGTGTTACATACCGATGCGTCAGGATTTGCTCTTGGTGCAGTTTTGAGTCAGTATGATGATAAAGGGGATTTACATCCAGTGGGGTTTGCAAGTAGAACCTTGAAGGATGCAGAAACTAGGTATTCAGTTTTTGAGAAGGAACTTTTAGCTATAGTATAGGGCGTGGGACATTTTAGACAGTACTTATATGGGAGAAAATTTATTTTATATTGTGATCAACAGAGTCTGTCCCGCGCACTGGAGCTAAAGGATTGTGGTAGAGTTACAAGGTGGGCGTTGGCATTACAAAACTTCGATTATGAGATTAAACATACTCCCGGCAAGGACAACATCCCAGCAGATGTGCTATCACGGGCGATTAATGTTGCTAAAGTAGAAAATGTAATTTCCTTAAATAACATTACAGATGACACATTAATGGAATTACAACAACAGGATGCTAAGTGTAAAGAGATATTAGATTTATTAGGTACCCAAGACAATATCACAATTGGGAAAAAACACATATTTTTTTAAAAATAAAGTTCTTTTTTGTCACCAAAACTTTAAGTCTAGGTTTAATATACAAGATAAATTAGTAGTGCCTAAATCTTTAGTTCCAGAAATCTTAAACTTAGCACATGATTCGCCAGCGTCTGCACATCCGGGATTCATGAAAACCACAAACAAAATTCGCAAGAGGTATTTCTGGCATAACATGAGAAGTCACATTTTAAATCACATAAAATCTTGCATTTCATGTGTGCAGAGGAGAGGTTATAAAAAAGGTCATAAAGCACCATTGCAGAGAATGCCGATTCCTACTCGTCCTTTTGAGATGGTAGCAATAGATGCGGTAGGACCTTTAACAGTGACTTCAGAGGGAAATAGACACATTTTGGTGATGAGCGATTATTTTAGTAGATGGGTGGAAGCTTATCCAGTAAAAAATTTATTAATCGATTCAATTGCAGGAATGGTAGAGAAGTTTATTTCCACTCATGGAGTGCCTGAACATCTGGTGTCATATAAGGGAAAACCTTTTGTTTCAGATGCTATACAGAAAGTCTATAAGAAGTACCACATTAAGAAGCACACGACCACGAGTTACCATCCTAGTTCAGATGGCGTTGTTGAACGTGCTAATGCTACTATACTTCATGCCCTTAAGCATCTAGCTACTGCGACTGACTATCAGTGGGACTTGTATCTTAGTTCAGCTCTTTTAGCTTATAGAACATCATATCATTCTACAATTAAAGATACTCCTCCTCATGTTGTTTATGGAAGGGATTTAGTTGTGCCAGTAGATTTATTAGTTAAAGAAAGTAAATTCTCTTATGCTGACACTAGGGAGTATTGTGAGGATATAGAGATTAGGTTGCAACAATCATTCAAAATCATTAGAGAAAATTTAGAAAAGGCAGCTGAAAAACAGGAAAATTATAGAAACAGGACAGCTAAAGATAAAAAGATTATGGTAGGAGATTTAGTACTTTTATATACCCCAGTTTTCAAGCAGGGTGAGGCCAGGAAATTTCAAGAAATTAATAAAGGTCCTTATAGAGTCAAACTTAAAACTAGCCCAGTAAATTTTCAAATTACACATATAAACAATCCTAAAGATGTACAAACAATTCATGTTGACAGATTAACACGTATCGAAGAAAGAATTACTTACCCAGCTTTGTATGAAAATGAAATTAATGGCAATACAGACACTAATGACAATATAAATGACACACATGATTCTTGCCAGCAGTCTTCTGGTGATAACAATAACTTGTACTCTAATAACCTACCTGTACCTAAATCACATACCTTAAAGATTCTTTTTAAAACAAATAATCCTCCTAACACTTCTTGCAACCTTAATCTTGATAATTCACATACTACTTCACAGGTTCAGAGAAATACTCAACCACATGACAGCGAATTAAGGACAAATAATGATAGTGAGCAAAATACTAATGTTTTTGGGTCTTCGACCAATTTTAATACGGTTCCTACTAAGCAAGGAGCTAGTATGCAGAAACATGGGTACAACCTCAGGGAATTACTGAATCGTTCCTACAAACGTTAAAACTTATGTAATTATTGTAAATATTTGTGTTTAATGTTAAATGTTTATTATTTTTTTTTACTTTTGCCTAACTTGTGATTCTCATGAAGCTATTGTTGTAAATCTTTAGCATTTTATTATACAACTTTCATGAGACTGTGAGGCAAAATTTCATGTGTCGTATTGTTGCTATTTGGACAATAATTTTAAATATTGTGAGAAAGGTGTTATTGTAATACCATAGATAGTATAATGCAATTTTTTTAATATGTTGAGGCAAAGCTTAATTGTTTTAAGAATTATTTTTATGTTGTTGCAAATAACTATGTTGTAAATAATTGAAGAAGACTAAGGCAGCTCATGGTCGCTTCAAGGCCTAATTCAAGATTCTCGACGTATGCTATAGTACCGCTGGCAACTTCATTTTGGTACTCTACATATTCATGTAATATTATGCGAGAATTTTTAATAGTTTTATGTTATTTGTGTTTTATCTTTTCAATGTATGGGTTATTTTATGTATAATTTTTGGGGAAGGGATTTTTTTTACAATAATGGAGTGTCATTCATGCATGCTAAGTATTGGCGCTCTACTATTGTATTTTGGGACATTTTGTTCCTTTTTGGGTTTTCAGCCGGTCCTGGGCTTTGTTAAGGACAACTTTTGTATTTGTTAGTGAGGTCTTTCGTCAATTATGTTTTTATTTTATTGAGCCCTTATATTATGTATTTCCTTCTGTATCAAAAATTTTTGTGCCAAAAATTTTTTAGGCGGAAAAGGGGGTATTGTGTTGTGTTGCAAACAACACATTTTTATTCTACAAAATTCTTTAATTTTAATTTTAAAATCATATTTTTGCTAACTCTGAAATTGGGGTTTTGTTTTTATTCAAGATCGCTTTTCGATCTCGTTTGTTTACAAATCGCGACTTCGGTCCGGTTTGTTTACATTTTCGCGGCGGTTAGGGTTAGCGGTCACAGTTTATTTTGCAGTAAAACTTAAATTCATTATGCTTTTAAATTGTTTTATTTAATCTTTGGCACAAAATTTTTAATGGTTTTTCACACTATCCATCAGGTTTAATTCAAAATAATATGTCTGTGTACGCGATGTTGTAATCGGTTGGTTGGTTGGACGTTAGATATTTGGTGCTGCGCAGGTTGAAATAGCGCGCTTTCATTCTGTGGAATATCAAATGTTTCACTGGTAATTAACTAATTATGATTTTATTATTGTTTATATAGTTATTTTTACAAAAGATAGATATGCTTACTTGTGTAATTATATAGAAGTTAATTTTGAGCTACTGGAGTGTTTTGTTTCGAATTTGAGCTACAGGAGTTATTTTATTTTAGGTATTTTTATTAAATTATTTAACCTTAATTAACATTAAAATTCCTTTTTATAATTTTGCTTTTCTATCCTGACATTTCCCTTTTCTTCAATTTTTGCACTATTAACATCATGTGGCAACGATCGCAACATCGATACGGCATTTCCCACCAAAATGATTGGAAGGTCACGTGGTGACGCTGCTGAGAGAAGATGTCTGACGTCATGCTCCGCGGAGGGTTACGAGTTTTCAACGGATAAATTTAAAAAAGAAAAAAAAAAATTTTAAATCAACTAAAATCGTCATCATACATCGTGAAAAAGAAGCAGTAAACGTCCTGATGTGCAATTCTATGCACATTTTAACCTTTTAAAAAGATGAATTAAAATACATCCCACAGTTTTCCGCACTATATTTTGAGTGCGGCAGTATACGATTGAAAAAGAGGTGCAGGTAGATCCCACGGGAGCTTTGAAGGAGTCTCTCTTCAGCCAGCAAGAAGGAAGGTGGCGTCCTGTGGAGTGTAGCAGAATGCTTGACATATGAATAGAGATGGGCCCATCGAAGCGATAAGTTTTTCTTTCTCCTTTCCTTTTTTTTTTTTATTAGCTGTTCAGCATAATGCAGCTAATTCGATCCCTTTTTATTTTTAATTAATCTTGCTTCTTTCATATTTTTTTTTATTGGCCAATTCATTTTTTTTTTTTTGTAACACAATGTGTTATCTCCGTAGCTCAAATATCAATCTTTTATAATTAAAGGTTAATACTGATAAGTAATAATAGGATTATATTTTGTTAAAATTAAATTAAGAGGAATATGTATGTATATTTCGATTGTTTTATCATTTATAATAAGAAGGCTGTTTTAGAGGTCTGCATGGGCCGAAATTTCCAGGCCCGGGCCCGGCCCATACAAAAAAAAATTTGGCCCGGCCCGGCCCGATACAAAAATTAAAAGTTCGGCCCGAGCCCGGCCCGGCCCGGCCCGATTTAAAAGTTAAAAGTTCAGCCCGAGCCCGGCCCGGCCCGAGTGAATTTCTACAGAACATAATTTTTACGTCGATTTGGTTAAAAATTTGCCTCGTAGGAGGAGATCTAACCAAAAATTCCTATCTTAGCCTTTTTTTTTCATGTTTATAATCTTCATTTTTATAGATGTGCCGCAAACTGGAATGTTTATTTTTTTAATAAATCTCTATTTGTTGTATGTATGTGTTTAAGTTATCATCAATATTGTTAATCCATATTCCATTTATTGAAGTGTTAAAAATCAGAAAAATGCTATACAGTAAAATCTTCTAAGATGGAATTGCATAGGGAAGGAAAAAAAAAATGACTTTTAGACAATTTGCCTTCTTATCAGGTGTAAATGTATTATATTCTTTTCTTACGTATTAGTATATTCATTTTTAACGGATCAACACATTTTTCAATTTGAGACAGGATTCCGTCATAAGCAGGTTCTTTTTCATTATAATAAGCAGGTTCTTTTTCATTTATATTTTAATTGAGCCATATTTTAATAAGTGTATAAATCTACTATTCTTTAAAAAGAATAAATTTTAATGTTTAATTATAAAATAATGGCGATTTAAAAATGTATGCATGTTTTGCAAAGATTTTTATGCCAGATCTTATTTTACTGACCTTCGAACGGACCAGGCACGCCGAGACAATGATTTTCATACGGGTCAAAACCAGGACTAAAAATTTTGAGGCGTGAAGACTAGGATGAACGAAACCAGTCCCGGCTCTGTACGAGAAAATAATTTAAGGCATGGCCTTATCCTTCAGGAAAAAAATAAGGCCCGGCCCGGTCCGTAAAGAGTAATCACTAGGCCCGGCGCGGCCCGAGCCTTCAGAAAAAAATATGGCCCGGGCCCGGCCCGGCCCGAGTGCCGTGAAGAAAAATAGGCCCGAGCCTGGCCCGCGGGCCGGGCCAAGTACGGGCTTCGGGCCTTGGCCCGGCCCGTGCAGATCTCTAGGCTGTTTATCTCCTTGTATGAGAAATTTGTCATGTGAAAAGTTCATATTTGCAATTAATCATTAATGCAGAAAAAATTTAGTGTCTTAATCACATAGTAATAATTTTACAACTGTTAGAATGTTAAATAATTCCAAGTTAAGTATGTAAGGATCGTCAATTATATTGAATAAATCCCCTTTAATTATATTCTTTTTGAGTCATTCCTGCAGTGCCTATCTCTCAATTATTATTTCTTCCTCTAGGGATTCAAGATCATCTTCATGAGGGCCTTCCATTTTTCAGTTCTTATTCTAAATTTTCAATTGTTGCCTTAAATTCAGTAATTATTTCTTTAATTAACTTCTGCAGTTTTTAAATTTTTGCCCATATGAAGATGATGTTGAATCAGTAATTAAGCAAATTCACTGACCATGGCTGGGGTTATTGCATCAGGGATTTTCATCTTAATTAACTTCCTTATTCCAAATTCAGGAGTTTTTCACAACACAGCTCCTTCCTTTTCCATTAAAAGCTTTAGTTTTCTATCCTAAAATTTTTGTCTGGTTTTAAAATTCTCTTATTGTATTCTTAAAGCAATGTTTCTTATATAGGAAGATTTAACATTTCATATATTAATATTTGTGATAACTTTGGGTCTTCAATAGTAATTAATTCTTCAGTGATGATAATGAATAATTTAAATAATGTTTAAACTTGTTAATACTCTTCTTTAGTTGTGGTAAGACACAACATATAAATAAATAATGTTTAAACTTGTTAATACTCTTCTTTAGTTGTGGTAAGACACAACAGGGGGATGACTTGTTTTACAAGATGGGGGTGATTTTTTTCAGCTGTTGGTGGTCAGAGTGCTTTTTCACGAGTGGAAAAAAGATAGGCAAGATTTTTTAAATTTTTTTTTGTTTTTGTTTTTTCAATGGGTGACTGGATTGTATAGGAGAACAAGGGGTAAATGTGGAGTTGTTTTTGGCTGTTTGTCTTAGGGGGAAGAAGTGGAGGGTGTCACACGACTTTTCGTGTAGGATAACGACTGTAAATTGTTGAGCGGCGGATTCAATTAAGTAAATCATCAAGAATATATTTTAGATGTAATTCATATATTTTTAGTTTCATAATATGTTGTTGTTGTTTCTAATCCTAAATGATCTAGCCAATAGGCTAGACCAAGTCCATGAGCCCAAAAATTTGGAGGAAGTCCAAAACGATGAAAGGACACTCCAAAAGGACACTTCTAGTCAAGTCCAAACTGGATAGGAGATGGTCAGGGGTGGATGGCGCAGTCTTGCACTTTCCACAAATGGGAAAAATCTTGGTACTGTTGTTAAATTTCAGGCATCTCAAGTGTCCACTAAAAAATCTTGAAATAGACTGCTGGTCACGGCTACCGCCAAGAGCTCCTCCAGGTTTTTTGCCACAGTAACAGTTATGAACTGAAGGGGAATGCCAAGATGTGTCGAGAGAATATTTGGCTCTTGAACAGATTTCCAGAAAAGTCAAGGTGGAAGTGTGCGGTGTCAAAGAGACCCCCTCTTTAGCCAATGTATATGCCATTTCATTTCTGCCAATGCCAACATGCGAAGGAATCCATTGAAAGACTATGTCATGGTAGCTTGAAAGTCCTCTCAGTAGAAATAGAATAGATAATGAAGTTCTGTCGCCAACGTGAGGCCAATTTTGTAAGTGTTGTATGGAACTGCGACTGTCAGTTAGAATCCAAATATCTTTATAAGTGGTACAGGAAGTGGCAGCTTTGAGGCCCTCCTCAATCACAAGTAGCTCCGATCGAAAAACTGAGCAGTAGTCCGGATTTCTGATCTTTATGGCGAGATTGGATGAGGACATTTTCACAAATATGCCGCTGCCACAATGATTATGCTTATTTTTACTACCATCCGTGAAAATTTGGAAGGCATTAGATGGAATAGTACTGATGGTTTCTAATGCAATTGTTCTAAGATAGTCTGGGATGTCTTGTTGTTTGTTGGTGTAGGAAAGAAGTTCAGTATTAAAGTATACTCTTGGCAGTCCCTCAGAAAGGTCAATATAAGGTTTTAGGGAGTGACCCTCGACACTGGTATCAATAAAACCCTGTTCGATTGCCAGAAAGAAAGGACTGTTTCTTTTCAGCCTTTGATTGTTTGTCCAGTTACGAAGAAGCAAAGAGGTACAGTTATGTGTGCCATAGCTATAGAGTTTATTAAAGTATTTCGTTAATCTTATTGTTCGTCTAAAACTCAGTGGCTGTAAATCACATTCATAAAGAACCAATTCCCCCGGGCCACTCTGACGTAAGCCAGCTATTAAACGGGCAGCACTCAGTTGGACTCGCTCAAGCCTTAGCAAATTGCTAGAGGAGGCACAGAAATAAACCTCAGATCCATATTCCAAAACGGGCCTAATTAGTGACACATACGTTGTTTTCTGTGTAGAGGCATCCCCCCCCCCCTAATCAGTACCAGAGATATATTTCAGGATATTAAGTCTTTTCCTACCCCTTGAGACTAGATTTTCAATGTGTTGATTACTCAGAATCTCCTGGTCCAAGTAAAATCCTAAATATTTGGGGTGTTTTGTGTATTGCAGAGAATGCCCCATCAGCGAGATATCTGGGTGATAGTTATATAACTTGCGATTGGTAGTGAAGAAGCTTACAAAAGATTTAGAAGTATTGAATTGTAATTTGTGTTGATCAGCAAATTCTACCATCTCAGCCAAAGCAAGATTAAGATCGTTTTCAATTTGCCCAATATTAGAGTTAGAGTTCCACAGAATTATATCGTCGGCGAATAAACCAGTCTCACAGCTCAGTGCAGTAAACTTCTCAATTTCAGTCAAGTACAATAGAAAAAACAGTGGGCTCAACACTGAACCCTGGGGTAAACCCTGGCTCATCCTAAAATCTCTTGACATAGATTCATTAAACTTGACAAAGATTGATCTGCCCTTCAGAAAGTCGACAATCCAAGCAAGTGCTTTGCCTTTGATTTTGAAATAATTGTAGAGCTTTGTGAGCAGTTTACTAATCCACACCTTGTCAAAGGCTTTCATCAGGTCCAAAAAATACTGCTGTGGTATGGTTAGTAGGTTTTAAGTTTTGCGAGTCCCTGACTCGCTGGCCAAAGTAAAAAGATTTGATCGATGGTCCTCTTTTAAATCCATATTGCTTGATTGGCAATAGGTCATTTGAGTCCAAATAAAATAATCTATTTAAAATCATTTTCTCCATTAGCTTGCAAGAAGAACTTGTCAAAGCAATTGGTCTAAAACCATCAGGAGATCCAGCAGGTTTATTTGGCTTACTGATTGGTATAAAAAGAGCACGCTTTCATTCACATGGGAGTCTACCAAGCCTCCAAGAAGTATTAAAAATTTCTAGTAGATAATCCCTGCCTTTAGATGTTAGGTTAAGTAAAATTTCCCCATGAATATTGTCGGGGCCAAGAGATTTTAATGGAGCAAGAGATTTCAGAGAGCAATATCCATTTCATCCATAGAAAAAGCTTTGCTAAAGCAGGTGGTATTGCTTATATCACTCCGACAGCCATGGATAATGCGCCTGCATCTCTTGTCTAAAGACCTGAGCCAGCTTTGAAATTCTTATAATATTAGTGCATTAAAATATTTAAATTTTTAATCTATAAAACTATTTTGTATATCTAATCCAATACTTTGTATAATTTTATACTATTAATGTTTTCATTATGTAGTATGCTGTTATAGTTTTTCCTCCGGGAAGTTTTCCCGTCTAAGAAGTTTTCCTGTTTAAGACGTTTTATTTACCCGGTCCCCTGGAAAACTTCTTAAGCGGGTTTCACTGTATTAAAAATTTTTAATTTAAGCTTTTCAGAGATCTATAGTGTGAGTAACACTGATATTTTTCAGATTGCAACTCTTATCTTTATATACACTCCAAAAATCAAATTTGATTCTGAAGTAAGAATTACAACTATGGCAATTATACAAGGACAATATTAGTGGGTTACTAATATAAGTAATGACAAAAATTTTAATTTATGAAATTGCAAATCATACCTGTGCTGCACCACACTCAGGATGGCGTAGAACCACCACATCACTGTAACTTGACAACACAGCAATTGTATCTGTTAAAAAACATTAAAAATGCTTCAGTCTTTAAGCTATACAACAAAAAGGCACTGAATTTACTACAAAACAATTTTATATGGACAATTAATAATTAAATTATATAACATTTACAGTCGAACCTCGTTAACATGAACACGCTTAACGTGAATTACTTTTAACATGAATTGTTTTCATAGTCCCCTATAAAAACAAGTACAAAGATTTGATACTGATAACATGAATTACTGTTAACATGAACAAAATTTTGATTCCCCTTGAGGTTCATGTTAACGAGGTTCGACTGTATATAATTATATACATATTTAAGGTAAATGATCAGTAATATAATATATCTTATCACTTTCAACTGGAAGCACTAATGAACAGCAATTAGCACATTCAAATATCAGATAGGTGGGGAGAAAAGGGAAGTGTGGAGCTCTTTGAAGGAGAAAAAATACAAATGCATACACATCTTAATGTAAAGCTTTTTGCAGATGTACACACACATTTTTATTTTCTATGGGCAATAGTTACACTATTATAAATGCAAGATATTTTGTAACAATAATAAGAGACATGTTAGAGAGCAATTATACATATCAGTAGTAAAAATTTATTTTTAATTGCATTATTTTTAATCTCATCCATTTGTGAGAATGCAGGAAAAATCCCATGTGATGAAAATTTAAAGGTTAAAGTAAGTCTAAACAATTAGTGTTCAAAAAACATTTACCTTACTAACAAGATAGTTAAATTAAATCAAAGCATTTATTTCTTCAAAGAAAAGGAACATGAACATATTTACCTTCTAAACTTTCACCTTTCTTAGCAGAAGAAAATGATTCTGAAATATCTACAACTCTTCCACCTAGTCTGTCCATAGCAACAGCAAATGAAACCCGAGTACGAGTACTCACTTCAAAAAATACATTGGCCATAACTTTACCCTAAAATACATAATAATACTGTAACATAGAAATTTATATGACAAATAAGATTAATAACAGGTAAATCACTTATACAAAAAAAGTGAAAAGCCACAGATTCAAGGAAAATAATTCAGCAAATTTATGAAAAAGTAACACCATTATTCCCTTTTAAAAATAGTATATGTACATCAGTCCAAAATATTTTATTATATGACACAAAATATCAGCAAAACATGTAACAACAAATATAATTATGATAATTCTCTTATACAAATCAAATAATAACTTTAAATTCGCTAGCATATTTTGATATATATAGTGTCCGAAAAGTCTGGAAACTTAAATAAATGAGATATGTGCGAGAAATGCTCATCGGATTCAAAAACTAAAAAATATGTGTTCAATATTTTAAAAACAGCTATTCAGCGATACCAAAGTTACCCCCCCCCCCCCCAACCTCCCTGCCTGGGGAAGAGAGGAGGTGCAACTTTGAATCTTAAATGAGAACCACCATTTTTTATTGCAGATTCCGATTCTGTGAAGAAAAAATTCGTAACTTTTGTGTTTATTTTTTTTTTGCAAATGATGGTGCTGTAATTGACAAAAATTGATAGCCAAGTACATGAATGCAATCTAATATTTTCATTTCGAGTAGATATAGTTTGTTTGTAAACCACTCTGCACAATAACACATGTAATAAGATTTAAAATCAATCAAAAATCACTATTCTGTCTGTGACTGTTATTTGGCATAATTTCTTTGTCCGAGAAAGAAAGAATAGATATCCTCATACTGCAAGGGTGTGGCAATAAAATAAGATCATACAAAGTTGTACACTTATTTAATGATAATAAACCAGATTATCCACCCATCACCAAACCAACTGTTTATAAAACAGTTACTCAGAATCAAGACACAGGTTCTGTCAAAGATCGACCAAGATCAAGAAGGCTAAAAGTGACACGAACGAGAACAAGAGTTTGTGCAAACATTCTTGAAGACATCTACACATCTACTAGAAAGATTGCCCAACAAAACATCTGTGCATGAAATATTGATAGCAAATAAATTCCATTCATATAAGGTGACATTAATACAAGAACTTCTGGGGGACAACTTTAATCTTAGATTAGAATTTTGTGAGGAAATGATGAGACTAACGGAAATAAACAATTTTCTGTTTGGACTCTTTGATGAAACTACATTCCAGCTAAGTATAGAGGTCAATAAACACAATATACAATATTGGTTCAATGAGAATCCCCATTGAATAAGAGATTCCCATACACAATATCAACAGAAAGATAATGTTTGGGCCAGAATATTGTGCAATCAAATTGTTGGACTGTTTTTCATAGACTGTAATTTGACAGGTGAAAATCAGGCTGATTTATTGAACAACCAGATAATACCGAGATCTGAAACATTATTGGAATAGCGTTCAATAAATGTGTGGTTTCAGCAGAATGGGGCTCAATGTCATTTTGCACTGATTGTATGCAATTTATTAAACAGCATTTTCCTAGGTGTTGGATTGGTAGGAAAGGTGCAACTGAGTGGCCACCAAGGTCACCTGATCTATTCCCTCTAGATTATTTCTAGTACAGCTATTTGAAAAGGCAAAGTGTATGAAACAAAACCTGCAGACATTGATGAATTAAAGGAAAGAATAATACATTGTTCTGATACGATAACACCAGAACCTTTACAAAAAATAATTGATAACATGTATGTCCGATTAGGGCACTGTCAAGTAGCTTGAGATCAGCTATTTGAATATCAAATTAAGTAGGGATTTTGCCATTATTGCTTCAATGGTGAGAAGAGAGCGGCTCACCTAAAACAAGTACCCCGAATCGCGAGAGGCAAGATTTACCTACAACAAGCACCCCATATAGTGAGAGTTAAGGGGCTTCACCTAAAACAAGCAACCTGAATTGTGAGAGGCTAGGGTACCGACGTTAAACAAGCACCCCAAAGGGAACAAGAAGCTACTACGTCCGCATCATTGTTACTGGGTAACGCTGAAAGTAGTATATCCATTTAGAATTTAAACAGTGTCTCCCTTCCTACTTCCGATGGAGGGAAGGGATCATTTTTCAGTTTAGTTTCTTTTTAATTTTAAAATCAGAACTTCAATTAAAAATAAGATTTCCTGTCCAGAAAACTAATCTGATCACATTTTCCTCTATTACAGTGGCATCTACGATGATCCAAAAATAAATGTTAAATACAAAGTTATGTATTTTTTTCCAATAGAAAACGAATTTGTAATAAAAAATGGGGGGGGGGGGGGATCTCATTTAAATTTTTTAAGTTGCCTCCTTCTGACCCCCAGGTAGAAGTTGGGGATAACTTAGGTATCTTTGGCAACTTTGGTATCACTGAATAGCTTTTTTTTTTTCAAATATTGAACTCTTATTTTTCTGTTTTTCAATGTGTATTTCTAGAGTGATTTGACAGATTTCAAAGTTTTTGGACACTTTGTATTTATAAAATACATTGATTTAACATTTCTAAACTTTTTTACCATTCAAAATTACTATTTTTCATCTAATACACTTTTTCCCCATTTCAATTCATTCGATTTCAGAAACATTTTATTTGATCATAAGCCCATTTTTTTTTTTTTTTAGGGGCACTTTGGATGTATTTTAGTGTGTTTTGATAATTTCTTTTACTCAGATTTGATGTTTCTGCCAAATGAGTTTCCAGTGCAGCATCTCATTGGATTAGAACTTTTGCCACAATGTATCTTGTTTATCTATGTGTCAGCTACAAAAATACCTGCACAAGCTTAGAAGCCCCCTTTTCCTATATTGTCAACTGTCAAAATAACTCATCAACAGCTAAGTATTTCACCTGATGATTTGCATGGAATTTAATGGAATATCTAATAGTTTTATGAAGCTTCACATGGAAATTTTCTATGGAAATTTAATATTTTTTTGGACTTTTCGTCAAAGTCTCATGCAACTTTATGCTGTATAAAGAGTGTTCAACTATAATTGAAAGAGCTGGTGAATAAAACCTTAGTTAAATTTTTTCTGGCTGATTTATTTTTATGGGAAACCTTGGATTCTTGAACCAGCTGTCTGCCACAATAAGATACCTTGCTTCGATCTCTTGAGATGTTACATCATGAAATTATTACTCTAGTCATTGCAGGTAGAAATTTTTACCTGCTGTTTTCTCATCCTACTTATGCAGCTTTTAATATAAACATAGTACAAAACATTTATGTAATTGAAGCATTGAATATTTGAATATTTAATAATTCCAAGTCACAACATTAGTTGTATATATTAAATAAGTTTAAAAACAACAAAAAGCTAAAATATCTAAATATATACATACATTAAATAAAGTTCTGAAAATGCAATTTCAATGTTTATTCTACAAACCCTGAGAAAATACATATTAAAAATAAAGGTAAATGGCAACACATTTGCAAAAAAATAACATTTTAATTTCTGACCAAAATGTAAATAAAAAAAATCATTTTTCCACTCTTTTAAATAAAAAATATCCAAAGTGTGCATTTTTATTCCTTCAAAACAATCCGAAAAATAATCAGATATAACTGCAAAACACAAAAGAAAAGAAATTTTTTGCAAAAACTCTCTCTCTCCAAAAGCAGAAGAAAAAAAAACTGATGGTTAGCTGAATTTCAACTGACAATATCTTAGAATATATACATTTGAGCATAACTCATCTCAAAACTTTTTTCTCTTCTCCACGCTCTTTCTAAAAAAGTATGCAGTTTTTAGCAAAAAAATGAGGAAAATGGCAGACTGGTTTCTGAAATGCAAAGAGTATTTGCTTCAGAATGTCATGCGATATGCCCTTTTATAATATAGATTTATAAAATTCTTATTTCAATATACAGTTATAATATTCAATTGTTATTAGTTTTAAATAGAATTTAGAACTAAATGATAATGGAAATTTTAAAACATTTTTTGGAGAGAAAATATTTGCTACTTTGTGAAAAAACAAAAATAAATAAAGACAATTTTTTTTCTTAATTTCTTACTTTTAGAACATCCAACGGTCCTTTCTTGACTAGAGTCTTGAAATTCTTTGCCACTTCGAACAGTTTATGAAGCTAGCAAGATGAAATAAAGTAAAATAAATGAACCATAACAACATTCTAAATCAATAATAAAGACATTTTGCATTTTTTATTTTTCACAGGGGCCTGTCGAGATGAAAAATTGGGTACTTTTGCAGATCTTTCACAAAATTTGATGTCTGAAAAAATTACCTTTCATAAAATTCAACCTCAAAAAATTAACCCTTTGCAAAATTCAGTTGCAGTAAAACAGACCCTTCACAAAATACCCAGCTTGTGAATAACACATGCAGTGGTACATCCTATGGGATAGTATTACAGAGTATAATTCTACAGTTGGGCATTGTAATGAACCAGTTTTATTAAATCATCAGAATGTATATGACCCAGTTTCCTTTTATCTCCTACCATTTTTAGTCTACACTGATTGGCTGTAGTGACATTATACCCAATTGGTCATAGAGATTGGATTTTTTGCAGGATCTTCCACTGACTTTTTGGCAACACATGCGTTGTTCTGTTTTGTTTAAAGTTTTCATTAAGTCTGTTATTATTTGGTATTTTAATTACTTTCATGTACAGCTAATTAGTTTTTGTAAAGTAAAGAACTGGAGGAAATTCATAGAACACTGATTATTAGTAAAAATAAAAAAATATCAGATGACAAAGGCTGTGTGTGATAAGATACATTTTTTTTTAAAGCGAGCAGCCAAAATTTAATTTCAACAAGAATTCTATATTTGGATAATTATAATAATAAAAAAAAAGAACTTTTGATAAAATGTCATTAAAATCAAGACACCAGTACAGATAACAGATTTTTGTAAAATAGCTTTTTCTAACAAAAATAAAATAATTCACAAAAATATGAAAATGAGATGCCTGTTTCACTAAAAGCAGTAGTTTCATATCAATGCATAATACATGCCTAAATCTATATTATGAAGCACAAATATGTGTCAATTATGTTGATGTCATTAGAGAATGATGTCATGATTTTAGAACAGAAAAATTGAAGGAACATAATCTGTTATGGTGTATACTTGCATGTAATATAAACATATACATGCACACATAAATATGCAAATAGTCGCCAAGATACCAGGCAAAATATTACCAACTTTGTTGTCAAAAGTAAGTAACTTCTTACTAACTGGCCCATTTGGCAAAATTTCCACTGTAATAAAGTAACATTTGCACAGTTTATTGCCCAAGCTTGACAATAGAATTTTCTGTTTTGTGTAATTTAAATAATTTAGTTTAATATCTGCAGGGGTTGACCAGTACAAACAAAGCTTATATTCTACTTTTGGCTAATTGATTATTATCTCCCATATGCAAAAGTGTTAAAACAACCAAAATTAAAAATGTTTCATAAATGATAGCATTATATACAATATTCTAGGAAACAACAAAAGAAAATGAAAAATAATTACTTGATATTTTGAAAACCTGTCCACTTTGAGAATGTGCTCTCCTTTCAAATCTGTAACCATAAGGGCCATTTCAGTAGTAGGTGACAAGCCTGGACTATATATTAGAGGAGCTTTCAAATCAATATGAGGATCAGTAGGTTTTTGCCTTGGAACTATAATTTGTTCTTCAATAAATTCTTTATCAATTAGTTGTCTCGAAACTTCATTCATCATGTCCTGCATTGCTTTAGTGCCCATTTCTACATAATAAAAAAAAAAGTAAAAGTAAACAAGAAAGAAGCTTTCAAAGATAAGACTCAATTTAACCTCCTCCCCCCCCCCCCCACATATAAAAATAGACAGGGTTAAACAGAGTTTTATACATATATTTAATATAATTTTTATTCAAATATAAGCAGTTTTCTTTTCTGTTCCATTTCAGCAAAAACTAATTCATACAAAAGCTTTCCTACATATAGAATCCGATTCAAATATTTTTATCATTGAGACATCTCTAAGGAAAACAATCGAAATCCAGAGAAAAGACTGATGGATGGATGAATGGATGGATGGATGGAAGGAGGAGGGGGGGGGGGATTCTTATACATGAATAGTTTATCAGTGCGAATATTATAAAATTTACAGCACATAGCTAATGAAAATTTATGTATAATAAAAATCTTCCATTCAAAATTTTTAAAACCGACTCAAGCATTGGAATTACGCTAACATATTATATAATATTAAAAGCAATAATTACAATTTTTTTTTAATTAACTTTAACAAAATTACTTAATTTCAAAAAATTTCTGAAAATAGTGTGACTTCCTGAACTTTTAACTTTAATGAAGGTAGTTATATATAACAATTAAAAACAAATGTAAATATTAGTTCATTAGGGCCATGATTTAGATGAAAAAGCATGGAAATATGATGCAATTAAAAAGCTATGGGCTTAAGGAAACAATGCTAAATATTAGGCAAAAATAAATTATATAGTCATAACTAATCTGAGAACTGGGATGGAAGTTTATTTTTTTAGCTATGCAATAAAAAAATTTCTGTAAATAAATATCAATATTATGAAAATTAACTGCTTTATTTAAAAAACAATGATTTTCTGAACACAGGTTTTACATAGATATAAGTTTCTCAATTGACACAATACAATTACGCTTTGCCTTAAAATTTAACAATTAAGAATCCAACATCTTAAAAACAACTTAAAACATTACTAAAATAATCTTACACAGATAACCCTGCAAAATATTTAAGCTTTTATGCATTCATTTTTTTAATTAGATTAATTTGAAAATAATTAAAACTACATTCAAAGCATACATAAGATGTTTGGTTTAATAGGTTACTTTTCACCGATAAATTAAGGTTACAGATCATAATTATTTTACACAAGAAAATCATTGTTTAAAACTACTTTATGCAGACTTGCCAAGTCTCCGGCTTTTTGCACACCAGTATTATGTTAGAGAAAATGTTATTCTTTTAAATCGCAGAAAGTTCCGATTACATAAAACAAAATTTTCTGTACTAAAATACTGGTGTCCAAAAAGCCGGAGACTTGGCAACTCTGTTTATGAAACAGTTTATAATTACACAGTATAATAATTATGTAAAATAAATTTGTTGAAAAAAAAACGAAAAAAGCAATGAACAGTGCTGAAAATTAAACAAAAATACACAAAAGCAAAAGTAAACAGATAAACATACTTAGCATACAAAATTAATGCACAGTACACAAATGGCATTAATTGTTAGTTTTACAATTTTTTTTATTATTATCTGACATCTTTAATGCATAAAAAATTACAACACTATCATTTTTTTTAAACTAAAGTTTGTAGAATATACATGACTTTTAGCAAAGATTACTTCCAATCAACTTTTAAAAGCTCACAATTTTCTTTTTACTAAGATATAGTTAGTGTACATTTCATACACATGTTTACATTATGATTATTTATGGAACTTTGTATAATTTTAAATCAAACATGGTACAAAGAAGTTACCATAAGAAAAAAGTAAGAGTAAAACTTTGTTGAAAGTGCTAAAAAATTACGCTAGACTCCCTACTATCCAGTCTAGTTAAAAAAAATTGTCCATAATAATTTGAGGAATTAGAAGGTGCTGCAAATTAAACTAACATTTTATAGAGAGCTGAAATTTTTTTCATATTTGAAAAATGTAAGGAAATAGTGGCAATTTTTTCTAGGTCAAAAAAAGTTTGTTAAACTACCAATAGAAGGTGCAGAATATATAGAAGTGTCTTTATACAGAATATACAACCATGAACTACACAATTCATCTGTCCATTGAGGACAAAAGACATTCGATGCCATGGTAATGAGTGCCTGCTACTACCTAAAATCATAACATAGCATGTTGAATGATTGATTGCAGTTCATGCAACTTTCAGATAACAGAATCGTCAGCCATTATTTTCCTACGACATAGCACTGATTATTTTTAAATTTGAATCCATGCAGTTTCGGGCTCTGTTCAAATCTCAACTATGATCTTATTAAATCTCTGTCCAATCTTAAAAACATCATAGTATGTTATTCATATTCATGTAATTTTCTGACACATGTTCTGCAAAAACATCGACAACCATCTATGATTCCAGATGATAGACAATGGAGGCCATTAAGTTGAACATGTTTTGTCCAACAGATAAATTGTGTTGTTTATGTTATGTATTCGGTAAAAATATGTTATACACTCCCTTGATTGGTGGTTGTTGGAATTAATCTTTATTGCTTTAAAAAAAGTTTTTATATTTTTAATTTTTAAACTGCATGTATTGTATTCATTGTGTACAAGATACATGATTTGTCACCTGGAATTAAGTTAGACATTGTGAAATTTATCTTAAAATGTGTAGAATATTTTTATATTTATACTTTTTTTCCTGTGATAAATTTTTAAAACATACAGCACACATTTATAAAGTACCAGCATGTACTAAGAGGTCACAAAATATGAATAAGGGCTTTGGTATAAAAAGTGTTTTAATGGTATCGGTATAAGTTGGTATTTATAGAATTCTGGCCTATCCAGCTTTTTTTGTTATCTGGCCTGTCCTGATGCTACATTAGACTGAATAGTCAGGCATCTATTGTACATTGAAATTTGTTTATAGTCAACAAATAAAAAGAAATCTGGTTAATTATCATTTGCGACCTTATGCAATGTCTCAATTGCAGTAATTTTAAACAAAAATATATTCATAAATTTACATTTACTAATAAGTCACATTTTAGCACCAAAATTTTGTAGAATATATAAATATTTAAAATATTTTCTTCATCTAAATATAATAAAACAGTGTAACGATTCCGGTGCTAACCCATCCATCTTACCAATCTGAGATAAGATGAAGCCATGTTAGGCTTAATTTCGATTTGAAATGTATATGAGAAAACATACTAGCCTAAATACAAATCTTTTCCACCTCAAACCACTCTTGTTCAGCATATTTTTCTATAATACATTCAAAATTTCAATGATTTGCGTAATCAACAAACCATTTCCCAAATCTTTTGCAATTTTGGTAATGTAAACAAACCATCAAACAGAATCTGATAGAAATGAACAATGACTTTCATAGGATTTTTTTTACAAATCATTTTTCTAGAATAATATAACTATTGCAATGTATTATTGTTATAATAAATTAATAAGCTTAAATAATTTATGAATAATAATGTTTAAAAAAATTTTTAAAAAGACAGCAACATTTTTATTGTTAATACAGCCTTGAACAAAATTCTAGATAGCACATGTCTGGTGTCGCCCTCTATTATTACAAATGAATATCAATTTTTTTATTTGTAATACTGGATGTTATGAAAATAATCCTTATAAAATTATTAATAGAAATCTTTAAAACGTTTTCAAATTTCTAATTTAATAGGGGTTAGGGCTAGAAATTAAAATCATAAGTAAATTTTAGATCAAACAGTCTAGTAAGTTCTGTTAACAAAAGAATCGAGAAATTTTAACTAACCCGTCCTAGGACGGGTATTTACACTAGTTTACTATTTGTAAAACAGGCTAAACAAATCTCAAGAAATCAAATTTTTCACAAATCAGATTTAGCAAACAATTTATACATTAAATAGTCTATTCCTAAATTTGCAATTCTAAAACAACATTTTGGCAACAAGTTATATGTAGAACATGCAATGATTTTAGAAATATTTTATTTAGAGTTACAAATAAACAGCATTCTTTAATATTTGTGGAATATGCTAACAGACAGATCCTTCACAAATAAAGCAAAAGAACAATTATCAACTATAACTGATAAAAAAATATAAAAAATCACATGCGGGTCAATGCAATAAAAACTCACCAAATGTAAATTTCACTAAATTACTAAAGCCACAGGTATAATATAAATTGCTGTTTCGAAAGCATTGAAAAAGCAACATTAATTTTTCCACAATTTGGAAAATTGCACAACTTTCATGCTGAATTTCAGATACCAAAAATTAACAGCTACCATACAACTGCAAAACCTCAGAATAAACATATTTTGAGCAACATAAAAAAACTAAGAGCTATATAAGCACAAACCAAGATGCAAAATTAGTGCTAAAGCTATTTACATTAGTAAAAAGAGAAAAATTAAATATGTTAATGAAAAACAGCACAAGACAGGAAAATTCAAACAGGTACTATTATCTTTATTCTAAAAAAAGTAACCAATGCTTCTGTCGCCACTGAATTAGATGTGGTCTTTTCACTGTTTTATCTCATAATAAAAAAACTATTACATATTAAAACATCAAAAGTTTTAAGCATGCTGAAGCAGACAGTTTAATATAAGAATTATTTTAATTGCTATTTAATATTGAAATCTGTCAAATTAGTTTGTTAAAAAAGTTTTATAGGATCAGAACTATACATAGCAATTTAACTATCTTTTGCAGATTTTTTTTTTTAAACCAATTTTATTTAAAATTTCATTATCGGGAAAGTGATCTAGTTCATAGTTTAAATAATATCCACTATTGCCAGATTTTAAAAAGCTCAAATAATAACATTTACTAACACTTTTCTATTAGGTAGATTTCGTAAGAAATACTACCTATTACATTCTCCCCTACGTTGGAATTTCTGGAAAATTTTTGCATATCTATGCCAATCAGGATTCCCAGAACCCAAAACCACCCCCAGTTCAAAACTTTATATATCTATCTATATCGCTTTTTTATGGACATGATAACTTCAATAATTATGCACAAATCTCTTTCAAACTGATACATAAAATCAAGGGGCATAAAATCTCGGTCAAGTTTGTTAGTGGGGAAAATCGAACCAGGGGGGGGGAATGCAGGAGCTTTTTGTGAAAACACAGAAAACCCCATAATTTCTTAATTATGATACATATCGAATCTGTTTAAAGTTATTTCTTCTAGGAAAAGGGCCGAAAATTTATGTGTGACAGATTTTTGATATCATTAAAAATGGCCTCAAGGGGGAGGGGGGAAATAGGGGTTCAAGAAGAAAAAAAAATAACTTTGTCAAAAAGCAAGATATCAAATCCGCTTAAATTTATTATAAATCCTCTTAATATTACCTACAACTTTTATATTGACAAGTTTTTTATAGGACCAACCCTTACAGCAAAAAAAAATTAAAGCTAAAGAATCCCTGTTGGCTCTGCCTACAGACACAGGTAGATTTCGAAGTGGGTGGTCCCAACTGCCGCATCATGACAAAAAGGTCATTTCTTCTGCAATTCCCAATAAACAGGCGCCCCACGGTCTGCGTCTTTGAAATCTACCTGTGCCTGTAGGCCGAGTCATCAGGAATTTTGAAAAATATATTTACACCACATAAATTTTAAAAAAGAATGAAAATTATTAAATTATTACATGCGAAAAGCATGGTGAAAATTATGTCTCATTCAAAACAATATAGTTAAAATGTCATATTTAAAACTATTTTCTTATGGCATCTAATTTTCCTCTAAACGTTATAAAAATCAAGGAGGATGGGACAATTTTTACCAAACCATTTTATACAGGCTGATTTTCAAATGTGTAAATGATATTACTTAATCTCGAGAACAACTGTCACAACAACAGTGGATGCGGCCTTAGACATGGAAAAATCTCACAGTCAAAGGGAAGCGAATGGCAACACAATTACAGAAGATAGTCACTGACAGTAATAATATCATGTAATCTGGTAATCTTTTAAAAACAGAGCAAATTAACATGTTTTTAGAGTCTACAGGGTCTGGACGGAAGTTGGCGAGTATAGCTCATAGGGTGCAGAGCCCCCTAGCTACAAAATAAAGGAAAGTATTTAAAAAGAAATTTTTACAAAAAAGTAGTTATTATAGAAGAGTACATGCATAAAATACTTTTCATTTAAAAATTATTACTATTCTAATGGGCTGATTACTAAAACTGCTATATTTTTTAGTAAAACATCGTTAAGATATTTACATATGCAATCCAAATAAATTTAGTACAAAAGCATAAGGTGTGATTTTCACATATTAATCAGAATTAGGTAAGAAAAGAGAAACAGCTAATAACTGGTATTACTAAAAATCTACATGCCTATTTTTCTAAAGAAGCATTAGTAATGTTCAAGAAACAAAATGCACAGGTTAGAGACACAAAAATTGCTTTATATAAATTTAAATATGCATGATACCAGAAACTCAGTAAGACTTACTGTGTCCCCCAATAGGAAAATTCCTAGTGTTAGTAGAGAGGAAACCATCACCAAGATATTCTTGTTTAGAAACTTTTGGTTTTCCAGAAATCCTGGCATATGTAGGAGGCACTCGTTTAGGTGACCATTCAATTCTAACTTAAGGGTTGAAAATAGTGGAAGAAGTTATATCAGGAAGAAAAAAGTTTGCTAAGCTGAATATAGCAAAATAAACCTCAAGAAAGATAGCCAATAATAGAATTTATTTACAGCAAATGCACCTGAAAGAACCAAATCCAAAATGCAAGAGCAAAATACTCTTTAGTTAACACTCTTTAGATTCCTGACAGTTCTGAAATACAGAGTCCATTTTTTAATCTCAAACATGACATTTGTAAAACTGTGACACATGATTTCTCAAAGAATTTTAAGCACAAAAATTTCACATTTTAAAAATTAATCTAAACATTGAAAAAAAAATAATTTAATAAGTTTTTGATTATGAATAGATGACACTTATGTGTCAGTTGTTTACTATAGATAGATGGATTATTCAAAAGACTGATCACATTAAATCAGATGACTTAAACCCTTCAGTGCATTTTGTATCACATGATACAGATCAATGAATGTTTAAACTTTTGCTTCTTCCCATCTAGAGCAATAAGATGTATTAAATGACACCAATATAGCCAACATAATGTCATTATGCTTTTTTTTTTTTTTTTTTTTTTTTGGTACAGTTTGGCTGCCGTGCCTTATTTTTCAAAATCTGTCCCCAGGTGCCACCTACTTTTCTAATAAAAGTTACTAAAGAATAAAAGCTTTGTTCGAACAAACCTTATAGCACCAAAGGATAGGCAATACCGAGTGCCACCCTAAAATAGAAAGAGTGTAGGCAGGTGCCAGTAGTGGGGTGAGTCCCTGGAAATATAAAGATGCGCTCCAAAGTGTATTCAGACCTGACACACACAGACAGATCTTTAACTTCGAACATACTTCTGACCCAGCAGCCAAAGTGCTAAAAACTTAGAAGTGTAAATGTTGATTTTATGATTTATTTTTTTTTAATGAATATTTAGAAAGTAATGTCATCTGGTAGGTATATGCTATTTTACAGTTAGAGTGGGCTTTGTATCATATGTGTCACACTGCTTCAGATTGGCAAACAAAACTATGTGTGCCGCTCATGTCACAAACAATAAAATTTTGACTGATAGTTTGAAGCAGTGGTAATTTCAAAAAATAGTTTTCCATTTTTTTTTTACATTTCTGGGATAAAGAGTTGAAATTACATATCTGTTTTTTTAAGTCAATTGATATGGTTATATGTCTTCTTTTCCTTAAAATCAGATGTATGAACGAACAGATTTTGTTGAGCACTTTAGAAATAATGCCCGCAATATGTTAGAGTATCAGGCAGGAATTTTCATATTACATTAACACCCATTATACACGTGACACATTTGTAAAGTTCTTTTTGGTTTTGCATTTTATATAATGCAAAGAATTATTTAGATATATATATTTTTTTCAAAAGATTATTTAAGTATAAGCTTGTACAATAGTTTTTAGATTTGCATGTAAGTTTGTATGAAAGACTGACAGCATTGATTTTAGATAGATTTCATAAAAAATACTACCTAGTACATTCTCCTCTAAGATGGAATTCCTGAAAAATTTTTTGCAGATCTACACCGATGACTACTCCTAGAATCCAAAACCACCCCCAGTTCAAAACTTTATCTATTTTTACCACTTTTTTATGGACACAATAACTTCCATAATTCTGCACAAATCTCTTCCAAACATACATAAAAACCAAGGAGCATAAAATCTCGGTCAAGTTCGTTAATGGCAAAATCAAACCAAGGGGGAAGGCAAATGGGGGTGGCTTTTTGTGAAAACAGAAAAAAACCCATATCTTCTTAATTTTTATACATATCAAATTCGTTTAAAGTTATTACTTCTAGGAAAAGGGCCAAAAATTTATGTGTGACAGATTTTTAATTTCATTAAAAATGCCCCCAAAAGGGAAAAAAAAAATAGGGATTTCAGAAGAAAAGAATCATAACTTCGTCAATTCACAAGATATCAAATCCGCTTAAATTTATTATAAATCTTAATATTATCTACAAATTTTATACTGACAAGTATTTTATAGAACCAACTCTTACAGCAAAAAAAAAAAAATAATAATAATAATAAAAACAAAAAAATTCTTGCTGGCTCCGCCTATAGGTAGAGGTATATTTCAAAGTGGGTGGTCCCAACTACCGCATCATGACAAATAGGTCTTTCTTCTGCAATTCGCAATAAACAGGCGCCCCACGTTATGAGTCTTCGAAATCTACTTGTGCCTGTAGGCCAAGCCGTCTGATTTTTTTCTCCTCATATCATGCTGGACTGAAGAAAGTTAATATATAAATTTTATTAAACATTAACAATGTAAAATATTTCAATATATATTTTTTTTTATTATAAAGAAACCAAAACTCTACTGTATGAGGAAGAACTATATTATATAGTAGTTTAAATGGGGAAAAAAAAAACCTTTCTGAAATATGCCAAATAAATTCAAAAATTAAAACAGCACCAAATGTAAAAAACAACCAAGAAAAACTTTAAAAAAGAATAAGTTTGTATTCGCTTTTTATAAATCTCTTAAAAATATTTACATTGTAATAACAGAATTAAAAAAATTGGCATTTTATAATAATTTTGGAAGAGTAATATAACAGAAATAAGTAACATTAATTTCAGACTAAAAATTATGCCAGACCTATTATAGGTTTAAAACATGCAATGGTAGTGAGATTATAACAATGAAATGTCATATTAAACTTATAGAAAACTGACAATTTTCAATCTAAAAATGCATGTTGTTTATTTAAATTTAATGTTGTCCTTTTAAAGCTATCTTATATTTACATTAATGTCATAATACAAACCAAATGGCCTTGTGCTGATTCTATAACAGAAAATTGATAGGTGAAGACATAAAATTCCTCAAATAACAATGAATTTTATTATAACCATATGAAGAAAAATAATTTTATGCTTTACTTAACAATACAATACTGTTTACAAACAAGATTATTTTTTTATTTATGAAAAATCCTATTTTGAATTTTTAAGAGTAAGGAAGACTATATGAAATTTAAACAAATTTAAAATTTTATTCTAAAAACAAATTTATGCTACAGCCAAAAATAAAAATGAATAAGAAAAAAATCATTGTCAAACAATTCTGACATTAAGGATACAACATTAGACATGGCACATGTAATCATCACTATTTAAAATAAATAAATAAAATAACTTTCATTTGAGAAAAAGAATAATACAGTGATACCTTAGTCAATGAGAGACTATGCTAAAAAAGTTTCATGACTAACAAAGATTTATTTAAAGATTTTTTTTATTTACTTTGTTAATGAATGTTTTATTTAACGCTAGCCACAGAATCACTGTATAAAAATGCTAATGTTCAACAATGAAGTAGTCATTTTAAATTAAAGCTAAACTTGAAATTATGGAATAAGATTTAAAAGAGACTGGAGTAAATATAAATAAAATATACATATTTCCTTGAAATATGTTTAGATGAATGGCAACCCCATAAAATAACATTAAAAATTTAAAAAGAGTGGCCTATAACTGCTGAGTAATTGGCTTTTCAAAAGACAAAAATATTAAATGTTTCAAAAAACTTTATAATATTTAAGGTTTGTCGAGATCAAAGCAAAGAATGTATTGCGCTTGTGAAAGCCAACCAAAAAGGAAAAAATAAAGACCCAAAACAAAACATCAAAAATAATTTTAAAATACTATTAAATAGAAAAAGAATGGAATGGTGAGAATAAAAGCTAAAAACAAAAAATTGAAAAATTTTAGTTAATAAGATTGTATGAGTTATCATTTGTATAAATGAAATAGTTAAATTTCTGTATAATTTTTTTTTCCTTATGACACAGCATAAAGTAAAAAATTCACAAGCAAAATTTCATTACAAAATGATGCAACATGAGTAAAACAAAATTCTTCTAAAAACAGAATATTCAACATTTGCCACCATAAAGGATATGCCATTTATGAAGATGGTGTTATTGCATTATCAAATAATTTGATTATTATTATCACAAAGCAAAATCATAAGTACAAATCATGAATATAACAAAATGATTTAAATTTTAACAGAAAAAGTCAAGTACAGTTAGTACATAAAACAAAATTTGAAATAATTAAAATTCATAAATAGAATAGAGAAAATCTTTAAAATATATAGCTTAAGTAATTACCTGATGTAACCTCTGGTGTACAAATGTTTGATAATGTTTCAACTGGTGCAGAAGTCAAACCTCCAACAACAGGAGAAAGCTATAAATACATACCAATAATATAAAGCAAAATATAAAATACATCAATGAAATAATCTAAAAGTGTAATCAGATATTTGATGAAGAAAAATAATCTTCAAAATAAAGTTTGGATAGTAATGTATTTTAACATTATGAAAAAGAAAAAATGAAATTAGACATGATGCATAGAAATGAATAAATACACAGGAAATTGGAAATCTTGAGTTACGAAAATAAATGAAAATATAACACCAAAATTCAGATTATTTGTAATTTGTTAAAAAAAGACAGTTTTTGGAGCAGATTTTTTTATTATTTAATTTTTATAAAGATTAACATTTTTTTTAAATTACGTACAGATTTTTCTAAAAAAGGAATCCGGTTGCAATCTTTTAACGCAATACAGAAAACCGTTGTCATCTTTTCAATAAAGTTTATTCGGAATCTGTACAGCAAAATTTTCCGCAAATTTTTTATGCGATTTTTAGAGTTTTCACAACAATTTTTTTATATTCATTAAAAGAATTTGGTTTCAAACTTTTAGCCTGCGAATTTTTGACATTCGTGAAAGAATTCTGGTTCCCGCAATAGTCAATTTTGTCCTCAGTATCTTATTAATCTTTAGCTTTTTTTTTTTTTTTAAATAAGATTTTTAGCTTTTTTTTTAAATGCTGCATAAAATGTTTTTTTAGAAACATTGGGGAAAAAATATTTATGAGAGATGAGTTATATTTAAATACGCATATATTTAAAGTTAGATATCTCCAGTTGAAATTCGACTGACCATTCAAATATCTCATTTCATAAAAGTAAAGAACTGATTCATTTCTCTGTGAATGACAAAACTATTAAACCAAGGTAATCATTTGCAAAGAAAGTCTCCCAGCGATGAATTTTGCCGAGCTCTCTGGCATCAAAATATTATTTGCACCTGTAAACCAATCAAAGTTTAGCATAATTCTGTTAGGTGAAGTTCTAAACAACTCAACATACTAAAACAGAACTTCACGTTCTTTTCTTGTGCTAAGGAACATGTTAAAATTTTAGCACAATTATCTTTTGCAAGGTAAGATCAACAAAATTTTCAATAGCAAAGAGATTATTTTTTTTTAACTTCGTCCTGTCAAATATATTTTAATTATTCATTCCTTCAATGAACTGTTCTGCAAGTGCATGATTTGCTTTAAAAGAAAAATATTTTAATACAGAAGTATATATGCTATTTATTTCAATAGCAATGTGTGTGTTTTTTTCTGCCTCAACAAATACTAATTGCCAGTGTTTAAAATTTTAATCCGAAATGGAGGGGCCAAAAAAATAAATAAATTAAAAAAAAATAAATAAATTGATTTTTTTGGCTATGAGATCATAGCAAGTTTTCAAGTTTACTAGAACACTAAACACATAAGCTTATATGAAATTTGTGTGCTACAGTCATTGTACCAAGAAAAATTATCTTTAACTTAAGTTTCTATGTCATAATCTAATTAGATATCTGCAGGAGGTTTTTTCTTTTATATATATTTGGCTTTAAAATAATTATTTTTCTCTATTGTAACATTGTCACCCCCTCCCCAATTTAACAACAAATGATAATTTGCTTCATCACGACAGCTTTTTGTTTCTTGAAGGAAGTAAAAGACCATTTAATTTCATATTTAAAATACTTGGTGGTTAATTTTTAAAAAGGTACAAGAAAAGGTTATTTTTTTTCTTATCGCTCGCATATAGTGAAGAGTGAGATGCAGTTTTAATGATTTTAAATTATGTTTTTAAAGTATCAAAGTTTTGGTCAAATATTAAATTGAAAAAAATGTATATTTGAAATTAAATATTCTTTTATAAAATTAAAGACTAAATATAATTTTCTTGATTACTATTGTATTGTATATATAAAATTGTGACAGTTTGATGAAAAGGTTTTCCTTCCCCCCTCCCCCAAACAATATTTTAATCTTTTTATTTTAAAAAATTTAGCCTTCGTTATAGACATGGTCAGAAATTATAGTGTAATACATCTACATGCCAGAAATATAGACTGGGGAAGACCTGTTATATGCTGCTGAAGGCAGCAGTGCCTCTGAATTGACCATCTAGGTCTAGATGGGCAAAGACCAGCTACTTAAGAAAATTAAACTGACCAAATGAATACCAAAAAGGTCAAGTCTGTCAAAATCCTAAAGTCTTAAGTTTGTAAGGATAATGAAGAAAATTTACAGGATGCTTTTATATGAAAAGATATCTTGTTAGTCTTTGAAAATTAAAATGTAAAATACTATTTAGATTTTTATTTTTTTAATGAAACTATTTACTTACCAGAGGCAGTGTTGGCATTGGAGCTGGAGATTCAATTCTTAAATGTAAAGGTGAACGTACTTTATGTTCTCTTTCATGCCTGAAATTTATAATATTCTGTCCAAATCCAGGATCTACTGTAATCTATCGAAATCAAGCATAAAATGTTTTTTTTTTTTAAGTTAATACACAAGTTATTTTAACAAAACAGACTGCAGGAAATATAATTTTTTTATCAATCTTATGTACAGAAACAGTTTAAAGCTAGATACAGGGACAGGACAGGGCTGATTGAGAGCAAACAAACGGAAAATATATTTTTCTGATTTTTATTAAATGTTTAAAGAATGCTTACCTGGCCATCAACAAATGCTACTTCTCCCCTAAGTACAACACGTCTGACTTGACCTTTCACTTTGATACCACCAAAAGGTGTCCACTTGGATTTGCAAAAAGCTGTCTGGTCAGGTATACACCATTCTTCATCTAAATCTATTTCAATGTAAGTGTTTTTCTGCTCTGGCAAATTAAAAATTCGTCTTGGGTTGTGATACAATTTATTTTCTATATCCTATAAGATTAAAAACATTAAGGAATTTCAATAGCTCTGATAAAAACAATTCATTAAATAAAAGTTTATAAAATCTGAATAATAATTTTTTTTAAATATAGAACTGTGATATTGATAAGCATACACTAATATTTTAATTAACATACACAACTTTATATAATTTAAATACTTAATTACAAATAATTCAATAATATCAAAAATACTAATATTAGATATATATCAAACTTAAAAATGAAATGTAGTTCAAAATAAAATAACACTTCAAATTAATTCTATATCACTAAAGTACATTCTGTAAAATCTCACTTCAAGAAAAAAAAAATTAAATAAAAAAATTATCCTTTTTTTTTTCTATCTCTTTTACAGTGGTGCACACTTTAATACTGCATATCTAAAAAAGAAAGCTCAACTCAAATTTTACTAAAAGAGTAAAAGTATTTTTGGACCATTCAAAATAATTTTCTTTAATGGAATGTCAAAAGTAATTTTTTTTATGTTCAATTTTTTATACACTTAACATTTTGGTAAAATGACAGTATTAAATTCTTTTTCCAAATTAAGTAGATTTAAATCCAGAATGGGATCAGAACTAACCATCCATGCTGTTAAATAGGACAGTTTCCCCTAGAACAAGTGCGTAGGTAGAGGTATATTAGAAATTTTTCATCTCTGTAGAATTGTCAACTCGGCAAAGCTTGTGGTTTTATCATTTGGGTGATAAAAATGGTTACCCTCCAAAACTCATGATTATAAATCATCAGGGTCCATATTCAAAGTGAAGGAAGACTCATTAAAAAAAACAGGTGTGATTAACTACAATTTTACCCCCCTTTTCCAGATAAGTTCATGGGATGGGTTGACTTCCATACATGAGACTTTCTGAAAAGGATAAAACACTCTTTGTATTAAAAGGACATTACAATTTGGGAATTATTCGCTTTTAAATTTAGCTATTTCTTTTCTACAATTAACATATATAAAGGTTATCATGAAAATAAAAATAGTAAAAATAATGCCAGTGTAAAATACAATATTATAATAGGTCTGATTCTTACATACATATCTAAGTTAACCCAAAATTTCACTATGTTGAATTACAGCAATTTTTGAAAAATAGATGCAAATGTGGAAAAAAATAAGCAAAACACCATTTTATGACACACCTATGAAAAAAAAAAATAATGCATAAAAATATTTAGATACTAAAGACTTAAGTTTTGAATATTAAAAGATTATGAATAGCTTAACTGTGCCTTCTGGAAGGCTCCAATTTTATAGAGCCCACTGATTTCATTTTAACCCCTTCGACATGAGTATTTCGTATGAGACTTTTGAATGCCACTATTTCTTAATAATAATCTTTGCTTTTTGGTTAGGAAATTTGCGATTAGATAAGACAGATACCTATTCAGAAATAATGGTACTCACAAAGAATAATAAAGTGTACTTTAACTGGCACATACACATGACACTTATCACAATGAGGTGCTTTAATCTAACTATACTTTACACTGATTGCCTTGTAGTATTAAAATATTTGTTTTAGATGCCACAAAATTATAAATATATAGAACAACATCAAGCAGCATAAATTAGTATTAAATAAAATCTATAATAAAGCAGATATTTTCTATAATATAATACATGATGATAAAAACTACTCAAATGAAAGAGTTTGCAGCAGAAAATATTCACGGGATTTGACAAAAGGTAAATGTTATAATCAAGGAGTCACTTCAAATTCAAGCTTCTAAATGTGTTAGGAAATATTAGTTTTTTTTTTTAGATACAGTATTTAATATTTATTCAAAATTGAAGTGCTGAATCACAAGAATAAATTAAAAAAGGCAATTTTTTTATAGACTGGAGACCTAATATAATATATTCACTACTACATAACTTTCCTTCATACCTTGGCAAATGACAACACACTTATTTCATCTATTTCTCGCACTACAATACATAAGACATTCAAATTACTACTTTTTAACTACGAGAATTTTTTTATCTATTAAATTATAAAATCTGCATTTATTAAATTACAGAACAAAATTTAAAAAGATAATTTTGTATATGCAAATAAGGATATTACATTTCAAGGAAACACTTTTCATTAAACAATAGAAACTAGGCAAAAGTGGAATTTCATTACAATTAGGAATCCTGAAAATGAATTTCTTTGTAATTTATATCTGTCAAATAAGAGTACTTATTTGGCATATAAAGTAGAGCAATTCCTATGAGCACATTTCATAAATAATTATGCAATTACTTTATTAAAATTATTAAATTTAAAAAATAAATTCCTTAAAAACAAATTAAAACAGGATTTACAATTTACAGACATCTTTAAAGAGCTGGTTGAATTTTTAAAGTATTGGCTGCAAAATAAATCCTTTAATGAAAATTATTAAGGATGCAACAAATATTTGGTATGTATTCGGTATTTGGCCATACCATCGAATATTCGGTTAGGCCAAATATGAAACTATTTTGTCTGCCAAATACTTAAGGAAACTGCTTTTTAAAATATTTTTAAAAACCTTAGATAACTTTCATTTTTAACTGTCAATAAATAAAGATAATCAGGAAAATTAAGAAATAGTATCATATTTAAATAAGAGCTAGCTTTTACAACATTATTTTCTATTTGAAAAGTAACAGTTAAGAAAATTAACTGTTAATGATGACATTCATAGGAACTAATGATGCATAAATGCAAGTTCCTTAATATTGTTTGCTTTTTCACAAATGGGTGTTTCTAAACATAACAGAAGATAATACACAGCTTTCAGGGGTTATAATAATTAACAAAACAAACAGTTTTTGTATGGGAAACCAGGTTCACAATCCATTTATTAAAAAATGCAGTGTATCTTACTTCCAAGTCGAAATAGAATTTTTGTTTAACTTTAACAATAATGAAGATATTGTAACAATATATTCAAACATCAGACTTACTTTGCTTTCTGTGAAATATGATGAGAAGTGCTACATATTTCCACCATTGCAGTGCAAAGAATACAAAGCTGGACATTCAGAATGCAGCTGACAGTACATATACTGTGTCACTGACTAAAATTCAGCCACTTTCAATGATCTGATGTAAAGCAAAGTTAATATTATGAAAATCTTGCTAAAATCTTGTCATTATTCAAGTTGTGAACAAAAATTCGGGTTCAGCTTGTAGTGAAATATCCTGTATTTTTGATTGAAAAAATGGATTGCAATGCTAGTTTCCCGTACAGAAAATGGTTGTCTTGACTGCATTATCACCTTTGAAAGTTTGGTCTAATATTTTAGAAACACCCTGTACATTTCCAACCTCTGAAAATAATTGTTCAATTTAGACATTTCACTTTAGACTCTCTGGTACATTAAAAAAAAACTCTTGCTAAGTTGCCAGTATTTGAATATTTGTAACTTTTTTTATTGGTTTCCTGGCAAATAAACACTATATGACTGTAAAAAATTACTTCAAAATTTCTTTTTGATTTTAAAATATTTGTTTTTAGAATATAAGAAAATTTTATTTATTTTAGTTCACAGAAAAAGCCATGGAGTTAATTTGTTTATTAATTAAAAATGTTTTAAGACTATCCTTAAATAATTATTCAATGCATCAATTTTTTTTCATTGTAAAGTTTAATTGTGAAAAGGTTTTGTTCATCAAAATTTTCTGTGTTATGTAAAATAGTTTTTTAATTTAACTTTTTAAAACTTTTAAATCCTGAAATATAGGAGTATTTGGCTAGCTGAATATTCGGTATTCGGCTAAATAGTTACTATTTCGCTAGCCGAATATTCAGTATTCAGCTCACACGTGTGTCAAAAATTTGGTATTCGGTTCACAAGTGTGCCGAATATTCGGCATTCGACTAAAATCACTATTCAGTGCATCCCTAATAATTATTTCATTTAGGTAGTAACTCCATATTAAGTAGCAACTATTGGAATATTTTTTTCATAATTAAAATATTTCAATATTTTTTACCCAACTAGCTTAAAAACCTACAATAATGTTTCAATAAGGAATAAATATACCTGTAGAGTTAATCTTCCTTCATTCACTGCAGTTAAAAGAAGTGGCAGCATTGTTTCTAGACCAGGAAAGCCAGGAGGAGGATTATTACCAGTTTTCTCTTCAAGTGTATGGGGGGCTAAAACAGAAAGTTTGACTTTATATTTTAATGCATTTTCTGTTATAGTATTAAAGACAAATTAGTATCATATAAACACAAAGCTTAAAATATATCTTCAGTGAATTTAATAAAGTTAATCCTAATTATTTCATAAATGTTTCACCATGTAAAAATACTTATAAAATAGTTATATTGCAAGTTAGATTGTCTATTTCTCATTTGTACTTGCACCTAATTTATTCTGTACAATATGGGAGGGGGGGGGGACTAGTTTTCAAATTTAGAAGTACTACATTCAAAACTAATTTAGCCACTGTTTTCTTAAAAGCAAGTAATTAATAATTTAATTGAAAATAACCAAGATTTATTGAATATAAAATATTTAAGAATTTACATAGTTAATACTTAGTCCAGTTCAGTCAATTTAAAGTTTTTAATTGTACTATCCTTTGAGAAAATTCTCTGAATATTTCAGGGTGAACTAATAAAGAGTTACAGTATCTTTAAAACTAAAAAAAAATTAAACAATTGCAGTATCAAACATTAAAAATAAAACTAAATAAAACAATTAAACAAGTAATTTGCATTTAAAAAAAAAAAAAATCTGACAAAACGTTAAAAATTCTTTTGACCAAAAAATAAAATATACTGAACATGCCAACCTTCAAAAATTCTAAAATGTAAAACATGTGCATGACATTTTTTACATTTTGTTCAGCATGTACAAACAAAAGATTAAAAATTTTTTCATGTTAATAAATTTTTAAACAAATTATTAGCTTTTGATAAATAGTTAATTAGTTGCATTATAACAAATAATGTAAATTTTAGCATAAATAATGTTAATGCAAATTCAATAAGAAAATATATACATAATAAAGGTCTTGCCTTTCAAAAATTCAAATGAGCATAGTTAATTATATTCAATATATTTCTGCAATTTATTATTCATATGATGCACTTTAAATTTCAAATTATAATCATTTAGCACTAAATTTCATAAACTGTTATATACATCTTATAAGGTTTTCAAATTTCATTTATAAAAACCAGATAAAAATAAAAGTTCAAATGAGCAATATTAATTATGTTCAATACATCAGTTGTTTATCATTATTTAATTTGATAAACTGATAGTTAATTTCAGATTTTATTAATTATTTAGTACTGAATTTTATAAATTATTATACTATACATTTTATAAAGTTTTCAAACTTCATTTATAAAAACTAGATAAATTTAAATATACTGCTTTGCAATGTCATAATTTCAGAAATATACCTTCTGGAATAATGGTCCAGCATGGTCAGCTACAACTAGAAAAATATTTTGTTCAACTAAAAAAAAAAAAAAAAAATTTTTTTTTTTTTAATGACCAATTGATAAGAATCTTTTGTGACGAATCAACGAAAATTTGGATTTTTTTTATAGTGGACAGTCGACAAAAAACACTATTTTTAATGATAAATTGAAGTAAATCTCAATTTTTGTGATTGTTCTGCTTCTGTAAAAAGGTACATCTATCAACACCCCCACCTCGCATGAAAGAGTTTTTATAAAAATTTACACTGATTTCAGGAATGATAAAATAAAGAAATCTTACAGAAAAGTAACATGTCGATTTTTTGCATTTGTTGGATACTTTTATACAAGGAAATCCCTTCAAATAATTCTTAGACCCGATTTTTTTTTTTTTTTTTTGGGGGGGGGGGGGGAGGAGAGGTCAAAGCCATTGTTGTACAAATAACTTTAAAAAGTAATTGACTCATATTTAACATGTAATCAGCACCAATAAACAAATACAATGTGGTCAGATGGATCTGTCCTAGGTTAAGGAAAACAAAACTGTTGTCACATACACATAGATATTTTCTAAAAACAGTCAAGTTGTGTTCAAGACCTTCTAAAATGTATGAATCCGTCAAAAACTGGTTTAACTGGTCTAAATTTTTCACAAATCCAATACTTTCCTCTTGTAAAAATAAAAGTTTAAAAGGAAGAAAGAAAATTTGATTTTTAAAATATTCTGTTAAACAGATGTACAATGTCAGTATTATTTTCACAAAAAAAAGAAACTGCAGTCCCAGAAAAAATGAGTTCCAAGCCCGGCCCAAAACTACAGGTAAAAAGCAAGCTCAGGTCTGGCCCGGGTCTATAGAAATGACTAAACTGAGCCGGGCATATGAGAGTAATGAAAGGCCACATGGATATATATATAATAAATTATGATACAACAGTCATTGATTTTTTTTTTTCTTTTTTTAGAATAATGAAAATTTGGTAGAAATACTGCGTGTATTTATAACTCGATTTTACCCAAACCTGACCTGGAATTAGATTGACCCCAATATTCTTTTTTTTTCTTTACTTCGTGTTTCAGATTAAAAGTAGAGATGACTGAATCTGCAAAAAATTAGATTTTCTTTTTCATTTTTTCAGTTAATAAAATAGATAGCTTTTAACCTATGCTTTAAAGAACAACATCCAAATTTTCTAAAAACGAATTAAAATCAAAGCTATTTTTTATTTCGCACAATTTGTACATTTTTTGTTTTCAAATATTTAGTTATTTTTTTATCCAAAACAGAACTATTTTACCTTAACAGTATAAATCCTTTTGCTCAGGTATAATCCTTTTATAATTATAGAAACATCCGATCAGAATCAACCTATAAATCTCATCCAGACTGCCATAATTGTTTACCAAAAATTAGCTGCAAATATTGCATATTGCATTTAAAAAGATTTTAAGTTTTTTTTTTTTTTTTTTTACTCAAATTTATTAAGTGAATATTGAAAAAAAAAAAAAAAAACTAATGAGAAGAGGACTGTTGAAATAGCAGAAGCAGCATAAAACAGCGATCTAAGTGTAAAAGCCTAAAAACAGCTCAAAAGCATAAATTTTACGCTTAAAGTGTGAAAATTGGCAGGCATGTTATACTTAATTTGATTTTTTTTTTTGTTTTTTTGTTTCATATGATATACATAAGTAGTCATAGTCACAAACATTAAACACTTCAAATCAATTACTGTAACTCTAAATATTCTTTCCAAAAAATTTGCTCTGAAGCTTCTTTAATATGAATTTTTAAGTACAGAACATTGTTTATAAAGCAATTAGCACTTCAAATAAGTCCTAAAAATAATACTTTTTATAACCTCATTATTAAACATCATTCCTTAATGGAAAAAGAATTAATAAACTCTCTACCAATCAAATTTAAATTCTACTTCAACAATCCTTTTAAAATAATCAGATAACACATATAAATATCTAACCATGATCTGTAGCAAAGCAGTCGATAACATCCATATTTTCCCATAAAGCATTCTGATCTTCTAAGGAAGCAAGAGGTGGTCTCACATTCATCTTTTCATCTGAACATGACATCCTTTCTTCGGAATTTAAAAACAAATGATGAGGACAGACTTCACATGTAACAGGCAGTCCTTTCTCTTTAGCTTCTTTTACAAGAAGTATCTGAAACAGGTCAGATTAATGCATATAGAAAATGAAAACCTGACAAAAATTTCATTTCTAGTTTAACAATGAATACATACAATATCCAAAACAATTCAATATTCAACACATGTACAAAGATAATTTAGAATGTCAATATTGCATCCTTTTTTTTTTAACCTTTAATTTTTATCAGTGTTTCAGATTTAAGAAAAACTAAGATTTAATTTATTGCAAAATGAACAAAGCCAGCAGATGGCGCTAAGCGCATCAAACTTTTGACTGATACTTACGTTTATATTTTGTTGTAGATAGTTGTGTCGTGAGTTGTTAATGTAAATGTCTATAGTTTCCCTTAATAAAATTCTGTTTATTAGTTAAAGAAGATCGGAGAGTAATTTTGAAGCTATCTAAAAACAAGAACCAGGGACGAAATAGGAGAGTACAAATCCTTTTCTTACCTTTTATGATTTTGAAGACTTTTTTTTTGTGAAAACCTGATAAATTTCATTTTTTGTTTCAGAACAAATACATGCTGGACGCATTTATAAGGATAGTTCATAATGCCCATATTGCATTTTTTTCTTTCTTTTAATACACATTTTTCAATTTTTACAAGTATTTCAGATTTAACAAAAACCAAGATTAAATTTAAGCAAATAAAATACAAAAAATAAATTTAAGAAATCCAGAGAAAATAGTAATGTTCTTATCTCAATCTTCAGTAAGGACATAATGTACTTAAATTAGTGAAGATTACACAATGTTAATAAATGTTACACATAATATTTTATGGGCAATGGAGTTACGTATAATAAGATTTCATTTCTAAGGCTGCAGAATAGATTATGCCATCGTAGGTCAGATTATATGAGTGAAATGTATTGGTCATACAGGATAGCTGAGTTGCCAGGATGCTGTGGTACCAACTCCCAGGTTTGACTCTTGGTCGGAACAATTCTTCTCTCAGTTTGAAGTAAGTGTTTTTGATCTACAATTGAGGATTTCTGTAACCAATATGGTTGAAAGTTTTTTTTTTTTTTTTTTTTTTTTTTTTTTTTTTTTTTCAGGGGGAAATATGGAAAGATGGCCGCCAAGCCCATCATGCATAATATTAAACAAATTGAATTTTCAGAAACACTGATGTATTTAGTACAGGAGAAAAAAATTTCTAGCAACATATAATTAGGCACTTGACTAACATATGGTAACTATTTAAAGGGAAATGTTAAATAAGTATCATAAAATAAGCTTGTAAATTTGAATATTTTACCATTTTTTAGTCACAGTTTGTTAAAAAAACAGCAGCAGCAATTAGTAACTTTTTTTAGAATAGAAATTCTCATAGCTATGACTTCAAATTACACATATTACCTCATCTTTGGTAGCAACATGGCATATATGAATGGCTCTGCGTGTAAAAACAGACAAAAGAATGGCTTTAGCAGCTGTCTCTCCTTCTGCATGAACACAGAGGGGTAACTCAGATGGGCACTTTTCAAAATGCTGACATGAAGAAAAAAAATACACAAAAAAACATTAAAAACATTATTGATATGAAGCACATTCTTTAAGTAATTTACATTATAATTCTTATTTATAATATTGGTAGTAATATCTGAAATGTATTATAATAGAGAAAATAACTCAAAGGTTATAATAATAGAGTGTCCAAAAAGTCTTTTCCCTCCCTCATTACAAAATTCATTCATATCCGCTATATACATAAAATGGACATGTGAAATTGTTGCCAAAGGGTTAGAAAACTAACCAAGTTTTTTAATTTAAGGTTTCTGTAACAAGGCTGTAGTGTAGCAGTGTCAGTGTCTAGGAATCTGGACCACATAATGAGAACAAGCCGACTATCAACCTCACCTGAAAGGGTGGAAGAAGGTAGAGTCTTTTGTGACAAGTCCTAAGAAAACGGTGCATACGATCTCACGTGAATTACACATACCAAAAAGGTTTCGTAATACCAGAGGACACACTGAGCTTTTTTCCCTTAATTTGTGAATATTTCTAGTTTCCTGGACACTGACACTGCTACATTACAGCCACATTACTGAAGAAACCTGCAACAAAAACCTTTGTTAGTTTTCCAACATTTTGGTACCAGTTTCACATGTCTATTATAAATAGCAGGTATGAATTTTTTTTTTAATCAAGGAGAGATTTTTCAGACACCCTATATTTTTATCACATTTCAGATCTAACCACAAAATAAATAAATTCTGCAAAAAAGCTAATTCATGACAATACTAGAAAGATAAAAGTATAATTTTCTCTTAATTTTTCTAATCAGGGAGCAGACACTTATAATTATTAGAATTTTAAAATTGTTCGATTATCTATACTAATAAAAGCAAGTTTCACTCTGTGTGTCTGTGTGTGTCTTTATCTGCGATGGCCAGCTAAATCTAGTGCACCTAGAAGTCTGAAAATTTATATTTAGGTAGTCCAAAGCCTGATCTGATGCACCTAAGACTCAGAATTTTAATATTTTGATAATTACCCAAGATATTAATTAGAATCTCATTAAACAGCATATCAAAATTGCCATCTTTTTATCAAAATGTCTAAAGAAAAGAACACCTGTTCTCGATTTGCCAACAGAAATGAGCGAATTTGAAATTCCTCTACTAATTAAATTTTAAGAAAACTAATAGATTTGAATAGATAAAAAACTAAATGGATTTGAAATTTTCTGAGCATATGTAGAACAATTTACTGCATCTGACAATTCAATTTTTGTAAAATTCTGCCTGTAATTTCTCTTAATTTTTGCAAAAAACTGCCCAAAATCTGGTGGGGCCAGTCAAAAGAATCCAAGAAAGTTTCAGACAGGGATCTGCTTTCATTAAAAACTGAACTACAAAGAGATCTGTTTCTCTGGCTGATCCCTTCATTTTGTTTGCGAAAATGAAAGGAAATAAATGCCAATTTTTACCAATGAACAAAAATTGAGATAACTAAGATATATAGATTTGAAATTGAGGATGGGAAGGGATGCCATCTGGCGGCTATTTTAGCATAGCGTCTTCAATATGTTCTAATTATCAGAAAAATATAATTATTTTTTTAATGATCACGTTAATGTAGAAGGCGGTTTTCTTGAACAAATTATTCGTTATATTTGCGGGTATGGGGAGGGAGGGGTTTAATGCCTTGCTCTGATTTACACAAAACAAATTCCATTTAAGAAATTTAAGATTTTTAGCTTCTCCTGCAGCGTTTTATAAATGTTATATATACAGAATACCGGAAATTTCAAATGATTTTCATAAAAATTAAATTTCTGTTCCTAATAAAAGTGCATAACCTATATTTACTCGACATATACCAACAATCAAAGTAAATTATTTGTTGTTGAGCACTTGCATTCTTATCTCAGGTTCTATGGGCCCCTGATCACAATAGGCATGAGATTGCAGAGGTAAAAAAAATAAAGAAAATGTGTGTGAAATGGGAAAATGTTTAAAATAACACACATAGAAGACAATTAAGGCTATTTTAAACATGACAAAATTCTCAACTAATATATATTCTTTTAAAGCTACTTCATGGAAAAAAATAAATAATTCATGAAAATACAATAAGTATTCAGAAAAGGAATTTTTTATTTTAAGTCCATAATTCTGATGCAGTGTTCTATCCAGCAATTTTAGCTAGTTGTCATTCAAATTTTAAAATACTTTCACTCAAAACATCAGTTTATACATAGGTCTAGCTGAAGTTTCACCATGACAGCCAGCTGGCAAAATACATTTGGTAAGAACAAAGATGTAGCAAATTTTGAAAAGTCTAACCATATTTTCCTACATAAAATATATTGAATTAGTTTTTAGGCAATGAAATTGTAAACAGTATAAAAGAAAGATTACAAAAACATAATTTCTAACTAGAGATGGGAATGCTCGGAAAAAAAACGGAAACTTTGGGAAAAAAACTGGTTTTTTTCCCGTTTTTTTCCGAAGGGCTATTTTTCAAATTTTCCGAATTGGAAAAATTGAAATTTAATTTAAAATAATATATTCAAAATGTTATTATGGTTGCATTCTGATATTTTTTCTTTATATTTTTTCATGTTCAGTGTCTCCCATGAAAATGTTAACATAAAAAATATGATCTGTAAGCAGTTTAGGAAGAATTTGAGTCCTTTAAAGGATCCTTTGCAATTTTTTCACCTTAAAACATAGGACCCTTCAAAAAATTAGAATTTTTTTTTCAATCTGAATTCTAAAGAAAACCAGAAATGTGATGATTTTAGAATAACAAAACATTTCACATAACAGCTAAAATCGCCAATGAATCTCTTATCTAGGCTGTACAATGTACATACAGTAGTGGCCAAAATTCTGGAAACATTTTGGGAAAAATGTTTTTTTGAAGTTTGATGGCTCATAACATCCAATATTTCTTAGTTATACCATAAAAGCTATATACCACTGGAAAGATAATTTACTTAAGAATATCATGTAATACAGTTTGATCAATTACAATTATTTTATGAAACGTTAAAGCCAAATAATCAGAAAAAGACAGTAAAAACCTGTTTAGGTTGACGATAATTTTTTTCCTTTTTCTCGAATGTAGCCAATACATATGAATGTTTGAAGTGTCCAGTCAGATTCCATTTTATTTGGCAATGTGTCAATCAAAGCTAGGATAGGATTAAAAAATATATATATGCCATATTTTGGTACTTATAGGAGGGCTTATATCACTATTTTTTATGATTGCTCTCAACTTGCTGAAGTTCTTTGCCACCTTTCAATTTTTGAGCTAGTAAAACATAATAAAATTAACAAAACATCATAAAGAGTTGATTAGTTACCCAGAAATCAATGTATAATAATATTTTTAAGTGTAGAAAGCTATGGTTATGAAGAAATTTGAAATAAAATTAGAAGTAAATTAACAAAGGGATGTCTAAGTCAAGCAAATCACGATTCGTAAAGGCATGAAAAGGTTCAGGAAAGAAATTGGCAGTAGATCCCCGTGTATAGGTCACAGAAAACATCTCAGTAAATGCAACATGAGATGGCACACAGAATTGTACTTTATTTCAGCTCCCCATTACAGTACATCATTTCATGTTGCACATACCGAGATTATTGTTTTCTGCGACCTATACACAGGGGCCTTACTCTTTTACCGCCATTTTCTCTCCGGGCACCTTTCCCTGCCTTTAACGGTCTTGTTTTGCTTGACTTAGACATCTCTTTGTTTATTTACTTCCAATTTTACTTGAAATTTCTTTAAAACATATCTTTCTACACTTAAAAACATTGTTACACATTGATTTCTGGGTAACTAATCAACTCTCTATGATGTTTTGTTAATTTAATTATTATTAAAAACAAGTTTTTTTTTAATAACATGCAATTGAAATTATTTAGTCTTTTCAAGCTTTTTTTCTCTTCCTTTTCCTTAAATATAGATTTTAAGACTTGTCTAACTGTTTAATATAAATGCATACAAATAAACGTTTCAAAGAAAATGTAAATTTTCTGATAAAAATTGTTTTCAACTAAATATTCCGAAGTATTAAAAAATCCACCTGTTTTATAAATTTCATTAAAGAAATATACATACATATACATATAAATATATATTACTTTCATTTTAAGAATCTAAAACTTAAACTAAAACCAAAACATAAGGCTGATTTAGGTTTAGACTGGAAAGCTATATTTACCAAAACTAAATATACAAGAAACTAACTTTTAAAATCAGACTTTTTCTTTCTTTTTTATAACTATTCATTTAATATGAAAAAAAAATATTTTCTTTAGTATGCAGAAATTTAAAAAATGTTTATTATTTTATATTTTTTAAGAAAATGTAACTTATTTTTGAGAAACATTTGTAAAAATCAAATTTTCTAAAATTTCCAATTTTTCCAGAAAAAAACCGGAAAAAAACTTTTTTTTCCGCCACTTCAAAATTTCCGGAAATTTTACATCTCTATTTCTACCTATTTTTATTTTCTAAATCTTGCTCCTCTCTAACAACACTAGTATTCATTAAAAACTAATTTTTAACATAATAGGTAATGCAAAAGGACAGATGGTCACTAGAAATATCCTCAATCTACCCTATATGTATATACAAAATCCTAATGAAATGAATTTGTCCAACGATTTTCTGAAACAACTGATTAAACAAATGTATGTTAAATGCGGAGTTTGTAGAATGCTGACAGGAGTAATTTTAGTATGTTGTTACAGTCACCTACAGTATATTTTTTCCTTAAAGAGGGTGTATATAGCATTTATATTTATTTTACAAGGTCGCACAAAAGTATACAAATATATGTTAAATGTAGGATTTGTAGAATGCTAACGATAAGGTAATTTTAGCATGTTGATAAAGTCACATACAGCATGTCTTTTCTTGAAGATGTTTATAGCATTTATAGTTACTTTACAGGGCAGCACAAAAGAATATGAATGTATGTTAAATATGAGGGTTTTAAAAAGCTGACAGTAATTTAATTTTTTTATGTTAGATTAACTTGCAGCATATTTTTTTCTTGAAGGGGGTGTATATAGCATTTACAGTTATTGTACAGGGCCCACAAAAAAAATATGAATATATGTAATGATTTTATGAAATGAATATATGAAACACTGGGTTTGACGAAAGGACATGTAATGTACAATGCAATTTTTGTATGTTGTTACAGTCACCTACACTGTTTTTATTTAAGGAGAATGTATATAGCATTTATATTTTTTATACAGGGCTCACAAAAAGTTTTTGCTTTTTACTCTACCATCTATGTGTAATAATTACTCAAAATACATTTTAGTATCATTATGTTATTTGAAACCCTACAAAATTTGTATATGCTACTAAGGTTTACAGTGGAATGTTCTCCATTGAAAATATTGGATGTAACATTTATTTACCTGTCAACACAAAAAAAAAACACAGGTGCATTATACTTTATTGTTAATTAATGTTGGAAGAGCTATTTTCTATGATGTTTATTTAACTTCATATATTTCTATGTGTATAACTGTCTCAAACTATTTTTTTAAATGCATTTTAAGCTCCCTTACCACAAATGAAATTTCACATAAACCTTCAGAAAAAGCTTCTGCTATTGTCACATTATATATATATATATATTTTTTTTTTTTTACATTGGATCTCGTATAGCAACCATACTCTAAGTTATAATTAGATAGAGTAGTTTAAACTCAACTTTCTTTTATGCTGATAATGCCTCCTAGCGAGGAATATATTAAATTTCATTAAAGTATTTCTTTTTTTATATTTCACTGTATGATTGCATATTCAAGATAAAAATAGGTAGTATTCATTCAACACAATTTACTCTTGTATTTATAGTGTACTCTGACAGGAAATAGGACAGCTAAATTTAAATAAAATTGTTTTTGTTTAAGCTTTTTAAAATAAATTTTCAGAATAAGCTTCTGCCATGGTGAAATTTATGTTTTGATAAAAATCTGCATGTGATAGGTTCTTTTAAATGCTGTTAATGCCCCTGGTGGGAAATTGATAGCTAAAACTTTAAAATGGAACTTATATTTTCCCATATAACCATACTCCAAGCTAAAATTAGGTAATACAGATTAAACAAAATTTTCTTTTGGGTTTATAGCATCTCCTAGGGGAAAACAGAATAACCAAATTTAAAAAAAAAAAAGGGATTTTTTTTTTTTTTTTTTTTTTTTTTTTTTTACTGTATGGCAGCTGTATTAATATTAAAAATAAGTAGTACAGATTCATAAAATGTGTTTATAGTGTCCCCTGGCAGGAAATAAGGCAACTAAATTTAAATAAAATTATTTTTTATTATTTTTTTTTAAATAAAATTTTGGAAAATGCTTCTGCCATGAAGAAATTTATATTTTGATGAAAATTTTCATGCAATAGGTTTTTTATGCTGGTACTTCTCCAGAAAAATGTTTCTGGAGTCCTTCCCAAAGATAGGTTGATTGACTGGTTTCATTTTACACAGCAGGAAGCAAAAATGACAGAATTTTCAGATACAGCAGAAAATCAGGAAAGCGGAAGAATGATTAAAAATTGTGAGACTTGGTCTGATTTTATTATTTGATTGATTTATCATCAGAATAAAAAACAAAAGTCATGCACCAAATTAAATCTTGGAAAATGACAAAATATTTTTTTTTTTAAAAAGACAGAAAATCTTAAGCCACTAAAAATAAGTCCTGGTCTACCAATAAAATAGATATTTCTGACTACATACAAAATATGCAAGATTACTGAAAACTTAAACATATACATACAGAAGATAGTGAATTTGAAATATTTTATAAATTTTTTAACTAAAAAACAAAACAAATTATATCAAAAACTATTTTAAGTCATGTTTTTACAACAGATTTCCATACATACTCTTTATTATTTTAATGCCACAATGTTATTTGTTATACATAAAGATTTTTTTATGGGTAAATCAGGTAAAATTCTTTAATAAATAGATGTATAGTTTTACACACATATACACAAACATATTTTTGTAACTTTTTACAAAACAAAAATTCCTTATGCAATCTTTTTTCTTTTTTTAGTTATATTAGTATGAAAATACACAACTGTTTACAAGATTTTTCAACTAAAAAATCTGAAATCAATATAGATATCAATCACTTTTGATAGAAGCAAAAATTTCATTTATCCATAAACGGCAAATGTCTGATTTATAACAAAGACAGGAAAAGTAAGAATCTTAAATTTAATTTTAAATAAAACATTTATAAAAAGAGGGGAGAAAAAGAAAACGAACTTACTTTTTTCCAGTCATCAAGAGAATGCAACTGTAAAGGCCCATATGTACGATTCAAATACATTTTAACCCCTACAATGTTTGCACTTAAATTCTGCATGATATCAAAATTATCAGATGTTGCACCAGCAAAGAGAGCATAGTCACATCTGGCACCAGCTTTTGCTTTCTAAAATCAAAGGGAAAAAATAAGTTAAATTTTGTTTCCTTATTCTGTTTTCTTTTAAAATAAAAAATATAAGACTGATTATTAAAATTACTTTTTTTTTTTTTTTTTTCAAAACTGGATGTATATATTGCTTTTAAAAAGGTTTTACTAAAAGTTATTGGCAAGCAGATTTTGCTAAGTAATTGCTGTTTCTGCCCACAATGCTATGTCAGGAATACCGAAAGGTCTTTCTATGAACCTGGTATTGTTTTTCATGTAAGAAAACTTCAAAAATCTAACAATCACCTTTTCTTGCACCTTACAAAATTAAATCCATAAAGAATGGCTAATCACTGAACTAATATAAATCATACAGTCCTATAAATTTTGTTTCAGTCATAAATGCTTAAATTAGACAAAATTGGAAAGTGTTAAAGACATTTATATGTAACTTTGAACAAATGCAAACATTCTTCATACATTAAAATACTATATTTCTTAATGCTATAAAGTAAAATTTTATATGTTGGATCTCAAAACTTTTTTCTTTTAACAGAAAATACACATTTGTCATTTCATTTTTAATATAGATAAACAGAAAAATGGAGTCTCTTGTCACGCTATGCCATCTTCAATATAATAAACAAAATTATTCCAGAAACACAAAATCAAAATTTTGCTACAATGAAATTGAGAAAATGCAAATAAGAAATATTAACCTGGAGAGCTAAACTAAGCGTCTTTTCATCAGTGACAGGTGGCTTGGTATTGGGCATCACACAAACAAGGGTAATGCCACCAGCTAAAGCAGCAGCAGTACCAGAAGCAAAATCTTCTTTGTGAGTATCACCAGGCTCTCTCAAATGAACATGGACATCAATAAGCCCTGGTAGGGTGACCATTCGACTAGCTGTCATACAATCAATGTAAGGCTTCACTGGAGGTTCTCCTTTAACTCTTTGCAATGACTAGAGAAAAAAAATGAAAAAAATTAAAGTTAGCATATAAGAAAGATTGAAACTAAATGAATATAATAATTAACAAAATTTTTAAAAATCTAAAGATTAATTAGAATTTTAGCTAATTAAAAATCTTCAATATTTAGAAAATGGATACTAAGTTTAATCAAAATATAATCCAATTTCAGCATACCTTGCAAAATTTTAGAAAATTATTAAATAAACAAATTTGACAACTGACAAAGCCCTCATTCTAATCTAAAAAATTTTAAATAAATACATGCATAACTAAATTTGTTCAATAAACTATTTCGTGCATATTAGTGCTGACTCTGGAACAAAAGGAGATTTCTATTAAAAAAAGCACTCTGTTCTCGAAAATCTGAATCTTGTGACCTGTTCAAAAGACATTTTGAACTTGTTTAGAGTCACCTTTTATCAATAGCACTTGTGCAAATACTAATAAGAAGTAAAATAGTTAATATTGACAGTGGTCTAGAGCTGCAAAACTGCCTGTGAAGGTCACAGAACAGTTAGAAAGAGCACTTAAAAAGAATTAGGAAGAGTCGTTATGTTCTGCTTCCTGCCAAATTGGCTTTGAGCTGGCATCAGCTTATTAAGTGTTACATTTATAAAGCTTTTTTTTAAATGTAAATATTTTCAAATGCTTATTATATTTTGAAAAATATCAACTTGTAAGATATTGTGAGAACACAAATTAGACATTTTCAGTGTGTCAGGACATATCTGGCTTAACTTCAGATGAAAAGATAATAGAAACAAAATTAGTGTTTTGCAATAGATATAATTAAGGCAATTGTTTAATTTAATATTTTTAACTGTAAACATTTATATTATATGAAATTTTGATAAAAGTAATTTCCAAAAACTAAGGTCATTCAATGTTTAATTTAATTATAATATAATTATACATAAATATACAATGTTAATTAACATTTCTCCGAAATTAAAAGAGGGTTTATTTAATTGCTAATAAACAGCAAGTAAGGTTGATAAAAATACTTATATTTTTCTGTTAGAATTTTTAATATAGACCTTTATGTGACATTAAGCAATTGTAATATCAACCATATTTATTAATATTTGTGTATTTTTGCCTTAAATTCTTTTCACAGTTTTTTCATAACTGACATGCACATCTCTATCTATAACAAACACACAATACATGACTTAAACTATTCTTTCTGAGGCATAAAAAATACTTTAAGTTTAGATTTTATTCACAATAACTATAATAAAACACCTGAATTATGTGAAGAAATGCAAACAATCTGTAAAAATCAATGAAATATAGCAAGTATAATAAAGTATTACAGGCAATATTCTGCTACAAAGAGGTAGAAATAAATGGCAGACAGCTGTTAATACATACTTCAATAAGAAGCTTGGCACATTTGACATCAGTTATCAAAGGAATTGCATAATTGACAGCCATTCGTCGAGTCTGATAACCATGAGAAGCTCTAGCATAACCACCACTGTGTGTTGGAAGATTAATCACAACATCAAATTCTTTCTGAGCAAGAAAATCAGTGATATTTTTGTAATAAGCTTTACAATCACCTTTGTTATCATATGGCCATTCTACAGGTTCAATCTAAAACATTAAGAGCAAAATTTTATACAATTTAACTAATAAGTTTCAAAATTGAGATACTTTTATTATCAAATATTTATTAATATGTCAAATATTTAAGATAAACTGTTACACAAAATAAACAACATTATGAGACACAGGTAGTTACGTTTTCATAGAAAAAAAAATGCTTATTAATAAGATAGGAGACTCCTTAATAAGGAAATATAAAGAAGATAACTATGAATTTTTTTTGCAGTTAGTACACTTTTTCAATATTTTTGACACTTAGGAAAATAATTTTTGGAATACGTATAATACAGTATTGATAAGGAATATTTCAATATTTATCATTCTGTGGGATAATTTTTCAATAAACTTGCAAAGATTTTTTTTTTTTAAATAAGAATATAACTATAAATATATGCATGCATTTTACTCACACTTTAAAAAGGTGTTAGGGTCATAATGACATACATAAAATTAATCAAGAAGCAATTAAAAAAAATTATAATACTATAAAAATTATACTTACTGCTATTCCTTTAGTAGAATAAAAGTCTGCTGTGCCTGTGCTACCATACAGTTTTAGAGACATATTTTGCAGCATTCTGACATATGGCAATAACTCTTCTTTATGCTGTGAAATAACAAAATATTAAGTTAAAACCCAATATAATCTAATTTCAGATGTCTTTCAAAATATTACAATGGAATTATGAAGTATCAGACTGCCTAAAAATTCTATAAAAGGACTAGTACTCAACTAATTTTAAATTTTAAGTTTCATTTTATTAGAGTATGGCTACAAGTTTTACAAAATAATACTCTTACTTTCATTATGGACAATCAAGTTGTGCTGAATCTATAATGCATATTAATAATTGGTACTTCTTCATTATCCCATTGACCACTTTCCATTAAAAAAAAACTAGTGCCAAACTAACTATATTATAAAGGACAACCGTGTCCATGCGTAACGCTGACGCCATTTTGCGAATGGCAACATTTGACGATGAAATGTCGGTTTGGAGATTTTTGCTACTGCTATTTTTTAAATTTCTAAACATCGCACATTTTAAATTTTTACACCATTATATAGGAAAAAAAATCTACTTTCAAATGCAATTTGTTTGAAATATGTACCTTAATTAACTGATTTATTATGGCTTTTTAAATTATTTTTTAAAAAATCTATATCGCTTGCAGACTATTACAAAATATTAATCCGTTTGTATTTTAAACAATATAAAAAGTTCAACATTTGTTTCCAACTAATATTCCATAACGAAATTAAAACTTCATTAAGCAATAAGTAAAATAGTACAAATAAAATACAAATTTTATATCAATGTAATCGAAATAAGCGCTTAAAACCGCTGAAATTATCAGACTAAGAAAAACTGTTGTATATAACGAAAGTTTTGGTGATTTTCTTGGTTATTAACTCCTGGGACGAGGCCAATAAGAAATTCCCACTTTAATAAATTAAATTTTTTTTTTTTTTTAATTGAGATATTTCATATAAAAATGCTCTTTGGTGGTGTTGGGCAATCTATAAAAAATATTAAATATAAAAAATATTAAATATAAAAAAATCTATTAGAGTTTTCAATAAAATGATAAATGGTCTTCACCTATATATTCGCTATCCCAGGAAGCCCGGGTGGGATGACCTAGTATGATTTAATGCCAAAAATGCCACATTCACTTAATGTCAGATTCGTTACACGTGTTCGTTACGTCATCAAGTGATTTTTAATTTGACTTTTATCTGTATTTTTAATGATGTTTTACTGATTTATTAGTTCCTTCATTAATTAAAATAACAACTGTCTCATTAAACAGCGATGTTATGATATTAAAAGAGAAAATATTGAAAATATGTTGCAATGCACAGTTACATACAATGGATCAGTTTCAACTGATGTCACAAACGTTTATCTGCCACCCGAGCATGATAATTAAGAAAAACAATGTTAATAAATATCTAAGATTAATTTTTTTCAGTTTTCATTAATATATTGTACATTTTATTGCTGAAATTTACTGATACTTGACACTTAAGTGAGCCGAATTTCTTATACTTTTTCTTTTAGATTCCGATTCAACGAGGCTTTTTTCATTTATTTTTTCCATGTGTACGAAGCTCTCATACATGTGGTATACTGATCACGGCAATAACGAATTTCATATATTTTGGGGGGGGTTCCAATACAGGAAGGTCATTGCACCTAGTGATTTATTTTACTTTTAAGTTTTTATGTGCATGAAGAACTCATACACGCGATATAATGATCACAGCATTTGCAAATTTGAGTTTTTGGGATTCAAATGCAGCGAGATCACTCCACCCAATGATTCTTTTATTTTTCATGCACACCAAACACTCATACTTATGATTTAATGATCGGAACATTATCTAATTTAATGTATTTTTTGGAGATTCCCAATACAGCAAGGTTGTTGCATCCAGTGATCGCACCATTAACAAATTTCTTGTGCTTTGAAGGGAATCAAATACAGCAAGGTTGCTGCATCCAGTGTTTTACTATTATTATTATATTTCATGTGTGCAATATAGTGATCGCAACATTCACAAATTTAATATATTTAAGTTTTTTTTTATTTCACAATGATTGTTAACATTTTTTGAAAATGGTGATAAAATGTGCATTAAAACTTATTTATGTGCATTAAAACGTTTCTTACTGCTCAAATTAACTTTTTTATATGTATCTTATTAAATTTGTGAAATAAAAAATATATATTTTATTCATAAATGCAATATCTAAAAAAAAAAAATTATCTGTTTAAGGTTTAATTAAATAACTGCATTTAAATTCTTAAATTATTTTTCCTAATTTAATTAATTCGTATAATTATTTTTTTAAACAATGCACTCTTTTGTCCAAAATAGTCTGAATGAATCTTATTTTATATATGGTACATCTCTACTCTCACAAAAAGGTACCCTATCTTCAGTAACATTTTTATCTCTAAATTCCTTAATTTTACTATCTTTAAAAATTTAGAATGTCAATATTCTTCTATTTGTTTATTGGGCATTACAGTTCAGTGATTTTTTTTTTTTTTTTTTTTTTTTTTTTTTTAATGGAGAATGAACAAGTATCTAATAATTTATTTAATAGTTCTGCATCTTGTGTTACAAGTTATAAAAAATGCCTTATTGGCAAATTTCAATTTATTTTTCATTTAGCCAAAACAAGAGATAGCAAAAAAACTTTTTTTTTCTCTCTCCATTAATTTTATAAAGGGAGCAGGATACAGCATTAAATGCAAATGCAAACAGCAATGTGTGTCAAAAACATAATTTTGTCTTTTTAAAACCATTAGAAAATAAAAGTAGTTATTTTCACAACATTAATTATATAAGGCGAAAAAAAGGTTTATGAAGGTTTTAAATTGGAAATTATATGGTAGTGGGTATTATATCAAATGCTTTTGGCTTTTTGAAAAGTTTTTCCTAATATGAATCGGGGATGATTGTGACTTAAAGTGAAAAACCCTGAAAATTATCAATTTAAAATACCAATATCAGTTTACATCACAACTGATACTGTAACTGCATGAAAACCAAACAACATAAAAATAGTACAATTTCTGCTATTGTTTGAAATGTAGAATTCTAGAAAAACATTTGATAAACTTATATTAATTTCATTAAAAGCTGAATGGCTTCATCAAATGGAGAGTACAATTTGTCTTGCTAAATATGGCAAGTTCAAATTCTATAACCAGTAAAGAAATTTATTCCAAGTATTCATGAAACAAGCACAAATTATGTGCAAAGGGCTCTTACTAGATTTAACGCATTTGTATGATACTTAGCTATTTGAAAACAATCCGAAAAAGTCAAAACCAATTTCACTTTTCAGTGGCTAAGTATTAAGAGGGAAAAAAAAAAACTTTTTTTTTTTCGCTCTTTTTTTTCCCCCCAAACAATACTTAATATTTTTTTTTATGCCTATAGAGTAAAAAATACTTAACTGATCGACTAATTTTGTGATTCTTTTGCGGCAAGATAGTCAAAATTTGCGTTTTTTTGCCCTGACTGATCGGCGAAATTCGCAAATTCTTTTTCAATGACCAATTGACAAAATTCATTGGGGAAAAAAAAATGATCAACTGACGAAATTTGTGATTTTTTTCCCGACCGACTGAAGAAATTTTTTTTTCAACGACCTATTGACAAAATTCACTATTTTTTCCAATGACCAATTGACGAAATTGGCAATTTTGTTTTCATGACCAATTGGCAAAATTCATGATTTTTTACAGAGATCAAATGATTGTATTCCCAATTTTTTGCGTATGATTGATGAAAATCCCAATTATTTTACATGCCAGATTTCTAAAATTCCCGATTTTATCTGTGACCGGTTGGTAAAATTTGCATTTTTCTGGATTCCAAAATAATGCAGAAATTGTAAACTTTTCGCTTTTTTTCTCTCTCATTTTTCCAGACTGTGCGACTTGCAGTAAAGCCGAAATTGTGAATTGTTTGCAATTTTTTTCTCAAGCCCTTAGAACCTGAAATAACGCTGAAGTAGTAAAATTTTGACTTTTCCTTCCTTTGCCTGGGATTTTCCGGGTCTGAGGGACCTAAAAGTTATGCCAAAATCATAACATTTTCGCTCGTTTTCTCGAGTCTGTGTAATCCAAAATAATGCCAAAAAAAAATATATTTTTTTTTTTTTTTTTGCTTGTATTTTTCAGATCTGTGCGACCTGCAGTAATGCTAAAATTACAAAATTTTTGCTTTTTCTGTTTTCTCTCTCCAGAGTCTGCGGATCCAAATTAATGCCCAAATAGTATTTTTTTTTCCTTCTCGAGCCTATAGGATCCTAAATAGTAAAATTGCCTTTTTTCTTCCTTTGTCTCGAATTTTCTGGGTCTGAACGACTTGAAAAATTCCCAAGTTACTAAAATTGTGCCCTTTTCTTTTCTTTTTTTTTTTCTTTAAGAGTCTGCAGGACTTGAAATAACGCATTTCAGAAGACATTTCTATTCTGTGGATAGAAAACACACCTATCCTATCTCCAATTAATGTAGGGCAGAGGATTTGCCAGTTTCATTACAATCTGTCTCTGCATAAGGTTTGCTGTAAAATAAAATGTTTATCACTAATATTTGGCTCTTTTTTACATCACATTTTCAGTTTTGATTTTCAAGTTTTCGATTCTCTTTTTTCACTAAACGTAACAATCTCAAAAACCAAGAAGGATTGATAGAAAAACCCGGAAATCCGGGGTACATCAGGAACACAATCACCCCTGATGAATATTTTTCAGGACACATTTCGATATTTGAATTTTCAGACATTTATTTTAGTTATCAATTGCAACTATGCATAAAAATTTTTTTCTAAAGAAATGTGAAAATTTAAAAAGAAGCATAAAATAATTCATGGGGAAATTTTCTTCTACTTTTAACTTTGAAACATGGAAAAATAAAATTACTTAAGTTAAACAAATATATTAATTAAAAAAAAAATAGAATGATGAACTACCTAATTAAAATTAAGAGTAATAAATATGTATTTTTTTATTAGCGCCATAGTGATATCTTTTTTTCGAATAATGTTCCAAAAATATATATCACTCATCATATGTAAAGAATAATTTTGACTGCTTATGGAAGTTTATAATTTTTTAATTATCAATTGAATACATCAAAAATCTGCTTCATCTGTAAGAACAGAGTGCAAATTACACCTTAAAATAAAAACATAAAAGTTATTTCAGACACTCTGACAAGTAGAAACTACTTTATTGGAAGATTAATTTATTTTTATTTATCCAAAAAATAACAGAGGTAAAACAAACAAAAAATTGAATTTTTCTCAGTTATTTTTTAAAGCACTATGGATTTTAAGACATAAATCATTGATTATATTCAAGATTACTTATTCTCTTAAAAGTCAATAGAAAGTAAACCTTCAGTTATGATTTTGTTAATTATGTATTTTTCTAATTATGTAACAATTTTTTTAAGTGCAATATTACATCCTATTTATTCTCAGTTTTTTAACATATATTACTGAGATTTGTGCACTAAAACCTTTGACAAATATTAACTATAAAAATATGAAGAACATAAGGGGATTAATATTTTCTGATCAAAGAGGAAATTATAAAAAAGTCTTATTTAAAAAAAATATGCATATATAATTCTGGATAATCTTAAGAAGCTGTTTATATAAAATTTAAAAGTAATGACTGAAGGTTATTCTTTACATTATAACTTCCAATTGACAGTAACACAGATCGCTCAGGAATCTGAAAGCCAGTGCTCATTAGAGATTTCAGATAAGCTTCATAAACATTCTCTCCAAAGCATGCTACTTCACCAGTACTAGCCATTTCTACTCCCAGAGTTACATCAGCACCATCCAGACGAGAAAATGAAAACTGAGGAACCTGAAAAAATTTATAAACTAAATATTTAATTATACATTTTTTATCATGAATTCACGAATAAACATGGGATATGATAAAAGTTCAAACAATATTTTATTAAGACAATTTTAAAAGCACAAGCTTCTAAAAACCATCTTGGATATGTATGATACCATAAAAAAAAGAAACAAAAAATCCCTGACGGCTCGGCCTACAGGCACAGGCAGATTTCGAAGACTGAGACCGTGGGGCGCCTGTTTGTTGGGAATTGCGGAAGTAATTACCATTTTGCCATGATGCGGCAGTTGACTTCGAAAACCTAACATGTTTGCAGGCGGAGCCGGCAGGGATTTGTTTTTGTTTTAATTTTTTTTTTTTTGCTATAAGAGTTGGTCCTATAAAAAACTTGTCAGTATAAAAGTTTTAGATAATATTAAGAGGATTTATAATAAATTTAAGCGGATTTGAAATCTTGGGAATTGACGAAGTTATGAATTTTTTTTTCTTCTAAAACCCCCCTTCCCCCCCCCCTTGGGGCCATTTTTAATTATATCAAAAATATGTCATACATAAATTTTCGGCCCTTCTCCTAGAAGTAATAATAACTTCAAACTGATTCGATACGTATCATAATTAAGAAAGTATGGGTTTTTTTCTGTTTTCACAAAAAGCCCCCCTCCCCCATCCCCCCCTTTGTTTGATTTTGCCCATTAACGAACTTGACCGAGATTTTATGCCCCTTGATTTTATGTATCAGTTTCAAAAGGATGCAGGAGTTGGAACTGCCTACTTCGAAAAATAACTTGTTTGCAGGCGGAGCCGGCAGGGATTTTTGTTTTTAATTTTTTTTTTGTTAAGGGTTGGTCCTATAAAAAACGTGTCAGTATAAAAGTTTTAGATAATATTAAGAGGATTTATAATAAATTTAAGTGGATTTAATATCTTGTGAATTGACGATGTTATGAATTTTTATCTTCAAAAACACCCCCTTTCCCTCCCCCCTTGGGGCCATTTTTAATTATATCAAAAATCTGTCATACATACATTTTCGGCCCTTCTCCTAGAAGTAATAATAACTTTAAACGGATTTGATACGTATCATAATTAAGAAGCTATGGGGGTTTTCTGTTTTCACTAGAAGCCCCCATTCCCCCCCCCCCCCCCCTTGGTTTGGTTGTGGTCATTAACGAACTTGACGGAGATTTTATGTATCAGTTTGGAAGAGATTTGTTCAGAATTACTGAAGTTTTCGTGTCCTTAATAAAGTGACATATATATATATGGTGGGTTTGATTGTGGTCATTAACGAACTTGACCGAGATTTTATGCCCCTTGATTTTATGTATCAGTTTCGAAGAGATCTGTGCAGAATTATTGCAGTTATCGTGTTCATAAAAAAGTGACATAGATAGATAGATAGATTATATATATATATAAAGTTTTGAACTGGGGGTGGTTTTGGGTTCTGGGAGTCATAATCGGTGTAGATCTGCAAAAATTTTTCAAAAATTCTAAGTTAGGTGAGAATATAATAGGTAGTATTTCTTACGAAATCTACCTAAAAGAAAACACATGTTCATAATAGAAATTAATAAGGTGTCTTTTGGCTAAGGTAAAAACTATCTTTGTGCCTCTATATTCAAAATCACCTTAAAAGGAGAGGAAAATTGGTTCAACATTCATATGTAGTGAACATATAACATAAAATCAATTATTCTGCAACTCTGCAAGTCTACCGATAGGCATTTTGCTTGAAGAGGCCATTATATGAAGGCTGTTCTCAAATTTAAACTGGCTACTTTCAGACAACTGAATTAATTTTTTGTTCTTAAACATATGAGATTGGCAGGTGCTTTTAAGCAGAAACTACAATACTGAAGTTCATTTTTCAATAAAGTCAAGCGATCTTTCAGAAAATGTTGTCAGAGTTGGAGTTTCCAACTAAATTTCTGGATGTGACAGCCTGATAAAAGTAGTTATGAGACAATCTCTTATATCTCAAAATTTAATTCATTTATCCAAAAATGCAAAAACTATGAAATTCCATATCACTTCAATAGTCTTGCCTGCAAGTGTCTGTTTTTACATTTAAAAATGAGCCTGTAAATGTGCCAGAAAGTTTTGAAGGGGGAAATATTTAAGAACACACTTGAAGATTTGACTAAATCTGGATCCTTGGTCAAGCTGTTAAAATTTCTTTTATTAATGGATTTTTAACAAATAATTTAAAACATTTTAATATTTATGTTTTGAAATGTGAGAAACTTTGTGTCATAATTATTCATACTTAATTTAGATTATCTTTATTAAATTTTATTGCATAAATATTCATACATCTTAATATTTTTGACTTACTTTAACACCAACACGTCCACAGCCATTTATCTCAACAGGTTCTGGCTTCAATCCCATGATTACTTGAGTAGCCAGTGCTATGAAATCACATTTCAAAGTTTTGGATACAAAAGGAAAAGAGCGTGACACTCTGAGATTGCATTCAATTACTTTTAACTGGTTATCCTATAAAATTAATAAAATATGTTAAACATAATATATGGCATCACATTTTCATTCAAATTAAAACAATTCAAACCACAAAGCATTTAATACAAGCAGGAAAACATTGAAATTTAAAATATTTATTGTTACCATCAGGGTTTCAGCTTTCACGCATTTTACATGTAAATTCCAGACAATTCATGAGTCTCTCAAATTTAACAGTATGCCAAGAATTGACTCAGTTTTTCTCCTGTTCTCTTTCCATAAAACAAATATATATATATATATTTATTTATTTATTTATTTATTTATTTATTTATATATATATATATATATATATATATATTTATATTTATATATATTTTTTTTTTTTTTTCAAATATCTAATGTTACTCTCTATTGTTCCCAAGCAGAAAGCAATCTTTCAAATTTTTTTGGGGGGCCATGAATAAAAGTTATTTGATTCTTTTAAATTAGAATTGGAAGCTGAGAATTTTTTTTTTTTAAATGCAACTGCAATCTATACTTTACTTTTTAATATATTTAAGGATATATGTTGTGTGTGTGCTTACAAAAAAAGTTAAACCAAGTTAGAATATGGCAAATTCTTAATAATTATATTTCAGAGTAACAATACTGCTGAAACAAAGTGGAAAGAATGATTAAAAAATTATGACATTACCTTTGCAATTAGCTGAAGATTGTACGGACCATTTACTTCCAGAGCTCTCCCAATATCAACACAAATGGCTCTGATTTTTTCAAGTGTCTCTTTATTCAAGTCTTGAGGAGGAGTTACAAGAGTTGCATCACCTGAATGAACACCAGCATTTTCAACATGCTCAGACACAGCCATGCAAATAAGTTCACCATTATCAGCTACTGCATCAACATCAATTTCCTATAAGAAAATTATGAATTATTAATAATTCCAATATTTTACTAGTTTTAAAGACATTTGGTCATAAGAGTGTATAAATCAAATAAGTTTATAAACCTGGTTGCAAGATAGGTATCAAAACAACTAATTAGAATATTTGTAAATTTATCATACATCCAAACCCATTTATAGTGAACTCAAATATAATGAAAACTGTTTTAACAAAAAAAAAAAAAAAAAAAAAAAAAAAATAGCTGGTCTCTGAGCTCAAGAAATGTGGTCATCATTGACAATTAAAATATTTTAACTGGCCACTGGAAGCATCAACAACGAATGATCTAATTATTCACTTGAACAGTTTACTTAATGACTATAAACCAGAGAAAGGTATAGATAGGTGGTACTTTGGACTTTAATAAATCCAGGCATACACAAAATATGCTAAGCCAAAAATTTTAAAAATGCAGATTTTGAACCATGACAAAAGATTTTGTAAAATTCTTACATAAGGTAAAAGACCCTAAGTTGCCAGTTTAAGGATATTGATCGGTGGTTTGTCTAAATTTTTTTCAAAATAATTTTCCTGTAAAAAATTATATTTTAATAAAAAAACAATTGTTTTTCTTATGATCATGTATACTTTACTTTATTCAGTCAAACCTTATAATGCATATTTCACTTTTTCATAATTATAATTTTTATATGTTTTGTTGAGAAATTTAATTTATATTATCTTTCTAAATTAATGTATTAATTGGGTTGAAGATTTAAGGCAAGTCAAGATATGTTATTAGTATGCTTATTATTACACTTTTCCAATCAATTCATAAAAAAATTTCAGTGGTTTTTGAAATACCATGATTAAATAAAAAATGGGGAAAAACTGACAACAGTAAGGGAGGGGATTTTTTTTATTATTAACTTGAGATTTTTGCCGGCTACCAAATATTTTTTTTCCAGATCCTGGGTTCGTCTAATATGAAAATGTATTGCAGAAATATTTCTAGAAGAAAAAACTCATTTAACAAGAGAAAATCTTGAAAATTCACCAAAATACTTTTATGTTTCCCTTCTTTTCCTACACTAAATATCTCAACTCATGGTTCTATCCTTTCACACAAAACTGGTAAATATGGCCAGAAATTTCTTTTCTGCAGTCATTCATCTCTATTCTGTAGTTTCTTTCAAACAAAGATTAACAGTATTTTATTTACTAAATTCATTTATTAGGGTTTCGTTCATCTCACGAAACCCTATTCATCTCACTCCTTTGTCTGTGTCTGTCACATTCTCAGCGAGTATAAGTTACAGACTTGAAATTTTGTGTACTTACAGCTGGATACCTACTGTCACGCTAGAAATCACAAAATTTTGAAAAAGTCTTAATTAACACAAGATATTATTTAAAAAAAACCATCTAAAATTAGCGACAAACGAACATTTTTACTGAAACAAAGAAAGAAGTTCAGTTTTGACTGAAATGGGATCTTGATAAGAGGGACCAATGAGCTTTAGTCTTCGACATGCACCTCGATAATTTCCATTCCGACTGTGGTTAAAATGGCAGACTGCACGTTTTCTAGGCTTTTTTTTTTTTTTTAATCGCATAAATTGCTTTATCTGCACAAAAATGTGTAAACAAACATAAAAACACTATTTCAGACAGGCAAAATTTGTAAAATTTGACCAATTAGAAGAGAAAATATCAATTAAAAACTTTTAATTTTAAGTCAAAAAAAGATCGCTTAATTTCAATACTCGAGCAGGTATTCAATGCAGACAAATAGTCTGGGTACAAGTTATTTTGGAAAGCAGAATAGAAACCACATTTCTTTATACTAGAAGAATTCCGGCCCTATTAAATTTTTTTGAAATATTTCATTTATCAATTTGAAAATTATACATCCATCTGTATCTCTTCATGGGGATTCTAAATATGTAATTTTCATATTTCTCAAATAATTAGACCAGAATTTACAATTAATTTTTTATATAATTAGATGGCTTAAAAATAATTTATTTTTCATAGCCAAAACACCTAGCTTTCATTCCAGACATTAGAAGTATTCACCAAAAGATTGAAAATTTTTATACTGGCAAATTTCGGTGTCCCATAAAATCTTTTAAAATATTGGATTTTTGGATCTGAAAAGTATGCATCCTTGCTTAAACTGGGGTGGGATTTCAGAGTTCCAAAAAATCTTTGAATTCAGCCCATAATTTTTTATTTTAGCAAAATCCTGATTTTTGTATAGAAAAAGAAGTAAATTGCTAGAGATTTTGCTATTTCATTTCAAATTATCTTAGGTTGTATGTGTCCAATCATGATGTTGTTCAGCTCATTCGACTCGATAGATAGAACTTACCGATTGTAGTTCAAGTGCAAGTTTCACCAGCCGGTGGCGCTTTCCCATCTCTGATTCTATGGGCCAGATCACAACATGGTATGGCTCATTCGACTCGACATCCTTATCGATTTCAGTTATGTTCATATAAAATAGATTGCTTCCCCTGTCAGTGTAAGGTGGAACTAATGGATTTTGCAGCTATCTCGGGTTCTATGGGTCCCATCACAATGTGGTCTGGCTCAGTCGACTCGACATAGACAAAACTTACGTATTTTAGTTCCAAGTTTGACCACCAAGGAGGCACTTTCCTATCTTTGTTTTATGGGCCTGATTACGATGGGGTTTCGCCCGTTCGACTGAATTTTGATAGCTTTACAGATTTCAGTTATGTTCGTATAGAATAGATTGCACCATGTGGCTATGGAAGGTGGAACTAATAGATTTTGCAACACGCCTGTTATACGGTGCCGCAGGCAGCAGGGACATGAGGGGTTCGTATAGAATGGATTGTGCCCCCTGGCAGTGGAAGATGGAACTAATGGAGATTGCATCCATTTTAAGGGTATCTTTTTTTTAATTTAATTGTGCTGCCATCTATGTTCTTACTGAGATAGTGTATTTATAAATAATTCTAATTAAAAAAAAATTATTTGGATTTATTAATTAAAAGGATAAAGTTTTTTTTACATGAATATTAAATGAAGCCCTTTGTGCAATCTTTAATCACTCTTACCCATTTGTTTTAATTAGAGTAAATATAATGTGAAGCTAACCTTTTTTTTTTTTTTTAATTCTCTCAAAAAAAGCTTAAACTAATAAATAAATAGCAAGTGTTATTTCTTAAATTACTTTTTTAGATTTTTCTATTTATAACTTTAGAATCTGAAAAAATTATGAAATCAAACAATAAAATTACGGTCACAAATTTAGTGACATATGAATGTATGAACACAACACTATACATATAAGAGCCCTCTATCAAACTTTTAAAATTTTTATTTACATATTTTCTTATTTTCATAATCCAAGATCTTAACTTAGCACTTACTTTGTTACAATGAGCAAATGCAATGGTCGCTTCAACTTTGTTACAAGAGTGTGTATTTTGAGGGGGAGAGGGTTAAGAAACTTACTTTTAAAAAACTGCATATTTAGTTATGATTAAAAATGGGTATATTTCGCTGAAAAATGTATTAAATATATTTGTAACAAATAGCATTTAATAAAGAAAAGCCAATAAATTTCAAAATAGATAAAGCAAATTAACATGTAATTATGTGGATATGTTTATAAATTTAACAGATTTATTAACTTTTATCCTGTGAGATTTAACTTAAATGCTATATAAGATATTGTAGTTCAATTATTTACAAGAGTTAAAGCATAATTCCCTCAAAATAGTTCGGTTAAAAATATCCATATATTGAATATGTTAAATAACTTTAAGAGGCACTAAAATATTTTTACGTAGATTAAAATTGATAAAATATATTCATAATTGTTCAAAGTACTATAATCTATATATTTAAAATGCTAAGGTATGTGTCGGCAAAAAAGCAGTTATTTCTCTTTTGCCGATGGCAAGAAGTGGTTTATTTAGAAAATCAAACCTGCTATACATAACTTCAGCCAGCTTTGTTATTTGTTGTGATGTGAAATATTTGGCCTATTTCTCACAAAAAATGAATTACTTTTATGATTACAATATTTTGATATGATAAAACACTAAGATACGTGGTGTCGAGAAAGCAGTTATTTCTCTTTTGCAGACGGCAATGAATGGTTTGTTTAGAAAATCAAACCTGCTAAACCTAACTTTAGCCGGCTTAGTTATTTGTTGCGGTATTTCTTTCAAAAAATGAGTTACTTATGATTACAATATTTTGATAAGATGATTATTTGATGACATTACAACTATTTTGTTGATATAATGGCATGTCATGATATGACATTTCATTCATTGATCAGAGAAGGGGACACGTTGAGGTGTAAAAATTGCTAACTTTTTGCTAATTTTCAAAATAGATCTATACAGCAAAGGCGAAACTGTGTGAATTCACAATTTGAAGTGAACATCCTGGAACATAGCTGTGGAAATATGACCGAGGTGTGCGATTTTTGCCATGCACTTTACTGGAAAAGTGCACTTAATACAAATAAAAAATACTAAATGCTGACGGCAAAGTTTCTCTTCAAAATCTGACAGAAACTCCAGATTTGTTAAAGGAATTGCTGTGTGACAGTTCTATACATATACAGTCAAACCCGGTTAAGACTTGTTTCAAGGGACTGAACAAAAGTCATATTTAGCAGGATTGCATATTAAATTTATTTCCATATCGTTGCTGGAACTGAGCTTATTTACACATCTAATCATCTAAATGAACTTTAGAGCTTCTGTTTATATGTTTACAGTTGAAAATTATGTCTTTTATACATATTTAGATAAAAATTCAACTGTATTCAAGTTTAACTCATTGTTTGTTATAAGGCCGGCTGAAATAACTGAAATTAAATATGAATTCAAATATGACTATTGTCAATACATTACAACCAAAAATAAAACAAATATTTTCCTGATTTGGTTTCTTAAAAAACTATTAAATCTTTGCAGAACAAAACCAATTATTAAAATCCTATTACTTACCCATCATACGTAGTATAGGGTAAGTCTTGCAATCGTTTTAAAAATGAAAATAATTTTTTTTTGATGGATTTGACACATTTCACAAACTGGGAGATTCTGAAAAATATATTTTTAGAAAAAAAAATTTGCCATCCACCTGTGTGTGTGTCTGTAAACACTGTCTCCCGAACAAATTGAGATAGAGACTTGAAATTTGGTATGTACTTAGTATGTAATAATGGGAAGAAGCTTATTGAATTTCAGTAACCTCGATTATCCGGAACTACTTTTTTCGGACTCTTGAAATATTCATTCTGATAAAGGGTATATAAAAATTTTTGAAATTGTTTATTTTAAGGAGTGAATATAAAAGACAATAAAATAACAAATTTTGCATAAAGAATGAAGTCGATCGAATAATTAGTTGCCGGGATATTTAGATTTTCATGACCCTGTATTTCATTCAAATTGCAATTCGAAGATATATTTTAATTAGAAATGAGATGCTTAATCAGATGAAGTAAACTGTTAGTTAATAAGATTAACATTTTTGAGTTATGAGGATGTTTCTTTTACACAATTCAGTAATAGAGCATTTGAAGTTTATGACATCATCAAGCCAAGATTTTATTCGAATTGCAATGCATTTTATGAATAGTTTACACCCCAGCAGCAAAAACTCTGCGACACAGCAACATAGTCACGGACAAAAAAAATCTCTTGTGGATAATTTTTGTCTGCACTAATGAAATTAATTAAAAGAATTGTCTGCAACTTTCAGACAATTTTGGTCTGCACTAATTTTTTTTTAATTAAAAATTGTCCAAAGCTTTTAGACATTTTTCCCCCCCTCTCGGCCTTACGCGCCTGTTCTCCTGTTACTGAGATGTAATAGGAAATGCTGTTTTCCTATAAAATGCAGAGAAGCATGCGTTTATCACGCGCATGCCGAATCCCCTGCGTTCTTTCCTGTTTTCTCCTGCATCTTCCGAGTGCGCAGGAAAGAATACAAGCTCTGTGTTTTGCGGCTGCTAAGAGCAACTCTCATTGCATTGAAAAACACGTGCTTAGAATGGTGTCCCGGGCAGGAGAGATTCTGTTCCATTGGAACAGAATGCGCCTGGTGGATTTTAAAAAATCCATCACCAGTCCGAATATTGAGACATTAAGAAAAATGCTTAAGGAAAAAAAAAAATCTGGGATGGAAAACAATTTTCTTAACATAAAACCCACTTAATGGATATTAACCACGAGGGAGTCGTGTTTCTGTAAATATTTACATCAGGTTTTTTTTTGTTTTTTTTAATCACGCATAAAAAAAAAAAAGAAAATCATGCATAATAAAAAATGCTGTGCAGTATTTCCCACCTCCAATTCCTTTAGACCCGTAATTTTTTTTCGAGTATTTTCTTGGAAGCTGGCTATTTTTTTTCTTTTGCGGAATTTCGCAAAATAAATTCGTGAATTGGTTGCAGAAAATATTGTGAATTTCTGCAAACTATCATTGAAAAATACAGATCGTGAACTTCAAAGATCTCAGAAAATAATAGCTATTTTCTTAACCCATTAACCACCAACGCTCCCGCTGCGGAAACATGTATTTGATTTTTTTTTTTTCTCTCAAATTTTTTTTTTAGCTATTTAAGAAAAAATCTTTTTTTCAAAATAATATTTACCCCTATTTCTATTTTTTGTAGAATTTTTAAAAAGGAGAATTTTTGGTTTTCCGACTATCTGAAATAAAATTAGTTAGAGAAAAAAAATCTTCAGTTTTGTTCAATTGCAGTCAGGCTAAAGAAAACCTACATTTCAAATAACAATATATTCAAAACCCGGAGTGAATAGAGTTATTTAAAGCAACAATAGAAAGAATTTTTTAGAATGTTCCCAGAGTGGGATTGTGGCATGTTCTGGGAGTATTTCCCTACTCCTTTGTCTGCGAACTTGCTTTCACAAAGAAAGGATTGTGCCCCTCGGAAGAAAGAATGCAAAATACCACTTAAAATGATAAAAGAAAAATTTTAGTTCCTTGGTTCGGAGAAAGAACAATACGGTGAAATGTACTTGTATTTTACTGCTTTTTAGTTTGTTATTTTAAAAAGCACAGTGTATTTAAATCGTTTGCAGTCGATAAGTAATAGTGTTTAGATAAATAATAATAAAAAAAATAAGATATATATGTGAAAATAAAACAAGGCTTGCAATATTTAAATACACTGGATTCTGATTCTGAAGGTTATCCACTAAATTTACAAGGTTATGTGGAAAAAAATTAAAATACATTTGAAGAAAAAAAAGAAATAGAAGCTAAGCATCTTGGTACAAGGGTGGTTTTAGACTTTATTAAATGCACTGACGATCCCCCAAAACATACAGTTTATATGGACAATTTTTTTACATCTCTAAAATTATCAGAAGCAATACAAAAGCGCTATTTTCATATGACGGCACAATCGGAGAAAATAGGTTGAAGGATTGTCCTCTAAGTAAATGTAAACAATTGGAAAAAATAAAAGAGGAGCTGAATCCATTATCACAGATAATCTGGGTGTAGTAAAATGGAGAGACAGCATGGTTGTGCGTTTGGCATCTAATTTTGAAGAAGATACTCTTAGGTCAGGTAAAAAGACTGTGCTCTAAAGAAAAAAAGAAAATTGATTTACCTCAATCGAAGATAATTTCATCATATAATACGTATATGGGAGGTGTAGATCTCCTAGAGAGATTTTGAGTACTTACAGGACTCTAAAAAATTGTGAAAGAAAATAATTAAAAAGATAAGCTTTTCTATGTTTAAAATTAATTTGTTAATATTTTTTTTCTTTAAATTAAAAAATTCAAATCAAAATAATGATTTTTAATTCAGTATTAAATTCTTTATACCTGCATATATAATAAATTAATTTAATAAAAAATTAATAAATATTTTTTATTGCATGCAAAAAAAAAATTCCACTTTTTTTAAAAATAATTAAAAACCTAACTTCTTCTAAGTAGCAGAAAAACAAACGCTACTTGCGTTCAATCAAGGGAACGCCCCCCCCCCCCCCCTATAAGACGCCAAAGCTCGTGTTACGGGAACATGCCGGATTTTCTACACGGTTACACTTTTTGAAAAAAATTAAACTGTTCTATAATAGAGACATCACATGTGTATTAAAAAATTTTAAAAATTATATTTATTTAATATGATTCATATAGCGGCGTTTAATGGGTTAAATTGGTCGTTGAAAAAAAATCACAAGTTTTGTTAAAAGATTGAAGAAAAAAATCACGAATTTCGATAAACGTTCGAGGATAAATATTGTGAGTTTCATCAAAAGATTGCAGAAACAAATTGCGAATTTTGTCAATCGATCCCAAATTTTGACAAATGGTCACAGAAAAAAAAAACACAATTTCATCAAAGAGGGGCAGGGCAGGGTTAATTTAACCTATCCAAATCAAAATTTGGATGAAAATTACCCAAATTTAGTTGTATTTATTAAACAGTGGGAATTAAATTTATTAGGGTAACTTACTTTTTTTTTTTTTTTTCCAGTAACGTAAGTTAGCATAGTAAATATAATTTCCGAAAGAAATAGCACTAAATTTAAGTAATTCTCATGCATTTTTTCCTTTCAATAGGTTTAATTAACAAATCACATCAATTTTACATTTTGAATATTTTTTGGTGCTATATTACTAAAATTACAGAAGTCAATTATTCTAAATGTAATGCAAGTTACCATGGAATGACCCCATTACGCATAGAAAAACTCAATTTTTTCTGCTGCTTTGTTTCTTTCTTCGTTTGTCATTCTGTTCAGTTTTGTATCTCCGATAGATAAAAATATGATATAAACTACTTTTGACAAAATTTAATATATCTAGTATTCAGCATACTACCACTAAATTGAATATGGTGCTTGTTATGGTTTAAAACATTCACCCTTAAATTATTCATCTTTGAAAATTCCTTAGCCTTAATTTATTCATTTATATCAAAGCTTAATCAATTAATTCTTTTAAATCAAACATTTATCTTAAAATGATAACTTTAAATTTAATATCAAATTCTTTCCATTTCACATATTTTCCAAATTCATTTTAATTTAACTTTCCAAAATTTACTTTTCTTAACTTTTAAATAAATATTATTTTAAAAATATCTAAACATAACTTCAAAAATATCTAAAAAAAAAAAATCTATTCTTACTTACTTTTTTCACATCTTAAAATTATCCATTTTAAAAGCAAATATTCGAAAATACAGCGCATTTCCTTTTTATTAATGATATTAAAAATGGTTAATTGCTATTTCAATTCAAATTGGAACGTAAATATTTGTATACTTTGACATGTTCAAAGTTTTATTCAAAATCACGATGTTCCGAAAATATTTCAAAGTTCCAAAATTACTTTTATGAAATTCTTTAAATCAAATATTTTTATTTTTAAAACATGTTTAATGGAAAGAACTATTTATTTTATTCCGGTAACTAAAATTTCTTCTGTTTTTATCCATAACTTTAGAGGATAAGGATTTTTTCTTTATTTTCCAATGTTTTGTTTTGAAACGCGCGAATTTTCAATCAGCGGCCATTGCTACATTTTCCGACATTCTTGTCAGAAAACAAGTTTTGCATCGTTCCTGTTATTTTAAACCCTAAGGTAATTAATGAAGTAAGCAGAGCATCGGCACAAGTGGTGCGTTGATGCTGTAATTGACCAAGGTTTTAAAATGTTCCAAAGCAAAATAAAGATAACTGAAAGTTTTCTAAGATATTGAGGAAATAACAGACAAAAGGAATTAAACTTAATCAAGATTTATTCAATTTACCAAGTAAAAACAAGTTCAAAATAAAATACATATTTCCAATATTCCAAAGTCAAAACGATGTCACATTAACCTTATATCTTCATTTGTCAAAAACAGAAGTCTTAAAACTTACACAACATATCTTGAGACCATTAAACTTATCTCTTATATTCCGGATGTGAAAACTGGAGCACCAACGATAAAAATATGAAACAGATTCTTTAACAACTTTACTTTAATTTAATTAAGTTCATTACCAAATTAACTTAATGGAAAACAAAATTACTTATAATTAAATGTATTAAATAAAACTCAAAAGAAAACATTTAATTTACTTTAATAATACTCTCAATAAATAAACTCAATTATGTAAAAATAAGTATTAACATTTAATAAATTCCATTAATGTAAAACCAAACTTTAATTAAACATAAAACAATATCTTTCCTCTCACTTCCTGATTCAATGCCCTTATCCTTCCAAACACAACCTCCATTCATCAACTTGTCAGTAACAGCCAACCGTACCTGCTCGACCACGAAACAGTCGTACGTTGAACCGCCGGACAAAACATGCCACTCCAGGGTACTAACTATATATTTAGTAATAGTCCCAATGGCAAACGATCTACCGGTATAAAGCACTATCCGTTGAAACCCAAACCGAATCACCGTATTTGGTGTTTCAATAGCAAAACGGTAACAAGTAATTTCGGCTTCCGAAATTACTGATGCGAGAATAATAGACAGAACGGTGTCAACATACTTCAAATGGAATCACGTTCTGAACTACTAAAATACCGGTAGTCTTTTGACTACATGAAAGCTAATATCAAAAAGTCTAAAAACCATGAAATCAGGACAAAGAGAAAAACCTTACTCACTTTAAATAAAAAGCATTCTATCTAATGAAAGACTAAATAAAAAAGTTCATTAAATTAGCTGCACGAAATAATACAAGAAAAAGCTGCCCTTTAATTAAATAACTATTGTTCTAAAAGGTTTCCTCCAAAAACATGATGAAATCAAATGCTTCATTTCCAAAGACGAAAGACGTGGCGTTCTTTAAAAAGGTTTCTCCATTTGCAGATCCCACTTCATTGAATAACATCACCTTCCATTCCATTAATTATAACACATCACAACACAAGTTAAAAGCACTTCCTTATTAAAAATAAACATCACCATACAAACGACTAGATGACACATCTAAAACAAAACAATAACTGAAACAGCTTCCAGCCAGCTAGAACTCCCCAGCACACAACTGCCTCTCTCTTAAATACGATCAGAGCCATCTGTCATCAGCTGCTGTAATCACTTGTATCGTGACATAATCGATCTGCCGAAAACCGCGAGAAATGAGAAGACATTATTAACGTAAACATGCGTTAGCGATGTACAGAGGAAGCTAAAACGTGATGTAAACAAAATGAAATGAAAGTAAATGGAAAACGCCTTGAACGTGAGAATAAATATGGCCAAAAGGTAAGTAACTAAATAAAGATATTTGACCATATGAAATACTTTAAATAAAAATATGCTTTCTTACTGTCAACTAAAGTTATTGAACTGAAGGATTTAATTACTTAAGTATGACTGAACTTATTACTGCATATAACTGAATAAAGTTAAATATTAAATAAACAGAATAAATATAATAAGGCATGAATGGATGAATTAGGTCAATTAAGATATGTTTTGAATGAGTGATAAGAACTGTGAGAATTAGCTAAGGGAAAACTATCTAGTTTTTCCAACAGTTCCCGCGTAATTTTCTGTCAATGTCATTGATTCGCGGCGTTCAAGGTCATATTTGGCCACTTCAAGGTTGAGATCAAAGCGTCTGGAACATTCGTTATGACCTGTCGTCAGGGGTTTTATATCAGTTAAAACTTAACTTGAACCGTGAGGGTAAGTTTCTGCTTCAACTCAGTTAGGTGGGGTTGAATGCGCAGCGGTGATCTTTGACGTCATTGTGTGATGCTGTGATCTGACTGGAGGGAAGTTTGAGGTTCAAATCTGAACCATTCAGATCGGTATCTAAAAAATGGAGTTGTAGACGGAAGATTGAGTAGAGAGCATGGTTTTAAAAATACTCCCTGGCCTTGCGCCTGGGAGGAAATGTTTGTCCTTTTTCAAGTCGTTAATGTATTTCATACATTTTGCCGTTTTAAGCTTCTTTCTGAAATGCAAAGTAATATTTCAAGATCCTAAAACTACAGAAGCATCCTGATGTTTCAGATAGATCAGCGATTTCTTATAAAATTCTTCATACCAATAGCCGTGAATGTTCCTTCTAGATGAATCTTGCTCCGTTACTTTGAGTCCTCATCCGGACAGAAGGATTGTATACTTTTAGATTGCTCATCTATCCTACTTGTTCCAGTTTCTGTGAGGTTATCTACTGAAATATTTGGTAAACATCATAATTCTTGTTCCTGCTTCGGTTTCACTTAAGATAAACAACTTGATTAGTGAATCTGACGTTATAAAACACAATAGACTGGACTTACATCTTCAGTATCAATTTAATCAATAAACAAACTTAAATAGTGAATTTGACTTTGAAAATATAATAAACTGGATTTAACTTTGGTGTCAAAAAAAAAAAAAATCAAGAAACTAATGTTCAATGAACTCAAGAATATTATTAACTTTTAAAAACTAATTATCAGTGAAAATTAAAAAAGAATAAGTAATGAATAGTTGTATGAATAGTTTTCAGAAATTTAATTAATGACATGATAAAGTGTAACTACAGCATTGTTCTAACTACGGCATAAACTAAGGCATTGTTCAATTTACTGAATAAATTTAAATTTATGAAATAAAGTTATGTTTATACAATATTTTTGTTTCAACAATCTTGTGAAGCTTCCAGGAAATGTTATTAGTCATATTTTAATATAAATAACAGAAGTATTGTACTTGAAGTTCAATGTTTAGTAATTGAATAAAAAGAAATAATTTGTTTTCAATAGTCTGTTTGGTGAGTTACTTTTTCATATTTTCTCTTTGATATCCATGATTCAATTTATCAAATAAAGTAGAAAGATTAATCAAATATTCTTATACAAAGAGTAATTCTATTCTTCATTTTAATTAACACTTTCCAACCTAGTTGAAAAGTGTTTATGACTTCGGTTTGTCTGGCCGTGCTCTAACTCCCGTAAATATGCTCAGATTGCTCTGCAATTTTTATATGTTATTGTCATTATCTATAGCATGCTCCCTATTTCAACGGAAGTGTGAAGCACTTATAGTTTTTTTACAGGGACACTCAAATGAATTCCGCTTCATTACGGTCAATGGGGAAAAATCATTTGCGGTTTATTTTAATGATGTTACACAATTTCAAACACATTGTAATAGATATATATCACTAAAGTGCATTACAAGAAGCTTAATATGGAATAGGGTGTGTATAGCACTTAGAGTTACTTTACAGGGACAGTCAAAAGAATTCAGTTACATTACGTCTATGGAGAAAAATAGTCTGCGGTTTATTTAAATAATGTTTCACTATTTTAAACGCATTGAAATTTATATATATCACTAAGGTGCATTACAAGAGGCTTACTACAGAATAGTGTGTGTATAGCAGTCATCGTTCATTTACAGGGACACACAAAAGAGTTCTCTACTGTCTGTTAACAATAATTCCTGGAAGTGCGTTTTAAATTACTGAACGCGATTTTAAATTTAACTCACTTTTTGTCTATTACGTGGTGTGTATAAATTCTGTAGATCATATACAGGGAAGCACAAAAGTTCGCCAACACATTTCCGTTTATTGACAGAAACTCCAGAAGGAGAATTTTAAACTGTGCTACGCGTTTCCTAACTGAACTAAAATTTAGCATCCTATGTAGTATATATACAAATCTATAGATCATATACAGGGCTGAATAAAAGTATTCGGATATTTTTCCGAATATTGTATATGTTGGAAATTCCTGAAATTATGTTTTTAAATATGTTATGCATTTTTCCAATTGTTTACTTAGATGTTATCTTTCAGCTTATTAAACGGTATGATTTGTAAAATTATTTTGGAAGCGTTGGAAAGTGTTACATAATCTATGCTTGACGCATGATTTTTCGTTCTTGTTTTAAAACTTAACTTTGTAATTTCAAATACTCCGATTATCTCAATAATTTTTTTTTAAAGTTTTATTCCCCTAACGTAGTGTATACACTTTCGATCACGCCATATAGTGGAGTTTTGGGATAGATTGTTTATATTTCTTCAAAAATATATTTTTAGGTTGTGATTCACTCCGACACTGATTGCTGGTGAGTATCTTTTTATTAAATTCTCCTTGAAACCAATCCAATCCCAGAATTCCATTATAGTGCTTAAGGGGTTAATATGATTTCTGGTAACAGAAAAACACTGGCTAGCCTGTTATAGGGTTAAAATAGAAAATTTTAGGACAATTTAATTTAATTATATCATTACAACTACACATGTAATATAACTATACACTAACGAAAGAAAACAAGTAAAAACACTCCTCTGAAAAGTATGTGGAAGTTTATACAAAAGTATTTTTAAATTAGAAAAATAAAACACGTACTTTTGCATCAGACACATATTTAGATATGACAACATCAGTACCAACAGCTTCAGCTTCAATCAAATAGTTTTCTAATTCTTGATGAGAATAAGCAACATTCATGGCTGCACCGCTCAAAACGTAAGATGGACGAACTAAACATGGATAGCCAACTTGTTCACAAAATTCCTTAGCTGTCTAAAGTAAAACAATAAGAATTATATTTTCAGATTACAATGAACTTTAAACATGTCGAAGATCAAGGTAGTATGGTGCCACAAATATGTATGGTCATACAAAACAGTTATAATATATAATATTTACTAGCATCTTTTAACATGAATGTGAATTTTTTTTTTTAATAATAAGTACATGAATAAATAGATCCTTTCACAAATACAAAATGCTGATCCTGAAAGAATGACTAAATGAAACAAGTATTTTGCAACATTTTCACCTTTCATAAAGCTGAAATGGTAGATATTTTCTGCATTTGTAGAGTAAAGTATAAATTTGTTTTACAAACAGAACTCCTGCAACTTTTAATCGGTCACAATAAAAATTTCAAGAGCTGAAATTCAATAAATATAAATTTAATTAATGGAGAGTTTTTTTTTTTTGGGGGGGGAGCAGAAGATTTCAGGATGTACATTAAGCTTTAACCTTATTAACCTTATTTTAAAATTGTGCAAAATTTTCTACTACTTTTTAAATACTTTTAATAAACTTTTTAACAGTTGGAGAAAGCCTATGTACTTTCAAATCTAAATAATATACTTTAAAAAATATATGATAAAACCAGTAAACCAGTCAGAAATCTGCATCTGGGATTTTATAAAAATAAAACTTACAATAAAAGATATGCAACTTCATTATTTTGAAATGTTTACAAAGTTTATCATAATGGTAACTGGAACCAGTAAATGAGTCAGAAATCTACATTGAGGATTTTATAAAAATAAAAACTTACAATAATAAAAAATATGCAACTTCATTATTTTGAAATGTTTACCATAAATTACTCTTAGGAGTAACAGCAAATAGTAAAATCAAGTAATAGATTACATATGATGTAAATTAAAATACTGTCAGTTTTAACTAATATCAACTATTTTTTTGATGGAAGTAAATTCTAATTAATAAATCTGAACATATATCTGGAATGGGAGAATAGAAAAATAATTTACTTAATAAATACTTTTAGAAGTAGAATTATATGCTAGTACTTATATACATGATTAAGAAATAATTACTTCTAAGGATGTTAGTTTCTTCCACTGAGGTTGGGATATTCCAATAGTATCCAACATTCTGGAAAACTTGAAGCGATTCTCAGCCCCTTCAATTGATTCAGGTGATGAACCAAGTATCTTAGCCTAATAACATAAAATAATATTTAACTGTTGTACTTTCAACTTAGCATAATAATTCAGTAGTATAGTAAGTAGTTCATTGTAGTTTAATCTACGACTAAACTACACTTACTAAAACAAAATTGAACAACACAAAAACTACAAATGACAGATGAACTAATTCAACGTTATAAAAATTAAAATATGCTAAATAAGATTGAGTAAATTTCATATTCTCTCATTAGAAGTAGAAAATATCAGCATTTTTGTAATCAAATGAGAGATTAAAAGAAATTGCTTAGATTATTGCAAAGAATAAATTAAACCAAACAACGTGTTTCATGTGATTTTAATTAATATTTTTTACCACAATGTCACTTGGCTCAAATTTTGACAATCATTCTAATACTCCCTGGCCATACAGGTGCAAATCTGCATGACTCAGACTGAATGCCATGGTGTGTTAAGGAGAGGGAAATCACACAGAAATATAATTTAGGGTTCAGATGTACCATAAGTCTACAATTTTGTGCAGAAGTTGTGAAGGGTCTATGAGGTACCAATTCTCAATTTTCCAATTGTTTCAAAATAGCCCTTAAAAAAAAAATCTTTGTTGATTGTTTAGTAGTGAGAAGATGTGTTTTTCTACTTCCGTTTATCTTCTGCTTTAAAAAAATACTAGATAACATATATACAGAGAGATAAAATATAGAAAGTTTTTTTGTTGTTGTTAACCATATAAAAAAAAATCTAACCAAAAATTAAATGTAAATGGTGTAGTACAATTTGATCAAACTGTAAATATAAAAGCATAAATATAAAAATTCTAAAACAGAAATCTGGTGCATAAAGTTCTTAATAAAATATAGTGTGGATCCGTTATCCGGCATCCCCATATCCAGAATGCTCTGAAAACTGGAATGCAAAATGATAACCAAAACTTAATTTGTTTCATTTAAAAAATTAAAAAAAAATCTCGAAATTCTTCATTCAGTCATGGGGAAAATATCGCAAAATTAGTCCATCAATTGCATGAAAAAAACGCGAGTTGCGGCAGTAAGTAGTTGTGGGGAAAAATCTGGAAATTCACTAACTGTTTATGGGAAAAGATCGCAGGAAAAAAAACATGAAATTCAGCAGTCAGTTGCAGGGCAAAAAAGTCTTGAAATTCACCAATCAGTTCAAGAAAAAGCCACAAAATTTGCAATAAATGGAAGCAAAATATCATGAAATTCGTCAATCGGTCATGGAAAAAACTGCAAATTTTGTCCATCAATAGAAGGAAACTATCGCAAAATTCGTCAAGTGGTTGTTGGGGAAAAGTTGGGAAATTTGTCATTCAGTTGTCGATAAAAATCTCTAAATTTTTCAGTCAGTTGTGGATAAAATGCAAAATTCGCTGATCGGTTGCAGAAAAAACTGATATTCAGCAATTGTTCACAAAAAAAAGCAGCAAAATTCGCCAATCTATAGAAACAAAATATCATGAAATTCATCAATAGATTGCAGGAAAAAAATCGCAAATACGTCAATTGATCATCAGAAAAGGGGACTCTAAACAATCCTGTTAGAAAGAAAAATAAAAAATAAAATATATAATAGACTTTTATAAAAGGGGGTAGAAAAACTTAGAATAATTTAAATAAATATATCTTAAAAATTTTGAAAATTCAAATAAGAGAATTTATAAATATGGCCAGAAGATCATATCATATAGTGGTTAGTTACATTTGCATTGTAATAACCTCCTTTTTTGAGTTGGTTAAAAATTAATAATAAAAGATTTTCAACATGGATTATAATAAATAAAAATTTCACTTACCTGAACTAGAGAACATTATTTTTCTTCATACAGAAAACAGATATTTTATAATTATTTGGAATGTGGAGACATGCCTTAATATTTAAATATATCAAATTTCATAGTATTTTAATAGTGAATGAATTGCATTTAATCGATCCTCACTTTAATTTTATAAAAACTGTATACTCTTTTCGTTTCAGTTTTCTCAATATCGAATATAAATAAATTAAATTTTCTCCTATAGTTAAATTTATTCAATCTTCATCTTATTATGAAATAAAATTCTTATTAAAATCAAATATTCTGTCAGGCACACCATAAACTTAATAACATAATATATACTCTATGTGTAAAATGTAAGAGACAATCAAGATATTCCATTTATAATCTAATTATTTTTTATTGAACATTTAAATATTTGGCTAATGAAATAAGGCAGGAAGGGGGAGATTAAGTACACTTAATTAAAAATATTGCTTTTCATCATTTAACAATATGAAATTATAAATTTGAAGAAGAAAATATTGTAAACAATTTTTATTTTTTTAAATGACAATAACATAATTGATTTTCAAATATAACATATGCATCAGGATAAAAATATTCCATTGTAATTATTTTTATCATATATATTTTGTAAATTATATATATATATATATATATATATATATATATATATATATATATATATATATATATATATATATATATATATATATATATATTGACAATAACATTGTAACTAACTTTAGCAGATGCATGACTGTCCTATATAATAATAGTTCAATATTTTACTTCTGTTGATTGAATACAATATGTAAATCAAAAATGATGATTAAGTGAATTAAATATCACATATTTATAAAAACATTATTTCTTATGAAAAATTATCCTTTAGCAAAAAGGAAAATTTTTGTCAATGATAGTTATTCAAATATTGAAGGAAATTATCAATTTTCAAGATGATGTTCTGGGTAATATATTTAAACTATAGTTATTCGCTTGGAAGGGTTAATAGTACACAAGGAAATTCAAAATGACCTTACTCGAAAATTACCAGTAAACTTATGACATACAGAAACATCACAACGATTGTGCAGAGACTTTTGGTGGGGTTAATAATGCAAAAAGAAATTCAAAATTACCTTGCTCAAAAATTACCAGTAAATGTATGACGTACTGAAATATCGCAACGATTGTACAGAGACCTTCCCTGCACATAGGAAATGATATTGAAGAACTTACTTGAAGGAACATTAATTAAATATGGGTTGAATGGAGATATCTTAGTCAATTCACAACACATACATCACACTAAAATACTTCTTACACAAATAAAGGATCTTGTAAGATTTCATCATCGTAACAGCACCTCTATTCTAAACTCATTTTAATTTGCAGTTACACTAAAGCATACTTGTGAATATCAAACAATTGAAAATGGCCACCACCATCTCAATGGTGTATTTTCCCAAAACTGGAATGAAAAAATAATGCAACTACATCTTCGCAACGAGATCGCGCCTCATTTTTGCAACGAACTGAAACTCTAAGAAAATTTTTTAAACTCTAAGCAGGCATTTTTGACATCAATACCGGGCTGATCTTATATCGATGCAGCTTTCAGCCAACAGGAAAATTCGTTTTGTAGTTAGGAAAATGTTTTCTGGTGTTTGGGAGGAAGCAAATCTTCTCCAACACTGTTGAAGTTATGATTTGCGCTCAAAATAGTTTTGAGACGACGAATGACAACATTTTTCAAGAGAAAACTATTTTTACTGCCGGAGTATCTGGGCAAAGTGCATTGACCTCACTTCTGAGAGCATATTTGGTTTGAAAGTGATTTTTTTTTTGGAATTTAAAAAAAAATGAATAAGCGTCTAGTGGGAATTATAAAGCCCAGACAAAATAAATTTTTTTGTAAAATAGATTAAATTAAAAAGAAATTTTTTTTATAAAAGTAATTGAAATATTTAGATTAAAATTACTTTTTTTATTTTTTTATTTAACTGAAAAATTATTTATTTATTTTATGAAATTATTAATAAGATTAAAAGATTGTTTTTAGGAAATGAATAATTGAAAATTCATTTCTATTTCAATGGGATATACTTAATGAATGATTTATTTTAATAATTAATATAAACAGATTTAATAATGGAAATAATTTTAATGTAGCGATAGAGTAAATAAATTTTGATGAAGAAATAGAATTTTATTTTGAAAAATGGCTGAAATAAAGAATCATTAAATTTCCAAACAAATAGTAAATAAATATTAATTAGGGTGATTAATATTTATTAATGTTGAATTTTAAGGGTTAAATTGTGTGTTATGCCACAGCATAACAAATCCAATTCAAAATATGTTTTTGGAACAGGGTGCAAGAGTGCCCTTTTTAAGAATTCTCGCTCGGCGGCACTTTTGTTCTAGAGTCAACTCAAGAAAAAAATAAATTATATTGTTTGCATTCATTAATTTAAAATTTCAATAAATCAATAAATATAAAAAAAAATTATGGTGCAAAAAATATTACAGTTAAAAGTATTATAAACAGATGAGCAACTGATTTTTTCTCTGAACAATTGATTTGTGGAATGCAGAGGAGATACTATTTCCATTCCACGAACAGCAAATCATTTCAGTATACAAGAACAATTAGTGCAAGAGGACACGCTATAGGCAACCAACTTTAACTGAAATGTTCTAAAAATCCAAACCAAAGGATTCTGCTCGTAAGTCCCAAAACAAATTTAATTGTTAATGTAATATTTTTATAATTTGAACTGTAATTTTTAAGATTTTTTATTCTGTGAAAATAGGTTATTAAATTAACAAAATTGTAAATATGTGTTTACATATATTATTCATGTTTATCACTATTTGCGAAATTAGCCATTTTGTACATTTCTTATACTTATGATAAATTGTTTCAAATTGCGAAAAATACCCTTATTCAGAATACCCCAGGTCCCAAGCATTCCAGATAACGGAACCTACACTGTATACGTAATTAGAGAAGTGACTAAAAATTTTTCAAGAAATATCAAAGTTTAGACAAAGCTGTAAAAAAGCATGTCAAAAAATAAATGAAACTTGAGTTTTTAAACATGCTTGTAAAAAATAAAAAGACATGCATACTTTGATATTTACAGATCAAAAATGTCTGATTTTAACATTTAATTTCAGTTTGAACGAGTGTACAGCCAATGTTAAATTTCTTTTAATCCTACTTTGAGATCAATTCTGGCAATAAAGATTCATATTCCACCCTTACAAAATTTGACAAAAACTCAGAATAGCATTTTTGAGTGAAATATCACTATTTCTTCTGGATCTCCATATGACCACAAGTATTTTATTTCTCCCACTAACTCATAGAAAAAGATTTGGGTTAACTTTACAACTGTATCCCCCCCCCCCCATTTAATCACATCAGGAAAATTAAATGTGAATAAAAGTACCAAAATAATAATAATAATCCCAGAAAACAAAAATGTTAGATACATTTAAAAATGACTAATATCTTAATGCCTATATTAAATTATTTTGATAAAATATGAAGAGGAAAGAAAGTTAATACCTTATGCAAGTACAATTCCATGGCAATATTATTGGGTAATTGACCTCCTACACTCAATATTATGCCTTCAGGATTTTCTAGATTATATATATCCATAACAGTCTAAAAATAAAATGAACACATTTATTTGAAAAGAAAAATATATGAGGATGCAAAACTTTGAACAAAATCGATATAAAATGAACTCAAACTAGGGGTTACAAATTAGCTCAAAGAACTTACTTCAAGTGATATTTCATCAAAGTATAATTTGTCACATTTGTCATAATCAGTACTGACAGTTTCAGGATTGTAGTTCACCATAATAGTTTCTTTGTTCATCTGAAAAAAATTTAACATAAGAAATTATCAGCAATTTGGAGTATTGGAGAATTTAAATGTTACCAAATCCAACACAAACCTTTCTAAGTTCTTCAACACAGTTAACAGCACACCAGTCAAACTCTACAGAACTACCAATTCGATAAACTCCTGATCCCAATACCATAACTGCACCTCCGGGAAATTTAATATCATGGGACACTGCATTGTAAGTCAAATATAAGTAGTTCATAGTGGCAGGCCATTCAGCAGCAACAGTATCAATTTGTTTTACTTTAGGTTTAATGTTCCAATTTTCACGGTGTTTTCTAATCACATATTCAGAGCTGAAAAAGAATAAAGAATTCAGTGCATGTTTTAAAATTTATAGCAAGCCACATCAATGACAGCATCAGACAGATGCAACATTGTGCCAGATATTTTAAATCATTACAGTAAAAAATTCATAAATACGTAAAATGAAAAGTAATAGAATCACAAATAATTAGAAGGATTTTATCTTATTTTATGTCATATTACACAAGTTTTTCAAGGAGGAAGGGAGAAATTTAAAGTTTTACTTGGTATTTTTTTTTCTAATACTAATTGATAACAATTTTATGAATCACCCTAGCACTATTTTAAATGTCTAATAAAATATTTTTGTTAATTATATAACTCATAAGTTACTTCTTTTGTTTATTTATTTTAAAATATAAGAAAAAAATAAAACAGAAGACTTCATTAAAGAACAATAAATTTATATTTCAATTGCGTAACACTATTTTTAAAATATGCTCCTATGAAGTTTCCAAATTCAAAATGAGAAAAATTAAAAGCAAAAGAAAAAATTTCATAAAAGCATTTTAATTTCTTTCAATTACAAAACATTTTTTGAAATGCTGTAATGAAGTAGGAGTAGTAAATATCTTCAGAAAAAGAAATATGAGTTGGCAGAAAACAAAAATTAAGCTATACAGAAATGACAGGGAGAAAAAAAAAAGGTTTATCGGGAAAAATATCAAAGTTGAAAAATCAAATTTAAAAGGGGGGCGGGGGGGGGGTGTTCAGAGTACTTGGTAAAAAGAAAAAAACTGAGAAAGTATAAGAAAAGAATTTTACAGCTACATAAAAGAAATGTTAAACACTTTGCCATTTCTAAATATATATATATACAGTAAAATCAACGACCGGTCACCCACGACCAGCAACCTCTAGAAATTGATCATGTTCAGTCAGAAAAGAATTATTAAATTTAAAATTACAGGGAATGTCCAAAAGACCAGTCAGGTCTTAGTAACACCTAAGATGGTTGGCTGGTGTTCGGAAGTTTCACCGTATATATATGAGTTGACTAAGATGAATCATAACTGCAAAATTATTTTATAATTTTAATACACATTTTTATACAACAAAAGCATTTGTTAGCAGATTTTTATAAAAATTCGATATATTATTTACACAATTCTTATCGTTAAAATTTTACTTTAACATATAAAAGATTTGAAAAATTGTCAAAATATATAAGAGACTTGTTTTTTTAGCTTTCTCAAATAAAATTTCTAATGAAGTTTCTGGAAACTAATCTTTCTATTTCGTAGTTTCAATAACATATGATTCTGAAAGTTTGAACATTGATTTAAAATACTATCTTTAGATAAAATTAATCTTAATCTATTAACCCTAACTAATTTTAAAATCAAGCATCTTACAAAATCTTCTACAATTTATCATCATTTTGATTGTTGAATACATATTTCTTAATATTTTAACTGTTAGCATAGAGCTAATTACTATTTAAATTAAAAATGTATTTTCATCTACTTTTATTTAAAAAGATAAAATAAAATAAATTTTATTGTTGTTAGTATTCCAGAATTTTCCTCTTGCAGTTTCAGGAGGGTGCTGCGCCTTTCATGTACTTTGTTTTAAAAATAGAATCCTTCTTGTCGCTCATCCAAAAAAATACAACCCTTTTGCCCCCTCAATCAAAATTATGCCCTTATTGCCTTTTGTACTAAAAAATTTGCCTGCAGAGTAAAAACTGGCTGTGTGTCTTGAAAAGAGTGCCCTAAGTTTTAAATATTAAATGTGCCTTTAAAAACAATGCCCATAAAGATCTAAAAAGTATCCTTCAGAATCTAAAAAATGCCCTCTTCTTGCTACCAGCGTGATTTTTTTAAAACTGGGGGAAATTCTAGTATTCAAATCAGTCCATTAAGAGCATAATAAAAACATACTGATTTAGTTGTGTCATTTAGAGCTTAAATGTCTAGTAAGCACGTTGTTGCAAATTTTACTATAAAAGTTATTTCTTAAACTGTTCTCAAATACTGATCAGAAACTGTCTGAAGGTCATTATTATTCCTCAATTAAACTTTCCTCTTCAGATGGAAAACGTTTTCTCCAATTTCCAATGCAGTTTTGAGTCTCTGATAAATATGTTCCATGTGGGCGATGCTGGCAGTAAGTACATATTAACTATTTCAGATATTTTAAAGTTTTTTTTTTTCTGAAATAATGTAGTTGATACGATTTATGCCTTATACAAGATAAAATTAGATCATTATTTGAAAACAGATTTTTTTTTTGTTATATAAAAATATTTTATCTTTGTCTTCTCTCCTTACATCATACTTGATATATATTTTTTTATGAAATAATCTAATGTTATTGTTTCATGATTAATACTTGGTATGTGCACCACCTCATGAGAATTTTTTTAGCACACCCACTAATGGTTAAAAGAGAGAATCAGATATGTAAAATAAATTCCCTGAGAAAAACATAACTCAATTTTTACACTAGATATTTAATTAAGAATTCCTACTTCAAATATGTCATTAATTAAAAATAAAATAGTCTAAAAAAATAACATAAATTGTAGCGTTTGAAAAGCAGATCTATTAAATTTATTTAATTAATAAGAGGGAAAAAAATTTATTAATCATTTGATTTAAAATTCCCATCCGCACAGAATAAGAAAAACTTAAAATTACACCTTTTAACACATAAAGCAATGTGCTTGTCTGAAAATCCCATCTGTTTAGCTCTTAATATATCATCCGAAGTAAAGGAAGGCTCATTTTTAGGTTTACTCTGAAAAAAAAAAGTAATATATACAAATAAATTATAGACAATATGTATTTTGTACTTTTCTAAAGTTAGAAGTAAAAATATAGTAAAAATATACAGGATGTAATATTCAAACACAGATAATTTTATACAGAAACATTTTAAAGAATAATATACTGAGGCAATGATACTTTTTTAATAAACATACATGTGATTTTAACATAATCACACACATGAAAAAACTATTCAATAAATGCTGAGAAACTCAATCACTATTTAGAATACAAATTGTTTTGCAACTTTTCTTCAAAGTTATTTATTAATAAACAAGCCATTGTGACAAAGTTAAAAATAACATTTATTTTTTCCTTTTTAATGTATAAAATTATATTGCCTGCCTACCTATCTAGTTATCTCTCTCTGCAATTTAATTTGATTTGGTTTAGTACATAGCAAAGCATCCAGAAAAAGAAATTTTAAACCAAATTTGAGAAAACTGAATTCTTAAAATATACAAAGACAAACATGATTTTTTTTTTCCCTGCTAAATTTTAAACCCACTGAACGATTGAAGTGTAGAAAGTTATACATTTAAGCCTACTATAAAAAGATATAAAGATGAAAACAGCAAGAAACCATATAATTTAAGTTTGTTAAATCATGGGGGTTTTTCTAATAATTGGTTAAATTATTTCTTCCAGTATGTTGATTTTTAAAAGCACATTTTACATTTTTCCTTGCTATTCATAAAATATAAACATTTTTTCTTTTAGTATTTGTTATGATTTAAAAATTTTCTTAATTTATTCAGTCTTAATATTTAACTTTAATTTATTCATTTATTCAAATCAGTTTATTAATTTCATTGAAATAAATTAAGCTAAATCAATTAATTTCTTTTTAAATCAAAAATTCATTTTAAATTGATTACTTTTGGTGAGAGAATAATTTTAATATCAATCTCTTTCTATTACACATGTTTTACGAAATTCATTTCAATTTTACTTTACAATATATTTACTATACAATATTTACTTTAATTCTTTCTTTTTAAATAAACATTTCTTCAAAATATCTAAAAGAAAATCTATCTAACTTACTTTTTTTTAACTAACTTTTTTAACTTTAAGTAATATACATTTTAAAAACAAATATTCAAAAATACAACGCATTTCCTTTTCAATATTATTATTAAAAATGGTTAATCGCTAATTTTATTCATTTCGGAAAGTTCAGATTTGTATATTTTGATACATTCAAAATTTCGTTTCAAATTCACGATCTTTCGTATTATTTTCTGAGTCTCAATATTGCTTTTACAAAATTCTTTAAATTAAATATTTTTATTTTCAAAACATGTTTGATGGAAAGAACCAATTATTTTATTTCGGTAGCTAAAATTTATTTTTTTTTTATCCATAAGTTAGGGAGTTAGGGATTTTTATTTACTTTCTAGCGTTTTGTTTTGAAGTTAGAGAGAATTTGCAAATGACAGCCATTGATATTTTTCAGACGCCTTCTTGTAAACAACTTTTTGCACTCCTTCCCGAGTGTTTTCGGTCAATGTCATTGACTCTCGGAGTGCAAGGTCATTTTTAAGCCAGTTCAAGGTGACAATCGAAGGCTCAAGAACATTCGCTATGACGTGTCGTCAGGGGGTGTTATACCGTTAAGATCTAACTTTAACCGCATGGGTGAGTTTCTGCTTCAATGCCGTCAGGTGGGGTTTGGTGCACTACGACAATTTTTGACGTCGTTGTGAAATACTGTCACCTGATTGGAGGGAAAGTTGAAACTTTACCGTGTTTTTGGAGATCTGGTAAAAACTGACTTCTCAACGAGATATAAGCGAGAGAGGAACCAGCTTTTTTCTCAGGCTGCAGGACCTCCGGCCCGGTAGCAGTGTGCAGATTTTGCTATCTTCATACATACAGCTTGCAATAAAGTCATGGTCTCCAACGTATAACCTTTTTAGGACTTAGTGTCATTTTTACATTTTCCACATCTTTTAGCTGATCACGGTGGAGTCAAGAATTTTCACCAATAATTTCAAGTTAGTGAAGTTCCAGGAATGACTTAAATCTACACAGTAATTATCATTCTTGTCCATGTTTGAAAGAAATAATGCCTGATTCTACAGATTTAATCCAGATCGTGATTGATTGCATCTTCACTAGATCATCGGAATGAAGATGTCTTATCTGAATTCCGCTAAGATACTCCAATAGTTTAAAGCGAGCGACGTTCGCCGATCTTCCAATATTCATTTAAGACTTCCAGTCTAGATATTTCAACATTTCTGCACCTTGGTTGAGCATCGCCATTTGTCATAGTCTTCATGCCTTTCAAAGTTAGCTCTACTTAGGACTTTTAAAGATCTTCAGATACATTTAGCTCCTGCTACATACGTTGAGTCATCTACAGTAATAAGAGGTATTCCAGCCGTTGAACATTTTTCTAGTTCTGGTTTTCCTGCTTCTGCCGAAATTAAAATGAACAGTAACTTTATTAACTTTTGATTATCAACTTCAGCTATATTTTTACATCAGAACTGATCATTATATTGACTTAAATTCTAATAGAAATCTATACAATTACAAGACTTAAATTATTATATGAACTGAGAATCATTACTTATAAAATATCAATAGATTGACAATATATTCAAAATACTTTCACTGTGAAGTAAGTTTATGAAGTGGAATATTGTAGTTGTAATATAATTGAAGCGTTCTAATTTAAATTGATTATTCAGTGCACTGTCTTAGTTGAATAAACATCTGTATAGCTCCAAATTGGTGAGTTTCTTTTACTTTATTTTCTTCCATTCCAAGTCATCATACTGAACTACTTTTGAGAATTAATAACATTACATGATTGTACAGATAAGCTCAAAAATTAATTTACAAGATTTCTAATACTTAACTTTGCCAGATAATTTCAAGACTTAAAATTAATCTTTAACATTTAACTTTTTATTGACTTCTCAATGTACTGATAAACTTTACGTTCTGGCTATATGACAGGATTTGGAAATTGTGTTTGATATATTGTTTTCAAAATTATTTTTAGGTTTTTGGAATCGCTCCGGTGCAGGTTGCTGGCGATTCACCCCCTTTATTAAAATATTTAATATATTCAACCCAAAACCCAGGTCCTGTTATAGTATTTTTCCCTGGAGTCAATGACTTCTGTCACAGATTTCTATCCTGTCCTGCTTTCATTTATAATAATAAACATAGATGTTTCCACGTGTTTTTTTCGACGAAACCACAGCATACAGAGCTATCAGATTTGACAGGAAGGGGTCTGTATGTCTGAAGTTATGCACTTCAAAGCCAGTTTTGGAGATTTTTTTTAAAACTAATTAAATACTTGAAAGGTGCCACTTCTATTGATTGGCCATTTACAATCTATGCTGATAGATAGTGCAACATACAAATTCACAAAATGATTCAAGAAGAGAGTCATTTTTTTCTTTCTTAATCTTTTAAGAAATAAAATTTTACAAAATCAAATGAAGCTTTGAAACTTAAGAATTTTATTGAATCATAGTTTACCTCTACATAATATAGATATGGTGAAAACATTTTTCAGATTTATTATTCCAAGCTTCAAAGAAAGTAAACAAGTTAAGTTTGTTCATCGATATACTGACAGGGGAAATAAACCCACTAGTTCGAGTAAAGCACCTTTATAAAGAGGAGGCTACAAGGAAGATTTGTTGCCAAAATGCTTTTTTTTTTTCTTCTTTGTGGCATATGTTTTTAATCAAAGGATTGTTAATTTTTACCATTCATGAAAATGAAAGTAAGTCTGATGTTTGGCTACTTACTACACAATAAATAACTTAAAATTCATAGTGATTTTTTAATTTTTTGTGAATTGTACAAGTAATTTTTATGAGATTTTTAGCAATTTTTCTGGTTTTGCAGTGATTAGTAAAATTATCCTCATTAGTAAAAAGAATTCGGTTTTAATCTTTTAGTTCAATGTAGCAAATTATTAGCATTTATAATACCTTTTAGAAACTAAAAATGATATTTATGTAGAAATAAATAAAATTTTGTCTTTACTCAAATAACAATATGAATATTGGAAAACTACTGAGCAAGTTCGGTCTCCCAGGTACATTAAAAAAAAGGAGATTAAAGTTTGTTAAATAGAGAACGCACCTTCCTATTTGGAAGTTATTTTACAAAGAAATTCATAAAATTTTCTTCATTCTAAACAAGTTTGCAAAAATCAAGAAATTTTCAAAATAGTAGTTCGTTAAATAAAAGTCTACCACAAAATGAGACTTTGAAGTAATCTGAAGATTTTGAACCTCAGGAATTCATTAATTAGGGATTTACTGCTAAATAGCAACCCAATCAGCAAATAATTCTATCCCAAACTCCAGTCAAATGTCCTAACCAGACTACTTTTTCGACCTCATGCTCCGGGATTGGCAGTGAAGGCATCTTGTCTGTTAGGCAAACTGCCTGTCGACAGTCTCATTCTGACTACTATTGAATCAATTTTGAAGCCTTTTCCTAATTAGTTTTCAATCATTTGATCACTTGGTAAAATTTTGCCAAGTGCACAGCAATATCTGATCTTCTGCTGATTAGCTAATGATATCATATAGGAAAATGCATAAGATGTAAAAATGGTATTTAAAACATAAGAAAGTTTTAATTTTAAAAATATATCGGTAATCAGGAATCTTTTCCACTACAAGATGCAAAAATATTTACCTGTCAATTATATAACTAATTAAAAAGTTTAAAAATAATGTGTTTTAGTTTAAAGTTTAAATATTGCTGTTAAATGAGTTTGCAATAAAAATTAGAATTACAATTAATTCTCCATTGTAAGATGCAAATAACATTTAAAATAAAACCAGAGATGGAAGGTCTTGCACCCATGGGATAACTTCACACACTTTTCAATGATATAATAATGAAAATGGAACAAAAATTACTATCACAGCACCCTCTTCTGGCAGAATATTTCCAAATTCAAGAAGGATCTGCGGCCCATAGTCAAAAACATAAACAATTTCGGTTCAATTCGAAGCATAACTTCATACACTTTTCGATGATACAATGAGTACAGAAAGACATTTTGTAAAAACATGTTTTTCGGAGTCTCTGACCCCTAAAACGTGTAAATCCATCAAAAATCTGATGTCAATTTTTTTTTATAACAATACTTTCTTCTATTATAGATAGAAGTAAGTAAAAATCAACAAAATCTTCCTAATCTCTTGTTTCATATATATTAATTCAATTTATTAGGTTCTATTTATTAAAGTATATTTTTAATTATGAATGTCTATATGTAATTTTTTTTTTTTTAAGTTTTTTTTTTCTTTTTTTTTGCACTATTTATCTTGCTATCCATAAATTTAAGAGAATGTTTACTGATTTGTGATTAAACAATTTTTATTCTCACCTAAAGAACATTTCTTCCAAAGTATTTTTTCTCTACGCACTTTATTCAACTGTGAATTTGAAACTGAACTGTCCTGTGAACATGAAAAAGCATTTTGTGAGGGTTTGTGAGATAAAATTTTGCTGCTTGTTGGTGGGTTTCAGTCATGTGACATACTCCCCATGTCATCACCACAAGGGAGAGGGTTATCAAGGAGACAATCACTGTGTAGAGGGATTCAATTTTATTCAATTAGGGATTAGCAGAAAATCTCATACTTGCAAAAATTTGCCGATTAATTGATTTCCAACATTAATCTGATATCATGCCCATGTTTGTCTTTAACATTAACTAGAGAAATCACTGGTTTTTGTCAAGATGATTGTGTGAATCTTATCATACGACTAATGTTCATTTACCGACGATTTTTATAAAAGGCTGAAATTTAGCACATATCTTTTGCTGTTCGGAAGGATTTAGGCTACATTTACATAACAATAACTAGTGCTTTTCATCTGCTTACTGCTGTTTCATGCAACTTTAGTTGTAACAAAAGCAAATTTTATGTATTTAGAAACAGGTTTAGCCAATCTAACAAAAACTTTCTTGCTTAATTTCTGTAAACTAGTACAATATCAAGGCTATGGAGTCTGTGGGTAAAATGACCAACTCTGACTCCTGGAATTTTACAGAGACCGACTAAGACTCCAGGATAACTGATATACTAGTGTTGCCTGTTGGGCAGATTCTTTTTTTTTTTTTTCAGATTGCTTGAATGCTATCACTTGTTTTGAAATAACAATATTCACTTTATTTAATTTGTCATAAATTAGGGGAAAAATTGTTTTAAAAAAATGGTAACAAACAAGCAAGCAATCTGAATTTTGAAAAAATACAAAAAGGCGAAATATGTACAATTTCGGGTTTATATCAGATCCCACAGACCTGAAAAATAAAAGTGAAAATTTTACTATTTCGGCATTAATTCAATTCCCATGGCTTTAAAAAAAAAAAAAAAAAAAGAAAAAAGAAGAAATTTTAGATTTTTTACATTATTAGTTTTACAATTTCATGTCTTACAGACATAAAAATCCAAATATCAAAATCAAAAGAAAAAACAACCAGAAAATTTACTATTTCGGTTTCTGCAAACTCTAAAAAAAAGCAAAAATGTTACAGTTTGAGTTTTTTCGGATCTGGAAGACACTATAAATCCTGTGGATTTGGAAGAAAAAGTGAAAATTTAGCATTTATATGCATTATCAATTTTACAATTTCATGTCCTGCAGACCCGAAAAATCCAAATATCAAAACTGAAAGATGAAAGGTAACTGAAATTTCTTTATTTCATCGTTATTTCGGGTACCATGATCTCGGGGGGAAAAAATTACAATTTCATGTTATTGTGGATCCTGTATACACGAAAAAAAAAAAGAGGAAATTTACAGTTTCAGTGTTACCTCTGGTCCTACAGACCCAAAGAATCTAAGAGAAAGCAAGAAAAAAAAAAGGAAAAGGGTTTCTATTTCAACATTATTTCGGTTTCATTGTACATAGACTCCAAAAATAGTAGGTATTTAGATTTGCAATTTTTGCATTACATGAGTTCCCCCAGACCTGCAAAATCCAACATAAAGGACTATATGTTAAATATAAAACATCTATTACAATTTTCAGTTAAAAACGATTTTCATCTACACTGTACACCAGGCATCTTTAACCTGAGTATCTTTGTTTTGATTGCCTAGTATAAATAATAAAAAAATAATAATTTAGTTTATAAATTTAAAATTAATTACATATAATTGGTTTAATTTCACTTCAAACTGTCTAACAATAAGCTGGTATCTGAGTCAGCTTGTTTTTAGTAACTCCAACTCAGACTCCTTTTACCCAAAAATGAATCTGACTCTGACTCGGCAGCCCTGTGTAATATAACAGCACAGTGCAACTGACACAAACTTAAGTGTCTCTATTTAGTGTTGTTTAGTAAATAAGAACAGCAGACTATATTACATTATTATATACATCTTATAGAAGTCTAAAAAGCCTCAATGATACAGCTTTTATTAATAAGCTAATCTCTTTTTTTTTTTTAACTCATCAAAACATCAACTACATTAAAAATGTAAAAGAACATACACTCTACGTCCAAAACATTTTGCTAAATAAAAATGGTTTCAAAGATTGATTTTTACGCAAGAAATAATATAAGAAAATTCTTACATCTGGTCTCAGACTTTCTAAATATACTTGGTAGTCAATAATCTGCTTGAATTTGTTAAGAAACCAAGAATCAATATGAGTCAACTGATTTAACTTTTCAACAGAGTAATTCTTTCTTAAAGCAGCAGCTATTACAAATATCCGTTTATCAGTTGGGTGCTCCAGTTCCTAGAAAAGAAAAAGAAAATTAATCTAATGAGATACAAGTAAAAGCTAGATAAAGAATATGTACCTACGTCCAATATGTTTAAAAAAAATATTTGGCACTCAAAAAGCTGGAAAACAGGTTTCATTTCATATTGACATGTTAAGGTTATACTGAAATCAAACAGACTGACATCCCTGAATTCATTTTTATTTATAAACTCATAAAATTGCACACTCTCTTATTTAGAAACTATGCAAATCTAATAGCTTTTCGTTTTTTGATAAAAGCAAGAGATTTTTTTAGAAAATGTTATCAAAGTTGGTGCTTTTAACATAATTTCCAAACAGCCCAAGAAAGGGGTAGTCACTAGATAATAGTTTTTAACTTAATATGTAATCTCATTATAAAAAAATTTAAAACATTCAATATCACTTCATTCCAAATCATTTGAAGTACTATGATTGCCAATTTTATGCTTTTATGTGTGAAAATAAATTTGAGAATGTGCACGTTGAAGAGTTTACAAAGGTTCAGCACAGATTTTTTTTTTTTTTTTTTGAGAATATCCTTAATTATTTATAAAAATCACATAATAGTTTTAAAGAAAAATAAGTTATACATCTTACATCATCATTTACTTCTTTTATATAAGGATCAAACCCTGTTACATTTTCATCAACCATTCTTAAAGCCTTTTGAAATGCTTCTTCAAATTTACGACCTATTGCCATTACTTCTCCCACACTCTTCATTGAACTTCCAATCTGAAATAATAACAATGTACTAAATTAAAGCAATATATATAGGCACTAGAATAATATTACACTATTTTCCTCAAATAAAAAATGCAATTGAAGTATGTTCATGTGCTTTCACTTCTATTAGAAATTTTATAATAATTTAGCAAATTCAGTCTTAAGTTAACAATAACATACTGGACTGGCATGATTGAGATTTTAAATCTGTAAAAAGAAAAAAAAATCTAAAGATATTGCTATTCTGTCTAATAGGTATTCTGGCCATATTAACATAAAAGCATCATGTGTTTTACATGATGAAGCAGTGAGCCTGAGTTTGAATCTAGGATGAGGCAAATATGATAATTCATAATTAACAAATATGCTACACTAAGAAATTTTTTTAAACTTATTTCATTTATTCTATAAGGAAAAAAAAAACATGGGAAAACAAACTATTTCTGAATGCAAACAAATGGTTAAAGAGAAACAGAAGTTTAATAACGCAGATTTTCATAAAAAAGCATTAACAGAAGATAAATTATAAAATTATATTAAAGGTAACAGTAAAACAAAAACAAACCTTTGTAGAAACATGAGGAAATTTTCCAAGATCCCATCGAGGAATTTTCACAACACAGTAATCCAAACTGGGTTCAAAACATGCAGTAGTAGTGGTAACAGAGTTTTTCAAATCCAACAATGAATTTCCCAAAGCCAATTTGGCAGCAAAAAATGCCAAGGGATAACCTGTAGCTTTACTAGCCAAAGCTGAACTACGAGATAATCTTGCATTGACTTCAACAATGTAATACTGAAAAAAATAAAGATTCTTTAAATCATGTGGGGAAAAAATACAATAATCTTAGTTTATTTCAGTAGTGATTCTAACAATTTACTTTTTTTTTCAATACAATAATTAAAACAAATGCATATTAAAAAATTTAAACTCAAATAGAAGATAATTTTGAGTTCAAACAAATTGATGAAGAGAGAAAATGGATATGGTTGTTTATGATTGTCTCAATTAGGTTGTAACAACCAACATACTGTAACATTTTTAAAAAAATATTAAATTTAAGAAATATTTTTTTTTAATTTTTTTTTTTATAAAGTCAGTGATTGAAAATAATTTTTAAAATACAGTGAAAGTGAAATAAAAATTCCTGTAACAGGCAAAAGCAACCTCGCCTTTTTTTTCTGGGAGGAACTACTGTATATTCTTATAAATTGCCCTAGAATACAGTGGCAGACTTTGTGCACTCAGGACAATTCAAATTTTGCACACCCTTCTTAGTAGTTATAGTTTTATATGGAACAATGTTTTGGCACCCTCAAAAATTTAGCCTCTAGAGCAATTGCCCCCCTGCACATCCCTGCACAACACCACTGCTACAATAGTTGTCAAATTTATGAGACACATGAACCTTATTGAAGCACAATCATTTAATTATATTTACAAAATTTAACTATATTTTATTCCAAACTTGACTTACTTGAAAAATTATAACTATAATTATACATAATGTCAAAAAATGTGAAAAATTAGATAATTGTTTGGCAAACAGTTTGTCTAAATATGTTTATTTTAATTTGTAAGTTTTGCACAAAAAACTGTAATATCTCAACTATTTTAGGTTAATGTACAATTTGAAGGCTACTTAAAACATTCAGATAACTAAGATAAATTTACTTTTATAATAAATCTTAAAAACATGCAAAGTTTTATAAGAAAGAATTAAAAACTTACTTCTTGTTTTCCTGGATTAAGAGCATATTGAATATTGCATTCTCCTATTATTCCAAAATGTCTGACTACTTTTATAGCTGTAGTTCTGAGCTTATTATATTCTTCATTTGTTAGAGTTTGACTAGGTGCTACAACAATAGATTCTCCAGTATGTATACCTAGAGGATCCACATTTTCCATATTGCATACCTAAAATATGAGAAAGAGAAAATTTTAAATCAAACCATTCCATTCAAACAAACAGAAAATGTGTATCTATAAACAAAGTAATAAGATGCAAAAGCCTAGAGCAGCCATACTCAACCTGTGGCCTGACTACCTTTTGTGTGCAGCCCGAGGGACATAGTCATTAATCCATATTTATAAAATTACCAGAGATGTGCATAAAATATACTTAAGGCCTTAACTGTTTTATATTTTTTCATAAGAAGACAAAATCTGTCCTGTCATTTCTAATTAATTTTAAATTATATTAAAACATCTTAAATGCTGTTTCCTTAGTCAAAAGTTCTTTTTGCATTTGTGTTACAGTGGTGTATACATTTCTTAATCTTCAACACTATTCAAATTAACTATTCTAAATTAGTTAAATTTGCACTATATATTTCTAAAATTAAAAAACAAATAAGCTTTTGCATTGAGCAAAAGACTGTTAGAAAAGATAGAAAGATAAAAAAAATCTCCCACTTTTTCCTTTAGAACTTGTAAATTCTGCATCGTTATATTATTTGGTTTTACGGCTATGGCCTTTGTCATAATGAATTATGCCACTTTCCTTTTCAAAATTTATTGCACCAATTAGTTATTAAAATATTACTTTTCTTTGAAATTAAACTCTTCCATATTTAATATTCATTTCTTTGAGAAAACAAAATAAATAAAGGTTCGAAATTAATCTAAAAAGTTAACAAAATCTAATTCTATCAAAAATAAACTAAGATAGTTAAAAAGTTCAGACATAAAATTGTTTTTCAAAATGTTAGGAGTTTTCATTTAAAAGTTGTATATGATCGGGTTTTTTCTTATGAAAGATCGTAATATTTCGGAATTTTTTTAATTGCATTAGTTTCATATTTTAATCACAATGCATTTTACTTAGATCATGCTAAAATTTAACTTAAATGACATAAATAACTTCGTTTGTATTCAAATAACTTTAACTACTTTGTTAAACTTAATTTGGAATTATTTGTACTTTAAATTAATCTTTTTACTTTCATTTATATCTTAAAATAGTATTGAGGATGTTAGCATTTATTTCGTCTTTTCCTCCTTTCATAAATGCAATTTTCCTGAAATGTAAATTTAAAAAATTAAACTTCTTTTATTCCAATTCACAGGCCAAAGTATCAGTTTTTGGATTTTCGACCCTAGCCATTTTGAAATGTATGTGACAGGAAGCTCCCAGTGATTCTCCCTAAAGGACATGTCATTTAGGGTTGCCGAGAATGCTATTGTAGGCGCGATGCTCCGGACAGCTGCGTTGTCACATTGGGTGATTTATCGCTCATACTTCCCAAGCTTTGGGCAATGTCAGGAGAAAACGGCAAGCAGTGGAATTGGATAGGTTTAGAGAGGAATTTCGGAAAGTCTGATTTCCCGTGCACGTTCAAAGTTAGTAATGTGTTCGATTCCAGAGAGAGTAGGTGGCCTTCAAAATAAAAAGAACTGATGATGGGTTTCGATCCCTCTTTTTAACACTTTCAAACCTAGTTGAAAAGTGTTTATGACTTCGGTTTGCCTGGCCGTCTGTCCGTGCTCTAACTCCGGTAAATATGCTCGGATTGCCTTGCAATTTTTATATGTTACTGTCGTCATCTATAGCATGTTCCCTATTTCAACTGAAGTGTGTAACACTTAGTTTTTTTACAGGGACACTCAAAAGAATTCAGTTTCATTACGGTTTATGGGGAAAAATCATTTGCAGTTTATTTTAATGATGTTACATAATTTCAAACACATTGTAATTGATATATATCACTAAGATGCATTACAAGAAGATTAATATGGAATAGGGTGATGCACCTTATAGTTACTTTACAGGGACAGTCAAAAGAATTCCGTTACATTATGTCTATGGAGAAAAATCATTTACGGTTTAATTATAATGTTCCACTATTTTAAACGCATTGAAATTTATATATATCACTATCACTAAGGTGCATTACAAGAGGCTTACTACAGAATATTGTGTGTATAGCAATCATCATTCATTTACAGGGACACACAAGAGAATTAATTCTCTACCGTCTGTTAACAATAATTCCTGGAAGTGAGTTTTAAGTTGCTGAATGAGATTTTAAATTTAACTCACTTTTTGTCTATTACTTGGTGTGTAGAAATTCTGTAGGTCATATACAGGGCAGCACAAAAGTTCGTTAACACATTTCCGTTTATTGACAGAAACTCCAGAAGGAGAATTTTAAACTGTGCTACGCATTTCCTAACTGAACTAAAATTTAGCATCCTATGTAGTATATATACAAATCTATAGATCATATACAGGGCTGAATAAAAGTATTCGGATAATATTTTTCCGAATATTGTATGTATTGGAAATTCCTGAAATTACGTTTTTAAATATGTTATGCGTTTCCCAAATTGTTTACTTAGACGAGCAGGGAAGACCGAGCTATGCTCGGTCAAAATTAAATTTCAGTTCAAATATCATGACCCATGACCAAAATGACCCACTAATTGAATTTTCTCGAACATGTGACTTAGTCAGCCGCTTTTTAGATATTGACCCACAATGACCCAGAAATGACCCACTAATCGAAATTTCTCGAACATGTGACCTAGTCTAATGATTTTTGCATGCCCAAAACTCGTAAAATACAAAATTTAATCAAAATCGTTAGAGCCGTTTTTTAGATAAAATTAATTTGACCCGCTTTGACCCAAAAATGACCCCCTAATCAAAAGTTCTCGAACATGTGACCCAGCCCAATAGTCTTCTCGTGCCCGAAAATAGCCGGATACAAAATTTCGTCAAAATCGTTTGAACCGTTTTTTAGATACAATTAGCTTGACCATGACCCAAAATGACCCAAAATGACCCACTAATTGAATTTTCTCTAACATGTGACCTAGCCCAACAGTCTTCTCGTGCCCTGAAAGCATTGAATGCAAAATTTAGTGTAAATTGAGCCGCTTTTTAGATCTTGACCCACAATGACCCAGAAATGACCCACTAATCGAATTTTCTCGGACATGCGACCTAGCCCAATGCTTTTATCGTGCTAGAAACTCGTAAAATACAAAATTTAATCAAAATCGTTAGAGCCGTTTTTTAGATAAAATTAATTTGACCCGCGTTGACCCAAAAATGACCCACTAATCGAAAGTTCTCGAACATGTGACCCAGCCCAATTGACTTCTCATGCCCGAAAATGGTCGGATACAAAATTTCGTCAAAATCGTTTGAACCGTTTTTAGACACAATTAGCTTGACCATGACCCAAAATGACCCACTAATTGAATTTTCTCGAACATGTGACCTAGCCCAAGTCTTCTCGTGCCCGAAAACCATTGGATGCAAAATTTAGTGTAAATTGAGCCGCTTTTTAGATCTTGACCCACAATGACCCAGAAATGACCCACTAATCGAATTTTCTCGGACATGCGACTTAGCCCAATGCTTTTATCGTGCTCGAAACTCGTAGGACACAAAATTTAATCAAAATCGTTAGAGCCGTTTTTTAGATAAAATTAATTTGACCTGCGTTGACCCAAAAATGACCCACTAATCGAAAGTTCTCAAACGTGTGACACAGCCCAATTGAGTTCTCATGCCCGAAAATGGTCGGATACAAAATTTTGTCAAAATCGTTTGAGCCGTTTTTTAGATACAATTAGCTAGACCCTGACCCAAAATGACCCACTAATCGAATTTTCTCGAGCATGTGACCTAGCCCAATGGTTTTCTGGTGCCCCAAAATGGTAGGATACGAAATTTCGTCAAAATCGTTAGAGCCGTTTTTAAGATAATTTTTGCATATATATATATATATATATATATAATTATAATATCTATGAATTTCAAAAAACATATCAAGTTCTATACTACTAAATCTCCAAAGAGATAATCAATGATACTGTGTATACAGAATACCACATATCTAATAATTAACATGTGCAAACATAATATTACCATAGCTGATGCTTCAATGGTAATTGGCCAAATTTTACTCATACCAAAATAATATTGAAAAAAGAAATAGAGAGAAAGGGGAAAAAAAAAAAAAAAATTATAAATTGGAGTTGCAATTAAGTAAACACAAATGGATTAACAAATTAAATATGAACCATACACAATGGAAAATTGGACCACATGAGAATTAAATATGAATTGGACATGGAAAAACACATGCACATGTACTCATCAGCCTGGATGCACCCACATGTGTTTTAATTAATAATTCAGTGTTTCATAATTCTACTGGCATAATGCTAAGATCAGTAGAATCATCCAGGTACACTGAATTATTACCAGACAACAATTGGAAATATTAAAATTTGGAAATATTTAAATAGGAAATAAAAAACCATTAAGAAAATACAATATATTTCACTCACATCGATTATCCAAAAAACTGTAATTAACACCTCACTAAATTACCACGAGATAACAGTTTTGAAATAATAAATTTGGAAATATGAACGCGTAAAGTGTAGATAAAATATTTTACTCACAATAATTATACAGAATCCTTAAAATGTCACAACGTCTACATAATATTCACATCCACATGGCAATGCATCATACATGTTAACTAAGTCGAGTTGAGAGAAATGATTTGTAAGACAAGTTGAGAGCACACTTTTTTTTTAAAACACAACCCCATAAATGACACCCAATCACAAAATGATTCAAAAACACTCAAAATAATTCTGGTTTTAATACACTTATAACAAATTTATATCCGTGAATATATATTACTCCATCCAATTTTAATTCCTGAAAGTAAAATTAATATACAATCAATAGCTCCCTCTATAGTTAAATTAAATATAATATTAACAATATTATCTACAACTACCTGAAAGGTAAAGTGTCGCCATCTATTGGTATTATAATAGTTCATAATTAATATTTAGTTAAATATCCACTTTATTAGTTACATACTATTCATTAGATTTATTTATACAAATAAACTTTAAAAAACAATACTAACTTGTAATTTTACTCAAAATTCAAATAAAATATAATACTACTATATGAATAAATCTACACAGAATTAATTCAACTTGCACAGCATTTCAGATATTCTTAACAAGAATATATTATGTAAAAGAGATATTATGTTAATTCAAATTATTTTTGCTGCCAGCTGTGTTAATCCACTGATATTATAGACATTTATTAAATAATTAATGTTTTATTTTTACTACTACTTAAATATATATTAGACTTGTTTTTAAATAATTAATGTTTAATTTATACTACATTGTAAATATATTTTATATTTATAGATTAATTTAAATATCTAATTAAATAATTCATAAACAATTCAAAATATCTCAAAATTTATAATGTTGATAATTAATAGTATTACTACTGTTTTTCAATCAAATTAATGCAATGCAGTAATTAAAATACTTGTTAATTTTAATTATTCATAGACAAAAATAAAAACTATATATATTTATTTTTATATATATTGCAAATAGATATTTATATATGAGTTATAATCACCAATGTTATCATTGTATAATTTAATTTGTTATTGTATAAGTTAATTTATAAATGTATGAAAACTGCACATCAATAATACCTTAAACATAGGTGATCGGCAACGCACAATCACAACTATACAAAGTATAAATAATGTTCAATCAAATTTCCTAATATGTTATAATTGTAATTATGTATGTTATATTTGTAATTTTCTACATAAAGTGTATATAATGTTCAAACAAATATTAAATATTAAATTTCCTAATATGTTATAATTGTAATAATGTATGTTATAATTATTATTTTCTATATCTTTTGTTATATGTTATCGCACACTAAAACAATAATTTATTACATACCATGTTTATATTTACATATATATATATATATAACCACCCACAAGATTTGCTCGTATTAGAATATATGATATTATCTTTCAGCTTATTAAACGGTAATGATTTGTAAAAATATTTTGGAAGCGTTGGAAAGTGTAACATAATCTATGCTTGATGCATGATTTTTCATTCTTGTTTATTTAAATTTAAAATGTTTAGTGCTAGTTTAAATGAAATCGCTGATTACAGTATATTCCCCTCCTTGGGCAAAGGGCCTAAAAAGAAATTCTAAATTAAATCAAAAATTTTCACATAAAACCTGAAGTATGGTCTACATTCATTCCTAATCACTGCTCCTTCCTTTTCACTATACAGATGGTCGCAACATTTAGCATCAATTGTACTATTGACAAGGTAACCGATCTCCATCCCTTATATCCAATCCATTAAACAGGTACGTCTAATTTTTCATTTATTTGAATATAAGAATTGATGCACAATAGTGAATCATCAAATAAGAACCTGGAAGGGAATTTGACTCCCACAGTAATATCTCTATATTAAAAGCGACTCAAAATAACTTTGTTATAGCCTTGTATATACTTCTTTTTAGGGTTGAACGTTTATCGGGGAAATAATTGGCATCAAGTAATTTATATACCATTATTTCAAACTTCGTGGCTTATTTCTACATAATTTGCAGTAAAAATATACTATGAAGTTTAGTGTTTGAAAATAGTAGTGTCCAAATGTTTTGGTAGCATTTCTTAGAGAAAAATGTTAACCCCACTGATAATACTAACTTTGTTACATTGCTTTGTTATAGTACTTATATTATCTTACTATTTTATTTACCCCTTTTCAACCATCTCACTGACAAACCCGTGTTAATACGTTCACTTTGTTCCAGATTTCAGTGCAATACAAGAATTTTTTTAATTAATTCTACAAATATAATGCAGTTTTAAGACTGAGTAATGATTGCTACCCTCAAGGTTTACATTTATATATATAATTAAGTTTTTTATATAATTTTAGAATTCTTTTTTTAGCATATAAAATAAAATACAGAAAAACATTAAAATTTTGCCCTTTTGCTGGACAGTCAAGGGTTAAGTGTGTTGCGGCCTGCATAACATCGCAAACCTTTGTGTGTGGCCCATGAGAAAAAAAAAGGTCGAGTAAGGCTGGCCTAGAGGAACAACCTGTCTCAACCTGTCTATAAGCAATCTTGTGAACTTTTTGGGAGTCTTGGAATGATATTTGTAGAAACAAACAGCTAATTTTACAAATAGGCACAAGAAGCACTTACTCTGCCAGTATAACATTCTCAGATTGGAAACACATAACTTATAAAGTGCATTGACTTCTTAATAAATTGAATACATATTCAATCCTATAGTCAAGTCTTTACAAAAATTAAAATATGTATACAGGGCCCAAATTAGAGGGTCCCAGTCATAACCACTGCCAGCGGACTTTATACACAGAATGTCCATCACGATCTGTCTACTCATTCATATAAACTATACACAAAGACAAAATTGTTTGAAGCCCCTGAAGTTCTGTGTTTCAAGGTTCAGGTTTTGTGGGCTTGGGCAAAAGTTAGGCCCTGTATTTGAGCAATTTTCTATTAATTTACAAAAAGATAGGAAAAGAAAGTACAAACATGCAAAAGGAGAAAAACCCTGTTAAATTGCATTGTGTTTATTTAGTATGTCAAAAATTTTGACCAATAATATTTTTAAATATTTGTTTTGGCATTTTTTGCACAGAAATATAGCTTAAATACGATTTTAAAATTTGATCATTTTAATTTCCATATTGTATTAGAAATGTATTTTTTCCGTTAAACACTGATATAATTGTGTCTATAAATAGCATTTATTTTCTTTTTAAATATACAAAATAGTTTCCCAAATGCAAAAGACAGATATAATGCTGATAAATATATGTAGTCCCTTCTTAAATGAAAATAAAATAATAAATACTTACAGTAATGCAATTATCATAAGCATCTCTAACTACTTCATATTCAACTTCTTTCCATCCTTTGAGAGATTTATCCAACAGCACTTGAGGAGATTTTGCAAGTGCTTGGGTTACTAATGTTTTTAAACTTTCTTCAGTGTGGGCAAATCCAGAGCCTAAACCACCAAGAGCATAAGCAGTACGTACAAGTATCGGATATCCAAGTTTTTTAGCTGCCTTCAAAGCCTGGATGAAAAAAAATGATAAATTAAAACTTTATAGAAGATAAATATTTAAAGCAAACACAATAGTATTTTTTCCCCTTAAAACAGTAGCAAACCCACCCAGCATTAAGATACCTTCTATTCGTCAACAGTGTTGAATTCAGATATTTTTTTCCGGGAAGGATTTCTGTGGCTCTGGGGGAGGACATTTCAATGCTCTAGTTCAACACTGTTTGTCAGTATTCTTATTTTTTTGCATTTCTATCGTGGATAAGAGCAGGGGCGTAGCTACTGTGGAGCAGTTGGAGCAAACTGCTCCAGGCGCACAAAACCAAAGGGCGCAAAATTAGAAAGAGCAAAAAAAAAAGTTTGTTATTAACCGGATATTATAAATGAATTTTGTTACAATCATCATATCCCTATAATATTTTCACCTTGTTTTTAACCTCAACTATTTCGATTTAAAATATGCTTTTATTCACAGTTTTAATTTTAATTCATAACATATTGAAGCCTCAAATAACTTCTCCAGCATCGTTTCACCATCCCGATTTTTTCTGTAACTTCTCTGTAGACGACTGTTGAAGATTTTCAAATCTTATAGTAACCAAGCTTATTTATAAGGCCCTCTACCACTATTTCTGAACGATAACCTTTCTGGTACATTTCTACTGAAAATGTTTTAGAAAATTATGATGATTACTGTTCATAAATAATGATAGCCCAAGAAGTCACCGCTGAGGAACCCATATTTAATGCCTTAGCTATGTAGTTGTTTTTTGATTTGAAAAAAAAAAAAAAACAAGTTAAAAAAAACGATAATTTGACAAATTAAAGAAAATTATTAACCATTTTACAAACAAAAAATCAAGAAAACGGAAAATTTTAAGTTTTTTTGTTTTTGTTTTGTAGAAACTAAACATGCATCAATAAAATAACAGCAGATAAAACAAAAATAAGAGCGGATTTTTGGCATATTCCATATCATTTCACGACGACAAAATTTAGAAGAAGGTGAGAATTAAATTTTGTGCGCATTGTTTTAAAGATTTTGAAAATATGACAAATCTCAAATGTGGGATTGGTGGAATCGATAAGCATTTAACTTCAAAAAGAAACATTTAAGTATCAATTTCTGTGTTCCTTAGGACCTGATTATCGCCTATACAAATTTACACCACTTTTTTCGAAAAGTATTTTTCCAGATTAAAACTTACTTAATCACAGAATTTTAGGATTAGAGAATCCAAAACATGTTTTTCGAAAATAGTAATGCGTATATATATATACGACCATAGTCAGGCTCTGCTCCCCACCCCCCCTCCCGTATACCACCACCATCCGATATCACATATTACTTATCAATGAATTTTCAAATTATAAAATGAAAATAAAAGGGAGTTATTCCACTCAACAACTTTTCGAACAGTTTACACTTTGTGTTTAACCCTTTCAGTGCGGATTTTTTTTTTTTTTTTTTTTTTGGGGGGGGGGGGGGGGTGTTTCTGCTAAGCCCATGACGCACTACAGTGAGCACAATACACGCCGTGAACGCCTAGGCGACTTATGTCGGCGCTTAATGTAGTCTACAGCTCCCAACTCCTAGATGTAGACATTAGCTGACTCCCGCACTCGAACCCTTATGTCGACTTTTGTAGACTCCCGTACTAAAAGGGTTAAAACAGTATAACAATGAATAAAAAAAAAATTAGATCCTAATTTTATACAAAGATTAAATATTACCACTGGTAATAACGACCCATGTTTTAAAGAAAACGTTCACTTTCATTCACAAGGCTTAAACATTTTTCTAATGACACTATTTTCAACAAATTCTCATTGTCTCGTGCTAAACCAAGATCTATAAATTAAAAAAATAGTATTTTACTAAATTAAATCACATCTGGCAGACTCAGACTGGCCCGCCGGGCAATCGGTCTGCGGGTTGGTGAGCCCTAAACCAGGTAAAGTTCCCTTCCCAGTAGTTACAAAATTTGCTAAAAGCATTAGATTTGAACAGTCTTAAATTATTTAATAAATAAAAAAAAAAATAACTTTTTGAAATAATTTATTTATTAATGATTTTTTTCTCTTTGTAAAGCTGAAAAATTGAATTTTTTTCTTAAGTTTCTTTGTTTCAGTGTTCTGTGTTCTATTTAAATATTTGGAAACTAATGTATATAGTTTATAATTCCGTCTGTTACCAATGACGACATGATCTGCCCCAAGAATTTAAAGCAACACAAAACAACGAATTAAAGCTGGCCTCTATTCTAAATACATATCCGTATATTTTTTTATTTAGTTTTTTGTAAAATCGTTTTTACTTACCCATCATACGTAGTAGGGTAAGTCTTGTAATCGTTTTGAAAATCAAAAAAAAAAAATTGACGGATTTACACGTTTCAGACACTGGAGATTCCGAAAAACATATTTTTAGAAAAAAAAAATTGCCGTCCGTCTGTGTGTGTGTCTGTGTGTCTGTAAACGCTCTATCTCCCGAAAAAATTGAGATAGAGACTTGCAATTTGGTATGTACTTAGTATGTAATAATGGGAAGAAGCCTATTTAATTTCAATAACCTCGATTAACTGGAACTATTTTTTTCGGACTCTCGAAATATTCGTTCTGATAAAAGGTACATAAAAATTTTCGAAATTGTTTATTTTAAGAAATGAATATAAAAGACAATAAAAAAAGATAAATTTTGCATAAAGTATGAAGTCGATCGGATAATTAGTTGCCGAGACATTTGGAATCCTATTTACCACACTCTTCGATTTTTCATGACCCCGTATTTCATCCAAATTTCACTTCAAAGATATATTTTAATTGGAAATTTGACGCTTAATCAGATGCAATAAACCGCTAGTTAATAGGATTATTATTTTTGGAGTTATAAGGAAAAACCTCTTTCAAGCAATTCAGTAATCGAGCCTTTTTATGACGTCATCAAGCCACGATTTTATTTGAATTGCAATGCATTTTATAAGTAGTTTACACATTTTTATTTTAATATTTTACAGTATGCATATACATGATGGATAAGTATTACGGTGGCCCCCAACGACTAGTTTAAGTATTTGTTTGAAATGTGCAGGCTTCGTATATTTGTATAATGTTGTGATTATCATTTACTTTATAATAAATGTTTATTATGTTGCTTTTTGCGCTCGATGCACAAAAGTATTTATAAAGAATATTTTCGCCAAAGAAAAGGTAAGTCAAACATTCTTTCTCGTTAAAAATTACATTTTAATAGTAAAACGGGACTGCCTCAATATGGATTATCACATGTTTATAAATGTGATAATCCGAACGGAAAGGACAGTTAAAGCGGTGCCCTTTGAAGTTAAACCAAACGTAGCCTTTTTTTTTTTTTTTTAATACAGTACATTCTGTATAAGACAGAAGCTGTCTTAGGTAGAGCTTTACACAGAATTTACTGTATAAAAATCTATTTCAGAGATACTTTGCTTTAAAATCAAATTAATGATATTTACACGTTTATTGATATTACTAACAGCATTAAGATTTTTTTTATTCACCCACTGCAAAAAAAGTTTAATTAATCATAACATTCTTATTTAGAATCCTACAACTAGTCACTCGCAAGTAAAAAAATGTTAAACCAAACGTAGGGTTTTTTTTTTTTTTTTTTTTTTTTAAATTTCTCATTTACATTTCAACATTTTTAAATGATGTTTTATTATTATTATTACTACTTTTTTTTGCATAGAATATGCGAAGTCGATGTCTAAACGGTTATCTTTATGCTATTTCGATAAAGTACACTTTCAATTTCGGAACTGAATCCGACACTGAAAGGATCCGCAGAAAGAAAAACTGGAATGGTAATGGGTAATATTGGTTTCTACTAGTAAGGTGGTAAAATAATGAGTCTCTAAAATGTTGCGCCCTTCAAAAATCCAAGGTCTGCGTATTTGACAGTGACCGAGTCTGACTCTACGTGCAGCAGCGGCTCTTCAGGGGTTCACAATAACTTTTCTAATTGATATATAAAATTTGGTCTGTTTTAATCGTGAGATTTTCTACGATTAAACAAGGAGGATTTTGTAAAAAATGAAATTACTGTTAGTAAAGTAATTGTGAACCCCTTGAGCTGGCACTGTCTGCCTGATGAAACTTTGCTGTATAGATATAAGATGAACATGAGCAATAAAAATAATTTAATAGAATTATAAGAGAAAATGTTCATCAACTATCGCCACAAAATGGGTGAAAAATAGCTTAGATACCAAATCCATTGGCCGATTTCTTCGAAAATTAATACAATTTTTTGCAATAGATTTATAACGTACCTGCCGACATCATCAAAAACACACCAAACCATGCTCTGGGAATCTGGAAACGTGAGGAAATTCTAATATGCATGCATACTTAACCATATACATATTGAATCATTGTAAAAATTGTGAGAATGGATTCAAAGTGTTTGAAAATGTAAAAATATATCATTATTTCCATTTTTTCATTTATTTTTATTGTGATTACAATGCTTTCTTATTTCTTTCCTTACACTGTATGTGTATGGAAAATAAAAACTGCAATCTTGAGTATATAAGGGTGTCAATCAGGATTCTCTCTGCCAATCGTCACTGCACCAAAATCTTTCATTATTTGACGAGAAAACTCAAAATTGAAATCGCCAAGTTGAATGAGATTTTTTTTCTTTCGGCGACACTTTCAATGATGTTATTCCATTGTATGATTAAACGTTTTCTGTGTAACTCATGTGTGTTTTGATATTCTTAGCTTTTCACGAGAATCTACTACTGCCATTATTTGAATTTGACTAGTTTTCCTTTAGCGATTAGCCAAATTGCTCAGATTAGTCAAAAACAAGTGCAAACAAATATGTCAACTTTTATCGTTATCCATTGGCTAATTTTCTAAACCATTAATCTTCTAAAATAAAAGCGTAAGTCATGTGACTGTCATCAACAGTTCCGGGATGGCCGTTTCATTTTTTCATATGCCAGGCGGCCATTTTTATTCAAAATTATTTTTTCGAATAAAACTGCATAAAAGTTACATTTTAAGAAAGATCGTTCAAAATAAATTAATATTTGAGAGATGACTGACATTCAATTATGTATATGTTCTGCAATAACTTCAGTTGAAATTAGGTTCACAGTTCAAATTCTCTATTCATGAAAGTAAACAAAAAAAAAAGATTGATTTGTCGTGAACATTTAAAATATTAAATCATGGAGGTAATCATTCGCAAAGCAAGTTCTCCGCGAATGAATTTTTGGACTGCTGCCTCGCGTCAAAAAAATAATTCGCACCAGTGAGACAATCAAAGTTTACCATAATTATGTGTACAACTCAACTTCCTTCCGGACCTTTTCTTGACGTAAATTGAACTCATGTAATGATATTTAATGAATCAAATTTTTAGCATTTTTAAAATTGCTAATCCAGCTTTTATTTATCGCATGTACAAATTAGAAACGATACTTTGATTTTGAAATCAAATGTTTTGATTTATGATATTATTTCTTATTTATTTTCCATTTAAATGTAAAGTGTGAAGTATTTTAAATTTATTTAATATAAGCATTTTAGATTAAAGTTAAGTATTTTAAATGAAATGAGTGACAGGTTTATAATTTAAAATTAAATTAATGTAGTATGAATGATGGTGATGGGAACAATATTTGGCGATTTATCATCTGCTCCCGGCTAACAAAAATACTCATAATTAAAAAAGGAAATAAAAATAAATAAATGATAGTTTGATGTAAATAAATATTGATATACATCAAAAATAATTTATAGAACTAAAAAAAAATAAAAGTAAATAAACAACAATTTGCATAAAAAAAATTTCGCCAAATTGGCTGGGGGGGGGGGGGTAATCGCACCAACGTGCGTATGTGACACCTGTGCCCAAAAAAATATGCAAAATGCTACCATGATCGCAAAAGTTCATGAATTGTCTATTAGAATCTTCAGATTTGGCAAAAAATTAAGGGAAAATTAAATTATGAATAAATGTAACGTGTTGCAATGTTTAAGATACATTTAAGGGAGACCAAACTGGTCGCCAGTGGCGGCTAGTTGTAGAAATATTGTTCCAATAGTAAAAAAAAGTTTCAGAGTCGTTCTTCATCCTCTTAAAAGTAATTTATGTCAAAACATTTTTAAAAGTTACGAGGTTTACATTTTTATTCGGTCCCTGGGTTCTATACGTCTCATATTTAGATTTTTTTTTCTGTATTTTAAGAGTTAATTTCATTTTTTGTACAACCAAAATTTATAGAGTTATGATACTTTGCATTTTATGGAATTTTAGTATTTTCTGGCACTAAAAATAGCAAAAATGTGTTTCATCCATAAAAGTAAAATTTTAAAAATCTTGACGATAATGTGTTTTAATATCTACAATGCTTCGAAACCCTTGAAAAGAAAAACAGACATTAAAGGCAGCAGACTGTATTAGCCCATTGGCTCATTTAAAACGAAAGTCATGGCCAATTCGCAAAAATATTAGTATACTTTGAACGTGTAGATTTATATTTCATTATTCAATATTAATTATTTGTTAAAATACTTTGTTGTTAAAATACTTTGACTTTCAAATAAAAGTAACGTTTTAAATCGAATTAATAATAATACATAAATTTTAAACTTCAAAACAAAATTGCGCAGAACTTTTTCGAGAGACAAGAGGGCGCACAAACTTTACTTGCTCCAGGGAGCTGAATATGTAGCTACGCCACTGGATAAGAGGATAGCAATTTAAAATTTCAGAAAAAATTTAAAATATGAAAAACACCTCCAAAAATTTTTTTTAAGTAGTAAAAATTGTTTATATGAAAGGTATAATTGAGAGCAGAAAAGAACTTTATATACATAGATTTTATTTCATTTCATTGTATTGTATTTCTACTTGGGAAACATTGATAACAGTTTAAAACTGCAAAAAAACAATATAAAAACCACCAGAAAATAAATTTCTTTATTTAAAAAAAAAATAACTTAAAGGTACTGTTGTAACCAGGAAAGTACCACCTAAAAATGGGTATTTTTAGCTTTTTTTTACAACTCCATTCAAGATACATTGAGAGTTAAAAAGGCATAAAAGACTAAAATGTGAGAACTGCAGTTTGTTTTTCTAAATAGTAAATATTCAGATTTATTTTTTAATGCAAAATTTCATCAGTACCAAAAAATTACCATTGAGCATTTTTTTTTTTTTTTTTTTTTTTTTTTTTTTTGTAGTTTTATAAAAGGATGGTGAAAATTTAAAATTCAAAGGAAAAAAATTAATGTTTACTATCTTTGCACTTGAAGAATTAAGTTTTCCCCAGACAATATATGAAAGTGATCATAACACTGATAAACTGCAGAAAACAAATTTGTTCATTAACATTTGATGAATATTTTAAATTAATATCTTGTTAATTATTTAAAAAAAAATTCTTAGTCTCAGGGGCATTTCGACCTGTCTTCCTTTATCCTTATCCAAATTTGCAGACCACGTGCGATAGATTTCTCTAGCCATTGTCAACAGACAGACAAAACCATTTTTTTAATTCATATAGATAAGTAGTAGAAAGGAAAAAGTTCATATGCAGCTTCAAAATATGTACACGCTTTTATTTAATTTGATTCATGTATGTAAAGACAGAATTTTGTAATTATTATTTCACCGACTTTTTGATATGCTATAGTTCTTGAAATTATGTGCAGTTGAGTGTTCCTGATGACAATATAATAGTCATTTTCAGAACTTAATTATCAATAAATAGATTAATTTTAATTACATTTTGATGATACATTGAGAAAACAATTTAAAAATTATGTTTTAAATAATTTTCAAGCATTTTTTTTTTTTTTTTTTTTAATCTCTTACTATGAGACTCAGCAATAAATAGTAGTTTGTTAGAATAACAAAGTAATATTTGCAGTAATATAAAAGTACTTTTTTTCTTTCCTAGTACCATATATTTAAAAAGAAACTGAGAAAAAAAATAAACAATTCATTGATTTTGAACCTTTATGTTTTTATATAGGATAGTGGCATTTAAAAAATAATAATAATTTGATTTTAATTCTGCATATTCTTAATTTTAAATACACTAATAAAGTTTTAAAACTACTCTTACTTTTATTACATATTAGCGAAACCTACAGCTTTGCACGCATGGTTGTTGAAATACGCCAAATGATATTTGTGTGCCTACTAACATTAGGGGAGAATTAGACTGCTGCAGATAATTTAAATATTATTAATTAAATCACATTTTGAGGAAACTTCATTCTTGTACAGCATTAGGTGAAGGCGAGACTCTTTAAACTTTATTCCAACAAATTTGCATCCACACCCTTCTAAAAAATTAAGATACAATTGCAGTCTACTTGGGAGATTTGTTTATCAGCGATTGTGCAGTGAAAGAATTTTTAAAATCTGTTCAGTAGTTTCAGAGAATTTTCTACAAACAACTTTTTTTTTTACAATATTAATAAAACTTGATTCACCATAAAAATCATAATACTAATAAGTAATAAGTTGGAAAAGATTGGTTTAGTATATTTAAATGTCATTTTTCTATGACAAAAGTCTAAATATGAAGTACTTTAACTAGTTTGTGATCATCTTTCTTTATTACTATTATTTCAATGATGGTATATTCCAGGATATAATGCACTCTAATGCATAATGTGCACCTATTTTTAGCTGTATTTGCCATATTATGCACACCCTCTTCTTTGGAACTAAACCTTAACAAATCATTTATAATGAAAATTTAATAAAGATCATTAAAAAGTATAACTAGTATGAACATAAGGAAAATATGAACAAATTCAAATCAAGAACATGAGATAAATTCTGTCTACCTGAATCCTCACAAAGCATTTGAAATCATTCATTGGTTCATTCAATTTTCATTAGTGTCAAATTCTAAATTCTTATGCTTTTCTTACATGTTAATATATTTTTTAATACTCAGCATATAGCACACATCTGTAAATTCTAATCAATTTTCTTGCATCAAAAGTCTGCACTATATGCTGGAATATAATTATAGCAGACACTGGTACTTTCATTTTACTTCATTGCTCAGGAAAGTTAGATATAACATTAGCATGACAAATAATTGATTTTTCTTCTCTTTTCAATTTTTTAAAATTTAAATTTAATAAAAAATTATCTGTGTGCTGAACATCTTAGTTATCTCTATGCCAAATTTAAAGTTTTTAGGCTGACAATTTCAGAGAAAAAGTCAAAATATAACTATTAAAAGTTTTCCTCCAATTTTACTCATTTGAAATTTGAATTTTTTTAAAACACTCTTGGGAGCATCACGCCGTAATGGAAACCTGCATGTCAAGTTTAAAATTTCTATTTTTCAATAGTTTTGGAGTATTCCTGATTAGAGCATTTTCAATTATTTTATCCTTTTATGTCTCTAATATTAGGTTTTGAACATTTTAACAAATGTTCTTAGTAGCATGTACGTCTTAAAAGTAATCACCATATAAAATTTCATGTTTTTAGTTTCAACAAATTAAAATAAATCTAAAGTTTATTTCTCACTCTTGCAGCCCTTTAAAAGCAGCTTGTATATAAATAAAATATAGCCTATTTTTAAGCAGAGATTGTCATTATTATTATCCTGAAAAAATATTTGAAATAAGTTCATTAGTTCTAAAGTAATAGTAATTTAAAAATGTTTTCCACTCATTTCACTCTACGAGCAGGGAAGACCGAGCTATGCTCTGTCAAAATTAAATTTGAGTTCAAATATCATGACCCATGACCAAAATGACACACTAATTGAATTTTCTCGAACATGTGACTTAGCCCAACAGTCTTCTCGTGCCGGAAAACCATAGGATGCAAAATTTAGTGTAAATTGAGCCGCTTTTTAGATATTGACCCACAATGACACAGAAATGACCCATTAATCGAATTTTCTCGAACATGTGACCTAGTCTAATGATTTTCGTGTGCCCGAAACTCGTAAAATACAAAATTTAATCAAAATCGTTAGAGCCGTTTTTTAGATAAAATTAATTTGACCCGCTTTAATCCAAAAATGACCCCCTAATTGAAAGTTCTCGAACATGTGACCCAGCCCAATAGTCTTCTCGTGCCCGAAAATAGTCCGATACAAAATTTCGTCAAAATCGTTTGGACCGCTTTTTAGATACAATTAGCTTGACCAGACCATGACCCAAAATGACCACTAATTGAACTTTCTCGAACTTGTGACCTAGCCCAATAGTCTTCTCGTGCCCGGAAACCATTGGATGCAAAATTTAGTGTAAATTGAACCGCTTTTTAGATCTTGACCCACAATGACCCTGAAATGACCCATTAATCGAATTTTCTCGGACATGCGACCTAGCCCAATGCTTTTATCGTGCTCGAAACTCTTAGGACACAAAATTTAATCAAAATCGTTAGAGCCGTTTTTTAGATAAAATTAATTTGACCCGCGTTGACCCAAAAATGACCCACTAATCGAAAGTTCTTGAACATGTGACCCAGCCCAATTGACTTCTCATGCCCGAAAATGGTCTGATACAAAATTTCGTCAAAATCGTTTGAACCGTTTTTTAGATACAATTAGCTAGACCATGACCCAAAATGACCCACTAATCGAATTTTCTCGAGCATGTGACCTAGCCCAATGGTTTTCTGGTGCCCCAAAACGGTAGGATACGAAATTTCGTCAAAATCGTTAGAGCCGTTTTTAAGATAATTTTTGCATATATATATATATATATATATATATAACCACCCACAAGATTTGCTCGTATTAGAATATATGATTTAACTTCGAAATTTTACAAATTGTTCTGAATGAGCATGTGTGCCTTAAATAAAACTACTCTTTTGAAATTGTTTATTTATATCCCTTACAATTTCAAAGAAATCGTAATTTAGAACTTTTTAGAACAGTTTCAATTCCAAATTTTGGTTTCCCCCCCCCCCCCCCCCTCGCCCCGACTGCTGTCTGAGTATTTACATCTTAAAGGTAACTACCATGTCAAATTTAATGTTTCTACCCTCAACAGATGCAAAGCAATCTTAATTTTAGAAGGTTTGTTGATCTTGTACTCTTTGAGGGCAGTTGCACTGCAATAAAAAGTAGCCCAGTTTTAAGTAGAGACTTTCACCAGTATTATCCTGGAAGAAATTTTTTAATCGGTTTAATAGTTCCAAAGTAATCATAATTTTAGAATGTTTTCTGTTCATTTCACTGTTTTAAATTTCAAAATTTTTAGGAACTTCTGTGAGAGCATTCAAGTGTCTTAAAAGTAACTGCCATGTCAAATTTTAAGTTAATTTTTAACCCTAACAATTTCAAATAAATCAATTTATAATGTTTGTAACTCATTTCGCCCTTTTAAATTTTGAATTTTTTAGAAAAGAAATGCATTTTCTACCTTTACAGTTATGCAAAAATAAAGCTAATTCTGCTTATTTTAGTGAAACCAATGTTCAAATACATCTTAAGAATAATATTTAACGAATTCAATTGGTATTAATATATAGCTATACAGTATGCATATTTTCAAAAATTTTAAATATGCACCTTTAAAAAAAAATTTAATTTTGAAACACTGATGCAAATACACTTAAGATGCAAATGTATTACTTACACTATATAAAGTATAACAAGCAAGACATTTGAAAAAGATTCAAAGAAACAAATGAAAGATCCAATTAATTCTATAGTTTCATAATTTAATAGTTTACAGGGCTAGCACTAGGATTTTTCAAAATTTTAGGGAGGAATTTTAGGAATTTTTTCCCAAATTTTAGGAAAATTTTAGGGGCATTTGCGATATTTTTACTTTACAAGTATGTAATAACAGTATTTTTGTGCTAGTCAGGCACATGTGGTACACTGTCAAAGAATATTTCCATCATTCCAATGAATTCAGCCCTTGTTCCATGTGCTTGTGTTTGTTGCGAATGAGTGCATTTAAATTTGCGCAATAAACGGCTTCATATTACAAACCGCTTCGACAGCTTATGCTTACTGCAATTGTATTAATTAGAATTTTGAGTTCCTGGATCATTGAGCCAAACTAGAACGAATGCTCTCCTTCTCTCTCTTTTGGATGTTCTCGATGAACCTAGAGAACAAGAGACAGGAAGCAGGGGGTGATTATGAGAAAAAAAAGTTCTGAAGCTCACAGAAAAACTTCTGAAAGGTTTTTTTCCTGCGATATTTTGACGAAACATGCATTTTTTTTTTAGATTCTTTCACGAAATCTGCCTTATTTGCACGATTTATTGACAAAATCTCATGTTTTTTCGCGATCTTTTGACACTAATCACATTTTTTTTCGCGATCTTTTGACGGAATTTTTTTTTTCTCGATCTTTTGACGGAATTAGTGTTTTTTTCTGCGATTCTTGGATGAAATTATCTTTTTTCCTTGATTTTTGGATGAAATTTGAGGGGTTTTTTACGATTCTTTTAATCGAAATTCACGTTTATTCTGCGATCTTTTTAAGAAATTCCAGTTTTTTTTCCCCGAGATGTTTTTAAAAACTTTGCGATCCTTTGAAGAAATTCGTGTTTGTCACGATCCTTAGATGACCTTTAGAGTTTTTTTTTTCAGGACTGTTTGTCGAAATTAGCTTTCTCCCTCCCCTCCCCCACCCCCCCCCCCCCCCCCCCCCCACGATATCCTTGGATGAAATTAAGTTTTTTTCCAGATTTTTTTTCGAAATTTGCTTTTCTCAGTGATCTTTTGACGAATTTTGTATTTTTTACACGATCTTTTGACAAAATTTACATTGTTTTAGCGATCTTTTGATGAAATTTGCGTTGTTTTAGCAATCTTTTGACAAAATTTGCGTCATTTTAGCAATCTTTTGATGAAATACGCATCTTTTTCGGTGACCATTTGTCAAAATTCACGATATTTTTTGGTGAAATTTTGGCGATCTCGAATTTTTAGGAATAAGAAGAAAATTTTAGGAGAATTTTAGGAATTTTAGGGGATAAAATAATATTTAGGAAATTTAGGAATTTTAGGGGGAATGCTAGCCCTGTCATAGTTTAATAGTTTAAGAATGTATTTCATTTTTCCTATAAAGATTAAGAAATAATAAATAACTTCTTTTTTTTAATAAATATTTCTTATGTAAATACCAAGACTCCCTCCCCCCCCCCCCCTCCCACCAGACAAAAAAAATAAAAAAAAATAACAGGCACGAACCTCTTCAACGTTGTAAGCAGCAGCATTTGGAACTACTTCCTCTCCAATCTTTTTTAATTCATCAGTGAAAAGTTTTCTATCTTCAGTATTAACAATTGATGAAATAGGAGTTCCTAAAACTTTCACTTTGTACTTATCTAAAATGCCGTCTTTTTGCAATTCTACACCACAATTCAAGGCTGTTTGACCACCAAATGTCAATAAAATGCCATCTGGCCTTTCGGATTTGATAACCTAAAACAAGAAATCAAAGTAAATAACAATGTTTGATAATATATTTACAATTGTAGGTGAGGTAAGCATTCAAAAAGTTATTGCAACCTTTTCAATTCTAGAAAAATAATACAGTGCTAAAAATATGAACTTTTGCAAGCAAAAAAAATCTATTACATAAAAAATAAGTGTTTGAACTAAATCTTTTAAGAGTATTTTGAATATGTATATATTATATTTACATAATACAAAGCACATAAATTAACGTATGAATTTATTTAAGGTACACTTTAAGAACAATTTGTTATTACAGACTTGAATACACACAGACCCAGGTTTGAGTCCTGGCCCTGGCTAATTTTTCACATATTGGGTTTATTGTATAAATTTGTGTGTATTCAAGAATGTAATAACAAACTGTTCTTTAAGTGAACTATTTAAATAATATTAAAATATTTAAACAATAATTAATAATTATTAATGAATATTTAAATAATTTTCAAATTTTCTGATAGTTTCTAAGACTTATAGGAAAACATGCAACTATTTAACAGTGTTATTTTTGCTGGCTTAAGCTAGTTTAGTTACTAAAAAATAAAAGTGTAAAAAATTGGTCTTCAAATAGTTATTTATGATCCTTTCTGGTAGAAGTATATAACACTATATGTTTTGTTTACTTTAGGAGATATGACAGCTTTGCTGAAGACTTGTGCAAGAATAATATAAAGCTATAAGTGACGTTGATTTTACAAAAAATAAATACTTGGCCACATGCCTGCTAAAAGAGCTTGACAAGCGATTATAATCTTTTTCATTGAAAAACGTATTACATGAATGCATATTTATAGATATGAATTTAATTTAATGACATAGCTATTAAATATTGTAATAATTTTATTAAGTTGTGCTTATATTTGTGACTTGCTTGTCTTAAAATTATAAGCATGAATCAAATTCATAAATCCTGGTTCACTATTTGTGTTGTCATAGTCAATGCTCTATACAGAATTCCTTTGCAACCAAATGGTAGAAAGAAACATGCATTTAAACTTTGTAGAGTATGGTATAAAACTTTAACATAAATATGCATAAAATATATTTAACAGAACATCATACAGTAAAACCCCACTAATTCGAACAAATTGGGACCGGTGCCTGTTTTCATTACAAAAAATTCAGATTACCCGAAATGCCGATAAAAATAGAAAAGAAAAGGTATGTGCTAAAAATGTCAGTTATAAGTACTTAGTAGAACTACTATCTCTTGAATTCTTTTATTCAAAAACAACAGAAAGAGAATATGTCTCCCCTTTTCATTAGAATAATGGATGTCTTTCTGTATGAAGTGATCTTATCTTATGCCGAACTCAAGAAGAGTTTCATTCAGTGAAACTAATGAGCCTGTGATGGCAGAGGCAATACATTGTTTTCTTTTCTTCCTCCATGTGCAATTTTACATGCAGTTCAACTCCTAATGTCTGTTCTTACGTCAACGTCACGTCTGTTCTGAGAAATTAATCATCCACTTCCCTGCTAGCTCATTCTCGTACAAACACACGTCTCCCTGACACGTCATTCTCTTCTGTATCGCTTGTTTTGTGTGGATCGCATTAACTTTATTAATTTTAAGTCATATTTTAAACATTTCAATTATGTCAAATAAACAGAAACATAGTGTAGGTTCTCTAAAAGACAAATTAGATGTGATAGCACGTTTAGACAGAAGCAAATCAGCCATGAAATTAGCTGCTGAATTTAACATCGACAAAACAACAATTACTGATTGGAAAAAGAATTAAACAGTTCAGTTCGACATCGGAAAGCACGCTTAAAAAAAGTAAAACATTGAAAGTGTCACATTATGAAAATATTGATGAAGCTCTTTACCTTTGGTTTTCAAAGTGCGACAAAAAGGGATCCTGATATCCGATCCACTTATATAAGAAAAGGCACATCAACTAAAAACTTTAATGGATGGAAACACTACATTTGTTGCAAGTAACGGATCGTTAAAATGTTGGAAAATAAAACATGGAGTTCGCCAGTTGTGCATAACAGGAGAAAAATAATCCTCCGATTACACGGATGCTGAAAAATTCATAAAAGAATTCAATGATTTGACTTTATGCAAAAAATTATTTACCACAGCAAGTGTACAACTGTGATGAAAGTGGCCTAAATTTTAAAATAATGCCACAAAAAAGGCTTGCTTGTCAAGAAGAGTCTTGTGCTCCAGGCTTTAAATTGAGTAGCGAAAGAGTGACAGTGTTAGCATGCTCTAATGCAACATGTGATAATAAATTACCGCTCTTGTTTATAAGGAAGTCAAAGAATCCTAGAACATTAAAAAATGTGTGCATGAATTCACTTCCTGTATTTTACAGGAATCAGAAAAAAAGCGTGGATGACCGCCCAGCTTTTTAAAGAATGGTTCGAAAAGCAGTTTGTTCCAGCAGTAGAAAAATTTAATAAAAAGAACAGTTTTCCAAACCATGCTTTACTAATTTCGGATAATGCTCCATCTCATCCAGTAGCAACATCATTGTGCTGCGGAAATATAAAAGCAGTTTTTCTACCTCCTAATGTAACACCTTTATTACAGCCTATGGACCAAGGAGTGTTACAAAATGTAAAATGCAGCTACAGGAAGATGCTTCTTCGAAAACCAATTGAAAGTGATGGTAATTCTGTCTCTCTATGACAACTTACACAAAATGTCACAATAAAAGACGTAATTTACCGGGTATCTGAGTCATGGGACAATGTTAAACAAAATAGTTTAGTAAAGTCATGGAAGAAGTTATGGCCAAGTTTAGATGATTCTAGCAATGTTGAACAGGGAGAAGCAAAAAAAAGCAAAGTTATTGCACTTATTAAATATAAGTCAGGCTGTGAAGACAACTGAACACACTGTAACTGGGTGGTTGTCTTGTGATACTGAAGCCAATCAGTTATATACAGATTAAGAAATTATCCCTGTAGTTCAGAATAAGCCACAAGATGACTGATCTAGAAGAAACTGATGAGCCAGAGAATGTTCTCATTTTCCATTCTGAAGCTGCAAATGTGCTAAAAATAGCACTGCGATATATAGAGCACAGTGAAAAAGCGACATCAACAGACATTGTGTTTATGAGACGTTGGCATAATACAGTTGACGCTTATTATAACGACCGCCCATTATAGCGACCGTTCCATTATAACGACCAATGCAAAATGTCCCAAAATATATCCCCTTTATGCTATGTTATTTTTACATCCAATATAACGACCGGCCTGCGGCTTGTGTCCCAATACAGTAACCGAATGGACAATTGTACTGCCCATCTTCAGATTACTGGTTTGAAGTCTATAACAGTGGAATATTTTCCGCCCAACGTCACGTCTGTTCTTCAGCCTCTCGATCAAGGCATCATCCTAGACTTAGACTTAAAGATGGGGGGGGGTTCAAAGAACCTAGCACTGCGACCAGGGGTCAAATGCAATTACAGGAAGTTTCAAACGCAATTACAGGGAATTACTTTTGAGAAGAATTGTTTCTGCACTAGACAAAGACAAAATTTATAAAGTGGATATTCTTTCAGCATTACGCCTTTCCAAAGCAGCATGGAATGCCGTTACAGAGGAAACCATTAAAATTTGCTTTCGTGATGCTGGTTTTGAAGTGCAATCCGAACCTGTGAAATTGACTGATGGAGCGTTAGATAATAATCAGCAAATCAATGACGAAAGTTTTGACGAGGAATAAAGAATACTGTAAGAAATTTGTGAGAAAATGGATTTGAAGGAAAAACTTACTTTTAATGATAACGTTTTGATTGACTGTGATGTAGACTGTATGGAAAATCTGCCGAAAAATGACAATTTCTCGCTATTCTATACAATAGTCATTGGATGAAGAAAGTATACCGTCACTACAGATACTTAATGTAAAAACTGTTTCAAATGCTATTGAGACTTTAAAACATTTTTTTGAAAGACAAGAAAACAAAGAAAGTTACTTATCTCTAACTGAGATGGAAAATTTTGTTTTAACAAAATATCAAAATGCACAAAAAGAAACAATTTTGAATTATTTTTATAGAAAATAAATGTTAATATGTAAGAAACTTTTTTTTTTTGTGATTTCACTTTAAAAATTTTAATTTAGAAATATATAATTATTCTCTTAAATTATTTTTTTATAATTTTTGATTGTCAATGTTTATTTGATACAAAAGTAAACAAAAATTTGTATAAGATTGTATTATAGAATTTCCTTTGAAACCTTAATTTTACGGCACCTCGTTAGTTTTTTCCCCGTTCACTATCATTATAGTGATCTCCCATTATAAAGACCCTTTTCTTTGGCACGCGAGGGGTCGTTATAACAAGCGTCGACTGTATATGCTTCCTCTTTGAGAATAACATCACTTCATCAGACAAATCTGACAAATTTTCTCACCCTAAAAGATTGTTAATGTAAATGTGTTAATGTAATGTGTTTTTATTAAATGTAAATGTGATTCTTGAGTTATTGCATTAGTTTCTTCAATGTGTACAAAATTATGCATGCTGAAAAAGTACATTTTTGTTTTTAGTACAATATTTAAATATTTTCAGTTAATCTGTTCTAGTATAATTTTCTAAAATAAAATCCATGCGGATTAATTGGAATTTCGAATTAGCGGGGTTCTACTATATTTTCTTTAAAATTAATTTTTTAGGTTTAATTCAAATTATTACAATTATCCACATTTTAAATGGAAAATCTGACGTTACTTAACCAGATTAATACTAGACAACATTTTGTATTGCCTAAGTCAATGGACTACTACTCAATGTAAAATGATATCGGGTATTCTGTGATTTATAAGCATGCTTGCTCCCCCCCCCCCCCTCATCTTTGAATTTCAATTAAAGTTTTTGGATAGAAAACATGGGCATGAATAAGTGGTATTAAAGAATAAACCTTTTTGAAACATAGTGAAATAAACAATCACTAACATGTCAAACATAAGTAGAAACTAATGTATACAATTAAATAAGCTATTTGAAACATTTCATATAAAATTTGCTCAAAATGTTAGTGATCAGTATACAATTACAAGATGCATATTAATACTTGCTCTGACAGTGTGAAAACAAAAAAAAAAAGTAGCTCAAATTATTTAACTAAATTTAAATAAGTAACATAAAAAATAGCATTACATCAGTTTTAAGAAAAATATTAGAAAAAATAGAGCAGTTGTATTAAAATTAATTAAAAAAATGTTTAATAAATCGCATATAAAATAAAAGTACTCACTTCAGTAACATATTTAGGAGTTATGGGTAAAAAGTAAACTTTATCTGCCAATCCTGGAGAAGTCTGGACAGTTGCAATATTAGGATTTATTAAGATACTCAGAATATTTTCTTCTTTCAAAGCTTTGATAGCCTATATATTGAAAAACATTAAAAATTTTAAAATAATCAAATAAGAAAAAGAAATACTTTAAACAAAATTTACTTTAAGAATGTTGATAGTTATACGAAAACAAATACAGAATTAGCAAAAAAAGTAACATAAAATTACAAAATATTAATATTTTTCTCAAATTGACGCAAAAAGCCTACCATATAACATTATTCCTTTACCTGCCACACCATGAACTACTTTGTCAGATTCATTTGAAATTTTATTTCTGATAATTTAGATTAATTCTAAGGTGTGCAAAATTTTGGGATGTTATGTAAAATAGAAGTGGAGTTAGAGGTATGCTCCACTTGTGGAACATTGGCGGTACGAATAACATTTTTAAATTAAGGCTAATTTTTATTTCCAAACAATAACAGCACTACACGCATATCAAAACAAAGAAAACAAGGTAAAGTGAGCCTATTTAGACTAGTTGCACCATATTTAGCTTAGACTATTTTTACCTTATCAAGCATAGTACCAGCCTATTTAGCTAATTACTAAAGAAAAACCCAATTTACACCAATTACCCTAATTATGGCCCAGTTGTTTAAATTTGGAGCTATCTAGACTAGATGCACCCTATTTAGCTGCCTATTTAGACTAATTTTATCCTATGTAGCATAGTACCAGCCTATTTCGCTAATTACTATAGTAAAACCCTATTTATCCCAATTACAGCTCAATTATTCTAATTTGGTCCTATCTGGACTAGCTGCACCCTAGTTAGCTTATTTAGACTAATTTTAGCATATCTAGCATTATAGCAAACTGCATAAAAATGATCAAAATCCTAATAATAATAAAATTTTGTACTCTGAGCTGCCAACGTTCCACATGTGGAACATTGGCATTCAAATGAGCATAAAACAAAATAAGATAAATCATTACTTTATACCTAAAACTTCATAAAAAAACAGTCAGCTATACAATAAACATCATCAGAGCACTAACATTTGAATTCTAAAGGTATAGATAGAGAAAAAAAGCACAACCTACAACATTTATGTTTTTTTTTGTTGCATTTCAACAAACTACAGGATGCTGAACCACAAAAATTATTGAACAATGCTATATAATCAGTTATAACCAGGGCTTAACAAATACGGTCGCCAGGTCGCCACTGGCGACTAGATTTTTCTGTCTGGCGACCAGGTGTTTCTATCCGGGTTAAAAGTTTTTTTTAATCTGGCTTTTTATTTATTTTATGTATATTTCTTTTTTACAAAAATTGACCTAAGAAATGAACACAAGCCCCACCCCCCCCTCCATACACACACGCTAGAGATGAGTTCGGGCTCTCTTTTTGGAGCCCGGGCCCGCCCAAGCCCGACGATTTTGGAATCCGAGCCCGCCCGAGCCCGAAACATTTTGTGTCATCAGAGCCAGAGCCCGAAAAAAAATTGCATAATATTTAAAAATTGTTTCAAAAGTAGTATCCATTTTTAAAAAACTTTATACATGAAAATAATTGTTACTCACCAGCACATAATTATTTTTTTGGAAATTTACATTTAATCTTATCAAAAGAGAAGTTTTCTAGCAAATAAAAATATACTTCCTTCAAAGGATTCTCATATTTTTCTCTCCCAACAAGCAAATATGATGGATACATTAACGAAGTGAGTTTTATGAATAAAGGCATGGAATTTAAAGAAATTACTATTTCTATGCAGAAGAATCTAACAACTTTTTTCTACTTCTCATAAAAGGTGTATATCGTAAATTATAATTGATCCCTTTATTAAATCAATATTTCGTGTTCCTGAAAATCAGCTTAAATTAAAAATTTTACACCATTATCTGAAAGATCCTATGCTTTTATAGGAAAAGTGGAAAGACTGTTCGATTGTTTTCTATCAGAATAACAATACATGACAATTATATCTATTTACGAATGGAAATGACTTCGGAAATATGCAGAGCGGAGCTTTAGCACGAACAGAGTTCACTATGAAAAATAGATTCATTAATGTTATTTTCATATGAAGAGCGATTATGACTCGAACACAGTATTAGACTAAATTTGCAAACCTTAAGCTAATGCTGATTGACTAAAAATAGAAGAAAAAATTCATTTCGTGTTAGATCTCTGAAAAAATAAAATAAAATAAACATTCCAATTAAAAAATATCCCATCACAAACGAAAATCCAGAAACAAATTATTCGCACCTCTTCTCATTGGTGCTTACACCCAGTCTTTGCATCGCGTCGTCGCGTCAATGCCACACATAAATCTGCAAATATCAACAATTTTTTTTGTAAGGTAGCATTCTAATATACTAGAAACATTTCTTCTATTCATTTTGATCAAAATAGCATTAAAACTATTTGAAAAAGATTATGTAATTTTTTAGGAGAAAAAGAGTTTTTTATTTTTTCTATATAAGAATAAATAAAATTGTCAGTTTCGGAAAGAATGAGTCGAGCCCGAGCCCGAATGCTGGTATCAAAATCGAGCCTGAGCCCATGTCGGGCCCGAGCCCGGGCTAAGCCCGTCTCATCTCTAACACACGCACCCTTACTTGTCTGCGAAAACCAGTGATTTTCCCCTTCTATCGTCCATTTAATAGAAGAGACAAATTTGAAAGGCATTCATTTCCCATCTCATGCACATCAAACGTCATTCTTTTCTCTTATAGCATGCCACGTGATTGCAATGCGGGAAGAGTGGGGGGAGAGGGAAGTTTCAATAAAAAAGTAAGAAATCAAGATAATTTAGCCTCTCTGACGGCATCTAAAATTAGATACAATGCTACAAAATGCTCAAGGTATTTTTTTGTTTCAAATCAGATTTTTGTATTTCAGACTGATTAATCTTAACGTCCTTTTAAAGAATAATAACAACTCAGTTAAGTGATTATAAGTAATTCATTTGAAGTAAATCTATAAAATTTAATTAAAATTTGAAGAATAACTAATTTTAATAAAATTAAATATGTATTTTTTAAATATTTCTCTCTCGCGTAAAATGCCTGGCTCTTATTATCTGCTCACCCCACACATTGCACAATACGTAGGCACCACCCTGGTTTGTAGACAGTTGTCTAGTCTATATGACGTAAAAGATTAAAGGTACAGCGTGTTTGCAGAGACTGACTGCTTTAAAAAAAGAAAAATAATAATTTAACAAATATTAAGCTTTTTTTTTTTAGGGGGGGGGGGGGGGTAACAATTTATTTCGCTAATGAAATCTTTTGTGATGCCTCGCTCCATGGAGCCCTAAAATCTTTTTGCATTTAAAGCTTATAGAAAGTAAAAAACGAAAAAAATATTCTTTTTTGTTTTTTTTTAAGTCATTTGGAATTTATAAAATAAAATGGTGACAATCAAAACCAAATGAACCAGAACAAATCATTCATTGCACTTCAGAAGGGTAAGTTATTTTTTTTATTATTATTATTTTCTTTATTCTCCAATTTTTATCATAGATTGTCAGATTCAAATAAACCGTCCTCCTCTACCCAGCCGGCTAATTACGATAACGTAATTCGAATTTTGAGTTATTTTGCAAACTTAATTCGTTTTGATATTTCTCATATATGGATTTATTTTACAGGCACGAATTTTTTTTTATTATTCGAGCCGGTTTATGTATATAAAAAAGCCTATTTTTTTACAATTATAGTTGCTTACAATTTCTATCAAGAGCAGCATCTGTTACTCATCTTAATTACAATCTTAACTTAAAATTCTCATAAACTGTTTCATTATAGATGTTGTAAAGTTCCAAAATACTAAGAAATAAACTTAGAAATTATATTAAAGCAAAAATCATTTGTAATTTTTATTTCGAATTTGGCAAAAATAAGTTCATCAAATGTACATTTTAAAATAACAAAATCAGAATTATTTTGACTGATTTCGACCGGAAAATAAAAAAAAAGGTTTTCCTGTTTCAATATTTCATCAATGCCCCCCCTCATCAGATATAGATTTTGGAGTACTCAACTAACCAGACATTTGAAGCATTCGGCAATCAGCATTTCCCGAACCAGCCGGTTAATTCAGCCTTTACAGTATTTTTTTTTTTTTTTTCAGAGATACGTAATTTTGTTATGTTTCATTAGAAAACTTAGTTTAGTTAGTGTGTTCTTAGTTTATATGTTAGTATAATTATGTACTGTTCTGAACTATGTAACTAATAATTCGAACCTCTGCTTGTTATTCTTTTTTTTATCTTTTTTAGTTCATAGAAAACTTATGTTTTTTGAAAAACACTTTTGTGTTTTTAAAATAAACTTTGGTGTTTTTTGGTTGAAGGTAAATATTTTTTTACAGGCAACTAGAAGTTTTTGCTGGCTACCCCAGATTTTATAAAATTTGTAAAACCCTGGTTATAACGTATCTTTAAAAAAAATATATTTAAAATTTCAAACAGGTTAAACAAGAACTTAAAGCGATACAGCCTCACATAATTTATGTTCCACTTGTGGAACACTAGTGGGTAAAAGGTTAAAATGCTTGTTAAATGTTTACACACACATAATCAAACAGAAATATATATGTATATTATAGAAATACTTTAAGAATAAACTTATTTGTTTTGTCCTTAAAATATATGTTCCTTTTGATAATGCAGTAATGCACCAATTATTCAGATTATTAGGGAATTTGATAGTGCCTAAAAATTGATAATTCAGGTAAAATATTTGTTGTAAGCATATCTTTTATCTGTGAAAATTGAGCCAGTAAAGCCAAAGACAAACCGAAGGATTTTTTTTTTTTAAATTACAGTTTCATAAATTTGGGTGCTAATTCTATTCACACACACACATATCTATCTCTCTCTCTCTATATATATATATATACCCAGTAGCAGAATTTTCTGGGTTAATCTGCAGCAAACCAAAATTTATCTGCGACCAAGAATTCCAGACCAAGTTTATTATCAGAAGAAATCGCATTAACTCATAAAATAAGCAAAATTTGTATTGATAAAGAAAGCATAAGAAAAAAATACAATAAATTTTGAGACAAAAAAGAGATTTTAGCAATTTTTTTATAGTCCAGAATTTTGTTTTAAGTTGTTAGATTGACCTGCAAAGACTAAAATAATCTGCAGCGCTGATGCTGTGCTGCACTGCTTCTACTACTGGATATATATATATTTACTTTTGGTAAAACAGGACTATATATTTTTTAACAATTTGATATGCTTTTTAGTATCAAATAAAAATAATTAGAGTGATGAAGTGAAAAAGCTTCACACAAGTTTACTAGTGCATACATAAAAACATTAAATTTTTTCTCTAGAGGTTTTGTTGAGAAACTCAAAATAGAAAAACATTTTTATTTTAGAACATAAAAACATGTTTTAATCAAACATTTTAAATAGTCTGGATTTGGGCCAAAATTTTAGCTCCAAACGAAACAAAGTTCCAATAGTATCTGTAGTTAAACAAAAAATGACATGTTAAACTCTGAAAATTGAAAAAAGCAGCGGTCTATGAGAACGCTAACAGCAGCTAAAGGTTAAATACGAAGGAATCGAACAAAATTATTCATTTTGCAATAAAACAAATCCTTTTTAAGAAAATGGGTAAAAGTATGTGTTTCAAATGCATTTCCAAAGTACAAAAGCCACGAAAGGATTCATTAATTAGTAAAATTAGTAAAAGACTTATCAAATGCATATTTACTTTAAAAAAATTAAAATATCTGAAATTAATTGGTTTTTGAGTATGTTTTAATAGATTTGCTTTCGTAATAAGGGGTAAAAAAATGGAGAGCAACCCTAATGATTTTTTCCTACAGTATGGTGTAAAGCTAACATCGAACTGTTACATTTTGCTTATACAATATTCTTTCTTTTTCAGTTTGATGCAACTTCTTTATGATAAAAGCATAATTTAGCATGTTTATTTGAATGCTATTTGCAGCAAAAAATCAGTTATCTGATTCAGAATCTTTTTTTTTAATTTCTTTGAAATGTTTAAAAATTGTCTAAAAATATGTAAATGTGCAGCATAAAAATTTCTTGAAATGTTATGATTATATTAACGATATTAATTGGTTTATGAGTAAGTTTGAAAGATTCATTTTGGTGAAAGGGAAAAAAATGAAGAGCAACCCTAATGATTTATTCTTATAATTTTATGATGTATAGCCAACATTGAACTGTTATATTTTGCTTTTACCATATTCTTTCTTTTTCAGTTTCTCGCATTATTTATTTGCGATATAAACATAATTCAAATTTTATTTCAATTATTAGTTTACTAAAAATTTAGTTCTTTGATAGCATTTTTCGCCTTTGTATATAATAATTATGAAAGAAAATTACATCAGTTTTATAAAAAAGGGATCAACTGTCCCTTCTAACCTAAATGATTTACACATTTTGATCTCTGTATCTGGATAATTTTATGTGACCCTTTATAATTTTATGTAAGGAAATTCGCATAGTAACCCTTAATAACAGCCTCATAGCAATAAAAGCGAATTTAAGAAAGTTAAATGGCAGCCATATTTAATTTTCGTATATGTAATTAGATTAATGATTAAAGTAATCACGACTAAATTAGTTCAGATTGAATTAATCATTAAAAAAATTGTAGGATAATTACTTTTTTCAATTTCAATCATGATTACATTCATCATGATTAAATTTCATATGATTGAACATTTAATCGACTAATCAATTAGCTAAAAAAGTAATGTCAACCCTGCCCTGGATGGTTCTCGGAAGGGTGGGGGGGTACAAGTTGCAATTGCCCTCCCCAGAGTGTCCCAAACATACTCGATACCGTTGAGGTCTAGAGATATGGCTGGCGAATCCATCTGGCGAATATCTTCAGTTTCAAGAAAATCGTCGACTAAATGAGCTCTATGTGGCCAGGCGTTGTCCATTAAAATGAAATCAGGGCCAACTGCACCTCTGAAATGCAAACATAGGGCTCCAAGATCTCATCTCTATACCTCACAGCAGTCACAGTGCCTCTTTCAAAGACATGGGGGTCTGTGCGACCATCCAACATGCCTGCCCAGACCATCAAACAACCACTGCCAAAATGGTCAATTTCTCAAACACTGGTGAGAAGGTAGCAGGTCTCTGGTTCTCACCATATGAAAGTACAGTGAGAATCAGTTGTTAGGCTGAACCGGGACTCAGTGAAGAGGATGGTTGTCCATTGATCCCTACACCAATCTCTATGATCATTGCACCATGCTAAATGGACTCTCCTGTTTGCAGAAGTGAGCGGGAAACAAATAGCAGGTCTTCTTGCAAATAGGCCTCTCTCATGAAGCCTTCTGGAAACAGTAAATCTTGAAGCTCGACTTCCTGTGGCCACATAGAGGTCACAAGAGAGTTGAGAAGCTGTAGCATGCCTGTTATGTCTCGCTGTATTTGACAAATAATGATCTTCATTGGCCATTGTGACTCTTTGACGTCTAACTGTATTACTGGGGGGGGGGGGCCTCAAAAGCCAAAGCACCACAACCAGGGGTCTACTGTGATATCCCCCAAAGATGAAAGAGGGAAAAACCTTCCCCACGTAGTCCCTAAACAGACCAGAAGCTGACAAATTCACCAGACATTTGATAGGAATATCCTGAATTTCTCATGGCTCAATCAAATGTCGACCCAGGTGCTCAAAATGATAAGCATCATATGCTTCACAGCTACAAAGGATATGTGAAGCAGTCTCTTCCTCGTACTTACAAACCTTACAGAGAGAGTCACTGACCACCTTCATAATGCTAAGGTGTCCATTAAGTCAAGTGGCCTATTAGCAGTTCCACCATATTTCGTAAACTATTCCTTCTGAGCACAATGAGTTCCTTTGCCCTTTTACTTGGGTAGCTACTGTTGAGCTCTTTTGCTTGTCTCTGTCTGCTTGAGTCGAACCATTCTTGATACTGCTGCTCTCTTAGAATTTTACGATTGGATGACTTTGGCCAGGCTTTCTCTTGATAGATCTGGTATCTTGAAACTGTTTCCACAAGTTGGACACAATGCTGGGCATTACTTCAAACTCTCTACAAATCTGGACTTGAGACTGACCTGCTTCTAACCTCTTAATGATTTGCCACCTCATTCCATCATCTAAACGTCGGTGGTTACTCATTTTGACTGTTGGAATTCAACAGATTGCTGCAAAAGAACACCCAGAAATTCATCGAGGTGTGCAAACGAACGAAATGCGGATTTTGCCATGTGTGTTTATAAAGCCTCTACCATCTCCTCCCACACACATTTATGTATTCAACACACAATATTTACATCTTTATTCCGAAGCAGTGGTTTTACATTTCAGTTCAGTTCTTTTCATAAAATTCGACAAAATATGCAAATTCTCTTAATTTTGTAAAACAGTGTAGTACACCTGATTAAAACAGTAACTTTACTAAATTATAGAATGACATTTAATTTAAACAGTTTAAAACAGTAAATGTATTTGTAAAAAAATTTTTATATACATACATGCATCAGTTTGAAGATGACCCAGGTACGATTTTAATTTCAGTATTTAAAAGCACATAATTCGATTACATGTCTCTTAAATGTGTGTTATATTGATTTGTGAAATTTTAATTTTTTGACAATTTAGTTAAGGAATATTACACAGAAACAAACAAATGCTAAATTATTTAAACTATTTTAAGTGCAAAAGGATCTTTCGTAATTAGGTTGCATGCAGATTTAAAAATATTCATGCTTGAAAAATTTTAAAAACATAAAAAGTCTATAAACTGAGAAAATTTTCAAGGAAATTGCATTAGAAAGTAATTTTTTTTTCTCTATTTGACAGCATAAAAATTAAAACTAATGTTTAGAAGTTAAAAAAAAATTGCTGTAAAAGCAAAATTTGTTGCCACTGTCAATAGGATGTCAACGTTACTCCCAGACTTTTTTTCTGCTTTATAATATAGATTTAAATACCTCAGATCTGAGATGGCTTAAAGCTGGTTCTCTTATGACCATAGATATCCTCTTTCCCAGAAAATAATACAATTATGCTTATAATTTAACAAATTAATATTGATACTATAATAAACATTAATATGTAATTTTTTTAACCTGTGATCCAGAGTAGTCAAATTCTCCTGCCTGTCCAATAGAAAGACCTCCAGAACCAAGAATAAGCACTTTTGTCCTTTTATTAAAATTGTTGTCTTTAGAAAAAAGTGGATTTTCTATAGGCAGCAAAGCACTTTTAAAACAGCTTTTGATTCGCTCATCTATTCTAGGTCTAAAAAATACAACAAGTAAAACATAAAGCAGGTATAATTTTAAAATATTTTTAAGCAATGTTATTTTTTAGATTTAAATTAAAAGTAAATTTCGTGCACAATAGTTGTAAAGCAGCTTTTCAAAACATTAAATATTTACTTTATAATTTGAAAAGCTCCTTGAATTCTGTAAAAATAAAGTCAATTTTCAAAAATTATTTAATTATTATCTTCATAAAAAACCATTAAATAATAAAAGGGAAAAACTGAAAAATGTTGAAAACCAATTAATTAGCCTACTAGAATAGATTTAATATAATAGCCTTTTGTTAGCCAACATATGTAGGGTAACAAACAGGAACAAAATGAGTATCAAATAAAAGAGGTAGTCTCCACTATTAAGCATTGAATTGGACCAAGTACCTAACACAAAAGGATCAGTCGAACACAGTGATTAATAATATTGAGATGCATCCAAACCAGGGTTTGTGAACTATTTTGCTGTTAGACTCACATGAGCTACCAAATCCACATGTGCCTACACTGCCAACTGTGAATTAAAGTGTTACACCTAGTCAAGTTTCAAAAAATCAATATTTTTAAAATTGCGGTTTTTGAGAATTTATCAACTGAAGAGGGACAACTTTATGGTGCTGGAAAAGATTATTCTATGTAAGTAAAAATAATAAGTATCATACTGTAATTATAACAAAACTTTAAACTCATTTTTCTCAAAAGTGCATTTTTCAAATCTGTGAAAGCGATTACTCAAAAACTACTCAATCTATTCACTTTTAATTTGGTCAGTTCTTTTCTTACATAATTATGTAGAGATAGAATGAAGGACTTTTTTTTTTCATGAAAAGGATGTTTTTAATCATAAAAAACAGTTTCTTTAAGATAAAAATTTAACTTATTCAAACAGCTGCCATTTTGAAAAGTAAAACAAAAATCAATTTTTCATTCATAAATTACTTTATTTAGTCTCTAGAACAAACCTTTTTTAATTAATAACCACTATATATGTTTTTTTTTTTTCAGATAAGACAAATTTAAGCTAAAAATGGTCGCCACAAGGCATACAAAAAGACTCTGAAAAGCTATACTTAAAATACAATTATGCAATACAATATTACAATATTTAAAACATTTTTCTTTCATTACATTTTCATCTTTAACTCACTGCTCTGAAAAGACTAAAATAAGTTTTCCAATATATCCACATGGTTACTGCCACTATGCTTTGAATTCAAAACAAACATTGCGGACTGAACTACATCCCAACAGATGGAAAAATTAGATCGTACTGCTAAGGCTGCGTTGCTGCCTCTCTCATTTGCTTTGAAACTCTGCCCATATCTATGATGTATGGCTGCGTCGCACACAAAATCAGAGTGCAAACAGTATTTTATGTCACTTAAATTCATCAGAAACTTGTGAAAAAAAATGACATTTTCCCTTAGTTTTATAATACTTCTTGTTGAACAATTTAGATCTGTGAACTCAAGATTATATTAATTTGTGATTCAGCTTTCAAGGCTAGAGATCTAGTATTTTTGATATTTGGTAGTGCCATCTACCGAATGCAAATAGAAAAAAAATTGTTCTGGGTACAAAAGTTCTGGGTATACGATTCAAATCTTTTTTAAGAATAATAATGAAAAAGAAAAGCAGTTTTTCTTACATCTCAATTTTACCCCTACACTTCACATTTGTTTAAAGCATAGGTTCCCAATGGGGGCAATACACCCCCAGTGGGTGCTGGAGCCTTCCAGGGGGCAGTGGTGGGTCCAGAGGCAAATGGAAAGCATTAAGACAATCAAAGGGAGGCACCTGTGGCGTACATACCTATTTAGGAAATTAAAATAATAAAACTAGCTGATTTTCCCACTTTCCCGGAGTTACCATGGCCCACTATAAAAACATTAAACATACCTTTAAATGAAAATCTATACAAACGAACCTAGAGCTGTGGGCCCCAAATCTCATTTATTTTACGAATGTCAAAAAATCATTGTGGAACACAAATAAATGCTAAAACTCATAAAAAGACAAAATTTTATTATAGCAGGCTAAAACATTGTAAATGCTATTCTTTCATAAATGTCAAAAAATCACTGTTCAATGCGAGAAATTGCTTTAAAAATTGTTACATATTCAAAAATCGTGGAGTGCAAAATTTTCTATATTAGACTGGCTAAAAGTTTGAAACAGAATTCCTTTTTTTTTAACAACTTGTATTTCAAAAAATGTCGGAAATGGATCATATGCCTGAACAGAGATTTCCCAAACGAATCTGTGGTTTGAATCTGCTCAAGAAATTAATTTATTCTAAGTGAAAGTGATAGACATTATAGCCATTATTTTGATAACTATCTATAAATGAGTTGAAACGTTAAATTATTTAAACTCACCTCACACTTATTTTATATTTCAAAATGTCTGAAACTAAGAAGAAATGCCGGCAGTATAGTATTGAGTATTTGAAATATGGATTTATTCACTCTCCTACAAACCAATCATTACTTATGTGCAGAGTTGTGTAATATAGATGCACGTGTCCGGAAATTTTATGCAAAATTCAAAACTTTACACAAGAAAATTTTTAAAAAAAATTAATACTGAAAAATTATAAATATTCCCCAATTTTATGTACAATTTTTTTACTGTTTGCACACAATTCAAAGTTTAAAGACTCAAAACATTGTTGTGACATCACAGACGCTTTTATTTCTATTTTTTGCAGACTAGAACTTGGTGCCGATCGGTTTTCCAGCAGCAACTGCAAGAACTTTTTACACGGCAGCGACAGTTAAATCGAATACTTTCATAGTGTTAGAAAACATTTTAAATTGAATTTCTTTAAAATTATTTAAAGCTAATTTTAACTATTTCAAAATGCATCAAATTTTAATGAACATCAATTACTGACTGGCAGCTAGCCTAAAAAAAAAATTCTGTGGCTGGAAAATTTTTAAATAGAAATAGAAAATAGTAATAGAAAAAAAAATATATCATAAATGACACAGAGGAAATAATGTATTATTTTTAGGCACATTTTTTCCTTCTCAACTTAGATTCTGCAGAATTTTTTTTACTTTCGAATGGAAACTCACAACTCCAAACACAGCCAAAGCCGTCGCCGGGAGCACATATCTTAGCACACCATCAAACACAAACTAGAGATGAGACGGGCTCAGCCCGAGTCCGAAAGCCCGAGCCCGACACAGGCTCGATTTTTATACCAGACTTCGGGCCCGGGTAGGCTCGGGCTCATTCTTTCTGAAACTGGCAATTTTTTTATTTTCATATACAAAAAATAAAAATAACTTTTTTACCCCTCAAACAATTACAAATTCCATTTCAAGTCATTTTAATGTTATTTTTATCAGAATAAATAGAAGGGGAAACATAAATCTTATTTTTCTTTTCTAGTATATTAGAATGCTACTTTAAAAGAAAATTTAATATATTTGTGACGCGACTGGCGACGAGGTGATACGGAGCCAGTCGGAAAAGGCACGAATAATATTCGTTGCTAGATTTTCGTTTGTGAGCAGTAGGATATTTTTTAATTGGAACGTTTACTTATTTTTATTTTTTTAGAGATCTAACGCGAAATGAATATATATATATATATATATATATATTTTAGTCAATCAGCATTAGCTTAGGTTTGAAAATTTTTGGTTTTCTATTGTGTGCGAGTCATAATTGCTCTTCATATGAAAATGACAATAGTGATTCTATTTTTAATTATGAACTCTACTCTTGCTAAAGCTCTGCTCTGCACAGTTGCGAAATGACTTTCAATTGTAAGTAAATATAATTGTCATGTATTGTTATCCCGATAGAAAGCAATCGAACAGTGTTTCCACTTTTCCTATAAAAGCATATGATCTTTCATATAACGGTGTTAAATTTTTTATTCAAGCTGATTTTCAGGAACGCAAAATATTGTTTTAATTAATGAATCAATTATAATTTATGATATACACCTTTTATACGAAATAGAAAACGTTGTACGATTCTTTGTTATAGAAATAGTAATTTCTACAAATTTCATGCATTTATTCATAAAACGCACTGTGTTAATGAGTCCATCAGATTTGCTTGTTGGGAGAGAAAAATATGAACATTCTTTTAAGGAAGTATATTTTTATTTGATAACAAACTCTTTTGATAAGATTGAATGTAAATTTCCATAAAATTAATTATGTACACGGGATTAACAGTTATTTTTATGTACGAAGCTTTTTAAAAATGATACATTACTTTTAAAACAATTTTTAAATATTATGCAATTTTTTTCGGTATCGGGCTCGGGCTCTGAAAATTCAAATTGTTTTGGGCTCGGGCGGGCCCAGGCTCCGAAAAGAGAGCCCGAACTCATCTCTAACACAACTCTCTCCAAAGTGGTACTTAGTATGGCCTGTAAAATTCACTTTATTGAACTTTAGGATTATTCTTCATTTCTTTTTTTTCTTTAAAATTTTAAATATATTGTGATGAGGAAAATTACAGTGTGCATTTACAATGTAAGCACAGTCAAGCGAGTTCTGTTGATAAAAGAAGCGCAAATCAAACATGAATAATTGCAGCTTTTGTCTAACCTCAAAATAAGTACGGCAATTGGAAATAGTGATCCCATTTCTGAAAATGTTGAAGGCGGGAGTATTTCCTCTGAATTGACTGTTTCCTGGAGTGAGTAAACCCTTTAAAGTCTTAGATGATTCTTCTCAGACTGCTCTCTCTGAAATGCTTGTTTCAATGTTGTCTAAAATGTTGTATTTTTTTTAACCAAATAATTATTCTTTAATTAATGTTAATTTTTAATAAAATTGGTAATTATTTTTAAACTGTTTTTAATTCATAATGTCAAAATAATATAACACAATTTTATTAAACATTAAATTAATTTGCAGAAAGTTTTTGACCCAATATTTATGTGCGCAGAAAGTTTTTGGTTTTATACAAGTCTGCTTATTTGTTTAATCTGCCCAAAAGTTTTTTCAGATGAAGCTATGAAGCCTTTTAGGCTACAAAAGCATTTGAATAAAATGCATCCTGATAAAAATAATAAAGATTTATCCTATTTTCAAGGACTGGAAAAGAAATATTTACCACATACAATATAAACCACACACAATTGCCAAGGAATTAATTTAAAGTTTATCAGAGTTCTTCTAAAATTATTATACAAGGAATTAAAAGAAATCTATTACAGTTATCTACACATTAAATTAAGAAAAATAGATATAAAAATAAACAATAATTACCCAGTAACTATTTTTATGATCCATCATTAGAAAAATGAATATGTCAAACAAAAATTCCAAATCTCTTGTAAGAGATAAAGTGTTCAATTACGAGGCATTTAATTTTATACAAATTAAATTTAATTAAATCTGTTATCAATTACTTTAGTTAGATAAATATATACATATATTAGAAATAAATATATGAAAATGTCTTTATATATAATATTCGCTGCAAAATAAACCTAGCTCGTTATTTACTTTTATTCTAATTACTATTGCCAGCCTGATCAGAAAATTATTTATTAAACTTATAGATTAAAGAAAAATATGTATTTCCCCCCCCCCCCCCAAATAGCATTTAAGAATTTTATTGTAATGCAAAATTTTGTAAAAAGAAACATCTTATAACTGTATCAGTATTTCTAATCTTAGGACCTAATTTTGTGAATGAACAAAACCATCAAATCAAAATGGTAATTCAAAAGTTATTTATAATGTTTATTTATCTAAAAATTAAATATGACAAGTATGCACTTTCAATACTTGTTTGTGTTTCGCTATTGAAAACTGGTGCTAAGTGAGGACAGAACTCATTAACGTGTTTCCTATGTCATGCGATTCCTTTGGTCAATCAACTGTACACATTTCAACCTTACATTCACTAACCTAAGGGTTGATTGATCTCAACTCTGAAGTTAACGAATTCCAAATATTAACTGGCGGTTAGAATTGCTAACCTAAGGTTTTATCTGGGAGTTGAACTGAGAGTTGAAGGTTGGTAGTAAATAGACCAGTTAGATGTTTAATTTATGAGCAAATAAGTGTGGCTTTTCTTTAAGCATATTTACATCAACTGGAATATTCAAGCTAACATTTTGAAGATAAGTTAAAGTTTTTACAAAATTTAGGTGTTTTGATTCTTGGAAATATTTTCAAGAAACTGCACTTTTACCATTTCAATGTTTTAGCTCCACAGATTTTCCCTCATACTTTTAAAATTATGCAATGGAACTGTTGGCAGAACTGAATAAAGGCAACAGAATCATTGTATTAAAGAAATCAAAACAATGACAGTTGTAACTGATGAATAACTGTCACATTAAAGTTTTTTTTTTTTAATTAGATTACTTCCATAAGCTTTTTCTGATTCACTACACTGATATAAAACATAATATAAATATAAGTGATAAAATATGAAACATAAATGAATAAACTATCGTAATTTTCAGAGCAAAAAAAAAATTGCATATATATATAGATATAAAAATAAACAATAATTACCCAGTAACTTTATTTTTATGATCCATCATTAGAGAAATGAATATGTCAAACAAAAATTCCAAATCTTGTGGGCCAGCACAGTGTTCAGGATGAAACTGTACACTGTTAAAAGAAAATAAATTAACAATGCATAACTATCAAAAGTTTCTAACTACAGGGTGTTTAAAAAAAATATTACACAATTCATGAACTAATAAAACTGACCAGTTTATTTCCTTTCAGGTTTCACTAATTTGAAATAATAGCTTAAATTAGACTAAGCTTTGAGCAAATCAAATTTATCCTAAACAGTTACTGAAAATATGAAAGCCTAGTTTAAATACAGAGTTTAGAACATGTTTCTAACTGATACCCCTGTGATTTACAACCAACAGAATTAGACATAAGTATGAGGAAGATGGAACTGTTCAAAATGTTTCACAAGCAATGTTTAGAAAGATTGCAGTCATCAGCAAACCCTATAAATGAAGAGGGGCTTATAGGTTGATGTGTTCAATTCCACTTCTTCCCTTTATCAGCAATGACTGAGCCAGAATGGCTATCAGTTTGAATACAGACATTAATTTTATAAATTGTTCATTATTGTAGTTCCATTTCACCATTTGAAATTAAATGTGTGTTAATAGAAAATTAAGTTATAATCGTTTTAATTGTGGAAACATTTTTTTAAAAAGATCCTGTATTTTATTTAAAGATTAACTGAACTAATAAAAATAACATACAATACACATACCTGAAAAAAGGCAAAGTCTTGTGAAAAATTCCTTCATTTGTATCATCATTAGCATTAGTAAACAAAGGTAACCAATCTTTATGTAATTGATCTGAATCTACAGCATATCCATGGTTCTGAGATGTGATGCAGCAACATTTAGTATCTAAGAGTATACAAGGCTGATTGTGACCTCTGTTTCCATAGCTATAATAAATTAACAGCATTTGAACAACAATATTAATTATAGATTGATGTTATACATTTAAAGTGAAATAAATTATGAACGAAAGCACAAAAATAGTAACACTATAAAAATTACAAACACTGGCAAAGATTAAAGACAGATATATATAATCAAACTTTTTACACAATAGAGTAACCATAAAATACATGCCATTATTAATAATTATTATATCTAATATCCAAAGATTTAGTTGCCCTTCATATTTTGTTTTAGGGGGGTATTTTGTTATTCTTATTAATAAGTTTAATTCCATAGTTAATTTTATTAATTTTCACAAAATTACTTTTTTTATACAATAACTAGAGGGGAAAGGACTCTGCCCCCTATAAGCTACAATCGGCAATTTCCATCCAAACCTCGCAGACTCTGAAAATATGCTAATTTGGTCTGTTTTAAAAAGATTATCCAATTATGGAAGACAATATTGTTTAAATATGGCTTAATTTTCACCATTAAATTATTTTCACATGTAATAATTTAATTAGTTTAAAGTTTTCTTTCTGTGTGAATATCCACATGTAAATATATTTTTCAATTAAAAAGTGTTTGGGAATATTCGGGTTTTTTAAAAACTGGCAACAGAAGGTAAAAAACAGCTATTTCAAAATATGATTCAATTTTCAATTCAGATAAAGAAATTTTAAATAAAAATTTTGAAAAGGAAAATTTTTTAAAAATGGATACTGCACACCATATTCTGGTCACATGTATACCTGCAAAAGATGATTAAATTGTTATGCATAGATTTTGATCCTATAAAGCTAACTAAATAAGCACTAATTGAAAAACTGTCTGCTTCAACGTATTTCACACATTTCTCTAAAAAACTACATTTTTTCATGTTTTTATAGGCAAGAGTTTTTTTTATTATAAGCAGAGAAAGTAAAAGAATCACAATAAATTTAATTATGGCAGCAGCATTAGTTACTTTTTTTTTAGAATAGAGAGAAACCTGTGAAAATAGAACCTGTCTATAGGTCGATTCTATCGTAACTAACGTAACACTTGAACATCTAATTTTGTTTTTAAAACTGTGTGCAGAAAATTTAAAAAAAGATAGAAAAAAATTTATTTTTACAATTTAAAATATTTCTTACTAAGGACTTAATACCCAAATACCTGCAGATTATTTCAATCTGTCTTTTAGTCACAAAAATTTTAATTCAAAATCCTGTAACTGATGTAATGTAAAATAGACCAACATTTTTTTGGCCTTCATTAAAGTGTAAAAATTATCAAAACTATCCTGTTAAAAAAAGTGATTTAATGTTCTCAACAACACCAAGTAATGACAAATTATAACAGAAACTTGTTTAATTTCTGAACAATAAAAAAGAAAAAATGGCATTTACACATGTAACTGACGTAACTTTTATTGTGTAACTGACGTAACTTTTATTGTGTAACTGACGTAACTTTTATTGTGTAACTGATGTAACATTATGACTTTACAAAGACAATAATGGTTGTTACTTAGTTTGTAAATAGTAATTTACAATGGCTTTTTATTAGGATTTTATTATATAACAAAAATACGAAGCTTTCCAATCATACCCTTAAATTAAACATATCAAATTTTATTTCCCTCTCAAAATGAGACTTTTCTGTGGAATTTACCTATAATGGAATCCTGTCTTAAACAGAAAGATTTGATGGAATCTATAGAAAAAAAGAATACATTTATACCTGCTAAGATGGAAACATGCCTAAACAGAAAAAAAATCTGGTCTCTTCAGATTCTGTTTTTACAGGTTTTACTGTATATTTACATATATAAAAATTAGTGTGTGTGTTTGTGCATGTTTCTTATATAAATCTGCCATTTTTGACAGATTTGCACAAAACTTGATATAAATAGGCTTTAAAACAAGGATAAAATTATTGGCTACTAGGGTGTAATAAAATGACTTAAAAAAAAAATTATATATATATATATATATATATATATAATATTTAATAATTTATATATATATATATATAATATTTAATAATTTATAATAACTGTGAATTTTACGATTGTTTACAATTACATTTTCATTAGTTTTTTTAAAAGAATTGTTAGTAGAAATACAGGATGTAAGTAGTTGGTGATAATAAGCTTTACATATGATTGCATAATTATTAGGAGATTTGTCAATATATGTTATTACATAGTTTTTTTTGTAATTTAGTAATTTGCTGGAACAAATGTTTTGTGTTAATTTCCTTATTAGATAAATTTTGTTTTAAAGACGAACTTAATTTTTCAATAACCAGTATTTTCCATTGATTAAAATATTCAATAGGTTTACTATATGAAATTGAAATTTTATAAATAAAAATGTCTATATCATATATAAACTGTTTTATAATAGAATTTACATTAAATTTAGAAGGAAGTCTATATTTAGTACCATAACCCATGAGTTTTTGCAGTTTATAATCATTCACAATATTAAGATTACCAGTGATTATATGTCCATGATCATTATTAATGAATTTTTTTAGAGTGGGGTCATTGCAATTACACTGAAAAGTACTAGCATCAGATGTATTTTTTGAAAATGCATTATAGTTAAAAATCTTTCTTCCAATTGTAGTAGGATATTTCAATGTCTTTGAAAGTTGAAGATTTTTTATAGGAAAATAACAGTTTTTATCATTAATTATAGAATTAATATTAATTTTATTAAAGATTTGATTTGAAAAAGTTATAATTATTTGAGTATTAGTGTTTTGAATTTTTTGTTTTTTATTTAAATTAATGTTAAAAAGATTAGCTCTTGTCATAATTAGAACATAGAAAATATCAGAGAAATGATTTGAGTAAGATTTACTAAGAAATACATTTAAATATTGTACTATCAGTTTCTTTTTAATAGAAAAATATATTTTCGTATTAAAAACCAGTTGTAGTTCTTAATATAGTTTTGATGAAGAGTGTTGATTTGTTTAAGAATAAATTTATTGGAAATAACCACTGTAGCAGTACATTTTCCTCGCTTGTTACGTGTTGTTTTATGATTTAAATTATGATTTAGAGTAAGATAAATAGGAGAATAATCTGTAGTATTATTTGTTGAAAAAACTTTAACGGGTCTTTTAAATAATTCACTATTAAGTCCATAAGGATAAATAGTGATAATATTTCATATATGAAGACTCCATAAATAAACGTTCTGATTTAGCTTTTATTATTTGTATAATTTCAATTGTAGTATTTTTAAATTTATGTTTATGAAAATGTATTTCTGCTGTGGACTGTAAATTTTTTGCTTTGTTCTTGTTAGTGTCTGAACGATGTTGATTAATACGTTTATGTAATGGACCTGATGTTTCACCTATATATTTCAAACCACATAGGTTACAGTTTATGCTATAAATTACATTAAATGCTTTACAAAAAGTTGATAAATTAGGATCTGATACAATTTGTTTCTGAGAAGCAAATGGACAAGTCTTGCAACGAGCATCATTACATAATCTAAAATATAATGGAGGAGGAGGAGAGTAAAAATGGTCACTTGATGTCGATCCAGGAACAACCCATTTATTGCCCCTGTACCGGGCACTACACTGCATAGATGCAAAGTGTATCTTGCCAGGAACGAGAATTTTACTTAGAACTACCATTAAAAAAAATAAACATAAACAATAAAAATACAGGCACAATAAAAATACAATTTGAAGAAAAAGAAAATATAAATGAATTAAATTAATGTATGAAACTTAGAAAACTTGATTAATTAGAATTATTAAAAATCTTGAATAAATGAAAGTATATACAAAATGTACAAATTAAATAAGTAGTGCTAAAAAAACTCAATAAAATCATAACCATAATTATGAAAACTCATTGCATAACCTCCAAAACAGAAAACCAAAGGACTTTTTAGTAGAAAAAAAGTCAAATGAACCAAGTCATTATAACATATCGATTAAAATACAAAATCCAAGCAAAGACTCCATTTTGTTAACCCAATGGACTTCTCAGAATATTGCGATCAGATCAAAACAATTTACCAAAGCATGTTTAACATTAAAACACAATAATTTTAACTATTTTTGAAAAATGTAACATAATATAAAATAACATTACATATATTATAAGTGCAAGAACAGAATATGTAATTAATACTAATGATTAATAGGACAATATCATACAAATGCAATAGAAAAGGAAATGTTTCATGTGATGTACATAATGAATCAATTATTGGAAATTCCTATAACGAGGTATCAGATAACTACAAGTAGAAATCAAATATAAAACACACAATGATAATGCGCAATTGCAGCAGAGATCAAAGCGTATAATATTTAAAAGATTGCTAATATCAATTAGCACCATTATCAATATATTTAAAAAATATACATGCAATACCATAATGTATAAGAAAAAATATCAAAATGAATTGTTAAGATTCAAGATGAAAAGATATCATAAATAAGACATCATAAATGACTTACATTCATAATTATATGCGCATGTGCAGCATAATAATTTGAATGCTAATATATAACCATAAATGAAACATTATCATAACACCAACTTAAACAATGAAATAATTAGTTGACAATGAAAGATTCCCCAACACACTTAATATGGAATCAAAAACATTTAAAGAATAAGAAATTAAATAAAAATTGAATAAATGGAATTAAATGAATTAATTGAAATGAAATTTGTGGAATTTAGACAGAATTGTCAAGTCCCAATTGCCTAAATACCACAAATAAAATGAAATGAGATGTTTCATCATCATATTAGCCATACATTGCTAAAAATATGATATTGGGACTACATCTCAAATACAATGAATCAAATCAGTGATAAAATAAAAAATAAAATACAATATTAAAAAGGAAAGAAGCCGTACTTATAAATTACAGAGAGAACATTTAATAGAGACATTAAGTATAAAATCCATCAAGATGAAAAGAGATATAAATAAGATACCTTGCAGTTCATGAACCATCATGAAAACCAACAAGACTGGGGAATGAATTGCATAAAAAATCATAACATGTTGCCAATTTTAGAAATATAAATTTTTTAGAAATATAAATTGCTTTGCAGTGATGCCAGAAATAATGTTAAAATATAATGGATTATAAAATAAACAGGAACATTAGTGCTGCCATCTATTAGTAAAAGTGAATATAATCTGAATCGAAGGAATTGGATGGAAGTAAATGTTTCATAATTCAACCAAATTACTATCTTAATTGATACCAATTAGTTAAATAATAAATAAATGAAATTAATTAATAAATAGAAAATCGAATTACATTAAAGGATGTATTAATGAATAATACTATGTTATAAATAAGTATTAAGATGGAAAAATTAATAATAAAAAACAACTTAAAATAGTGCTGCCCTCTAGTGGTAAAAGTAAATATAAAGTAATGGATGGAAATTAATGTTTAATAATTAAACCAAATTACTATCTTAATGATAGCCATTAGTTAAATAATAAATGAAATTAATTAATAAATAGAATGTTGAATAATATCTAAGTAATGGATGTATAAATTAATAATACTATGTTATAATTAAGTAGTAATATGGAAAAATTAATAATTAATGCAACATTAAAAATGTACCATTAAATGACAACAACGATTAAATAACTGTACTAAAAATGCAACATCAATTAAAATAAATTAAAATACTAAAGATTAGAATTAAGAATTTAAAATTAATATTGATTAAATATTGAAATGAATTAGTCACAAATAATGTGGCTTCAAACAAAGTTAAATTAAATAAAAACACTTAATAAAATTAAAACATATTATATTAACACTGTATAAAAGTAAACATTATCTTAGAAGTAAATATGATATTGTCCACCAAAGGTATTAATCCAAATCAGTAGATCAAATACATTCTTAATATTAATGAATATAAATTCATTTAAAATAATTAAATAATGAATAAGTAAATCTAACTAAATGAATATACATATAAAAATAACACATCGCAGTCCATTATAAAATGTGTATGATCAAACAATTGTGTAAATCAAAATGCCCCCCCCCCCCTTTTTTTTTTTTTTTTTTTTTTTTTTTAAATAATATAAATTAACCATGCGTATTTTCCATACAACGCCGCCACACACCTCCTCAATCCAACGTCTACCCACCCAACCGTCCTATTATAATTTTTTTTTTTTTTTTTTGTAAATATTTATAAGATTATATGATTCTTTTATACATTTTTTAAATGCATGTGTTAATTTGGTTGTAAAGATCAAATAGGAACTAACTATATATTAAGGAATAAATGAATTTTTTTGGAAAACCATGCTGTAATGCTTCATAGATAAGTTTTTTAATATTTTTGTTAATAAGTTGAGAGGAACATAAACTTTTTATTCTATAAATATGATTAAGCAGTATATTAAGATATACAGAATTATGAAGACATGATTTAAAATTAGTAAATGAATTAACTTTAAATTTAAATTCTTTACGTTTATCAAATAGATCTATTATTGTTTTGTTTTCTTTTAGTGTAATTTTAAGATCTAAAAAGTTAATAGTATTGTTAGAAAGGAGGTTTTCCGTTAATTCTAAATTAGTAGGATAATCAACTGGAAATATAGAAATATTAGTGTGATCAGTGGCAATTAAAATAATGTCATCAATATAACGATAAATGTATATCACTATTAATAAATGTATGTTCATAATGATACAAGTATAAGTCTGAAAGTATACTGGATGTACATCCCCCTTGTGGTATACCAACTTTCTGTAAATATAACGTGTTATCATGAATTATATAATTATTATATATAATGAAATTTGTTAAAGTTTTAAAATAAGCTGTATCTATATGAATTGGTAAATTAAGTGAATGTTGATACTTATAAAATAATGCATTTATAATGTTATGTAGATCTAATAAATCTATATTATTAAATAGATCTTTGAAATCATATGTCATTATATTATTAACACATTTAAGATTTTTCAAAATATTGACGAGTTGATAGCTATTTTTTATACAATGTGTGTTATCAGTGGATGTTGTCAGTGTATAAATTTGATTGAGAATTTTTAATAGATGTTTATTGGCTATATTATTATATGTATTGCATCCTATAGTTACAGTCCTAAATTTAATTGGATTTTTATGAAATTTGGGTATAAGAACTAAATAAGGATAATTAAAGTTAGTAGAATTAATATTTAATAATTTATAATAACTGTGAATTTTACGATTGTTTACAATTATATTTTCATTAGTTTTTTTAAAAGAATTGTTAGTAGAAATACAGGATGTAAGTAGTTGGTGATAATAAGCTTTACATATGATTGCATAATTATTAGGAGATTTGTCAATATATGTTATTGCATGGTTTTTTTGTAATTTAGTAATTTGCTGGAACAAATGTTTTGTGTTAATTTTAACCTTATTAGATAAATTTTGTTTTAAAGACAAACTTAATTTTTCAATAACCAGTATTTTCCATTGATTAAAATATTCAATAGGTAATTGGATTTTCATGATTTTTCTTTCATTAAAATACAGAATTGCTACCAAGAATTTCATCTTCCTAAAACAATTAACCATCTAATTAGTGTCATTATCTATGTTTTTTAAGTTTTAATTAATAAAATTATAATTATTAGTTATTACAGAAATTATAAAAACTGCAAATTAGTATTTTCAATAGTTAGTAGCATAGAATAAAGTTATGTACATTAATACTTTGTAATAACTATGTAAAACTATTAAATACTATTGATATTTATATTTATTAAAATATTTATTAGTAACTGCTTCAATATTAAATTGTTAACACTTCTTAAAATTAATAATTAGTAACTAATTAATTCTTATTAGGAAAATAAAGTACATTTTTATTATTTAATTACTAAAATGTTAATTTAGTATTCAACCTACAAAGAAAAAGGGGCATGGTGCTAGTTCCCAAAAAGGGCACTAGTTCAGTAGAAAAGGGCATTATTTCATGAAAAAATATATTAGTAATGTGTTTAGGTAATGAGATTTAAAGTGACATTAATTTAATGATTTTTATGAATTACAAATTGAAAAATATAATTAAATTACATGATTTAATAACTTCCTGTTTTTTGTAAATAAATAAAGTTAAATATTTTTGCAAGGTCTTGGTTGCACTGATTTAGAAAAACTGTGGTATGGAGAAGTTTTTTACAAGAAATATCTCGGTACATTTACTACAAAACCACTATTTTTTAAAAAAATAACAAAATGCATTTTGCCAATTTAATAAAGGGTAGGGTGCTACACCCTTAAGAGGGAACAATAAGTAATTACAAAAATAATAAAAACAGCAAATAAGTAATTTCATTAGTAAGTTGCACAAATAACAAAACAAATATTTGCAGCTTGTTTTGCATTTGTACTATTAATCTCCTAAATCTGAACTCACACACATGTGTATGATGAAAAAATTATGAAAATGAGTTACTCATTCATGCACACATACAGAGTAAATATAAGAATAGCCAGTTATATCTGAAATTCTCAAAATATTAAATAGCAGCATTGTTACTACTCAGTGGGGATTATTATCATTCAGTGTTTCAAATTAAAAAAGAAAAAAAAGGCTTGCATCATTTTAAATTCCTAACTAGTTTCTTTATTTGGTGTACATATGAGTTTAAAAGTGACAAAAATAAATTATTCAAACTCTACTGAAGAAGCTGTCGCTGTGCTTAATTACCAATTTATATATATGGTTATATCAATTAGATCTTCTCTTATATATTGTTTTACAATGGCCATTGTGCAGATGTCATTCTTTCATTCTTCTTTAGTTCTAATTTGCTATGAATTTATAATTGCAAAAATAAGGTATTGGCTATTTATTCTTTTACTAATAGAAATTTATTATACTTGATATTCTTATTTTATGTAAAAGGAAGAATAATTTGATTATTTAACAGAAATTATAACATTGCAAATTATATTAGATTTAAATATAATTTTTAAATAAAATGTTTTTAATCCCAATAAAAACTTGCTTTTTACAAACTTACTGTACTTAATTTTTTACAAGCATAACGAATTGAGCTTAGAGACATTTATTCAAAGCATTTTTTTGTTTATTCATAAGGTAAAATATAATATCCATAGAAATTTTCCAAATTATGTTTATTTTAGATTTTATTTTTTAATCCTTTAAACAGCTAGAAAATTTATGATTTAAAAAAAAAAAAATCAGTTGATTTAAATCATGATTTAAATAGTCTGATTAAAATCGTTGACACCCTACGGCTACTATAATTTTCTCAGGTCGCTTTTTATCCTCTTTTTTCAAACACCTGCCATAGTTTTTCTTTATACATTTTTGTTTTTCTAATGCATTTTTTCTTTTCCTGTTGCCACAAAAAGAAACCACATATGGGCAATATTTTTAGAAGCCAATAAAAATTCACTCTTTTGCTATATTTTCCTATTCAAAATTGACATTCTGAGCAGATAAGCAGTTGAGCAGTTTCCATAAATAAAATTTAAAAGCCTACTATAAGTAGATCAGAATGATGTACTTTCATTTAAATGTATTTGGAGTAGAAACATCTACTATAATACAGACATTTATAAAAAAAAAAAAATCCTTCTGGGAAAAACTTTTTAAATAATCTCTTAAACGTGACGTCATTTTCTATTAGATGCTTTCAGTGCGATATCAAACTCTAAACAAACTATTGCTATGGTTTATTTCCTATTTTATTAGAATAGTACAGTGTTATCTTACAGCTAAGTGTTTTAATACCTTTAGATGTAGTGGCAACATTTTCTATAATTTATAACAGCAAATGGAACACAGATTTTTTTTTTTTTTTTTAAGAGTCCATTCTTTTTCTTTTAAAACAAAATTTTATAACTGATGTCACAACCGAAAGTGTCTTGAAAAGAACATCATTTTCATGTAATTATAGATTTAGTTTTTATGAATGAAAATTTAAGTTTCCATCTAAAAGTTATGCATATGAAATAGAATTTCACTAAAAGAGATGCCACTTGCTTGATTTTTCTTTTTTTCCAATTTCTGCATTGTAAGGAAACTATATTTTTCTGTTACATGCGCCAAAGAAAGCATGCATTTTCATTTCGAAAGTTGAAAGATTTTACTACGATTGCATCAATGCAACATTTTTTTTCTGGTTGTCTTTTTAACGATTTATGAGTATGAATTAGAATGCTGCATCAGGTCGGGTAACCCTATTTTAGCGGAACCAAACCTGACTGGTAGTTTGGGCCGGGTTGGTGCTAATTTTATTTTTGTTATGGATCGGGTTGGCTTTAAGTGCTTCAGTTTGATTAGGGCTAGGTTTTGACTCATGTTGGGTTGACCTGATTTTTCAAAAAGTCCTGAATATTTTTCAAATGTAAAATCTATATATTTTAATATTAATGTTTGTATATGTGATTATTTTAATAGAAAAAAATAAAATTGTTAGAGATATAATTGTAGATTATTTTTTCCATAATTGTATTAAAATATGAATTCATTTTCTTTCACTTTGGGTTCAGATTGGGTCCAGGTTTGAATATTTCGGGTTGAAGTGTATCGGATCAGGTTTGGGGTTGATAAAATGATTTTTGGTCAGATTTGGTTTCAGGTTGACTTTAAGCAGAAATTGTAGGGTGCAGGACTCTAGTAGTAATACACACAACACTATTATTGTGATTACCACATTATTGCATTTATTTATCAATAGAATAAATTTTACCCAGAAAGGACCTTCCCTCTCACCCACATAGTTAATACGGCAAAGCCAGGTGGTTCTGGTAGTATTATCAAATCTATATTAGAAAATCATATCTATTTAAAAGAAATAAAATTCTATAATTCAGTGATCTCTCCTCTAGATAATGTATAACAATTATTTTTAAAGTTATATGCCCAAAAAGGACATTAAAAAAAAAAAAAAAAAAAAAAAAGTTACATTTGAATAAGGTAGATCTTGATACTATGATAAAAATTGGTTTTATAAATGATGAACTTAACACAACATGCAATTTAAAAAATCATAATTATAATTTAAAACAAATTGAAAAAAAATTAAAGTTGTGTAATGTGATAGTAAGAGTAAGATGTACAGGCTTGTGAAAGTTTATATTCTTCAATGCAAAAGACACCCAAAATAAATGTGGACATGTTATGTTTATGATGACTGCAACCTTAACATTAAATGTGAAGAAATCAATGTACAGAAATCAATGAAAGTATTTAAATGTACAAATTGCAAAATCATATGCAGGAAATAAAAATCCAAAGAGTAACTTTTAGAAAATACATCAGACAAATTTTTTACTTGCATTTAAAACCCACCAAATATTTTATTGAACATATAATTTTGTTTTATTTTTGAACCAATGCACAGTCAAATAAGATAAAGCAACTTGTAATGCAAAATAATTTATTACAATTTTATTGAATAAGATCAAACTAAGCCTAATGAAATACAATGACTTACTTCATTTTAAATGTTTTAGCACCTGAAGCTAAAGATAACAGCTGATGTCCCAAACAAATACCAAAAATAGGCTTTGCACCAGGTACAAGAAGTTTTCTGATATTGTCAATGGTTATCTGGCACATGCTAGGATCACCAGGTCCATTGCTTAAAAACAAACCATCAAAGCCTAAAAATTTTATGATAAGCAATTAGTTAAAGTAAGTAGAATAGAAATGAAGATGTTTTCTCATATATATTTACATATATACAGAAACAGCTTACAAAAATTATGTAAATCAACATAAAATGCAGAGAAAATAATTAAAAAAGATGAGTATTATATTGGAATATTTAAAAGTGAATAAAATTGTTAATTTTTTTTAAATATATTAAATTTTTTGAAAAATATATAAAAGAAAATTTTCTAAGCATTAAAAAGATGCATAAAAAATTCCTAAAATTACAACAATTATGACTTAAAAATATATAAGGTATAATAAATGATTAAAAGGTCATTGCCATAATACTCATTTATTGCTGCTCACAGAATGCAAACAATCACAGCTGAATTTTTCTAATTTTTACAACTAACTAAATAAATTTCCAATTTTTTAACTAAAAGAGATTAAAGTACGGAAGAATACTACTTGTCTTCCCTTGTGATGGCCTCATGTTTGTTAGCAGCAATAAGTTATTTGATCTTATGTTTGTGTTTTCGATTAGTATAATATTTAAGTAAAGGCTTGTTGAAAATTCTTAGATCTTCCATTTGTGTAATTTTCCTTGAAAAAAATGTTTGTAAGCTTTTATCAGAAAGTACATGAATTCATATCATATTTTGCCATAAATAGATTTGTACAAAAATTTATTAAGTGCATACACTGTGAAATTTTTATTGATGTACAAATTTAAAAAACTAGCTTTAGGGTCCTTCTTCACGCACTTGAAAACACCCGCTCGCTAATAATTGTTTAAAAATATTGAAATGCAAACGAGATATTAGAAAAATAATGTCTCATAGGATTAACATTAGCGAGCAGGCGTTTTCAAGTGCGTGAAAGGGACCCTTAATAATATTCCACTGACTTTCAGAAAAGGACAAAGATTCTATTATTTCAAAACCAGTTTTCACAGAAAATAAGTTTCAGTAAATAGTTTCATGTAATAAAAGATAAATAGAATTTCTTAATATTTTTAAAGAATGTTTTATAAAGTATATGTTTTTTTTATTACCGACTTTAAATTAATCTCAAAAGTATACTAGAATATTAGATATTTCAAGTTTTAGTAAACAAATATTTTTAAGTGACTTACATCAAAATCAGTTTCAAGATCTTGTGTAAGACTTTATACTTTTACATGAAAATTTCAGAAATTATATCTATTTTAAGACAACCTAAATTTGTTCATTGTTTTATATAAAAAAAAATTATATACAGATATATTCTGAAAAAGTATGCAGTGCTTTCAACATTGTAAAAATAGAAATTTTACTAAAATATATATAAATATAGGCTCAGTCTTAAAAATGTTCTCATATCCAAACTTGCTACTCTGTGACACATTTTTAGGGTTTCGTTCATCTCACGAAACCCTATTACTCCCGCTCTGTTGTCTGTCTGTCACAGAACTATTCTCAGAAACTATGTAACTTACAGAGTTGAAACTTTGTGTATATAGCTGAATACCAGTTATGAAGAGCTCAAAATATTAAAATCTGAAAAATTCGTATTTTAATAAATATAGATAAAAAACAAAAATTCTAACAGCCTTTTCCTATTAAATTTAAACATTTTTCGTTATAGCAGATGCCAAAAATTAAAAATCCACGATGAAATTCTTTTTACAATAATTAATTTTCTATCAGACGATTTCTACGTGAAAAATGAAAATGAAATAAAAAGTTTCACCAGTTGAAAAAAATATTAGTATGAAATTAAAATGATTGACATCATAGTGGTAATAAAACGAAATTTTCAGATTTCTCAATAATACAAGGAGTACGAGTATGTGTATATACACAAAGCAGATTAATATCATGTCATTAGAGAATTAAAAAGAAAATCTGACGTCATATTGGAAGTTTAACGGATTTTTCAAATGTTTGTGAATAATACAAAGCACATATCAATATGAGTAATACAGAATAATAAATATATGAATTTGAGAAACATATTGAATCATGATAAAAATACGATTATGGAAATATTCGCATATTTTAACATTTTGAAGGTGTACAACATGTTTAATTTTGAAATTAATTTTTTATATCGCATTTAGTCCGTATGACAGATATTATGACAGAATATAATAGCGGACTTAGTCCGCTATCAGTCTGGTTTAGATATTTGAAAAAAAGAAAAAATAGACCTGTAATTTTTTACTTTTAAAAACATTTTTTTTCCCTTTTCTTTTTGTTGCTAAATGAAATTTATTTGGATTTATTAAAGAAAGGATAAAGTATTTTGAAAGGAATATTAAACAAAACCCTTTGAGCAATCTTCGATCACACCTACCCACTTGTTTTAATTGGTTTTTGCTCGCAAACACATGAAATTGACAGTTGCTTCTATTCAGCAGCTTTGTAATCTTTTTTACATTTTCCAGTAAAAAGAGAAAATCTTTTAAAAAGAAATGCTGTAAGTTGGCATTTTGAACAGAATTTTCAAATACGACAAAGCAGGAGAGGTAAAAAATAAAAAAACTTGTCTTGAGACAACATTCGCTGATAACTCAAGATTAAATAATTTAACGAAAAATAAACTATTCAATTACAAATTACTTTAATAATTATGTCTGCAAATCTCATGCTTTTACATTTAAAAATGAGTCTGAAAATGCATCAGAAAATTCCGCATTGAGCATGGAGAAAATATTTTTTCAAGAATCTCTTAAAGAATTAAAAACTCGAACTGCCAAATCTCGATTATGCAGAAAATTTCATAAAACACAAAATAATTAAAGAGAAATATTGCATGCAATTTTTAAAAAGCACATTTTTAATATTTTAAGATAAACCGCTTTTATTCTTTTAATCATTGCTTAACTAGAGAAAACTCTTACATTTTTAATCATAACTAGTACAATTCAAGGAATTTAAATACTCTCATTAGAAATGAAAAATAAAGTATCTTATGTGCTATAGTGATCATGTAACTTCAAAACATGGACATCAAAAACAGTTTGTTTGAAAATGCATATTTTTCATTTATAAACATGGTCAAAATACATCGCAAAAGGGAAAAAAAATTAAGCAGGCCTAAAATTCGCTAGATTAGCATAAATATTTTCATTTCTGGCTTTTTCAAAGCATTAAGAAAAATTAATACAGTACAAGATTAAACACTTCATACATATTGATGAAATGCTGAACAAATATTAAAACACTGTGTTTAACAAATGTTTCTATAACTGCAGTTTATATTATAAACCCTAATATTTCAGTTTCTAATTAAATTTGAAATAATTTAAATATTACCATCAAAATGTAAAGGATGATTCCATGGAACAACATGAACAGCAACTCCTCTCTGAATCAAACAGCGCAGTTGGTTGTACTTCATACCACAATCAACAAAAAGAACTTTTGGTGAACCTGATGCATTGTACACTTTAGGTTCCTATAACAAATATTAATAGCATTAATAAAAATTACAATCATGGAATACATGAAAATAGCAATCAATTACAAAAAATCAAAGCAGAATATTGACTATTGAGTGCAAATAGTTCTGAAGACATCTACAAAAATGTTTGTGTAAAATGAACAGTAATTAAAGTGTTTTATAAACCATTCATAAAGAAAATGTTTTTTTTTATCAAATAAACACATCTTTACTACCGCCTCAGCTGATAAAATTTTCTGTTGAATTTATACATTTCATTTTTTTAAGTGTAGTAAATCTACCAGCATACTATAATTCAAAAAACTTTTGAATTTACATATTTTGGTACTCTTCGGTTAGCCGGGCGCCAGTGATTTATATACATGTATATATACACATATATCTACATACATACATACATACATACATATGTACACACATATGTATGAATATACATATATATGCATATACATATAAATTTATATATGTACATATATCACTGGCGCCCGGCTAACCGAAAAGTACCCATATTTTTAATATTTGTTACATAAGTGTGGTAAATGTACTGCATACTATAATTCAAAACTTTCTAATTTTTCAAACAATTATAATAAAGTTTCATTTAAACATACTTTATGTTACTTGCAATGTAAATTTAAAAAGAAAATTATTTTATACTATAGATTACAAGCCTAAAGAAAAATACAGCGGATGAGTGTGAAAAATATTGAAGCTGTAAGTGGTAAATATTGAATTTTCTAAATTTTAAAATGTGCCAGAATTTTAATTTTCTCTACATAGCAAGTTAATAAAAATTTAGAGAAAACTTACTTCGGTAGAAACTTCTGCTACCAAGTTCCTTACATTTGGATCGAAAAACTTAATACTATCTAGAGGTGTACCATCTATAACAATCTGGAAAAGAAAATAGAATTAAATTTCAAACAAAAGTGAGTTTTGAATAACTGTAATAGAGTAAATAAATTTACCTTTGCCAAACTGCCACTTTCTTTATTACGAATTCGTTTAGTCAGATCTCTAGTATCTATGCCTATAACATAAAACAAAAGTAAATTTTAAGTAAGAATTAAAATGATTAAAAATATAAATATGTATATTAAAAAAACATGTGAAAATCAATATTTAAATACAATATCAGAATAAGTATTTACATATTATATGGGCCAATATGGTATAAACAATGGCTTGATAATACCAATGACTAACATTTAGCAACTTCTTAGTTACTACTGTTGTATGTATTGTATACAATGTAATATGTATTTATTATAACAATGTTGTAAGACTTAAATATAACATATGTAATGTAAATTGCTGCATAAAAATATGTATGTATGCTGAATTGTAAGGTAATGTAATTACCGTAAAATCCCGTTTATCTGCCCCCCTAAACGCAATGGAAAATCATAAAATAATCAGGTGGGGGGGGCGTGCTTACAAAGTATTAAAATTGTAGTATATGATATTTATGGGTGATGGAAAGGAGAGATGCTAATGGCCGATTGTAGCAAAGTATGCATTATTTTAATAAAGTGACAAAAGAAAAACATTTTGAAAAAAAAAATTATATACAAAATAAAAAACAGTATAACTTCACGATTAATGGCGATTTCAGATTATAGAAAATTCTGGATTTCAGAAGCTTTGAAACTGGAATGCATTTAGATAAATAATAACACTAATATCTGTCATTAATATGGTAACAGGAAAATAAAAAGAACTTAATTTAAAATAATTAAAAAACACGGAGAAATTGCAGTTGAAAATGTCCTAAAATACTTTCTAGAACTAGTAACATTTTATGTGGTGTCGCCATCTGTTGTAAATTAGGGAGATTAAATAAGTTTTTTTTTTTTTTAAATCATGATTTCGTATCTATAAATGCTAACTAAATAATACAAATCACAAAAATTGAGAGCATGCAGAACGAATTAGTAGTGCTGCCAGATTTTTAAAACAAAAAACATTGCTACCACAAAGATAGCACAAAATATGCTACAAATTCGACTGTGGCGCCATCTACTGATGAATCAATCTATAATTTTTTTGCGATTGGTTTTCATAATAACGTTAAATATGACCATAAATTCTTTGATAAAATAGATTCTTTTTTAATCAAAATATTTCCCACACAGCATCAAATACACATTTTTGAACTTATTTTATGAGAAACTTTCACTATCGATATTTTTATTACCTTCATATCGCCAAGAAGATAAATTTACACCAAAACTAATGTTTGGTTACATTGTTTTTTCAGGTTGACAATAGTTGAAATTGTGTATGTTACTTTTGTGTTTGTACACATTTGCAATTCTAATCCGTCGAGGGGGGAGGGGGGGGGGGGGAAACATGAGATAAAATTTTTTGTGTTGATCTTGACGTGGCGCAGCGAAATTTCTTTTTGGGGAGGGCGCTTCCTCGGGATTTTTTGAATTTTCCAATTTGTTTACAAAGTGGGAGGGGACGCTTAATCGGGAAGGGCGGATTAACGGGATTTTACGGTATACACACATTATGAGAAGTAGGTCAGCATTCAAGATGGACAGATCCAAGATTTGTGTATATAAAGATGCAAGTATGAAGGTAATGTATTAAGCTATTAATGCAAATTAAGTTTATATTACAAGATGTATGTAGCAAAATAAATACAAGAATTTAAGATATCATATATATACAAGATAAGCTACTATATATGTATATATGTAAAATACAAATGGAAATTTTAATCAGACTGCTCATAACTCGAGTTCTGCTGAATGGATTTTGAATGGCACTTGCACTGTTAGATAATTTTTCAGGGAAGTTTTTAGTATATAATTTATCATACTATGTCGATTAGTTATAGAATTATGATGGAAAGTTGTTATTTTGAACGAGAAGGTTACCATTGGTCATTTTTTGGTGACTATTATCGTTAGTGAAAGGCTATATCATTTAGAAAATAATACAAACACCTCGAAAAATAAAAAGAAAAACTTACTAATTTTATTTTAAAAATTTTTAAAAGGGGGGGGAAGAAAAACTATGAGAGATAATGTTATAAAACGAAAATATTTAATTTAAACATGAAAGGGGTTGGCAATGCTCAAAAAATCATTTAATGTGAAATATTGCAATTGCAACCATATTTGGTGATTTATCGTTTGTGTCAGGTTAAGAAAAATGCATCTGAAAATTTTATTAGATAAAATCCGAGTAACAATTTTGTTTTTGATTTTTTTTTATTTATTTAATTTTTATCTAACTTTTCCATCATTGACTTACTGAAGAAAATAGCAGATGTAATCATAAAAAATAACTGTACTTGTGAGTTACACATGTCCTTGTTTATTTAAGATTTTGATTTTACTTTTGTTGCCAAACAATTTTATTTTTTAAGTCGAGAAAAGCATAAGCGTGACATTAGTTTGAGCGGTGTTCACAATAATGGTGTTTTTTTAAGTGTACAGTAGCATTTTTAGAGGGTTTTTTTTATATACAAATGTAAATTATATAAATAACAGTTATTATAAAAAAGGAGTCAAATATTTAAATTTTAATGTAAATGTCTGCCACACACAAATTGACAAACATTTAAAAAAAAAAATCTCCATTCATTTAAATTTATTTTTCTTTGCATATCTGCTTTTTGAAGGTTTTAAAAGATATTGGACTAATTTTTTGAAATTGGTTCACCTGCCAATTGGCGTATTTACTATATTGTTGGAAATATCTTTTATATTTAAAGAGAACTCTGGACCATGAATCGAATTGCAGAAGATTACACTAAATTTGTACTGAGCGATTAGTAAATTTATGGTTTTTCATTATGAAGCAAATGGACAAAAGAAGACTTTTCATCTGCAGTTATTTTACTATCACTAAAAAAGCAATACTTGCAGTGTACTACAAAAAAAAAAATGAAATGCCAATGGAGGCCAAAAAAAAAAAATATTTCCTGATTTATCATTTTAGTTTAGATAAGAAAAAAAGTACCTGGAATTCAGATTATATAAAATTTCGATCATTATAAAGCAATTTTGGCAGACGCACAGCCTTAGCCACTAAAATTAGTGACAAATTAATGATTATGTTAATTATGTGGTTTATAGGTTCATTATGGGGTTACAACAGACTGAAGAATAATGTAATCTTGAAAATAAAAGAAATAGCAAGCATATTTATTTCTCCATGTTATTATGTTCATTAGAGAAATATAAAAAGAATCTTCGGTTCAAATATTCACCAAAAAACTAAAAATTTTGTATAACTAACTTTATCATTCTCAAGGAGTTTTATTGGTGAAATATCTATAATTCAGTCAACAGCAATCTGACATTATTTAATGGAACGTAGTTTGGTGCGTAATTAACATTGTTTTGTAGCTAAGTAACTCTGGTACATTTGTAACCATATCGTAAAAACTTCTAATGTTTGACTTCAAACTTGGCTGTAAACCCAATTACAGAAGATTATGAAGATTTTATTAGATGCAAATTAGAGGATTATTTTTTCTACCAGAATCAGCTATCGGGCTTTTTTACAGGTTAATGGTTACATGATTGATGATTGCAACTTTTATATAAACTAAAAAGGCAGTGAAAATGACATTATTTTAATTTTATTCAAACAATTCAGCTTTAAAAACCCACTTTTTTATTATTCACATTTCTTTTAAATATGAAAGTTAAACACTGTTCTTTGTGTCCAAATAATTTATTACATTTTTCACTGTATTTAATCTGCTGGAATTCAAAGATAGAAAACTGTAGTAGACCTGCCAGAAGATGACTGTTACGAAATATAATGTAATCTAAAGTGAGATTATATTTAAGCTGCCAGAACCACACATAGCCTCAAGCTAAGAGACCTAGAGTTCAAGAGCTAACAAACGAAAATTAATAACCTGAAAATTATTTAAGTTCAATGATCAATCTCTGCAATGGTTGCTCTCTTTTTTAGTAGTAGGGTGACTACAGAACATTTGAATTTCTGTTGGTCATAACAGCCACATTTTTCTATCAAACTACTATAAATGATCAAATAAAAGAGTTGCTTCTCAATAGCCAGAATATTGTCTAACACGCATAAGATAATATAATAGCGCAATGGCGTTCGTATTGTATTCAGAAATGCAGAAGGACTTTCCAGATGAAGGTCCATATTACTTTAAAATATAAGGTCGAATTCACCATTTTGTTTAATTCAAGGTACATTTGGAAAATTAACCAGCACAGCACTGCATAGCCTGCTAGTATGAAATTAAATTAATTTCAGTTTTTTGAATATTTACTTTTGTTGGTGAGCATCTTCCTGCCCTGGATAATACAAACACAAATAACAAATGATCCAAAACTTATGAAAAACTAAAAAGCATATCATAACCAAGGGCAGATCTAGAGTCTTCAAGGAGGAAGAAGAATATTAGCAGTTTGGAAGTTCCAATCCGTACCACAGTTCAGGTGAGGTTGTGGTTAACATTTTTTATTGCAGGTCGGGTTAACTTCAACTTTTTTGCTAAGGGCTGGGTTCGGGTCAGGTTGACTTCTACTTTTTGCTGCAGGTCAGGTTTACTTCTTTTTTGCTATGGGTCAAGTTTACTTCTTTTTTGCTATGGGTTGGGCTAGGTCAATTTGTTTTGCTACATGCCCGGTTCAGGTTGACTTCTACTTTTTTGCTGTGGGGAGTAAGGGGTGGGACTGAGCAAATATGATCGTAGGGATGAGAACTTGAAAGTTGTTGCCATACAGATAGGTGCAGGGGTGGATAGAGTGAGATTGAGTAAGCTCTGCTACCCTCTAACATCGCTTATAACTCAATGGGTGAACCAGACATTGTAATAAAACATCCAAAGAATCAACGAACCTCCAATATAGGTAATTTTAAGCTTCGATGCCTCGCCAGGTTTCAGAATTATGTAAAAAAAGACAAATTGGGTATAAGACTTTCTTTATATCTAAAATCAGTTATAATTCAGTAAAGAATGTTTTGAAACTTATTAAAAGAAACAGATTCAGTAGCTATGGACTGCTGGCTGAAAGAAACATTTTTCAAAAACATTAAATCTAGCTTAGATATGTCTGTTAGAAGTTTGCACTTGCCGAATTTTCCAAGCTCTGAGTATACAAAAAAATTATTGTCCCATCATAAAAGCTAAAAGTTTGGCCTAAACTCGTCCCAGCCTTTGCAAAAAAAAATTATTGGCCTGGCCCAGCCCAATATAAAAGCTTAAAATTGGGGCCAAGCCTGGCCTGGTCCATACAAAAACTTAATTGGCACTTCCCAGCCCGACAGAATTTCTACAAAAACATGCTGATATTTCTGAAGCAACATTATCTTACAATTATTCATAAAGCACACTTACTTAAGCACAGATTTTATTTTCAGATTATGTTCAAAATTCATGGAATATAGAATAACAACATTAATGACAGACAATTGTGTATGTGTTAAAAAAATTGGTTTTTTACAATTACATTCAAATGAATATTCAGTAAGAAAATCAACATAGTTTAGAATTAAAGAAACAAATGATAATCCAAAATAAATTTTAAAACTCTAGAAAGAAAAAAGTAGATTTTAAAAAATATATCGGATTTATTAAATTTCTAAAGATTACCCGCCACTCAAATGTACATCACTATAATTTTTATGAAAATAATTACTATTATGTTGTGGCCATCAAAAAATTGTCTTCTATAAAAATCAAATAATTTGCAACAAAAATTAAATAACAATTTATTTGTTCTTGAGATACAGAAAATGCAGAAATCATGAAAAGCAGATCATAGATCCAGTTTGGCGATATACACCCAAACCTAATAAGGATCTATTTATGTCTAGATCTAACAGAATATGAAGTTTGATGAAATTCCCTGCATTGGTTCTTGAGATATAGCTATTGTGGAAATCATGAAAAATACAGCATAGCAGCACCACCTGTTAGATTACACTGAAACCTAAATCATACCAATTTATGTCAAGGTCTACAGTTAAATTTTGTGCATTGGTTCTTGGGGTGTCGCGCCCACAAAATTTGTGTCGCATACAGATAGGCATTTTCTAAAACAGTGTTCAGGACTTCTTAAAACTTATTAATCTATAAAAACCGGAAGTCAAAAATTTTCACAAATCAAATACTTTCTTCTTGTAAAGATAGAAAAAAATATAAATGCCAGTCCAACATGGGCTCGGGGAAATTTAGAGGTATGCACAAGCCGAGCCAATAATGGTTTTCAAAAGGCTGGGTCAGACCCAAGCCGAACTCTATACTGGGGCAGGCCAGGCGAGGGCAGAAATTTCTGTGCAGACCTCTAGAAGGAATGAATTTCACACCAGACTCAATTCAGCAAAAAAGTCTGCAGAAAAAAGTAATGCCCAGCAAGGCTCAGTCAGGAAAGAGTAGAGACCAGATGGACCCCGAGTAATGAATGAAAATTGGCCAAGCTCACTGGCCGGGACTTGATCCAGGTCCTTTCCTGTACATACCTCTAATGTTGGTTTTCTGGCCTTTTACTCGCCCGGTGGGGAAGGAGAGCGATCACACCATCATCTCCTTCCTTAGATCTGCCATTAATCATAAAGATAGCATTATATTATAGAATACTAACGTAATAAAACAGCCAAAAATCTAATTAAAAAAAAAATTAAGTTTACCCTGTATTCCAGGAACTCCATTTCTTTTTAACCAATCAGAAAGTGATTCTGTAGCACTCCAATGACTGTATTTTTCACTAAGCTCTCCTACTACCAAAGCAGATGCCCATATACGATCAGACTCGAACCATTTTGGAATACCATGCTTATCTTTTTCGTCTGAAGCAACACCATAGTTTCCTATTAATGGATATGTGAGTACTAAAAGTTGAGCATGATAGGAAGGATCAGTTAAGGATTCAGGATACCCGACCATTCCAGTCTGAAAAACTAGAAAAAAGAAAAATATATCAACATAAATTTATAATAATGATCAACAATGTCATTCTATGAAAAACCTAATTTTTCAAAAAAAAAAAAAAAAGTAAAATTAGCTGCAGGTGATTATTTTATAACTTAAAGCAACAAAATTTACTATCAATTTTTTGTGACAATTTGTTACCCACATTCACTTTAAAATTCATTGGTGCTAGCACTGATCATGTTTTATGCATAGTAGATGATCATATTAAAACTTTCAGATATGTAAAAAAAAAAAGTGACTTAAAAACATATGGCACTGTGTACTTTAAAATCCTATTCATGTTTCATAAGATAATTTTTTTATATTTAGTACCTAGACAAAAATACCATTTTTGAATCCTGATAAATTTTGATGACATTGATATTTTTCAAGGATCGATTGACAAAATTTGCGATTTTTTTTTCCTGGGATAATTTGACGAAATTTGTGATACTTTTCCCATTAGCGTGTGATGAAATTTGCAATATTTTTCCCATGAGCAGTTGACTAAATACGCAATTATTTTATGCATATGGACATACGATTGACGAAATCTACAGTTTCTTTCTTGCGTGACCAATTGACGAAATTCACAATATTTTTAACAGTCTATAGATTAAATTCGCATTTTTCCTGAGAAGGAATTAAAGTTTTTACCGAAATATAAACAAAATTCACTATTTTTTTTGTTGTAAGCAATTGCTGAATAGGGATTTTTTTTTCCTTGAGTGATTGATGAAATTTGGGATTTTAATCAAAGACCGCTTTGACAAATTTCACGGTATTTTTCAAGGATGGATCGACAAAATTCGCAATTTTTTTTCGTTAGCAATTGATGGAATTTACGAATTTTTTTCCATGAGCAGTTAACGAAATTTCAATTATTTTCCAAAACTGATTAATGAAATCTACAGTTTTTTCCAGTGACAGATTAACGAAATTTGTGTTTTTTCCAGAGAGAATTTTCTATTACCCATTAACAAAATTTTCAATTTTTTTTTTCTGTCAGTGATCGACAAAATATGCGATTTTTCTTTATGATCAGTAGATCTCATGTTTTTGGGAAATGTAAAAGTGATCCGAGCTGTGGTGCCATTTATTGAGATTGAAAAGAACAATTTTCTTATTTTCCGAAGTACGTTTCTACAAATTAAAAAAATCCCAGTGAAAAATGGGGGAAATTCATACTTAAACATAAAAATAGGAGATCATGCTAAAAAACGGGAGTTCCCGTGAAAAACGGGTAAGTTGATAGCTCTCGTCATGTAAATGTAGCATCTTTCAGCAGTGAAATCAAAATATTTTATGTCACTTTACTCAAAATAAAGACAAGCTACTAAAGCAGTCAAACTGAACCACTCATACTACTTATAAATAACCAAATCTAAAAACATGAGATTCATTTTTAACACTTTCCAACCTATTGAAAAGTGTTTATGACTTCGGTTTGTCTGGCCGTATGGCCGGGCTTTAACTCCCATAAATATGCTCTGATTGCTCTGCAATTTTTATATGTTATTGTCGTTATCTATAGCATGTTCCCTATTTCAGTTGAAGTGTGTAGCACTTACAGTTTTTTTACAGGGACACTCAAAAGAGTTCCATTACATTACGGTCTATGGGGGAAAAATCATTTGCGGTTTATTTTAATGATGTTACACAATTTCAAACACATTGTAATTGATATATATCACTAAGGTGCATTACAAGAAGCTTAATATGGAATATAGTGTGCATAGCACTTAGAGTTACTTTACAGGGACAGTCAAAAGAATTCAGTTACATTATGTCTATGGAGGAAAATCGTTTGCGGTTTAATTAGATGTTTCACTATTTTAAATGCATTGAAATTTATATTATATCACTAAGATGCATTACAAGAAGCTTAATATGGAATATAGTGTGCATAGCACTTAGAGTTACTTTACAGGGACAGTCAAAAGAATTCAGTTACATTATGTCTATGGAGAAAAATCGTTTGCGGTTTAATTAGATGTTTCACTATTTTAAATGCATTGAAATTTATATTATATCACTAAGATGCATTACAAGAGAGGCTTACTACAGAATATTGTGTGTATAGCAATCATCGTTCATTTACAGGGACACACAAAGGGATTCTCTACTGTCTGTTAACAATAATTCCTAGAAGTGTGTTTTAAGTTGCTGAACGCTATTTTAAATTTAACTCACTGTTTGTCTATTACTTGGTGTGTATAAATTCTGTGGATTATATACAGGGCAGAACAAAAGTTCGCGAACACATTTCTGTTTATTGACAGAAACTCCAGAAGGAGAATTTTAAACTGTGCTACGTGTTCCCTTAACTAAACTAAAATTTAGCATCCTATGTAGTATATATACAAATCTATAGATAATATACAGGGCTGAATAAAAGTATTCAGATATTTTTCCGAATATTGTATATGTTGGAAATTCCTGAAATTACATTTTTAAATATGTTATGAGTTTTCCAAATTTTTTACTTAGATGTCATCTTTCAGCTTATTAAGCAGTAATGATTTGTAAAATTATTTTGGAAGTATTGGAAAGCGTTACATAATCTATGCTTGACACATGATTTTTCGTTCTTGTTTAAGTTTCAATGGGAACTACCAAGAGACTAGTGCTGTTGATTCTGATAAAATGCAACTATGGTTTTACTGATCATTTGTAATGGAAATAACACATTTACTTTTCTGTTAAAGATACTTTACTATTAAGTTGCCTAATTTATTGTTTAATAAGTTTTCTTTTTTATTATTTAAATATTCCTACCTATCCACATGCATCCAATATATCATATAAATATTTTCAAAAAATTATGATAACATTGTGTGTAAATTGACATTAACTAGTTTGAAAGGGTAGGGCCTCACTAAAGTTTTTGCACTAGGCCTCGCTTTTGCTAGGGACACCTCTGATTTTATATATATCCATCCAATAATTTCTAAAACAAGCATTCAAAATTGAAAATAACAGAAGACTTACCAATTTCGCCAGATACACATTTTTCGGCTCCAAATATAGTACCAACATATTCTGTACCATCATCAAGAATTAGTTTTCCTAACATGTTTTATTAAAGTACAGATCTGAAAAAACAATTTAAAATACAATAAAAGTTAAAATTTGATGCAAGTTTTCTTGACTTCACAAATAAAAAAAGTATTTTTTATACACTGAAATGCAATTTTGTTTATAGTCACAACGATTTAAATATATAGCTTACTAAAAATAACATAGAAATCATGGCCAAGCTAAATTATTCATAATATTTTCTTAAAACTTGTTGTAGTACAACTTTTGTTGTAATTAAAATTAAACACTACTAAAAAAAAATCACAAGTATAAAATTTTTTTAAAAAAAACAGCCCGGGCAGGTAGCTGGACAGCTACCCATTACAATTCTTATGGTTGTAAAAAAACAGGTTCTTTTTTTTTAAACCCAGCCCGGGCGGGTACCCACTACAACCCTGCTGTAAATATCATAATTCTAAAAATTTTCTTGTAATCATAGGTGACAATACTTCAAATACGACAGTAGCTTTTACATTAAAGAAAAATATCTGCATGTTGACCCATTTTTCAGCCTTACCCATCTTTTTTCATTCCATCTTAATTATTTAAAAAAAAAAAAAGGCAAGAAAAAGCATTCTGAACATTATTTTTTTAAAAAATACAAAGATCTGGTGCTGGCTCACTCCATCTTATAACAGATATTTTGAATCCAGAGATGCATGGAGGTACATACAACCTTCGAACTTTCAGATTTACTTGATGGTTTTAATCTTTATGAATTTGGTCCTCATAAAATTCGATAGAACTCAACTTAAAACACATAATTAATTGCAGAGAAAAGAGGGTCTTCTGGGAAAAGTCCTTATTATGGTGGAGAAGCTGACATTGGGAGGGAAGCAACAGGACATAATATATATTAGCTGAAGTAGCTTTATGCATGTTAAGCAGTGATAGAAATTTGGAAATGAAAGGTAGGTGTGCCTACTGTAATAAAAATTGGAACAGATGTGTTACACTCACGCTAAAATGTAAACAAAAGATTGGCGACTGTTTGGTTGGCGCGATTTCCAAGACTACGCCAAACGAATAACTTAATACAATGGCTAGGTTGCCATTAAAGGAAAAAATCCCCTAAATTTGGCGACTTTTTTCTTTTTTTTAACCGATTAATTTTTTTTTTTTTTTAGCGTGAGTGTAAAGCATCTAAGCCTAAAAATTTGTATTCAAATAAAAATTTCTAGTTGCAATTTCTAAAATTTACATAACTATCATATGCCACTTAATAGAAAGTTGTGATTTTTTTTAATTATTGAAGTTCATAGAGAGAGAGAGAGAGAACTCCGTTAAAATAATAATACCATCTTATCTTTTGGGACTGCATTATCAATTCATGTTAAGCAAAAATTCACATTAAGCGATTTAATGCTAACAATGCTTGACTGCATATAGATTGCAAAGATGAAATTAAAACAATACCCACTAATTTTAATAAAGTTAGATAATAAAATCAGGATGTCTGACTGCCCTTCAGCTACATCATTTCACAAGGATTTGTAGCTTTATCAAAATCGGCTAAATTCTGCCAAAAATCTACTAAATTGGGTCTATACAGTTTTACCATTAATAAATCATTAACAATCTCAGTGGACAAATGGTTATGTGTATCATTTTTTATTAAATTAAACTGAGTAAATTCCTTTTCACATTCAGCAGTGCTAAATGGCAGGTTCAATATAAAGTTTAGAAGTTTGCATAAATTAATATATTAATTTGTATTTGTACACTCTGCTAAAAATCTCTGTCAAACTGTCTTGCATTAGAATTTATGTTTGGTGTGAGACCAAATTTTTAAAAGCGGGTGATTGGCTAAGTTAAACAAAAAATAAGAGTTTAAAAAAGTTAGGCATCAAATTTGATGCCCGGGAATAATTTTGTAGTCGTCAAATGCTATAATGTAGTTGCATTTGAGGACTAACGACTGCTAATTTCGAACACTGATGCTAAGTATATATAACTGCAGACATGTATAAAACCAAAAAGTTTCTGCGCACATAAATATTGAGTAAAAAACTTTCTGCAAAATAATTTAATGTTTAATAAAATTACGTGTTGTATTATTTTGACGATATAAATTAAAAACAGTAGTTTAAAATAATTACCATTTGAAATTAATTAATATTAATTAAAGAATAATTATTTTGGTTAAAAATATTAATAAAGCTAAAAATTCATGATAGGAAGAGCTGAATTCTTATCAATTATTTTGTCAATGCATTTAGAAACAACACAGTCCTTAATATTTTGACCACTTCGCAAGCGCCTGTAATATCACAACAATGTTTTGCATCTTTAAATTTTGAATTGTGCGCAAACAGTGACTAAATCATACATAAAATTTCAAATATTTTTTATTTTTTTTGTATTTAAAAAAAAAAAAAATCTGCAAAGTTCCGCATTTTTCAGAAAATTTTCCGCGCACGACGTGCGCGCATGCGTCTATATTATACAACTCTGTATACCTGTTGCATAAAGGTGCTGAAAAGAACCTTCAGAAACTTTAGGTGAATTCATAATGAAATATGGAAAAAATTTAAAAATTGCTTGACATCTATACTAATAAAATAAAGTTTCGCTCTGTATATGTCTGTGGGCGATTGCTAGGAAAATCTAGCCCACCTAGAAGCCTGAAAATTTGGATTGTCCAAACCCTCTCTTGATGCACCTGAGTCTCAGAATTTTATTATTTTGATAATTACTGAAGATATTAATTAGAATGTCATTAAACATTGAATTGAAAATACCATCTTTCTTATCAAAATGGCTAAAGAAAAGCACTCCTGTTCTGGATTTCAAAGCAGAAATGAAGGATAATATTGATTTGTAGTTTTTGCTTCTTAAATATTTCTGTTAAAATAATTTCATAGTTTTATATACCTGATCTTAATTTTTGGAAAGTCTAACTCCATACATTGATTGATATTATATATTAAAATATACATTTGTATATTAATTATATATCAATAGTTCCTCTTAAATATAATAAATATAAATTTGATCTTTTAAAATGCTTATCAATAAATAGATTGGCTTTTTTACATTCTTCATGATAGTTAAAAATGGCCTTCAATACTTAAATGTAAAATTTTGAGTTTCTTTAAAATTTAAAAAGTCTTATCTTATTCTTTCCTTTGCACTCATTCATCATAATAAATATGATAAAAACAATATGAGTGACATGAGTGTTTTCACAGTTCTATTTAATAAAAGAATAAATACCCAAGTAAATACTCAAAATGGACATTTACCCAGGTATTTAATTTACTATTTACCCTTAAAAATAGACGTACTCATCTTCACTGGTAATGCCTGATCTTGCTGAATCTCAGTTTTGTCATGATGTAATGTTTATATGTTATCATTTGCTTAAAAATGTAAAAAATTAAACAGTTCTGGCATAAAAATAAATTGATTTTTTAAACACCCAAATTTGAAAATAAAAACCACAATTAATTTAACAGTACTTTTACACATTAAAAAAGGAGATAACATAAACAATAGTAGGAAATTTAAAAGTAAGCTATTCAAATTCAAATAATTTTGAAAATCAATTACTGGAAAATTACGCACAGAACATTTCAATGATTTATGTAGGCGAATAACTCCATACACATTAAGTATTTTTTTATTGTCAATTGTGTTTGTTTTATATGCAACATTTATTTACTAATTCTTAAAGATGCTGAAAACACAAATGCAAAAATTATAAAGATTAAATTCAAACAGATCGTTTCAGTTTCCTAATTTATAATTTCGTTAAAAAAATAATGATAAACTGTATAAATACTTTTGCATATAAAAACTCCTTTCTATTTTCTTCTATCAATATTAAAAGCAAGCGTACAATCTTTTACCAGGATGGGCAAATTGAAAAATATTACTTGTGTAGGTGAAATACGCATATAGGAATGACATAGTAAATTTTTGTTTTTAACATAAAATATGGAAGAAGTATGTTTGAAAATTAAAAACAAGAGGGAAAAAGCTAAAATTTACAATGACATAATACCTTATTCTTTAATATTCAACACAATAACAAATAAATAAAACCACACATACCGGTTTAGTTTTAAATCCACCTCTCCTCCACACATCTATCAAAATGAAGAAAGAAAAAACATGTGTTTTGTTGTGAGCATGGGCGCAACACAGTTGCCAAATCACTTAATTGAAACAATGTTTTTTAATTCTTCACTGAACATTTGTTGCTTTTATAAATTTTTTATAACGTTTTTTTTTTCAATTTAGTGATCACAGGTTATGTTTTCTTTAAATCCTTTTATTGATCCTTTTGTTTATGTTCTTCCAATATATTCCTAAATAGCTAGAATCTTGGTTCTGTTTTCATTTCAGTTTTTTAGCTTCTACTACGTCGTCTGCAACATTCTTTAAAATTAACATAAACGTTGTGTTCACGCTTAAATGCAGGCCTCATTATGTAAAGGGAAGCTGTGGCTGTAAAACAAGACAACCCAGCTGTTTCTTTTTTCGAAAATTGACGTAAAAGTCTGAAGATTTGTTACTTGCAGAGTCAAGGTCTCTGTCAAGGTCTGGAGGTTATTTTCATGAGCTTTAGGTTATTCGGCAACATTCGTAAGCACTGGGATATTTTTACCGTCTAAAGCGACCCTTTTAGCATATTTCAGAACACAGTTTATATTTATAACCAAGTGTACGATAAGGTTTTAACTTGGAAAGTTGCACAGACCGACTGAATAAAAAATAAACATTAATGATAAATTAAAAAAAACTCTCCCATTAAACAATTAATTTTTGGAGAAATTTGAAAACTGCATTTATTGGTAATTAAGTTACAATATTAAAGCAGAAAATAGAATAAAATAACTCATCAAAATTTATTTAATATCAGATAGATTCAGGGAAAAGAAAAAAGCCTTCCCCTCCGAAATCAGTATATAAATATATACATATAAACTTAATGTAAAATTAAACCATTGAAACATAAGAAATTGACCATACACAATGAAAGCACAATACCAGATAATAGAGTCATATATATATTTTTTCCAACTGAGTGAAAGAGTATCCAGGATGGGAGTCGAACCCAAAACCTTTGGCGTATATTGCCAATACTCTACCATTTGAACTACTTGGACTGGGCAACAACCCAGCTACACAACCCACAAAATTCACTTAGACAATTTTTTGGCAATGACAACTCGTTGGATTTATTTCCCTAATCAGATTGATTTTGTTGAAAATAATAAAGTGTCAGTATTTTTTACCTAATCGTGGGCCCATCCTACCTCGGCTCACCCCCCCCCCCTTCCCCCTATTTCTATTGAAACAAAATCCTAGATCTCTATTAATATTTTATCCATTTGTATCTTCTGATGACAATAGAACTAACACATTTATGACTGTGAGAATCTGATAGGCATCGAATAACACTCTAATATTTACAAAGAAAATTTAACTTCACCTCTCTATCTTATTGCATCTAATAATTTTGTTTCATAGTTTTCTAGATATTATATCGGCTTTTTTTTTCCTTTCTTACTTTAAAATTTTAAAGACAGGAGAAACATCATGGGTCTCAGGGAAAGATTTTTATTTAGACAATGCAGATAATTTTATTTAAATGCAAGAGGACTACTTTTTTCTAAATACTTCTTTGAGATTCGACACTAGCTCTAGATCGGATCCCGGCAACAATCCCATCTACTTTTCTCCTGCACAGATAAGGACCGAGCCGTCCTTATTTACACATCTAAGCACTCCGGGTCCGGGAGGCTAAGGGTATTTTTTGTAGGCACCCATACTATGTGCGGGTCGGATTATACCCGAAACCGATAAAAGAAATTTCGTTAACATGAAGCCGATGCATTTAAGCCCGAATCCGAAATACTTAAACCCGAACCCAAAATGGAAGTAAATTAACCCATATTTTAATAAAAGTATGGTAAAATAGTCTAAAATTATGTTTCTAATATCAATTTTACCTTTTATGTTGAAAAAATAATATATATATATATATATATATATATATCCTCATTAATGTTTAAATGTATAGTTTTTTTTTTCTCACTGATAAAATAGTCCAGATATATATATATATATTTTTTTTTTTTTTTTTTGTCAACTTGAACCCGACCAGCAACGAAAAAAATTAGGGTCAGTCGGATCGGACCCGAATCGTGGGTCGTGTCGTATTCGCATAAAACCAGGTTACCCGAACACCATAAACAAGGTCGGCTTTAGACAGAGACGAAGTTAAAAATGCTTTAAAGTTAAATTGAATATAGATGTGAAACAGTTTTATGACCCAAAACTATTTGAATGAGGTCTTCTCTCTGCCTGGGTCACCCCCACCCCACACACACACACTGGCCTATCCTTTAAGATAGTACTTGGCAAAGAATAGAAAAACTATTCTTTTAAAATCTTTTCTCCCGGGTAAATAGAAGCGCTGAATGAATATATAAGGGGATTCAAAAAGGATTGGGCAAACTTTAAAAGGCGGTAGTCCATACTACAACAAACTCAGTTTTATATATATAATAACTAAGGTCGCAATTCATTTATTCAGTCAAAAATGCTGGGTGTCTTACTCCGAATACGGATTTTTGTTCATAACTTTAACAATAATGAAGATATTTTAACGAAAATTGAACAAACCTTCCTTTCTTTGTGAGAAATATCAGGATATCGCAAGAAATGGTAGAAGTGGCTACCATCCTTATCCAAATACCGCTGAACAAGACGCTTCATATTTTCGAATGTAATTGACAGTTCATACTTCATACGGTTTCACTTACTAAAATGCTGTGCCCCCAAGTAATTACTCAAAATGGACATTTACCCAGGTATTTAATTTATTATTTACCCCTAAAAACCACTTTTCTTATCACTTTTCATGACATCGTTGAATTTCACACAAAGCAAAGTAAGTCTTCTGAAAATTGCTTTCAAATATCATTATTTTAGTTAAAATTATAAAAGATAATTATGTTCGGATTGGAGTGAGACACCCAGTGTTTTTGACTGAAAAAAAAAGAAAAGAATTATAACCCTTAGTTTACCACACAAAAATTATTTGTTTTGGTGTTCACCTACTACCTCTTAAAGTTTGCCCCATCTTTTTTGAATCACCTTGTATATTAACCTTATCTTTCAGCAGAAAGTTTTGAAAAAAGGACAAAAAAGTATTGCTTTTTATTATTATTATTATTATTATTATTATTATTCAATATATAGATTTTATTATGGAAAAGCCGTTGTAATTTTTCTAACAGCGAGACAGTGGGTTCCGAACCCCGATCTAAACTGGAGGAGATTAAAAGTATTTGATTGTACGGTGAAAAATTCAGTGAATCATAATGAACAGCAAATAATTTATAAAGCAACATTTATTTTAACATATTTGATGATGCCAGCCCAGGTGAAGGGAAGGGCTCTGACCAAAATAGGGTATATAATAATTTCTATACCATGTGCGGCTGCAACGGGAGGAGAAGACAATTGCCTCTCCTTGGATTTTCAAATTTAATTAACAAAATTTTCTTTTTCTCTCGATTTTGAAAAAAAATAATAAAGTTTATTCTTCTAAAATATTTTAAAATAATTAAACACCAAGAAAGAAAAAAATATATATTATAGGGGGCTCTGTTGCTCTGACCTCCCCCCGCCTCCTACAGTGGACTTTTTTTTTTACATTCATGTGTTAAAAATTTACCTTAAACCGGGTTTCAGGTTAACTCTCATTAAAAAAAAAAAAAAAAAAAAAAAAAAGAAGCTTATTTTGAACTTTTAATATGTATTATGTATATCTTATATGTTGCATTACTGTATTGTTTTTTATATTGATATGTTTACAAAATATCTTGCACATGGGGTTAAAAAAAAAAATCATAATTTAGTTTATTTCATCTTCATATTCTCCATAAATATAAGTAAATAAATAAATAAACGTAAAGTTAGGTAGCGGACTACAGGCATGTATTCCAAAATCTTGCCCTTCCCTGGATTTTGTTCTACAGGCGCCCATGCTCCATGCTAATAATTTATGGGTTATTCAATTTTGTTTAGAAATGAATGCAAAATAAGTCATTTTAAATGTAAAGAAAAATATATTAACTAACTTGTATTTAAAATTTCTGATATTGAAGTTTAAAATAAATGTCAAGGAAATGCTGCTGTTTTTTTTTTTTGTTTTTTTTTAATTAGTTTAAAGCTTTTTTTTAAATTCCTACTATTAGTTCACACTCTCCCTATATACATTTATATATCTTGTTCAAATTTTCAATCGTTAATAAAATACTTTTTATTCATCCACTCAAGTTCAAATACATTGTTTTAAACTTGTAGTGGATGACACTTGATGTTAATACAGTTTTTTCAAATATTAATTAATTAATTTAATTTAATTTAATAAAAAGTAACTAAAATAAAAATTTTCTTTGTTAACCTAAATAGGAATTGACCTTAATTATATATATATATATATATATATATATATATATATATATATATATATATATATATATATATATATATATATATGACTAAAGCACTAGACAGGCAACAATGGAAAAATCTGGGGGAGACCTACATCCAGCAGTGGATTGAAAACGGTTGATGATGATGATGATGATGATATATATATATAATATGTATGTTTTTTCTTAACCTTTGATAAGTGATATTTGTGACATTTATTTGAACTGTCTCAAAAATAATAAAATATTTTACTTCATTTTAATTATTCATTTTATTTATTTATTTATTTATTTTTGTTGTTATTATGATCCATTAAGATTAAATTCATACTTTTTTTTTCAATATCACTGGCACGTTGCACTTCACAATATTCCATTCTTTAATCAAATGGTTTTCATTTCTGTATGCGTGCATAGGCATCTGAGGGGGGGGGGGGGGCTAGATTTTGAAATTTTATTTACAAAATTTTATTTATCGATGATTTTTTTTAAGTATTTTTTTTTTTTTTTTTTTTTTGCAAGTGACATTTAAAAAAAAAATTACACTAATAAGAGAAAGAAGAGCTTTTTTTGTCAAGTATAGTAAGCAATTTTTATTTCAGATTTTCTTTTTACGCTTACGTGTCTCAACTAATCCTTTGATAGGGTATTCAGGGGTCAGGGCCCCGCTGGCGAAAAAAAGAATAAAACAATCGAACCCAATGGGCCCCTCTTGTGTGATATACAATCGAACCTGAATATCTCGAATTCTTCGGCGACTTTCTAGTTCCTCTGACAGAGTAGTGGCTGAGAGATTCTGCTCTCGAAGCTGGTAGACGGGAGGTGCTGGGTTCGATCCCAATCGCGCCCGTCGGCCTAATCGTTCGGAGTTTTCTTCGCGTAAATACGGGTTAGGTTCCCTTAGAAAGACCCCCACGAAGGGCACTCCCCCCCAGGCCTATATCCCAAGTGTAGATAATTGGCTGTCAATAATCAACCCAACCCTCTGACAGAGTAATCAAATAGTATGACAAATACTGTCTGAAATTTCATTCAGAGATTTTTAGACATTCTCTTGCAGCGACATCTTAAAAATTCTTAATATCTCTCTTTTTTCTTTTTTTCTTTCTTTTCTTTTTCTTTTCTTTTCTTTCTTTCTTTCTCTCTTTTTTTTTTTTTTTTTTTTTTTTTTTAATCTCCTCGTAATATTTTAGATATTGAAATTCGATGTATTAAAAAAAAAAAAGCTAACTGGCTTGCGTTAATTATGCACCGTATAACATGGAATACGATTAAGAACACAAAAGGTGAAGTTAAAAAAGAAAAAATCCCTGACGGCTCCGGCCTAAAGGCACAGGTAGATTTCGAAGACGAAGACCGTGGGGCGCCTGTTTATTGGGAATTGCAGAAGAAATTACCTTTTTGCCATGATGCGGGAGTTGGGACCACACACTTCGAAATCTACCTGTGTCTGTAGGCGGAGCTGGCAGGGATTTTTTTATAATTTAATTTAATTTATTTATTTTTATTTTTATTTATTTTCTTATTTTTTTTGCTGTAAGGGTTGGTCCTATAAAAAACTTGCCAATATAAAAGTTGTAGATAATATTAAGCGGATTTATAATAAATTTAAGCGGATTTGATATCTTGTGGATTGACAAAGTTATGAATTTTTTTCTTCTTAAACCCCCTATTACCCCCAAATCAGAACCGTACTAGTCGGTAAATCCAGACAAAGGCTTGAAATTTTTTGGTGGGGCTAAGACACATTCCACCTTTCTTTTTTTTTTTTTTTTTTTTTTCCTTTCCTTTTTTTTCTGAGGTTTAAGGATAAATAAATATAGACTGAAATAGAGGACAAGTTTCCTTGTCATAAATCTTTTGATCGTCACAAAGTTTAAGCAGTTTTAAATGCAATATCGATGCTGTTATTATTAAAAGATTATGAAGTCTCGAGGGGGCCCAAGAAGTTGCTAGAGGCCTCCGTCTGGTTACGGCCCTGTAGGAAATTCAATGAAATTATGATCGGGGAAAATAGCGATACTAAAATCAGACACACTTCACATAAAAGATGATTTCATTTTAAATAACTGCAAATCAAATTTGCACTGGTAAAATAAATATTCTTTGAACAGTCCTCTTTTTAAAAAACTTGTGCATCATAAAATTTATTTTATGAAACTTATTCTCTTCCTTTAGCATATGGATGGTAAGGTTTTTGCAACCTAGCGGGTAGTCAAATTTATTAATGTTTGACTCGCACAGAATTTATGCACATGCAGAGGACATAGTAGAAATGTGCAAAAATTGAAAAGATAGTGTTTTTAAAAAAATCCCATTCACTGCGAACAAATTTCAGGAAACAGTTTAATATTAATTTATACGATATCCAATATAAAATGTGCCTGTGATTTTGTATATAAGTGTATGGTTTGTTTACTGAATCTGCGCACGTCATGTGAATATTTTTATTAAATTCATTTTAAAATATAAAGTAAGAATCAGAATGCAATTGCTGTTTACATTCTATTATTGGATTTAAACAGTAAAGCAGCTAGTCAAATAGAACATTTCTGTGCATATTTAAAAAATCCATAAGAATTTTTATATTCTCACACAGAATTTATGCACATGAAGAGGACATAATAAATATGTGCAAAAAGTAAAAAAATAGTTTTAATTTTTTTTATTCACTGGCGAACAAATTTAAGAAAACAGTTTAATATTATTTATATTACGATATTCAATACAAAATGTGCCTGTAATTCTGTATATAAGTAGTGTATGTTTTGTTTACTGAATTTCTGTGCACGTCATATGAATATTTTTATTAAATTAATTTTCAAATATAAAGTAAGAATAAGAATGTTTTTGTTTTATTATTGACTTTTAACCCTTAAGCATCTAGTCAAATAGAACATTTCTGTGCATAGCTGAAAATCCATAAGAATTTTTACATTTTCAATTACTATTTGTTTTTCATAATTTTTAATATAGTTATTTATTTAAATTAAGTTTATTAATGTCACGCAAAGCTTTCCAAGATAATATTTTTGTATATTTAAAGAAATCTATCATACTGATCTCCTATCATATATAATATTTCTGATGTCAACATTCCTTTTTCCATGCAAATATACAAAATGCATAACTAATGAATAAGATATCATAAATACGTTTTTCGAACTGGCTTTTAACATTAATACACTCACATTTCGTTAAAACACGTTATTTAATCAAAAATTACAGTTGGGGGGGGGGGGGGGGGGTCTAAATAAACAAATGAAATGAAATCACTCTCTCGTGCGGGACGAGGGGAAAAAAGCACAATTTGAAAATAATTAATTTGGAAAATGGAAAAATTAATTGGAAAATTTTGAAAATAAACAATTTTGAAAATGGATAACACATTTGAAAACCCAATTTCAGGAATTACCATCAATAGTCGGGAAAATATCCGAATTATTTTGTGCAGCCCTGTATATGATTTGTATATATACGGCATAGTATGCTAAAAATTTAGTTCAGTTAGAAAACGCACAACACAGTTGAAAATTCTCCTGCAGCAATTTCCGTCAATAAACGGAAATGTAGTCGAGACCTTTTGTACTGTCCTGTATCTGATCTACAGAAATTATGCACACCAAATAATAAGCAAAAAAATTATTTAAATTTAAAAAACATACCACAGCTGATAACGCAGTTCCAGCAATTATTGTTAATAGACAGTACTGGAACAGAATTCTTTTGTGTGTCCCTGTAAATGAACGATGAATGCTATGCACACTCTATTCTATAAGAAACATCTTGTAGTACATACACCTCGGTGATGTATATGAACATCAATATATTTTAAATATAGTGTAAAATCATTATAATACACTGCAAACGATTTTTCCCATTGACCGTAATGTAATGGAATTATTTTAAGTGTCCCTGTAAACGAACTATAAATGCTACACACTTCATTTTCAATACCGAACATGGAATAGTAAACTTCAATAACATATATCAATTTCGTGGTAATCGTAGTAGGTTTGCGTGAGTTAGAGCACGGACAGACAGACAAACAAACAAACCGAATTCATAAACATTTTTCAACTTTGTTGGAAAGTGTTAAAAAACGCCAAAACGTATCATTAAATAATCTCAAAGTTTGCAGTGCAAAAAACCTCGCACGGGTCCACTGTGGTATGAAAAAACATGCTTAAATAATAAAAGCATACAATGGCTATTTTCAAAATCTTGAAAAAATTATTTACAAGATGAAAATAAACAAATCTTAAATGAAAACAAATCCAATGTCGAATGTGCTGTCGAATTGTGAAAGTCAAGCACGGTTCGATTGTATTTAAAAAAAAAAAAAAAAAAAAAAAAACTTCTAAAGCCTTCTAGCGTAAAATTTATTTTAAAAAACATTTCAATGCTAAAGTTGACTAAAATTGACTGTAATATTGGATATATTAAAATAAAAAATGACTTTAATTATTAATTTTAATTAATTAATTTAATCCTTAATGTCCTAAATTATGAATTATTAAAAGCCATATTACGCTGAAATTATCTTAAATACATCTTGCAACTTAAAAATTACCATTCACTCCAAAATTAATTAAGAATAATCACAAAATCCATAATAACTGCATTACGATGCATTAAGATTCAAGCTGTAAGCTAAATACTTTTAAATGCAATAAATGAAATCTGCGTTATGATAAAATACATGGTATAGGATATATTTTAAATTATGGATGTATTATTATAAACTAAAATACATTATAGCAGTAAATAATATACACTTCAGCAGACACTTTTTTTTTCTTCGAAAACAGTATTTATGGTATTCGCGTTTAGCTTAAGCAACGTGTCCATGCATTGTCCATGCAAGTTCAATCACGGACATATTTTTTTTTTTTCTCGTCTTAATCCATTATAAGCTGCTAATTAATTTTTTGAAAGCGTAAAACGAATTATTATATTTTAATTTAATTACGGGTAACATATGAAATCCATAAACACTTACATACCTTTCAAAGTAAATATTTCTTAAACGTCTTGGGTACCAAAATTGAGTTTAATGAAAATTACGAACTAGACTGTATTAATATCAATGCAGGCTAGGCTAGACTCCATAAAGACTAGACTACGATAAGTCTATTCCGTGTTTATATAGTTTCCGACCTGATAAAGATAAGATCGTTATCTGTACAACTGGGTAGGTTTCCTGATTTTGGCACAGTATCGCTATAGACTCTAGGCAAAATTTCGCCAATGTTTTTTTTTTTTTTTCCGTATGTAAAAACATGAGCAAAGAGTATTTATCGTACATAAATAAGCACCAAAAACTTTTCCAATGTTAAAGTGATCAAGGATGTAAAAAAAAAAAAAAATTCTTTATTTACAAGTTTTTTTTTTTTTTTTTTTTTTTTTAACCCTTGAAATGTAAATTCTTTTTAAAAAATTTCATTTTCATAAAAAAAAAAATGCAAATTATTAATCTTAGCCATATTTAACAAGTTGGAAATTGTACGTTAAACGTGACAAATGAGGTGCGTTCGTTTCGTGCTATAACTAGTTTTTAAATGTAAAAAATCATCGTTACTTTCAGTGAAATAAATTATATCGTCTGCTATGAACGAAATGAAGATGCCTTTTTTTATTATTATGATTACGTATGCCATATTTACAGATGCTCCCCCCCCCCCCTGACTCCAGACAGCTCTGTAAATTCACCATGGAGATCTTGCTTTGCGAATGATTACCTCCATGGTTAATATTTCTATGACTCACGATGAATGAATATTTCGTTTATTTACTTTAATGGGTTGAGATATTCGGCTGTTAACCTAATTTTCACTGAAGTTATCTCAGAATCTATACATTTTTTAATGTAACTCATCTCTCAAGCAAACAATTTTTTTGAACGATCTTTCTAAAAATGTAACTTTTATGCAATTTTATTCGAAAAAATAATTTTGAATAAAAATGTCCGCTTGGCATATGGAAAAAGATGTGGTTAGCCCATATTTGTTTTCCTCAGTCACATGACATCCGCTTTTATTACTAGGACTTCCCTCAAAGGGATTAGTCTGAGTGATATTGCTGAGAACATAAAGTTAACAATTACGATATAAAGAAGATATCAACAAGAATCTAAGTGAATATACAGTACATGATAGACAAGAGATAGATAAAGATACAACATATGAAAAATAGCAAATTAAATGATATAATTACAAAATATCATATATAAATTCATATACTGTTATGTTTTCATATGCATTTTTTTATAACATTTGGCAAATAATCTCATTTTCTTAAGCGGGAATTGCTCAAAACTTAAAAAAAAAAAACCGCCGGATCTTTTAAAACGATATTTTTAAAGTCAAATAATCAGATTTGCAGCCAATAGCGTATTTTAGCAAGCGTAGTTTAACGCAAATTTAATTTAATTTTTGCAACATTTTCTTTGTGACAAATATCTAAATAAAATATTAAAAAATAAAATATTAAATATTGAAATATTAAATCAAATATTTAATATTTGAATTAAAAAAATTTCCTTTGTTTATTTGTATAACTATTTATAGAAACTCGTATACTTCAAACCACATTGATAACATGCTTTGCTACAAACGTGTCTACCAGTCTAACTACTCGTATGTCTTAGCTGTGTCTCTCTCCGAACTCATCTGTCTACTCTCTCTCTACTCTTCTGTATACCCGTCTCAGTATCCGTCTGTCTTTCTACCCGACTCTTTAATCGTGTCTCTACCTGTCTCGCTTCCCGTTACACTACTCGTCTATCAACACGTCTGTCTGTCTATATACCCCTCTCTCTACCCGTCTGCCAAGTCGTCTCTGTACTCGTCTCTCTATCCACCACGCTACCCGTCTCCCTACCCATCTCACTACCCCTCTGTCAACCCTTTTTTGCACCTGCCTCGCTACCCGTCTGTCTATTCGTTTCGCTACCCGTTAGCTTATCTCTGTCGCTATCCGTCTCTCTACCCGTTTGTTTACACGTCTATCTATCTCTCGCCAACTCTTCCCAATATTTAGACAATTTAGTAACGGAAGCCGTTTATCTGTTATTAAATGCAAACAGGAGTAATTTATCTAAAGAGTGTAATCAGATGCAATTTTTTTAAATACATACATAAACCAGCATAATAATTCACCAGTTTTATTTTCATAGTAGTTTATGTCATTTGACAGTAAATCTCAACTTCTTCAACCCGAACTGCGTCAAGCTTTTTAAAAAAGCCCCAAGGTCCGTATAACTGGGAAGGGGAATTGTCCTTAGGGCTATTAGATACATGTTATTAAGTTAAGTGAAAGTTTCGTAATCAGGTTCGCAGCCAATTTCTTATGTCAGAAAGGGTGGCTTCACGCCATTTTAAATTCATTTCTGTAACTTTCTTTTTCTTATTTTGTTGGGTGGTTGGGGGGGGGGGGGGGAGGGTTCCAAATATATACACTTAAATTCAAACTTTTGCCCCCATGTTAATATTAGTGTTGTTTGTATTATCAATTAATACTTTGTTGATCGAGCTTCATTCGAAACAAATGTAAAAGACTTCTACAGTTTTTTTTTTTCTAGGAGAAAGTTCCGTAATCGGGCCCTAAGCTCATCGGGGAATTTAATATCATTATTGTTTCTAACTCTTATAGAGTTAAAACAATATTGTTGCTAGCATTACTCTTGTTTGTGACCAACCTCTTCTGTGTATCTGAATAGGGAAAAGTTCCGTATCATGTACTGGTTGGTGCCAAAGGCAGTTGTAGAATCTTACAAATTTTTCTAGAGAACAGAAAAACATGTTTTTTAAAATATTTACAAATATACGTTTATTAAACCATGTTTTTGAGCCATTTTAAAAAATTAAGTATGGTGCTAAAATAAAATTTTATTGCCATTGTCGATATTTTAATAAGAAATGAAAATACATAACAAACAAATTTAACAAAACTAAGCCATTTTTGGGTACTTCTCTATTATCCCGTCGACCACTTTTCATAACAAAAAACTATCGCCAAACTAAGATTAAACGCCAAAAATACAGTCCCATTTACTTGATGCCAGAAGCATTATAAGTATTTGTTATGCCATCAAGTGGTTTTTAATTCGACATTTGCGTGTATTTTTCATTATGTTTTACTGATTTATTAGTTATTTCATTCATTAAAGTAACAATTGTGTCCTTAAATTCTTATATTTTATTTATTTTGATATTTCAATGGCAACGTTCTCCCGTTTATTTAGCGTTACAGTTTGGCGATAGTTTTTTGTTATGAAAAGGGGTCGACGGGATAATAGAGAAGTACCCATTTTTTGTGATAAATAATTGTTATTGCCAGGGGGGCAAATTGTAAACAATTAATAAGCGAACTAAAAAAATTACCGGAAAAAACTTGTGGGAATCTCAAGAAAGAAATATCTGATATAAATAGCATTTAAAATCTTAAAATGGAGAAGTGGTCCGTATAAAAATGCAAAACATTATACACCTGATATAAGAATTTTTTAGTTTTTTTATATTTCCGAAAGCACAGATAAAAGGGTAAAAATCCGGGCACAGATGCCATATACTCACCACGTTGGCGCGATTTTTCCCCCGCCCCTTTGGCGAAAACTGTTTGTTGTGTTTGTTTACTTTTATTTTTTATTTTAATTCTATAGATTATTTTTATATGTATATCAATATTAATTTAGGCACAGATGTCATATACGAACCAGATTGGCGCGATTTTTCCCCCGCCAATTTGGCGAAAACTTTGTTTTTGAATATTAGTTACAAATACCATACAATAATAGCATGTAATTTTTTATTTCAATATAAAAATAAAATAACGTAATAAATGAAGTAGCTCCTATTATTCAAAAATGGGAAATAAAAATAAATAAATGATAGTTTGATATAAATAAATATTGATATATATAATAAAAACAATTTATAGAATTAAAATAAAAGTTAATAAACAACAATTGAAACAAAATAACCGGGTTACCATGTGAGGCATAAAATTGCCATTTTGTTGCAATCGCGCCAATGTGGTGCGTATATGACATCCGCGCCTTTATTTATATCAAACTATTATTTATTTATTTTTATTTCCTTTTTTAAAATAATAGAAGCTGTTTCATTTATTACGTTATTTTATTTTTATATTGAAATAAAAAATCACGTGTACTATTTGTCACACTATTTGTAACTAATATTCAAAAACAAAGTTTTCCCCAAGCTGGTGGAGGGAAAAATCGCGCCAACGTGGTGCGTATATGACATCTGTGCCTTGTTTCATTTCACATAGAGGTACTGCTCTATTATCCCGTCGACCACTTTTCATAACAAAAAACTATCGCCAAACTGTTAGATTAAACGCCAAAAATGCAGTCCCATTTACTTGATATCAGAAGCATTATACGTGTTTGTTACGTCATCAAGTGGTTTTTAACGCGACATTTGCGTGTATTTTTCATTATGTTTTACTGATTTATTAGTTATTTCATTCATTAAAATAACAATTGTGTCCTTAAATTCTTATATTTTATTTATTTATGTATTTTGATATTTCAATGACAACGTTCTCCCGTTTATTTGGCGATAGTTTTTTGTTATGAAAAGTGGTCGACGGGATAATAGAGAAGTACCCACATATGTATTGGTACTTTTATGTTAACTTGGCGCAGTTGATAAATCGCCAAATATTTTTCTCATAACATCTTCATATTGCATTCATTTCATTTAAATATAAATCTTTCACTGATTTCATTTGAAATACATACATTAAAAATACACGTCTTTCACTCATTTAATTTAAAATACACGCCTTTCACTAATTCCATTTAAAATACTAAAAAGGAAAAGAAAATAAGAAATAATGCCACAAATCGAAACCTTTTATTTAAACATCAAAGAATTGTTCCTAACATACACACGCGAAATAAAAAAGCTGCTAATGGTGTGATTTACGCCAAATCTCTAATACTAATACTACTCTTACTAATCTCTAATACTTTTCAAACAGAAACAATTCCAGATTAACTTTCCATTTTTATTAAATTGAAATATATTTTATTGTGCTGAATATTAGTGCTTGCATATTTTTTTGCTCCATGTATTCCATGAACTTTTCAATTCCGATTGTCTACGAAAATCTCCCGCCGGTGAAAATGACGTACGCACAAAATTTAGTGACGTATGTACTTTAATTGTGCTTTTTTATCTATTTTTTTAATATAACTTCCAAACGGTTTGACACTTATTCTTGGTAATAAATAGACGACGTTGTCACCTTTATAGGTACCTGCTGTAAAAATTTGAACGAAATCCGTTAAATATTTTTTGAGTTATGCTTGACGAAAGGTTTTAATATCCATCGTAGCTATATATGGGGCAAAGTAATACTGCGTTGTGTATGAGTCTTCGTTGCACTCAGACAATTATAAATTTACGTATGACAGGATTTAATAGAATAAGAAAACTTGTATTAATATCTTTTTAAGTTTTGATTCGATTTTCACAAAATTTGAAATGACTTGACAAAATTCTGCAGTAGTTACATATATTTAATTTCAAACCATTCGGTTGGGTAGTTTTTGCGCTGTTATATGCGGACAGACGGACGGACCAAACGAATACTATAGGTGCTACGTATTTATATAATTACGAACGCACCTAAAAATTGATCTATCTCCTGATAACCTTTTTTTACGCACTTTTTTTCATTTTTGAGTACAGAAAAGAATAAATATTAATTTATCTACAGGATTTACAAAAATATTTATTCAAAACAGTTAATATTTTTTAAAGGAAAAAGAATCATTTTTATGAGTACTTTTTACTACGACAATCATATTTTCGAAACTTCCTCTGAAATAAAAAAATCTTGAAGACAATTTAATCAATATGTAACTGAAAATAATTGTAGGAAGTCATATAATTTTATCTTTCATAGAAATTGACACATATATGTCGAATCTATCGATTCGTCATATTCGTAAAAATATATTTTATTTCCAACTTTTAGATTAAAAAATAATAAAAACACTGTGCATATTTAAATCTAAGAAAATCATTTTTTTTAAATTATATTTTTATTATGAATGTTTGTGAATAAAAAAAAAAAAAACTCTAAAGCAATTAAGTAACTGAAAAGTATATGGAGAAATATTCCAGAATTTACGAGGGCAATATGGTAATAATATTTTGCATTGCGGAAAAAATGCAATTATTTTGTGTAATTAAATTAGGACAAATTGTTTTTTAAATATATTTCAAACATCTACATTCAGTAATTAAAACTTTAATAGGTTTAAATTTGTTGAAGTTTCTGACTTACACCATTTTACCTACATAGGGTGTATTTAAGTTACTCAATTACAAGGAATTGAGTCAAAATCACTTCCCATAGAAACCGTATTGCTACCCTTCATACAATTAACGACACATAGATTGTCTTTACTTTATTTAAATCAATGGTAACTAAAAAATAACCATTATAAAACTTACAATTGTCTAATATTTCGATTAAACAAAATATACTGGATTCAAATTTCACATTTCTTTTTCAGAAAAAAAGCTGATTTTAATACATTTCAGAAATTATTTTATTTAGTTCGTTAAATAACCTGTCTAATTCTGTTAATAATAAATTAAGAGAAATATAGCATTTCTTATAAAGTTTTAGCTTTTTACCATAGTGTTTTTTTACAGCTGGATGTTATAAAAGTTAACAGACTGAAGATGTGCTAAAGGTGTAATTTGATGTTTGATGAACCCGAGCCATATCCCAAAAGAGAAAAAAGATTTAAGAAGATCGATCAAATAGAGAACTTGTTTGTACAATACCCCCTCTACACCCCCACACACGCACAAAAAATAAAAATAAAAATCTGAACAGTGGCCACTAACCTGCTGTAAATCATCTCGTCTAAACATGTGACATGTGACTTGTACAAATCAATTAGTAATAAAGTTTACTAATTAATATTATATCTAAATTTTGCTTAGGGAGAGGGGTTGTCTACATATAGAAATTCAACCAAACTTGAAAAATTTCAATATGAATACTTAATTTTTACATCATATGTGGATTCAACGGTAAATTTTACTTTATTAGAATACCGAATGGTATATGTCATCCGGTTAAATAATTTAGGAACCATGCAGGTTTTTAATTTGGGACTCCTAATATATATTTTTTTTTAATTGTTGCAAAACAGATTACAATAGGGATAGTTTCTTAAACATAATTCAGAAACTACTCTGCAGATTGAGCTGTAATTTTAAATTTATATATTTGAAGCGTCTAGAAATCAATTTATGTTAAAACATATATATGTTACTGCTCATATTGTTTTCGAAAAATAATATCAAAACACATATGTAATTTCAAAGTTAATTTTCGTAAATAAATATATATATATATATATATATATATATATATATATATGAATTGCAAAGCATAAAATCCGAACTCAACCCTTTCTACACGCCGAATAAAAAAAAATAATAATAATAAAATAAAAAAAAAAAGCACCCGACTATGAAGTCACTTTCTTCATCGTGGTAACGGTTTTTGAAGATAAATGGGATTACTTAGGAAACCAACTTTGCAACTTTTCCTTCTTTTTCTTCGCTGTGTTTCATGGGGAAATAGCCACGACCTTACTTTATTTAAAAAAAACTCCCTATTTCGTATTTAAAAAAAAAAAAAAAAAAAAAAAAAAACGATTCTTGAATGTTTGCTCTGTATACAGGGGTATAAAATCTAAGATTAGATGGATAAAGTATCAAATAGAGATTGAATAATTTTATAAAATATATATATATATATATTATATATATCATTATCGGCGAAATAGAGACCAAAAAAATAAAAATAAATAAATAACAAAAATTTTAAAAGTCGCTGTATGGATGCTGAATATGTGAAAAGAGAACAAAATTTACTATATCAGACAAAAAAAGGTTGAATTCAAATTACTTTTATGGGTGGCTCAAAATCGCTTGCCAATTTGGAAGATCGGTGAAATACGTGAATCTCTCAACATAACCTTTCAACATAAAATAACAAAAAATCTCAAACCTGAGTCTACATTGATGATACATTTGGACCTGTCTTCGGCTATCCAGAACCAAATTTACAGACCTCTATACTTACGATAGATTTCCCTAACCATCGCCAATAAATAAACAGACACATACACACACCATACACAGACAAAAACATTTTTAACACTTTCCAACCTAGTTGAAAAGTGTTTATGACTTCGGTTTGTCTGGCCGTATGGCCGTCTGCCGTCTGGCCGTCTGTCCGTCTGTCCGTGCTCTAACTCCCGTAAATATGGTCGGATTGCCTTGCAATTTTTATATGTTATTGTCGTTATCTATAGCAAGTCCCTATTTCAACTGAAGTGTGTAGCACTTATAGTTTTTTTACAGGGACACTCAAAAGAATTCTGTTACATTACGGTCTATGGGGAAAAATCATTTGCGGTTTATTTTAATGATGTTACACAATTGCAAACACATTGTAATTGATATATATCATTAAGGTGTATCAGAAGAAGCTTAAAATGGAATAGGGTGTGCATAGCACTTATAGTTAATTTACCGGGACAGTCAAAAGAATTCCGTTACATTACGTCTATGGAGAAAAATCGTCTGCGGTTTATCTAAATAATGTTTCGCTATTTTAAACGCATTGAAATTTATATATATCACTACTAAGGTGCATTACAAGAGGCTTACTACAGAATATTGTGTGTATAGCAGTCATCGTTCATTTACAGGGACACACAAAAGAATTGTCTACTGTCTGTTAACAATAATTCCTGGAAGTGCGTTTTAAACTACTGAACGCGATTTTAAAATTAACTCACTTTTTATTTATTACGTGGTGTGTATAAATTCTGTAGATCCTATACAGGGAAGCACAAAAGTTCGCGAAGACATTTCCGTTTATTGACAGAAACTCCAGAAGGAGAATTTTAAACTGTGCTACGCGTTTCGTAACTGAACTAAAATTTAGCATCCTATGTAGTATATATACAAATCTATAGATCCTATACAGGGCTGAATAAAAGTATTCGGATATTTTTCCGAATATTGTATATGATGGAAATTCCTGAAATTATGTTTTTAAATATGTTATGCGTTTTCCAAATTGTTTACTTAGATGTTATCTTTTAGCTTATTAAACGGTAATGATTTGTAAAATTATTTTGGAAGCGTTGGAAAGTGTTACATAATCTATGCTTGACGCATGATTTTTCGTTCTTGTTTATTACTATTATTAACATAGACTTTCATCGAAATTAATTCAATGTGATTTTTTTTTATTTTTTTCGTACTAGCCAAATTAACTATTTTGTTAATTAAAAACATATTTTCAGGTTAATTGTACTGTAAAGATCTTAGTCTGAAAAGCATAAGAAGTTGAAAAATAATATGCAATAAGTTCGGAAAAAAAAGTAGTATCTATATATTTAAAACGCTAAGCGATTTCTTTCGACAATCCGTGAGAACAAACTACTGCATCAAATTACATCATTCTTTTTTTAAATGAAAGATATTTGGACACAGGTTTGTTATCGTGCATTCGTTTGTTCGAAAATTTAATTAATTAGCCGTAATTTTCAATTAAACTTTTACTTCTGCTAATGACGTCATAATCGGATAACGCCCACAGTTGCAAGGCATAGAGTTTATTCTCTGAACTCTGTGGTTTGCGAGGATATTAAGAGAAATAATGAATACTAAAAGCACGCGGCTTTTAGACCGAATTTTTTAATTTGCAAGTTAAGTTTCCGTAAAAATATTTATCCGCGTGTTTTAAAAGCGAATAAAAATTCATATTTATTGTGACGTCACGGGAATATTGTGCATTGGGTTTATTTTATCATTATGCATTATAACTTTGTTGATGCCATTTTTTCATTCCAATTAAATGCAAAATATATTTTTATTTGTATGCATGGTGTTTAAGCATTAAAGTAACGGATATAAAGTAAGTGCAAAAAGTTTGCGAAAGTTTGCGCCGGTGAAAATCACGTTATGCTTACCTTGAAATTCATTTTAACATTGATAAAACTAAAGAGAAAAATGTATATGATTATGATTGTGTCAACATGACTTAATTTTAACTGATTTTTCCACTCATAATTATAAAGATTAGAATTGGAGCCGTCATTGATTTCTTTATACAAATTGATTGATTGAAATATTGATTTCTTTATACAAAAAAAAAAAAAAAAAAAAAAAAAAAAAAAACTATTTTTAGTTTATGAATAGCATAAAATTGATATGTTGAATTCGTTGATGTATATGTTCCATCAGATATCAGAATATGCTAGGAATTGTATTTTTATATTTTATTACATTTGCCAACTGTATATAAGAGGGAAAATATCCCCGACTCTGATGGAAAAGTGATAATCATCTTGATTATGTAAAGGAACCGAAGAAAAAATACAAATAAATTACACTTGAAAACATTAAAAATCTCCCTCATCGGCCGATTGATTTATTACTGTAAAAAAATTACATAAAAACTGATTAGCTTAAAACAATGGATGCGTTTTAAAAGATATGGATTTGAAACGAACAATGATTAAAGAGGACATTTTAAAACTTTTAATTTAAACATTTTAAAACTTTTTTAACGTCGAATTTCAACGGTGCTTTTGCGCAAATGCAATGCACATGCTCATAGAAGCTCATTCGGTTGCATTATCACAGGTGTGGGGGGAGGGAGATGTGTGCTTTATTTACTATGTTCTTTTATTTACTGAATATGAGATGACCGTAGGAATATACTATTTGTATATACTTCATGTCTATGAAATTTTTTTCTTGCCGTGGGGAGTATGGCGGTTTTGTCAAACTGATTTGCATTACACAGTTGTTTACGGATTGTTTGTTTGGAGTTTGCATCGGAAATAGTACTATATTTGACTGGGGAAAAAAACTTTTAAAATAAAATATTTGAAAGACTGTTTCATACGCACCCCTTTTTAAATAATAAAGAAGCTTATTTTACTGATATTGTTATAGTATTTTTTTTCCGTCAAATTCTGACGGGTTCCATCTAGTTAATATTTAAACTTTTTACAATGTGTTTTCAAATCGTGAAATTTCTTCTATACGCGATACGCGTTTGCAAAATAATACGAATTACAATACTAGTAAACTACAATTGGTTTTTACACTTCAAATTAAGAGTGGAAAGATCACAAATAAGATAATTTTGCAAAGATCTAAATATGTGACATCGGAAAGCCTAATATCTGGTGAATATGATGAGTTCAACAATTTTTCTAAAAGTTTATAATGTACGTCATCACTCCAAATTTCGTCTATTTGCAGCAATACTTTGTCTTAGCTTCCCTTACTTGCTGGTCGGTAAAAATTCATCATGTAGAATTTCCTTCAAGGTTTTCTCTTATTATCTGAAATAGATTTAGAAGAAATTTAACTTCTGAAAATGCTGTGGATGAGAAATTCTGTTAAACCCAAAATTATTTAACAAAATTCTATAAATCAGTGCAAGAGATCTCCCTTTCTTCTTTGTCAAATCGCTATCTTTATTTAAAATTTCGTCTATTTGCAGCAATACTTTAAGCTTCCCGACTTGTTGGTCGTTGGTCGGTTAAAATTCATCATGTAAGAATTTCTTTCAAGGTTTTCTCTTATCATCTGAAATAGAGGAAAATTAATTTCTGAAAATGCTGTGGATCAGAAATTCTGTTAAACCCAAATTTTTTTAACAAAGAGATCGCCCTTTCTTTTTTGTCAAATCGCTATCTTTATTTAAAATTTCGTCTATTTGCAGCAATACTTTAAGCTTCCCGACTTGTTGGTCGGTTAAAATTCATCTTGTAGAATTTCTTTCAAGGTTTTCTCTTATCATCTGAAATAGAGGAAAATTAACTTCTGAAAATGCTGTGGATCAGAAATTCTGTTAAACCCAAATTTTTTTAACAAAATTCTATAAATCAGTGTAAGAGATCTTCCTTTCTTCTTTGTCAAATCGCTATCTTTATTTAAAATTTCGTCTATTTGCAGCAATACTTTAATTTTTAATTTCTGAAAATGCTGAGGATCAGAAATTCTGTTAAACCCAAATTTATTTAACAAGAGTCTATAAATCAAAAGAGCTGTCCACTTATGTGATCTGTGATTGTGAATACAAATCACTTCCTAGTTTAAAGATACGAGATTTCACTATTATCATTCTTTAGGAATACCCTTATCAACTTTTTTCTGCAGAAGAAATGGTCTGTCAAAGCCAAAATGGGCATTTTCTTCCCAAATTTGTATCTCTGACATATCTAGATAAGATAGTGGAAATTCATTATACTATCAGAAGGACTAACAAGTGAAAGTCCTACTTTGGGGAGGAAACCTCACAAAGATAAATAGGAAAATATCGCAATAATACCTGCCTGTCTCGTGCTTTTGTGAATACTCACCTGAACTCCTGAACCACGAAACCCAATGGCTCAATCATTCTCTTTAATAAACTCATACTACAGCGCCTCATCATAGATTTTGATCTTGAAGGGAACAGGGGGTGGGGGAACATGGCAACACCCCCTATATTGTAGGGGGTGTTGGAAGAGCACGCACGCGCGCACACACACAATACACACAAACCTTTCTTTCATCAGTATAGATAAAGGACTTAAAAAATTTAAGCGGATAACCAGATTTTGTGGTCAGTGGGTCAGTGCCTGATTTACTGCAGGGCATTCGGGGCACGAGCCCAGGGCCCCCGAATTTGAGGAGCCCCCCAATTGCAACTGAATTTTTTTAATCGTTGGCCAAAATCTGATAAAGTTTTAACTATTAAAAATAATAATATGGAAAAATCTGTTTATCGTTTATTTCATTTAAAAATAACTTTTTAAGGGGCTACTTCACTCAAGTGAAAACACTCGCTTGCTAATGTTAGTCTTATGGGAGACATTTTTTTTAAAATATCTCGTTTGCACTTCAATATTTTAAAATGATTTTTCTTTTCATTGGATAGTTGAGGTCAATCTCTATAAAAGACGTTTTTTTCTTTTTCCATTTTGTTTACAGTTTTTTTTTTAAATATATCTTTTTACTCAAGCATTGGTGCAAGGGGCCCCTCATGAGCATCTGGGCCCAGGGCACCCAAATTTGCAAATCGGGTCCCTGTTTGTGGTTATATGTGTGTGGCGGTTTGGAGGGAGGTCTTGTAGGTTTAAACGTAGAATGCCTTTTTAAAAATTATAAAAGTACACCTGCCTTATTTCGGGTGGGAGGGAGCTCGACCCCTTTCATTGTGCCTAGGAACTTTATGAAACTAGGCAATACTTCAGAAAATATTACCATTTTTTTTTCTTCAGAACTAACTTTTTTTTTTCCTTTGCGCCCGAAGGTATAGGTACCAACTACAGTAAAACCCTCTAAATAAAGGACACATCGAGAATGCTAAATTTGTCCCTAATTCGGAAGTTCCACTACTCAGAGTTCAAAATATGCAAATAATATTTGTGATGGGAATTGAAAAAATGTTCGCTAAATAGAAGTGCATGCCATTTGGCATTCGGGAGTGTCCATTACGGAGATTTTATTGCATTTTTCATTTCCTCCCTCACCATAACGAAATTCCTGCGTACTCACATGTGAAAAATCCATAAAAGTTCAGGAATGAGATAGATACGATTGGTAAAATTTCACATAAAGATGAACACAAATTCTCAGAAAAATTAGCATGTAGTTATTTCAATGCTTGCTTTTCAAAGGATTCCTTCTTCAATATAAAATGATAAAAGACACAACACAGTGAGAAACAACAGCACTGTCAGAACTCAACACAAAAAAAAACAGAAAACAAAATCGACATAGAAATGTGCCGCTAAACTGCGATGACGTGCTAACAGAGCGGCTAATAACTTACTCTTAAATAAAATAAAATTTAAAATAAACAAATTAATAAATCTTTATTTTAATGAAATATTTATATACAATGCTTAGACTTAAAAACATTTTACACTGCTTAAATTTTGGAATATACGCAACAAGCTTAGGTTTAAAATATATATAAGATTAAATTCAGAACACATACACAATTATATTACAATATTTACCGAGAAATAATCATAGTATAAACGCAAAAAAACCTCACTTTCAAAAAATGTGGCACGGTTGAACTGTACCTCCCTCATTTTAAATTATAATATATCCTGTTGGGCAGATGTGATCTCAAACAAAGGTTTTAAAAACCAAAAATTTTAAATTCGGGGTGTTGGCTTCGCCCGCTATCGGGCTGGTTTGGATACTCGAAAAAACGAAAAAATAGACCGGTAAATTTTTACTTTATTAAAAACAAAAAACATGAGTTTTTTTTTTTTTTTGCTAAATGAAATTTATTTGGATTTATTAAAGAAAGGATAAAGTGTTTTGAAAGGAACATTAAACGAAACCCTTTGAGCGATCTTGGATCACACTTACCCACTTGTTTTCAATTCCTACTGTTAGTTCACACCCTCTATATTATATATCTTGTTCAAATTTTCAATCGTTAATAAAATACTTTTTATTCATCCACTCAAGTTCAAATACATTTTCTTAAACTTGTAGTGGATGACACTTGATGTTAATACAGTTTTTTCAAATATTAATTAATTAATTAAATTAAATTAAATTAATTAATTTTAGTTTTATATTTATAAAAAAATCGGTGTTTTCTTGTTATTGGAGCTTCCGAGGTTTAATCGTCAAGCGACTGAGATACTTATTTTATTAGAGAAATTAATCTGCAAACGATATAATTCATTTCACGGAATTAAAAATCATCAAGATCTGAATACTTATATAACTAGCTATAGTACGAACGCACCTCATTTGTCACGTTTGACGTACAATTTCCAATATATGTTTTTAATTAAATTGAATTAATTAATTAATTAAATTCACTAATTAAATTAAATAAATTAATTAATTTTAGTTTTATATTTTCAAATTTTCAGTCGTTAATAAAATACTTTTTATTCATCCACCCAAGTTCAAATACATTTTTTTTAACTTGTAGTGGATGACACTTGATGTTATTAATACAGTTTTTTCAAATATTAATTCATTAATTAAATTAAATTTCCATTTTGCCACTTAATATTGTGATTCAGTCATATGTACAGGGTTGTTATAATTAAAGTTCGCCTATTCAGAAGGCTCTAGAGCCGGTTCTACGGCTCCAAACGAAACAAAATTTCACTAGTACGTAGTTGAAAATATGCGCTCTGCGAAAATCGAAAAAAAAAATAGTTACATTTTTCGTCAGTAGGTGGCGCTGCGCCAATATTTAAGGTGGTGTTTGCAGATTCATTATATCAATTTCAACCAATCCAGACGAAGCACACAAATTTAAAAGTTTCAACAAACTTCGACGAACTGCGAATTGTTATGATTAAAGTTCACCTAATCAGACAGCTCTAGAGCCTGACCTATGACTGACTCCAAACAATACAGAAAAATGAATATAATTTCATGTGATGTAATCTGCATCAACAAAAATAAAATATGTCGCTCGGCAGCGAGGAAATAACGAAGAATAACATTACGCATGCTCAATGAATCCTCCACCATTTTCAATAACGCATTCCATTCTCAGAATTGTGCTTTCTACAGCATTGCGTAAACTGTCCTGTGAGACTGAGCGAATATGAAGTCTAATACTGTCTTTCAGATCAGAGATTGTCTGACATCTGTCTTTAGATACAGAATCTTTCAAAAATCCTCACAACCAAAAATCGCATGGTGTTAGATCAGGCGATCGATGATGAGGTCTTCTGTAAAATGGCTTGTTAAGAAAGTCCGAACTGCTCTATAGTGGTTTTCACGAAGGCTGGCGGTTACCCTTCATTGACCTCTTCGTTTCTCCCCGTTCCCTTTAATGCTCCTCTAGTTCCCTTAGGCCGTATCTATTGTAATCGAGTGTATATTTCCTAGTTGGTCATCTTTTTTCACACTGTATTTGAGACAGGGGCGGATCTTACCCATCATTTACAGCAGACATACTGAGCTTTTTCTTCTCGTGGGACGCAAACATATATTTGAAACGTTCGGCGGGCCACAACACAATTATAGTAAATTTATAGTAATTTAAATAGTAAGATTAAAAGAAAAGTAGTATATAACAAACCTATATAATAAAGTTAATATAATCAGTAGGATTGAACTTTTGTCGAAAAAGAAATATTACCAAAACTTTTAACACCACTATTTCCAAACAATAAACTTTGTTGTCAATTTCAATTGCAAATGATGTACAAAAAGTGGTATAAAATATTTTGCTGCCAATTTTTTCTACGGTAAACGTTTAACCCTAATAAGCATTATTAGTTAAACGTAATAATATAACAATGTAGCATTTCCATGTTCTAAAGAAAAAAAATAAGGTGATTTGTTTTAGTAAATTAATCGATTTCTCAATACAAAAACTTTTTTTTTAAGTGTAGAAATGTATAGTGCAAATGTAATAAATTTGGAATAACATTGGTGTAGTGTTGAAGATTAAGAAATGTATACACCACTATAGCACAAATAGAACTACATGTAAAAAGAACTTTTTACTAAGGAAACGGTATTTAAGATAATTTAAAATTAGTTATTTCAAATAACAGGACAGTTTTGTTTTCCCATGAAAATAAGAACTTTCATACACATTTCAACTAACATAATAAATAGAGGTTATTGGTTATGTATCTCGGTTATGTACTTTTTTTGGGAGGGGGGGGGGAGAATCACATGTCTTCATTAGTAGTTTTTATAGCTCATATCCAAATTGACTATTTTCTGATATATGCGCGAATTCATTTTATTTCACAAGTGCATGAAATTTCGTAAAAATAATATAATAAACATAATAAAAACATAAATATTCGTAAATATACAAAATATCCAGTTTTATCCGGAAACCAAGAAATCAGAGTTTCCCCTTTTTTTTTTATAAATGCAAAGAAACTTGCAGAATTTTTTCTCAAAGTTGGCATTTTAAGCCGATTTTCGAGACTCGACAATCATGGAAATATTGTCTTGATAAAGCAGTCATATACAATTCAAAATGTATCACATTTTTAAGAAAAAAAAACTATTTTAATTCTTTAGTGCTTAAACAATAATGCCTGCAGTTTTCATTCATTTCTATTTAAAAATAACTCCATTAATGTATCAAATATTAAAATTTTTAAGCAGTAAAAAATGAAAACACCTTTAATACATATTTATATTTTAAAAAATGTATTGTTCTCAGGGATTTGTTTAGGAAAAAATTGGGTCCTTTAAAGGACCCTTCACAAAACTATTTTCCCTAAAACAGGACCTTTCACTTCTCACCACAGGAGCCTTAACACTTCTGGGGATAAGGAACTTCTGTTGATAGAATGTTGAAATGATTGAATGATACGAGAATTTCCGGACAAATTTGAAAATAAGTAAACTTTTCCTCACGTACATTATAAAACTGTAGTGGCATTTGAGGATTAAAATTAAGTGGTATATAAAATATACCACCGCTGTTGGTTCTACATTTAAAGATTTATCTTTAAACATAAAGCTTAGAAAATATTTTTTCGGGGGGGGGGGGGGGGGGGGGGAGTAATACTGACAGAGGAATTCTTTATCTATACATAGTCAATAAATGTTGAAAAATTCATTTACACATGTTTTGAATGAAAATATAAACGATATCTTAAAGAATGATATATTTTGAAAATAAATATCAAATATATGAAAATATTGAAAATATGACACCTAATGATATTTTGAAATTAAATATCGGATATATATCATGATATATATTCATTGATATATATATAATCCTGGTGAAAACCGAGCCATTTTACAAAATTCGTATAGATCAACATCACCCTCAGAAATCTTTCTCCCTAAAGTCGAAACGAAGTGGAAATAAAGAAGAAAGACAGTTCCATATGCGATTTTCATGTCAACTGGTCAAGGTGGTTCTCAAGGTTAACCGCCTTTTCTAAAAAAATGGACTCTAGTAATGTGCGGTGGTGCACCGTCTTGCATAAACACGATATTTTGAAGGCAGCCTCGCTGTTGCAGCTTGGGAATCAGAAGATTTGACAACATATTGAGATACCTTCTCCCATTTACGGAACATGTAATGGGTCCTGTGGATGTTAGTTCCTCAAAAAAAAAAAAAAAAAAATATGGCCCTATCATAAACGTACGTAGCTGTGAAACCGCACCACACCGTCACTTTAGCTGCATGCAATGGAACTTCTTGGACAACATTAGGATTCTCTTTCACCCAAATTCGACAGTTGTATGTGTTCACTTGTCCGTTTAAATAAAAATGTGCTTCATCTTCATCACTCCATAGAATATTCCAGGGTCAAGAATTGTCCACATTCATTCGCGCAAGAAACTGTAGTGAAAATGATAGCCGACTTTCGGTATCACCCTGTATTAGTTGTTGCACCCTCTGAATCTTGTATGGATAGTAGCGCAAAATTTGACGCATCACTTTTCTCGCAGTGGAAATCGGCATATCGACTTCATTCGCAATAGCTGGCACACTTGCATTACCAAATGATGACTGGCTTGCTAAATCCACGGCAGCAGTAGCAATATCTTCAATGCTAGAAATGTCTACCTTTTTTCGTCCTCTGCCAGGAAGAATCAGGCCCTTATTATCGCATGGGCAAATCAGGACTTTGCCCAGGGGCCCTCAAATCCATATATTAATTTATAAAATATTTGCTTTTTTCTCCCCCCAATTCCAACTCTGAAAATTTTCAAATACAAATTTCATCTTTAAAATATTCTACTAAAATTTCTGAAAAACAAATTTCATTTTGAACTCACAGAGTTCAGTGCTTTTGCAAAGCTAACCCCAACCCCAACCTCTCAGTAGCAAAGTATCGCTCCGCTTTGGCTACAAGCACAAAGCATAGAACATAATGCTTTACTAGCTAAATTGCCATCTTTTTAGATTTACTGAAAAAACACTTTCTACTTGTGAAGTAGAATCTATTTGATTTGATTATTATGTTGTATGTAGTACAACTTAAAAAGATGTAAAAAAAAAGTAGTAACTTGATTAACTCATGTATACATGTTAGAGTATTTGACACTCTTCCATAAGTTTAAGTTATTAAATTCACTTAAAGTATTATAACAAGTTGCTAAAGTTATATAAAAGAGTTTTGTTCTGTACTAAGAAAAAAAAAGTGTATTTTTATAAATTAAGATACTTAATTTAGAATTGACGGAGCGAAGAATTTTCTTCTATTTAAAATGCAAGGTGCGAAAATATTGTTTATGCATTACACATATGACTGACCATCAGTTCTATTTGAATAATGTTGCAACGATTCGAATGGAGCCCCCTAATTTATCTTTGCCCATTGCCCCAATTAGTCATGATCGGGGCCTGGGAAGAATGTCGAGTTTTCCTGTTTCCTCGAACTTTTTAATCATTTTGTGAACTCCACGATCCGACATTGGTCCACATCTAACATCTTTTAGTTTCGGAATTCTCGAAGAGCTGCAGCTGCGTTGCTGTTATTTTGATAAAATAACTTTACAAGAAGTGCCTTTTCTTTCAAAGTTACCGTTCTTCACAAAGCGTACATTCAAATGCTTTTCAGAAACAATCAACTGTTTCAGTGTCAAAGAAATCACAGACACACTTTATCAGCAAATTTTAAATTGTCAGGTGGTTAGAAGGGTGTTTCAAGTTTTCGAAGTTGCGACGTCACTTTGACGTCGTTCGTCGAAACTTTGAATAGAATGTGATCTTTTTCAAGCGTTGGGTAAAATTTTTTGATTTTGTGTGTTTCATCTGGATTGACCGAAATTGATATAACGAATCTGAAAAAGTTTACTCTTACCAACTGTGAAATAAAATTTCCTGTATTTTGTTTTTTACAAAATAAAGGAATCTGCAAATATTGGCGCAGCGCCACCTATTGACAAAAATTTTAACTATTTTTTTTTTTTTCGATTTTCGCAGATTCGCAGAGCGCATCTCCTGAACTACGTACTAGTGAAATTTTGTTTCGTTTGGAGCCATAGAACCGGCTCTAGAGCCTTCTGAATAGGCGAACTTTAATTATAACAATCTGTATATACATATTTATATTAATTGTAATTATTTAATAAAAAGTAACTAAAATAAAATTTTTCTTTGTTGACCTAAGTAATTCCTACTTGGACTACTTGGAATTGATTTTTTTTTCTTTTTTATTATTTGTTTTAAATATGCATTTAAAGACGACATAATTTTCAATGGAATGGCCATTTTCGTTTTTACCTGCGTCTGTTTAACGGTAAAATAGTATAGGGCAACTTTTTTTTTTTTTTTTTTTTTTTTTTTTTTTTTGACCGACTACACAAATCTTATAGCAATCTGAGCATTTTTAGAAAAGTTAATTATTGATAATAATCAAATTGTTTGTACCCCTGTAAGAAGCTGTGTATGATACAATGACTATTTTCTAAAGGCCTAATATTATTGCCTGTAACTTAACAACATAAATTTCATGATAAAAGTATTTTGATGAAAATAACAACACAATATAGGGAGAGGGGGGTGGGGGGGGGTGCAGCAAGCGTAAACGGCTATTATATTATTAAATCCAAATAAAATCTACGGGAGCTATTGCAGAGGCTTCTTAAAAAGACACAGGTGCAACAAAAAATTTGGAACCCTGCATTTTTTGCAAAGAAAAAAATTGGTATTTGTCTTGTTGGGGGGGGGGGGGGGGGAGAGGGCCTGTTTACCGAATAGGCCCGGGAAGCCCGTGCTTACCCAAAGAAATACAAAGGGGCCCCAAAATTACAAAAAAAAAAAATAATTAGGGTAAAAAATGCATTTTTTCCTTACGAGATTTTTATCTAAGAAGCTCGCTCTTTCTAAATTGTTGTTTACTCGAAATTTTGATGGTAAAATTTCAAATTGTTGCAGCATACCAAAAATGGATTTAGTAAATAACAAAGCAATTGATAGAGGGGGGGGGGGCAGAGTAACGTCGGGCTTCCCCTACTTTTATGTCTTAAGCGGGCCCTGGGGGGGGGGGGGGGATCCTCTAATTATATAAGAAAGCTCGGAAGGCGCATGCCACAGTATACAAACCTCTTAGAAAATAAATTTTTACTTTCAAAAAGTTAAAAAACAAAACCTGATTGGGGGACCCTATAAGAACTAGGTCCAGATACACTGTATTCCTCCCTCTATTTATAGATGACTCTGGCTAATTAAATAATAATAAAAAAAAGTAATGCATTTAACAGGAAGTTGTGCATGAACAATGTTTCTTTCTACAATATAAAATTCAATGTGCCTGATCGCAATCAACTAAATCACAAGTATGCTACGACCAGTGAAAATGTCGTCATATTAAAAACAATTTTATTGCCATGCCTAAATCTAAAACGATTTTAAAACGATTGCATTAAATACATACGTAATCTCGAAATGGAAGAATGGTTCTGGTGGTAAAAATGATTCTCAAAAGAAAAAAAAAATTCATCTATGAAAATAAAATATTTAACTGAAAATGTCAATGACATCATATTCACTAACCTTTATTTCTAATTGTAAAGAGAACCTCCTCCCTACTAGTTATCTAAAGATCTTTGGTATGAAAGGAAAAAAACCTTTCTCAAAATTATGTTATTTCCATGTAATCATATTAAGAATTCAGTAAAACCAATGCTAAAATAGATTGTGCAAAGCGCTGCATATTCAAGGCTCTAACTATATACATATACTTATTTAAACTGGACATACTTCAGTTTATTATGATAAGGCATTCACCTTTTCAAGAGGCAAAAACTGAAATGCAATTGCAAACAAACCTGATCTCCAGGGGCCCCGCTAAGGGGGGGGGGGGGGGAGCCTCCCCCACCAAACGTTTGCGAATGCTATTACACTTGGCAAATTTACAAACACTTATTTGGCAAATTTGTATAAAACTTTAATAAAAACTATAATATATTCTCTATTTTTAATAGACTTGGCAAAAGTTACAAATCTAATTGGGAATATTATTAAACTTTTTACAAATAAGAACTATATTACATTTTCTAACTGTGGTATTTTGGTAAATTGTAAAACTAGCTGGCAAACTTGTTGAATTGGCGAGAACTATTTATTTTTCCTTTTCAATGAGTTGGCAAATATTGAAATTTGACTTGGCAATTTAAGGTCCTCTCCCCCCTCAATAAAAAGTCTTAGCGATGACACTGCTGATCTCTGATACATTTCAGTATTATTTTTAAATATGGGGAATTTTAAAATTTGTGTCGCTCTTTTTTCAGCTTTATATGTTCATAAAAATGTTACATATAAAAATATTTTGATAAATTCTTATCAAAATGTTGTAACATTTAACTACAGAATAAAAGAGAATTGATAAAGTCTAGTACTTTTGATTCCTGAAAATATTAATTTTTTCTTCTTTTTTTCTAAGATGTTTTGGTTGATGAAAGCTATAGTCGGCCAAATAAAAGTTATGAATTGAATTCGCTCAATTTTGACCAAAGAATGCCATTCACGTATGGTGATGATATAGCGTGCAAATAAAATCATCTGGAGCAATTGGGTGGCTAGTCACCTAAACCAGATTTAAAATTACAAGACCATTCTTGACTAAACTGCCATTTGAGTGCTAATAAGAAATGACAATTTCTTATAGTTCTGTTGTGAGATTGTATACGTACTTACCAAACTATTTCCAAAAAATGAAAAAAAAAAAAAAAAAAAAAAAAAAAAAAAAACAGAAGAAAAAGGAACAAAAGGAATGGTAATAAATGCAGACGATTTTATGGATTATTAAAATTTAATAAAAAATTTCCCCACATTCACCACTGTTAAACAAAATGAAAGCAGAGTAAACTTTATATAAATCTTAAGGAAGGAAATAAAATACTTTTATTTTTTCAAAAAAATATTGGAACTTTAATTTTTCAGCATAGAATCCTTTTAACACCAGAATGCAACTAATAAGCTACTTTCCTTTAAGTAGATAGTGTACCACCTTATTCTTCATGATCTAGTACCTGGAATTACCATCAGATGGAAAATCAGACAATTTTGGAAATTTGTACGATTCCGAATCAAGCAAATTCTCTTTTTCAATTTCACTAAGAATGATTGACAGTTTTATGGGGAGGGTAAAGAGGATAATTGCCCAAACAGAAGTTTGAAATTCTTCTCATTTTGTATAGAAATATACATAAACTATGCAAATTAATTGCGTTCTCATAAAATTTCAAAGTCTTTACCCCTCTTGGAGAAAATTGTAAGGTCTTTACCAATCCCAAAATACCTCTCTGAAACTATCCTTACTAAGGATAAAACTTACTGAAGGATACCACCATTCTAAGATCCCCTACAAACATAATTCGAGACAGTTATTGAACTGATGCATGTTTCAAGATTTTTCTAAAACCACGTAATTCTTGAAATGTTTTAAATTTTTTTTTTTCAAAGATTCAGTTGATCTATATTAAATTCCAAATAATGTAAAATATCTATTACACCTGATCAACAGAAAAATCCATTACAGAATTTATTTTGAGTGATGCAAAATTTAACAGATGGAAAAGCCAGCCAACGACAATAAGTTTTCTGCTTTCCCTTAAAATATTTCTAAATTCCATTTTTTTAAAGCACATTTTATCTTTTGTGTAGGAAAAATACACAGTTAAAATGTAGAAGAGTTTGCAGCAATGCTTAACCAAATGCTCACCATTCGGGATTTTTTTTTTTTTTTTTTTTTTTTTTTTTTGCGTACTACCATGTGACAATCTTGGATCATGGGAACCATGACTCATCAGTTAAATTTTGAAATTTGAATTAACAAAAGTTTTGGTACTTTTATGTTATCCAGGTGCAGGAGAAAAATTGCCAGTTATTGTTTCCATCACCATTATTCATATTGCATTTATTTAATTTAAAATATAAACCTTTCACTCATTTCATTTAAAATACACATATTAAAGACATTTAAAATATATGTCTTACACCAATTTCACTTAAAATAATGAAAAAAGAAAAGAAAGTAACAGAAAAAATACCAACAACGAAAATATTTTATTTCAACATCAAAGTTTTTCTAATTTACATATGCGGAATATAAAAACTGGTATCGGCAAGAAAAAAAGTGCTATTGGGTGATTTGCAACCGGCTAATATTAAAGTACCAAAGTTTTAATAATAACAAGAACGAAAAATCATGTGTCAAGCATAGATTATGTAACACTTTCCAACGCTTCCAAAATAATTTTACAAATCATACCGTTTAATAAGCTAAAAGATAACATCTAAGTAAACAATTTGGAAAACGCATAACATATTTAAAAACATAATTTCAGGAATTTCTAACATATACAATATTCAGAAAAATATCCGAATACTTTTATTCAGCCCTGTATAGGATCTATAGATTTGTATATATACTACATAGGATGCTAAATTTTAGTTCAGTTAGGAAACGCGTAGCACAGTTTTAAATTCTCCGTCTGGAGTTTCTGTCCATAAACGGAAATGTGTCCGCGATTTTTTGTGCTTCCCTGTATAGGATCTACACAATTTATACACACCACGTAATAGACAAAAAGCGAGTTAAAATTAAAATCGCGTTCAGTAACTTAAAACGCACTTCCAGGAATTATTGTTAACAGACAGTAGATAATTCTTTTGTGTGTCCCTGTAAATGAACGATGACTGCTATACACACAATATTCTGTTGTACGCCTCTTGTAATGCACCTTAGTGAATATATAAATTTCAATGCGTTTAAAATAGTGAAACATTATTTAAAGAAACCGCAGACGATTTTTCTCTATAGACGTAAACTAACGGAATTCTTTTGACTGTCCCTGTAAAGTAACTATAAGTGCTATGCACACCCTATTCCATATTAAGCTTCTTCTAATGCACCTTAGTGATATATATAAATTTTAATGCGTTTAAAATAGTGAAATATTATTTAAATAAACCGCAAATGATTTTTCCCCATAGACCGCAATGTAACGGAATTCTTTTAGTGTCCCTGTAAAAAAACTATAAGTGCTACACACTTCCGTTGAAATAGGGAACATGCTATTGATAACGACAATAACATATAAAAATTGCAGAGCAATCCGAGCATATTTACGGGAGTTAGAGCACCGGACAGACGGCCAGACAAACCGAAGTCATAAACACTTTTCAACTAGGTTGGAAAGTGTTAATAAAAAGGCAATCTTTAACACAGGCTACTCGGGTTAAAGGTGCCAAGTCATGAATTGTAACCCCAGTGTACAGAAATGACGAAAATAGTTTTAAATTGAATACTAAAATATATATATTTTTTTACATTTAGTATATTTTCTTAGATTGCTGACGATCTGTAACAACAGTTATTCTTGGTACTTTCGTGTTAGCCATATACCAGGAGGTCAATGGCAAAACAGTTCACTAATTACAGCAACATTTGTGATTCTAATTATTTATGTGTTTAAGCACATAGTACAATTATATATATGTTAAATTAGTGTTTTACATATTTGTGAAGTTTAAATTTCATTTGGCAGTTAAGGAGTATTATACATGAAAAGAAATAAATACTGAATTAGCTACATTGTTTTTAGTGTAAATGGGTTAATCTTCCATAACTGGGTTGCACACATATTTAAAAAAAATATCCTGTTTGAAAATTGTTTTAAAAACAGTAACAAAAATCTGTAGACGGAGATAGTTTTCAAACAAATTGCATTTGAAGGTACATTATTTTTAGGTGCGTTCGTAATTATGTAAATACGTAGCACCTATTGTCGTCGCTTGGTCCGTCCGCATATAACAACGCAAAAACTACCCAACCGAATGGTTTGGAATTTAAGATATATTATCTTTGCAGAATTTTGTCGAGACATTTCAAATTTTTTAAAAATCGAATCAAAACTTTAGGAGATATTAATAAAAATATTTATTAAGAAATTTGATTTTTTTTTTTTTCAAAATCGGTGCTTTCTTGTTAGAGGAGCTTCCGAGGTTTAATCGTCAAGCGACCGAGATACTTACTTTATAACAGAAATTAATCTGCAGACGATATCATTCATTTCACAGAATTAAAAATCATCAAGATCTGAATATTTATATAACTAGCTATAGTACGAACGCACCTCATTTGTCATGTTTTACGAACGATTTGCAACTTGTTTCTATTAGATGGCGTAAAAATTAAAATTGTGTGTTGTTAAAATAAATAAATAAATAAATAAATACAGTAAAAGCAAAGTTATTGGTTAGGTCATTGACACTGTCAATATGATGCCAGCTTTACTCACGAACATGTTTTTGCTTTATAATATAGATTCTATCTGGAGGCACGGCAGTGCCTCCGCCAAGTCGAGAGAGGACAGCCGTAAGCATACTTTTCTGGAAGCAACTCAGGGCACTTTTGACCCCCCCCATATCTCCGCGCTGGAGTATCCCAAAAATTTTAAACTTCAATTATAGAGAGTATTTGGCCCACAGGACCAAAATTTAAAATTACAACTTTCTGTCTTTTCTAGTTCAGGCGATATATGAACTCAAACATTCGATTTTTTGTCACTTCTTACTCACTCGTTCACGCGTCATCAAAAAGATTGGGTAGATCCCGTAGCCCCAGAAACTTGACATTTGGAAAAAAGGTAGTGTTTAGGATACAAAGAAAGGAAAAATTATAAAATCCAGAAAATTCGAAAAAAAAAAAAAAACATTCGAAAATTCAACAAATTCCATCAAAATTGAAAATTGAAAATAATACGATCTTGTAGTCTTGGAAACTTAAGATTTGGTGTGAAGGTAGTGTTTAACATCCAGAAAAAGAAAACATCAAAAACACCAAAAAAATCGAAAGCAAAATTGAAAAAATCGAAGAAATTGAAAAAAACCGAAAATTTGAAGACAATCCGATTTTGTTGCGCTAGAAAATTCAAATTAGGAATAAAGGTAGTATTTAGGATACAGAAAAGGGAAAATTTAAAAAATCCAGAAAATTCGAAAAAAGAATAAAAAAATTCGAAAAAAATTGAAAAAATGAAAATAATTTGATACGATAACGCTCGTATTTATAAATTAATTTGGATGAAACTAATTGTGTGTATTAAGCTCACCAATGCCTCGACCGAGTTCGTTGGCCAGCTTGGTCCGCCATCTTGTTTCAAGATGGCGGCTACCGAAAATTTTAAAACTAAAATAAATATGCAAAAAAGTTAAAAAATCAAGTTTATTTTTTAATTAGGTGTTAGGACTTGATACAAGGATTCCAGAGCATTTTTTGTTTTACCTCTATCTTAAAAATTGGCTGAGATACAGCAGTTTGAAATTCTAGGGTGGCTGACATTTTGAAACAAAACAGCACATTACAAAAAACCAACGATAAATTTATGGTCAATAATGGTCAAGCAGGTGCAATCCCGAATGAATACTCCGTGTTATTATAACTGTAACTTTGACTTCGAAATTTTGATACGTTGCATTTTCTATTTGTTGATATTTTTGAACTATGATTTACGCTAAGTGAAATGTTGTTGTTGAAGAGGGATTTTCCATGTAAATCCGAAACGTCCAATTTTAATATGTTTTTAATGTTTTATGAAAGTGTATTGTAATGTCTGTAATTTTAATGATTTTAATATAAATTTATAAGTTTTAGTGAACGCGATTTCTCGCAAATTACTTTCTTTCATTGTTGTAATCATTTTCCCAATCATACGCATAAAACTATATATTCATATCCATTAGCGCCAAATTCTCGCCAAACTTGGCGACAATTAGCGAAATCTCGCCAAATTTGGCGAATTTCTTATTCAAATTCAGTGTAAACGAATCTTTTGTAAACGGTTTCTTTGCATTTTAACTTGCTGTTTTCGAGTAACATTAGCTAAAATTTTAAAACGAAGATATAGGAAAGCTACCTTTTCCTGCCGGTACAGGCCGGAGGACTTTTTTATGAGTTGTCGGATGCAATCTATGTTTTGCATTAAATAAAGTAAAACATTGAGAAACAAATCCCACAGGATGGGGATAGTTTGTTTTAGATCTGGAGGCACGGCAGTGCCTCCGCCAAGTCGAGAGAGGACAGCCGTAAGCATACTTTTCTGGAAGCAACTCAGGGCACTTTTGACCCCCTCATATCTCCGCGCTGGAGCATCCCAAAAATTTGAAACTTCGTTTTTCTAGAGTATTTGGCACACAGGACCAAAATTTAAAATTAAAACTTTCTATCTTTTCTAGTTCAGATGATATATGAACTCAAACATTCGATTTTTTGTCACTCACTCACTCGTTCACGCGTCATCAAAAAGATTAGGTAGATCCCGTAGCCCTAGAAACTTGACATTTGGAAAAAAGGTAGTGTCTAGGATACAAAGAAAGGAAAAATTATAAAATCCGAAAAATTCGAAAAAAAAAAAAACATTCGAAAATTCAACAAATTCCATCAAAATTGAAAATTGAAAATAATACGATCTTGTAGTCTTAGGAACTTAAGATTCGGTGTGAAGGTAGTGTTTATCATCCAGAAAAAGAAAACATCAAAGACACAAAAAAAATCGAAAGCAAAATTAAAAAAATCGAAAATCGAAAAAAATCGAAAAATTTCAAATAATCCGATTTTGTTGCGCTAGAAACTTGGAATTCGGAATAAAGGTAGTATTTAGGATGCAAAATAAGGAAAAATTTGAAAAAAAAATTCAAAAATTCGAAAAAAATTGAAAAAATTAAAATAACTTGATCTTTTAGCCTTAGAAACTTAAAATTCGCAGTAAAGATAGTGTTTAGGATTCAGAATAAGTTAAAATAAAAAACCAAATAAAATTCGAAAATAAAACAAAAAAATCGGAAAAATCGAAAAATAAGGAAAATTTGAAAATAATTCGATTTCATAGCGCTAGAAACTTGAAATTTGGAATAAAGGTAATATTTAAGATACTAAATAAGGAAAAATTAAAAAATATGGATAATTCAAAAATACCCATAATTTAGTGCAGACGATATACAGTGTCTCACATAAGTGATGGGACACTTGTGCTTTACAAAAGGAAACTAATCAAATAAATTAAAAAAACATGTACACATTTTTTTTGTGGGTGTGTTTCATACTTAAATTTAGTAAAGATTATTACATAACATACATTTTGTCAAAATATTAAAATATTAATTTAATAAAAATACAAATGTTTAGAACGGAGCAAAAAATAGCTCACATAAGTGATGGGACACCATTATATATGCAACAAAAATCGTCTAAAATAAGCAATAAAAATATTTTTTGGGGTTTTATTTTTACTTAAAAGCAATTGGCAATAATTTATAAAATCGTCTGCAGTATTTCTCTCCAGTTTGTTTTGGAATTTTTGTGTTTTTTAGCTCTGTGTAGTCATGAATGCTAAACGAAAAGAAACTTCGCCTGAAATTCGAAAATAAGTTATTAATTTGCATATTGAACGTGGAAAATCTATTAGAAAAACTGCTGAAACAGTTAACTTGAGTCGTTCAACAGTTTTCAATATCATTAAACGATATAAAAAGAATCATATGATTCAGGATAAAAGAAGACCTGGCTGACCATCAAAGCTATCCAATGGAATAAAGCGAATTATCGTTCGAAATATTAAAAAAAATCCAAGAATTAGTGCTTCAAAAGTTGCTGCTGATTTACAAGCATTATATGGAATAATTGTTAATCCTGAAACTATTAGAAGGGTAATTCGATCTGCTGGATATCACGGTAGAGTAGCCAGGAAAAAATTCTTCGTAAGTGAAAAGAATAGAAAACTCAGACTAGCTTTCGCAAAATCCAACATAAATAAGAATTCTGATTACTGGAATAAAGTTATATTTGCTGATGAGAGTAAATTTAATATATTTGGTTCTGACGGTAGAATCTTGGTGTGGAGAAAACCCAGGGAAGAACTTCGCAAACAGAACTTGGTACCAACAGTAAAACATGGTGGAGGAGGAGTTATGGTATGGGGGTGTATGTCGTCCGCTGGAGTTGGTAATCTTGTTTTTATTGACAGTATAATGGATCAGTACAAGTATATTGATATTTTAAAGCAAAATTTGAAATCTTCAGCACGAAAATTGAACCTTCATAACGATTTTAAATTCTACCAGGACAATGACCCCAAGCACACTGCTCTGAACGTTAGACTCTGGCTGCTATATAACTGTCCTGAAATAATAAAAACACCACCACAATCTCCAGACTTAAATCCCATAGAGAATATTTGGCAAGAATTGGAATCAAGAATTCGCAAACACACCATTTCTTCAAAACAACAACTAAAATCGGTGCTTCAAGAAGAATGGGGTAAAATCACTCCAGAAATCACAAAAAAAATAGTCGAATCCATCCCAAAAAGATTAAATCATGTTTTAAAAGTAAAAGGAAATCCAACAAAATATTAAAACCTTTTAAAAAGTAAAATTTTTGGATAAATATTTGATGGAAAAGTAAGTGTCCCATCACTTATGTGAGCCATTTTTTGCTCCGTTCTGAACAATTGTATTTTTACTAAATTAATATTTTAATATTTTGACAAAATGTATGTTATGTAATAATTGTTACTAACTTTAAATATGAAACACACCCAAAAATTTTTTGCACATGTTTGTTTATTTATTTTATTGCAGTTTCTTTTTATAAAGCACAAGTGTCCCATCACTTTTGTGAGACACTGTATGAACTCAAAGTTTCGATTTTTTGTCACTCACACACTCACTCACTCTCGCGTCATCAAAAAGATTGGGTATATCCCACAGCCACAGAAACTGAAAATTTGGAATAAAGGTAGGATACAAAGAAAGGAAAAAATATAAAATCCGGAAAATTAAAAAAAAAAAAAAACATTCGAAAATTCAAAAAAATCGAACAAAATTGAAATTTGAAAATAACACGATCTTGTAGTCTTAAAAACTTAAAATTTGGTGTGAAGGTAGTGTTTAGAATTCAGAAAGAGAAAACATCAAAAACACACAAAAAAAAATTGAAAATAAAATCGAAAAATCGAAAAAAATCGAAAAATTTCAAATAATCCAATTTTGTTGCGCTAGAATCTTGGAATTCGGAATAAAGGTAGTATTTAGGATGCAAAATAAATAAAAATTAAAAAATCCAGAAAACTCGAAAAAAAATCAAAACTTCGAAAAATTCGAAAAAATCTGAAAAAAAAAATTAAATAATTTGATCTTTTGGCCTTAGAAACTTAAAATTCGCGGTAACGATAGTGTTTGGGATTCAGAACAAGTTAAAATAAAAACGCAATAAAATTCGAAAATAAAATAAAAAAATCGAAAAAGATCGGAAAATTTAAAATAATTCGATTTTGTAGGTCTAGAAACTTAAAATTTGTAATAAAGGATACAAAATAAGAAAAAATTATAAAATCCAGAAAATTATAAAAAAAAAATGCGAAAAAATCAAAAATTGAAAATATTTTTATCTTGTAGTCTTAGAAACTTAAAACTTGGTGTAAAGGTAGTATTTACTATTCAATAAAAGGAACAATTAAAAAATTCGAAAATAAAATCGAAAAATCAAAATATGTTTAAGAAATCGAAAATTCGAAAACAATTTGATTTTGTACTGCTAGAAACATTAGTTATAAGATAATTATCCTATTAGCTAGTACAACGCCCCTAATTGTTTTATGTTATTTCCCCCGGATTATGGTTTTCTTTTCTTTCGTTTACGAATTTCGTTATAGAAAAGTTCCGCTATAGACTGGCTACGATATAGGCGATTTCTTTATAGACAGGTTTGTTTTCTTTCACATGTTGTACTCTATTTACTTCACATATGAAATATGGATTGTTAAATGATGTTAGCCCCACAAAATTTTTCACAGCTCCCCCTACCCCTACCCTCCCGACATTACTGGCTGGTTATGGCTTGATAGTCCTTTCTAAATAAAATCATGGGGACTCTAAGATTCACTTGATTTATCTCTAAATTGAACCTAAATGATCCTAAGAAGACGGATCAAATAATTACTATATTAGCATGACAATCAGGTAACCTAGAATTAAAATCGAAAAATCAATAAATTCATAAAAAGTCGAAAATTTGAAAATAATTCGATTTTGTAGTCCTAGAAGATTGACATTTGGCAGAAAGGCAGGGTTTTGTACACAAAGTAAGGAAAAATTAAAAAATCCGTAAATAATAAAAAAAAGTCTAAAAAAAACGAAAAAAAAAAAAAACCATCGAAAAAAGGAATATAGTTTGATTTATTGGAAATTTCCGGAAATTTTAATTTTGGCTTTCTTTTTATACTAAAAAGTTCTTTTATGTTAAATATCAAGTATCTAGGGCTGCGAGTTATATCTCAGATGCATAGCGCCTATCCTGGAAGCAATTGAGAGTACTTTTGACACCCTCCCTCCCATAATTTAGTGCTTGCCTAGGAACCTGAAATCTCTTTTTATCTACAGTACTTTGCAAACGAAACTAAAGCTTCAATTTTTTGATACCTGTAAATAATAGGGACAGAGTGTGGGCTTAGCGAAAATCAGTGGATGATCTCCAAAAAGAACCCAAAATCAAGAAAAGGAGGGTTACTTACAAAAAGAAGTGAAATCTCATCAAAAAGTCACCTGTAAAAAATGCAGCCAAGTCTCGTAACTCATTTACCGTAAAAAGTACTGAGATCGTATAAAGCCAAGTTTAACTATCTTATTAACTCTGAAATTTTCATTCACAAAATCACTCCTAGTCTCTACATCTTTAGTTAATTATTATTTTGTGACTTGGCAATTACGCAGCACAGGGAAGTTATTACACCTTACTATGTTATGGGATGGGATGGGATAATTTAACTGAAGCAAATTATATACGCACAGAGAAGTTATTACACCTTAATATGTTATAGTATTATTTGATTAAGACTAACTATATACATCACATTCTCGGCTAAGTAATTGCCAAGTCACAAAATAATAATTAACTAAAGATGTAGAGACTAGGAGTGATTTTGTGAATGAAAATTTCAGAGTTAATAAGATAGTTAAACTTGGCTTTATACGATCTCAGTACTTTTTACGGTAAATGAGTTACGAGACTTGGCTGCATTTTTTACAGGTGACTTTTTGATGAGATAAAATTTACAGTAACCATCAAATAAAGGTATTGGGGAAAGTGAATAGTGAATGCAATGACAATTTAACAGGAGCTTTAGTCATCTTCCAGAAGAAACAAGTGAGTAAGTGTGATCGAAGATCGCACAAAGAGTTTCGTTTAATATTCCTTTCAAAATACTTTATCTTTTCTTTAATAAATCCAAATAAATTTCCTTTTCAAAAAAATAAATAATAAAAAAATAAAATAAAAGTCATTTTTTTTATAAAGTAAAAAATTACCGATCTATTTTTCTCGTGTTTTTTTTTTTTTTTTCGAAAATCTGAACCAGTCCCACTATTATACTCTGTCATAATATCTGTCATGTGTACTAAATAAGATATTAAAAAAAAAAAAAAAAATCAAAATTAAACATGTTGTACCTTCAAAATGTTAAAATATATGCCAATATTTCCACAATCGTGTTTTAATCATGATTCAATACGTTCCTCAAACTCATATATTTACTATTCTCTTTTACTCATATTGATAATCTCTTTGTACTATTCTCAAACATTTGAAAAATCCGTTAAACTTCCAATATGACGTCAGATTAATTTTCTTTTTAATTCTGTAATGACGTCACATTAAGCTGCTTTCTGTATTTACATATACTCATAATTGAGAAATGTTTGAAAATTTCAGTTTTATTACCAATATGACATCATATTAATCTTTTATTTCAATTGGTGAAACTTTTTATTTCATTTTTCACGTGGAAATCTTTCAATAGAAAATTAATTATTGTAGAATTTTATTGTGGATTTTTAATTGTTATCAACTGCTATAAAGAAAAAGGTTTAAATTTAATAGGAAAAGGCTGTCAGATTTTTGGTTTTTTATCTCTCTATATTAAATACGATTTTTTAAAATTTTATGATTTTCAGCTTTATAGTAGATATTTAGCTATAAGTACACAAAATTTCAACTCTGTAAGTTGTATAGTTTCTTAGAACCGGCTCTGTGACGGACAGACAAAACGTAGTGGGACGAATATGGTTTCGTGAGATGAACGAAACCCTAAAAATGTGCTGTTAGATCATTTTTAAACACAAAAGTATTTCCTTAAGGTTCTGTTTAAAAGACAATATAAAGTGTATCATAAATTTAATACACTTCCTTATATTGAAATCTTTCATGCATATAAGGCATTTTTTCATGAGTTTAATTTGTTGCCCATAAACTGTTAAAATATTTTTTTCTAGTAATAAATGAGAACTTCTAAGTATAACATATGACTGAATAGAGCAAAATAAACCAATATCTGATTGTACAGAAAAGCAAAAGAAATGCAGCAAGGAAGGGGGGAAAAAAAGAGCAAATAGATATAACTTTTCCATTTATATTACATAGAGGTCTGCATGAGCTCAACCTAACCTGACTTGGACAAGAGCTATCTTGGCACAATATGGAAGTTAAGTTTTGTCTGGATCTAGCCCAGGGACGCCATTTCGGGGGGGGGGGGGGCAACCGCCCACACCCCCCTTTATGGAATTTGAAATTTCAGACAATTTATCAGTTATTACAGATTAGACAAAAATAAATATCAAAATATGATCAAAAGCTAAAATAACGTCAGATTTCACAGATTTGATTACAATAAAAATAAAAAGAAAAGTGCCCAGTTAAACTGATGGCATTGAGCTCACACGCTATTCACATTAATTGTATATTATACTCTTATTTCAAAGAATAATGCCCTCGAAAAATAAAGAAATCGATAATAAATTAAGGGGGGGGGGGGTATTACCCCCTTTATTCTTACCAGTGAACCCCCAAACTAACCAAGGAAGCGCCTTATCACAATGAGCCTATATACAAAATTTGAAGCAAATCAGATAATTCTCTATGAAAAGCCAATTTATCTAACTTAAGGAGGAATCAGCCCCCTCGTTTCCTCCTTTATAGTTAACCAATTAACCCCCAAACTAATCAGGGAAGCGCCTTATCACAATGAACTTATATACAAAATTTGAAGTAAATAGGATAATTCTGCATGAAAAACCCATTTATCTAAATTAAGGGGGGGGGGATTAGCCCCCCCCCCATTCCCCCCTTTATACTTAACCAATGAAACCTCAAAACTAATCAGGGAAGCGCCTTATCACAATGGACCTATAAACAAAATTTTAAGCAAAACGGATATTTCTATCAAGAGTTATCACGTTACGTACATACATACAGAACGGACGGGCACATTAGCTCTCAGGCTTTGATAGCCTGTGAGCTAAAAACTAGTCTGATGCGCCAATCCCAAAACTTTATTCTATCTCATACAGGTTTCACATACACACAAAAAAAAATAAGCACCAATTTATATTAAGGTCTAACTGAATCTAAAGTTTTATTAAATTCTGTGCGTTAGTTCTGGAAATATAGCAATCGTGAAAATCGTGCAAAATGTAGCATAGCAGCGCTACCTGTTGGGCTATTTATACCAAATCGTAATCAACGTCTAATTTTGTCAAGGTCTAACCTAATCTGAAGTTTGGTGAAATTCTGTGCATTAGTTCTTGAGCTATCATAAAAATCATGAAAAATGTAGCATAGCAGCGTCATCTGTTGGGCGATTTACACCAAAAACTAATCAGCACCCATTTATATAAATGTCTAACTGAATATAAAGTTTTATCAAATTCCGTGCATTAGTTCTTGAGATACAGCGCCCACAAAATTTTTGTCACATACAGACACTGAGACGCACAGACAGAGTCGTAGACAGACATTTTCTAAAAATAGTCCAATTGTGTTCAAGACCTTTTAAAATGTATAAATCCGTCGAAAACCGGAAGAGGTAAATTTTCATAAATCCAATACCTTTTCCTTGTAAAGATAGAAGAAAGTAATAAACAATTAATAACACTTTAAACATTGAAATGTTTTCTAAAGCCTTGCTATTGCAATATTCTATAAGTAAATTTATCATTAATGAGTATTTTGGCTAGTTTTAGAAATATATGTGAGAAAAAACTCTATGAATGGCTTCTGAGCTGTGTACAGCATGGTTAAAAGAAAACTCGTCACCCCCAAGGCTAGAATTTTAGTGATATTCTCTCTTTAGCCAAAAATTTAAGGGGAATGTTTTTTTTTTTCGGGGGTGGGGGAATGGGGGAGGTGTATTCAATTTCCTATTTATATGATTTGTTAATTTTGTTTTATTAGTGTCACATTATATTTACTCCAATCGTTATAATGCTATTAAATCATTTGCTTTATTAAATGATATTATATATACAGTATGCTCTTAAAAATCTCCACAGCCTGGCACAAGAGTCCTGTCCAGATTTGGTTGTAACCGACTCGAATCCTGACAGACTTCAAGCCGAATCCGAAATATTCATACCTGAACCCGAAGTGAAAGAAAATGAATGAATATTTTAATACATTTATGGAAAAGTAATCTACAAGTTTACCGCTTATGTACAAAAAATAACATACTCCCATATACTGTATACCATAATGTATACACCCATTAATATTCAAATATACTGACAAGGAGACCGCCAAACATGATGCGCACAGATTTTGAGGATTTTAAAGTATGTTGTAGGGGTCATACCCCTAACTATTCAGGTCAAAGGTTTCCTTCAAATGGGCTTTAGTTTACGAGAAATTTCGGGTTAAAGTTCAGGATGCATTTCAAATACCCATTAGTTCGCAATCTTGAACGAGGTCTTCGTGGCTCTGTGCTAGCGCGCGCAATTTGAGAGCCGGAGATGAGGGTTCTGTCCTCTAATGTGACTTTTACCTTTTTTTTAATAAATTTAATATATTTGTCTCGTTATAAGTTTTATGCAGAATTATGAATTCTGCATCTTTGAACTTTTTGATATTTTCCTAATAAATTCCATTTACATTTTCGCATTTTTTGTAATAATATATATATATATATATATATATATATATATATATATATATATATATTTGTGCAGTTTTGAAATTAATATTTCACGAAATTCCAAACTAATGTATGTCTAGATTTTGTTTATTATTATTTACCCTTTATATTTTAATAACCGTTCTAAAATAATACTTTTTTTAATTTTATGAAATTTTAAATAAAATTTTGTAATCTTTTATAATTTATACAAAATATTTTTTATTTCAAATCTTCTAAAGACATGTATGATTAGGTAATTTCAACAACATATCTTGAAAGGAGTAATAAAATATTAAAACAATAACGCTTATATCCAAGTTTTAGCCAGTTATGTATGTATGTATATACCGGGTGTCCTAAAAAGGACTGACTGATTTTAAAATTCAATAACTTACAAACGGTGACAGATATTTAAAAAATTCTTGCAGGAGAGTGATGTACGATGTCAGGAGTTTTTTTACTGCGATTCCCGGTTTTAGTTTGAATTATCATCAATAGATGGCGCTGAGAGCAATAGGCACTCAGTCGAGACCAAAACTGAAATCAGGAGGTTACATGTATGGAGTGGGTCCCTTTCACCAATACAATTTTTGTTAGGGCACGATTCTGAGCTCAGTCGTTATATTTTCGATGAAATGTGTTGTTGCCATGGAAATAAGGAATTCCTCAACATAACGACAGCGTTCAGAATTGAGCATGAATTTAATAAGCAGTATGTGAGAGAGCAGACGATTTTATATTTATGAAGTTTTATTTTCCTGGATTTAATTACTTTTTATCGTCTGATTTAAATAATATTTTGTGCATCGCATCTTAAAACTAGGAGAAGAGATTCAGTATTTTTTTTCCTTTTGTTGTTGTTAAAAATTTCATAAATTTTGTTAAATTCTAAGAAGATTTTAGATCTTTTAAGGAAGTTTTTCAGTATATTTTTATGCATGTTGAATCCAGTTTAAAAGAATCTTGGAAATGGTTTATACTTTGGAAGAAAGAATATTTATAATACTAGAGTACTACCGCTTGGATCAAAGCATAATAGCTACAAGAAGAAGTTTCCAAGAGAAATTTAACGTAAGGAATGCTCCGCATCCAAATACAATTAAACAATTGTATGAGAAATTTGTAAAAACCGGTAGTGTTGCCGACGATTTGGTAGACAAAGTTGGACGACATAAATCGGCCATGACTGAATCTAACGTAGATGTTATTAAAAATGTTATTAATCAAGATTCGAGAATATCGGTCCGTAAAATTGCAGCTTCATGCTCAGTGAGTAAAACCGCAACGCACAAAATTCTGCGAAAATGCTTGGAAATGTATCCTTACAAAATACAAACGCAGGAACCACTTCCTATCATTATGAAAGAAAAAAGACTAACTTTTGCAAATGAAATGCTACAGTTGATAGATGAAGGGAGTATTGACGCAAACCAAATTTGGTTTTCTGACGAAGCGTATTTCCATCTGGATGGTTTCGTCAATAAACAGAATTGGAGGATATGGGGAACTGAGAACCCTCATGTGTGCGTGCCACGATCAGTCTACTCACAAAAAATTACTGTGTGGGCAGCCTTATCTAGCAGTGGAATTATTGGGCCTTTTTTTTTGGAGGAAACTGTAAATTCAAGTCGATACATCGAAATATTGCACCAATTTGTGGCCATGTTGAATACCTTAGGTAATTTACAAACAGATTGGTTCATGCAAGACGGTGCGAGACCTCATCGGACAGCTGATGTTTTCACTTTCCTCAATGAATATTTTGATAACCGTGTCATTGCATTGCATTATCAAAATGCAACCGATACAGGTATGGATTGGCCACCGTGTTCGCCGGACCTCAATCCATGCGATTTCTTCCTATGGGGCTACCTAAAGGATGCAGTGCACAGACATAATCCCACCACTATTACTGAACTGCAACAAATCATTCCTCATGAATGCGAAGCTGTTTCAGAAAGAACTTTGCAGAACGTATGGGGTAATTTTGTTCTCCGTTTAAGACATATGATTGTGTCGAATGGTGGGCATTTTGAGAATATCGTAATGTGATTGAACGCGTCTAATTTCTGGTTTTTACCCTTTTCTCCTTGGATTGAGGCATTCACATTCTTTTAAATCTACCCTATATATATAAAATCCTAATGAAACGAATTTGTGAAACGATTTTATGAAACGAATTTATGAAACGATTTTATGAAACGACTGACTAAACGACTGATTATGTTTCAGGGCTATTTTTAATAAAATATTAAACGCTTGATGGTGAAATTAATACCAATTGTCCATAAAAATCCGAGGATGTCAAAACTGGTATTAGAATTTTGAAATTGGAATTAGTTTTCGAAATATTAATTTTTTTCTAATTTTAATGACATTTCTGTAATGATGGCAATTAATTACTCAGTTTTTTTGTGACAAAAAGGGAAAAAAATTGAAAAGGATCCCGATAGGGATTATTGATTTCTTTTTATTCGTCATTTTCAAATTGAAATTGAATTTATCTTTTATTTCAATTGATAATGAAGACAAGATTGTGATTAAATTATGTTTTTCAGGAAAATTTGAAAAAAAAAATCACATTTCTATCGTCAGGATTCAATCGTCTGTCAGCATTTAATTTAATTTATAAACTGAAAATATTTTGAATGAATTCGTCCAAATGACGTCATTTATGTAAACGCAAAAGAAAGGGGGGAAAAGGAATTAATAGTAATTATTATTTATTCATATCATTTTGTTATTTTTTTGTTAAATTTAATTAAACGAATTTATAAAATCACTAATTCGGATATTTGAAAAGAATATATAAAATAATAATTGCCCAACTGAACGGAAGGAGAATAAAATATCCTGCTTGGTTTTCTATCCTGCTTAGTTTTTTCCGCCAAGCTTTTTAAAAAAGCGTCAAGACCCCTATAATAGAAAAGCAACAAAAGTTCATTGGGTTTGTTTTCATAACTTTTGGCAACAAATCTATGTATATTAACGAATCTATCCCTTTTTGAAGCTCGAATTACGCCAAACCTAAAAGCAAAGGATCCTATACTGGAAAAGTACCCGATTTTCTTATGAACAATATTCAAGTGACATAACATGGTGTAAAATTATCACGGATAGCAAATTTGTTTAAATATCTCATCAATTGATGCCGAATAAATGCAGGCAAGCATGCACAAAATATTTTATTAATTTTGTATGATAAATAATTATTAGAAAATTCGTATATACATATTAATTAAAATAAATAATTTACATATTTAAAATAACATGAAAATATGAATGATGGTGCACTAAAATAGAGAGAAAATTAAAACCTGTTATTGAAAATGTCTATAACATAGTACTTTTCAATAGCGTGGTTCTTAATGTTATTCACAAGCAGATGGAATTTCTCTCATCCTTAAACGCAAAGGAAGAATAGAATACAGATCGTTGTTATAAAAGTCCGAGAGGTAGCCACAATTTAAACCTAACCATTTTATACAAGCTGGTTTTCAAGTTGTAATTGATTTTACTTATCAATCCCGAAAACAGTCGTCAGTTATCGCAACAGCTGTGTATGAGACCATGATAATAAAAAAAGGCCCAATTAAAACGTTAAAAGCATGGCAACCCAATTACAGATTTACCAATATTTTTTAAATATAGCACGCTGTCATGTTTTGAGAGGCCTCGAAGTCTGAGCGGGGGTTGGCGAGCGTAGCTCGCAGGGGGCAGGCCCCCTAGTATGAGTTATAAAGAGTTGATATCTCTATAATAAAACCGTATGTCATGTGACTGTCCTCAACAGTTCCGGGATGCCGCTTCACTGTTTCATATGCCAGGCAGCCATTTTTATTCAAAATTATTTTTTCTAATAAAACTGCATAAAAGTTACATTTTTAGAAAGATCGTTCAAAATAAATTAATATTTGAGAGATGACTTACGTTCAATTATGTATACATTCTGCAATAACTTCAGTTTCAATTAGGTTCGCTGTTCAAATTCTCTATCCATGAAAGTAAACAACAACAACAACAAAAAAAAGATTCATTCGTTGTGAACATTTAAAATATTAAACCATGAATTTTTGGACCGCTGCCTGGTGTAAAAAAAAATAATCAGCACCAGTGAGACAGTCAAAGTTTACCATAATTCTGTTCCATACAACTCAACTTCCTTCGGATCTTTTCTTGATGTAAGTTGAACTCCGTGGTTGAACTCATGTAATAATATTTAATGGATCAAATTTCGAAACAAATTGTCAGCTTTTATTTTTCGTGTGTATTAATTAGAAACGATATTTTAATTTTGAAATCAAATGTTTTGATTTATGATAATATTTCTTATTTATCTATTTTCTATTTTAAAGAAAAATGTGAACGTCATGTATTTTAAATTGGAACAGCTGTCACGGACGCACCAGGGTTGGCGGAATTTTTGTTTTGCGCCATTTTGGCGAGAAAATCCCATTTTCAGGTACCTATTAGAGATTACTAAAACAGCATATACTTTTATTTTATTATGAAATAGTTTATTTTATATTAAAAACACACACACAATGATTAATTTATTATAAAGTGGGTTAAGCGGTTTTTGTCAAGAAAGATGAAATACATAACAACAAAAAATATGCGAAATGCCACCACGATCGCAAAAGTTCTTGATTTGTCTATTAGATTTTTCCGGTTTGGCGAAGGATTAAGGAAAAAAATAAATTATGAATAAAAATAATTTGTTACAATGCTTAACATACATTTAAGGGCGACCAAACTGGTCGCCAGTGGCGGCTAGTGTTTATAGAATTTTACAAATTTGTATTTATCCCATGTAATTTTCTTTATCTGTTTGGTTAATTTTTTTAGCTATATAAGTTTAATTATCAGTTATTTTTTAGAAACATTTTTAATTGTTCGAAAATATTTGAAAATATTTATTTTGTTATTTTGCTTATTATTTCTTTATTAACTTTGTTATCATTATCAATTTCTCTATAAAAAATAGTGACACCGTCATTTATCCAATCGATATATTCATTCTGATTTATTATACATAAAACTTTCCTTTTACAGTATAATACACTTTCTGTATGCATATATTTATTTTGTAGTAATAATTTGTTATCTTCGGAAGAGCTTTGTATTTCTGGTAAATAAATGGTGAGAGAAACATTTGACAACGTATTATTTATATTTTGAATATCCATTTCATTTGCGACTTTTTGTGTAAGTTCTTGAAATTAAGGCAATAAATAAATAAATTCTTACAAGTGATGCTTTAAGAAGAAGTAATCAAAATCTTCTAAACAGGACTGTTACTCTCATAACAAGTGAGTAAGTGTGATCGAAGATCGCATAAAGGGTTTCGTTTAATATTCCTTTCAAAACACTTTATCCTTTCTTTAACAAATCCAAATAAATTTCATTTCCAAAATAATAATAATAATAATAATAATAATGTTTTCTATAAAGTAAAAATTTGCCGGTCTATTTTTCTCGTTTTTTCGAATATCTGAACTGGCCCCCGATAGCGGGCTAAGCCCGCTATTATATTCTGTCATAATAATATCTGTCATCTGGACCAAATCCGATATAAAAAAAAAATCAATTTCAAAATGAAACATGTGGTATAGAGACCTTCAAAATTTTAAAATATGCCAATATTCCATAATCGAGTTTTTATCATGATTCAATATGTTCCTCAAACTTATATATTTACTATTCTCTATTACTCATATTGATACTCTCTTTGTATTATTCTGAAACATTTGAAAATCCGTTATGACGTCAGATTAATTTTCATTTTAATTCTCTAATGACGTCATATTAAGCTGCTTTCTGTATTTACACATGCTTACACTTCTTGTATTATTGAGAAATGTTTGAAAATTTCCGTTTAATTACCAATATCACGTCATATTAATCTTTTTTTTTCAACTGGTGGAACTTCTTATTTCATTTTCATTTTTCACGTGGAAATATTTTAATAGAAAATTAATTATTGTAGAAAGAATTTTTTTGTGGATTTTTAATTGTTGGCAACTGCTATAACGAAAAATGTTTAAATTTAATAGGTAAAGGCTGATAGGTTTTTGGTTTTTTATTTCTATATAAAATAATACGATTTTTTTTTCAAATTTTATGATTTTGAACTTCATAGCAGGTATTCAGCTATAAGTACACAAAGCTTCAGCTCTGTAAGTTAAATAGTTTCTGAGAACCACCTCTGTGATGGACAAACAACGAAGCGGGAGTAATAAGGTTTCGTGAGATGAACGAAACCCTAAGAATGCAAAAGAAAATTGCCGCAACTCAAAATAATTCGTTCTAATTTTACTTCGCCATGCGTTAAAAACGCCACAATAAGTTCACCATTTCATGAGATGAAAGAATATATCTAATTAAACATTTTAGAAAACGCATAACACATTTTAAAACAAGATTTCAGTAATTACTACCCATAGCCAAAAAAGTACTCCACTTCTTTTGAAAGGCCCTGTATATGACCTATAAACCTGTACATATTCTACATAGTATTCTAAAGTTTAGTTTAATAAGTAAATACATAATGCAGCTGAAAATTCACCTTCAGAGGTTTCTAGTAATAGACGGAAACATATTAGAATTCTTTTGTACAGTCCTGTATATTACCTACAAATTTTTTACATGCCAAATATAAAACTAAATTTTAATTCAGGCAAAAAACACGGTAAAAATTACTGAAATAGCAATTCCAGAAATTATCATCCATCGGCGGCCATATATTTAGTTCTTTGCGTGGCCCTGTAAATGATATCATTAAAATGCATAACATAGCTCGAATAAAAAACTCTTTTCTGGAATTCATGCTCATAGTTGGTAATGCTTACGAATTCTTTTGTGTAGCCCTGTATATGATCTATAGCATTATACACATCACGTAGTATGCAAAAATGTTTTTTAAACTGCTTACCATAACTGAAAGCGCACTTCCAGCAATTATCGCCTATAGACAGTATTCCTGATACAGTACTTCAAACGAAATCTTTCGCGTGTCCCTGTAAATGAACGAAAAATGTACATCATATTATACAGCAAGTATCTTTCAGTAAACCTCGGTAATGTATATCAGTTTCATTATATTAGAAATACTGTAACATAATTAAAATACGCATCAAACCGTTTTTCCCCGCAGGCCATTATGTAGCAGAATTAATTGCGTAGCCTTGTAAATGAATGATAAATGCTTTACACTCCATATTGTACAGAAAACATGTCCACTTCATAAATGTAAATCAATTTCATTATGTTTGTAACGGTGTAACATCATTAATATACACCGTAAACGATTTTTTCCCATGTACCATCATGCAATGAAACTATTTTGGGTGGCCTTGTAAACGAATTAAAAGTTCTGCACATGCAATATTCGATTGCAAGCATCTTTTAGTGCACTTTAGTGCTATATATTATTTTCAATAAGTTTGAAATAGTGTAACATCATTAAAATACAGTGCAGAGGATTTATCCCACTGACCACAATAAAACGGGCATGTTTTTAAGTGCCCCTGTAACCGAACTATAATTGTTACAAAATTCGTTTTCAATACAGAACACTCCATGGTAAACCTCAATATACTATATCAGATACATACATGGCAATTTGAATATATTTACACAAGTTAGAGCATGGACAGAACGGCCGATAAACCAAGTGCATAAACACTTTTCAATTGTGCTGGAAAGTCTTAGAAAGAAAAAAAAAATTGATGAATAAAGAAGACACTCATTTTTAAAAGACCTTATCCTTCTTGGAATGTAACAAGTTTTAAAAAAATTGATATTTTGAACATTGTCGTTAAACATTTCTATTTGGTAGAAGTCGTTTTCGTGGAAACAATACTTTTTCCTATTGTTGCTCTGACTCTCCCTGCCTACAATATTGAAGTCATACCGTCTCAGTTCAGAATCGGGCTCTAACAAAAATTGTCTTGGTGAAAGGGACCCACTCCATACATGTAACCTCCTGATTTCAGTTTTGGTCTCGACTGAGTGCCTATTGCTCTCAGCGCCATCTATTGATGATAATTCAAACTAAAACCGGGAATCGCAGTAAAAAAACTCCTGACATCGTACATGACTCTCCTGCAAGAATTTTTTAAATATCTGTCACCATTTGTAAGTTATTGAATTTTAAAATCAGTCAGTCCTTTTTAGGACACCCGGTATCTACCCTATATATATAAAATCCTAATGAAACAAATTTGTGAAACGATTTTATGAAACGAATTTATGAAACGATTTTATGAAACGACTGATTAAACGACTGATTATGTTTCAGGGCTATTTTTAATAAAATATTAAACGCTTGAGGGTGAAATTAATACCAATTGTCCATAAAAATCCGCGGATGTTAAAACTGGTAATAGAATTTTGAAATTGGAATAAGTTTTCGAGATATTAATTTTTTTTCTAATTTTAATGACATTTTTGTAATGATGGCAACTAATTACTTAGTTTTAGTTAGGGAAAAAAATTGAAAAGGATCCCGATAGGGATTATTGATTTCTTTTTATTCGTCATTTTCAAATTGAAATTGAATTTATCTTTTATTTCAATCGATAATGAAGACAAGATTGTGATTAAATTATGTTTTTCAGGAAAATTTGAAAAAAAAAATCAAATTTCTATCGTCAGGATTCAATCGTCTGTCAGCATTTAATTTATAATTTATAAACTGAAAATATTTTGAATAAATTCGTCCAAATGACGTCATTTATGTAAACGCAAAAGAAAGGAGCAAAAAAATATACAATTTGTTTAGCGTAAAATGTTATTTATCCTATTTTATATATAATCAGAAGTAATTTGTATAGAAAAAACAATAATAATATACGTATAATTAAAATATGCATATTAACAAAAAAAAATCGTCGAATTTGTTTCCATGGCTGTTTATGTCATTTGGCACCAAATCTCACTTTCTGATGCCCGAATTGCGCCAAGCTTTTTAAAAAAGCGTCAAGACCCCTATAATAGAAAAGCACCAAAAGCTCATTGGGTTTGTTTTCATAACTTTTGGCAACAAATCTATGTATATTAACGAATCTATCCGTTTTCGAAGCTCGAATTACGCCAAACCTAAAAGCAAAGGATCCTATACTGGAAAAGTACCCGATTTTCTATGGACAATATTCAAGGTGTAAAATTATTGGGGATAGCAAATTTGTTTAAATATGTCATCAATTGATGCCGAATAAATGCAGGCATGCATGCACAAAATATTTAATTAATATTGTATGATAAATAATTATTAGAAAATTCGTATATACATATTAATTAAAATAAATAATTTACATATTTAAAATAACATGAAAATATGCATGATGGTGCACTAAAATAGAGAGAAAATTAAAACCTGTTACTGAAAATGTCTATAACATAGTACTTTTCAATACCGTGGTTCTTAATGTTATTCACAAGCAGATGGAATTTTTCTCATCCTTAAACGCAAAGGAAGAATAGAATACAGATCGTTTTTATAAAAGTCCGAGAGGTAGCCACAATTTAAACCTAACCATTTTATACAAGCTGGTTTTCAAGTTGTAATTGATTTTACTTATCAATCCCGAAAACAGTCGTCAGTTGTCGCAACAGCTGTGTATGAGGCCATGGTAATCAAAAAATGCCCCATTAAAACGTTAAAAGCATGGCAACCCAATTACAGATTTACCAATATTTTTAAAACAAAGCACGCTGTCATGTTTTTAGAGGCTTCGAAGTCTGAGCGGGGGTTGGCGAGCGTAGCTCGCAGGGGGTAGGCCCCCTAGTATATATATATATTGTTATTTAAATACATTTAACTGCAAAGTTCAAACTCAACATCATTTTTGATTTGCACAAATAAAAAATAATATATTACAATTAATTTTTTTTAAATTCTAACAAGTCGATGCCATACAGAAAAATTCAACTAGAAATGAAAAATCGTTTGTAAATTACAATAGCTATAAAAAATACCTGAAAAAAAAAAAAAAAAAACGTCTTCGATGACTTTTACGGTAATATCAGAATAAATAAAATTTTCTTTTTATCCATTTCGTTTAATTCTTTGCATACAATTACCACGTTTTGAAATAATTTCTTTTCCAAATTTAATGCATTTTTTAAATTTATCACAATTTAAGTATTGTTAAAGACAATTACCACGTTTGAAATAATTTCTTTTCCAAATTTAATGCATTTTTAAATATATTTATCACAATTTAAGTATTTAAAGAATATATAATATATGCTAATTTATACATTCTTCCAGTATTGTTAAAACAATTTACGTAAAGAATATATTTAAAGGCGATTTTGAATGCGGAATTTGTTTAGAATATCACACAATTAGTTCCATATTTAATAAACTAAAAATGTCGATGTCGGTAATGATAAATATTTTAGTATTTCAGCAGTTAACATATTTCAATATATTTAGAACAAATCAAATATTAAAAGGATACATTATTTTGTTAAATTTTTCTTAATCATTTAAAATTTTTTTAAATAGAAAATGCAGCTAAAAAAATGCATTATTTCATAAATACGATAAATAAATAATTAAATATACATAAATGTAAACAAGAATCATTTTAAAAAGACGAGATATCAAGACTTAAAATAGTTTGGATTTTCATCAACAGAAATATTAGAATAAAAATTGCGCAAAAACTATAAATTTTCACGAAAATTCGAAAATGTAAATGGAATTTTAAGGAAAATATCAAAAAGTTCAAAGATGCAGAATTCATAAATTTGCATAAAACTTATAACGCGAAAAACATATAAAATTCATTAAAAAAAGGGTAAAAGTCACATGAGAGGACAGAACCCTCAGCTCCGGCTCTCAAATCGCGCACGCTAGCACAGAGCCACGAAGACCTCGTTTAAGATTGCGAACTAATGGGTATTTGAAATGCATGCTGAACTTTAACCCGAAATTTCTCGTAAACTAAAGCCCATTTGAAGGAAACCTTTGACCTGAATAGTTAGGGGTATGACCCCTACAACATACTTTAAAATCATCAAAATCTGTGCGCATCATGTTTGGCGGTCTCCTTGTGAGTTTTTTCATTTCAAAATTATTCAGAACCTCCTTTTGTATAATCGGTTCATCTCGAACCCGATTCGAAAGCGTCAAAGCATAACCCGAAGCGTATAAAGTTTACTCGACCCGCAACAACAACAAAAAACTGAATCAACCAAATCCAAAACGAAATGCATTTCGGGTAGTCGATGCAGGACTGTAACTTCCAGTAAACCCGCAACCCCACCCGAAATGAAAGAAAATTAATCCATATTTCAATATGATTTGGAAAAGTAGATATCACCTATAAAGTAAAATACGTTACAGTAGACTACAATTATATCTCTAATAACAATTTTACCTTTTACGTAGAAAAAATATTTAGGATTTCTTTGAAAACTCGGGCAACACGAACCCGACTCAAAATAGTGAAAACTCAACTTGAACCCGAAACAATTAACACTTTGATAACGGGCTAGGACTGACTGCTAATTTTGCATTCAATCGTTCTACAATTTCCAAAAAAATTCCTTGTGACAGATTTCTTTTGAAAATATCCTAATATAAGTGTATAAGATTTCAAAAAGTCGTACTAATAGAATAAAAAATAGTCCACTGGGACATATATGTCCCAACCGTAGTCAAATGTTCCAAGTCAACCTGACCCGCAACGAAAATAAGCCGCGTCAACCAGTGGCGTATCCAGGATTTCATTTCGGGGGGGGCTGACTTAAATTTCGATAATGTTCTGAGTCTTACGAAATATGTTGAACTGGGTTATAAACAGAAATCACGTTTAACAATAAGGCCGTAGGCAGAGAAAAATGGGGGGGGGGGGGGGAGGTACGGGGCCGAACTCGATCCCCCCCCCCCCCTCGCCGAAATAAGTTGAAAAGTGATAATGAATTGTTTCATATACTTTCATTTAAAAGAAAGTCATTGTAGCTTATAATCTATAAAGTTGTCTCCTTCTCCTCTAAATTCTGGCTACGATTCTTGCTTGACAATAAATTAATTTTGCTTGGGACAATCATAAACGATTTTTTTTCATAATTTTTTTCTATTTTAGGATTAATTCCCTATTATTGCCAAGGCACGTGGGGCACTTTCCCAGAACCCACATATTTAAGGGCCCCAAAAATTTATGGTGTTTCAAATCAATTTTATTGTAAACAATCTTAATAGAATAATAAGAAATTAAAATTTCTAGATTCATTACACAACTTATGTAAGTTAAAATTGTCAGTGATATCATAAGTATATAGATAATTTTTCTTCTCATTTGAAGATTTAAGTTTCTCATAGTGCACCCAATTTATTTCAGCTTCTTCATATGTGTTTTAAAATTGCTTAAAAATGTTTTAATTTTATGACTATCATATTTATAAAATATCATTTTCTTTGGGAAGTGTGTGTTTTTAAAATTCGTGCAACATTAGTTCATGTTTATTTAACATGATATTTGAGACGGTCAAGTTAATTTTTACGAATAAATTTCCATAATAATAATAATAATAATCCAACTTCAGTTCACATTTATTCTCAGTTTTTCATTTAAATGGGTGCATTACATAGTTATATTAATACACTTCTCATTCACAGTATTTGTAAAAATGTGATAATCTACGATTAGGGCCAAAAATATTTTCTGTTGCTATGGCCCAAAATTTTGATGATCAGGGTCTGTTCAGGATAAACAAACTTTCTTTGCAAAATCTCTTTTTTTAACACCAACGAAAATTTAATTCAAATTCTTAGGGGTAGCAAGCATTCCTTCTTGATCTCCCCCTTCCCTTCGTATACATGCTCCTGGTATTTTGATCAAACGTATGGATATTAACCTTCAAGAAATATATGTTAAAAAAACTCATCAAATTTGTGAAGGAAGGGACAAGTTAAGAATTAATTGGAAACTAAACATCAGATTTCCCTTTTTTAAAAAAGAGTTAAAGTTATTGAATTATGGCTAACAATATTACTGGACTTTTTTTAAAAAACGGTAAGTAAAATTGTAAGATTTTTTTTTTTAACCCGTGAGTTTATTTAATGCTATGCTTCTTTTATTAAATACTCCAAATGGTAAAAATGCCGATACTAAAGTGTGTCGTGTCAAAATAAGAGCGATTAGAAAAGAACACTGTTCGTAATATTGTACCTTCATAGAAGTGTAATTAAGAATTTTTATCTTTTGCTGGATCACTCGTACACTGAAATATTAAAAAGGGCATCTTCCTCCCTGCTCATCAACGGGAAACTTTCTGACACATTTTTAAACGCAAATGACGCTGACTATGGAAGAGATTTGGAATCGATATGAATTTTCCATTTTTTTGGTAAATAGATTACTTATCGAGTTATAAGTGATTCTGGTAAAGTATTAACGACTCGTTTTTCGCGTTTCTCAGGCTGCCGCGTCGGGAATACGATTCAAAACGCCAACTTGGACAGTGCTTCCTGAAAGATTTTCTACCTTTACAAAAAAAAAAAAAAAAGGAAAAACGTGTTTAGATTGCAAAGTTTCTGAATAAAAAGACCTGTGAATTTCATGCGTTTCCGAGTAAAAATGAATTAAAAAATATTTCATAAAGTAGCCAGTTTGTATTTGAGAACAGCCTTAAATCTGGAAAAGCATGTAACGTAAATAAAACTAGTTCGCTAGTAAAAAGACCAGGAACAAACAAATCAACAGGAGATTATTTTTTTAGTATTACTACTGGGCATCTTTAAAAGACCCTTCCAAAACCGAAAATCAATAATCTTGCTTGACATTGCCATTCACAAATCAGTTCGTACATTTGCTGATTTGGCGATAATGTTTAATGTAATTGCGCACTAATATACCTCCTTAGTCTTGGCATCATTTGTGGAAGAGAGTTAAATATTCTTTAAATTAATTAAACTACTTCTAGATCTTGCCAATTGAGCATATTATACGTATTCAATTATCCACTAAAACATATATGGAACTGTTTTTCAGTCATTTGAAAATAGATTTTGTGGTCTCAAGTAATTTTGATTGCAGAACTGAGAGGCATATGGGCCTAACGAGAAAACAAATTCGTTGCGCGCCAGAAAATAAAACAAATTTATCTCAAAAAGAAAGAAACAAAGTCTTTTTTTTTAAATTTCACTGCGACCACTTCGGAAGGGAATGGAGCTGTTACCCCATAACCCCCACCCCTTGTGTACTAATATGGAACTAAATAAAATAGATTGGGTTGTCCATTGCATGACAGAAAAAATAATTCTAATTTTATCTCAAACATAAAGAGAAAAATCGGCACTTTTTTCATTCCATGTTTGACCATTTTGGGAGGTGGGTGGTCTGTGCCCCATCACCCCCTTCCCCCTCTTTGGATATGCTGTCGTGTTACTCTGTACTAATATGGGAGCAAAGAGAATAAAGTGGGTAGTCTGTTGTATAAAAAAAATACCAATTTATCTCAAAGAAGAAAAAAACAGCATTATTTTCATGAAATGTTCGACTATTTTGGGAAGAGGGGGCCCTCTGTAACCCCATCAGCCCCTTCCCCTTTTAAGATACGATCTGATGTCAATGTGAACTAATATGGGGCTAAAAAGAAGAAAGTGGGTAGTCTGTTATATAACCAAAAAAAATTACAAATTCATCTCAAAGGAGCAGAAAACAGCACTTTTTTCATGAGATTTTCGACTATTTCGGGAAGGGGGGCTGTAACCCATCACCCCCCCTTTTCCTTTTTAGGTAGGCTCTGATGTCATTGTGGACTAATATGGGGTTAAAAAGAAGTGAGTGGGTAGTCTATTGTATGACAAAAAAAATAATACAAATTTATCTCAAAGAAGAAAAAAATAGCACTATTTTCATGAAATGTTCGACTATTTTGGGAAGAGGGGGCCCTCTGTAACCCCATCAGCCCCTTCCCCTTTTAAGATACGATCTGATGTCAATGTGAACTAATATGGGGCTAAAAAGAAGAAAGTGGGTAGTCTGTTATATAACCAAAAAAAATTACAAATTCATCTCAAAGGAGCAGAAAACAGCACTTTTTTCATGAGATTTTCGACTATTTCGGGAAGGGGGGCTGTAACCCATCACCCCCCCTTTTCCTTTTTAGGTAGGCTCTGATGTCATTGTGGACTAATATGGGGTTAAAAAGAAGTGAGTGGGTAGTCTATTGTATGACAAAAAAAATAATACAAATTTATCTCAAAGAAGAAAAAAATAGCACTATTTTCATGAGATGTTCAACTATTTGGGGAGGGGGGAGCTGTAACCCCATCAGCCCCCTTTTCCTTTTTAGGTATGCTCTGATGGCAATGTGGACTAATATGGGACTAAAAAGAAGAGAGTGGATAGTCTGTTCTCGGACAAAAAAAAAAAATATCTCAAAGAAGAAAAAAAGCAGCACTATTTTCATGAGATGTTCGACTATTTTAGGAAGGGGGGGGGGCTGTAACACAAACAGCCCCTTCCCCTTTTTAGGTATGCTCTGATGTCAATGTGGACTAATATGGGACTAAAAAAAAGAGAGTGAATAGTCTGTTGTATAATAAAAAAATACAAATTTATCTCAAAGAAAAAAAAAACAGCACTATTTTCATGAGATGTTCAACTATTTCAGGAAGAGGGGGGGGGGGGGGGCTGTAACCCCATAAAGGAAAAAACAGCACTATTTTCATGAGATGTTCGACTATTTTGGGAAGAGGGGGGGGGGGCTGTAACCCCATAAAGAAAAAAACAGCACTATTTTCATGAGATGTCCGACTATTTCGGAAGAGGGGGGCTGTAACCCCATCAGCCCCCTTCTCCTTTTAAGGTATGCTCTGATGTCAATGTGGACTAATATGGGTTTAAAAAGAAGAGAGTTGGTAGTCTATTGTATGACAAAAAATATATATATACAAATTTATCTCAAAGAAGGAAAAAACAGCACTTTTTTCATGAGATACTCGACTATTTCGGGAAGAGGGGCTGTAAACCCATCAGCCCCATTCCTCTTTTTAGATATTCTCTGATGTCAATGTGAACTAATATGAGGTTAAAAAGAAAATAGTGAATAGTATGTTGTATAACAAAAAAAAAAAAAAAAAAATACAAATTTATCTCAAAGAAGAAAAAAAAAGCACTATTTTCATGAGATGTTAAACTATTTCGGGAAAAGGGGGGGCGCTGTAACCCCATAAAGAAAAAAAGGCACTATTTTCATGAGATGTTCGTCTATTTCTGGAAGAATAAGGGGGTGGGCTGTAACCCCATAAAGAAAAAAACAGCACAATTTTCATGAAATGTCCGACTTTCGGAAGAGGGGGGCTGTAACCCCATCAGCCCCCTTCTCCTTTTTAGGTATGCTCTGATGTCAATGTGGACTAATATGGGTTTAAAAAGAAGAGTGGGTAGTCTATTGTCTGACAAAAATATATATATATATATATACAAATTTATCTCAAAGAAAGAAAAAACAGCACTTTTTTCATGAGATACTCGAATATTTCGGGAAGAGGGGGCTGTAAACCCATCTGCCCCATTCCTCTTTTTAGATATGCTCTGATGTCAATGTGAACTAATATGGGGTTAAAAAGAAGAGAGTGGGTAGTCTGTTGTATAACCAAAAAAAAATTACAAATTTATCTGAAAAAAGAAGAAAACAGCACTTTTTTCATGAGATTTTCGACTATTTCGGACGTGGGGGGGGGGGGGGGGGCTGTAACCCCATTAGCCCCCTTACCATGTTTATGCTGTGATGTCAATGCGGACTAATATGGACTAACAAGAATGGCTAATCAGCTGTCAGAAAAAAAAATTAGAAATTTATCTAAAAAAGAAAGAAAAAAGCACTTTTTTCATTTTACTCTTGACAATTTCGGGGGGGGGGGCTGTAGCCCCATCAGCCCACCCCCTGGATACGCCACTGGCGTCAACGCGGCTCGATCCGTACTGCAGATTGGGTCGTGTTGCCCTACCCAATGCAGGAGCAAGGGACCTGAGACCAAGGGTTTTGCAGATTTCTGAATTGTATGGAATTTAGATCATAGTCTGAAGAGGAAGGCAGAAAATGATTGCGGAAAATTTTTACTGACAGAAAATCATTAATGAAAATTTTCTTATTACCTATAGATTACAACATTTGCAAATTTCGTAACTTCTTGATGGTGTTCGTGTGGTGATTATCTCGTGACCGATTGAATTTCACGACTTTTTTCGTGATTGTTTAATTTTTTTGTGATAATTTTCCAAAATTCGCTATTTTCTGTGAATTATTGACGGAATTGATTTTTTCTATCATTTGTCTAAATTAGCAAAATTTTTTTTCAATCGATCGACGAAATTCACTACCGTATATACTCGTGTATAAGTCGACCCCCCCAATCCTTACACAAAATTTTGGAAAAAATTGAATTTTCGTGTATAAGTCGAACCACATTTCTGGTAGTATGTTGAAAAATAATTTGTAAATCGAGGATAAAAAAAAATTAATAAATTTTCATTAAATTAGTCATTAACTTTTTTTTTTTTTTTTTTTTTTTTTTTTTTTTACGTTTCTAATCATACTTCTTTTTTTTTTTTAATTCAACATTTTAAAATTGTATTATATAATTATGTAAAACTGAAGAAGCTTAAACTATTTTGAAAGCTATTCACATCAATTTAATGATTACTTACTTTTTTTTTTTTTTTTTTTTTTTTGAAAAATCTATTTAAGCCTTATTTTCAAGGGTTAACAACTTCTTAGACTGCTAAAATATAGTACTTCTTTGTATTGTAGGAAATTTAGGAGAGAAATCTAGAAGCATTCTCAAGTTGAACTCTTTTTAAAAAGGGGATTAAAATGCTGGAAGGAATGCCCCTGTATTGAAGAGAATTCTATCCCAAGAGAAAATGAAAGCAGAACAATCACAGATACATTATTGTTGAGATTTTTTTTTTTTAATCAATCAACATTGTCCGCTTTTATTTGTCTCTAACCTAGACCCATATGTGATTAATTAAAAGACCTGCACATTCACCAATTATCTGCGAAAAAAATACGACTCCGGTATTTCACTCCGCTATATATATTTTTTTCTTACTCGTGTATAAGTCGACCCCCCATTTTCAGCTCCCAAATTTTGTCTAAAATTCTTCGACTTATACACGAGTATATACGGTAGTTGTTTTCGCCATTTTTGACGAAATTCGCGACTCTTTTCTACGATCGTTTGTTGAAATTCGGGAATCTTTTTCCGTAACCGACTGACAAAAATTGCTATTTTTCTGCGCAGTCTTTGACGAAATTCCGATCGTTGACGAATTTTTTTCCACCATTTGTCGAAATTCACAACATTTTTTTTGGCAACTGATCGACGAAATTCGTTTTGTTTTCGCAATCTTTTGTCGCAATTCGCGACTCTTTTCTACGATCGTTTGTTGAAATTCGGAAGTCACTTTCCGCAAACGACTGTCAAAAGTAGATATTTTTTTGCGCGATCTTTGACGAAATTCCCCTTTTTTGCGCAATTGTTTGACTAAATTCGTGAATTGTTTTTGTTCAATCATTTAACGATTTTCGCGATATTTTCCACAATAGTTAGACTAAATTCGCGATTTTTTTCCGCGACCGATTGACGAAAATCTCTATTTGTTTCAGTGATCTTTGGTGAAGTTCGCAATATTTTTCCACGGCCGTTTGAAAAAATTAACGATTTTAACCAATTTTGTCAAATTAACTATTTTTTCTAATTCCAATTCGTAAAATTCGCGATATTTACCGCGATTGGTTGACGAATTACTTTTGCGTTAAAAAAAGAAGAAAAATTCGCGGACTACCACTAAAATTAAAAATATATTCGCTGAAGAATCATATGTTTGTAAAACAAGTTACGATAAGAAGGCAAAATCTTACACTGCATTTTAGGTAGATTCGTAAGAAATACTACCTATTACATTCTCCCCTAAGTTGGAATTTTTGCAGATCTACGCCGATCATGACTCCCAGAACCCAAAACCACCCCCAATTCAAAACTTTATCTATCTATCTATCTATCTATATGTCACTTTTTTATGGACACGATAACTGGAACAATTCTGCACAAATCTCTTCCAAACTCATACATAAAATCAAGGGGCATAAAATCTCGGTCAAGTTCGTTAATTTGCAAAATCGAACCAAAGGGGGGGGGGGGCAAATGAGGGGGCTTTTTGTGAAAACAGAAAAAAACCCATAATTTCTTAATTATGATACGTATTGAATCCGTTTGAAGTTATTATTACTTCTAGGAAAACGGCCGAAAATTTATATATGACAGATTTTTGATATCATTACAAATGGCCCCAATGGGGGGGGGGGGGGGGGGGGGTGTTAGAAAGGGAGGTTTTCGAAGAAAAAAATTCATAACTTCGTCAATTCCCAAGATATCAAATCCGCTTAAATTTGTTGTAAATCTCCTTAAAATTATCTACATCTTTTATATTGACAAGTTTTTTATAGGACCAACTCCTACGGGGAAAAAAAAAAATCTCTGCTGGCTTCGCCTGCAAGCAGACGTGAAAACAGAAAAAACCCATAACTTCTTAATTTTTATACATATCGAATCTGTTTTTAAAGTTATTATTACTTCTAGGAAAAGGGCCAAAAATGTATGTATGACAGATTTTTGATTTAATTAAAAATGCCCCCAAGGAGGGGGGGGGGATAAATAGGGGTTTCAGAAGAAAAAAATTCATAACTTCGTCAATTCCCAAGATATCAAATCCGCTTAAATTTATTATAAATCTTCTTAATATTATCTACAATTTTTATATTGACAAGTTTTTTATAGAACCAACTCTTACGGTAAAAAAAAAAAAATCCCTGCTGGCTCCGCCTACAGGCAGAGGTATATTTCGAAGTGGGTGGTCCCAACTGCCACATCATGGCAAATAGGTCTTTCTTCTGTAATTCCCAATAAACAGGTGCCCCACGGTCTGCATCTCCGAAATCTACCTGTGCCTGTAGGGCGAGCTGTCAGGGATTTTTTTTTATTGTGGGGGCCTATTTCTATTTTGTGCATGATTTGGGCAATCCTGCACGATATTTCAACCCATTTCTAAAAAAATAAAATTGTTTCCCTCCCTCCCCAGGAAATTCTTGAAATGGCACCCCTGCAGTAAAACCTGCGAAGAAGGAGTTGAAAAAGACTGTAAAAAAGCTCCATTTTAGTCAGGTCTTCATCTTAGCAAGTATAAATGCATGGTGTTTTTTTCGTCGAAACTTGATTTTTTTTTTTTTTTGCCTGTTTGAGAAAGAATTATGTTATAGACAGGTTTAGATTAGACACGTTTCACTATAATACACATATGCTCTTCAGAAGTGCTTTATAGAAAGGAGGTTTTAACTGTCTTAAAGAATACCTGAAGAAAAAACGGTACCTGTCTATAACTGAAAACTTTCATAATATTTTAAAATTCTACTTGCTAAGACGAAAACCTGTCTAAAACGGAATTTTTTAGAGGTCACTTGAGATTCCGTATTAGAAGTATTGTTGTCTCTGTATATATGATTCAGTAAACGTTTCTCGTTCGGAGAGGTTGTGGGGTGGGGGGGGGGGGGGGGGTGCACCATCCTTGAACTCCACCCTTGGCTATGCCACTACCTTAAAACAAACTTTGCCCCCCCCCCCCCCAAGAAAGTTCTGAAATGGCACCCCTGTAATGTGTGCAAGCCATAGAATATAGAATAACAATACTACTTATCCCTTAAACAATTATATACAAATGCTGATTTATTTAAAAAATAATATAATTTAAAGGAAAAAAAAAACATTATTAAAGAAAATTATAGTTTTAAGGTTTTGCAAAGAAAAATATAGCATCTATATATTTCTCTTACGTGGCACAAACATAAGGCTGAATTTCCAGTTTGCTGTTTGACAACAACCAATAGTAACATAAAATTAATTTGCCATACTATATTCCACCAATTTGAAAGTGTCATTTCACTACTGAAACTTGCGTCATATTGACAAGAAAAATTTCAATGGTTTCATGTAAATATATTAAAATGATTTCATTTAATTATGCACTAATTGCAGAAGAGCAAAACACAGATTATTTATTGAGAAATAATATTAAGTAATCTGCGTAAATAAAATAATAGTAAATAATTTATCGTAGCAAGTAATATGTAAAGCAAAATAATTTCAATGGAGAAAATGACGCTATTCGGAAAACAAAAGATGCATTTTCATCCATGAATATAAAATATTTTACTATAAATGTGTCAGTCATGACGTCATATTCACTGACTCTTATTCCTGTACCTAAATAGACTGAACTCTTGCTACACACAAAATAAAATATTTCTGAAAATTATATAATTTTCAATTAATTAATAAATCAGGGTTCATACCCTTTTTAACAAAGTTAATTCCAGGAGTTTTCAAGGAGTCTCAAAAATTTTTTCCAGGAGATTTGCTTTGAGTTTTTAATACAACCTCGTTATCTTTTTTCAAGAAGTTATATACAGGGATGGGGTTGCTCCTCCTGAAATGTGAATCTTCAAAAATCTTACTAATTTTAAATTTTAAAATAGCAAAGGCTTGGAAATTTGAGACTTAAGAGAATGTTGATTTCTCATTATGGATCACTAAGCTCCAGTTGATACGTATCAGAAGCAAAAATTAATTTAAAACTTGTTTAAATTCCCTCAATATTTTAATGTCAAATTAACTGCTAAGAATTAGAAGTTCCCAGTTTAATTTGATTTTGTGTTTCCCCACAAGCTCAATCGTTCTTCTTAGCTGCCGGTTGCGAATGTTTACTGCATAATACACTTTCTGCGCCGGTTGTGCGAACTGTGCCAGTTGCAGTTAACACTGCTCCATGATGAAATAATTTGATTTTTTGCAATTTTCCTTCAAATTCAAAAAATTTTTAATGTTTAATATTCTCAAAATTATAGAGTAAAAAAATAATTAAAATAGTGTAGTTTTAATATTTTCCAGGAGTTTTTATTCGTCGAGATATTTTACGGCATTTCTAATGATATTTTGGAAGCTCCATAATTGCAGTGAAAGAGTGAAACGTAAATAAATCCGATTTACCTTGGCCTAAATCCTGCAAAAGGACTTTTACACAAAAACCAATAAGATGTGTTTCATTCGGGTGTTGCCATTAAAAAATTAACAAATAATCGCGATTTCTGTGACACGTACGACAGCGTAATATATATATATAGATTTTGCCAATATGACATTATATTCACTAACCTTTAATTCTAATTTGGCAAATCAAAATTCAGAGCAGGAGCTCTTTTTGAACACAGCATCATCTTTCGGCCGATGTATGAATAGCAATGATCATTGGTTCATTTTATGGTCACGTGATGCATTCAGCAAATCAGCTTTTTGTTCAAGAATTTTTTAGACACAGCAAAAAACGTGTTGTTTACATTTTGTTAATTTGCCAAGCATCTGAGATATATTCTATTTTTTACGTTGAATAAACTTTAAACGATGATTGTTGATTTATATTTAACTATCTTGCTGTCACATGTTTTTCCAAGAGTTTTCAAAATGAATTTAAACCGTGCTGTACAATATTATAGGTGCAATGAGTTTTAAATTAATTGTATTTTCAAGGTCATTTTTTAAGTTAATTATTTTGCACTTTAAAAATTTGCAAATTTCATAACATTAAAATGATTTATGCCCATTCGTAGCACCAACTAAATGCATTTTTAATTGTGTTTTCAAAAAAGTTTTCAGTTACTTCTTTTTACATTAAAAATATTTGTATTTCATATAAATATTAAAATGATTTCTGATAGTACTCATTCTGGCTAGAGTTGCTGTAAAAAGTGGCAAGCAAGTGAAGCAAAGCTGGGACCGCATAGTGGTCCTAATGTGAATTGCATCGCAATTCTCAGTGGTTGGTGAGCATTAGCGAGCAGGTACCCCTAGTATTTAAAAAATATTTTTCTGTAATTAAACAAAATAAATTTTAATGCAACAATTTATAAAAATTCCACCAATGAAATGTACAACAGAACAAATTCTTAACTATTGTTAAAAAAAAAACTAGCCTAACATAGTATGGTTGGAATCTGAAGAAGAAAAAAAAAGCCGAACTTGGCATGGAGCAAGTATAATGAAAGAGAACAGGTTCAAGTCTGTGCATACTTATGTGTCAAGTATTACCAATCTGGTAATAAAATTATGCTGTTATGAATTATTGTCAACTTGGAACGAAGCAAGTATAATGAAAGAAAATTGGCTCAAGTCAGTGCATACTTCTATCTTATGTGTCAAGTGTTATCAATTTTGTAATAAAATTCTGCTGTTATGAATTATTATCAACCTGGCATTTATAATAGAGATGCAATGTTTTATATTGATATTCAGTTACTATTTGTTATTCTGCCTGTGTGGTGAATATTTGGTTTCAGCTGAATATCAAATTTAATATTTAGCTAAGTAATGTAGCTCAATTTAGACAAGTAAACCACCATTTTCTATAACTTTCACACAATATTTTGATGCCAAGTAGAAGTGTGTACACCCAGCTATCCTGGAGAACAACCATGTTGATTTTTGGTCGTCTGTTGTGGCAAAACTGGGAACCCATAGTTTTGCATTGAATTCTAAAATGAATTGTTTCTTCACGTAACAGGTGGTGAAGGAGGGATACAATGTTCAGTCTGAAAAGAGTGGGGACATGAGGAGTGCAGCAGATACGAGAAGTAAAAGCTGAGAAAGCCATTACATGAAAACATTAAAAATTGCTTGAAAACCAATCTGGAAAAAAAAAAAGTTACTGACATTAAAAAATGTATATAAGTTTCAAAGTCTGATTCAAAATGTATCACAATAAAGTTTTTTGTTACTGGAAGAGTAAAAATTTAATTTCTGATTAGTACCCAGTTTTAACTTATCCGCAAAATTCTGAGCTGTTTCAGATAGTCCTAGAAAACACCTTTTCCTAAGAGAAATTTCCTGTGGCAATAGGTGTGGTTTTTCAATTCACTTTAGGTCGCGGGGGGGTTGTCTTTTGATATCATTATCATTTTTGATTCAACCAAAATTTTTTCTTTCTTTTTTTTTTCTTTGTAACTTTTTCTTTACATCAAATTAGTCTTATCGTTTTTTTTTTCTTTTGTCTTATCTATTTTTATGAAAATACAAAGTTATTAATAAAACCATTAAACGACTGTAAAATAATTTTATTCCAAAATATGGACTATCACGCCGTTCAACTTTCTTGTTCTTCTGCTATATGCGCATATAATTCGCTGTTAGAGAAAACAGGTGTGAAATATGTTTGAAATGATACTTGTTGTGTTTACTAGTAAAGAAAAATAAAGAATGTTGTCTACTTGTTTTTCCCACTTTCATCTTCCCAGTGCAGGGGACAAGTGCAAGAAGACAATATTACTATGGAATGCATTATGTAACAATAAACTATTATTAAATACATTTAAATAGTATTTATCTCTTTTTGATGCTATTTGATATAAAGTTATCTTACTTATAATAAAATCCAAAGGCGAGAAAGGGTCTGTAACGGTACCGGGTTGTACCACTCTGCGATTCGACCGTAGTTAAACGCCATGTTAGGCTTACTGAAAAAGAAGTTATATTATCTACTTTCGTCGTTTAAATATTTGTAAAAGCATATTCAAGCTTTTAAATCTTTTAATTTTGTTTAAAACCTTAAAACACTATTTCATAAAAAAAAATGTAACATTTCTGTTAAAAAAAAATTCTGTAAGCACTTTTTTTTTCAGAATGCGGTGATTTATTTCCTTGGGAGAGATTTGAGGTTGATTCAGTATAGTGTCGCCATCTACTGGCAGATTTTGAAATTGGCTTCCATCGTTCCGTATTTCGGGTACTCCCGAAATTCACGATTATTTGACAAAATTCATGTTTTTTTCGTGATTCTTTGACAAAATTTGGATTTTTTCTGCTGTTCTTTGACAAAATTTCATTTTTTCGTAGTCCTTTGAAGAAATTTGCGTTTTCTTTTTGCGATCCTTTGAGGAAATTTGCGTTTTTTGCTATTCTTTGACGAAATTTGTCTTTTATTCACGATCCTTTGACAAAATTCGAGTTTTTTCTGAGATTGACGAAATTAGCGGTTGTTTTTTTTCGATCCTTTGACGAAATTTCACTTTTTTCGCGATCGCTTAACGAAATTAGACATTTTTTCGCAGTGCTTTGAAGAAATTTGTGTTTTTTTTTCTAGACCCTTTGAAGAAATTCATGTTTTTCCGCGATTATTTGACGAAATTCGCAGGTCTTTTTTTTGCGATCCTTTAACCATTTTTTTTTTTTTTTTTTTGTGATCCCTTGATGAAATTTTACACTTTTTTCGGAGTCCTTGGAAGAAATTTGCGTCTTCTTCGTAAGCCTTTGACGGAAATCGAGTTTTTCTGCAATTTGTTAACAGAATTAAAGTTTTTTTTTTTTTTTTTTTTTTTTTTTTGCAATCCTGCAACGAAATTTGCGTTTCTATTTTCGGTACTTTGACGAAATTCACGTTGTTTCCACAATCCTTTGATGAAATTTTCTATTTTTTTCTGCGAACGATAGACATAATTGATTTTTTTTTTCGGCGACTATCGTTCAAAATTCGAGATATTTATGTTCGAAATTTTGGACTGAAGACTTAAATTTTCGAAATCGAATGCCTTAAATTTTTAGGAAAACTTGAACAGAATCACCCCTGATGAAATAAATACATAACTATTTTTTGTTTCTAACGAATCGTAATATAAATTAATTTTAAACTAAAATTTGAGAGAAAAATGATTTGTTTTTAATTTCGGGAAGAGAAGGGGGGGGGGGGGGGTGTTCCCCCGCCACTGAAGTAACAATATTTTAGTGATTAAACATTGAAACACAATGGACTGAAAAAAAAAAAATTAGAAATCGGTAAAATTTTCGAAAAATTTCAGAAAATCTAAAATTTTAGTAAAAATTTACAAATTTTCGAATTTTTCTTTCCGGACTTCGGGTTTTTCCGGATTTGGGATTTTCGGATAATGGGTCATATACTGTAAAATGATTCTTTCTTATCAAACGTTATTAAAATATAAGAAATGCATAGTACAGCGTAATTTTCATTTAATTCTGCTTATGTAATCAAACAATGAGTTATATGGTTAGTCAAGCTGTTTAAAAACTCATTGATAACACTTTTTTACAAAAACTTTCGCACATGGATTATTTGTTAATATTTGATTTTGTCCAATCGTTGAACTATTTCAGAAATTTAATACTAAGTAAAAAAAAAAAAAAAAAAAAAAAAAAAATATATATATATATATATATATATTCTTATTATTTTTATTTGTAGAAATCATTTGTCCTTTTTAAAATATATTTTTCTACAATACAAACCTTTCAATAATAAATCTCCATGCCGTTTGTTTGTATGAAGTCTTATGAAAATGAAACGCAGATCAACAATCCGTCATTTTTGACGGGGTTATATACTAGTTTCATATATAATAGTGATATTTTATTGACTTCTTCTCTTCATTTAAACCCATAAAATATGCTAATAATAAATGTATAACAATATCTTTATTATTAACAATATCTTTTTAAACTTTTTTATGTATAACAATATCTTATATCTTCACTGCAAACTTATAAAACACACACACACACACACACACACACACAAAAAGATTGTGAAAATAAAAAGAATTTTTAGACATTGATAACAATATGATTAAGGGGAAATGATAACGTATGATTCGTAAGAGGGGGTCCAAAATAGAAAAATTTTGATAGAGTTATATATATGTACACAGGGTCCGCTTAAGACTTAGAAGTAGGGTAAGCCCGACGTCACACAGGGGGCCTCTTATTCCTCAACTAATTTCTTTGTCATTTACTAAATCCATTTTTCATAATCAACTTGAAATTTTGCCATCAAAATTTCGAGTAAATGACACTTTTAATATGAAACTGAAACTAACTACATATATACCTATGACAAATTATTTTATTATACACATAATTATACATAACAAACAGTGGTGTAGTCGAGGAGGTACGCGGGAGGACAGCACCCCCCCCCCACTTTTTTATTTTCAGGAGGACATTGAGGACACGGAAAGACATAGACTTTTGAAGCGTATTAATTTTTTTAAAGGATAAGCACGCTAATAAATTAACAATTTAAAGAAATAAATCACTAATTTTTAACTTTCCAAAAAATTTGAAAAGTGTGTGACTTCGGATCATTTGTCTGTTCTTACTCCAACTTCTGTTAAGTTTGCTTGAATTGTAACAAAATTGATGAATGTTTTTGATGCTCATTGCAGTATTACCCCTATTGAAAATGGTGTATATAGTCGAAACCTTTGTTTGACAGCAAAAACAGAGTTTGGGGACTGGAGAATATAGAGAAATACTAAGATATGCCGTGCATACAGAATCATTGTTTAAAAAAGTTTATCCAGGGAACCTCAAATGTATATGCCAATATTTCATAGTCTTTTTAATTTTTCAATGTTTACAATATATTTTTTTGTACTATACATGTCTGGAGATTAAAAATACACTAAGTATTTCAAAACAAAAATTACAAAACAAATTTTAATGAAAAGCTCACTGCATAAATTAGCGTTGCTGAATTCCGAAATATGTTGTTCTATGAGCATCCCCCCACTTTTTTCCCAGCACTAGATCACTGATAACAAATTATTTTTGTAAATGATTTTACAAATATAGAAGTACAGTATTTGAACTTCAAAATATCTTTTATTCTTTACAAATTGTAGCATTTGCCAATGCTAAGAGCAGTGCACGGACAACAAATATTTGAAAAGTAAATTTGGGGGCCTTTTTGTATTTCAGTAAGGTAAGTACAGGCTTCACGGGCCTATTCGGTAAACAGGCCCTGTATGTACAGCGCCCCAAAGGAAAAACGTTAGGTACCCAGTTTTACCCTACTTTCTCCTTATATAATTTTTTCAAGTTGAGTTTTTAAAAAGAAATAACCTTTTAACCGAGAAATATATAAGAATTGTGTGTAGAGTATTTATTATAGCTTACTTTCATACAAAAATGAAATCATTGTTTGGTGTTTGAACATTCAGTATTTGGCCAAATAATTACTCATTGCATTCCTAATTAGTAAGCAATTTTATTGTTTCTGTGGCACCGATTAATCCTTTGTTCTCACAATTGCTGTGGGTTATCAAGTTTGCATGTGAAAATTATAGGTACTATGTTATTTTGTCTACCACTAATTCCAAACAATAATCTTCACTGTAGATTTCTATAAAATCTATATATGAAGAGAGAGAAAATACAAAAATATATAATCCCATATTCAGGAAAGTGTCAAATTGAGCGACACATGCAGAATTAAGGAGGTTAGAAATATTCAAAACCAATTGCACATTGCATCACCAAAAAAATATTCTATTTAAAAATAAATAAATAAAAATATGGACTATTGTTAAAAATTAAGTACTTTAAAATGTTCTTAAAAATAAAAAGTAAAAATAAGGAATTATATATTTTTGATGAACCTTGCACAAATTTGTGGGCAATGCACTTACCTGTTTATGCAAATAAAAAGTAGAAACAGATGAACAAGATTACATCTCAAAATAGTTTATTTTTCTTTCAAAAAAGTTTTAAAAAGTTTGTTTACAATTTAATATCAAAATAAGCTACATTTTAGTTATCACAAAAATGTTTTGATATACAATTTATAAGCAAAGAGGAGAAAATATGGAAACATGAGCAAAAAACTGAACAAAAATAAAAAAAGGAAAAAAAATCAAAAATTAAAAGAGAAAAAAGGATTAAAATATTTTCATCTATAAAATTTTAAAATTCCATCTTCGAAATTTAAAAGAAATTTTATTAAAAGCAAAAAAAAAAAAAAAAAAAAAAAAAAGAAAAACCCGAAAATAAATATTTTTTTTCATTAGTGTAAGATTTATGCTTATTAGTGAATCAATGAAAAGATTATATTAAAATACAGTATAAAAGGATAAAAGCTAATACAAAGTCCATCATAAACAAAATATCAAAAACAAAGTTTAAGGTAATGTTGAAAATCTCTTACACACAATTTCCATTTCAGAAAAATGTAAAAATAACATGCAATACTTTTAAATTTATGTATGTATATATATATACATATAGACATAAAACTGCATACAAATACCATAAAAGATAGTTTTGGTTCATTTATGTTTTTGAGAAATTTTGTATAAGTTTTTTGCAGAAAAGCTGTAGTACAAAACAATAATTTAATTCTAAAAGAAAAAAAAAAAACTATAAACACATTTTTACTCTGCAGTAAGCCAGCAAATAAAAACTAATTAAAACAATTAGGTGCCTTAAAAAAATTAAATAAATGTTTTTATACAAACCTTTTGAAATTGAGCTATTAAAATCAATGTGATTAATAAAATGTGAGAAAAGAAAATTTCTATGCATCATACGTACAGCCAGGGCTTTACAAATTTGATAAAATCTGGTAGCCAGAAAAAAATTCTAGTAGCCAGTAAAACATATTTACCACCCCCTCCTTCCTCGTCATTAATTTTCAAAAAGCACAAAAGATTTTTAAGAATTAATTGAGGAAAAATAATAAAAGGCATTGTTTAGAATTACTAGTTACATAGTTTAGAAACATAATGTAAACTAAGTTTTCTAATGAAACTTTGCTTCAAATGTCCGGATAGTTGAATGCTACAAAATCTATGTCTGTTGAGGAGCGCATCGAAGAAATAGTGAAGCAGGAAAACAAGTTTTCGCCTATTTTTCTGTCGAAGTCTCAAATAATTCTGATATGATTATTTTAAAATTTACATTTGATGAACTTATTTTTGCCAAAAACAAAAGTTAAAAATATTTTTTGTGTGAATATAGTTTCAAAGTTTACTTTTTTAATATTGGGAAAGGGGGGGGGGGGTGACATTTGTGCTCATTTCAAGAAAGCTTAGGTCAATTTTTGTACAAAAAAGAAATAACAAAAACCCCATTAGATTAAATAACTTGGTCGCCAGAGGCGACCTGGCGACCATATTTGTCAAGCTCTGCGTACAGCTATTAAAAAAATTGATCAGAAAAAAGTTTTTTTTATCTACAGTGAAAGTCTTTTGTAGGATGTCATTAGAATCCAACTGAGCAACAACTTTAAAATATTTTTCTGTAGTTAAAAAGCCATTTAAAATAATAATATTCCTTTTTTAAACAGTAAATCTTGTAAAAAAACCTATTAGTTATTTTAATTAGGGATCATATTATAGCTCGTATCCATAACATAATATCCTTTTTGATATAAGTAATGTTTGAGATAAAAGTGTAAATATTTTTTTTTTACAAAACAAGACTTTTTTAAGCATCTTAAAAATCATGCCTAATTTCTTGACTGGAATTCATATTGTTCAAAAAAAAAAATCTGTTACAATACATTAATTTGGTATGTTCCTCGATTTTTGAAAATTCACCGCTTTGGTAGAAAGTGCAAACTAGTTAATTTTTTTTTTTAATGTTTTCTCTTGTTTCTTTTTTATCAGTGATGCCAGGGATGTGCTATAAGGCATCATTTAAGAAAAAAAAAAAATTGTGGTGGGCTCTTTAAGATGCATAACTTTTCCCTTGAAAGATCACAAAAGAGACATATTCTGTATTAAATGCATTGACTAGTCTTATTTCTAAAACGAGACCCACTTTTGTGAAAAAGGACTCAGTTTTTTGGAAGTGTCTGGATCCCAGGGACACAGGATTTCAAAAGCCTAGTGACATCACTGGATATGGCAGCGAAAATAAAGAGGCTTCCCAAGTTACGGATATAGGTAATATTTTTTTCTTTTATATATATATATATATATATATATATATATATTGAAAACTAATAGATTTTTTACATTTAATAGTTTTTTTGAGATTGCCCAGTATCAACATAAAAAAAATATTTTTATAAGAAAAATATCAATAAAGTATTCAAATAAAATTTCGAAATTTATTAAAATACATTTGTATTAGCTGCATGCCAGGTGTTAATAAACGAAAAAATTGCTAAAGGTTGCTACTTACAACAGCCTTTTGTTTTTGATAATTTCAGTGTTTTAAGCGTGTAGTTCAATTACATATCTGTTAAATTACTGTTTAATTTATGTTATTTTATTTATTTATAGATGAAGTTTTAATTTTGTGTGGGAATTTTGTTTGCCAGAAACAAATGCTGAACTATTTATATTGTTTCAAGTGCAAACTGGTTAATCTTTTGTAACTGGTCTGCACACGGTAGAGATAGATTTAAAAAACAAAATAATGCTTGAAAATTATTTTGAAAACTTTAGAAAGTCAGTCTTCAAACAAACTGCATTTGAAAGAACATGCCCCCCCCCCTTCTTTTTCAATGGTGTAAAAATTTATATTGTTTGATGTTTAGAAGTTAAAAAAGAAATAAAAGTGAAATTAATTGATCAGATGTTGCCACTGTCAATATATGTCAGCATTACTCACGGACATGGTTTTGCTTTATAATATAAATTTAGTCAGATCAAAAGAGTCATGAAAAATATAAGAACAGAAAACAAATGGAAACCATAAACATATTATGAACCTAATAAAGAAACAGAGCCAAATAAAAGCATTTGATAAGAAATTGCTATTACATCTGTAATAGTTTAATGAGATTTTTTGTATAAGTAAATTCTGAACTAATTAGTGTAAAAAATAACAATTCCTTTTTAATAGAATCTTTAAATTGTAAGAACTAAAGACCCCCCCCCCCTTTCAAATTAAACGAAAAAATGCATAAGAAAAGGAAACCAATAAATCTAGAAGCCATTATTATAATTTCTTGATACTGGCTGAAATTTTTAAAGCTTTTACATTAATTTGTTTAATCTTTTCCACGGAAGCAACAATTAACTGAGCATAGTGAATAGAAAACAATACTTCCTAAGTAGGAAAGTAATTTGTAAAAATGATAATAAACTAAGATTTTAGAATTGCGCTAAATTTAATGAAATTTATTTCCAGCACTAATATAAAATCACAGTAAACTATATTACACTTACTACTTAAAACAGTGCATGTTTCAAATTTACTATGTACAACAAATTTTAGACAGCCAACTCCCAATCTCCTATAAGTGGAGATACAAAGACACATATTAAAAACATACCTATAGTTCATTCAAAATTAAGAGAGAATTTAAATAAACATAAGCATTGCCAATTTATGCCATAGAGTTTCAATTTTGTGCTTTTATCACTTATTTGGAAATTTTATAAAAATAAATATAATTATTTGTTTCCCACTCCTTAAAAAAATAGAATTTTTTTTGTCAAACATGAATTGTTTAAAATTTAACTAATAACACAGTTACAATTAATTGATACATTAATTGCACAAATTAAAGAGTTATTTTGAGTTTTGGATAAATTTATTATCAAAACCCATTATTGCAGTTTCAGAGTTTCCACATTATAAGTATTTAAAACCATTTTCTTTTCAGTTTTGCTAAAATGTGATTTTTTCTGCCTTTTTTATAGATTACTTTTTGATTATACAACAGTTTATTTTGGATAAGTATTTGTTATCTTTTACAGCAAATCAACGATGACACATGGCTGGTATTATTTGTAGACAACACATTATAAAATCATTCAATTTAATTTCATTTCCATCTCTCTTAATTCTGAATAGACTATAATAAAAGTGGAAAATCACCGGAAAGAATTGTGCATACATTAAAAATAAATAAGTTATTTACAAATTTTGACTATTAAAAACAATTCATAGGTACAAATGACTTGGTAAATAGGACTTGACATGTCTTTTAAAGTGAACAAATTAGTCAGGATAAAATAAAATAATAAATTTTTTTAAGGAGTTGTGAGTGTTTTTCAACTTTGTGATTATTGTTGCACCCTGCATGAGCAAGTAGTACTTGTTGCAAAATTTTAAACACATTTTTTTCAAAACAATGCCTTACAAGTCAGTACCAGAAATATCTTGGTAGCTAATAAACCATTTTCTTTGCTTTCCCCCCCCCCTCCTTTTAAAATATGAACGCTTATAAATTTCCCTCATCGAGACTAATGATTTTTTAAAATATGTAATTATTGTGCTGTCTTCTAAAAAAACCCACACTGAAATGTTTCCTAAAAAAAAAAAAAAAACTCACCCTAGTACTACACCAAATATTTTACTTAAGTCAATTTTTTTGTTTTGTTCTGTTTTAATGCACCATTTAGAATAATAAAACTAGTTAAAAATACCTAAGGAGTGCTTATTTAGTTTTAAAATAATTCAAATTAATAATTGCAGAATTCTGGCAAAACACGAGCTTCATTTCTACAGATTTTCTTTTTATAATAGAATTTTAGAATGATCTACATAAATGATTATTTTTTTATGTTAAACCATTAATATGTAATAAAATGCTTCATTTTCAGCTGATTACGTCAGGTGTGGGTTGTTTTCAGGTAACACAGGTCATTTTTTAGAAAAGTGTTTTTTTTTTTTTTTTTTTTTTCAAATTCTCGAATAATTGGCTGCCATTTTGTAATAAGGTGAAAAAATGAAAAATGCTCAACATTAAAATCTTAGTCAGAACAAGCTGTAATTATTTAGCCCTGTTCAATTTTTTATAAATTCTTTATTAAACTTTATATAGAGAAAATTTTAAAAAATGAGGTTTTTTTAGAGGATAGCACAATAATTCATTTTTTATAAACAAAACAATATTAATTTTTTGTTGTTGTTGAAAATTGATAAATTAAGTTTGATAACCTGCCATTATGTTAAAAATGCAAAAGGGGAAAAAAAAATCTGTCAGGGACTAGATAATATTTTTTAATGTGCTCTTCATTTTATTGAATTCAGATGAAACCATTCAGAGAAATAGCAGATAAGCCATTTTCCTAGCTTTTTCTTAATACAAAAGCTTATATATTTCCCTCTTCCTTGACCGATACTTTTCTAAAAACATTAGCAAGTTCTGGTGCCAGGGAATGCTACACGCTGCACAACATTGAGAAAATTAAAGTTGAAAAAGTGCATTTTTCAATAACAATTTATACAAACTTGTTTTTTGAAGTTTCAAATTACACATTTTTATCTCACTTCTAGACAACAAAACAACTTCATAAAATGTGTTTATTTTTCAAGTAAAAAAACTCCCATAATTCCTTAAGTAAACGATACATGTAAATAAGCCCTTTTTCCAAATTAAAAATTCTTGCTTTTAGAAAAAAAGAAAGACCAATTTTGAAAGCCCTTTTATCAAATACATTCAACAAATTAATAAATTTATAATGACTTTCTCAAAATGGGAATTGACTGTAAACATGTATCACAGAGCAGATATACAATATCAATAACTAAGCATATGATTCAGAAACAAAACAATAAAAGTTCAATAAATATAATGAGTGAATCTCTTCAACAAAACGTAAAATACAAAAATATTCAACAACTTATGTACAGTAAATAACAAAACAATCCTATGAAAATTACACTTCAGAAAATGCCAGCTGTGCTTAATTTAAATAAATTGATGATTTGTTATAAAGTTGATAGTTTAAAAATTGCTTTAAATTTAAAACTTACAAATTATTGAAAAAAAAAATATTTTATTATATTTTTAATACTAAAGACTATAATTAAAACATAAAACTTTTGAACTGTTTTGTTGAAAACTGAATAAAAAATGTATGTGTTACAACATTCATTAAAAAAAGACAGCATTTATAGATAATAATAATAAAAAAATACTAAAAATAAAACAGTAGAGCATCAATTACATCGATTAATTAGGAATAAAGTGATAATAGATTAATGTACAGTGCTGAATTGAGCAATCATATTTTTTTGTTGACATGGATACCTTTAATATATTTTGAAGTGCATAGTAATAATAAAGGAAAACAAAAACTTTTCAAAGAATCTATACATTCTATCCTTTCATGTCTGAATTTATTCTATGGATATTTTGACATTTTTTGGGCTTTATGTTATAATAACTTTCCGCATTAAGATATAACAGCTAGTTTAGAAACATTGTGATTACATATTTGAGCATTGAGTTTACTGGCATTTCAATTTTATGCAATCTTTTGGGATGAATCTAAACCATCAACAAAACAAAAATTTTGATGGAACACACATGTCTTTGCTGTTGTGGAAAGGTTAAAGTGTTGATAATGGAGAATTTATAGTGTTTGGAAAGCTGATTAATACTCTGAATTCAGTGTTAAATTGAAAAATCTCTTATTTTCTGAGGCTATACAAATTTCCCTAGCATTTGAAGATAGTAAAGGAAATATACTTTGGAGACTTTATAGAAAAATATCTACAATGAATGCAAGATTTATAGTTAAAATACATCAAGAGATAAGCATTTAAGTGGAATTCAGCATAAGATGGGAACTATATGCTTATTTTGAAATTTTTACAATTTTTTAATTGGTGGAAAACTGATATTTATGTCTTGTTTGGTCTATCAACACATTTTCTAGCATCTACGTAGTGTTTACAGTAAAGTTCTGATTAAGAACTTTTCAGATAATGAATCATGTAAATAATTCTAGACAACTGATGCTCTACTGTATAACTTTATATAAATAGTAGATACATATTTTCACTAATGAATTAGCAATTGTTTTTGCATAAGTAATTTACTAATATTTCATTTTCCTGTGACACACAGAAAATTATTTAACAGTAAAATTTATAAAAAGCTGTTTTTCAATAAATGAAAATTTTCTTAAATTAAATCAGATAAAACTATATATAAGGCAATTTTATCAAGATTCATTATTTTCAGAAAACTCAACTTTTTCCTGAAGAGAAATCCGTCTTTTTATAGGTTCTACATCTGTATTAGATCTTAGAATCCCACCAAATGTAGCAGTAGCCTTCCATTTATCGCTGCCAAACTGATCACTACCAAAAACATTTTCATTCATTCCCAAACTATTTAAACTGACAGTGCTATTTGAAAAAAGAAGATTAGGTTCTAAATTTTCTTGCAAAATTTCTGCACGAGCTGCAATATCAGCAATACTGGATGAGGCACTGGCACATTCACTTTGTGGCATACTTTTTGGTTGAGAAGCAATTTTAGTGAGGTCTTCAGTACTGTTAAATAAAAAACAAATATTTACAAACTAATTGCTAGCGAAAACAATGTACACACATAATAAATAACAGTAAATTATTTCAAAAGGAATATCTTGAATTTTGATAATTTTCCAATTAAAGATTATTTTTCCAACTTATATTAATGCTTTTCATTTATAACATAGTTTACATATTTCATAAAACAAATAACATAGGTTATTTTCCTGAGAATTAGGGATATATAAATTAAGATTAAATAAATTTATTTAAATATTAAAGCATTCAAGCAATAAAATAGCAAAAAATGAAAAAAAAAATTGTGAAATGCTTTTATAATTAGCAGTATAAATACATTGCATTGATTTCTTTGAAAAACAATTAAAATAATATTAGAACACATTAACAGTAATATGTTAGATGTATAACAGCTCATATGCATTAGAATATTCTCGAATCCATTGAATAAAATCCCAAATTCTCAATTTTGAATTTAAAAAAAAATCAATCATTTCTATAATTTTTAAATAGTGAGTAAAAATCGGTTCAATAAAAATATTATTTTGCTTGTAGACTAGACTTGTACGGTGACTAGAGATGTAAAAGTTCTGGAAATTTTGAAGTGGCAGAAAAAAAAACAGTTTTTTTTCAGGAAAAATTGGAAATTTGGAAAAATTGATTTCTTACAAATGTTTCTCAAAAATAAGTTAAATTTTCTTAAAAAATATAAAATATAATTAGAGTTAATTTAAAAACGATTATGCTTCTCTCATTTCATTAAGCCTAATTTATTACATTTAAAACATACAGCTTTGTCTAGCAATTATCCCCTTGCTTTTCTTTCTACATGGATTAAACATTAAAATATTCATCTAATTTTACCAGTATGGGCATTAAATATGTGTAAAAATTATAAAATGGAAAACAATATTTATGAGGGTGGGTGTGGATTGCTGAAAAAAAATATTAAAACTTAAAAAAAAAAAACAATTTATAAAAAAATCATAAAATAACAAAATCCCCCCCCCCCCCCCCCCCCAAAAAAAAAAAAAAAAAAAAAAAAAAAAAAAAAAAAAAAAAAAATTATAAAATAAAAATACCATTTAGGAGGGATGTGGCAGGACTGCTAAAAAAAGTTACAAAAAAATTTTATTAAAAGAAAAAAAAATAGGTTTTATGCATTTAATCATTTTACTCACACCACAATATAATTTCTACAACGTAAATACACACAATGTCTTATTATACATTGCTAATTATCATACTTGTCTTCCCATATGATCTTTATTATATTTAAATTTTATTTACTTCATTAAGTTTCCTCACATTTTAAATATTATTTGCTTGTCAATATATGTTTCTCATTCTCTCTTTTTATTATATTTCATCTTCATCACTAACAGATGGCAGCACTAGCATTTTTTTTAACTTGTCTACAATTTTAGATTTCACTTATAATTTTATGGGATAGATGGCAGCACTACATAATTTTATTATCACTATTCTCAGTAAAGTTTTGGGCTTTGCTATGCAGCCATTTTGAGCAGCAGGAGCAGGTGTCTGGCTAAATGTCAAGTAACTACAATCTTTTTACATCTACTTTCAAATTTGTCCTTTTTAATGAGTCTTGAACATTATTTTATGTTCTATTTAATATTTAAGTTGAATCATTTTTTATTTATCTGATTTCTATTTCAGGTGCATATTTATTTATTTATTTATTTTGCTATTTGAACCTCATGTCAGGTTTTAATTTTCTTGTTTCATTTTACTTTGTCATTTGAACCTCATGTCGGTCCTCAATTTTCTTGTTTCATTTATATATGTTATTAGGGGCTTAATATTGTCGATATTAGGCATAATGCTGACAATATTTGTTGAAATAACATATACTTACTATGAATATTCTTATAAAGCCCTTCTGAAGATTCTATAAGATATTCATAGTTTTCCATTTTTGCTTTTTAATCCTTTTAAGTATAATTCCTTCAGTGTCCATTACATTGCTTCTTATGGTGTTTTATCCTTCGTTCTTCACATGTGTATTCATTTTTAAATATATATATATATATATATATATATATATATATATTATTGCAGTTTGAAAGCCAATTAACTGTATTATACATTCCATCTACATAGTGTTGTTTTTAAATATATAAATGATGCCAGTTTAATGAAATAAATTACCATAGTAGTTGTGGCATTATTCAAATATTATTTTCAAATCTTCCATTGTTTAAAAATCGGTATTATTTTAAAATATTTATTTATTTTTTCTCCCCTTACAATTATAATTTTCATTTCCTGTGTATTTAGTTTTGGTATAGCTTTCCCATCTAAACCAAAACTATGGTTTAGTTTAAGTTTCAGATTTTTAATATGAAAGTGGTATTTTTTTAAAAAAATGAGTTTTAAAACCGGTGGATTTTTGTGCGTGTTGTTTTCGACTAACTTTTTCACAGACAACTGCTTACATTTTCTTTGCAAAATATTTATATTTTTAAGAAATACAGTTACACAACTCTAAGAATATATATTTAAAGAAAAGAAAGAAAAGAGTAGATAGTTTCAACTGCATATTATTAAAAAAGATTTTATTTTCTAATAATAGTGAAAAATTATAGCTATGCCAATTAAAATAAATGCATGTTTCAAATTTTATATTAAAATTCCAACCTTACCATGTTTATTAATTGATATATTATTGAAATAATTTTGTACATTAATTTCCATTTTTAACAAGAGAAGTTGCATTTAATTATAGTACTTTTCCATTTTGCCAACATAGTGCCAAAATGTATGCTAATGCACAATATATTTCAACCCTGACTGTACAAAGGATTGCAAACCGTGCCAAACTTTGAGATTTGCTATTTTTTGAATGTGAATAATTTATTTTGTCATTATTTAAATGTAACCTAGCAAAACATTGTAATTTGCTATTTTTCAAATTGAAAATATTTATTATTAAGTTATAATTATAACTTACATTTATTACTGCCACTGTGATGGATTTTACTATTTGGCAGTTACGTGATGATAAGGAAGCTGGAATAAAGTTGTTTCAAAATTTTTAAATTATACATAAAAAAAAAAAGTTTTTGTTCAGCCAAATTTTAGGCCAAATACCGAATATTTGACGACCGAATAACTTTTTTTTTTTTCAAAAAAAGAAAATAACTTTTGATTATATATACAGTTTTCAAATTTTAAGATGGATAAAGAATTAAACAGAAATTGGTGTTTTATTATTTATTTTATGTGATTAAAATTTTTAATCCCTTCATGTTCTTCTGTTAATATTTCAAATAGCTTGATTGCTGCTAATAATAAAACAACTTTTACTACATCTAAATTATAACAGTATAATTTTATCTACAGGAAAGAAATTCATAAACATTTTATGTAAAATAAGAACTCATTAGTCATTGTTAATGAACTTTTTAATTTAGAAAATTTATTTTAGCACAGAAAGTTACAAAATCACATTTTATCCTTTTATTTTTCGATATATCAAATTGATTTTCTGTAAGTCAGGAAGGTATGTTAAGTTACTTCCATTAAAATATAAAGAATGTACTTCACCTTTATTACACAATGATACTTTTATCCTTTCTTACATTCAAAATCAATGATAATACTTACTCTCTCTCATAATTTAAAGTGAGATATTTCCTGAAATAACCTTTAAGCAAGGAAATTTTATTTGTGAAGAGTTTGCGTCCCAAGTGATTAACAAATTTGTAACAAGTGGGTAAGTGTGATCTAAGATCGCTCAAAGGGTTTCGTTTAATATTCCTTTCAAAACACTTTATCCTTTCTTTAAAAAATCCAAATAAATTTCATTTAGCTACAAAACTCATGTTTTTTGTTTTTTATAAAGTAAAAATTTACCGGTCTATTTTTTCACTTTTTCGAGTATCCAAACCAGCCCGATAGCGGACGAAGCCGGCTATTATATTCTGTCATAATAATATCTGTCACACAGACTAAATGCGATATAAAAAAATAATTTCAAAATTAAACATGTTGTACACCTTCAAAATGTTAAAATATGCGAATATTTCTATTAGAAATATAAACCTCATCCGAGAAATTAAATAGAAAAAACATACTTTTCATTTCTTCTTGCAATGGGGGAAAAATAAAAAGACCTTGATCATCTATAAAGAGAAGATATAGCGTCAAGTAATCAACATTTCTTTCAACGCCTAATGAATTACAAAATAAGATTAATGGCCACTCAACTTCAAGTACATGATCAAAAACTTTTCTAAATTGATGAACTTATAATTATGTGAAATATGTTAAAGACATTGGAACAATAATTATAGCAGGAAGTAAAAACATTATTAGCCGATTACATTCTTACGCAGAAACTATGTAATTTCCACTGACGTAAGAATGACGTAATGAAAAACTCTGAACTTATGACTTTAATTCTTTAGTCCTGTAACAAAATGTAATAACGAACACACGTGAGCCTGCGTGCTCAGGAAAAATGAAATATATAATGCTTAAAAGGATAAATTTAAATGTAAAAGTGTATATATAATTGTTTTGCTCTGTACAACTCCTCAATTAATCAATAATTATAAAACGTCTTTATAAGAAAGATCTGAATTTTAAATTGTGTCCAACTACTAATATAATTATTTAGTTTTAGTGATGGGGATAATAACAACAACAGTGATATAGGTGACATCACACGAAATTGGATAATACCGAAATTGGATAATTTTGGCTCTTTATCTGTATTTATTAAAATAATATGAATATTTTAAATTTTAATATTTTGAGCTCTTCATAGCTGGTATTCAGCTATATACACAAAGTTTCAACTCTGTAAGTTACATAGTTTCTGAGAATAGTTCTGTGACAGACAGACAAAGGAGCGGGAGTAATAGAGTTTCGTGAGATGAACGAAACCCTAAAAATGAGTCTATGTTCTGAAACTAGTCTCTAGTCTTAAATTGCAAATCCAGTTAAAGAAAGAGGTATGGTTAAAATAGTAATTTGTTTAATAAAATCTTTGACACTTAAACCAGCATATACAATGTACAACAATACAAAGTTCTACAACTTACTCAACACGCATTAAGAGAATGCACACAAATTGGTAACAAAAATATGATTAAAGGAAGATGTAAATTAATATATATAATAATAATGGTGGTATATGAATAATTGTACATTTTGTGCAATTAAGAACGAAGATAAATTCATGAATGTGTCTAAAAGCAGACAGTTTGGATTATAGAAAACTTTTTTTCCAAAAATTATTATCCTGAATTTATTTGGCAAGATATCTAGCAAAATTTGGTGATATATAAGCAATATTCAGTGAGATGTCTCACAATATTTGGCCGAAGCATTTGGCCAACTAGTCTTCAGTATTCGACAAAAGGGCTGAATAGGCCGAATAGTGACAGAGTATTCGTCCCATCCATAATGTGAATTTGATTTTGTGCTAATTATTACACTTGGCGACAATGATCTTGATATAATGGAAAGATACCTTAAGTATGTTATCAGAGGTTTCTTTGGATTTTTTTTCTCATGATCCTATATTTGTGAAATTGTGAACTTTTGCATATACTTGTAAAAAATTTAATTAGAATTTTGTGAATTAGAAATTATTGGACCTATGTATATATATACAGGGTGGTTACAATATAAGTACAGTTGAGTAGTGCTTATACGTTTCTCGTTTATACGTTTTTATCATTTATACGTTTTTTAAGAATTGTCCCGGCAAAATCCAATGCATATTAAAGTTAAATAATTTCATTTATATGTTTTTCCTTAAATCGCCAATTTCATTTATACGTTTTTTCAACAAGTCAGGAAGAGAATGTTGAACATCCCACTTTCTATAGATAAGGTTTGTTGTTGTGCACTCCCCAGGTTTAGCAGGGAAAGTTAATTTACTGGCAGCTTCAGTGTCTAGATTTGTATCGTTCACTAGCGGTTTACGATGACTTCGCGTAATAGAAAATCTCTGTCGTTGAAGGAAAAAATGTGCATTTTAAAAAATGTGGATGAAAACCAACATTTAAAAAGAGTGGATCTTACCAAAGAATTAGGTTTACCAGTTTTAACTTTAAACACGCTAATTTATAATCGTAAGATCATCGATCAAAGCCATCATGAAACTGGATGTAGTGCTTAAAAAAATAAACTTCGAGTTTAAAGCAGAAAATCCGCTGATGTTAAAAAAATTGCTTTTACAGTGGTTTAATCAGTGTCGTAGTGCAAAAATTCTCATCAGCGGTCCTTTGCTTATGAAGAAAGCACGAGAAATTTTGAAGAAGCTGAATGTGGAATGCAATGCATCATTTTCTTCAGGATGCCTTTGCGTTTAAATTAAGACATGGCATAACAGGCAAAACTGTAAGTGAAGAGTCTGGAGATGTTGATTGCGAAACAGTGGATGGTCGGATTCAAAACCAGCTGCCAGATCTGATAAAAGTATATGAATAAAAAGACATTTTCAATGCAGATGAAACCGGTTTGTTTTATAATCTTCTACCATCAAAAACTCTTGCAATCAAATCGATACGTGTCATGGTGGTAAAGTGCGATCAACAGTAATATTGTGTGCCAATGCAGAGGGATCAGAAAAATTGCCTCCTTTAATTATTGGCAAATCAAAAAAGCCCCGCTGCTTCAAAAATGTGAAAACATTACCAACAATGTATCTGGCCAATAAAAAATCATGGATGACAATGTCCTTCTAATTTACCGATTGGTTAAAAGAATTAGATGATAAAATGCAAAACCAAAAGCGGCGAATCATTTTATTCATTAATCAGTGTCCAGCTCATCCACCTGATACGGACTTTCTAAAAAACATAACTGTGAAATTCTTCCCTGCAAATTGTACCAGCACATCGCAGCCACTGGATTTAGGAGTCATAAAATCCCTAAAACAACATTATTCAAAACTTTTGGTGAAAACAGCTATCGCCAGTTTAGACCACGGTGACTTCGCAAATGTGAACATTAACATCTTACAAGCTATGAATTTCATAATGATGGCTTGGCAAAATGTTTTACCCAAAATGATAAAAACTGCTTCGCAATTGGCGGATTTTTAACTCCAGTGGATGTCAATCCTATTGAAAACGCCGAACCTGATCATTTTGCTCCACCAGAAAACTGGTCAAATTAAAAAGATATTGCTACATTTGAAGATTTTGTGGAATGTGCTAAGTAACTTGCAACATGTTCTCTACTAACAATCGATGAATGATCGCAAATGAGGAAACTAGCAGTGAAGAGGAGGATAACTGCACTAAAAAGCCACTGGCAAGTTTTCAACAAGCTTTGGCAGGTTTTAACACCATGCAAGAATACCTCATTAGCAGTGATTTGAATGATAATGTTAAGATGGCATTTTTAACTGTTAACAATGAATTTTTTTATGTGCATTCCAAAAATTCCGTACAACCTAAAATAACAAAATATTTTTACATGGTGAGTGAATATGAATAGTAGTAAGTTGTAAATTATATCGGGGATAAGAAGTTTAGGATTACATACCTCTTGTATTTTATGTATTTTAATTTATTTTCTAAATTCTTTATTTTTGGTAAACGTTCGTACTTTTGTGAATTTCGTTTATACGTTTTTTTTTCTTGATCCCTTGAAAAACGTATAAACGGTGCTTCACTGTATCTCTATTTGGAGCTGTATGTAGCTCGAAGGAATAACCCGAATGAAAACAAAATCCGTACACTTACTATTCGAGAATGGGGAAGAAGAATGGAACAATAAAAGAAATAATTGCAATAATCACCGACAGATGGCGCTACTGAGTGTGATGTGTAATATGTAAAACAAGAATAAAGAATTAAGGCGTCAAACCAGATGGCACACCTAATTTATTGGAAAATGTCACAGTGAATGTGGTTACGCTTTCGCATGGCGGTGCCGATCATGTTCTGGTTCCACATGGCCATTGTGCTGGAAGACACAATCCAGGTGGTGCCCGACGTGCTTAACTGCAGAATGTAACGCATAAGGAGTGATGTTTTGCACATGTTGTGATATGCGGTAAAGTCATCGAGGTTTGCGACATCTCCACGGTACACAATATTACACATTACATTTTACACTCAAAAGCACCATCTGTCGGTGATTATTGCAATTTATTTTATTGTTCCATTCTTCTTGTCCCTTCTCGAGTAGTAAGTGTACCGATTTTGGTTTCATCCCGGTTATTCCTTCAAGCTACAGACAGCTTTAAATAGAGATACTTATATTATAACCACCCGGTATATCGTTCTTATTTATACAATTTTAAGAAGGTCTTTCGTACATATATACAGCTAGAAAATTCTGTTAATATGCAATTTTTATTTATTTATTTTTTTTTTTTAGTTCGTTACATTTGTGAAGAGAGATTGAAAAATTTTCTGAAATGTCTATTTTATGATTAAGAATTTTGTAAAGGGGCATATGTTTTAACGTGAAAAAATTGTCAAGGGTCTTTCAAAGGACTCAAGCTCTTCCTAAACAGATCCCTGCTTACAGATAAGATTTTCCATGTTAATGCTTTCATGTAGGACACTGAATATGAAAAAAAAATAATAAAGAAAAGTATCAGAATGTATAAATAAAATTTCAATTTTTCCAATTTGCAAAAAATTCAAAAATACCCCTTCGGAAAAAAAAAACAAAACACCTATATTTTTTTCCGGAACATTCCCATTTCAAATGGCGACCATTATAAAATACTTTAATTGAGCTATCATTAACAAGCAAGTTACCCTCTCCCTCATTTTTTAAAATTATAATTTATAATATATATTTTGTAATGTAATACATTAGTTTAAAAAATTGCCACTTCAGTAAAATAACAGATCAAAGATAACTTCTTTAACATCAATAAAATTTCAATTTAATGAATCTAATAAGCAATGATTTTTCAGAATTCAACAACACCGGCAATGCTATTTTAAAATCAGCAAACTCATTTGTATTTTATTTCAGAACTAGAAAGATACTATTCATAGAATACAAGCACAAAAAATATTGACTGGAAACCAAAACTTAAACTTCCCCTATGTCAATGTTTAAAAAATTAAATAACCAATAAAATTTAAATAAATAAATAATTTTGATTTAATTTTTTTAAATATTGAGCTACTCTTGCACTATTTTTATTTTTTGCACTTAAATTTTTGAACAGATATTGTAAAAGGAGAACTATATAAACAAATACTATAACTTACAAAACTTTTGATTCCAAACTGCACAGAGTTGACAGTGCATATTTAAACTATTACTACAGAAAGATCAAAACATTTTAAAGGAGATTCTACTATACTTATTGAAAATTATTTAATTAATTTATTTTTACATTTTTCAAACTAATACCAAATATGTTAACCATATTTCAATAAAGAAACATGCATAGTTACATTAACAGAATACTTAGGGTAAATAAATTGATAAGATATATAAACACTATGAGAACGCATTTGTTACAAAAAATTATATGTTTAATGAGATTCTATAAATATTAATCACATTTTAAGACATTAAAATTCAGAAAATATATCTTTATAGAATTTAAAAAAAGGGAATGAAAATAAATTTTTAAAAATGCATTCTTTATAAATTTTTTAAAATCAGTAAACTCATTTGTATTTTATTTCAGAACTAGAAAGATACTATTGATAGAATACAAGCACAAAAAATATTGACTGGAAGCCAAAACTTAAACTTCCCCTATGTCAATGTTTAAAAAATTAAATAACCAATGAAATTTAAATAAATAATTTTGATTTAATTTTTTTAAATATTGAGCTACTCTTGCACTATTTTTATTTTTTGCACTTAAGTTTTTGAACAGATATTGTAAAAGGAGAACTATATAAACAAATACTATAACTTACAAAACTTTTTATTCCAAACTGCACAGAGTTGACAGTGCATATTTAAACTATTACTACAGAAAGATCAAAACATTTTAAAGGAGATTCTACTATACTTATTGAAAATTATTTAATTAATTTATTTTTACATATTTCAAACTAATACCAAATATGTTAACCATATTTCAATAAAGAAACATGCATAGTTACATTAACAGAATACTTAGGGTAAATAAATTGATAGATATATAAACACTATGAGAACGCATTTGTTACAAAAAGTTACATGTTTAATGGGAGTCTATAAATATTAATCATATTTTAAGACATTAAAATTCAGAAAATATATCTTTATAGAATTTAAAAAAAGGGAGTGAAAATAAATTTTTAAAAATGCATTCTTTATAAATTTATTAAAATTGTAAGTAGACTGGTATATATTAATGGAAGGCTAATAATGCAATACCTATGATGACGACTAGATGGCAAACTATTACACTGTCTTGGATGAGGCATTTTTTCTTTTTGTGCATTTCGATGCGCTTCAATTTCATCACATGCTTTACCAAGAAGAGATATGCTGATTCCAATTTTAAAACTCACCAAACTGAAAGTAAAATTATTGTTTTAACCCATAACTAAAGTATCTCTTACGCACCAATTTCTCCAACCTCCAAAAACAAAACAAACACACAAATACGCATTTAAAAGAAGCTTGACAAAGCCATGGACATGAAATATTAACTTATGAAGTATTTAAAAATCATTTTAATAAAGTAATTAGATGAACTACTGGATCTAATACTGAAAGCATCTACATAGATGCCTAATTCAAAGGCTTACAGGTAAACATAGACTATTACTAAAACTAAATAAATTATATAACTATTAAAATTAGATAATAGTACTTACATATTAATTGTGAACAAAAATAATTTTATTTACTCTGAAAAATATCAATGTTAGAGATGAAGCATTTTATTAAAGCACCATTTTTTACAAATTTTGTAAAGTTTTTAAGAGATGGCTCTTTCTTTTCTATGAAATTCTGCCATGAAAGGCCAATTTTGAAACTGCAATGAAATTTTCATTCTTCAATCAAAATTTTCAAACTTTTCCCGGTTTGCTGGCCACACTGTATAATTGATACAATAAACATGCGTTTATTAGAAGTTTAAAAATAGTGAAATGAATAAATGACTAAATAACCAAATTTATAAATACTAAAGTTTGATTGCTACATATGATAAGCATGAAAACCCGAGTAACCAAGTAAACAAGTTTCTTTCTTTCTTTTTAATCCGTTTTTTGATACTAACATAAGTATAAACGTTAACACCAAACTGTAACAGGGTTCATACTCATTTTCTAAAATAAAATTCTCTGAGAATCCCCTGATGTATTTTCCAGGAGGAAATAATTTTCGCATGTCAACAATTTACATCATTTTTTTATCATTATGATAATGTAACCCTCCTCCCATAAAAAAAAAAAATCAAAAAATAAGATAAATTCTGTATTTAATTTTGAATTCTATATTTAATTTTTTACCTGGTCAGTTCAAATTAAAAATAGTTTTCAACCAGCTCATTTTAATAAAATTTTTTTTTTTTGAAAACTTTAACATTTTCAAACAAATAAATCTAATCGCAACTGCCCAATATTACTGGCAAGAATTAATAAACAATGCGTATCAATTTCAAAACAAATTTGAGGCTGTTGCCAAATGCAGACTTCATGAGTGAAGAATAATTATCATAGAGAAAAATCCCCACAAAATTCAAAGAATGACTTGAAGGAAGGAAACAGACGTTTAGTTTCATGACTTCACAATGTTAGAAGGTGTGTCTAGTGTCTGAATGGATGTCACCAGATGTTAGAAAGAGCACAGATTAAATACAATATATGTTATATTTAATCTGAGAGAAAGATTTTCTTTTCAATTCTATATCTCACAATGTTAAAAAGCGTGTCTTAATTTGATTTCATCATGACAACACAAAGCACATAGCAGTGATTTCCCTCATTTCCCAGAGTGGCTGATCATTTTTGTCAGTTTTCCCCAGGTTTGGGGAATTTTTTAAATTATCCCCTGATTTTTAAGATTGAATGGCATTTGTGCCCATTTGAAGAAAGCTCAGGTCAATTTTTATACAAAAAAAAAAAAAAAAAAAAAAAAAAAAAAAAAAAAAAAAACCCGCTAGATTAAATAACTTTGTCGCCAGACAAAAAAAATTTGGTTGCCATTGGCAACCTGGCGTCCACATTTGTCAAGTCCTGAACATAAGTATAAGCACTAACACCAAACTGTAAAACTGTAACAATATGCATAACCATTTAAATAAAAGATAGTAATATATACTAATTTTTAAAAGTAAATAAAAAATTTTAAGGGTTTTTATTGAAGATTTAAATATAATAAAGATTTATGCATAATTATTTCAAAGCAATTTAAAAATTCTACTATACATTTTTTAACTTAATCATGCATGTCATTACATATAATCATATTAAAGAAAATTCAATAAAACTCAATGAGTTGCTTTCAAAATTTTGAAGATTAAGATGATTATTCAAAATTATTATCTTAGAGAATAAATAGGTTTACCAATATCACAAGCCTGCGATGAAAAAATTGCCGGTATAGTAAGTGGTATTTTTTATAGTTATTTGGATGCTGATTACTAGAAAAATAATGAAAAAATTCCATCACGTACAGTTTCATCACAAATCACAATCTATTATTTTATGAAATTAGTATATTTCAGACCAAAAAATTATTAGTTATATGAGTTTGTCAAATAAATTTTTGGACTTAATATAGTAAATTGGTAAATTAAACTAATAAAAAAAAAAGAAGAAACTATTTCAATACAGAATATTTCTCTTAATCGGTAAACTGCCTATTAAATACAATATTCAAGACAGAGGAATCCACTTGAAATCGGATCTTTTCTGCTTGCAGGTGTCTGTACGCCACCCCTTCTTCACACCCCTTTTCACTGACCTTATCTCTACTCCTGAATCAGTGTCTTTGTTTACTCTTTGCAGTACACATGTGTTTTTATTCTGAGCTGTGAGTTAGAAGTTATAGTAGTAATTTTAACTTCTAGTTTTGGCTGCATTAGAGAACATGGCTTCCAGAGGATGTGCTAATTCACCGAATTGTTTCTGCTATATTTGTGGTAACTATACAGTGAAAAAACAACAAAGAAGCATTTCTGATTTTGTAAAAAAAGTGTATTTTGCTTATTTTGGCATGAAATTGGGTGATCAAGACAAGCCTTGGGCTCCACATAAAGTTTGTCGTATTTGTGTAGAAGAATTAAGGCAATGGTTTCAAGGTAAAAAGCAATCTTTTCGGTTTGGTATACCAATGGTTTGGAGAGAACCTAAAAATCATAGTGATGACTGCTATTTTTGTATTTGTAATGTGAAAGGTTTCAATTTAAAGAACAAAAAGGAAATATCTTATCCTGACATTCCGTCTGCCATACGTCCTGTTTCTCATGGACCTGGTATTCCGGTTCCTTCTCCTCCAGAAACTGTGGAAAATATTTTTGATTATTCAGATACTGTACCCGAATGTGAAAGTGATGATGATGTTGATGAGGTATATGACTCTATTAGCGATGAACCTAAACTTTTCATGCAATCTGAGTTAAATGATTTAGTCAGGGATTTAAATCTTCCTAAGGATTCGGCAGAAGTTTTAGGTTCCAGATTAAAAGAAAAAAATTTGCTAGCTCCTGGTACGTCATTTTCTTGGTTTCGGAACCGAGAAAAAGATTTCATTCCGTTCTTTTCTAAAGAAGGGGAACTTGTTTATTGTAACAATATTCCAGGCCTCATAGCAAGTTTCAAAGTCCAATATGAACCTGACGAATGGAGACTTTTTATCGATTCATCAAAAAGAAGTTTGAAAGCAGTACTATTGCATAACGGAAATGATTATGCTTCTGTACCTGTTGGGCATTCAGTTCATTTGAAAGAGTGCTATGAAAATCTTGATTTCATCCTAAATAAACTGTCGTATTCAGATCACAAATGGACAGTTTGCGGTGATCTGAAGGTGATTTCTATGTTGCTTGGTCAGCAGAAAGGGTACACAAAATTTCCCTGCTTTCTTTGTGAATGGGACAGACGAGACAGAAAGCAACATTACATTAAGAAAGAATGGCCAATCAGGAAGACATTAGATCCTGGAGTCAAAAATATTCAAAGGAAAAATCTTGTGGATCCAAAAAAAGTGTTACTTCCACCGCTTCATATAAAATTAGGTCTTATGAAACAATTTGTCAAGGCTTTACCAAAAGAAGGTGAATGTTTCAAATACCTTTGTGAGCAGTTCCCGGGTTTATCCGAAGCAAAACTGAAGGAAGGTGTGTTTGTAGGACCAGACATAAGGAAAATGATGAAAGATGAAAATTTTGAGAATAAAATGAAAACAAACGAAAGAAAAGCCTGGAAATCTTTCAAACTAGTTATTGCTAGTTTTCTTGGCAACAAAAAGGACCCAAACTACAAATTTATTGTAGAGGAGATAACAAATTTCAAGATTTTAGGGTGTAATATGAGCTTAAAAGTTCATTTTCTCGATTCACACCTTGACTATTTTCCAGAAAATTTAGGTGCAGTTAGTGAGGAACAAGGTGAAAGATTTCACCAGGATATAAAGGAAATGGAGAGGCGATATCAAGGCAAATGGAATGTCAGCATGATAGCCGACTACTGCTGGATGCTACAAAGAGACAATCCTTGCAAAGTTCACAAGAGGAAAAGTGACAAAAAAACTTTTGATGGAAAGAAAAAACGTTACTCTAAGGACCTGTAACCTTCTACATATAAGTAACTATTACTTTAACTTAGATATAAATTTAATTTATACGGATTTTTAAATAAATGAAATGTCAAAATTTCGTGATTTCACCTCTTTCTTTAAAATTATGCAATCATTTTGTGAAAAATCCTTACGTGATAGAAAAAAATGGATTTCATTTTCGAAATCAGCAATAAAAAAAACATAAAAATTAGTTATCAAAATTAATGCAATTTTAAAAAAGTATTTTTTTGCAGGTCTGTGATTTACATTAAATAAATTTTGAAACTGTTAGTGATTTCCTCGCATTCACCTTTTTTCTAATTATCCTCCCCTTTACATACCATTAGTGAAAATTTAAAATACAAACAAAAGTAATGAAAGTAACGAATTAGAAAAACTGAAAACATGAATAATCGAAGTTTAATGTAAGTGAATTTCTCATTTATTTATTCTAAAAATTACCTAAAAATTTTTAGAAATCAGGTTCATTTTTTAGGAGATTTCAATTTTGTTAAAATAATCAAATTAAGGTGAATTAATTAAATAAATAAATAAAAAAAGATAAATGACTGATATCACATTCATTTCAACTTGTCATAGACATGTCTTAATTGGTGCAGATTTTTTTATATTGATAACTTTCTTTCTTTTTTTATAGTACAATTTATAACTATACATTATTGGATTCAATAATGCAATAAATTAAAAATTGATGATACACATGTTTTTCCAGCAGTAGAATTCTAACTTTTAATTTAAGTGAAAGCTATTTAACAGATAGGACGCAAATTCATCAAAACGAACAATTTTTTCTAATTTTATTTAACAATAAATCAAACTACAAGTTTAATTGATAAATACTAGATACATACATTTAAGTTCACAGTTTACATTATTCTACCATAACAGATTACTAAAATCTACAATACCTTGGAAAAGAAGAAGAAAATTGATGCATATACACGTTTTTCTTATTCTTCTAACTAAAAATTTAAATATCTAAAAATAGCTTACCATAAATATACAAGGAATAATAAAGTGTATCCCCAAAAACCAGCAATTGGGATGGATCCACTAACAATTCTTATTACTAAAGCTCCAAGAGGTAATGGTATAAAACCCATTCGTCTAGATATCAAATCAGAATGGTCTGCAAATGCCTGGGGAGGGGAGGTAAGAAAAAATAATTAAATATAAAATTGAATTGAAAGAATTAAAAAATTAAGAAACTTGAAGAAACTTACATTTTTTAATTTACAACTAGCTAAGTCATATGCCAAGCTTACAGTATAATCTCGATAAATCTGTAATGAAAAAAGAAATATTTGATTTGGCTTTTATTATTAATGTGAATTATTTTTTTTTATAAATAGTTTGTAAACTGTTGGCCACTATAACTTTTCAAAGGCTAGACAGTTTGACAGTATAAATACTTCCTCCTTTATTCATACCAAAAATTAGACAATACAAGAGACTACATTTCATTAAAAGACTACAAGTTATAAATCCGACAAGATATACAAATAGAAAATTTCCTTATTTAATTTATTTGTAAATAATCATTTAGTTTTCCCAGAAAACAGCACTAGAAACTCATAAAACATTGCCATACAGTATACTTATACTTAACTAATGGGAGGTGAAAGATACAGAATATGCAGGAATAATAGTAAGATATGAGTAATTATTTTTTTATTGGAAAAATTGTGCAAACTTGATTTAGTGCATAAGTGAAATTTTTTTTTACATTATTATTATATTTTTTAAAAAACAACATATTACCTTTCAATAACTGTTTCACACAAACTAATAAATTAAACAGACAGAAGGAAAAAATTAAAAAAAAAAAAAACTTACTTCAAATGTAATTTCATTGAATCTAGTAATGAAAGCATGTTTTGTCCAGTCAACAAGTACTTCAGCAAAAATAACTCCAAAACAATAAGGCAGCAAAACCATAAACTGATCTGTAATTCATAGAAGGATTTATTTATAGTAAATTACAGAAAAATAGGTTAATTCTAACAGAAAAAATCTACTAAACAAGAATTAAACAGCCTTCATATTTACTAATATTACTTGTGCTTCCCAGAAACTTTCATTTAATTTATTTAAGAACGAAATTTTAAGCTAACAACTATTTTATTATTATTTTTTTAAATTCAGAACTTAGCAAAAATTTATTAAATAAAATAGAAAATGATGTGAATAACACTTCAACTCCTTCAAGGGATTACACCAAATAATTCAAATATACTATACATGAGCAGTGATTTTTGTGATATTTTTTTTAAATAAATGTTTTTTGGAATGCAGATAGTACCAAAACAAGGTCAAACTGTTTTTAGAGACACAGAGCAAAATTATACATATGCAATTTACAGTTTTCTTACAGGGCTGCAATTAAAGGAATTCAGATGTATTACTGTCCACAGAAATATTTGTTTGAAATACATTTAAATGACATTCTATTTAAAATTCAACAAGTTATTAAAGTATATCACATCATGTTCCCAATTGAAAATGCATGTAACACTTGATGTTCTTTTACAGAACACAGAAAAGTATTAGGATATGTTACCATCCATGCCAGTTAATGTTGGAAGGGTATTTTAATGGTGTTCAGCAAGTTTTCAAATTTACAGAAATTTCAGTATGCTACTAGAAAAATTTAGAACTTCAGTGTATTAGTAGTCATTTGATTGTGTTTTAAAGAGATATCAGAACACTCCAAAATATTCTATATGATCTTCTATTTTAGTAAAAATTTATTTTGGCTATAATTACTATTTGAGAACAAATTACAGTCTATCTTCAAACAATACTGATTTTTTTTTTTTTTTTTTTTTTTTTTAGTTAAGAGATTGGAAAGCAGAACAAACAAAAATATACTTTTTTTTATTTTCATGTTCATCAATCCATTGAAAATTGAATTAAAAATGTAAATTTATTTTAAGATTTGGGCATACAGAGAAGCCAAGCAACATGCATGGATTGAATGATCAGATAATTTTAATTGATAAAGAAATCATACAAGTTGAAATTTCTTGCCAACAGAATAAAAATGTATCCAGGCCGAGACTTGAACCCAAGATCTTTTGGCTATAGTTACCAACACTTTACCAACTAAGCTATCCTGAACAAGTCTAGACGACACAATTCAATCAGACAATCTTTAGGCATTGGCATCTGGTCTGCAGTAAATGATGCAGGTCAAAAAATTAAACCTCAGGCATATTAAATGATGGATATGTAATGATTCTGACTAGTATGATTTCTTTATCAATCAGTTTGATTGAATGATAATATTGAAATAATTCAGTATCATTATGTATCCATCATTTAATATGGAGTTCCATTGCTGAGGTTTAATCTGTTGAGATGTGTCATTTAGCACAGAGCAGATTACAATGCCTAAAGGTTGTCTGAGTAAATTGTGTCAGCTAGGATAGCTTGGTTGGTAGAGTGTTGGGAACTAAAGGCAAAATACCCTGGGCTCGAGATTTTTTATCCAAAGTATTCCCTACTGACAGCTTTATCTGTTTTATAATCATTAATCGAAGGGATAATCAGGCGAATCATCATCAGATTATTGAATGTTGATGCTTCTAGTCATTACTTAAAATACTTTGGTCACAATGGCAATCTAGTAATCATTTTTGTTCAGCCCTGCAAATGCCCAAAGGTTGTCTGGGTGAATTGTGTCTGTCAGACTTGTCCAGAATAGCTTAGTTGGTAGAGTTTGGCAGCAAAAGCCAAAAGATCATGTGTTCCAAGTCTCGGCCTGGAGACATTTTCACTCAGTTGGGAAAAAAATTCAACGTATTTTTTTATAAATAAGTTTAAGAGAGTTGAAAAAATTCAGTATCATTATGAATCCATTGTTTAATGTGGAATTCCATTGCCTGAAGTTCAATCTGTTGAGATGCATCATTTATCACAGACCGGATGTCAATACCTAAAGGTTGTCGGAGCGAATACTGTCTGCTGGGCTTGTGAAGGATAGCTGAGTTAGTAGAGCATTGACAGACCAAAAGATCGTGGGTTACAGACTGAGCCTGGACACATTTTCACCCAGATGAAAACATTTTCAACTTGGAAGCAAGAGAAGTCAAAATGGTTAAAAAAATATGCTGACATCTGGACACCGTAATACTCAAAAAGTTAATCCAAGTAACAAACTTTTTAAACAATACAATTACAAGAGGAAAAATAACTTTTTACAGATTATGTACTAATTTGCATGCATAACTTTTTTACTGCGAATCTTATGAATTTTTAATATCTTAAATTTCTACATACTAAATTAAAAGATTTATAACAAAGATTTACTACTTTTTTTAATCATTTTTTTGAAGTTTCTACAAGATTTAAGCCATAAAGGAAGTTCAATGGACTATAATATTAAATTCAATGAGTCAAATTTCAGTACGAAGTTTTTTGAGAAGTAATAGCAAATTTAAATTATTTGTGAACAATTCATTAGTTATATTTAAATTTACTATTTGGGCTTAAAATATGCACATTAGAAACAAATGTAATTTAAATGCAATGAAAAACAGACATGAAAATGTGTTTAAGTAATGTACGTAATGAAAGCATCAGCAGAAGCTAATGCAAAAATGCTATGCTGATCAATAATAAATAAAACAATCATATAAACAGTATTTCAATAAGAGGTACTTTTCCATTATACGAACACAACACCATTGTTGCCAAACGTAATAGTTAGCACCTATGGAAAATTTGAAAAAAATTAACATTGTTGGTGCAAAAGTGATCATTTAAAACTAGTGTGTAAGTGTGATAGAAGATCGCACAAAGGGTTTCATTTAATATTCCTTTCAAAACACTTCATCCTTTTTTAAAATAAATCTAAAAAAATTTCATTTAAAAAAAAGGGGCCATGTTTTTTATAAAGTAAAAATTTACTGGTCTATTTTTTTTTCGAATATGTGAACCGGTCCAATAGCGGGAGAAGCCCACTATTATACTCTGTCATAATAATATCTCATGTGGACAAATTAACATTGTTGGTGCAAAAGTGATCATTTAAAACTAGTGTGTAAGTGTGATAGAAGATCGCACAAAGGGTTTCATTTAATATTCCTTTCACAACACTTCATCCTTTTTTTAAATTAATCTAAAAAAATTTCATTTAAAAAAAAAGGGGCCATGTTTTTTATAAAGTAAAAATTTACTGTTCTATTTTTTTTTTGAATATGTGAACCGGTCCAATAGCGGCAGAAGCCCACTATTATACTCTGTCATAATAATATCTCATGTGGACTAAATGTGAAATTAAAAAAGAAAAAGTAGTTTCACCCCCTTTCCCCTTCTTTACTAACAATCCCTATTAGAATTATTAATTACATCATTGTCCATTAGTGTTTTATTTCTTTTTTCTACTAGGGAGCTCTGTCCCCTACGAGCTAAGCTAGCCAACTCCCGTTCTGACAGCAAACTCTACAAACACGCTAATTTGTTTAAGCAACCAGTGGCGATCTGCTGTAATTGGGTTTCCATTAATTTTCCTTTCACTGAGGTATTTTAAGGCAGAATCAACTGCTGTCGAAAGAATTAACAACTGTTTTTGTGATTGATTAATTAACACCAATTAAACATTTGAAAATCAACCTGTGTAAAATGGCTAAGTAAACAGTGTCGTTAAATCAGGGAATTTTATAATGTTATAAAAAATTGGGTATTTATCCGTTATCCTGCCGACCACTATCCAAAAATGAAAAAAACTAAAAGCCAAAATATAGGGGATAAAAAGTGTGTTACTGTGATGTCACATTTAATTGACATCAGATGCATTACATGCGTTTGTTATGTCACCGAGCGATTTTTAAGTGACATTTATCTGCATTTTTAATGATACTTTACACATTTATTAGTTATTTTATTATTTAAAAAAATAATAACGACCTTAAACGGCGCACTATGCTATTAAAACAGAAAAAACATTGAAAAAAATGTTGCTAGGCATAGTTACGCACAACAGATCCATTTCAACTGATGTGATAAAAACTTATCCATCAGCCGAGGAAGATAATTAAGAAAAATATTGTAACTAAATAAATATTTAAGAATACTTTTTGTTTCTCTTTTCATTAATCTATACTAATAAAATAAAGTTTCGCTCTGTGTGTGTGTCTGTTGGTGATGGCTAGCAAAATCTAGCCCACCAAGAAGCCTGAAAATTTAGATTTAGGTAGCCCAAACACTCTCCTGGTGCACCTGAGCCTCAGATTTTTAATATTTTGAAAATTAGAGTAGCTATTAATTAAAAACTTATCAAAGATCGCAAATAAAAAATCACTCTTCTGAAAATAGCTAGCACATGCCCAGAAGACATTTATTCGTTCCTCCATTAAAAGAAGAAACAAAGCGTGAGTCATTCCATTTCTTTTTAAGTTTTTCTAAATTCGCCATGGGCAAACGGCTGAAAATATGGAAAAATTGTCTACATATTCTCAAAGAACGTACTTTTACGTCTCGAACGATCCGATTGGTTCGAAAAAAATTTCATATTTAACCCTTCCACAAAAAAATCAATAAGCATCGAATTCCTGTTTTTTATTTTCTCTCGTTTTCCAAGCCTTGCATCCACCGGAATACAAAAGATATGGAAAAACGATGGTCACCAAATTAAAGAGCTAACTTTGCCCTTTTCAAAGCCACCTTTGGTTTTAAAAAATACGAAAATGAACCCTTCGAAAAAGTATATTTTTTGTATGACGTTTCGCGATTTTGGAAAATTTTAAAAATTTGCATCGGCGGTTTAGAGAAAGGTATAAAAAATTTAAAATTCCAGACAATATCTACATTTATTCCTTTTTCGATATCTGTATTTGTTTTAGAAAAATATGAATATTAACCCATTGAAAAGAATTTGCGTGCAAGACTCACTTTTGCGAATTCCGATTTTCTGCGATATATAAAATCTGGTATCTGCTCTCTAAAATAACCAAACAAAAAATAACACACCTAAAGACATCTACGTTCTATCGGGTCTCAGGGATTATTCTAGAACATAAAAAAAGGCAGGGTGCACATTACATAATAAGGGCAATTTTGTTGAAAAGGGCACATCATTTCATAAAAAGGGCATTTTTGTAATAAGCGCATATACTAATATACTGGTGGGGAGGGAAATCTGACAACAGCTTAAAGTACTCTTTAATTAAAAAAATCCAATAACATTTTTTATTTCCATAACTTCACTGTTTGAAAAGTATTAAAAATAGCAAAATGAAACTTGTTCTCGATTTTTATTGTAAAATTGTTTACTATATTCACAGCAATTTCCCCCTTTCCCTACGATATTCAAAAACTTCTCTCTCTAAAACATTTATTCACCCAATAACTTTTTCCCAGTTTTTGCAAAACTGGTTTTGAAAAAGCTACAAAATAAAAGTTCAAAAGCTACTTCTCAAATTTTTATAGGACTTATGTAAGGTATCATGTGGTCAAAGGCCGGAATGCCTGATCTAATACTATATTTCACTAGACAAGGTGAAATCAATCAATGACCCTTAGTTGCTACCCTATGTCTTGTTCAATGGAAAAAATGATAAATGAAAAAATGAATCGCTCAAAGATTAGACATACCAGGGTTTTTCACAGAGAAATAAAGAGGGAAAGAGGAGTACTCCTGATGTACCATACTAGCATTCTAAAAATAAAAGATAAGTAAAGAATTTTTGAAAGTACAATACAAACATGGCAGGATTCTACCCAGGAATAAAAGGAGGGTAGAATTCTACCTGGAAAAGGGGCAAGGAGGGCGGGATTTTATCTAAAAAGGGCATGAGGGCAGGTCGCCCTTCTGAAACTCTCTAGAATGATCCCTGTGGGTCTTTAATTAAAAAAAAATTTCACGTTAATCCTTTCAAAAATGTTTTTTACCGTAAGTCAATTTTGCTTTTTAACTATTTCTCCTATCTTTAAAAATTCGGTTGGGTCGAGTGTTCTGAAAAAGCCTCTTCAAGAACAGATTGCGCCGCCTGGTGGTGGAAACTATAGGAGTATCTCTGGTTCTATGGGCCTGATTACGGCAGAGTTTGGCTCATTCGACTTGATATCTATAGCCTTAAATATTTTAGTTGCACTTTTGATCACCAGGATGCGCTTTCCGATCTTGGGTTCTATGAGCCTGATTACGACGGGGTTTGCCTCATTCGACTTGAATTCGATAGCCTTACAGATTTCAGTCATATTTGTATAGAACAGAGTATTATTACCTCGGCCCGGGCAACGCCCGGCGGGTTAGCTAGTCTATACTAATAAAATAAAGTTTCGATCTGTGTGTCTGTTGGCGATGGCTAGCAAAATCAAGCCCACCTAGAAACCTGAAATTTTAGATTTAGGTAGTCCAAACCCTCTCCTGGTGCATCTGAGCCTCAGAATTTTAAATTTTTGAAAATTATAATAGTTATTAATTAAAAACTGATCAAAGATCACAAATAAAAAAGTCATTCTTCCGAAGCTAGCTTGCGCATGCTCAGAAACCAATATCCGTATCTTCTGGAATAGAAGAAAGAAAGCACAAGTCATCCCGTTTTTTTAAAAGTTTTTCTAAATTCGCCATGGACGAACGGCTAGAAATACGGAAAAACTGTCTACATAGTTTGAAAGAATATACTTTTACATCTCGAACGATCCGGTTCGTTTGAAAAATTTTTACATTTAACCTTTTCAAAAAAAAAATCAAAAAGCAACGAATTCATGTTTTTTATTTTCTGCCATTTCCCGAGCCTTGTATCCACTGGAATACAAAAGATACGGAAAAACGAAGGTCACCAAATTACAGAGCTGACTTTGCCCTTTTCAAAACCACCTTTGGTTTTAAAAAATACATAAATTAACCGTTCGAAAAAGTATATTTTCTGTAAGACGTTTTGCGATTTTGGCAATTTTTAAAAATTCGCATCGGCAATTCAGAGAAAGGTATGAAAAACTAAAAATACCAGACAATATCTACATTTATTCCTTTTTCGACATCTGTATTTGTTTTTGAAAAATACGAATATTAACCCTTCAAAAAAAATTCGTGCGTAGGACTCTCTTTTGCGAATTCAGATTTTCTGCGATATATAAAATCTGGCATCGGCTCTCTAAAATAACCAAACAAAAAACAAACACACCTAAAGACATCTACATTCTATTGGGTTTGGGCAGAACCTTTAGTTTAAAAAAAAATCACGTTAACCCTTTTGAAAATGTTTTTTACCTTAGGTCAATTTTGCTTTTTAAACCATTTCTCTTATCTTTAAAAATCCGAATTGACGTTTATAAATAAGATACGAAAAACTAAAAATACCGCGCCTAATCTACATCCCTTTGTTTTTTAAAATCTGGTATCCATTTTCCAAAATTTTAATTTTAACCCTCTGAAAAAAAAAAATCCTTTCCAAAATTCACTCATGCAATTTTCGGTCCAGATTTAAAAATCGGCATTGACTCGGGAAATGTGAGTACGGACAAACAGTAGACTCCAAAATGCACTGTTGGGTTTTAAAATATATCTACATTAACCCTTTTGAAACTGATTGTTTACATAACCCACTTTCCAATTTCTGCTATTTTGGCAATGTTTACTCGTGGTTAAATTTCAATTCTACTAGGAAATTTGGTTGGGTCGAGTGTTCTGAAAAGGCCTCTTCCAAAACAGACTGTGCCCCCTGGCAGTGGAAGGTGGAACTATAGGAGTATATCTGGTTCTATGGGCCCGATTTCGACGAGGTTTGGCTCATTCGACTTGATATCTATAGCCTTAAATATTTTGGTTGCACTTTCGACCGTCAGGATGCACTTTCCGATCTTGGGTTTTATGAGCCCGATTACGACGGGGTTTGCATCATTCGACTTGATTTGGATAGCCATACAGATTTCAGTCATATTTGTGTAGAACATATTATTAATATCTCGGGCCCGGGCAACGCCGGGCGGGTTAGCTAGTATATTATAAATTTTATTGTTTAAAGTTACTGATAGTTGACACTTTATTGAATGGGGCTTGAGATTACAATGGCAACATTCTTCCATTGGTTTTTTGGGCATTAGAGTTTGGCGAATAATTTGGAGATAGTTTTTTTTTTTACTGGAAAGTTGTCAACAGCACAATGGAGAAGTACCGAAAATTGTTTTCAGTAAAACGTTTTAAATGTATTGTTTCCAATATGACGTAATTTTTTAAGTTTTTTTCCTATTATTAAACTTAAAAATATTTAATTGAAGAGAAATATTATTATTTAAGCTGTTTTAAAATTTGAAATAATAGGTAAAATATTTTGTCGAAATAAATTAATATCTCGTGTAAATATATTTTTATATTGAAAGTGTTTGGAAATATTGTTAGTTGAGCATTTTAAATATGACGTAAGTTTCCCTATTTGAATGTGTAATAATTTAATTATTTCTCTTTTTAATATTCACGTGCAAGTATATCTTTTGCCATGTAATTTTCAACTATTATTGCTTTTAACAAAAGATAAGATCATTTAATTATATTTTAAAACTTTTATTTCTATTTTTTATAGTCACGTGTAAATACATTTTTTATTTGAAAGGGAATATTATTATGTGTGCTACTTTACAAATTGGCAACAATTCAATTAAATTCTGCACTTTAATTGAATATTTTTATCCATTAATGAGTGGGTTTTTAAGGTTTTAATTAACATATTGCGTTAACAAAGACATTTTCAAAATTTTATGATTTTCAGCATGACAGTAGGTATTCAGCTGTAAGTATTTTCAAAATATATTTCAAAAATATATTACACGAAATTTCAAGTCTCTAACTTATACAGTTTCTGAGAACAGAATCTGTGACATACAGACAGAGAAGCGAGACGAATAGGGTTACATGAGATGAATGAAACCCTAAAAATCACATTTGAAAATTATAAACTTTCACAAACTATTAATATTGGCATAAAATTGTAAATGTCTCTTAGCATTGCAGTTAACATTTAAATTTTTGAAAAAATACATCGCCACATAAACTTTATGTGATGGATTGTAAATAATGAGGAAAAGGGTTGTGCTGTCTCTTAATAGGCCATTTTGCAATTGATAATGTGCCATTATCTCTCAACAGATTGGGTATGACATCCAGTGTCAACAAAATTATATTTGTAATTTACTGTGAAATGTTCGTAGCCAACAGCTTGCAAAATACTTCCTTTATGTATAATCCCATAGCTCTGAAATAATGTAATTACAGTGCAGATTCCTATTCCTAATCATCATTTAACTGCCAAATGGTAAAACCCATCTCAACATCTGCAAACAATGTACATTATAACTTAATAAAATATAGATACTTTTCTGTTTTGGCCAAGTCTGCCTTAGCTGAAGATCACCAGGAGGATGGAATATTAACCTATAGTGAAATAGCTTCGATTAAGAAACAAGAATTAAATTCACTTTGGAGAGTACCTCCTATTCATCCATGGTACTTTATTAAAACACCAGGACGGTCTCTGTCTCTCCAACTTAATCTTTGTATGAAGCAACAGACGGCACTCTCACACTTTATGAGTGGTCACTTAAGAGGACTATCTTTCCATCAGGGCCAGAAAACATTTTCTGAGTGTCATAGGTGCCCGGGAGTCCAGGCCTCTCCTCTGCATATTATCAAATACCTAAATTTTACCAGCTGTGAAATCTTGGAAAATCCAGCGCTCTTTCATGATTTTCTGGAAGTCTGTGGAGATGGTTTAGCATAGCTAAACCATCTGGGATTAGAAACAACAACAACTTTTCTATTAAAGGGACCGTGGTATAATTCGGGCTTCAGAAAGTGAGATTTGTTGTCTAACGATATAAACAGCTCTAAAAACAAACCTGATGAACTTTTATGCTTATTTATATACATACTAGCTTACCCGCCCGGCGTTGCCCGTGCCAACAACCTTAAATGTACCTGAAATCAGTGTTGAACAATTTTTTATTTTTAAACAAATCTAATGTTGGGAACCCCACTACCTTAGACAGCATACACTGGGCATGCCATGCACACTCCCATATGTTACTGTAAGTCGAGTCAAAAGAGCCATACCCCGTTGTGATCCAGCCCATAGAACCAAAGATAGGAAATTGCCCTTGGTGGTGAAAATCAATAAGCTCTATCGATGTCGAGTCGAATGAATCATACCCCGTCGTGATCCAGCCCATAGAACCAGAGATAGGAAAGCGCCAATTGGTGGCGAAACTCAGAACTAAAATCGGTAAGCTCTATTGATGTCGAGTCAAATGAGCCAAACCGTGTTGTGATGTGACCCATAGAACCCGAGTTAGCTGCAAATTCCTTTAGTTACACTTTCCACAGCTAGGGGGCACAATCTGTTCTATATGAACATAACTGAAATCGTTAAGGCTATTGATGTCGAGTCGAATGAGCCATATCCTGTCGTGATCCAGCCCATAGAACCAGAGATAGGAAAGCACCAACTGGTGGTGAAACTCAGAACTAAAATAGGTAAGCTCTATTGATGTCGAGTCGAAATGAGCCAAACCGTGTTGTGATGTGACCCATAGAACCAGAGTTAGCTGCAGATTCCTTTAGTTACACCTTCCACTGCCAGAGGGCACAATCTGTTCGATACGAACATGCTATCGATGTCGAGTCAAATGAGCCATACCCCGTCTCTATCCAGCCCATAGAACAAGAGATAAGAAAGCGCCTCCTGGTGGTGAAAATCAATAAGCTCTATCGATGTAGAGTGGAAAGAGCCATACCTCGTCATGATCCAGCCCATAGAAACAGAGATAGCAAAGGGCCTCCTGGTGGTGAGCACAAGTTGATGTAGAATAAATGCAATATTTAATAAAAAGTCATTCCCCCCCCCCATCTCGCCATTCCCGCAAAAATATTACAAATATACAAAGGTTTCTTAATTACATCTAATGTCCCAATCCGATAGCAGGCAAAGCCCGCTTTTCCCTATCATAATACCTGGCCGGCACTCTAATAGAAAAACTTTAATTACCCAAAATGCAGTTTAAACATCTTAGCTCAGATTCTTTAGTTATCAATAGGCTTTTAATTTATTATTTTAATCTGGGGATAGAGTCGCCTTTATGTCTGGCATTGAAATTACATGCTTAACCCTATCATTATGTCCTATCAAAACATGCTCTGTTGTTGCCCAGGACAAATATGCTATCTAGTTTTCATATAAAAAAAAAACAAGTACCACATATATTTGTACAGTTTAATTTTTACCGTGTGTTACAAACATTATGATATGAGATGTCACCGGCTGAAACTACTTGGTGAGTGATAGATTTTTTTTGACAACTTGTTGAAAGTGCTTGGGATCCGCATGGACCCCAGGATATAGTGATAGGGTTAAAAGACTGTACGAAAGCGATGGGATTAATTAAACATTTTGGGATTTTCCGTTCAGTTCTTTTTCTTTTACTAATCTTTTCTTCCCACTTTCCCATATATTATGAATTTGATGAGAAATATTAATGAAAACATATATATTGCACTTAACTGAATGTTTTGACAGTACCAGGCATATTAGTCCAAAGCTTAGGCCTAATTTAATGATGTGAAAATTTTGAGTATTTATTGTTATTTACTATCTTTCTCCCTGTTAATGTTTTCGACTACATTTTTAGTCTCCAAGAATGGTGAACTGATAACATGCGATAAATTGTAGAACTGAATGGAAAATACTGTGTTTCATAAAAAAAAAGCATGTTTTATCAAAGAATTGCTGGAAAATGTGAATTTCGTCAAAGGATCATGAGAAAAACGTGAATTTCGTCAAAGGATCGATGAAAAAACCCGAATTTTGTCAAAAGGCTGCAGAGAAAACGTGAATATCGTCAAAGGATCGCAAAAAAAGCAAATTTTGTCAAAGGATCACAGAAAAATGTGCATTTCATTAAAGGATCGCTGAAAAACATGAATTACATCGTAGGATCGCTGAAAAAACATGCATCTCAACAAAAGAATGTAGAAAAAACCCTGCGAATTTTGTTAAAGGATCACACACACACACAAAAAAAGCAAATTTCGTCAAATGATCATAGGAAAAACTTTAATTTCGTCAAAGGATCGCAGAAAAAATGCGAATTTTGTAAAAAGTTCGCGGAAAAAAAGTTTTGTAAAAGGGTTGGGAAAAAAATGCAACTGTCTTTATTAACAGTAGAACGGCGGGTAGGGGTCATTTTGACCCCTCGATGAAACTACTGAAATAACAACGCTAAAACAGTTTTAAATGCCGTACATTCACAAAAATATGGAATTGCCGTATATTTCATAATTTATATTTAATATTACTTGATAATTTAATGAATTTTTAAAGTACTGTATATGTAATGCCTACAGGGCGATAAATTGGTTCACACTACAACTACTGAAAAAACTCATTAATTTTATATAAAAATTGGTTTAACATAAATGTTTTCACAAGTTAAAACTAATGTTAACTAAAATAAAGCACAATTTATAAAATAATAATTTTTTTTTCATTTACTTACTCGCTGAATGATTCACTCTCTAAATCCATAAATGAGATGCATGTTTTTTGTTTCCGTTATTTCATTATAAGTGTAACTGTATGGTTAATATGTAAAGCATTTCATTTGAATTTTATTTAATGCTTAAAATACTCCAAATTACACACACGTATTAGGAATTAATGCAGTTGATACAAAAATAATTTTTTACAATTTTTCCAGTACATTTTCCGCACAAAACTTTGAAAGACGATGCACAAAATTTTTGAGATTTGTTTCCATTGCATCTTTTTACTTGACACTTTTTTCTCTTCATATCTAATTTATTTTCGTGTGTTTTTTCTGAAGACTCAGGAAGGATCTTTGGGAGTTTTGAAGCCATAAGAACCATTCTTAACTCTTCTCCTAATTTTAACAGAAAATCTCTTCTACTGATGGGCTTGCCTGTTACACTTTTATAAATTACCCAGGCGTTCAAAGCTGCATGATCCAAAATGTTGAAAAAAATATGGACAGGTTATCGTCTAGATGCCGATTTAACGGAGTATTTTCGGCACATCTGAATTTTTAGAATTTTTTTCATTCCATATAGTGTTATCAGGAGCTGTAAAGACAGTTATGAAAATATCCTGATCCCTTTTTTTTCGTTTATCTCTGTTGAGTTGTGCTTCGTTTATATCACTGTCCTCGGATTCAGTAGTGGTTTGTGTCTGGAATTCATCTTCTGTTTCTACAGAAAAAATATCATTTTCACCTCCATCAGACTCATTTTCAGAGAGCTCCTGCAACAATTTTTGAATTTCTTCATTAGTAAGACCTCTTTTTCGCTTATAAGACATATTTCATAAAATTTGAAAAAAAAAAAGACGGGAAAATGTCAGAATATCAGCAAACGATAGAGTCTATGTTTTAGCAAATGATTCACAGCGTAAAGGTAAGGTGATAATGAATTTTACGGCAGAATTTCCAGCCAAACTGTCATTGAAATTCTCGCTCTCCCATCGAGACTTGTTCATTACACTAGCATCATCTATCTTTCTTTTATTGCGAGAAGGAAAACAGAAAGGTGTCAAGAAAGGGATTAATGCCAAAAAGCAACACTCTTTGTTCGACTATATGTTCAACAATGGAATTCGTACTCTACTTCTAAAATCCCTTAAAACCACATGTAGTGAGTAATCTGAACTAACAAAAGAAACAAATGGGAAAATAAATCTGTCTATTTCTGAATAGAAATGTAAGTATGATAAACCTTGCACCTTCTTTTTTCTTTCTGTTTTTTTTATTTTTTTGAAATATTTTGTTCAAAAGCATGTCAAAAAGCAAACAAAGGAAAAACAACATACTTATAGATAACAATGTAATGTGACCACACCGGTTTTTATCCCTATGGGAGACAGTATGAATGCAATCGAAAAATGCTTATCACTGAATTTTTCTCATGGGTTCACAATGCTTCGAGTACAAAGAGTATTTTACTAAACGGGTCAAAATGACCCCCGTCCACCGTTCTAGGAATACATGCCAATATTTCAAAAACTAACAAATCCAGAATTCTGAATTTTTTTTAAGAAATATATGTTATCTATTTAGGAAAAGTAAAAAAATTTTAAACGATTTCTTCCAGTCAAACAAAAGTAATCAACGGACGAAAGTGCACAGGTGTCAAAATGACCCCTACCGCCGTTTTAGTGTTAAAAACAGCACACAAACATCTATACAAACCTCAATGCACACAAACATATTATAATAGGTATAGTTTTAATCTGAAATAATATAAGGAACTAACTTTTGAAAAATCGTGTTAACCTGAATCCAACTTGCAGGAATCTACACTCAGTCTGAAATCGAACTGAATCGAAAACACAGTTAACCAAACTTGCCACAAAAATAATCATTCCCGAAGGAATTTACAGGGGGGATACTGTAACCTTTCAGAAAATTTGCTGTGAAAGTCAGAATATTTTTTTTTACTCAGAAATGCTGATAAATGCTCATGTCATAATTAATTAGCACTACAACAGTAGCAATAATCTCTCTCTATATAAAATGAGAGATGTCTGCCAGTCTGACCGAGGAAAGCACCGAAATTATAACACCTAGGCTTCTGAAACATTTGTCATGTATCACCGGAAAGTGCACCTCGCAGCCGGATTTTTAAATTTAAATTTAGATTTTTTTTTAAAATTAAAACGTGCGAATGGAATTGTGGGTTTGAGGCTATTTCATGCTCTCCGCCAATCTGCGGCTACGAAACAGCCAGCCAATAGAGCAGGCGGTAAATATAATGATCTAGCATCCAGCGAAACAGTTCATAGCTAGCTTGGGCGGCAAGCCACAAACTTTACTGTTTTGTTTATGTGTCATGAGCTTTATTTAAAAAAATTTCACATTAATTGTAATATTTTCTATTTTTTTAAAATTAAGGTTAACTTAAGTTAGTTTAAATTATATTCGTTCTTTGTATGCATAGTCAGATGTATGTTTTCATTCCGATTTGTTATTAAACTCATTTAAGAACATTTTTAGTCGCCTAAGAATGGAGAGCTTCATATGAAATGAAAATATTCAGAAAATAATAATTAAAGTCTTTATTTCCATTCTTGGGCGATTAAACATTTATTGACTTCTTAGACAGAAACAGCTCAACAAATCATTAATATTTACTTGATGTGAAAGTCATAATATGTGAGAAAATGGTATTTTTTTTTTTACCTCATACTTACAAATTAAACCGTTTTGATGAAAACATACATGTTGCACATCACTGAATGTTTTCATTTCTTAGCAAGCTCATAACATTTAAGAAATATTTACAGTATCTTAACTCTGGCCAGAAATCACATAAGTTTTTATATTTTTAAAGACAATTTCTTATTCTTTGTAATTATTTTTTTGTTGGGGGTTTTTGGGCGATGTTTTTGACTTCATAGATACCAACAGCTCCGCAAATCACTCATATTTACTTAATGTTTAACTTTCTGATAAACTCATAATATGTGAGAAAACTGTGCTGTTTTTGTTTTTTTTACCCCATACTTACAAATTAAGTAGTTTTGATGAAAACATATATCTTACACTAAATTTTTGAGTGTTTATTTATTGTCATTTACAATCTTTCTTCCTGTTACTGTTTTTGACTACATTTTTAGTTCCCGAGAAATGTGAACTCTTAACATGCGATAAATTTTGAATTGTACATTTTATAAAAAAGTGTAAGATGTATGCTTTCATTAAAGTTTGTTACTGAACTGTTTGTTTCATTTAAGAACATTTTTAGTTGCCCAAGAATCGAATGTTTTTCTTGAACTTTATATAAAAAAAAAATCTGACAGAAATCACATGGGTTTTTATATTTTTAATATCTGAGTTCACTGTTCTTGAGGACTAAAAATGTAGTCAAAAACATTAACAAACAGTAAGAAAGACTGTAAATAACAATAAATACTCAAAATTTTCACTATAAATGTTTAATCGCCCGAATGGAAATAAAGACTTTAATTATTATTTACTGAATGTTTTCATTTCATATGAAACTCTCCATTCTTGGGCTACTAAAAATGGGTACTTTTTGGTTAGCCGGGCGCCAGTGATATATATACATGTATATATATACACACATATACACATATCTATGTATACATATATATACATATAATGTATATATATATAAATATATGTATATACATATGTATTTATATATGTACATATATCACTGGCACCCGGCTAACCGAAAAGTACCTAAAAATGTTCTTAAATGAGTTCAATAACAAATCTGAATTAAAACATACATCTGACTACACATACAAAGAACGAATATAATTGAAACTAACTTACGTGAACCTTAATTGAAAAAAAAATACAAAATATCACAATTAATGAGTGAAATTCTTTAAAATAAAGATCATAACAGATGACACATAAACAAAACAGTAAAGTTTGTGGCTTTGGTTTACTGCCCAAGCTAGCTATGAACTGCCGTTGCTTCACTGGATCTCTCATTGTCTGGCTGTTTCGTTGCCGCAGGTTGGCAGAGAGCATGAAATAGCTTTGAACCCAAAATTCCATATGCACGTTTTAATAATAATAATAAAAATCTAAATTGAAATTTAAAAATTCGGCTGCAAGGTGCACTTTCCAGTGACAGCATCTACACATGACAAAAATTTCAGAGGCCCAGGTGTTATAATTACGGTGCTTTCGTCAGGCGGGCGGGCAGGCAGGCAGGCAGACAGACATCTCTTATTTTATATATATATAAGCATTTTATATATTGCTAGGGGGCTCTGCCCTCTACGAGCTACACTCACCAACCTCCATTTTAACTCTAAACAAACTAATTTGATCAACTCTATAACAATTACGGAAGATTGAATTACAATTAAACGAAAACAGGGTTGGTATTTCTGCCAGGACAGTGGCAAAAACCAGGGCAAAAATAGTAAAAAATGGCAAATTTTTATTGGTCTTTAATGAGTAGTAAGATCTATAAATTAATAAGGACCATAATGCAGGGCTCCCAACACATTTTAGTCCTCAAAAAGGGGGAAAGGGGAACATTTTTATTTAAAAAGGGGACTTTGGGGATCATTTATACTAAAAAAAAAGGGAACTTTGGGGGACCAGTTACATTTAAAAAGGTGACTGAAAAGGGACCACATCTCTAAAAATACAGCACCACGTTTCCCTAAATATGCAAATTTTTTTTAATTTACTTCAGAAAATATGTTAATTGATTATCTTGTCACTAAACAATATACATAGCTTTATTTAACACACTCAAATATCCTACGCCAAGATGGGTTATATTTAGAACAGCAAAAAATGATTTGGAATAAAATATAAATAGTAAAAATTAATGGATCTAAGAAAATATTAAATGAATCAATTGTTAGCAGTATTATACATTAACAATTACAAAAAAACAGTGCTTTTCTTGGAATTTAACTTGTAGTAACAGTAATCAGTGAATAAAAAAAGCACAGCATAACAGCGCCTTCTGTTAACTAATAAAATTTAAAATTAGATTAACATAAATATATATTGTTAATTATTAACTCAAACATAAAATTCAGTTGCTTTCTATACAATAGAAACTGAGATGCTATAATGTTCATTCGAAAAAGCATAGTATGGCAACTCCTCCTAGGTTAAGGCTTGGTAGTGGTCAAAACCAATATTCGTAATCATCGTACATATTAAATTTGGTGAAATTCTATCCCAAATATGCCGAGATCTGGCTACCATGGAAATAGTTAAAAATGCGACCCAGTAGCACCACCTGTTGGGTGAAATACACCAAAATCTAATCAGCATCGATTTATGTTAAGAGTTAACTTAATGTGAAGTTTGATGAAATTTTACTCAGATTGTCTTATTAAAATACCTCATGTAAAAAGTAAAAAAATTCCTGATGGCTCGGCCTACAGGCACACGTAAATTTCGAAGACGCAGACCGTGGGATGCCTGTTTCTTGGGAATTGCAGAAGACCTTTTTGCCATGATGCAGCAGTTGGGACTGCCCACTTCGAAATATACCTGTGCCTGTATGCGGAGCCAGCAGGGATTTTTTTTTTTTTATTTTTATTTTTTTTTTTTTTGCTATAAGAGTTGGTCCTATAAAAAAACTTGTCAGTATAAAAGTTGTAGATAATATTAAAGAGATTTATAATAAATTTAAGCGGATTTGATATCTTGTGAATTGATGAAGTTATGAATTTTTTTCTTCTTAAGCTCCTATTTCCCCCCCCCCCCCACATCCCCTTGAAGGCATTTTTAATGAAATCAAAAATTTGTCATACATAAATTTTTGGCCCTTTTCCTAGAAGTAATAATAACTTTAAACGGATTTGATATGTATCATAATTAAAAAGTTATTGTTTTTTTCTGTTTTTACAAAGCCCCCCCCCCCCCTTCCACTCCCCCTGGTTTGATTTTGCCCATTAATGAACTTAACCGAGATTTATGTATCAGTTTGGAAAAGATTTGCGCAGAATTATTGAAGCAATCGTGTCCATAAAAAAATGATATAGATAGATAGATAAATTTTTGAACTGGAGGGGGTGGTTTTGGGTTCTAGGAGTCATGATCAGTGTAGATCTGCAAAAAATTTTCAGAAATTCCAACTCAGGGCAGAATGTAATAGGTAGTATTTCTAACAAAATCTATCTAAAAATGCAGCATAACAGTGCCACCTGTTGGGCCATATACGCCAAAACATAATCAGCCATTTGATGAAATTCCTTGCTTCAGATTTTGATATAGAATGGCTACAAAATATGTATCACATACAGAGAGAGATTTAAAAAAAATAATCAAATTGTATTCAGGTCAACCTAAAATGTGTAAATCCTTAAACAAAAAAAAAAAAAAAAAAAAAAAGAAATTATTTTCATGATTCCAATATTTTCTTCTGATAAAAATATATATTAAAGAAAACATTATAAAAAAAAGAAGAAATTTTAATTATGATTTCCTTTAATAGCTGAGATAATACTTCTCCATCAAAACTGAAAACAAAACTATATCTATAATATAGAAGTTTATCTGTGTGATGAAGAGACTGTTGCGCATAGAGCTACAAGATTTGGCAGGAAAGTACCTGCATGTCTAAAGTTAGTTTTTAAATGTTTTGATTAAGATTTTTTTAAAAATTTAATTTTTCAGGCAATTTGTACCCCCCCCCCCCTTTTTTTTTTCATGTTTCATGGTGATTTTTTTCACATTAATAAAAGGAATTCAGTTTAAGAATTTTTAGCCCAGTTGTAATTTTTTTTCTTTTTTTCAATAGTTTATTCAAAATTTGTATAGTGATTTTTAAATTTTTCCTGAATTTTTTATGAAAATTACAGGTTTTTTTTTTTTTTTTTTTTTTTTTTTTTTGTGACTTGTGCTAATTTTTTGACATTCGTAAAAAAATTCACTTGCAAACTTTTATACTTTTGTTCTTCTGCAATTATGTTTTTTGATTTGAATTTTTAGCAATTTTTAGCTTTTTTCTTTTTTTTTTCTCCACATCTGGCTTCAATTTTTTTTAGCCCAATACAGTAAATGTTGCCTCTTTTTAATAAAAATTATTCGGAATTCGTGCAGCAATTTTTAAATTTTGCACAGTTTATATGAGTTTTAGATTTTTTCGCGTTTTGGGATGATTTTTTGACATTATGAAAAAGAATCCGGTTTCAATAGCCACCAGTTTAATAAATTTTGTCTTCCTTTCAATAAAATTTATTCGGAATTCGTGCAGCAATTTTTGACTTTTGGCTAATTTTTTTATGCAATTTGAGTTTTTTTTTTTTGTGTGTGTGTGTGTGTGTTTTGCGACGATTTTATGACAGTAAATTTTGTCTTGTAGATTTTTGAAATTTAGTGATGTTTAATGAGATTTCCAATCCGTTTTTTAATGTTTTTACACATTCCATGGCAATTTTTTCACATTTGTGAAAGAATTCTGTTTTTTACGTTTTATTTCTCTTTTTAATATTCATGCGTAATTAAATTTTTTATGACGTAATTTTCTTCATTTATTGCTTTTAACACGTAATCATTTAATTATTATTTTAAAGTTTTATTTCTGTTTTTAATAGTCACATGTGAATGCATTTTTTAATTGAAAGGGAATTGGCAACAATTTAAATGATGGACTTTCTAAATATGAAATAATTCTCAATTAAAACGATAAATTTTGAATTAAAAATTAAAAAACCCCTCAAAAATTAGTCAAAAAAATAATTGCATTCTGCACACCGCAAGCTTATCAAGTATATCCTTTCAAAATATTATTAAATTTCTATGCACAGTTTTTGTTCCTATAAAACTTTTTTAGGAGTGCTATTTTGACCGACTTTAATATTAAATATCTCTTAAAATAATTCTTCAGTTTAAAAACTGTCTGCTTCAGCATTTTAATCAAACATTTCTCTATAAAACTACCAATTTATATATTTTTATATACTATAGTTTTCAGAATATTAGCCCAGAAAGACCCCAAGGCACAAAAATTCATTCACAGCAGCTGTGGCACAGTTACTTTTTTTTTTTTTTTTAAACATAGAGAGATACATATATGATTATTATTTTTTTTTATGAATTACTTCTGTTTGTATATAAAAATAGATAAATGGCTTCTTTATATTAAATAAATTGTATAAATATTGAAAAAAAAATTGCTTGTGCATATTTTGCATGGTTACAATAATAAAAAAAAATGATTCACGTTCAATAAATAGCAAGCCAGAAAGTTTGACACACAATAAAAATCCTTTGCACAGTCAGGGTTGAAATAAATGGCACATTAGCATATGTTTTGGCATGGTGTTGGTATAACGAAAAAGAACCCAATAAGATGCTTTGAATAGTTAGTAATTTGTTTCGTCATTCAGTCAAAATTTAAACAGAAGAAGAATATATATTTCCAACAAAATAAAAATGTCTAAAACATTACAGAATTTCACACTAGTCTTTCAAAATAAAATTAAAATTAAGTGACACTAGGAGAACTTTGCTTACATACAAAATGATAAAAAGGATATAATTTGAAATTCATAAAACTGATTGTAAAAAAAAAAAAACATACCAGATTAAAATTAAGCTATTAAAATATTTAAAAAAATAAAAAACGTACCATAACTCCAATTATACTCCTTCATTGTTTGAATTATTACAATGAAGAGAAGAATTAAGTAGTGGAACCTTTCTCGAACATCACTGCAGGACATTTGAAATAAATTATTTTTTTCAAATTTTTTAAAGACCATGCTTTTAAGTTCAACAAACTGAAAAGATACCAAAGATTACATAAATAAGCAAATTAACAAATAAATAAAAAATAAAATAAAATAAATGTATACTTACATTATTGGATAACATAATTGTTAATAACGCTTTGTTTTGAGAGTTGATAGCAACATTGAGAGTAGTAGCTTGACTTAGAACAATTATTGAATGACAAACTGATCAAAAGTTAAGGAAAAACACAATTACTAGCTGAGTAACAATATGTGTTGCCTTTGCATTGTGCGAGATTTTTCAATTTTCAGGGAAAAAAACCAACTTTATTCTACATTTAGAAAAGATTTATGATACTGTTAGGCTCTGATATCTTGGCAGGTCAAACACAGGGTTTCGGGCGATTCTACTGTGGATATTTGGTAAAAGGTTGTAAGTACTAGGAAGAATGCCATCCGGATTTGCTGCATTTAGCTAAATAATGGCATCAACATACAGATTTTATGAAATGTTTTAGAAAAATATGATTGCTTTTAAATATATAGATTATAATATATAAAAATTTAAAGAATGCTTCTGATTCTTTAAAAACTTTGTTTAATTATTTTGCAAAATATTTATGTACAGTCTGTAAAAAGAAAAAAAGACACACCTACCTTTATTTGCAAATCGTTTACAATAAAACCACAACAATATGCCATTAGATTCAGAATTTCGTCTTCTTTCAGAAAATGAAGGCAATTTTTGAATTAGTGGTCATTTGCATACTAAAAATTGTACCAACTTTCCTTTTTCAAATAGTAACAAATACCCATTTTAGAAACTTTTTGAGCTCCTTCAATGAAATCACCCCAGATAAAGATAGTTTACGCAATTTTTTCGTAAATCTTCATAGAGTTATATATAAAAAAAATGTCTTACAGGTTAATTCCTAAACTGTCACAAAGTAAAATTTCTGTATATCTCAGAAACTAATGTACAAAATAAGCTGTAAAAGCACATAGCCATGTTTTCAATGACAGCGATTCTTTATATGTAAAAATTAATCTGAGTTATATTTGATACTAGTATATAACCCCCCCCCCCCCCATCAAAATTGATGGAATGTTGATCTGAGTTTCATTTTCATAAGACCTCATACAAACAATCAGCATGAAGATATTGTTATTGAAAGGTTTGTACTGTAGAAAAGTACATTTTAAGAATGCCAAATGCTTTCTACAAATACAAATGATGAGGATTTTTTTTTAACTCGATATTCAATTTCTGAAATAGTTCAACAATTTGACAAAACATTCAAAAATATTAAAAAAAATAATCCCTGTGCAAAAGTTTTTGGAAAAAAAAATTATTAAAGAGTTTCTAAAGAGCTTGACTCACAGCTCATTGTTTGGTTACATAAGAAAAATTAAAGGCAAATTCTGAAATGGTTTAACGATTGCACAAAACATTAAAATTTTGTTCGTTTTAAATTGTCTAAGTAAATAGTATAATAGAGTTGAATTTTAATATTTCTAGAAGAACAAAGTTTTCCAGTAATGATGAAAGAAATATATAGCAGAAAGACATAAAAAGAGACAGAAAATTGCATGTTTATGTATATTAGCTTCTTAATTTACAGAAGGACAACAACCCATTTAAAATGACAGAGAAAACAAAGTTTTCCAGTAATGAAGAAATAGTTAAAATAAATAAAATGATGAAAGTAGATTATATAACTTAAACTTTTAAAAGTATATCTCAAATTAAAGTCTGATTTTGTCTTATTTTAAAAATATGCCTAAAAAATCTATAATAGATTTTGATCATTAAAAATCATCCTATTTTATTTCATAAGTAAATTGAAATTATTAAATGCATGAGTATGGCTGAAAAATATCTTTTCACATTCTCTTATTAAATTACAATTTTTTTTTTCACTACAAAGTTAGCTTTAAATATTACTATATGATAAAAATCAAAATTTGATCTGCATGACAATTAACATACATATGTGATATGCGGTACTATATATTCCTTATATTTTAATTGTGTTTCATAAGAAATATTAATTTTACAATGCAAGCAAAATTTCAGAATTTAATTGGATATAAGCTAGGCGATTAATATTTGATTTAACCAAATTAAAATTTTAAGAAAGAAATTATATTAAACTGAAGCTTTTAAAAGTTGATCTTTAAATAAATCAATACGTCCTGAATTTTTCTTATTTTAAAAATATGCCTATATACATTTTAATAAGATATTTTTTTTCCAACAGAAAGGTTCTTCATTTATATTAATCGTCCATAGACTGTGTCAAAACAATATGCAAAGCCTTCCTATGAAATCTGTCACCACTATTTCAGAAGGAAAAAAAAATGTTTACAGAACAAATTGTTTACAGAAATGTTGATATACATGTTTTATATGAAAATATGCTCATAAGAAATATTCTCTCATTTTCATAAGAAATATTCATTTTACAATGCAACCAAAATTTCCGAATTTAATTGGATATAAGCTAGGCTCTTAAAAGTTGATGTAATCAAATAAAAATTTTAAGAAAGAAGTAATATTAAGCAGAAGCTTTTAAAAGTTAGTCTTAAAATAAATCAATATATCCTGAATTTTTCTAATTTTAAAAATATGCTTATATACATTTTATATTATTTTACAACTTTATTAATATTTTATATAAAATATTTCTTTCAATAGAAAGTTCCTTCGTTTATATTTATTGCCAATAGATGGCGCCAGAACAGCATAAGGAACAGAATGTAAAATATTGGAGGATCATCGCAAAGCCCCTCTATGAAAGCTATCACTGCTATTTCTGAAAAAAGGGCTTACAGGAAAAAAATGCTTACAGAAATAAATTAAAAAAATCCTTTAAAATATTTAAAGACTAATATGCTTTTACAAATATTTTAAGAGCATAATCGGATATTTTAATGAAACATTCAAAGAGTCATTCACTTTTTTCTAGATTTGGAATTTGTGTTTCTGAATGGCAACAGTATTTGTTTGTTTACATCTGGTAATCCGATGTTTAATCTGGTACTGTTAATTTAAAACTTAAAACATTATAACTGGATATGATATACATGTTTTATACGAAAATATGTTGAACAGACATGATTTCAAGTTGAACAAATTATCATTTAGCTGTCATATGTTTTTCATTACGCCTAACATGGAGTTTAGCTATGGTCGATTCACAAACCAGAGTGGTCGGAACCGGCATGGTTACACTGTGTTTTATTATATAGAGATTCTTTTAAATATAAACTTATTAATAATTTTCATAATTAAAAATATGTTTTTGAATTTAAAATATGTTGTATATATATGCCTAGATTGTCTGGGTCTATTCATTGTATCCCATCAAAAAGAAATATTGCAATTGGAGGATTTTTTTGGGAAGATGTAAATTACAGTTTCTCAAAGACAAAGAGCAAGAGCAAGACTCAATTACAAGCATACACCACCATTTGAAATACTAAGCATGTACTGCAGATCCCTATTTCTGCGATTTGGAAAAATGATTACTTTATGCATTTTCTTGAAACAATTTTTTTTTTTTTTTTTTTTTTTTAAATCAGCATACTTAAACTGTTCAAATTATTGACATTTTGTTTTTAAAATTAAACTAGTCTTTTAATTGAAGGACATATCTTCAAAAAATTAAACTTTTTAACATTTTAATTTTTTAAACAGTTTAAAAAATGAAAAATTAGCAGTAAAAATTGGTTTCAAATTTCAAATAGTCGCCATTTTGTGAAATTTTGATTTAACTTATTAATTTGAGGTACTGAACTAATTTAATATATATTCAAAATCCGGGAGAATTTGATTTTTTTTTTTTTTTTTTTTTTTTTTAATGTGATATTAAGAACACAATCATGTACAGAGTTTTAGCACGAATGCTGTGCATAGTGAACTTTTGAAGAGTTTAGATCAATTGAAATACGAACATTTTTATATGACAATAGTTACACACTTAATGCCAAAAACCATTTTTGTCTATGTGTATTATTTAAAAAAAACTCGAAAATGTCTTAAAAAATCAAATTGTATCTGGAGACCCTGCTCTTGAGAACATAAGTTTTTATTAAAATATGAAGATATATTAAAAAAAAAAAGCTATGAAAATTTTTCAAAATAATTTGGGCCCAATATAAAAGTGAAAAATAAATAAAAGCAATGGGCCTCAAATGTTCTTATCAAGTTAGAAGTAATAGATACTTACTATCTTATAATTTATAATTTTGAAAAAAGAACATGAAATGAAAGCAAAATCATTTCCAAAAATTATAACTTAGAAAGAGGATACAGACATAAACAACACTTATACCCAAGTGTGGTATTAATCCTAAATGCTCTCTTTTTCGTCCTCTAGGTTCAGTAGCAGTCCAATATAAAGCATCTAAGATATCTTGCCCAAAAGATGAAAATAATTTGTCAGCAACCTGCAATAAATTATACTTATTAATATTAAATTTTATTTATATATATTTACTTATTCTATTAAATATTAAATTCTTTATTTAACTATATTCTAAGCATATGTTGGGAAAGATTGATCAGCATTACATATAGCTAAATATATGAAGCAGCAAAAATTAACCTCTTTTCTAAAGATTCATATGACAGTTTATTAGGAAAGAAAAAAAGAGACGAAAAGGTATTGTTTATTGTTGAAAACTGAGAATTTATAAGTCCCGGGAGAGGGCGTCGCGAACTCCCCTCGATTGAAAGTGAAATCGAACTGAACGGAAGTTATGTTGATGTTGTGTTGGTTGAAGGCGACCTGAGCGTTCGCTCTTCCTTTTGTTAGTAAAAATCAAATAATGATACAGTCCACAAATATTTAAGTTAATGTGTTATAAGTATTAGTTTACATTTTTATGGTCGTACGAGCCTCGAGAATGAGAATGACCTATGGATGGAATAACTTTAGTTTAATTTCGTTAAGTTGTGAGTCGCTAAGTTTCGATTTGAACTTTTTGATTGTGTGATAAAAAACTATTAAATTTATTGCATTGTGATAAAAAATGAAGAAATGAAGTACCTTGTGGATTATTTTTGAACATCATTATTACGGAATCATTTTAATTCGGTGAGTACGAAACATTTTAATTCATTGTTCATTGCATCATTTTTCAATATGGCCGACATTAAAGCTGCGAAAACTAATAAAAAAAGCTTAAAGTCAAATGTTACAAAATTTAAGGACAAGGTTAATTCGACTTTAGAAAACGCAGATATAGTTCTTTTAGAGCTTTATAATGCAAAAATACTGTCCTTCGAAAAGGAATTGAATTCAGTATTTGATGCAATATTTGCGCATTGCGATGACAAGGATATAGATGAATTTATATGTGAAAAAGAGGGCATTATTGAAACCATAGATGACATTAATTTAGCGATAAAGCGAAAATTATTGGATGTAAATTCTGGAAAAAATAATAGCAATTCAATGTGCAATGAATCCTTTTCTAAAAGTAACTCTTTTTCAGAAATTAAGTTACCAAAAATTACACTTCCTACATTTTTTGGTAAATTGGATGAATGGATTGAGTTTAAAGATCTATTTTCTGCAGCTGTACATAATAATAATAATCTTACAAGTGCACATAAGCTACAGTATTTAAAAAGTTCATGCAAGGGAGATGCACTTAACGTTATTCAATCCATTCCCATTTCGGATCAAAATTATGACATTGCTTGGAATTTATTAGTAGAGCGCTATTCAAATAAGAGAGATTTAATTAATGCAGTAATTAAAAAGTTACTTTCCTTACAGCCAACAAGTGATACCACTCAATCCATTTTAAAATTCGTTGATATCATTAATGAATGCATCCGATCCTTAAAAGTATTAGAACAGGATGTAAATAACTTTGGTGAAATATTGATCGTGTATTTATTAGTGGAAAAATTAGACAGAAATACTCGATGTTGGTGGGAAAGGTCAGTTAAAAGGGACGAATTAGGATCGATAGAACAGTTAACTTCATTTTTGAAAGATCATGCTCGAACATTACAAGCTTCAAAAACGAGTAACGCTGCAAATAAAAAAAATATATATCAACAGAAAGAAAAGACAACATCATTTTACTCTAATGTGAAAAATGTTAAGTGTATTTGCTGCAAAAATGAAAATCATCCAATATATAAATGTAATGCATTTCTAAGAATGACTGTTTACGATCGTTTAGAATTTTCAAAACGATATAAATTATGTTTTAATTGTTTATCTACTAATTCAACTCACTCAGCGAGAAACTGTTCTTCGAAATATTCTTGCGCCCATTGCGGCATGCGTCATAGTTCTTTGCTACATATTCAAAAAGAAAAAATAAACACTTCACCACAAATTGAGCTGAGTCAGAAAGTAGGGGAATCGAAAAGGACTTCTTTTTCATTGCTTTCCCCCGACGAAGATAACCATAGCTTAAATCCAGAAGCAAAATGTTTTGAAAATAAAAATAATGATTTCGTTGGCACGTCTGTAAATAATTCATCTCAAAAAAAGAAAACAACTATTTTATCTACAGCTTTGATTTATATTAAAAGTGTGTCTGGGGAAATTATGATAGCACGTGCTCTTATTGACATGGGGTCAAATTTTTCATATATTTCAGAAAACTTTACAAAATTATTAGGAATTAAAAGGGAGAAATTTAATGTTTCTGTTTCATGTTTAAATAATGCTCAAATTAACATAAAATGGAAAATTACTGCAACTATTTCAAATAATGCTGATTATGAGAGAACATTAGATTTTTTTATTGTTCCAAAAATAACCAATTTTATTCCAGGACATTACTTTAGATTTCCATTTTCTGAGCTTCCTCAAGATGTAAGATTGGCAGATCCAAAATTTAATGAACCAAATAAAATTGACATTTTATTGGGTACTGAGCGTTTTTACGATTTATTACGAAATGGTCAAATCCGTTTAAAAAATTCTAACGTCATTTTACAGCATACCGTATTTGGGTATATGGTGGGAGGTTCTTTCAACGATTCGAACCATGCTAATCATAATGCATATTGTGGTCTAACTTGCAATGTAGAAGAACAATTGAGTAAATTTTTCGATTTAGAATCAATTGGGATTAGAGATGACCCTTATTGTAATGATGAAGATAAGGCATTAGAAATATTTACCGAAACAGTTTCCTGTAAAGGTAATCGATACGAAGTAGCTCTGCCATGGAAAAAAGACTGGATTAATTTGAGTGATAACTATAAGATTTCTGAGAAACGATTCAAATATTTAATTAATAAAATGCGTAATGATGATAATTTGTTTTCTCAGTACAAAGAAATTTTGAAAGAATATCTTAATTTTGATATTATTGAAAGGGTGTCAGATCCAACTAAGCCAAAGGACAGACCCATATTCTATTTGCCACATCGAGCGGTTTTTAGAAAAGATAGTGTTACAACGAAAACGCGTATTGTATTCGATGCCAGTTCTCACGATGTAGGACAACTCTCTCTAAACGATTGTTTGTGGCCTGGTATCAATTTAAACCCTGGTATTTTTCAATTGCTCGTTAATTTTAGATTAAATAAAATAGGAATTTTGGCAGATGTGGAGAAAGCATTTCTCCAAATTTCATTATCAGAAAAAGACAGAGACGCTGTCAGATTTCTCTTTGTGGAAGTTATCGAAAATCCGAAAGATAAAGTGTTTGATAATTTGAATATCCAAATATATCGTTTTAAGCGTTTACTTTTTGGATTAAATTCTAGTCCATTTCTCCTAGCTGCCACAATAAAGGAACATATAAAAAGATTTAAAGATCAATATCCTGAAACCTTTCGAATTCTTGATACGTGCCTTTATGTCGACGATTTAGTGAGTGGTACTGATAGTATTGAAGAAGCTCTGAAGATCTCACATGAGGCTAAGATGATTATGAGTCAGGCCAGTTTAAATTTGAGAAAGTGGTTAACAAATGACCAGTCGTTACTAGAACGGTGGATAGAAGAAGGTTTCGAAATTTATCCATTTGATCAAAATCATAAGGTTATGAATTCATTGAAGGTATTGGGCATATCGTGGGACATTAAACAAGATTCTATTAGCATAGACATTTCAAGCTTAATAGAATTTTTGAAGACTAGGAAAAATACAAAACGATTTGTTTTACAGACTTCCGGCAGAATTTACGATCCAACTGGTATCCTCACTCCATTCACTATAAGACTTAAATGTCTCTTCCAAGAATTATGGATTCGTAAACTGTCCTGGGATGCTGAGCTCCCCATTGACATTTGTGAAAAGTGGACTCAGTGGTGTTCGGAACTTCCTCTATTAACGCAAATTAAAGTGCCTAGATTTGTATTCCTATCATCTGATACAAACAATGTTGAAATTCATTGCTTTTCCGATGCAAGTCAGAAGGCTTATGGTGCTGTTGTTTATTTAAGAGTGCAAGATTTCGACCAAGTGTCAGTTAATTTAATAGCATCTAAGACCAGAGTTGCCCCACTAAAGAAAATAACTCTCCCGCGACTAGAGTTGCTTGGTGCTTTACTTGCATCTCGCTTAGGATCACAAATTAAAAAGATAATCGATGTAAAAAATACTTCTAAAATCTACTACTGGACAGATTCAAAAATTACTCTATGCTGGATAAAGGGATCTAGCAAGAAATGGAAATCCTTTATTGCCAATCGTGTTGATGAAATCCAAAGTTTGACGGAACCAGAGACATGGTTTCATTGTGCTGGTAAAGACAATCCTGCAGATCTTCTTTCGCGAGGAATAAGTGCTGACTCTCTTGTGAACAATTCCAAGTGGTTTACAGGCCCTGAATTTTTGATGGATCCAGAACTTTCAAATTATTTGCAGTCTGTTTCTTCTGAAAGTGACTTACTAAGTGAAAGTGAAAATGAGAACTATTTAAGTGAAATTAGATCTTCCGAAAAGGCAAATAACTGTACAGTGACTTCATTTTTTATCAACGAGAGTTTTAGTTTTTTTGACAAACTTTTTGAACTAACTAATGACTATTTCAAACTGTTACATGTTTTTTCTTTTATTCGCAGATTTATTTTTAACTGCAGATCTCCTCTTAAAAGAAGGGGTCATTTGACCTTAGAAGAAGTCAAGGAAGCTGAAACTGTTTTAATTAGAGCCTCACAAAAAAATTTAGGTGGTAAGAAGGCTCTGACAGGTAATATTAACTTTTTAAATCCATTTATAGATGACCAGGGTATAATGCGAGTTGGCGGAAGACTTAACAAAGCTTCCGTATCTTATGAGCAGAAACATCCTGCTATATTGCCTAAAAATTCAAAATTAAGTGAAATTTATTTTATTACTATGCACAAGCGTCTGTTTCATGTTGGTCCTCAAGGACTCTTGAATTCTGTGAGGTTAAAATTTTGGCCTATAGGGGGTAGAAATTTGGCAAGAAAAACGGTACATTCTTGTGTTATTTGTTTTAAGGTAAAACCAACTCCATGCTCGCAGAGCGATGGGTGACTTGCGATTTAATTATGAAGAGTTCGAAACTATTGTTATTCAGGTAGAAGGTATTTTGAACTCTCGACCTCTTACTCCCTTGTCAAATGATTTCGATGATTTTGAGGTCTTGACTCCCAGTCATTTTTTGATCGGGAGACCAATCAATGCTATACCCGAACCGTCGTTAATTGATGTTAATATTAATCGTTTAGGCCGTTGGCAGAAAACTACGAGGGTCGTCCAGAAAATTTGGGGAAAATGGAGATTAGACTATTTAAATACGTTACAACAGAGATCTAAATGGATTGTGGAAAAGGATAATTTAACTACAGGTTTAATGGTATTAGTGAAGGAAGACTTTTTGCCTGTATGTAAATGGGCCTTAGGCCGCATAAGTAAAATTTATACAGGAGCGGATGGCAAGGTCAGGGTAGTAAAGGTTCGCACTAAATCAGGTGAATTAAAGCGTTCAATTACGAAAATAGCTGTCCTTCCTATTGATGCCTAAGAAAGAATATAATGATTAATTATTGTTAATTTTACATTTTTTATTATTATTATGCTGTGTATATCTATTTGTTTTGTAATAATTTTTGTTGTAATTGTGCTATGTAAATTTATATGATTGTAAGAATTCTAAGTTATTGAAATTTGTAAATTTCAATCCGGGGGAGAATGTTTATTGTTGAAAACTGAGAATTTATAAGTCCCGGGAGAGGGCGTCGCGAACTCCCCTCGATTGAAAGTGAAATCGAACTGAACGGAAGTTATGTTGATGTTGTGTTGGTTGAAGGCGACCTGAGCGTTCGCTCTTCCTTTTGTTAGTAAAAATCAAATAATGATACAGTCCACAAATATTTAAGTTAATGTGTTATAAGTATTAGTTTACAGGTATAATACAAGATACAACAAAAATATATTTTACTACATAATAAAGAATCTTTAAATCTTGAATTCAATATGATCAATAAAATATATAAAGTTATTGTAAGATTTGGTGCTTGCATATTTTCTGTAGTAGGAAGATACACCATGTCAACAACGGCAATAATACTAATTACAGTAACACATATATATTTTTCTTTTGGTATTGTAATTGCATACTCCAGTTTGTTTCTAAGTTTTGAATGTACTAAACCTTAAGTAGAAAATAGTCTTTTTTACAGAGTTGCTTTATGGCTTTTTCATCTGACCTTTCACAAAAACTTGAATTGAAAATGAACTTGAATATATTTATAGTTAATAAATTAATACCACAATGTAAAGTTAATATTTCTAAGCCACTATACTACAAAGGTCTGTTTTGATTTGTTGAAGTTGGGATATTTATTAATAATGATTGCTCTTACATTTAAATTAAGTAATTAATATTAATAACTTGAAAATATATTAATGCCTAAAACAGATTTTCAAAGTTATTAATTATTTACATACCTAAACCTCAACATATCTTAACACTAACCACTAGGCTGAGTGGGGCTTTTTAAAGTTTGTTTAGAAAGAAATGTAGTAAGAATAAACATATTTTAATTATCAAGTCTTAATGCTGCCAATTCTGAAAAAAGAAAAAATCATCTGAAATAAGTTAAAATATTTTAAATGCTCCCCCCCCTCACCTTTTTTTTTTTTTGGGAGGGTGTGTGTGTGAAAAATTACTTTTAGATTAAAAAAATTAAAAGTTTATATCCATATGACAAAAATTAAAATTTGCTGAAATTGAACAATATGTCACTTACTCAGAGATCTAATGAATATAGATAGTTTGTGTACTATTAATATGACAATAAGCTACAAGAATTTTTGAAAGCATTTAGAAAGATGTTTTATTACAATAGTATTAAAAAGACATAACTTGTTTGTATTTTTTTTAATCACAAATTATTGTTTCAGACAAGTAACTTCTATTTTTAAATTTAAAGAATGAAACATGTCTTTGAAATAAAAGTCTTAGCAATGGTATATAGAGCTTTGAGTAAACTTTTCTTTTGTTTTATTATAGATACAAAAACATAAATGAAGTGACAGTAGAAAATGTAAAGACATATCTTATTATTAAAAGATGCCAGACCCAATAAGGTTAACATTTTAGCATGAATTATTGGAATTTGATACTGATGATCAATGTTAGCACATACATATAGACACATAAAGTAATAATTTGCTATATCTGACAGTTAATCTCTGCAATATAACCAGAATTAGTTAAGTCTTCGAAAGCATACAAGTAACTTTGATTTAAAAATAGCAGTAGTAAAAATATGTAGGAAATATGGTTATTTTACTCTCTCAATTTTACAAAATAATGTCTTTTTAAATATCTGAATGAATATATTCAAATAAAATTGTACAAATCATAATAATGCAATGCCTAATGAAAATATGCTATGCATATTTTGATACAAATTGTCCCCCCCCCCCCTCCCCTAGCTGAATTATCATTAACCCTTTAAGACCGGAAATTTTTTTGCATTTAAATTTTACTCCTTTTTAGCTCTTAGCTAGACATTGACCACAATGTCACTGAAAAATTTATTAAAAAAATCTACCAACCTCCCTGAAGTGTGGGGGTCATACGCACGATCCGATCATGCAGGTTAGGCTTTTTCTCAGTTAAAGTTAATTGCAAAAAATAATGCCCTAAATAACTGAAGTTGAAGCAAATATGTAAATTAACAATTTATTACAATTTTATTGAATATTTATTTACAGTGAAAATCTTTGAAACACGTCTTTTTCTTCAATAGGCATAAATATACATTGCACTTTTATTGAAAACAATGATAAGAAGAATATGAATAAGAATAATACCCTCAATTTAGTGAAATCCAAAAGTCCAGGATGAGGTACAGGCTTAAATTTTATATTTTGCCATTGATATGCTTCCCGTTTTTTAATTAATTTTTTTTTTTTTTAGAACTCAGAGGAATGGGTTTAGGAGATTTTTATGACGAAGGGCGATCTAAATTGGAATCGGTCTTTTCATCAGCTGCCCTTCGTGATTTTCTTACTGATGCATGCTGGAGGTATTATATCAATGACGGTTGCTGTTAATTTGACTTCATGTTATTCTGGAGTACAGCTGAATAAAGTGAGCAATAATAATCATCGGGTGAATGCCTGAGATGATGAAGTTGGCCTGCACAGAATACTGTGTGTAGGTACCTTGCCAGTGATTCAATGATGGGTTCGTATGCATATACAAGAACATTTATGAGGACTTCTTCCTATGGAATTGAAGTTTCGCTACTAGAGATTTGCTCAAACTTTTTACGATGTCATCAATTTTAAAAAATCTGTATTTCTGGAGGTTATTGTATATCACTTCTGTTTTTTAACTTCATCAATGGTTTCTTTGTAACGTTATTTGAAACTAGTGAAAAAAGTTTTTTTTTTATGTAACAACATAGCCATTTCAGTTGATGTTAGTACGGCTTGAGAAAATATTTTAAATTTATATATTGTAATAAAACCATTACTAAAGCTTATTTAAAATATAATAATCAATACCATAAAAGTGAATCTGCAAAGAATCCTTAACCATATTATTCATATGTTTATTCTGTAATAAAGATAATAATTTCATATAAAATGTGTTTTTCTTACTAGTGTTTATAAATACATGTTGATATACATAATAATAATGATACTTTATATGCCTTTAAAATCCATATAGTTTATTTGGAAAATAAAAATTAATTAGAAGAATAATTAAATAGTGTATATATAGAAGAAATTATAAAACATTGTTCATATTTAATTATACAGTTTGACAAAACAATGAGATTAAGGATTCTGCTTTGAATTCATATTAAACATAAATAGTTTTTAGAAATCAAAAAGATTTAAATAATTTGCAATGATAGTTTGAGCACAATTTCTAGTTATATGTATTACAGGTAGCTGTATCTATTTCAGGTATGTCATGTATTCTTGTTTATTATTTCACCATGATTTCATTAAGATATATTTATTAATATTCACAATGTTTTTCTTCCTTTGTACTTCCACTATAAATTGTATTTAGATCACAGGCCAATATGTAATTTCATTCTTTTTACACTTTCTAAATTCTTCTTCAACAAATTTCTAAATTTAAATATCTATCTATACTTATAAAGGAGTAGCTTGATTTTCTCATAATCAACGCCGAGCCTCAACCGTTTGTCGTAGAACAATGAAATTTAGAAGACATGTTCTTTACACAATGTAGGCGCGTACTAAGAAAGGATTTTGGAAAATTCACAGCTTAAGGTCAAATTGGGGGGGGGGGGGGGGGGGGTGTTGAAAGTTTTAGATAATTTCGTCTTTTTGGCATATCTCAGCAGGAGTTTTAAGTAGGAGCCTGAAATTTGGATAGAAATTCAACCACTAAGTGGGTTAAATGGGGGGTTGAAAATTTATGTGATTTCACATTTTCACCATGTCTCATCAGCAGTTTTAGGTAAGAGCGTGAGCTTCAAGATAACAAATCTACTAAAAAAATAATTAAACACGTATTTCAGCAATTTTAGAAATTCAACCTCTAAGGGGGTTAAATGGGAGGTCTAAAGTTTTAGGTCATTTTGCCTTTTCACCATATCTCAACAACAGTTTTTGTTAAAAGAGCGAAGTTCAAGATAACAAATGTACTAAAAGTTGGTTAACACATATTTCAGCGATTTTAAAAATTCCACTTCAGATTATTATTCAAATTATATTTAATACCCCCCTTTTCCAACTTTTGTTTGTAACAGCGTTCACGTTTTTCTTAATCATTTTGTCTGTATTCAACAATGTTAAAACAAAAAACAAAACTTACATGGAGAAAAAACTTATCTTTATGGCAATGAACTTAATAAGCGTTAATGTCGACATAGCACAACCGCGCCGGTAAAGCAATATCACTTCTTAATAACAAAAAAAAGTTCGTATATAATTTATATTTTTTCTTATATTCCACTTATTTAAACATTAAACTTACAATTTGTATCTAAGCAATTAAAAATAAATTGATAATTATGCAATTACGACATATTTTGTCGAGCTGTTTCGCTTATACTTGTAAACCATTATAAGTTGAATTGTTGAAGACTAACTCGAAATTGGTCTACAACCAGCATCTGTTGACAAAAATTCATACTATATAGTTTTTATTTACCAGCATGATCGTTTGATTCGGCTTTTATTACGACTAACCAGGAAGTTAAAATGTTAGTTAATTGTTTAACCTGCACGTTCGTATGGATTTGGGCTTAAAGGGTTAAAAAATGGAATACATTTTGCTCACATTTGAAAATTTACATCAATAAAAGGTGTTTGAATATATATATATATATATATATATATACATATATATATATATATATATATATATATATATATAGCATTGATTAATTAACAATATGAACAATGTTTGTAAGCAATAAAAATAATATGAATGAGTGGAATACTGATTTCAATTTCAGTAGCATAATCAGCTATCATCATCAGTAACAGGAACGAAAAATCATGCGTCAAGCATAGATTATGTAACACTTTCCAACGCTTCCAAAATAATTTTACAAATCATTACTGTTTAATAAGCTGAAAGACAACATCTAAGTAAACAGTTTGGAAAACGCATAACATATTTTAAAACGAAATTTCAGGAATTTCCAACAAATACAATATTCGGAAAAATATCTGAATACTTTTATTCAGCCTTGTATAGGATCTATAGATTTGTATATATACTGCATAGGATGCTAAATTTTAGTTTAGTTAGGAAACGCGTAGCACAGTTTAAAATTCTCCTTCTGGAGTTTCTGTCAACAAACGGAAATGTGTTCGCGAACTTTTGTACTGCCCTGTATATGAAATATAGCATTTATACACATCAAGTAATAGACAAAAAGTGAGTTAAATTTAAAATCGCGTTCAGTAAATTAAAACGCACTTCCAGGAATTATTGTTAACAGACAGTAGAGAATTCTTTTGTGTGTCCCTGTAAATGAATGATAACTGATATACACACAATATTCTGTAGTAAACCTCTTGTAATATACCTTAGTGATATATATAAATTTCAATGCGTTTAAAATAGTGAGACATTATTTAATTAAACCGCAAAGGATTTTTCTCCATACACGTAATGTAACGGAATTCTTTTGACTGTCCCTGTAAAGTAACTATAAGTGCTATGCACACTCTATTCCATATTAAGCTTCTTGCAATGCACCTTACTCATATATATCAATTACAATGTATTTGCAATTGCATAACATCATTAAAATAAACCGCAAATGATTTTTCCCCATAGACCGTAATGTAACGGAATTCTTTTGAGTGTCCCTGTAACAAAACTATAAGTGTTACACACTTCAGTTGAAATAGGGAACATGCTATAGATATCGACAATCTATACTAATAAAAGAAAGTTTCGCTCTGTGTGTGTGTGTGTCTGTCTGTTGGCGATGGCTAAGAAAATCTAGCCCACCGAGAAGTCTGGAAATTTAGGTGTGGATAGTCCACCTGAGCCTCAGAATTTTAATATTTTGATAATTAACCTAGATATTAATTAGATTCTCATTAACCATCGCTTCTAAAATGTCATCTTTTAAATCAAAATGGCGAAAGAAATGAACCGGCACATTGGATTTGAAACCGGAAATGAACAAATTCGAAATTATTTTACAAATTAGCAAATTTTAAGAAAACTAATTGAGATATCAATTTGAAAATTTCTGAGCATATGTAAAAAAATATTCTGTATCTGACTATGTGAGTTTTGAAAAATTCGGTTGGTAATTCTTTTTAATTTATGCAAAAAACTGATCAAAAATACGATTTTTTTCTCTTGGGTTGGTTGCATCGATTCTTCACAGAAGTAATTAAATAAACCAGAGTAGCAATGTATAAATAAGGATTTCTAATTAAATAGTGTCAATATGGATTAAAGTTATCAGCGAAGAGCCATGCGAATGTCGCGCCACCTGCACATGACAAATTACAGATACGTACCCCTGATTGAATTATTTTCCAGGCACATTTTTCTTCATGACAATTAGTCAAGTTTTTTTTTTTTTTTTTTTTTTTTTTTAAACATGACATTTATTATTATGATGGAGATTGTTAATACAGAAAACTTTATTTAACAGATTCTTTTTTATATTTGTAGGAATGAAGAGCGGCAAGGGTCTAATTACATTTAAGCTTCAAGATGTATTTCTAGAAAGCAGTTACCAGAATTTCCGAATAATAGTCTAAGCCAAATTTCAAATTAAGTTCCTAGCTTAACCAAATGAAACAATCTTTAAAGATGTATTGTGATCCTCCTAATTAGTTATTTGCTGAAGGCCACTTGAACAAACCCCCCCCCCCCCCCCCACGGCCCGTCCTTCAAGGTTTTTTCTCTAACTCTACTCCGTTTCCATATCTCAGCAACTATCTTTCCGCTTTCAATGCAAGTGATTTTCAAACAATATAATTAACTTAATTGTCACTCTTTATAACATTAAACTAAATTTATATGAGTAGCGGTTACCACTATTTACGAATAATAGTTTAAGCCAAATTTGTAATTAAGTTCAAAGCTTAAGCAAAGGAACGAATTTTGAAAGATGCATAGTGGCCCTCCTAATTAGTCATTTGCTGAAGGGCACTTGAACATCCCCTCCACCTCGGGACCTCCTTCAAGGTTTTTTCTCTAACTATGCTCCGTTTTCTTTTTTTCTCTAACTATGCTCCGTTTCCATATCTCAGCAACTATTTTTCCGATTTCAACGCAAGTGATTCCAAACATTATAATTAACTTAATTGTCACTCTTTATAACATTAATCTAAATTTTAATTGGGTAAGCCAAATTTGTAATAAGTTCCTAGCTTAAGCAAACGAACGAATTTCGAAAGATGCATAGTGCTCTTCTTAATTAGTCATTTGCTGAAGGGTACTTGAACACCCCCCCCCCCGCCCTCCTTCAAGGTTTTTCTCTAACTATGCCTGTTTCTATATATCAGCAACTATCTTTCCGATTTCAACGCAAGTGATTCCAAACATTATATTTAACTTAATGGTCACCCATTATAACATTAAATTAAATTTATGAGTAGCGGTTACCACTATTTACAAATAAGAGTTTAAGCCAAATTTTTAATTAAGTTCCTAGCTTAACAAAACGAACGAATTTTTATGCATGCATAGTAGACCTCCTAATTAGTCATTTTCTGAAGGACACTCGAACATCCCCTCCCCTCGGCACCTCACTCAAGGTTATTTTCTCTAACTGTGCCTTATTGCAATAACTGGGCTAATAACGTTCCAATCTTCTCGAAACCAGCTCAATTTTGTAGTGCGCCTACTATACAGTAACGTTGGCAGCGGGGACCTGTCTCCGAAGTTCGTTCGGAAAGAGGTTTGTTTAGAACAGAATGCTCCCCTGGCGGTGGTAGGGGGAAATAAAAGATTTTCTAGAGCGTACGAGCATGCCGGGTATACGGTTCCGAAGTCATCGTAGACCGTGGCCAGAGTTCCGTTTTTTAAGAGATTTAATTTTATTACAAAGGCTCGGGCAACGCCGGGCGGGTCAGCTAGTAACATATAAAAATTGCAGTGCAATCCGAGCATATTTACGGGAGTTAGAGCATGGACAGATGGCAGACAAACCGAAGTCATAAACACTTTTCAACTAGGTTGGAAAGTGTTAAAAATGGCAGCAGAGCTTCAATAGCAGTATTGCTGATAATGACATTACACAAATACAGACCAATAAGCACTCGTACACATTTTTAAAACTTAAAAATGTAAATGTAATAATTTCAGTACTTTTTATCAAGTTTGATATCTTTTTAATTAAAAAAGCAAAAATTATCAATTGCCTTATAAGAATTAAATATAAGATATCAGTTTAAAAAAGAGGCAATAAGAAAAAAGTGAAAATCATTATAAGCAATTTACTTAAAAAAAAAAAAAAAAAAAACTAAATTAAGCAAAACATACCTCCAACATATTGAACATTATATACAACTTAATTACAGATTGGCTTTTAACTACATGGTAAAACATAGATGTATCCACATATGTCATGACAAAGCTTACACAACCCAATATAAAAACTTTGAGAAGATCACATATTTCTGCTGCTTGTAACGGACGATGGGAATATTGTGTTCCAAAGATGGTACTAGAGGGAAAGGAAATGAAATTTATTACAAAAGAAACGATACAAATTACTAAAGAAATTATATTTTTACTTGGAATGAATACATAGAAAGAGAGAGAGGGAACATATTTAAGATAATAAATTTCATGTCACAAGGAAAAAATAAATAAATAAAAAGTTCTGACCAGTACTGGAAGGAAAAGGAAGGAACACCTTCCCTATTCCCTGGTTTTAAAAATTCAGCTAATTTTACTCAAAAACACGAAGCTAAAATGCATGGAACTTGATTATAAAAGATTTTCAGTTTTTGTTAATACTGAATTTGAATTGAAATTAAGAAATTGAATTTGAATGGTCAGCTATTGACAATTTGACTTCATTTATGGTGACCTATTTTTATCGCTAAATTTGGTGATATTCTGCCAAATATAATCAAGCTTGGGGTGTGAATTTGATGCTGGCAAACACTGTTAGATATATATGTGTGTGGGGGAATACTTTATGAATATTACCTATTACGAATACCCTTATTCCTATTACTAAAGATTCAAATTCAGTATTAACAAAAACTGAAAATCTTTTATAATCAGGTTCCATGCTTTAGCTTCGTGTTTTTGAGTAAAATTAGCTGAATTTTTAAAACCAGGGAATAGGAGTATTCATAATTTCAACCTATATATTTTTTCTATTAAATATCACATCATTTATGATATGATTGTGTAATGAAAATAAATTTTCTAAAACTCATAAATTAAACCCAATTATAGAAAAACCCGTATTATTAAGTGTTTAATACCTAAATTAATAATAATAGAACTACATTATTACTTCATACAAAACCAATTACAACGTTGTAACGCACAAATATAAAAATTGAGACAAAAAACCACATACGGCCATTTCAAGGATGCATCGATCCCCTTCCTCAGTGAAAAAAAAAAAAAAAAAAAGGATTCAAAGAACCCCTCGGTTATAGCCCCGAGTACTGGCTTGAATAAAATGCTAAAGCAAGAGTTTATATATATACCAAAGAAGTGACGTAGCTGACCGGAATTAACTGAAGAAATGAGTCACTGCGCAGGATCTCTCCACACGTGCGAGAGAAAAGGGGTGCTGGTCATATCATTAACCAAGGATGAACTAGGTTTGTGAATAAGGTAAGCTTCGTGGAAGTCGAGATCTATAACTGAATTAGATTTTTGGATAATTTTAGCTTCTGAACAATTAATTTATTAATAATAATTTTTATTTTTTTTTTCACTGAGGAAGGGGATTGATGCATCCTTGAAACGGCCGTATGTGGTTTTTTGTCTCAATTTTTATATTTGTGCGTTACAACGTTGTAATTGGTTTTGTATGAATTAAAATTCGCACAAAGTATTCGATTTATATACATTATTACTTGTCATAAATTTTAGTATATAAATGATCCCGAGTAAGTTAATCGAGAAATTTAAGAAATCTACCCCTTAGTTTTGAAATTACAGTGCAACCAGAATTAGTTGATTCTAAAGGAAAAACTGAGCTGGAAATAGGATTTTGTATATGTTTGCAAATGTGGACACTGAATGTTGATAGGACGATCTAAAAAGCTGAGATGCTTTGCTAAAATTAAGTCATTTCCAATGCTCTACAGGTCAAATATAAAGGCTTGGTTGACAAATGCAATTTTTGCTGATTGGCTGATAGGAATTGATAAAAAAATGGCTAAAAGTAAAAAACACATTCGCCTCTTCATAGACAATTGTAAAACTCACTCTAATTTTCTGACGCTAAAAAATATCACTTAAATTTTTGCCGCCAAACACGACTCCAAAGTTATAACCACTTGGCCAGGGGATAATCCGTGGCTTCAAAGTTGGTTATTGAGTGCAAATTGTGAGATTTCTAGATAGCATCAGTGAAGGTAAACTTTCTAGCACACCTATCAATATCTTACAGTTAATGTGAACGGCTGACTATGCATGGAGAAATGTTACAGAAACAACAATAAGAAATTGTTTCATCAAAGCAGGATTTTTTAGAAAATGTAACTTCCAGTGAAACAGAGGAGGTAGATTCCATTAAGCAAGCAACAGAAGGAGAACTGAATCCAGAACAGTTGGAATCGATACAAAACGTGTGCCACACTGACATTTCATTTGAAGAATTCTTGAATGTAGACAATGAGCTTACGTGCAGAACGATGTTTCGAGCATTAATGCAGAAATTGAAAAACTACAAGATCAACAACATCACAAGAAAATTACCATGAAAAAAGTTGAGAAGGTGGTTGATTTTCTTGAAAGATTTCTTGAATCAAACGAAAATATTATAACTGCTACATCAGAGAAAACTGTGCAATTGCAAAAAGATTCTGTGAGATGGTAGACTTTAATTAAGGACACTTTCTTCCGAAACAACTGAATGCATTTCTTAATGAAGAACTGGTTATTATATTTAGTCAAAAGAGGTATGTGTATAACATAACTTTGAAATTATTAAGAGTAATTTGTTAATTATTAGTAGATTGAGGATAAGTATAGTTTTTGATGAATCATATTTTTTACAGCAAAAAGCAGTTTGTGAGATTTAGATTTTTTAATTTTGTCAAAACCTTGATAACTCGAAACCTCTGTATCTCGAATTTTTTTTCTCTTCCTCAGAGATTCGAGATATCGAGGTTTTTGCTGTATATATATATATATATTTAAAGAAGAAGGAAAAACTTTTAATTCATTTTAAATTTTAATCTACTATTATCCACCTTTGCTTTTGCAGCCTGATATAAGTTGATTACTTATTTATTATTATGGCAAAGTAAAAAATAAGACAAAAAATGTAAAGTTTTAAAAATTTTTAACTAGTGTAGTGACAAAGGGAAAGGGCAGAGCAACAATTTCAGTGGAAGAGGATTTAGATGATTATTTGGGTCATTCCACGTCAAATCAACCAAAAATTTTCAATATTCAACCTAACCATTTCAGATTTTAATGAAACCTTCAGGAATCATTCTCCCTGATGAAACAAATGAGAATATACTTTCATAATTTTTTTATCTCAGTAAATTTTCATACAACTAATTTTTTTAAATTTGAAAAATTATCATTTTTTGGCTTGCATAAATGTTTTCAATTTTGAATTTCTCAAGTTCTATAAGGAGTAAAGAGTTGTTTGACCCCTCATTTTAAAGGTAATTTTATAAGGTTTAATTTAATATACGAGTTGACTATGCTTGGTTAAAAAAGTAAATTTAATTTAATTAAAAAAAAAAATATATATATTTTTTGTAATATTATAAACTTTAAATTCTGAAAGTTTTAGAGTGGGATCTCAATGGGATCAACAGTAATAAAAAAAATAGTGACTAAAATTAATAAGACAATACTTATCTTTAGCACAATCATAAAGTTGGCAAGGTGCCAACTTTAAATAACAGCCCCAACTGGTGTTTAACATCAGTTTTTTTAACATAACTGCTGATCCCATTGCGATCCCACTCTCCGTTGGTGGGGGTAAAAACAAAAATGAGGGGGGAGAGGTGTAAACATTTAGGAGAATTTAGACTATCTTTATTGCCTAATTAAAAGGTAAGAAAATGTTTTAAAAATTAAAGAGTTTTAAAGATTTGAAGGGAAAACTTGTACAGGAGATGTAAAGAGGGGAAGCAGACAAATGATTTATTATTATTACAAATAACAAATAGGGTAGAAAAATATACAATTAAAGAGCTTTAAAGATTAAAAACTTTATATACAGATAGAGACAAAGGGGGAAGCAGTATTTTGGCAGGACAGGGAACAAGGCACTGGGTGATGCACAACATTATTGCTTTACTGTTGCAGTATGTTGGGATTTGATTATTTATTGTTACTGGAAAGTATAATAAATAAAGCAGAAAAAAAAAAAAAACTATTTCAGAAACAATATTTTAAAAAAAAATTGCATACTGGGGAGGACAAAGTGCAGATTTTAGAGGGAATTTAGATGATTGATAAAACTATTCTTTCTACAAAGTCAGAATTATAAAAGTTTAGTTTTTTTTTTTTGTTTTTTTTTTAAATAAAAGAGTTTGAAAGGTTTTAAACTTTGTATACTGTGAGAGCAAACAAAGAAGTGAATTATTATTATTATTATTTTTTAAATTATTAAGCAGAAAAAAAAAAAAACTATTTCAGCATACTGGGGAGCACAAAGTGCAGATTTTAGAGGGAATTTAGATGTTGATAAAACTATTCTTTATACAAAGTCAGATTATAAAAGTTTAGTTTTTTTTTTTTTGTTTTTTTTTTAAATAAAGAGTTTGAAAGGTTTTAAACTTTGTATACTGTGAGTGCAACAAAGAAGTGAATTATTATTATTATTATTTTTTGGGGGTGGGGGTGGGGGGGGGGGGGGGGGGGGAGGGTAGTAGAGGCTGAAATTTATGAAGAAATTTTAAAAGAATGGAAATCTGCCACAATGTGAGATTCCGCCAGTAACGATCATACTTTGTCAAAAAAGCATTTATACACAGGGTTGCTATTTTGTCCACTTTTTTGTAAAAAAGTCCGGGACACCGGAAGAAATTGGACAAAATGAAAATTTGCTGATGTTCCATATGTTTGACATATAAAATTATTGCCCTGGTGGCAGAACTATCTTCAAGTGTAACGCTAATAAATGTTTTAAAAAATAGTCTGCAATACGCAATATATCATATAAATCTATTCTTGCTGCTGTTGTAGTTGTAGTGCTAATTAATTAAGGCATCAGCATTTATCAGCCTTTGAGTAAAAAAAAAATTCTGAAATTCACAGCAAATATTCTGAAAGGTTACAGCAGAGGTGGGAGGGGAGAAAATCCCCTCTCGGCAATAATTATTCTTGTTGCAGGTCGGATTACTCTGCTTTTGATTAGAGTCGATTTCAGGTTGAGTGTAGATTCTTGCAAACTGGGTTCTGGTTAACCCAAATTTTCAAAAGTTAGTTGAGTATATTGTTTCAGATTAAAAACTATGCCTATATTAATAAGCATAGAACTTTGTGTGTCTGCTGTTTTCTAAAGGAATGCTGCATCTTTTCAGAGACCGGCATCGCTGTATGTTTTTAGTCTGCAGGTGCCCTAAAAAGTCTGCGACGCCCGTTGCATACATTCTGCCATGGGGATTATTGCTATTATGTAATAGAATTATATTCCTACATTATTTATTAGTTCTGTCTAACAATTTCAGTCATCATGTAGCTAAAGGATTTCTAAATTCTTATGGTGGTGTAATGCCTCAATTTCCTAACGAAACTTGATGGAAGTCACATTAAATGCTTGGAGACGTATGTGTAAAACAAAGATGTTTTCTTGAAAATTATTGATGGACATGAAGAAGTAGATACAAACATAAGGAATATAATTAACAATATTGCTTTATATAAAGAAGTGAAACATCTAATCAGTCTGTTGAAACCCATCAGTATTTCACTGGATGTGCTACAGAGATATTCCTCTACTATTGCAGATGCAATAACCAATGAATTCTTGACACTTTTGAAATTTGAAGAACTTATAATAAATGTTTACAGAAAAGATTTGATGACTGTATCACGCCCTCTCACATTTTATCTTACCTATGCTACCTTTCTAGCATCCAAAATACATGGGTGAGGGACTTACTAATGATCAAGAAGAAATAGCATGGAAATGGGTGAATGACACTGATACAAATTTTTGCCATTGATTGTTAAATTTTCCATTAAAGGCATCTCCATTTCCTGATGCAATCATAAACAATCTATCACCAGCAGAATGGTGGGAATCACTGAAAAGATACAGTGAGTTAGAAAATATTCTAAATTTTGCATGTCATCTTTTTTATTGCGTAGCCTCATCAGCAAGCATTGCATGATTTTTTTTCCAATTCAACATGATTCAAAACAAATTTAGAAATAGGCTTAGATTAAAAACTGCTACAAAATTTTTAATGGCTTATAAAATGTTAAATTCTAAAGACAAACAACTTGCTCCTGATC